>CM057451.1:486435000-487799375 GCA_016271365.2 Neoceratodus forsteri | reverse complement strand
TTCTATCCTCTCCTTTTCTGTCTCTTCTCTGTCTGGTTGCGCAACCAAATTTTCTTGTGAGACCTAGGAACTGATCACTCTGACAGTTTCGCAATTCTCCACCTCGTGCTATCTCTCTGCCTTCACTTGCTGTTCTGTCTTTTCTTCCCCCTTGCATATCTGCAGTTATAAAAATATATATGAATCTTTGTGTGAAACTGGCTATAGTTATACTGTTGAAATGATTGCAGAAAGCTATCTGGAATTCAAGGGGTTAACCTGAGATGCAGTTTTTAAGCCTTTTGCAGAGTTGTCAACAACAGGTCAGTTCTGGGTCACTGTGATCTTTCTGCTGCACATACATCGAAACTGATAAGAACATTCTGTAAACTTACAAGAACATTCTGTGAGAAGCAGGCTCTCTTAACGAGTTCCCAGACAAAGACTTATAAAAAGAGCAGCAATGCTTTTGCTAGAGAGACAAGGAGAGAGAGAGAGACAGACAGACAGAGAGCAAGACTGAAACTTGGAATTAGCGATATCCTCAAATAAAGGACTTTGTTTTCTGTGTTTGTACTACCTTTGTAAATAGTTATACTGAAAAAATGAATTTATTTTACTGTTACTGGAAAAAATTAAACGCTATTTGCAAATTTATTATTATTTCTTTTTTGATTATGCTTTATTCCCCTGCCGCCAGGAACCTCAGCCCGGTCACAGACCACAGGCTTCCACCTCCAAATCGGCCACGACCCTCCGATACCCCCTGGCTTGCCCCAGGGCCGGGTTGTAGCACAAGCTCCCAATTGTGCCACAAATGACGGGATAGGTCGGAGGGCTGGCCTGGAGGCTAACTGAAGCCGAGGCAGGCTTCATCTAGGGCGGCCAGCAGCTGAGATTTTTGCTTAGTTTTTCCTGGGGGCAGGGATGTGCAATGACATCCGGCATCCACCCCAACCCCCTGAATGATTTGGCACCGGTCACTGCGGTACCCCGCCTCCGCCAGGGTCCGGCAAGCACCGTTGCACTACTCCTCCCCGAGAAGGAGAGCAGTCCTCAGGATGCTCCATCCTTCTCCCTGGCAGGTTCCTCCGACGTCCCGGGTCCGTTCCTGAACCGGGTCGCCAGCGGAACTCCAACCGCTGCACCAACAGGGTGGCACTATTTGCGAATTTTGAAACTGCTTCTGGTTCTCGTATGCTTCCTGACCTGTGCCTCGATGACACTCCTCTGTGCCTGCTCCTCTGTGTCCATTCATATGTATGCAAATGATGCAGTACTCTATGCCTCCGTCTTCTCTTCCCTGACCTCATGGTCACTGAATTTCAACAAAAATCTTGCACTGGTTACTGGCCAATCAGATATCCCTCAGTTCCAAGAAAACAGTCTCTATAACTTTTGGCACTAGGCAGAGGCTTGCTAGTCTCACCCCTCTCCCTCTTTCCATACCTGTGATGGTGCAGCTATTGAGGACGTCTCATCCTTCAAGTAGCCTGGGATCTGGCTGGACCGTCACTTTGATTTCTCTGTTCATGTGGATGCAATCCATCAGAAACTCCACCCCAAACTTGCCATGCTTTACAGGACTAAGCTTCCTGCCTGCAGAGAGATAATCTTGAAGATGATACTCCCCATCTTTGACTATGGTGATATGGTTTAAAGTACTGCTCCCAAGTCTACTCTGCCAGACTGGCTCCCCTCTTTCACCTTCTGCCGTTCTGCCTGGACAGTCCCCCTCACTCCCACCACTGTTCATTGTACTCCTCCCTCTCCTTTGATGCCAAGCACCTTGCCCTCTGCACTTTGTCACCAAACACTGGCTTGGCTCCCTCCCCTCTTACCTTGCCTCCCTCCTCACTTTCCTCCTTACCATCTCTTATTGCAATTCTGACTCTCACTCTCTTGCTCCCCTTCCACCCAATGAAATCCTCTGCAGGTTGAACATTCTTCTCCTTCCGCTTCCCTAAACTCTGGGGCTCTCTCCCCATTCCATCCATCCACTCTGCTCCTTTCCTTTGCTGACTGAAATTTCTCTTTCACGATTTCACTACTCACACCTGCAGTTGCACTTGACACTGGGCCTAGGGCTTTTGTCCCTCCCCAACCCCCTGCTCCCCTTTCACCTTATACTTACACTAGTGCAGCTCCCCTTCACAGACTCCCCAATTTTCAACCATTTTGCTCATGCTGTACTCAGTATTGCTTTGTTGCACTCCACTTACTGTTCTTCCTCCGCACTTGACTACACAGAAGCACTGCCTGTACAATTGTTCACTTTGTTGGTGCTGTATTTTTGTTTCTGTATTTCTGTAGTTTGTATTTGTTGTACTCTCCTCTTCTCCTGCCCTCCAGGATGCATCTGGAAACAAGCTGCTACCAGCTCATTAGGTCTTTCCAGGTAAATCTTTTGAAATAAATTATTTGCGATTCTGTTTAGCTCTTTACTGTCTAGCGGACCCTAGATATTTGGGGTCAGAACTAGTTCAGGTGTCCCCAGTCACCTGACCTGCCCCAACCAGATTGCAAGAATAAAGGTCACTCTCATGATGCTGTGGACATGAAAGTAACATTTGCTTTGCAGATTTCACTTAAGTTTTGGTTTAGCAAAAAGCAATACCATATGCTGTACAGCACTGGGTCATACTGGTGGCTATGGGCTTGCCACAGAGCGTTCATAGGACACAGGGCACTCAAGCGGTTAAGCCCCAGGAAGCACTCAGAAAAAAGTGTAAATATATCTGCCCTATGCCACAACTAACAGTTCTGGCATGATCAAGTGCTCTATAAATAGGGAACAGTCGGACAAATCAATTTCTATTTCTATGCCAGCTACTGCAAAACATGAATGACAGTAGGAAGAAGCTACCTGATTGTCATTGTTGTGATACGGAAGTCTTACTTTCACTTTCAGAGGTAGTCCAGCACTGCCACCAAAAGTGAAGGGAGGAGATGTACTGTACTGGCAGTGGAGGCTTGCTGTCACCATATCCCGCCCCGCCTCCCCATGCTCATCCTGTTCTGGCATCACCAGTACATAAGGACTACACTCTCCACCCTCAATAGTAAACAAGGAAGGTCCCCTGTGCCAACTACGGTTGTATGCATGTACATTATCTGCTCTGCTGGATAACTCTACTATTCCATACAAAATCCAATCATTATCCATTTAAATGGGAACAAAAATTTGTACAGAGGAACATTGCTGAGACTGGCAAGTCTCACATAAGAAAAACACACAGGAATAAAAGGTTTTGCTTGCTTACTTTGCCTGCAAAATTATCTGGCTGATTCTACGACACCCCCAGCCCCACTTGCCATCCCAATCTGAAAATAACCTCCCCCATGGCTGACATCATCAATGAAATAAGCTTCAGGGAACTTCAATGTGTGCTAGCCTGGAATCTGGGTTTCTACAATGCTGAATAGATACTGACAGGTCCAGAACTGGTCTCATATCTCAAGCCAAGTAAAAGTACTTAAAAACCTGCAACACATATAGGATGTAAATGAGCAGGAAATATAATCATCCAAGCAAATAGACTGGGAGGCAGTGTGGCCCAGGGGTTAGAGAAAAGAACTGTGAACCAAGAGACCCTTGGGTCTTAGGTTTGAATCCCACCCTACCACTTATTCATGCAGCACACGTACATGATGAAAACGAGATGTGGTAGATTACCATTTGGGCAGTCCTTGGTAAAGAAATTGTAGAAATAAACAAAGTTGAAAATTCATAAGTCACCAGCAAAACCAGAAGCCAAATTCCAAGATGGTCTAAAACTTTAAATTCATTTAAGCAATAATGCATGACAGGGTGTGGGTTGTGCTGGGATAACCTCACGCCTGGGTGGTTGGAGCGACGAGGCCGCAGGCTGAGTGCATCCAACATCCCAGAAGTGAGGTTATCCCAGCACAACCCACACCCTGGAGTGCATTATTGCTATTATATAATGGCTCATTATTAAACAAAATCAAAAAACATTTAAAAAATGTTTTTCGTAGATTTTTAGTGTGACGATATATCTTTGTTTCTGAAGAGAAGAGAAAACAGATAAGCTCAATACAGTGAGGTTGTGCTGGGATAACCTCACTGTGCCAGGGACACACTGACCAATCAGAGTCCAGGAAATGTTCTTGCCATTGTATAATAGGCTTTTAATGATGGCTAGTATGTGCTATAATTTTTACCTCCATATTTATCCCTTTCTGCCCTTTATAGAGCAACCAAACATGCCAAGAAGGCAGGGGTGTAGCCAGAAATTTCAAATTTGTACACAGAGCTGCCACACTGCTACTCCTCCCACTACTGTCCACCCCTCCCCCCACCCCGACACTGTGGCACCTAATCTGTAGCGTATATGTAAAATAGGAAATTAAATGAAAAGATGTAACACACATACTTAAAGGGACAGCTTGTCTCAGTGAGCCAACCTGGTTACTAAAATCCAAGATACAATAAATAAGAAAGCCTTTCAATCATTAACAGTGTAAGAGTGGCAGACTGGCTTTTAGTTGCAGTGTTACATTGGCATAAACCTCTGCATCACATCAAGGAAGCCAACCCCACAGAGGTCCATTCACACTAGTACTTGAATTCATACACTTTATCCACTCACTTGAAATTAATTTATATGTTTCAACCCCCCTCCCCCGTAATCCCAGGAATTACAAACAGCGCAGTGTATCTTGTCTAAAGGCAAAGAATCTGTTGTCAGATAAGGACCGCCTGGCCCACCCCGTCTGCTCATTTTGTCCCTGACTATATTGTCACTACAGACCCTACCTGATCTAAGACTTACCTCCCCCCACCCCACCACACACTTTCCTACCAAGATTTCTTTCTGCCTATCAAATGCAGGCTTGAAGCCCATCACTGTTTTGACCCCCACCACCTCTGCCAGAAGACTGTTCCAGGCATCCACCACTCTTTCAGTGAAGAAGGCCCAAATGTTCTTTCTCTCGTGCCATTAGTACAGTAGCTGCAGCATAACACATTCACAATATTTTGGGGCACTGGCCACACAAACACCAAGGGAAGTGAATCTTCATTTATGTATCAAAGCACATTTTTCCTTAACATTTTACACCATCTACTGTGTAAGTACTGTAAAATAACATGCAGGATGGGATGGGATGGGTTGGGACCGAGTCACTTAATACACTATCTGTAATCCCTGGGATAACTTTTACTCACACATTTAGATCTGGTCTCTGCAGAACATGCTGAAAAATGCCCACCACGGAAGGGTTTACGTACAACAAAAATGACACTACTATTTTATAAGACAGGGGAGCGAGAGTAGACGTGACAGAGACCTGCACGCAGGGCTCCAGATAAGATTTTTTGGGATGAGTACGTTACTCCTCATTTTGAAAGTGAAGTGAGTAAAACTAACTTCAGATGCGTACAAATGTGGAGTCTGATCAGATGTCAACAATGCTCCAGATAATGTTGGCAGGTAGAAGTAATTTACTCACAAGTTTAAAATATAGCGAGTGAAACAAAATTGGGATGGGTATGAGTGCTGTAAATCTAGGAAAAAAACAGCTTTTGAATCACCAGTTACGTTATGAAGCACTATTCTATGGAGTGTGCAGCATTTAGAAATGTTGTGTGAATATTGGTACTCATTAAAAATATTTTCTGAAGAGTATTTCCTAAAATAAGGTGAGTAAAACAGGTCGGTACTCACCTTATCTGCAGCCCTGCCTGCACGTACCTCACGCTGTGTGCAGGAGGGCAGTCTCTTTCAAATGAGAAAGAGCACATGGACCAGACCACATGCGATGAAGCTGGAGAGGGAAGTTTAAGAGGGATGTGAGGAAGTACTATTTCAATCAAAGAGTGGTGGATGCCTACTAAAACAGACTGCAAACGGTTGTGGTGGAGGCAAAAAACAGTAGGGTGCTTCAAGCGTGTGTGGGACAGACACACAGGAATATTAGTAAACAGGCAGGGAGGAGGTAAGGTCACCTGAGACCACTTAGGGTCTGCAGAGACAGACTAGACAGGGACCATCTGGGCAGGCTAGGTGGGCCAAGCGGTCCTTTTCTGCCAACAGATTCTATGTTTCTGTGTAAAAAAAAAAAAAAAAACTGCAACTATTAGTCCTACCAGCACAACTAGCCTGGAAATAAGACTGAATTCAGCATAAAACAATATACAGTATTCATTCCTGGCTATATATGGACCATTCTTGATCACATAATGACTGTTGCATTTTCCTGTTTGCAGTTACTGCATTTTGCACGATTTGCATGTTCTGCCATGAGTTCCATGTTACCATGATTGTAAACATGAACAAAATGTAATACCTTGATATATATCATGCTTTCTGAACAGGCAGCACCAGTTAATAAAGAAACATTCCAGAGGGAAATATGTTAGTTTTGCATTGCAGCCCTTCTGAACTGATACACAGTCTGAAAGTTGAATAAGCACGTGTCCTTAAACTGGTTCAGATTTTTCATTACAGAATGATTTGGTAACTTTGCACTCAAGGCAGATTGCTGGATTTTAACAGAACCCACAAGATACATAGCCCCCTTCATGTAAATAAAACACAGAAAAACAGGACAGGAGCAAGCCAAAATTACAGTGTGCTGCAGATACACAAGTTGGAAAGAAAAGCAGGCAGATGGGACAGTCACAGCAGCCAAAACACTTTAACTGAATGGAGTTGTTGCAGTGGTACAGGAGTACTGACTGTTTAGAATTTGAATGCACAGGACAGAGAGATCTCAGCAGGGTAGGGGTACAGTAATAAGCAGTTTGTCATCAAGCAAAAATGTTAGGGCCAGAGATAAGCAATACTGCCAAAGACCCTTCCTTCTAAATTTACATTTAAATTTAGCCATGCTGGCTGACGATCTGGAGGATAGCCTGCTGGCTAATATTAAGGAGCACTGTGGACTGGAAGGGGGCGGATGGGGATACTGGGTGACCTTAACATGCCAGAGACTGATTGAGGAACTATGATGTCCCCATTGGCTAAGGAGCAGAAGCTGCAGGACGCATTCCTAAATCAGCAGGTAGCTGATCTAATGAGAGAGGGCCATATCCTGGATGTGGTCCTGGCTGACTGTGACCTGGTAAGGGGTCTGGAGGTGGGGGAACCCCTGGCAGGGAGTGACCATGCCACGGTCTGGTTTGTATTGGAGGGGGGAAATCGCACGAGGCTGGTGGTAGTTGATTTTAGAGGGGCAGATTTTAAAAGCATGGAGACAATCTTCAAGGGTCACTTGGAGGGGATAAGACTGGGCATGGATGTGGAAAGCAGGTGTGAAATCATCAAGAGAGGGTTATAGGAGGCTACCAGGTCCTGTGCAAGGGTGAGACATAAGTCTGGTAGGTCTAGGAAGCCATGCTGGTGAACCAGGGAGGCCCAGGAGGCGGTAAGGGAGAAAAGGGCTGCATACAGTAGGTACAAGCGTTCGTGCAGGGTCTTGGATAGGGATGAGTATCTTCTAACGGCCAGGAGGGATGACAGGGTGGTGAGAGGGGCCAAGGCTAGGACTGAGCAGAGGCTAGCGCAGGGGATTGGGGGAGAGGCTTCTTTCAGTATATTGGGGAGAGGAGGAGTGTGAAGGGGCAGTTCAATAGGTTGAAGACGGGTAGGGGGTGAGCGGAGGAGGCAGGGGAACAACAGGAGGCACTCATTGAGGCACTGCCTCGGTCTTCACTAGAGGGTGTGGGGAGCCACAGTGAGGAGGATGCAGGGGTCCAGAGGGGCAGGGGGCCTTGGGTCCAAGGGAACCTGCTGTTACTCAGAAGTCTGAGGGGGCTGCACCATACGGGAGGGGGGCGCGCTGGATCGGCTGAGGGGGCAGGAGTCATGAACACTGAAATCCCTGTTGGCAAGGTGTGGGAAGCCCTCAAGGCCCTTAAAAAGGAAAATGCCCCAGGCCCTGATGGAATCCATCCCAGAAAAGACGGGGCAGGCAGGAAGGGAGGAGGAGTGGCACTGTATGTGAAAAATGACATAAGGGCAACAGAGATCCAGGAGGAACAAAATGGGGGAGAGATACTGTGGGTTAAGCTGGAAAGGAAAGTGGGGCCAGCCATCCGCACAGGTGTGGTCTATAGACCACCAGCCCAGGAGAAAGAAACAGATAGGGAGTTGATGCTAGCCATCCAAAGGATGGCAGACAAGGGTGAGGTTGCACTGGTTGGAGACTTCAATATTCCAGACGTGGACTGGAGCATCCCAGCAGCATCAACTAGGAGCAGATTTATCCTGGACTCCCTTCAGGGTGCCTTCTTCAAGCAACTGGTCATGGAACCAACTCGGCAGAAGGCAATACTGGACCTTGTGCTCACAAACAGGGACAGTCTGATGGGGGTAACAGTGGGGGAGCACCTGGGGAACAGTGACCACCAGTCACTGTGGTTTGAAATCACAGAAAGAGCAGAACCAAACCACACAAAAACACGTATCCTGGATTTTAGGGGGGCAGACTTGGGGAAAATGGGGAGATATTTGAAAGCAGCATTAAGGGGAATGGGGCAGAAATCAGGGGTTGAGGAACAGTGGGCAGCATTTAAAATGGGGATTACAAGAGCAATAGAATTATGCATTAAGCAGGTTAGCAAGAGAAAAAGGAAGAGGAGACCATTATAGTTTTCCAAAGAGGTAGCAAAGAAAGTGAAAGCCAAAAGATTGCATTCAGGCAATACAAAAAGACACAGGCAGAAGGGGACAGGAGAAGTACCAGGAGAAGCAAGGGAGGCAGGGAGGTCAGTAAGGAAGCCAAAGCTCAGACAGAAGAACACATTGCAAAATCAGTGGGTAGAGGACAAAACCTTTTACAGGTACATAAGTGAAAAAAGAAAGGCAAAGGGAGGGATAGTGAGACTGAAGGGGGAGGATGGGGGCCGCGTGGAGGATGACAACAGTAAAGCTGACATATTGAACAGGTATTTCTGCTCAGTCTTTATGAGGAAGAGGAGGGTAATGGGTCTGAAGGGAGTACAAGGGGTGAGAATGGTGCAGAAATGGACACAAGTCCCTTTACACGAGAAAGGGTCCTGAAGGAACTGGAAGTAATAAGAGCTGATAAAGCAATGGGGCCAGATGGGGTGCACCCCAGGGTCCTTAAAGAACTAAGAGAGGTGGTGGCTGAACCTCAGGCTATCCTGTTTAACCGATCACTGGAAACAGGGGATGTACCCAAAGACTGGAGGACAGCAGATGTACTCCCTTTATACAAAAGTGGGAACAAAGAGGAAGCGGGAACCACAGACCAGTCAGCCTCACCTCGGTAGTGGGGAAGATCATGAAAGCACTACTGAAGGAGAGATTGGTGGAACACCTGGTTGTCAATGGACTACAGGACCCAAGGCAGCATGGTTTCACCAGGGGGAAGTCATGTCAGACCAACCTCGTTGAATTTTTTGACTGGGTGACTAAGGAGGTGGATCAGGGGAAGGCAGTGGACATGGCCTATCTGGACTTCAGCAAGGCATTTGACACTGTGCCACACAGAAGACTATTACACAAACTGGGGAATATGGGTGTGGGCAGAACAGTAGTGTGGTGGGTAGGTAACTGGCTGGGCGGCAGGACACAAAGGGTGGTGGTAAATGGCTGTCACTCCACAGAGAGAAGAGTGACCAATGGGGTACCACAGGGATCAGTGCTGGGACCAGTCCTATTCAACATCTTCATCAGTGACATTGCACAGGACCTAGAAGGCAGAATTTCACTGTTCGCTGATGACACAAAGCTCTGTAACAGAGTGACACACCAGAGGTGTAGACAGAATGAGAAGGGACCTGCAGAAACTTGAAGAATGGTCAGGGTTTGGCAGTTGAAATTCAATGCAAAGAAGTGCAAGATAATGCATATGGGGCACAAAACCCTGTCACAATATATCAGTTGCGGGGTGAGGATATAGCATGCACCAAGCAGGAAAGGGATCTTGGGGTTATCATCTCTGATGACCTCAAGGTAGGGAAACAGTGTGACAAGGCAGCAGGTAGAGCAAATAGGATGCTGGGATGCATAGGCAGGGGCATCAGAAGCAGGAAAAGGGAGGTCATAATTCCGCTATACAAGACACTAGTGAGGCCCCACTTGGAGTACAGTGTACAGTTCTGGAGACCATACCTACGTAAGGACATAGACAGGGTAGAGAAGGTTCAGAGGAGGGCAACAAAGATGGTGCATGGATTGCATCACAAGTCCTATGAGGACAGGCTGAAGGAACTGAACATGTACTCCCTGGAGGAGAGGAGGGAGAGAGGGGATATGATAGAGACATACAGGTATCTTACAGGGAGGAACAGGGTGCAGGAATACACTATTTTTAAGCGAAAAAGATGTTCCAGGACTAGAGGGCATGGGATGAAGTTGGAGGGAGGACAATTCAGAGGAAACCTGAGGAAGAATTTCTTCACCTAACGGGTGGTGGACAAGTGGAACACCCTGCCAGAAGAAGTGGTGGGGGCTGAAACAATCATGGGATTTAAGAATGCATGGGATAGACATAAAGAAATTCTGGAGGTCAGTGGTAAGGGGCAACAGACTTCTAGGAAAACATAAACTGAACTTACAAGCTCAAATGGGCAGACTGGGTGGGCCATAGGCCCTTATCTGCCGATACTATGTATCTACGTATCTAGGGTACTGTGGGAATTGGCCGATGTCCTGGCTGCACCCCTGGCGGCCCTTTTTAACACTTCCCTACAGATGGGGAGGGTGCTCCTAGACTGGAGGCTGGCACACATTGTGCCCATCCACAAAGGAGGTTCACGGGAGGAGTTGGAAAACTACAGGCCAGTCAGCATGACATCGGTGGTGGGCAAGTTGATGGAGGCCCTTCTAAAGGAGAAGGTGTGGGTGTTCTTGGCGGAACGAGGGTACCTGGATAATCACCAGCATGGCTTCATCCTGGGCAGATTGTGTCAGACTAACCTTTTGGAGTTCTACGAATGGGTGACGACGGCGCTTGACCAGGGTAGGCCAATGGATGTCCTCTTTCTGGACTTCAGCAAGGCATTTGATTTGGCACCCCACACAGGTCTGCTGGATAAGCTAGGAGGATGGGGTGGGGGCCTTGTGGTCAGGTGGATTAGAGCTGCAAGCATTGGGCGTACTCAGCAGGTGGTAGCTGGGTAGGTGAGTCCTGTCTTCTGGGGGGGGTCATAAGTGGGGTCCCCCAGGGATCAATCTGGGATTGCCCCTATTTAACGTTTACATCTCCGATATCAGGGATGGTATCATCAGGAGTCAAATGAGCCTCTTTGTGGACACTCTAAGCTGGGGGCAATGGTGGATGGGGAAGAGGGTAGGGTAGCCCTGCAGAGGGATCTGGATACTCTGGAAAGATGGTTGCACACCTGGAAAATGAAATTTAACACTAAGAAATGCAAGGTACTCCACCTGGGGCGTAGGAACCCAGGCCAAATGTACACCCTAGGAGAGGACACACTGCAGGTTTTGAGTGAGGAAAGGGACATGGGGGTGCTGGTGGATGCCAAAATCAATAATTCAGAGCAATACAGGAGGGCCCTGCCAGGGAAAATAGAATGCTGGGCTGCATCGCCAGGAGGATTACCTCAAGAAGCAGGGAGGTGATTTTGCCACTGTACAATTGCCTGGTTAGACCACGCTTCGAATACTGCGTGCAGTTTTGGCATCTGCACCTTAAGAAAGACACTGCACTCCTGGAGCAGGTTCAGAGGAGGGCAACCAGGATGATCCAGGGTCTAGTGAATAGGACATACGAGGAGAGACTTGAAGCTCAGCCTTTTTTCACAGGAAGAGAGGTGAGGCGGGGGGATATGATTGAGGATTTCAAGTATCTAAAAGGGGTAAATGAGGTAAGCCTAAATGGGGTCTTTCAGAGGAAGGTGGGAAGGGCCACCAGGGGACACAGTTGAAGGCTAGAGGGCGGGAGACTCGGGAGAGAAGGAGGCGGTACTTCACTGAGAGAGTGGTGGAACCATGGAATGCACTGCCTGAGGAGCTGGTGGAGGGATTCAAAAGAGGCTGGAACAGGTACAGGTCAGGGGAGAAGCTGAGGAATGCCTTATCTGGAGGGACTCTGGCAGGGAAAGGGGGATCATGGGATGGGCCAGGAGGATGGTAAAGGCACCCATTCAGGGTACTGACTCCCGAGCAGACTCGATAGACCATGAGGCCTATTCTGCTGGCTTTTTAGCATGTTATTATGTTAAGGCAAATTAAGAGTAACAGAGACCCCACTCCTGCAGAGGTCCTCATAAACATTTGCTTCTGTAGCCCAGCTTGCTTAAATTTAAAAAGGATACTGTTTTTTTAACAATAACAAACAGCTGAGAGTCACAGCCAGACTGCCCGAGCCCAACCACAAACTTCTCTTGTGATCACTGGTTTCTCCATTCAAGTTCGTTTAATGTTAGGGGTTCATTCTTTAGAACAATAACAGCTGTGAGTCAGATCCCCCCCCCCCCACCGGGAAGATCTTGTGATCCTTCGGTTTCTCCCGCTTGTTTAAATGTAAAGTCTGCCTTCCAACAAACAGCTGCGAGTCAGAGCCTGAGTGACCCTCCCCCCTGCTGTGAAAAAAAGACAACCGTTGACATGTGAAAAAGCCCATGATTGGTTTTTAACCTGATGTTTAAGGAGTGGAGGTCAAGAAACTGGGGCAGCCTTCGTAGATCTTAAGAAAGCATCTGACCTCGTCAGTCATCCACTACTTCTGGCAAAGCTTCACAAACTTGGTCTAGACTACAGCTCTTTATCCTAGTTATCAGACTTCCTGTCCAACAGACTCCAGTGTGTCAAACGGGCCGGTGCTACCTCGTCCCGATCACCCATCACTGACGGGGTCCCCCAAGGGTCAATTCTTCCATTTTTATTAATGAACTGCCTTGCAATTGTGGAGGGGCGTCAGTTCAGCTTTATGCAGATGATCAGTCCGTGATTACCGGGGGGGGTGGACAAAAGACTTATTCATATTCCACCTAACTGGTCAATATTTTCTTTTTATTTATTCGCCCCGACGTTTCACACATTAAATGTGCTTTTTCAAAGGACTTTCTTTAATCTAGAATTCATAATGATTGTAAATTAGTCATTATTATTTTGTAAATCTTATTCAACTTACATGTCTTAAAATTATTAATTTTTTTACAATGTGAGATATTTACCATCTTCACAACACTTGCTTAATTCATTCTGTTCTGGTACTCTTTCCACAATCAATGTTAATCTACACTATAATATCCAATAAAAAAGAAAAAAAATGAAAAAGGTGAAAAAATTTAAAATAGTAGTAATACTAGCACATCAACAATGTCCTTGTTATTAGCCTTATGGCCCTTATATAAGTAAGCATTAATGTCAGACGAAGGAGGCTTCTACTGGGGAATTAATGCATGGTGGGGGGGGGTTGTGGCACGAGGCCTTGGCCAAGTGCTTACAACCACCCAACCATTCATTAATTCCCCAGTAGAAGCCGGCTCCGGAGGGCATTAATGCGATTTAACACAGGAATACTTGTATTGTTGTTGGTTTCATGTTTGCAGTTCTGTTCGGCTTTGTGTAGGCACATTGAGAAACATAGAATTTGACGTCAGATAAGGACCGCTTGGCCCACCCAGTCTGCCCATTTCCCTACCTACTGGATAAGCTGCAGATCCTAGTTAACCAGCAGCCTACTTCTTCCTACCCCCACCCCCTAGAATGGCCTTATGACTGTCCCATGCATGCTTGAATTCCACGACTGATTTTGACTCCACAACCTCCTCCGGAAGGCCGTTCCATGCATCTACAACCCTCTCTGTGAAAAAATACTTCCTTAAATTACCTCTGAGCCGCCCCCCGCCCCCCATCCTCAAATTGTGCCCTCTTGTTCTTGCACACCTCTTTTTTTGAAAGATGCTACCCTCTTGGACTTTGTTGATTCCCTTGAGGTACTTGAACGTTTCTATCATGTCCCCCCTCTCCCTCATTTCCTTGAGGCATACATGTTAAGCTCCTTTAAGTCTCTCTTCATGTATATCTTCCGGTGCAGACCCTGCACCATTTGATGCCCTGCTCTGGACAGCTTCCACCCTGTCTATGTCTTGCGGAGATTGGGTCTCCAGAACTGCACACAGTACTCCAGATGAGGTCTCACCAGCTGTCTGTACAGAGGGATAATAACTTCCTGTTTTCTACTGGTGATGCCTCTCCTATGCATCCCAGTATCCCCCAGCCCTCCTTGCTGCCCTCTCACATTGCTTGCCCACCTTTAGGTCATCTGATATGACTACCCCAGGTCCCTTTCCATTTTTGTTGTTGTTAGTATCTCACCCCCATTGTGTACTCTTCCCTGGGTTTTGTTTCCCAGGTGCATTACCTTACTTCTTAGCATTGAATCTAAGCTGCCATACATTTGACCATTCCTCTAACCTTGCCAAGTCCCTTCTCATCCTTTCCACCCCACCCAGTGCATCAACTCTGTTGCAGATCTTTGTGTCATCTGCAAAGAGACATCTTTCCTTCAGTCCTTCTGCAGTAATAAGCCTAAAGACATTGAAGAGGACGTCCTATACTGAACCTCTTTTGGTGCCCCACTAGTAACCCTCCTTTCTTCTGAGTGGACTCCATTTACTATTACTCTCTGTCCTATTCTCCAGCCAATTCTTTACCCAGGCTGTCATCTTGGGACCCACTCCCAGGCTGGCTAACTTGTATATTAATCTTTGTGTGGGACTGTGTCAAATGCCTTGCTAAATCTAGGTAGGCCATGTCCACAGCCCTCCCCTGATCTACTACTTTGGTCACCCAGTCAAAGAAATCTATCAGATTTGTCTGGCATGACCTTCCCGCTGTGAATCCATGCTGCCTAGGGTCCTGTGCCCCTCTGGCCTCTAGATACTCGAGCAATTCTTTCCTTCAGAAGTAGTTCCATCATTTTCCCTACCACTGAGGTTAAACTAACAGGTCTGTAGTTTCCTGCTTCTGCCTTGCTCCCACTTTGTGAAGGGGAATCACATCTGCCCTCCTCCAGTCCTCGGGTACCACCCCATCCTCCCATGATTTGTTAAAAAGGGTAGTCAGTGGTGTCACTAGTTCTACCCTTAGTTATTTTAGAATTCTGGGATGAATCCCATCAGGCCCCATTGCTTTGTCCACCTTCAGTTTTAAGAGTTCTTTCAGAACCCTTTCTTCTGTAAATGGGCTGGTATCAACTTCTGTATCCAGAGTGTTTCTACTGTTTGTTTTATGTACCTCCCCTCTTCATTTGTAAATACTGAGCAAAATATTTGTTTAGTATCTCTGCTTTCATGGTCTCCCTCTGCCCACCTCCTCCCTTTATTAAATCCCCTGAGATCCTCCGTATCACATAATGTGTGTTCTGTTTGCTGCTGTGACACCTAGTGGTGCTAGAGCTTGAACCGGTGACCCCGTGAACAATAGTTGGAGCGGTCCTTACTGGGGAATTAATCACCGCTCCAACTTTGGTCATGTGTTGTAATTGGTCCAATGAAATTGCTTTATTTGCCGTTTCTGTTTGATGCCGTGTTACAATATACATTCATGTTAACTACACGTTTTTCCTTTGCTTATTATTGTTCAGTTCCAGCTTTGTTCTTAGCCTTGCTGCATTACTGTGCTGCTATTTCTAGCTTGCTCCATCTCTCTTAGCGACAGGCTACTAAATCCCTAAATTGTCCACTGTGTATATGTTTCTGGTACTGAGCTGTTAATATGGTCTCTATCCACTTCTTATATATTTATTGGTTGTTAATGTTACTATACCAGAGTTCTTTACTATCAAATATCAAATAGTGCGCGTTAACCTGTTGTACTGATATCAGTAATTGTATTTTGCTTCTAAAATCCACTCGCTTGCAGGTTATTAGCCTAAGGAAGAGGCCCATATATATCAATCATTCTACTTTTATTACTTGTACCACATTACATTAAAGAGTAGCTGACGCCTTCAGGATAACAAACAAAACATATTTAGACACTGTTCAGTTTATATTTCACATTAGTTCTGTAATTTTCCTCCCCATAATTTATTACTGAGGCCATTTGCATGAAAACAGGATCTTTGCTCCTGAAGAGTTCATCTATTCCTGTTGCTTTCTCCCCACCTGAAGTCATAATGCACTGCTAGTGACATCACAGTTACTTCCACGGCAACAGACTGTGATGTCACAACAGAGGATTACGACTTGAAGTAGGGAATAAGCTATAGAGGCAGATGAACGCAAACCAATAAAGATCATGTATTTGTGCAAATTTTCTCTGTAATTTATGATGGGAGAGGTGACATCTACACAATATGTTTGGATTGCAAGCTGAATTGTACCTTATTATGTTTTTCAAAGTTTTCTTTGAGGCGTTTCTGTTTAAAAGAAAAAAATTCTGGTTAATAGAGGCCACAGGCTATCCCAGTGATTCCCCTTCCCGTTTCTTGCTGGCACAGCTGCCTAATTTAATTACTCTGGCCTTTTACCTGGTTTTGTTTCTCGAATCTGCTTTCCCAGCTTCCTCCTGTTTATATGCCTATTATTTTGATATTTTTCAGCGTTTCTGCCGTCAGTTTGTAAGGGTTAGAATTAGATTTTAGTAAAGAGCTCTCCTCTCTCTTACATTTTAAAAACGTTTGGTTTAGAAATCTGGTACTGGTTTACCTGGCATTTAATTTGATTCCTGCTTTCTGCTTGTGCTGCAAGCTCGTGGGACACTGCGCATTGTAATTTCACCTGAAATAGGTGTGCCTATTAGAACTCTCCGGCCTGATCGCTAGTCACGTGATGTCTGTTAGTGACTGGCTGACGTGTTTCACATTGATGTTTGGTGCTTAGCAACATGTTGCTATGCTGTATAGCACAGATCCTGCGATCAGGCCTTAACAAGGTTGTGTCAGATGTAACCCCTAGATGGCGCTATCCCAGGGGCTACTACCCCTGCCTGATTTGCCACTAACAGGTTGAGGGGCCTGGATCCAATGGCGGGTGCCTCCACCCAGAGGTCAGGGTTTGCAATAGTTAAACTTGCTTGGTCACAGCCCTCTGGGACACTGCAACCCCCCTTTCTTCCCACTAGTGGCCCCATAATATATCAAATTACCTTCACAGTATACACTTACCCCCAGGACTGGTTCCGGCACTGGGACCTCCTGTGAAATAAGATACAGTGCAACAATCACAGTACAGTACTTTAACATAGACAAATACCTCAGGCAGTATAACTTTGCTGAAACAAGCAGCTCTGATTTATTTAGGGGGATATAACAAGGACAGGGGGAAATCAGGTTAATTAGCTTATAACTTTACTCATCTACCTATGGCTCTGTGCACAGGCCTATCCCTACCAGTTACTGTCCCTGGGTACCCAAGCCCTAGTGGCTAGTCCAAACCGTGGCAGCTGGTGGAGCCCTTTCACACAGAGAAAAGAAAATTAGTTTAAACAGTCAGCAGTACAGTGATTCCATTTGGATTTAATGTGGCAATTCAACAGGAGCGACCCTGAATTAGTACTCACGACCTCCAAACAAGATAGGGTCCTTCAAGCGTCAACAGGGCTACTCTTGAGCTCCAAGAGACTCCTCACACATTTATATGGTAAACAGTCACAGGCAAAAGTCACTTAATGGCAGCAGGATTCACTTGAGGTACACAAGCCTCCTCACACATTTATATGGTAAAAAGAAAGTACTATACCAGGCAGGCTGCTTCTTCTATCCCGATCGCAATTACTGCACAATACCCGAGAACACACAGCAGATTCAGTTCCTGACAGATCGAGTGCAATTCAGCAATTTCTCCAGTCTTCTACAGGGTGAGCCTGGTTTCTACTTTCAGGTATCCTTTGATTCTCTTCACAGGATGGATTCAGTCCTAACAAGCAGTTACAAGCTGCAGACCGGAACTCTGGACCTTACACATGTTTTTTTGACTAAAACTGTGCACTGAAGGAGCAGGGTTCCTTTCCCTTCACTTGAAGCTAAACTGAAACTCCAACAGACAAAACCGGCACTTCCGTTGAGTTCCTCCCAGTTCTTGACTGGATTGGCTGTCACCACAATAGACTGCTGCTGGTCCAAAAAGGCGCTAAGTCTAAACTACATCTCCCAGAGTCACTGCCCATACAATCCTCTTGTGCTGGTTCAGATTATGAGTCCAAGTTCTGATTCTCCAAGGCACCATTTTAGAGCTAGCTTACCCCACACTGATTGGTCCAGTTCAGCAGTTCAAAACCAGAATGGGAACTAGGCAGACACAGTTCTGACTGCAAAGAAAGCAGTTAGACAAACTGTAATTTCATTATTACTGTAAATGATTTCTGGCAAACAGTTACATCTTTCAGATAGGTTCCCTTAGCACTCCTAGTGACTGCAAAAATGGAGTGAATTGGCAGCAGCTCGAGTGGTACTCAAACAGAGAAGCACACAGTCCCCCCATACAAACTAATTATGTCTGCAAGCAGACAGCTCTTAAAGAGACAGTACCAGAGGCTCTAAAAACACTCACTGATAAATGGCTTAAACGCCAAACACCATTCAGGCTTGGAGCATTCAAGCAAGCTCCTGGAAGTCTTTTGGGAACCCCCATTTGCAGGGGGGTTACACAGACATGTGGAACTGTTCACTTGTTTTGCATTTAAAGCCGATATTATCTGTTCGATGCCAGTTATGGGGCATGGATCTATTCAGCAGCATGATTATATATATTTGTAACACGGCATCAAACAGAAACGGCAAATATAGCAATTTCATTGGACCAATTACAACACATGACCAAAGTTGGAGCAGTGATTAATTCCCCAGTAAGGACCGCTCCAACTATTATTCACGGGGTCACCGGGTCAAGCTGTAGCACCACTAGGTGTCACAGCAGCAAACAGAACACACATTGCGGCGAATACGGAGGATCTCAATGCGCCTACACAAAGCCAAACAGAACTGCAAAAATGAAACCAACAACAACGCAAGTATTCCCGTGTTACAAACGCATTAACGACCTCCGGAGTCAGCTTCTACTGGGGAATTAATGCATGGTTGGGTGGTTGTAGGCACTTGGCCAAGGCCTCGTGCCACAACCCCCCCCCCCCCAACCATGCATTAATTCCCCAGTAGAAGCCTCCTTCGTCGGACATTAATGCTTACATATAGTCAATTCAGCTTTATGCAGATGATGCCATACTCTACCGATCCGCAAGTGACGTCTCATTTATTAACTCTAACCTGGAAAAGGACTTCCAGTTGTTAGAATCTTGGTTTAAAGATAACCTACTGGTTCTTAATACAAAGAAAAATGAAAACTATGCTGTTCTGCAACACGTCTTTCGACCTGACCACCCAGCCTCCTCTGGTTATTACAACCACAACTGACGAGGCTCTAGAAGGGGTGAGTTCCTTCACATACCTTGGTGTAACACTAGATGAACACCTATCGTTTGAAGCATACACAAATAATGTTATAAAAGCATCTCATCAAAAGCTTAGCCTATTATATAGAACTGCCCCCTACTTCACACCTCATTCCAGGAGAACTGCTGCCTCAGCTAATCTCCTCCCGGGCCTCTTTTATGGAACTCCACTGCTTCACTCTGCGAGGACCCCAATTCTGACCAGACATAATGCTCGCTCACCCGACTGACTGTGAGTCGTTGTCAGTGGCTCACAGTGGCCAGATCAGTGCTCCTGCAGACGTGCGAACCTTTCCATTTTGGCAGTTTTCCACTACATGGCGTTGCCACCACAATCCCTCTTTTCCCTGGGTTGAGAGTGGTTTCCTGTGCCGTCTGAACAGGTAAACCACCCGCATCACTACATGTCCCCAACAAGTGACCGGAACAACACCCAAATTGCCGAAAAGGAAAAACGCACCGAAAACACCGGTGCCATGAGAACGCGGCTCTCTAATGTTTCATTTAATTTTTTTTGAACGACTGGAAAGTAGCCACTGCAGCAAGGCGCAGTGTGAATGAGCCTTTAGACAAGTTTACCACAGGATTGCACGATATGCTGCAATA
Source organism: Neoceratodus forsteri (assembly GCA_016271365.2). Lineage (NCBI taxonomy): Eukaryota > Metazoa > Chordata > Ceratodontiformes > Ceratodontidae > Neoceratodus > Neoceratodus forsteri. The sequence goes on along the minus strand of CM057451.1, from coordinate 487,779,435 downwards.
GCTTCAGCTCGACCCCACCGTGACGTACTCAACACCCTAGGCTAGCCTTTTTTTAGGGCTAAACTAGACTTCCCCTTACTCTGCACCACTTTCAAACTCATACACCTTCCATCCCCACCCATCCTCCCCAACCTACTCACGTTGAAACCCATTCCTATGCCACTTCGTTCTTCCCAATTCCCCCTGTTTAGTCTACCCAAGACACGCTTAGTCATTGGCAAGATATCCTTTTTCTTTATTGCTCCTCATAGATGGAACAGCCTTCCACACAGTTTGCTCTCTTGTATGTCTCTTTCCCAGTTTAAGAAATACTTCAAAGAATGATTCTTTCCACTCCCCAGCTGTAGGTGTTACCGAGCCTCCCCTACCACTTTCTAACTTCGTTTCCTCACCCCCTTTCTCCCCTCTCATATATCTGATTCTCAATGGCCCCTAGGCCATAATCTTATCCCTTCTCCCCCCTCTGCCATCCCTATTTTCTACTCAAAATTGAATCTGTGTAAATATCATAGGTATCATAGGTATATACAAGCCGAAAGATAGTGTTCTATCCTATCAGGCTTGCCAATCATATTTAAAATAAAAATGTTCTATTACCAAAATGTTTGTCGATCCCATTCTTGAATTCATTCATAGTGGCACTATTAACAAGTTCTGTCGGCAAGGAATTCCAAACCCCAACAACTCTACAGCTATACCATTGTTTCCGAAAATTGTGCTCCCATGCTGATTGATATAGTTGCTTTGCTTTGTAATATGCTTCTCTGCCATTGAATCTTATGTATATATATGTATATACTGAGTATCTTTCTGGCTATCCTGGACTACTACGCTGTCAAAGAAATGTTATGATAACTAGTATCGTATAGCTGAATCTGTCTTGTTTTGCCTCTGTAAAAAATGCCTCCGTGTAAAAAAAATGTATTTTCTCTTTTTGTTATTTTATTTTTTATTTTTATATAGTACAGCGTTCATCATACAGCGTTAAACAAACTGTCCACCAGCTGGACAGTTTGTTATACCACATTCAGATACAGGTCGATATACAGTGAAAATAATACAGAATTTTACTTTAGTCTGAACTAGTGATCAACAGCCTCAAATATACTTAGGAAATTATCCTCTGACTAGGCAATAATGTAGGAGATAACGCTCTCACCTAACTTAAACTATAAAGGCTTTACACCATTATTACAGCCCCTTGTAGGAATCTAAGGTGGGAGGGCTGAGGTTAACCCACTGAACGAGACTAGAACCAGGGTTTAACAAGGTTGTCGGGACTCAATTAAGTTGCCTCGCATCCCTATCATAAATGTCAGCCCTGCTAACAGATAGGGAGACAGGTTATTGTAAAGGGATTCGCAAATAGTTCACGAAGTGAGTGGGTTAATATTTCCCCTACATTTATAAAGTCCCTCAGTAGGCAGGAGAATAAACAAAAAACACAGCTAGCTCCAACATGGCTTGCCTATCTGTAATATAAGCTCCAATTTAGATCCATTACTCAAAAAAACTAGACAATGCTTCCCTGCGTATAGAAACATTAAAGGGTAACAACATTAGGAAATATCCAAATTTCAGTCATTAGTGTTCAACTCAGAACCCGGGTCCAGAGGAGCCTTTTGCTGAGATTGAGTGTCCAGTATCTTAGAGGCCAGGGTTTTAGCAGCATCTGGGTCTGATACTATGTGTGTCTTACCAGAGAACCTAACTTGAAACCTCGCAGGGAACAAGAGTTGAGCTTCAATGCCATACTCAAGAAGGAGTTTTTTCATAATTTGGAGAGCCTTTTTCTTGGTCTGCGACTGAGAGGATATGTCTGGAAAATGTGTGATTTTACTGCCTTCCCAGACCAGGTCTCCCCTTTGTCTAGCTCCTCGTAGTAAGGTGATTTGGCTCTCCAAATTTGATAAGGTTGCAATGGCAGTCAGCGGATGTGTGCCACCGGAGCCCTTCCTGGAGCATGTGGAGATGGCGAAGGCCCGAACCACTGTAACCCCCGACTCAACAGGCAGTAATTCAAGGTCAGTGAAGATTAATCTAGTGATCGCTGAAACTATCTCAGCTGCAGAGGCAAACTGCGGAGGAAAGCCCACAATTGACACATTCGATTGTCTTTGTGCATTTTCAAGGACTTCTATTTTAGCCTGGAGAAAAGTCAGGTCCTGTACAAAGGCTGCATTTTTTATTTGTTTATCTCCCGACTCGACTTTGAGTGCAGTAACATCAGTTTCAGTCGCACTCACTTTTTCTTCTAGATCTTTAAAGCGGGATTCCACCGCCGCTAGTCTGCGATTAGTTTCCTCTCTGTTCTCCTGGATCTTGTGAAGAAGTGCCATAATCTGGGGATTAGGAGCCTCAGTCCCTCGTAACTTAGCCGGTGCTGTAGGGCCCGGGCCTGCTCCTCGTGAGGTAGGTGGTGTGGAAAGAAAGGCTTCGAAGTGTTGAGCCGAGTGTTTGTGATCCTTCTTCGGACTCATTTTGTGGTCGGTGTCCCTTCCAACACAGGCTATAGCGCTCTTAAGTGGTCAGCTGTCCTGTAGATAGGGAAAGTCGAGCTTTTAAACCGAGACCGATCAGGAACTATGGTTTAAGCAATCGCCATGTTGGGTGCTCAGCAGCGCCCGCCTAAAAACGTATTTTCTATGTCTTAAATTTAATTGCATCATTTTGTCAAAATATGGAATGCCTCTATTCCCCGGGTCACCCCTGAAAAAGGGACAACTAAGTCTCAGTCACCAAAATTCAAATAAATAAATAAACAAAAACTGAGCAAGTTCCAGTTCTGAAATCCATGCTCCATAGCGCCATTCCAACTTCTGTGACACACACTGACCACTGATCTCCTCTTCAAATTTCCAAAGCGTGATGCTCAGCTGATCGCTGCTGATCTCCGTATGTCGCAAAAATGCCAGTCACTGACTTGCCACAGCCCCCTCAAAACAGAGAAAAATGCCTGCAGATCTGGTCTCTTAGCCAATCAGATGACTTGGTTGGTGCATGCCATGACCCCACCTCCATGCCTATCCTGACACCTCCCCCCCACCCAACACCACACTGGAAGCAGTAGATTAGCGTGCTGCACAAAGGACAAGAAGGACAAACAAACACCTGGAATACAACAAGGGAAGTGGCAGCTACGTGCAAAATGATGGCACCAGTCAGAAAAAGTGTACACGCTAGTATACACTGCGTATACCTGCTAACATCCCTGCAAAATGCGACTGAAAAAGAAAAGTTTCAACTCAAGTAGGAAAAGATTAAGCATTTGTTAAGTTTGGGAAGAGGGCTGACTTGAAAATGAGAGACACACGTATAAATACACACAAGCATGCAGACAGCAGTTCCAAGCCAACATCAAAGCTGAAACTCCAAAACTGGACAAAAATTAGTTAACCAGTATAAAAGAGCAGAAGTACTAATTTTGGCCTAACATTATAGAGCTTGGGATGGACTTTTGTTTTTCTTCATACTGCATATAACATTTTTTAACAGCTGTTTGGCCCCTGGTCCGCTGCTTGCTCAAATGGTTTGAGCATACCCCTGGTGACCTCCCAATCCCATGTAACACTCACTCTCTCAAGGCTGACCTGGATCCACGTGGTGCAGGACTGGAGAAAGCTGCTGCTCTCATTCTGGCAGGCCGGTGCTCCTGTTTTTTTTCTTTAAATTTCATTTCCCCTTTCCCAATGACCCACCCTCCTCACCAGATGCTGACGCAGCCTCATAATAGACTCGCACATTTCAGCATGCGCTACCCTCATGAAGAAGAAAGCTCCCCAGCCCACCATGAGGGACTTCTGCTGCACTGGATGTCAGGTGCCCCTCTCCCTGGGCTGACTCACGTTGAGGCTTAAATCCTGCTCCCCAGGCTTGCTGACATGGAAACATGTTGCGCTTCCGCAAGGCAATCGGGCGTCCCCAGGTAGGACTATTTTCACCCCCACAGTGAGCTGTGACCCTTCTTTCCCCAACCTGTGGAAATATTCAACATTTAACTTCGTAGTCTGGTTCCATATGTAGCAGCAACAATGGAAATAAACCACAAAAGGATGTTCTGGTACCTTTTTTGCGTGTTTTTTTTACTTAAGATATTCATTTTCTGTTCATGAATACCAACAAAATGTATGTTCCTATTCTACAATGTAGCTTTTTGATTTTTTCTATGTAGATTTTTGTTAGTTTTTACCCCATTTTCTCCCCACCCTGTGCCCCGGTCATCTGGAGGCACACAGATGCCACACCTTGAGACGCCCTCCCAATGCACTGCCACTTCCCTCCCGTCTATGCTACCCACAGCAGAACTACGGGGGGCAACAACCACCGAGAGAGGAGAGCTACCTTCAGCTGCTCAATCCTGCACCCCCGTGCTGTCTCTCCGACGACCAGAGGCAGTTCCCAAATCTGCGTTGCCAGTGCAACGCGAGGTAAGGTGTTCAGCCCTCAGCACCACCGGACCAGCCAATGTAGCTTTTTTAAGACGATTCCTTCTTTCATGAACTAGTTACCTGAGTCAGGACTGTAAACTACCTAAGGTCATCATGACAGTCCTGCTATAGCCCATCATGCTACCCTGCGGGTGGCCTGGGTTCAGCAGTGAGCCATGTTCACCACTCGGTGGACCAAGGGATCACTGATGCTATCAATTATAGCACTACCTGACTCAAAGAGAGAATCAATGCCTTTCCGCTCCCTCAGTGACCCCTGAGGAAGGCCAGTGACAATGTCGGACATGTACATCCCTGCCTCCATCACAGGGTTGTTGCAGAAACAGGGCAGGCTACAATGACACCAGGTGGTTTGAGGGAAAATGTAATGAGAAATGTACTGGCCACTGCCAGAACGACAGCCCCTGGTACTCTCAAGCCCCACTGGATGCGGGCACTGGATAAAGCAGATCCACACGGTACTATCAAGACCTACTGCAAGTGGACACCAGATGAGGAATGCCCCAAGTACTCTCAGGCCCTATGCGAAGCAGACACCAGATGGAGAATTTCCCAGGTACTGTCAGGACCCACTGGAAGTGGACACCGGTTGGGGAATACCAAATGTTCTCTCAGGCCGCACTAGAAGCAGACAACGGATGGGGAATACCAAATGTTCTCTCAAGCCCTATGGGAAGCAGACACCAGATGGGGAATACCAAATGTTCTCTCAGGCCCCACAGGAAGCAGACAACAGGTGGGGAATACCAAATGTTCTCTCAGGCCCCACTGGAAGCAGACAACGGACGGGGAATACATAATTTTCTCTCAGGTCCCACTGGAAGCAGACAATGGATGGGAAATACCAAACGTTCTCTCAGGCCCCAATGGAAGCAGACAATGGATGGGGAATACCAAATGTTTTCTTAGGCCCCACTGGAAGCAGACAATGGATGAGGAATATGAAAAATGTGGTATTCCTCATCCATTGTCTGCTTCCAGTAGATGAGAATAATAGCCTGAGAAAGCCTTGCTTTTCATCCATTGTTGAAGCTTCCATAGGGAGTTTGAGAAACATTTGAGGTCTTTATCCATTGGAAGCAGACAATGGATGAGGAATACCAAATGTTCTCTCAGGCCCTATGGGAAGCAGACAATGGATGGGGAATACCAAATGTTCTCTCAGGCCTTATGGGAAGCAAGACAATGGATGGGGAATACCAAATTTTCTCTTAGGCTCTATGGGAAGCAGACAATGGATGGGGAATACCAAATGTTCCCTCAGGCCCCACTGGAAGCACACAATGGATGAGGAATAACAAATGTTCTCTCAGGCCCCATGGGAAGCAGACAAGGGATGGGGAATACTTAATTTTCTCTCAGGCCCCACAGGAAGCAGATAATGGATGGTTTATATCAAATGTTCTCAGGCCCCGCTGGAAGCAGACAACGGATGGGGAATACCAAATGTTTTTTGAGGCCCACACTGGAAGCGGACACTGGATAGGGTATACCAAATGTTCTCTCAGGACCTACTGGAAGTGGACACTGGATGAGGAATGCCTCATACTCTCAGGCTCTTCTGGGTGTGGACAAGGGATGGGGATGCCCCTGGTCCTCTGAGGCCCTACTGGATGTGGACACAGGATGGGGGATTCCCCTAGTACTCTCAGGCCCTTCTGGAAGCTGACATCAGATGGGAAATGCCCTTGATACTCTTAGATCCTACTAGACGCGGACACCAGGTGGTGATGCCCCTGGTATTCTGAGGCCTTACTGAAAGCGTACATCAGATGGGGGCACCCCTGGTACTCAGGTCCTACTGGACATGGACACTAGATGGGCATGCCCCTTGTACGTTCAGGCTCTGCTGGATGTGAACACTGGACAGAGGATGTCCCTGTTACTCTCACACCATAATGTATGCAGATATCAAATGGGGGAGGCCCCTGGTACTCTCAGGCCCTACTGCAAGCTGACACTGGATGGGAAATGCCCCAGTACTCTCAGGCCCCACTGGAAGACGGTATCAGATGGGGCACCCATGGTACTATCAAACCCAACTGGAAAAGGACATCAGATGGCACATGCCCCTGTTACGCTCAGGCTCTACTGGATGCTGACACTGGATGGGGGAATGCACCTGGTACTCTCAAGCTCTACTGAGCACAGACATCAGATGGAAGGGGGTTGGCCCTTGGTATTTTCAGGCCATACTTGAAGTGGGCACTGGATGGGGATACCTGTGGTATTCTCACACCCTAATGGATGCCGACATGAGACTGGAAGTGACACAGAGTGGTGGATGCCCTTGGTACGCCCAGCTCTACTGGATGTGGACAAAGGATGGGAGACACCCCTGGTACTCTCTGGCTCCACTAGATATGGACACTGGCTGGGGGATGCCTCTAGTAATCCAGATGGGTGACGCCCCTGGTACTCTAAGGGCCCCATAGGATGTGGATACCAGATGGGGGATGCCCCTGATACTCCGGGCCCCACAGGATGCAGACACTGGATGGGGGGGATGCGGCTAGTACTCTCAGGTCCTACAGGATGCAGACACCAGCTTGAGGGGATGCTCCTGGTGCTCTGGGCCCCAACTGAGTTAGACACAGGATGGGGGATGCCCCTGGTACTCTCATGCCCCACAGGATGTGGACAATAGATGGGGGATGCCCTTGGTACTCCGGGCCCCACAGGATACCGCTAGTACTCTGAGGCCCCACAGGATGCAGACACCGGCTTGAGGGGATGCTCCTGGTACTCCAGGCCCCAATGGATTTAGACACTAGATGATGGGACGCCCCTGGTACTCACAAGCCCCACAGGATGTGGACACTGGATGGGGGGATGCCCCTGGTACTCTCAGGCTACAATGGATTTGGACGCCAGATGGGAGAATGCAGCAAAGCAGAGGATCCCATGCGCACAAGTACTACAGCAGGTGTGGTTGAAATACAAGACTGTGAGACGACACATGGTAGCCGCACTCAGTCCTTGAAGTAAAACAAAAAGAGAGCAGTAGTTGTGGAAATCTCACGGTTTACTGGAGCCAAACTTGCTTGAATAGCACAGTACTGAACTAGCCATAGCGCTTAGGGTCTGTAACAGGACCCTTCATCAGGTGGTGAAGGGTCATGCTACAGATCCAAAGTGTCAGGGTTAGTTCAGTGCTGCACTATTCAAGAAAGTTTGGCCCTAGCCAGCTCGGTGGCACTGAGGGTTGAGGCACTGGATGCCACACCTCGCGTCATGCCAGCAACTCGGGTTTGGGAACGAGCCCGGGTCATCGGGGCCGGGAGATGGACTGAGCAACTGCTAGGCAGCTCTCTCCCGGATGGGGACCCAGTTGCGACCACTGCAGGGCCGCCCCAGGGTGGAGGCCAGAGGATAGAACAGACAGGAGCAGCACAAGTAGGGTGCCGCAGATCGCTGCTTTTATGTGCCTCCACACGTGCCCGAGTGGCCACGGCAAGGGGAAGGGAGAAAAAGTGAAACTGGAGCCGACATGCTCCATGGTGACCCCGAAGAGCCCGTGCTAGCCCCCCGGAGTCTAGATGTTGGTCTATGGGGGTGGAAGGAAAGTCGATTTCCGCCTCAGCCTCCTGCCATGGGGGACCGTGGGGACCTACTGGGAGGGTTGGGTGCAGGAGAGTCGGGGGACTAGAGAACGAACTGCATGCCAGCTCCACCAGACGGGGAGAAAAATCTATATGGGGGGGGGGTTTGGCTCCAAAAAACTGAGTTTTCCACAACTACTGTTCTTTTTTCACTTTGAGGACTTAGATGGGGAATGCCCCTGGTACTCTCGGGCCCCACTGGATGCGGACACTGAATAGGAATGCTCCTAAAGGCCCTATTTAGGGGTTGGGGATGCATTGGTGACGCAACAGCTGCCAGGACTGGAAGATCACTCAGGGCAAGATGGGAGGAAGACACTGAGAGGGTAAAAAGCTTGATTTAAAACAAACAAAAAAAACCCTCTGAAGCTAAGACTCCTAAGGCATGCTACATCACCACTCCCAGCCCCATTCACACTTTTAACAATATCACCATACTCCTATGCCCTCAGGTTCCAATGTCACACCTGGTTAGTGATCCCAAAATGCTGCACAAAGATGGGCTAATTTGCTGTCCTTGCTTGGCATCAAAACCTTGGAACTCTGGGCCGGCCCGGTGGCGCTGAGGGTTGAGGCACTGGACACCACACCTCGCACCACACCGGCAACCCATGTTCGGGAACGGACTCAGGTCACCGGGGGTTGGCAGGGGGAAGCAGGATCAAGTGTTCCAATGGATGCCTTCATCCTTTGAGGTGGGTTACCAGGGGTGCTTCATGCACCCGACGTCCCTGAGGGTTGGTGGGAGCACCGACTTGCGAGGCTTTGGCGGCTCCCATGGCACTGGAGTCGGGGAAGGGAGGCTACTGTAAGGTACTTGGCAGGCGTCGTGCATCAGCATGTTGCCTACCTGAGCCGGCGTCCTCAGGGGGCAGAAGAGGACCACAGAAAAATGGAAAAACACCCTCAGTGGTCCTAGATGACGGCCACTCCAAGCCATCCAACCACCGATCTACGGGCAGATCCCGCTGTGCTGGCGTTCCACTGAGGGTGAAGGAAAATCCAAGTCTTTCCTTGCTCCACCGAGTTATCTAGGCATAAGGGACCAGTGGAGTAGCCGAGGCGCTCTAGGGGCAGACTCCGAGACTGGGGCATGGATGGTATGAGTGGCCCAAAGGAGTGGAACAATGAGGGCAGGTTAGAAGGGATAAAAATTAAAATAAAATAAAAAAAAACTAAACTTTGGAACTCTCTCCATCTGGGTATCTGCTGTAGCTTCACACATCAGTTGTTCAAAACTGACTTAAGGAAACATTTACTCCTGGATTATTTTTGCTCCTGCACCAAATCATATTCGTGACTTTTAAAGTGTCTTAAGCCACAAACAGGATGCTTGGAGTATCTAACAGTATCAGCTTATGTCATGTTATACCTGTATATTTCAACATCTTTACTATGAAAAAACATGTTATTCTGTTAGATTATCTATATTTATTTGCACTATATTTGAAACTACTATAACATGTTTACAGCTCTGCTCATATATGTGATTTCCTTATTCAATGCAACTTTCCAGGTCATACCTCAAACTATACATTTTTCTGTCTGGTATACTTACCTGGTTAGCAAAAACTAACTAAATAAAGACAGTACAATAAAAAATAAGACTTATCCAAGCCAGTGGCATGGGGGGAGGGTACTGTGTTACTATACGTGAGACCCTAGTTCGTGCCTCATGCCCAACTCATCTACTGGGTTGGTGGAGTAAGGGATGCAGACTACTGGAGGCAGGGAGGAAGAGCACCAACTACCCCTGCATCTCCTACCGCAGCTAGCAGAATGGTCATGTGGGGTGAATGACCACACCCTGCTGGCCTATGTTGCACCAACAGTACAAGGTGCAGCTCTACTGGGCACTTGCTACCAGGGAAGGAGGGTAGGTTTGAGGGGGGAAAAGATGATGGCGGCTGCCATGCGCCTGTCCCCAAACAAACAGCTTCTAATGCTCCTTAGCTCACTGCCAGCCACCACCAGGCTTTATCAGCCCTGCTTCTCCGTGTGCCAGAAGGGTCTTCCCTGAGGGATAGATTGGAAGCTCATGCAGGTAGAACTCCTGGGGTAGGATCGCCCCCTTTCAAGAAGTCCAGATCAGGACACTTCATAGCTGGACAGCAATAAGACCTGTACAACTAGTAACTTTCCTACTCCAACAAGCATTGCTTCATAATGTACGGTAACACCAAGCCTCCTTCATTTTGTTTTTCATAAATATTTTTACTGATTTTGGTTTGACAATTCACTTTACCACATTTCAGTGAAGTTAATCTGGGCTGGAGCACTGGCACTGTGACAAGACTGCCACCCGCGAAGGGTGACAAAGGTTTGGGAACGAGTCTGGGTCACTGGGGGTGGCCTGGGACAGGAGAATAAGGTGTCTCAGTGGACCTCTCCTCTGGGGTGGTGGGGCAGTATGCAATGCTGCTATACCAGCACTGGCGGAACCACAGGTCGTTGTCCATGTCAGTGACTCAATACATTACATGCTTGCCTCTGATGTCAGAGGATTGAAACATTATGGGTTCCAGTCCCACACCAGGAACTTACGCTACTACTCAGTACTAACATAGTAGTGCAACATTGGAGAACAGTGTTGTACTTTTGAGTTGCAATCCATTTAACCAGATGTTAAACCAGGGTCCCTTCTGCCCATCTCTGGCAGCTGTCTAGGTGAAAGTTAAAGATCCCATGGCACTTATCATAAAAGAAGGGGAGTTCTCTGGTGCACGGGCCACCATTCCCTGTCAATAAAACAGGATCACGTAATCCACCCCCTTCCCCCAGATGTACTAGGAAACAGGTCTTAACAGTTCAAAGTGACCAAAAAAACTGGTGAAAAATTAAAAGTAAATCTAGAGTGTGGCTGATAGAGGATGTGGAGTGTCCAGACAGGGCTTTAGCAGGACAGAAGGAGAGAAGTGCCAAGGGGAAACAAGACATAAGTGTTGTTTGTTTTTCCCCAGCAGCAAAACAGAGCTTCAGTAACTGTTCTGTGGGTTCTTTCATAAAACAATCAGCCCACACAACAGTCCTGCTGTGACTGCAGTGACAGATAAATGGGAGAAATTACACTGAGAGCAGGAATGAATGGTTTGTGTAGAAATCCTGGCAAGGACGAGCAGAAAGCAGTCATTCTGAAGACTACTTCTACTCAGTATTCATAAGGGCAGACAGCAGGTCTTTGCAGGACAACGGCATAAAGGCTGCTGAAAAGGGGGCTCCCAGAAATGACACAGCAAGTATTTACCAGTGAAAGAGTCAGAAAAGGGCTAACAGCCCTGATAAGGTTCTGGTGTTAGACGGGATACACCCAAGGGTGCTCAGGGAACTGGCATCAGAATTAGCCAAACCCCTGGTAGGGTTGATCTATAGCACTGTTCAGACGGGGTGGTTCAGAAAGACTGAAAGGTAACAGACATAGTTCTGCTACACAAAGGTGAGGACAAAGAGCAGCTGAAAACTACAGACCTGTTAGTCTTCCCTCCATTGTGAGTAAACTGATGGAGACACTAGTCAACGAGCACCTAGTGGACTACCAGGAGAAAAACAGGCTGCAGGACTGTAAACAGGTTTGTGGGAGGGAGGGAGGTCTTGTCAGACCAACCGGACAGTATTCTTTGACTGGGTAACTAGGACAGTGGATAAGGGTCATGCAGTAGATTTACTCCAGCTTCAGCACGGGCATTTGACTCAATGCCACACAGGAGGGTGATGAAGAAGCTAGAGGATCGGAGTGTAGCAAAGGACATAGTTACATGGGTGGGAAGTTGGTTGGAAGGGACACAGCAGAGGGTAGTGGTAAATGGAGTCAAATCTGAGGAGAGGGAGGTCACCAGTGGGGTGCCATAGGGATCAGTTTCAGGTCCAACAAATTTCAATATGTTCGTCAGCAACAAAGGAGAAGGAATACAGGGCAGGATGTGTCTCTTCACAGAAGACACTAAACTTTGTGGTAGGACAGACAGCGAGGAGCAGGCAAGAGAGGACCTGCAAAGGCAGGTGAGGTGGTCAAGGGTTTGGCAGCTGAAATTCAACACCAAAAAGTGCATTGTGATGCTCATAGGGAACAAGAAACCCAGAATGGAGTATGGGATGGGAGGGGTTAAGCTGGAGACCAGTTGTGAGGAAAGGGACCTAGGAGTCATCACAAGTGACTTCCTTTAACAATCTAGCCATTGTAATATGGTCTAAATAAGGCAAACAAGATGCTGGGGTGTATTGGGAGGTGTTTTGGCAGCAGGAGGAAAGAGACAATCACTGGTGAGACTACACCTAGAGTACTGTGTCCAGTTCTGGAGTTCTCACCTAAGGAAAGACAAAGACAGGCTGGAGACAGTGCAGTGTAGTGTAACCAAAATGATTCGGGGGCAGCAGGGCAGATCCTATGAGGATCGGCTTAGGACAGTGAACATGTATTCACTTGAGGCCTGACGAGAGGGGTGATACAATAGGTAAGCTATAACCCATGACAGGCCATGGATGTATGGGGCAATAATGCACACCCTGGGTGGTTGTGAGTCACAAGGCTAAAGGCCTTGTGCCCTCCAACATCCTAGGAAGTGCATTAATGCCCCCATACACTTGTGGCCTGGAGTAGGTTACTACACTTATAATATAGGCTTTTTAATTAAAAAAAATTAAGGGAAATCGTTTTAATAGCTTTAAAACAGGAAAGACTTATTGGTAACCTGATGCACTGTAATGTAGTCCCAAATAATATATGGTAATTTTTGGAGTTTTATTACGAACATATGAAAAATGCCAGCAAAAACAGGCCACAACGGTCCATCAAGTCTGCTTGAGTATACAGCATACAGTTTATTTTACTTCAGCTGTCCCCCCCACCCATTTCCACCTCATATTTATCATCCCCACCCTCTTCTCCCCTCCCCAACCTCCCACCAGATCTAACTTTCCTATTGACCATGTCCCCACACCCCTCTTAAAGCTGCCCATGGTTTTCAGTGAGATCACCTCCTCTAACAATTCGTTCTACCTTGCCAGCACCCCTTCTGTGAAATGGTGCCTCCTCATTTCTCTTTTAAATCTTCCCCCCAATAATTTCAGACTGTGTCCCCTTTTGGACCACTCCCCCTTTAAGTTGAAAATGACCTCTGTTCTAACCTTATTCATACCTTTTAAGTATTTGAAGGTTTCTATCATATCCCCCTCTGCCTTCTATCCTCCAGGGAATACACATTGAGCTCCCTCAGCCTCTCCTAAAAGGGTTTGTCCCCTAGGCCTTGGATCATCTTGGTTACACTTCACTGTACCCCCCACCCAGTAATCTGGTATCCTTTTTCAAAAATGGACACCAGAACTGCACATAGTACTCTCAGTGTGGTCTCACCAGTGGCTTGCACAAAGGCAGGATGACTTCCTCTTTTCTTGAGGTGATTCCTCTGGCGATGCACCCCCGCATTTTGTTTGCTTTGGCTGCCGCTTTCTGGTACCGTGTAGAGTGTTTCATGTTCTCCGTGACAATTACCCCAAGATCCTTTTTCTCCTCTGTAATGGATGGTTGCACTCACCCCAGCCAGTAGCTAGTCCTAGGGTTCCTGGCTCCCAGGTGCATGATCTTGCACTTCTTAGCACTGAATCCCAACTGCCAGATGCCTGACCAGCACTCAAGCTTTGCCAGGTCCTCCCTCCCCTCTTCACTGTCCACTCTTGCACACATCTTCAGATTTTACTTCGGATCCCTTCCGCTAATTCCAAAATAAAGATGTTAAATAACACCGGTTTGAGTACCGAACCCTGTGGGACCCTGCTGGTTAAAGGTCTAGGTTTCAATAGTCCCCCCCCCAATCACCATATGATTCCTGTCCCCTGCAGCCAGCTCCTGACCCACCACACCAATTTTTCCCTGGCTCCCAGGTTCCGCAGTTTACTGAGCATCCTTCCATGTGGCACTGAGTCGAAGGCCTTGCTGAAGTCCAGATACAGGACATCCACCGCATGGCCTCCATCTAGTGGCTGTGTGACCCAATTGAAGAAGTCTATTAGGCTGGTCTGGCAGGATCTCCCCAAGACAAACCCATGCTGCTTTTTGTCCTGGAGTCCACTGGCTTCCAGAAAGTTCACAAGTTTCTCCTTTAGAATGGTCTCCATTAACTTACCTACAATGGAAGTAAGGTTGACCGGTCTGTAGTTACCTGGTCCATCCCTCGGTCCACTCTTGTGGAGAGGCACCACATGTGCCAATCTCCAGTCCTGAGGCATGCACCCCGACTCCAGTGAGGTGCTGAACAAGGTCTGCCAGCAGACCAGCCAGGACCTCCTCCAGCTCCCTCAGGACTCTCGGATGCATGCCATCTCGTCCCAGAGCCTTATCCACCCGAAAGGCCTTAAGACCCTTTAAAACCCTGTCCTTCAGGATTTTCCCATCTGTTACATCTGCTCCCCCCTTTCCCGACTCTATTACCCCGTGTGACATAGGTCCATCCTTTTCCCTAATGAACACTGAATAGAAGTGCACAGATACACAGATGCTGTCAGCAGATAAGGACTGCTAGGCCCATCCAGTCTGCCTGTTTAAGCTGCCTAATGAAGAGTCTAGTGACCCTATCTGGTCATTGGCTTTAGGTTTTTCTTCCTATCTCTATTATTCCTTTGCTTCTGTCCCATGCATGTTTGAAGTCTGCCACTGTACCGGCTGCCACCACCTCCTGGGGCAGGCTATTACATGCATGCACCACCCTTTCTATAAAAAAGAACTTCCTGACATTTCCCCTTTTGCGGCCACCCCCTCAACCTCATGTCGTGTCCTCTTGTCCTGGCACTACTATTAATCTGGAATATGTTGTCCCCTTCCACCTTGTTAATGTCCTTGAGGTACTTGAATGTTTCTATCATGTCACCTCTCTCCCTCCTTTGTTCCAGTGTCCATCACTCTCTCCACGTAAGGCTTGTGACGTAATCCCTTCACCATTTTGGTTGCCCTCCTCTGTACTGCCTCTATTTTGTCAATGTCCTTTCGAAGGTGTGGCCTCCAGAACTGTACACCGTATTCAAGGTGAGGTTTCACCAGGGTACAGGTTGTACAGTGGCACTATTACCTCCCCACCTTCAGCTAGTGATTCCCTTTCCAATACACTCCAATATCCCACTGGCCTTTCCCACCACCTTTGCCGTTTGCCTAGTGGCCTTCAAGTCCCTCTCCTCCTTAGTTACTGTCAGCAGCTCCCCCCCAAACCTGTAACTCTCCCAAGAGTTCCTGCTCCCCACAGGCATGATTTTGCACTTCTTTGCGTTAAACTTTAGCTGCCATGCCCCTGACCATCTCTCCAGCAGTTCCAGGTCTTTTCTCATCCTTTCCACCCCTCCAGAGTATCCACCTTGTTGCACATCTTGGTGTCATCTGCAAACAAGCAAACCTTTCCTTTCAGCCCATCTGCAGTGTCACTGATGAAGACATTGAAGAGGACTGTCTCAGAACTGACCCCTGAGGTACCCCACTGGTCAACTTCCTTTCGTCCGATTGGGTTCTATTCACCACTACCCTCCGTTTTCTGTCCCTTAACTAGGTTCCAATCCAGTTCACCACCTTGAGTCCCAACCCCAGGCTACCTAGCTTGTTGACCAGTCTCCTATGTAGGACCATATCAAACGCTTTGCTAAACATTTACCGCCACCCCGGAGTCTACTGCCTTTGCCACCCAGTCAAAGAAATCTATCAGATTAGTTTGACAGGATCGTCCTGCAGAGAACCCATGTTGCCTGGGATCCACCAGTCCATTGGCTTCCAGGTGTTCCACTGTTCTTTCCTTAAGGAGTGCCTCCGTTATCTTTCTGACTGCAGAGATTAGACTAACTGGCCTGTAGTTCCCCGCTTCTTCTTCACTACCGCTGTTGTGAAGAGGGACAACGTTAGCCTTTCTCCAGTCTTCTGGGACCACTCCAGTATCTAAGACTCACTGAACAGGGCTGCCAGTTTAGTCCTCAGTTCCTTTAGAACCCTGGGATGTATGCCATCTGGACCCATGGCTTTTTCCACCTTTAGCTTTGTCATTTCTTCTAGGACCCTCTCCTCTGTTAATGGACTGGTGTTTACCTCCTTAGCTTCTTTTAAGTCCAGCTGAGAGCCCTGCCCATTCTCTTCCACAGTAAAGACTGAACAGAAATATTTGTTCAGGATCGCTTCTCCCCGTCTCCCTCCACTATCTCCCTCCCTTTGCCCCTCTAAGCTTTTACTACTCCCCCCTTTGCCTTCCTTCTCTTGCTAATGTATCTGAAGAATGGCTTATCTCCTTTTTTAATGGACTTAAACTATCTCTTCTCCATTTGCACTTTAGCACTCCTCACCGCCTTTCCCGTGTCTCTCAGACACGTGTGGTACATTTCTTTATCCTCATCCCTTTGTGTCTCTTTATACTTCCTGAAGGCTAGCCTCTTGGTCCTAACTTTTCCTGCCACCCCCCCGAGAACCAAAGTGTTTTTCTTCTCCTTTTACTCTTGCCTATTGACCTAACACACTGTTTCGTTATCTCCGCTACAGCCTCCTTGATGTGTGCCCATTTCTCCTAAACGTCTCTGCCTATCCCCCTCTTTTCAAGGGTTTCTTTTAGCTGTAGTCCCGTACTGGTAAAGTCTGCCCTTCCAAAGTCTAAGACTCTTGCCTTCTTGAAGTACTCATTCACTGTCTCAACCTGGTCCAAACCACTTTCCACCCATCCCCCCGCCCTCTTAATCCTGACTATCCCATCCTTACAGCTTCTTCTCTCTCTCTTATATACCTGAAGAAATCCTTTTCTCCTTCTCCGATCCCTTGTGTCAGCCTTAGTTCTCTGGTGGCCTTAGCTGCCCTGACCATCTGACTCACCTCTCCGGATTTCCTTGAGTACTCCTCCCTGTCTATCTCTCTCGTAATTCGCTTATTTAGTTATCGAAATGTTTCACCCGGAAGGCACGCTGAGCAGCAAGTTGCTCATCTCCTGGTGTGACCTGGGGGTATGAAACAATGGGATAGAATACAGAGAAATGTTAGTATGTTGGAATACAATTTGCTTACTTGCATACGATGAGAGTAGGAGGGATTACAGGTGAATCACATTGGTTAACAATGTAACAGATGAGTGTAGTAGATATGAAGACACATATAGCAATTAGGCGACAGTTGGTGACACTAGAACACATAATAACTCAGCAACAGTATGTAGTACTAGATGGTAATGTGACACAATAATAATTGGTAGCCATTAGTGTAACATAGATATTCAAGATTTACAGTGATTGAAGTAAAAAGAGGAAGAATGGAAGGAGGGAATGAATAATTGCAGAAGACAGAATGGAAGAAAGGAAAGGAAATTTACGGAGAGACACAGGCAGAACACGATATTCAAGGCAAACAGAGATGACAGGGTGGACTAAAGTACATGGAAGAGGGGTATAGGGGTAGGTTTATAAGTGCTTAAATTGAGTGTAGGGGTAGGCCAGTGTTAAGCTATGTTAACCGGAAAGGGTGGGATTAGTTGGAGAGGAGAGTGTGGCTGGGTGATGAAAGAGAGGTATTGTAGGTGGGGGGTATCCAAGGGGGTTGAAATTCAATAGTGTCCTGTTATCCCTACCTGGACAGGGTGGTGGACAGCCCTACTGGTAGGACACAGGTTATAGGCAATGAGAGTTATTTATATATTGTGAGTTGGGAGGATGATTGGGGGAGGGATGCTGTAGGAGGGGGTAGCAGAGGTCAACTATAGTAGGGGGGGTGGTACCCCACCAGTGTGCTGGGTGACCCTGCCTGCACAAAGCAGTGATCTAGCAGTGACTGAGGGGGTGCAGTAAAAGGAGAAATAGGGGAAGAGGATAAAGTTGTTGCCCACCATGTGCTATGGATCCTGTCTGCACAAGGCAGTGATCGAGCTCACAGGAGGGAGATAGATTAAGAGTAAAGAAAGAAGGGAAAGAACACTTTAGGAGAAGGGAGAGTAGGGGACTAGGAGGAGCACTATCAGAGGGAAATAGGAGTGGTGGGGAGTAGGCATATGGTAATACGGGTTTAGGGGAGAGGGGGGGATTAGGGAGGGCATGACAGGCACAGGAAGGGGCAAGGAAGTTTTTGAGGGCAGAGTTAATGGAGTAGCAAGAGGATGAGTGGCGAATTTGAGAAGTGAATTCCAGATTTTTTGGAGGCGGTAAGAATAACCCGATTGGCCAATGAGGGTGGAGCGGCATGGGACCACCAGGGTTCGTGAGTCAGTAGATCTTAGGGAGTGGGAAGAAGAGAGGGGCGGTTGTAAAGGCAGGGGAGAGATAGGAGGGACGTTCACCCAGTCAGTGCTTAGAAGTGAATTTTGCACAGTGAAAAAGATGTCGGTTTGGCAGGGAAGGGAAGTATAGGGCATGGTAGAGATCACAATGATGTGTGCGGAGGGAGGCATCAAGGGCATAACGGCAAAAGGAGTTGAAGAGGGTATCTAGTCTGGCCAGGGAGGACTTAGGGGGCAGCACCGCAGACTATGTCACAGTAGTCGAAGATAGGTAGGATCATCTTCTGGACAATCTCACACCTAGCCGTGAGTGGGATGCAGGTACAACTCCTGAATAAGGCACCAAGCTTGGGATGCAATTTTTTCTGAATGGCGTCAATATGACAAGAGAAGTTCAGGTGCTGGTCCAGCCAGACACCTAAATATCTGAAGGAGGATGTGTTGTCGAGTAAAGTCCCATCAAGGGTATGAAAGGAGGGTAGACAGGAAAACCTGGTAAATCTCTGCTGGGTGCCGAAGGTCATGTAGACTGATTTTTTGGCGTTGAGAGATAGCTGGTGGTTTGCAAACCAACGCTGAACTTTGTTGAAGTCGTGCTGCAAGTTGGATGCAACCTCGGTGGGGCAGGAGCCAGATGCATACAAGACTATTATCAGCGTACATTTGAATGGAGGAGAAGGGAGAGCAGGTGGACGGGAGATCGTTTAGAAAAACAGGGAATAGTATGGGGCCTAACACTGATCCCTGGGAGATGCCAGTACTTATTGGGAGGGGTGGGGAAATTGCGTCAGAGGTCTTGACTGATTGGGTTCTGCCAGTGAGGTATGCCTTGAACCAGTCTGTGGCTAAGGGGGACAGCCCAGCTGTTGACAGAGTGTCAAGGAGAAGGGAGTGGGAGACTGTGTTGAAGGCTCTGTACCTATGGAAGGCAACTCTCTTATCCCTCACTTTCTTTGCCACCTCCTTGCTGAGCCAACTTAGTCTTTTGGTCCTGGACTTGTTACTCTGGGTCTTTGCACAAGTGTTACTGGCCTCAAATCAGATCCCTCTTGATAAAGGACCATTTCTGGCCTGCATCCATCTCTGGGCTGATTTCAGCAAGGTGCCCTACTAGGATGTTTCCCATCTTACCAAAGTCTGTCCTCCTAAGTCCACCACCCTTATCTTAGTCCTGGCTGCTTCTTTGCCCAGACTGAGGAAGAACCACATCGTGCAGTGGTCAGTACCTGCTGGAGGGTCCTCCACTACATGTCTTAGACATGCTCACTGTCCAACAGCACCACGTTCAGCATGGTACCCTCCCTGGTTGGCTCCATGACCTCCTGCACCAGGAAACAGTCCTGGACAGCCTCCAGGAGAACCAGTTCCCTGGAACAGGAGGCAGCTCGGATGCTTTAGTCTACCCCAAGCAGACTGAAGTCACCTTTTATGACAATGTTTCTCTTACTACTTAATCTTCTGATTTGCTCCCTCAGCTCCCTATTTCCTCATTCTGTGAGGGTGGTCTTTACATTTCCCCCAATCTAACCTTCTGTCCTTTAGAGTTTTGAAGCTGTACCCATAAGGTTTCATTCCTGCCCTCTTCTACCTCCTTCAAACAAGATATATAAATGTAAGAAAAAGGCAGGCAGCACAGCCCGCCCTCCTCCATGACCAGCTGTCTTACTGTGAATGAAACAGCTCCTACTTGAGCACGCAGGTGCGGTTTCATTCACAAGAAGGCAGCCGGGCGTGGATGAGGGCAGGCTGCGCTGGCTGCCTTTTTCTTACATTTATATATTTTGTTTAGGTGCAGGCAGGGTGTGGGGGAAGGCGGGGCCTGCTGCTGGCTACGGTGTGTGTGTGTGTGTGTGTGTGTGTGTGTGTGTGTGTGTGTGTGGAGGAGGACCACGAGGAGGACTGTTAACTTTTAATTTAGTAATGAAAACTGGTGGCCAGCAGGTAGGCGGGTGGGGTTGTGCTAGTTTCCCAAAAAGAATTTGCTGTCTTTTTTTTTTTTAAATATTGTAATAGTGGTTGGGGAACTTGGGGGGTGGATGCTATCTGAGGTGGGGGAGGGGTTATATTTTTGCCAAATACAAATATTCAGCTGAATATTTGGTCGTGCTGGCACCGAATATCAAATGTTCGGCCGAATATTCAAAAAAGAGGTATTCGCACAGCCCTATTACTTACTGACTGGGCTTACTGAGTGATAAACATGGCTGCTCAATGTTTTCATTTTGAGAGCTAAACCAGTGCACTGACTGTTAAGCCGTAGTAAACGCTGTTGCTGGGTAGAATACCTCAATTTATTACAAAACTGTGCCCACCCTGGGGATTAATGATCAGGTGATTGTTTCCAACCAATGAGGTTAACAGATTTTTCCTACCCATTTTATAAAAACCTTCAAGTTCCTGAAAGGAATAAACAAGGTGAACTACAAGCAGCTATTCAACAAGAGTAGCACATCTAGAACACGAGGTCACGAGTGGAAGCTGGTGTGGTGGGGGGGTTTAGGAGGGACGTAAGAGAGTTTTGTCTTACAGATAAAGTGACTGATTCACGGACAGTCTGCCAGTGGAGATGTTGGGCGCCAAAACTATGAATGGTTTCAAACATACCTGTGACAGATTTAAGGGCTTAGTAATTACTCAGGGGGGTAGCAGTAAAACAGGGAGAAAGAGGGTGAATAGTGTAGACAAAGTCCCTTTATTGACAAAAGGTCTCAGGTATGATAGGGTGTTACCGGCAGACTAAATGGACCATTGGAGTATGTATCTCTCACACACACACACACACACAAACGCACTCACACTCAAACTGGAACAGAGACTGTGGTGGAGCTTGGTATGGATGACATCAATGTAGGCCAAGTTAAAGCTCTATCTCACCACACACTGAGATACTTGAAGGACAAAACTGCTTGAGGGCCAAAGCCAGCCGGTGGCGCTGAGGGGCTGAGCGCCGCACCTCGCATAATCGGCGACCACGTGTTTAGGAACGGGTGTGGGTTGCTGGGGGTCGGCAGGGAAGGAGCTGGATCGAGCATCCGATGGACTGCTCTCCATCTCCGGGGGAGGGGGAACACAAGTAGTGTGTAATTCACTGAAGTGAGCTGCAACAGAGGGAAGGTCAGAGACAGGTGAATCATTAACCATAAAAAACTGGAGGAGCGGACTAGACCAGGGGTCAAAGAGGGGGTGAATCACCCTCCAGAATTTGGCTGGAGAGTTAAGGTTATTCTGGAGGTTGGCCATAAAACACAGGGATTTAGCAGACTGGACAGCCTTAGTACATTAAATTCTAGGCACCCTGTAAGAGAGGAGGTGAGGCAGGGAGCGGGATAATTTGTAACTGGTTTATGCATGATCACAAGATTTACACTGGTCAGAGAGTTCAGGATCAATCTAGGGGTACTGGGAAGATTTAACCCTGGACTTTCTGAGGGAGGCGTGTTTGTCCCAGATGAAGGAGAATTTGGAATGGAAGAGGGAGAGGGCCTTGTCAATGTCAGGGGTGGAGAGGATGCGTGTCAGTCAGCTGCAGCAAGGTCGCTAAGGAGACCATTGTTACTGAGCAACCATAGGGACCTAGACCAGATGTATTTAGGGAAGAAGGGAGGGAGGCTGGACTTTCCTGACGCACGTCATACAGTGGTGGCTGAAGGCGTCTGGCAGAATAGCTGCTGCAACAATGCGGTGGGGGTGGGAGGATAGAACCCAGTCCAGAAAAGTGGGATTAGGGGAGTAGGGCTTGAACCAGGTTGATTTGGTAATGAGCTGGGAGAGATTAAGATCCTGAGGAAGGTTAGCCTGGAGGACAGGAAGAGCCAATTAATATTGAACTTCACAAAGAGGATGAGTTCATATGAGGAGGAGTGTGAGGTGATGGCAGAAAGAGAGAAAGATAGTCAACCAGAAAGGAGGGTGAGATTTTAGGCAAAGCATAAAAAAACCCAATAAAGAAGGGTACAGTGAAAGGAAAGGAAAAGCCAGCAAGGAGAAACTCATGGGAGGAGGGCACAGCCAGGTTGGCCCGCTGGCGCTAGGGGTTGAGGCACTGGATGCCACACCTTGAGCCTTGCTGGCAACCCAGGTTCGGGAATGGACTTGGGTCACTCGGGGGTCAGCCGGGGTGAGGAAGGATCAAGAGTCCACAGACAGTTCTCCTTCCTCCGTGGGGGTTAGTGCAGCGCATTGTAGACGGACACCCAGTGGTGGCTGGGGGTCAGCACAGGCGCTGCCCTGAATAGAGAAGGGCCCACGTCCAGGGCATAAGACTACCTCCTTGGAGGTAGAGACAGTCACCCTGCCCATTGCACTATCGTGGTCCCTGGGGTGTAAACCAGAGGAAAAATGGAGCTGGCAGACTCCATGATGGCCAGTGGCACTCGCACCAGCCCCCCAGAATCTGGATTTTGGCTTCTGGGGGTGGGGAAAAAGTCAACGCTCCTCACCCCCCGCCCTATCATGGGGGGGGGGGCAACCAGTGGGGGATTCACCGGGCGGGACTGGTGTGGGAGGTGCCTGGCGAGAGAGAACCTTTTTTTTTTTTAAATGAATTATCTGTTTATCTATTTATCTATCTATCTACATCTAAATTCAAACAACGAAATACACAAAAGGAGATACATGAGCAGGAAGCCATTCTCACATTTCCTGAATCCCGGGCCTCCCAGAGTTCCATCCCAGATCACAGCCTACTAGACCAAATAAATTCACTATGTAAAAAGACAGACAGCCCACCACACTAAAATAGAGCCCACCCTTTTTAACCCCCTCAAGTAAAAATACTGAAAAGTCAGAGATCCCCAGGGTAAACTCCTCAATCAGTACTTACGCACTATTGAGGCTGAAAGATAAAACCCCAAATTCACACTGTGGCTGGGCACACTTCCCCTGCCGATATTAATTCTCAGTTTGAGCAAGTACTATCAGGCCTTTTACAAGGCAGGGACCATACTTGGTGGGATACAACCAAATCACAGCTTTAACGACATTTCCTTGCCTCAGGTCTCTGCAGTACTTAACCCTACACTGGGTACACCTCTTACTACCCTGGAGGTCCTCAGAGCCATTCAAGGAATAGCCAATGTAAACTCCCCTGGCCTTGATAGCTATCGCAACGACTTCTATGCAGCCTTTCAGGACATACTGGTCCCTAGGCTAATAGAAGTCCTAAATGAATCTTCGCATCAGAAGCTTTGCCCCCAACTTTCAGCCAGGCTATGATATTCTTGCTATCCAAAAAAAGGAAGACAGTATGCTCTATACCCATTTTCACCCTGTATCACTTATTAACGTGGATGCTAAACACCGGGCCAAAGCTCAGGTGGGGCGTCTAAATGAAGTTCTTTTGACGTGGACACATCCCGACCAGGTCAGATTTCTATGTGGGAGGCTTGGCTATGATAATATCAGCAGCCTTCTCGATACTGTGTGGGAAGAGCGTCAGAAATGGACTCCCACTGCCACACTGTCAGTGGATACTGAAAAGGCCTTCAAAAGGGTGGAATGGTCCGTTTCTGCTGCACGTCCTGAAGCAGTTTGAGATTCAAGAAAGATTTATCTCATGGGGGAAACTTATATACCGCAGTCATTCAGTCCTTTCCTGCCTATTTTCGCTAAGTTGGGGAACCAGCAGGGCTGCCCACTCTCGCCTTCACTTTACCTCCAAGCCACCGAGTCCCTTAGAAACATAGAAACTGATGGCAGATAAGGGCCACTTGGCCCATCCAGTCTGCCCTTCTTCCCTATGATACTACCTGCTAAAAAGCAGTACTCAAAACATAAATTCAAAGGAATACAGCTCGTTGAGCAACTCAAAGTGCTGTCTTTTGCAGACAGTATCACCTTGCTTGTTACCATTCCTCATATATTGCTCCCCTTTTCTCTAATCTTATTGCCACCTATGGTGAGGTATCTGGGTATAAACTCAACAGTGATAAATCATAACTTCTCCCCCTTTCAAGATGCAGTACCAAAGAGCTCTTTTCTTCATCTCCCTACCACTGGTGCCATCAGGCGGTTAAATGCCTCAGCATCTACATTAAAGCCAAGGTGCCCGATACTGTAAAAGTTAGGTGCCCAATACTGTAAAAGTTAATCTCAATCTCCTCCTCGAGACTGTTAAGAAGCATTAAAACAGAATCTGTTGGCGGAAAGAGATCAATGGTCCACTGGTCTGCCCATATTATACTACTTCAGCCTCAGACCTAGTGTCCTGGCAGTTCTCCCCACCACCGCCAAAAACCCTTCCCCACAGATCCCCACCAGTGGGACTATGAGCCCTCTTACTCTGTCCCAGCTGTGTGTGAACCCATTCACGGTACCTGCTCCACCACTTCTGCAGGCAATCTGTTCCACAGCTCCACCACCCTCTCAGTAAAGCAGAACTTCCTGGCACCCCTCCTGAATATAACCCAACTAACCTCCAATCGCGCCATTATGTGACTGTGTCCCTATTTCTAACAAACAGGTCTTCACTTTTCACCTTGTTTATACCCTTCAGAAACTTACACATCTCTATCATGTCCCCCTGCTTTTGGCATTTGGACTCCAGTGAGTACATATTCAGGGTCACCAGCCATTCCTCATAGATCTGCCTTGCTGACCCTGGATCATTTTGGTGACACTCCTCTGTACTGACTTTAGCCTGTCTATGTCCTTTCTCAGGTGAGGGAACTAGATCTGGGCACAGTATTCCAGGTGAGGCGTCACCAGAACTCTGCATAGAGGCAGTATCATTTCACTTCTACTGCTATCAAAACCACTCAATACACTCCAGCATCCTCGATGTCTTACTGTATGCCTTACTGCACCAGCTGGCTTGCTTGAGGCAGTCACTCATGATGCCACCCACACCCCTCTCCTCTGCTGTAGTGGCCAACCTGATCCCTCCCGCACAATGCTCCTTGCATGGGTTCTATTTCACCAAGTGCACCACCTTGCACTTCTTGGCACTGAATCTCAACCGCCAGATCTTCCCTTACCCCTTTCCTCATCTACCCTGTCACAAATTTTTGTGTTGTCAACAAAGAGATGCATCTTGCCCTGGATCCCCTCCCCTATGTCACTAAAGAACATACTGAATAGGATGGGTCCCAGGACCGATCCCAGTGGCAACCTGCTTGTGACCCCTCCATCCCCAATTTGGCACCATTTACTGTCACCCTCTACTGCCTCCCCCTTTGACAGTTCCCCACTTACCTGACTAAACCCTTCTCTACTCTTAAATCCTCCAGCTTTTTTGGCAACTTCCTCTGTGGCACAAAATCAAAGGCTTCGCTGAAGGCAAAGCTGAACTACTCTATCGCCTGCCCTTTATCTACAGCCCTAGTGACCCAGTTGAAATACAGTATCAGGTTGGTCTGACACAGCCTCCCAGGCACAAACCCATGCTGTCTGTCATCCTGTAGCTTGCTGTCATCACACATACCACCAGACTTTCCTTACTTACTTGCTGACCTAAAATGTTGGAAAGACCGACTGGCCTGTAGTTGCCCGGGTCCTCCATGTCCGCCACCCCCCTGTGGAATGCGACTACATCTGCAGCCCTCCAATTCCCTGGCAATATCCCTGACTGTATTGAGTAGCTAAACAGCTGGAGCAAAGGTTTAGCTAGTTTTAAAGCCAGTTCCCCAAGTACCCTTGAGTGTAGGCCATCCTGGCCAGGCGCTTTATCCACCCTGATGGCCTCCAGCCCTTTTTTCACCCGTTCAGCCAGGACTACTACTCTCCTCACTTCCTGCACAGCCCACCCCCCATGTAGCTGCCTTGATCCCACTCTGGTACAGGCCCACTGTTATCAATTGTGAATACAGAGCAGAAGTAATTGTTTAGGACATAGGCCTTCTGCTCCTTGTCTTTTACTACCCTCCCACTCTCAGCCAGCATGGCAATCCTACTCCCAGCCCTCCCCAAAATTGGTAGCATTCAAAAATGAGAGTGGCAGCGTTACAAAATGGGAGAAGTTAATGCTGTCCACATGGAGTAGGCTTTATTCCTTAAAGATGATTACTGTACCCAACATGCATTATAGTCTTAGTAATCTGCCTCTATAACTACTGTATCGGTCTTTTTTTTTTTTTGCTTCTCTCAACAGACTGTTCTCATCCTTTATCTGGAAAGGAAAGAGATCCAGGACGCCCCTTCAGACCGTGATGAGCCATTGGGGTGTGGAGGGGGGGGGGCTCAATCAACCTAAAATGCACTGATTCCAGCAGCTTATGTGATTGAGCAGGCAGTGACCTGCCTTCTGTCTGTAACCTGGGGATAGGCCCATTCCTACCTACGGTGGGCTCTGAAATATGCACAGTCTGGTTTGCCTAAACCCACAGCTTTAGTGTTGCATGACTGGGCGTTACCAGCTTCTTCATCTCCCTGCTTCAGATTTACCAGATTGGTTTGCTATCTGGAGGCAAAGAAACTGGGGCAGGATGGTCATCTCTGGGAGAACCCTGTTCTTCTAATTGGTATATCACCCATTTCTTATTGTCACTGACAGGATAAGGGGATTCATATCTTGCCAGACATAGAGGATGAAGCCCAGGGTACTATCTGCTCCTTTGCCCAGGAGCAGGCCTCCTTTCACCATGCACCTATCTTTTTCTGTCAATACCTCCAGCTCCACAGTGCTCTTAGAAACACAGAATTTGTCGGCAGCTAAGGACCGCTTGGCCCACCCAGTCTTCCCAAATGCTTGTTATAGGGTTGGGGCAGGGATACAACAAATAAACTCTCCCCCTCCACCTTGGAAATCTGGCTGATCGGAAGGGCGACACAGAGGGGGACAGCTGGGGCACTGTATGCACAACTGCAAAAAGAGGATCCACCTCTTTCTCTGTTGCTCCGAAACCAGAGTGAAAATGGTCTGGGACCCCTTACTTCTCCATTAGGATAGCAACATATATGGCAAACTGACTCGGTAACCAATATGGAGGTCAATGTGAACACAATTCATTACAAACTTCTGCACACTATGTACTGTATTACACAGCCTCCCTCCATTATCAGATGGGTGTCCTGCATGCTAATAATTGCTGGTGTGGCATCCCAAATACAACCCTGGGTCATATCTTCTGGGATGGCCCTACACTCTGAACCTAATGGGCACAAGTGTGGGACTGCTTCCTTCCTTAATCCCAGATACCCCAAACTGCTCTCCTAGGACTGTCCTTCTTGGCATAATCCTCCCCGACACATCACTTCTGTCCACAGCCCAGCAGTGCTGGCTAAATGGGAGCAGTCTCAGCAACCAAACAAGCCCTAATGCATCATTGGAGAGACCCTGCTCCACTTTCAGTCACTGAACGGTCCAACTTATTAACCAATACATCAGGGTACAAGACACTGGCCACAGTGCTGCAGGTAAGCTGAAGAGGTAACACAAAATCTAGGGCCCCTTCCTGACAAGACTGCACAGAGGCTCCCCTCCCTTCCCACATTGCTGAAGGAGTCCTGCAGTGCTGCTCATTTTGCTGAGGGTTTCTCAATGGTATGGCAGCACTGTACACTGGAGTCTAAAGCATGATACTGTTACCCACTCTTCTGTACCTCAGCATTGCTATAGCTCGGTCTGGCTACAATTATGAATCTCCATACAAGAATGCAATTTGCAATGCGTGATACTGAATGCTTTTATTACGCACTGTACTGTCCAATGCATGACTTCCTTTTTCAGTAATGAGGAACAGCCATGAAGACTCTTCTTCAAGTTCTCAATCTGGAAATGGGGAGCGCATGACATAGAATGAGATCCACTATCTGTCCTAATACCTTAATCCCCCCACCCAGTGGGTGCAGGATATCCTTCAATCCTGAATCCTAGGTAGTCTAATGTTAAATACTATTGGAATGTCACACAAGTTATTCACTTTTTATATATTCTAGTTATACTGATGTTTCTCATCTTCTCCTTTTAGTTTCCTTTCTGAGGTTCTCCTCTCTTTTGGACATTCCAGAGATCCATTTGGGTCTGCAATGACAGGCTAGGCAGGGACATAATGTGCAGACTGGGTGGGCCAAGTGGTCCCAATCTGCTGACAAATTCTATGTTTCTGTGTTTCTTTCCCTCCTTGCTGACAACCTGGTACTTCCCTGTTTTTCTCTACTCCTGTATTCTTATGTCCATGATTCCAAGAAGACTAGAAGAGCTGTGAACAGGCAATAATTAGGGTCCTTTTTCTTTCATAATGTTTCTATTGACAAACACCTGTATCCTGTTTACTTATGTGCGAACACTGTAATGGAATGTTTTCACTCTTCTTTTCTTGGTACTAAAACAATGGAACCCTTCAAAAAAACTTCCTATGGAAAACAAAGAGCCTAAAAGAAAGCGAATTGGCTGGCCTGTCAGCACAGTGGTAGCTTGGGACTGCCAGAGAGCAAGGGGGCAGGCAGATATCAACATGCGGTAACACACGGTGCCTGCCATGATGGCACTGCATGCTGCATCCTCTTGGGCAGAGAATGGAAATACTGGCTGAGCCAGGATAATGCCGGACACACACACACACAGGCCCTGCCAGCAGAACCAGATTATGATCGACATCAGGGGTTGGGGAGCCATCTGATCCCACTGTGGGGGTAAACCCTAGGGGCAGACAGCTGGCAGAGAAAGTCCCAATGGTTATTGGAGTGATGGAGCCAACTGGAGAGGGAGAAAAAGAGCAACAAAAACAAAAAAAAGAAAGCAAATTGAACTCCCCCCCCCTCTATTTCAACGTTACAAGTTAATGACATTAAAGAAGGCTTTTTATGTTAAGTCAGAAATATAACATTTGACATGAATGTTAAACAAACTGCAGTTACTGAAACCAGAGTAGCAAAACCTGAAAAAAAAAAAAAAAAAAAGACATGAACAAATACTGAAGTCCTTTGCAACTGATATGTAAAAGATTTGCCGGAAAATCAGAACATTACAAAATCAGACTCACTGTAAGAATGTGCGTCTGCTAGGTGTACCACAAAGAAAGGAAAACGATTTATCTCACCTAAAAGGGAAATGATAAGAGTATTTTCATTAAAGTTCTGAAATTGCCATTGGAACACCTTCCCTTTTTGACAAGGGTTTATCATTTACTAAGAACCGGACGGGAGGCAGTATAGCGCAGTGGTTTAAGGCTCTAAGCTGCAAATCTAGAGACCTGAGTTTGAATCCCACAGGCCCCACTTGCATACTGTGTGACTCTAAGCAAGTCACTTAACTTCCCTGTGCTCCCAGGTCGCACCTGTAAACAAGCTTTCAGCTTAGTGTGCCACTCCTGGTTAAACAACTGAGCAAAAAAAAAGAACCCTAAAACCAGCTCTCATGATACCTCCTATCCACAAACTCCTATTCCCCAGGCTTTGCAGAATGTAAAGGTGAGAGGCCCGGTAGTCCCAAACCCAACACCACTGACTTGATTACTTGGTTCAACAATGGCAGTATCACCTATCACTCCAATACAGCAAGGTTCGAAGTCTCAGCAAGAGAAGGTTCAGAAAGCGTTAAAAATGTACCATTTGTTCACACAACAATACTACTTTCTTTTGCCTTCAGTTCTGACCAAGAACTAAAGATGAGAACAGCTAGGCTAGAGGGAGATTTGTAGTATCAACAGAATTATGAGGCAATGACTAGGGTTCTGTGGGGCAGCAGGCGATGATGCATGCCACACCTACCATTGAGCACGATTGAAGCATGCTTGCCACTAGTGTCCTCTGGATGCCCATCTGCTTGCGGTGGCCATGCAGCTGCCAGCTTCCTGCCCCCTCAACTTTGCTGTGTGGCCGCTGCCTGGGGCATCCTTTGTCCTCCATTTCCTCCTTGCTGTGGCGCTCAGAGACCCCTGCTGTTTTGCTACCAATGCCACTCCTTCAGACTGTTTCCAGGTTCTGTCCAACACCGCCTCCCTGGTCTGCATTTCTTCTCTGTCCCACTCCTTCCTGCTGCTTTGCCCTGTCCTGTTGGCTTTGTTGCTGCCTTCTGGTGTGGCCTGTTGGCTGCCAGCTCCACTGGTGGCAGCTGCCTCGCTGGCCACCCCCCCTCCCTGGTCCGGGGGGGGGGGGTGATGGCTGAGGCTAGCTCTTTCCCATTTGCTTCATTCCCCCTTTCCTGCCATCTGGGTGGGGTGCTTGTGGCCCACACTGCCCAGACACAGCTTCAGCTGCCTGCATCCGGGTCCCTCCGACTGAGGCTGTAGCCGTGCTTCACATCCTGTTTTTTGTTTTGGGCTTCCTGTTGCTTTTTGGCTCAGGTGTTCACCCTGCCTTGTCCCTCATGGACTCTGTACACTGCCAGTGGCCCGGCACGTTCCAGACATTCCTCAAGCCTGCACTCCACTGTTCTGTAGCTCCACCAGCATGCCCAGGTGGCTGTCCTGTCCTAGGGGCTCACTTTTACCCTTGCAATCTACCATTCCTACACACACCTGCCTACAACTGGGCATACACCCACTCTCAGCCCCTCAAGGGCCCAGTATGCTTTTGCCTCTCTGGCTTTGTACTGCAACATTGAGCAGGATCTCACCCTCTATGGCCTTGTGCTGCAACAGTCAGTATGCTTTCGCTTTGAGTGGCTTCAGGCTGCACCACCCGAACCCCTCAAAGGACTGGTTTCCTATATCAACGAGCCTCGCCATAAGCGGTTTTGGGCTGCAAGATCTAAGCAGCTGTTTTAGATCTTTTCCTTTTCCTTGGGGCATTCAAACCTCAATGTTCCTTGGCAATACTACAGATGCACATTTTCCACTTCTCTGTGGTGGAAAACCTTTTCCGCAGAGCTTGACTGTAGATAATGACCACTTGGCCCACCAAGTCTGCCCATTTTCCCTACCTATGTAATACCACAGACCCTACTTGATCTCCGACTTTACCCCCCTTTCCTTACCACTAAGGTTCCCTTATGCCTATCCCATGCATTCTTGAATCCTGTTACCGTTTTTGTCCCCACTACCTCTGCTGGGAGGCTATTCCAGGCATCCACCACTCTTTCTATGAAGAAGTAATTCCTCACATCTCTCGAGTCTACCCCACCCTCCAGCATGTCCCTTGTCATTGAGCATCTTTTTTTCCTGAAAAATGCTTCCTTCTTGAACCTTATTTATACCCGTGAGGTATTTGAAAGTCTATCATATCCCCACTCTCCCACCTTTCCTACAGGGTGTACATATTGAGGTCCTTTAGTTTCTCCTCATAGGGCTTTTGATGCAGACCCTGCACCATTTTAGTTGGCCTCCTCTGGACTGCCTCTACTCTGTGTCCTTTCAGAGATGTGGTCTCCAGAACTGGACACAGTACTCAAGGTGAAGTCTCACCAGTGATCTATACAGTGGTAACACCACCTCTCTCCTTCTGCTGGTGATACCCTTCCATATGCCTGACAGTTGGACCCAAGCCTCTGTACTTTGTTTTGGCTGGTCCTTCTTGCTTGTATTCTGACTGTACCTTGTGTAATTTGTTGCTAGCCTCTGTAATGTTATTGCCTGTATCTTTGTAACTCTCCCAGGTCGTACCTGAAAATAGGCACTTGACTGTCTAGTGTGCTTACCTGGTAAAACAGAAGCTAAGTAAAATAAAATAAATATGACCTTTTCTGAGAAGGAGAAGCTCACATATTCCTTAGTATGCAGCACTTCTTGCAGGCTTCACTGATGCTTGGGTCGGTAACAGTTTGGTCAGCACCTAGAGGGATGACAACCTTAAGCCTTGGATTCCCCAGAGGTTTCCTCCACAGTGGATGTTTCCTCTTGTCTGTGCTGATGGTCATAAAACTAGTTTTATTCATAGGGTGTAGTTAGGTCTCTTCTGCTGGGTGGGTTGGAACCTGGATGGTGGCTCTACTTCCTTAAGCAACAAAGGTGCCCTTGCGCTTTGCTCATTGGACCTTCACCAGGGGCATCCCCTGGCAAACCTCCAGTGAGCGAATCACCAGAGCACCTAGCCGATGGTCAGTATGGTTCTATTGTTTTGTAACCTGCCTGCAAATAAAATAATTTATTGTTGCAAACTGTGGTCAGTGAAGGTTACTTACAGCTGTCTTCACCCTTGATGTCTCTGCAAGTACACCATTTCCAACTGTTGTTGCACGAGGTCTGTTTTGGGGCTACTTACCTTCAGCGTCATGGACCAGCACCAGTGAGTGTAGGCCCTTCTTGCTCTTTTGCGCTCTACTTCCTTCACTGACCACTTTGCTTAGTGGAAGATGATGTTCTGACATTTCTATTTTACGCCTTTGGCTCTACATTTTGGCTCCCTCCCTCCCTTAGCTACCCTTAGTCAAAGGACTGCGTCCTGTGGCACCTTTAAGGGTGAAACCCTGCTAAGAGGACTCCTATGCTTCAGCTACCCTAAAAAGATGGTAGTTCCTCAGGAACAGAGAGTACAAAAGGCCACTTACACCACAAGCTACTCAGGCATGCAGTATATACACTGCACAAGCAGAACACTCCAAGCAACCAACTGCACCACCTACACATACACAGTTGCCCGCTGAACCAGTAAATTGTGAGGCAATGCCTGGGGTTCAATGGGGCAGTGGGTGACACATGCCACACACCCCCACTGAGTGCTATGTAAGTGCACTATCCCCTAGTTTCCTCCAGATGCCAATCTGCTTGCCAATCTCTTGGAAATGGTGACACAGTGTTCAGTACTTCACAAGGCTAAATCACGAATAATAGATCACCCCCCCAAAAAAAAGAGTCCTCCAGGCGCCCATATACTTGCTCCCATCATCCTCCCTCATATCCTCTAGTGGCTCATCTCTCTCCTTCTGGTCTCATTTAGCCAAAGGACTGCATCCTGGGGCACCTCTGGGGTGGAACCCTCCTCAAGGGGGTTCCTGTGCCTCCAATACCCCAAAAGGGTGGTAGTTCCGTAGGAACAGAGATCGGAGAAGGCCATGTACACCACAAGCTACTCTGGCTTACTATCCTGATGTTGTGCAGGCACAACATTCTAAGCAACCATCTGCACTACTCACTCCATACGTAGCTGCCAGCTAGACCAGTGAACCATACTAATTTTATAATGTGTCCATGCCCTCCCAGCAGAGAGGAAAGAGGATTTTAAATTTCAAAGCTGATTTCTTGGAAACGGTACACAATTTTTAGTGCCTTACACTGTTAAGCGACAATTAATACATCATCCAAAAGAAATATGTTTACTTTAATTGCAATCAAAGAGCTGACTTATAGGCACAAGACATCAAAATATTTAGAGAACTCTGAATCCACCAACTCTATACCACTCAAACCTCCACAAAATCTTCAGGACATACAAATTCCCCGACTTAGAAAAATAAAATAAAGACCCCAAACCAAAATGAAAAATCTGATTTAAATTGACTTCACAGATACAAAAGTGACTTTTGTTCTTCATTCTTTCATCCAGCAGAAAAATCTAATACATTTACTACTGAAAGACGTGAAACATGAAATTGCTATCATCTCATTAAAGACTGATACAATCTGACTCCTAGGCTATTACTTAGTAATAACGAATTCTTGGATGAACTCCTTTGTTTCCTTCTGGATTAATTTTATACGCAGATAATATCACTTTATTAATTACTTCATATTATACAACGGGGTGAAGTGATACGGCATCACATAAATTCCAGTATCACAATCGCAGTGTGATAACCAGATCGTGACGTGTACACCGTGAAGATATCAAGCACAGTGTACACGTCATCGCCGATTATCAACATAGTGTGCAAGTCACTTCCCCCACGCCGCTAAACCAAAAATAAAAATAAAAGGGAAAGCCAGAGCCCTACTGTATAAAACGGACATGCGATGTCCCAGCGTGTGATACCGCATGTATCACAACTCGTGGACGGTGACCTCGGAACCTCACTCATAGCTTAGCTATGCTCTGCCACTCGTGAGCTGAGGTCACTGTCCACTCATTGTGATACATACGGTATCTTACGTTAGGACATTGTGTATCCCCTTAATATCTATATAGTTTTTCCCATTACTCCAAATCTGTTCATCTACTTATATATTTTGATTCTACTGTATAATATGTACTGCATAAAAATTAATAAAAATATAAAGTTTAAGTAACCCCCTCCCCCTCCTGTAGGACGAGAACCTACAGTGAGGTTAGTATCCCTTTAAGATCCTTGGGCTAAAACCCATCACGGGTAAAATTTTCTTTTTCCCCACTAGGCATGTTGCCAGCCATTGGCTGTGAGTACCCCAGGAGGGTGGAGCTCACTGAGGTCAGGCAAAAGAGCATGGACTCAGGAGGAGTTTGGAGTCAGGAGTGGAAGAGACTGCCCACTTTGGAGGTGAGTCAGGTTTTTTTTTTGGGGGGGGCGTCAAAGTCATACCCAATGCCTTGCTGAGGTCATGGTGGTGGCAGTGCTGTAGATAACACCCTTCTGGGGGGGGGTTCTGACCCCCTTAGAAGCCCGTGAGAGGTAGCAGCCAACATTAGATGCTATCGGGATCAAACCGCGATTGGAGAAGTGTCACCAGGAGAGTTTGGCCGGAGGAGAACTGGAGAAGGGCAGAAGGGGACTTTATGTCCATGGTGGGAATTACCAAATTTTTTGTAACTAGGTATATGGGAACACCGGTGAGGATGCTTTCCATGGATTCCATGCTGCCCGGGCTAAAGAGGAGTAATGTAACTCCACTGGGACCATAGTGGATATGAAGTGAGTGCCATAACAGGTCTACAGTGTGAGAGTTTGGGACCTGCAGTCCAGAAAGGGGAATCAAACCTGAGGAGTTGCAGCCACCAGTGAGTACTGTCATAGAGAGGGGCGCTTTGCTGGGGAGAGAAAAGTGAGTCAGATATGCTGTGCAGGTGTAGTAGGATCCCTCCACAGCATGAGGATAGCCTGCGGAGGGAAACGGGTTCAAGTTTATCAAAGGAAGAGTGAAAGGTGAACATATTTGTTACAATGGAAGCTGCCACAATATATCTTGTGTTTGAAGATTTGTTCAAATGTAAAAGAGATGACCATTCAGTATAGACTGTGGACTTTGCACTAATGGACACTGAGCTATGGACAATGCCAGAACTGACAGCTAGGGACCTGCGCTCCAGTGCCCAGTGTTTCCCCATGGGATATTGTGTTTCATTAATGCTCCATGGAGTGATCAAGTTTACTGAATCAATATCCATTAAATGTTTTCTACTGTTTTCAAGGCATTTGGATTCCTGCCTGCATGTGATCATGCTAGAGACTCAGTTGCCTTCTAGCCCTGCCATCCCGTAAGGACGCCCACAACCCAGTCCAAAAGAACATAAGGTAAGTCAGCTTAAGGTGTCCATTGTGGTTGTCCCTCCCCATCGACCTAATACCACCATACCCCTACACACCAGGGAGAGCAGCTACAAGTGGGGGCTCATCCAGGATTTGGGGTGTGCTGTTGCCCCAGATTGACTCCACGGTGGTGGCTGGGTGGAGCTGTAAACTGTTTGGATTTTTTCTGCTGGAAGCTGGAGTTTAAAATGGCACTGGGGAACTATGACATTTCGCACCCGTTTGGACTGGCAGCGGGAAACTAATGGCCTGAACATGTGAGGGCTATGCAAAGGACCAGAATACTAACTGCTAACTGTATGGGGATTTGACTGTTGTGTCAAGATGGGGTGTGGCTGAAGACTGCTTGCTGACCTGTGGGAGTGTGTCTGTTCAGACTAGCACGTGGCCTTACTGAGAACATCTATTTCCAGCTCCAGCTTTGTTGTTTTTCCATGGAGAAAACCCAAATATCAACCCTGTAACCCCTGTGCCCATTTTGAGGTGAACTGTGTCTGGACACATGGATTTCAGTGAACTGCACCCTAGTAAGTACTTGTGTTTATTCTGCTGCTCAGAAATAAGGAGGCCTCCTGGGAGAGTTCAGCTCAATCCAGTTTTGGTGCATGAGACTGTTTACAGCACAGGTGGGGAGTTACATGCTTGAATAAGAGAGTGGGACTGGGAAGTGACAATCTTTTCTTTCGTTGTCTCATGGGGTGATCAAATTAGCCCAATGCTTAAAATGGCAGAGAATCCTCCCAAAGTGGAAGTTAAGGTGCCCATGAAAGTATTCAAATGGCTGTGGGAGACTGTAGAGAAATCAGTTTCCACCCAGGAGTGCGTCTTGTGCAGACACTACGGACTGGAAGTAGGGCTCGTCCCAGTGCGTGCATGGTGCTGTAATGCGGGGCCACGTGCACATGGCTGGATACCTCCTATCAGTATCCGGATCCGGGAAACCTCAGCCACATCACCTGTAGATTCGGAGAAGGCCCTTGACACAGGATGGGAAAAGCTCCTGGGGGCTGCGCTCCCTGGGAAAGAAATACAGGTTACTCACCTGTAACAGGAGTTCTAGGAGTGGTATATGTTGTTTATCCACACTTCTTGGCAGGTACTTTGCCGCTTTAAGATCTGCTGGAAAGTCTTCAAGCTGGCTCCTACCACCCACCTGGGTAGTAAAACCCTCAGCTCCGCCCCATGACGCCAGATCTAGCCCCCTGGATGCCAGGTTGCGCGTCGATGCCAGGGAGGTCGGGTGGTTGAACAACATATACCACTCCTAGAACTCCTGTTACAGGTGAGTAGCCTGTATTTCTAGGATGTGGATATGTTGTTCAATTCAAACTTCTTGGCAGACTCCTAGCAGTTCTCCGGGAGGAGGAAGGCAAGACACGCACCCCCTTATACTTACTTGGGGAATAAGGACTGGAGAACCAATGTCCCAAAACCAGCATCCCGGCGTGATCCTAGGTCAATGTGGTAATGGGATATAAAGGTGTGTGCTGACTTCCAGGTAGCAGCCCTGCATATTTCCTGGACAGGGACGTCCCTAGAAGCAGCTACCGAAGCAGCGGTATGGCGGGTTGAATGAGCTCTCATCCCTCTGGGTGGCTCCATGCCTGCCAACCTACAGCAGAGATCTATGCAAGAGGTGACCTACCTGCTTATTGTCCGCTTGGCTGCAGGTCTGCCAGGTGCGGCTTCAGCGTAGGTGACAAACAGCTGGCGAACCTCTCCCCGAACTTCAGCCATCCGCTCCTTATAATAAGCGAGCGCTCTTCTAGGGTTCAGAGTATGGAGCCTATATTCAGCCTCCGAGGTGTGACTGGGGTAGAACACCGGCAGAGTCAACACCTGATTCAGGTGAAACTCTGACATCACCTTCGGAAGAAATTTCGGGTGGGCGAAGGACAACCTTGTCTCTGTGTGAAGACCAGACACGGAGACTCTATGGAAAGCGCCTGGAGCTCTCCCATCCTTCTGGCTGACATGATAGCCACCAAGAAGGTGGTCTTCCACGACAGGTGGGAGATATCGCACCTGTGCATCAGTTCGAACAGCTTGCCTATGAGCTTGGCCAATACCAGCAGTAGATCCCACGGAGGTGGAGGTTCTCGCACCGGAGGAGATATGTGATCTAAGCCTTTGAAAAAACACCAGACCACCTTCTCCTGCGCTACCGACTGCTTGCTGGCCCGCGCCCGGTAAGCAGAGATGGCTGCCAGGTGCACCTTAAGGGTCGTCGACCGAAGCCCTAGCTGAGAAAGGGACCAAAGGTAGTCCAAAGTGCTAGCCAACGGGCAGGATGAAGGGTCCAACCCCTTGCCCTGACACCAAATGGAGAATCTCTTTCATTTAAAAGCATAACATTTCCTGGTCGACTCCTTACGGGACACCTCAACGACGTTGAGGACCTTTTCGGAAAGACCCAAGGCCTGGAACTCTAGCCACTCAGGAACTAGGCCATCAAGTGCAGGGATTGAAGGTCCGGATGGAACACCTTCCCCTTGTTGACTGAGATCAGGTCTGGGCGGGCTGGAAGCCGCCTCGGGAGCCTGGAGCTGAGGCTGAGGAGATCTGGATACCAGAACTGGCGAGGCCAGTCTGGGGCTACCAGAATCACCTGTGCCTTGTCCCTCTTCACCTTGAGAAGCACCTTGTGGATCAAGGGAAATGGAGGGAAGGCATAGGAGAGGCCCGGGGTCCACGGCCTCGAGAAGCCATCCCCCTGCAGCGAGCCCCACTGAGGGAGGCGGGCATGAAACAGCCTCAGCTTCGCATTCTCCCTGGAGGCGAACAGGTCCACCTGAACGGTGCCCCAATGGGAGAACAGGTCTTGAACTACCTCCGGCAGGAGAGACCACTTGTGAGATGCATCGCCTATCCGGCTGAGGGCATCGGCCAGACTGTTCGAGGCTCCTACCACATGGATGGCTAGGAGATCCACCTCCAGGCTGATCAAGAGAGACCAAATGCAGAGAGGTTCCTTGCACAGGGGCAAGGAGTGCGTCCCGCCCTGACGGTTGAGACAGTACATGGTTGTGGTGTTGTCCGTCTGGATCTGAACTACTTGACCCCGTACAAACGGAGCGAAGGCGGTGAGGGCTAACCGTATCGCTCGAAGCTCCAGCAGGTTGATGTGTTATCAGGACTCCTGAGGGGACCAGAGGCTGTGGGCCCTGAGCTCCCCCAGATGGGCACCCCAACCCATCAAAGAGGCGTCGGTCGTCAGGATGACCGTCGGCTCGGGGCGGACAAATGGGATACCCTCCTGCAGATGAGCTGGGACAAGCCACCACTGCAGGCCGTCCCACATCTTCTGGGTCACGGATACTGGCTGGTCCAGAGGACCGGAGCACTGAGACCACTGGCAGGCCAGCCCTCATTGCAGGGGGCACATTTGCCAGCGGGCCCAACGGACCGCGCTGGTGCAGGCCGCCATGAGACCCAGAAGGCGCAGGAAGTCCCGGGCAGGTCGCAATTGCCCAACAAGAAATGATCGGGTAGAAGAGGAAAGAACCTCGGCTCTGTCTGCTGGGAGCCGAGCTCTGGCTCGAAGGGAGTCAAGCTCTGCCCCGATGAATTGAATCACCTGCATTGGCACGAGTTCCGATTTGGCCTCACTGATCAGGAGGCCAAGTTGAGAGCAGACCTGGAGGGCCAGATCTCTGGACTGCTCCACCTCCAACCTGGAGGGGGCTGCTATCAGCCAATCGTCCAAGTAAGTGTACACTCTCACCCCTCGGCACCGCAGGAATGCTGTCACCACTGCCATGCATTTGGTGTCGACCCTGGGAGCTGGAGAGAGGCCGAAGGGCATGGCCTGGAACTCGAAAAGGGATCCCTCCACTCTGAAGCGGAGGAACTGCTGATGAGATGGACGGATTGGGACGTGAAAGAACGTGTCCTGAAGATCCAGAGAACAAAACCACATGCCTAGTTCCAGGGATGGTATGATCTGAGCCAGAGTGACCATCCTAAAGGTGTGCAGCCTTAGGAACTTGTTCAGGTCATGCAGATCAAGAATGGGGTGCCAGCCCCCCATTCCAGAGGCAGACCCCTGTAGACCACTTCCAACACCCAATGGTCCGTGGTTATAGTGGACCAGGCGGAAAGGAAGTGGCTGAGCCGGCCCCCCACGGGGGACCCAGGGGAGGAGCGACAAAGTTGGGGGCGGCACCCCTTAACCAGTCACTGGGCAGGCTTGGAGGAAGGGTGGGCCGAGGAGTCGCCTGGATCCTTCCCTCCAGGCTTCCTGTTGGAGGAAGCAGCAGGCTTGGTCCTGGTACGCCAAGCGTGAGCCTGCTGGCCCTGCTGCTGGTGCTGCTGGGCTGGTCGTGCCGCAGGAGTGGAAGGGCGAAAGGGCTTACGCTGTTGCTGGCGGCCTTTGTCCTTCTGGGCAGACGTGACCGAGTCCAAGGTGGCATTGGACTTCTCGATCTGCTGGAGGTGGCCCTCCACCCTGGGCCCGAACAAGTCAGTGCCCAAGAAGGGGACATCTGCCAGCCTGTGCTGGGTATCTGCCTTGAAGGTCGAGATCCGCAGCCAAGCTCTGTGACTCATGGCTACTGTGGCCGCTACTAACCGGGCACAAGAGTCTCTGATGTCCAGAGCAGTCTGGAGCTGTTACTTGGCCACCACCCTTCCCTGATCCCGCACCTGCTTGACCGTTGTTTGAAGGTCAGCCAGGAGATGAGGAAGCACCTCATCCAGGGAGCCCAAAAGGGCGTGTGAAAAGTGTGCCATCAGTAGAGCCGAGCTAGCCTGTTGAAGGCCTAGGGAGGCGGCAGCATAAACTTTGCACCCGGAGTAGTCCAGCTTTTTGGACTCCTTGTCCAGGGGCTTCTCTATGCCCTGGCATTTCCAGAACATTGGAAAATGCTATTGGTCAACAGCCCTTTAGCCGAGGGATGCTCCGAAAAACTGGAGAGGGAACCGGTTGGGACTGCGTACTTGCGGGCAATCCTGGCCGAAGGCGCAGGACAGGAGGCAGGCTGCTGCCACAACTCCAAGGCCAGACCAACAATGGCCTCAGCCATGGGAAAGGCCTCAGTAGGGGAATCCCCTCAGTCCAAAATCTCCGTGAGGGGATATTTGGCCCGTTTCTGCACGGGTTCGAGCTGCATCCCAGTAGATTCTGAGAAGAGCCGAAGAATACAGAGGAACAAGGATGGGCTCTCATCCACTGACAGACTCCCGAAGGATTCCAGGTCGAGGGGATTGGAATACAGAGAGGAGTCTTCGACTACGAGGAGTCCGCAAACAGCTGCCGACTGCCTGAGCCACCCTCCACTCGCCGAGGCCGACTGAGGGTGAGGGTGACCGACAACCTGTGGGGCAAGCCCTGTCCTGACCGAGAATCCTCGGTCGGGGCCCCAGTCTTTGGCTGAGGAGGCAGCGGTTCCACCACAATGGGTGGAGCAGCCAGTTTCAGCCGAACAATCAGCGCTGGAGTCGGCTCCTCAACCAAGGAGCCAAGGGCAGGAGATCACTTCGGACGCTCAAGCAACAGCCACTTTATTGCCGGTGAAGGTGACTGAGTCGGCTTGTTGCTGGCCAATAAGAGCTGCTGCCACATAAGATCCTCATAGCACCAACGCAACTTGCACCAGAGCCTCTCTTCCGAGGAGGATGATGAGGATGAGCGGCGACGCCGCTTTCCGTGATGTCGGGACTGAGACTGCCAACGTCGGCCGTAATTGCCCAACACGGAAGAGGACTGAGACCATCGGGGTCGCCAACGGTGGGTCGAAGAAGGGGTGGGGGAGACCCACACATCCTCCAGTTCAGGGTCCTTGACCAGGGACATCGGCTCGAGAGGCCAAGGCAAGTCCTCGGTAGGCACCAGAGGAATCGGTGAAGGAAGGTTGTTGGGCTCTCCAGTCGACAGCCTGTCTAACGGGTCGAGGAAGATCTCGACCGCATCAACAGGTGTCTCAGTCGGCTGGCCTGACGGGGACGCTGAGAAGCCAGCGGCCTTGGCCGCAACCTCGACCGAAGTCGATAGTGGACAGTCCGGGAAGCGAGATCTCTCCCGCTC
Source organism: Neoceratodus forsteri (assembly GCA_016271365.2). Classification (NCBI taxonomy): domain Eukaryota; kingdom Metazoa; phylum Chordata; order Ceratodontiformes; family Ceratodontidae; genus Neoceratodus; species Neoceratodus forsteri. The sequence goes on along the minus strand of CM057451.1, from coordinate 487,737,904 downwards.
CCACGAACGTCGATGTTGGGACTTACCTTTCAGGTTCTTCTTCTTTGACCGAGAGGAGTATGTCCCTGAAGGCCCCTTTCCCTTGGTGGAGAGGGACTGGCAAAGCTCCCGAAAGGAAGCAGTGTAGGAGGAGCCCAAGGAAAGAGGGATAAACGCCGATGATGATGAAGCCGCGGCCTGGGCCGCCTCCTCCTCGAAGGCAATTAGCTGATCCAGCTGCTCCGCAGAGCCCGTCACTGTGGACACCGCCCAATGAGCCTCCTTCGACTTCACCAGCGGAAACCGTTTCTCTAGTCGCCCCAGATGGAGTCGGGCAGCGTGGTCTTCGATAACTGATGGCGAAAAGGACTTGCACAGATCGCAAGCCTGCAGATCGTGGCCAAGACCAAGGCAGTAGATGCAGGTGGCGTGCGGATCGGTTCAAGACATCTTTTGCTCGCAAGGGCACCGAGGGAGCTGGGAGTGGATTTAGAGTCCATCGCAGCCGCGTGGGAAAGTGAAGACTGAAGTCACGTAAAACATCAGGACAATTTTCGGTAAAACCGAAGGTGTAAGATCCAGGCCTAGAGACGCAAGAATGCTAAGGAGGGAACCTGAGCTTCCAAGCGGTAAGGAAGACCTGTCATCATGGGGTGAAGCCGAGGGTTTTACCAACCATGAGGGTGGGAGGAGCCAGCTTGAAGACCTTCCAGCACATCTTAAAGCGGCAAGGTACCTGCCAAGAAGTGTGGATTGAACAACATATCCACGTCCCAAGAAATGGATGCTGCCACCACAACTGATAAGAGTGAGCCTGCCCCCCCACCAAGCAAGTGCAGTGTCAGCAAAGAGCCCAGTAAACAATGTTGCATGCAGTTCCTTGTTCTTAAAGGGGCATCATCATCCACGTTAATGACCTCTCGAGGATTTCAGTTCTTCCACGGTGGGGAGAAAACCAGAACAGCCATGGCCATCTGAAGCTGTCAATGCCCAGCAGCCTGCCTCCTCGGGCTCACTGACAGCTGTCCCGTCAGCCGGCAAGTCGCCAAGCCCTCCCACCGTAGTACAAGCACCAGAACCCATAGTTGCACAGGAGCCGGTTCCTACAGAAGTGAAGCCCGCAGTCAAGGTGGAGGCTGAGTGGGAAGAAATATCCTACCGAGCTACCCAAGCGGATTGTCTTTCAGAGGTCCTTTCCTTACCCATTGGAGGAGATCGGGATGGAAAGAGGAAAGTGGGACAGCAATCTCCAGGATAGACTGGGCACGTAGACTAAGAAAGGGGTGGCAAGTAACATCATCGCCAGTATGGAGAGAATATAATTGGTAAATAATTGCACGTTTTTTCAGAACTCCCACTATCACGAAACATTTTAATCCACAGGCTACGGAAGTCTGTTGGAGACTCTGTGGAGAGACCAAGGGCACACATTATGATATTTTTGGGGGCTGTCCCAAGTTGGACAGATTCTGGCAGCAAATTCATGAGCAAATAAAGAAAATAACAGGTCTCGAGCTCCCTTTCACTTTCCCTTAGTACTGGGCCTCCCAACGTTGTCCCTAGGGAAAAGAAAAGTAGTAGCACTTGGTCAGATCCTTAGGGTGACGGCTTTAAAATGTATTACCACAAGGTGGCTACTGAAAGACCCTCCCCATTGACCCAATGGACAGCTAGAATGGAAGAAATAGAGAGAATGGAAAGAATTACATACACACTCAGGTAAGAACAGGAAAAATTGCTGGATAGATGGCACCCTTGGCACCTCATGATGGAAGATTTAAGGGGGAAGGGGCCCTCTGACAGAAGTGAAGAAGAAATAAATGGGCCCTAGAGGAGGTTCAGACTGTAAAAGACTATAGTAGTTATGGTCACTAAGGTGGCTTAGCTTTATGAATAGCATTAGAGATATAGATGGGAGGAGGGGGAATAGAGTTACTCTAGAAATGTTTTTAAGTTTTATTAGGAATGTTTTCTTACTTTTAAAACACCTTATTTGTAAGGAAGGATTTATTATGACCTGTGAGACACTGTAAAAGATTGAAACCAACCTATGAAAGTTATAGACATTGAACAGTGTATTAAGTGGAAGGTTTAATACCGATCAATGTATTCTAATATTTCTGCCGTTAAAAGAAGATAAAGTAAATACAGACTGTGAATATTCATGTGAAAATTAAAAAAGAAAAATAATTTATGTAACATTCACATAGCTAAATAAACTCTTACTGAGTTAAAGAAGTCCTTTCCTTGTCTGGGGACCCCCTCCTTCGATGTGCATCCCAAAGCTAAGCCCCATACTGGGATCTCTAGGAAAGAACTGGAGAGGAAATGCCAGGAACGGCAGTACCGAGAGGGTGAGTGGCTGCCTCCTGGAAGGGCACCTTGAACCACTATCAGAAACATTTCTGAGTGGTCACAGGCAGAATGGATTGTCCATAGACAGATAAAGCACGAACACCCCAATATGAATATACCTGCATGGAGCGGATTTGGGATGAGCTAGAGGCAAAGAGAAAGGAATGGGTATACAGGGCCATTCTTCAGAAAATCTGTAAGAAGCATGGGCTGGATGCTTACAGCTCCACCATATCTTTACAACAGGTTCAGAAGATAGGCAAAGGGATCTGTGGGAGCAGCGCCTATGAGGGACTGACCCTGATGAAGAATTATGCCCTGGTTCATGACTTGGAGGGAGGTCGTGCCTGGTTTAGTGAAGAATACACAGATTTGTATGGACAGCCTTGTACCAAGATGGACCCATGGTATTACTTCTCCTGCCGGTTGGATGGCTGGAGTGAAGACGGAAGGCCTGACATCATCTTGAGTGCTGTGAACCATGCCACCCAATGATCAACAGATGGGTGAGACCATTCTGTTTTGTTATTGTTATGATGGACTAGCCCACTGGTCTCAGACATAACTTAAGTATATAGCTACCATCTGCATTTGAAAAATATTATTAAGCATCACTATTTGATAATGCACGTTTGAGCAAGAGAAAAAAAAAAGATGTGTTGCCTTCTGGTTATACTGTTTGAAGTCCCATCGAACCAGTAACACTGTTGATTAACCCACTGCAAAATGTGGGGACTATATGTTTGTTTTGGGTGACCGTATGAAGCAGCTTCCTGTTTTGCGTACATGGGGAAGTGGGCAGTGTTAGGTAGCTAGTGGAAGAATCCCAGTAATAGAGCTTAACTGGATGTGTTTGGATATGGAGACCTGGGGCACCACTTACTGGACATTTGGGCAGTCCGTCCTGTGGGTCCAGGGGAGTGGGCAGCCAGAGGAGTGCGAACTAATCTGTTGCATAGCAAGCTCATGGGTCCCCATTTCTAGAATAGTTTAAGTTGGCCACCTTCGTGGTGAGGCAGCCTTAAACTCCTCTGGGACCAGAGTGGGGAGGGGAGTGTGCATATCCTTCTTGCCACAGGACTGAGGGGGGTGGCTGATAGATGCCCTGGGATGTTCGCTATGGGCTGTGAGCTTTAAAAGGGGAGAGAGATGTAACCCCCCCTCGTAGGATGAGAACCTACAGTGGGGTTAGTATCCCTTTAAGATCCTTGGGCTAGGCCGGCCCAGTGGCATGGAGGGTTGAGGCAGCATTGTCTTACCTCCTGACATGCTGGTAACCCATGTTTGCGGTGCCAGCGGGTCGTCAGGGGTCGGTCGGGGTGGAAGAGGATCAAGTGTCCGGAGGACAGCTCTCCTCTCCCGGGGAAGGGTGGGATGGAGTCATCTGCTGGACTGACCCCTAGCGGTGGCTGGGGGCTGGCACAACTAACTCATACATAGGGGGGTGGAGCTGAGCTAGATGCCCGGCGTGCTGCGTGTGGAAGCGCACGCGGCTCAGCCATTGGTGTCACTGCACGCCTTAGCTCCGCGCTTGGGTGGGGGGTTGAAATAAAAAACGGAGGAGAAAAGAGCTGACCGGCAGTATGAAGCTGGTCTCCCTGCTGCACTGGGACAGCTAGTGCCTCAATTGGCAGAGGCTATGGCCAGTGAGTAGCCCGGTGGTGATGATGGGGGGGGGGGCGTTCAGCAGGGGGATAAAATACAGAACAAAAAAAAAAAAAAGATCCTTGGGCTAAAACCCATCATGGATAAAATTTCCTTTTTCCCCTCCAGGCACGTTGCCAGCTATTGGCTGGGAGTACCTGGAGAGGGTGGAGCTCGCTGAGGACGGGCAGAAGAGCACAGGCTCAAGAGGAGTTTGGAGGGGGGATTGGGGGAGACTGCCCACTCCTGAGGTGGTTCCGATTTAGTTTGAGTGTCGATGGAGCACTACCCAGTGCCTTGCTGAGGATGTGGTGGTGGCCATGCTGTAGATAAGACCCCTTTGTGGAGTGCTGACCCCTTTAGAAGCTTGAGGTAGCAGCCAACATTAGCCACTATGGGGATTGAATTGCAATTGGAGAAGTGCCACCAGGAGAGCTTGGTTGAAAGCGAAGGACAGAAGGAGACTTACTGGACCTATCGAATAGGCCAATGGACTGCTCGGACCCAGGAGACCTAGTAGTGCACTATAATAGTGTGGTACTGAGGGCCCTGGATCCCGTAGTGCCTGTCCGAGTTCACCCTCTTTCTCTCTGCCCTTGGTCCCCTTGGTTTGATGGGACTTTGAGGGAGTTGAGGAGAACTGGACGAAGGTTGGAACGTTGTTGGCAGAAATCGGGCCTGGAGGAGGACAGACTTAGGTTGATAGTCCATTATTCAAACTATCAATCAGAAATCTCCCATAAGAAGGCAGAGTTCATGTCCAGGAAGATCGCTGCAGCAAGGAATCGACTGGCCCAGCTCTTTCGGACCGTGGACAGGCTATGCAATCCAGCCTGCCTTCGGGGTCGGAGAGCTTTTTCACAAACTAAGTGTGAGGAGTTCACTCAATTCTTTGCAGATAAGGTGTCCTCCATCAGGTCAGAGATCTGCTTGACTCATTCAAATGACTATGGCGGTGGCCGATGCGAGGATGCAGACATCCGGTCTATCTGGACAGATTTCGACCAGCCAGCGATCGTGGACATCGTGAAGTTTGTTCGAGATCTGCGACCGACTTACTGTAGTTCGGATCCTGGTCCAACCCACCTCCTGGTGGGGTGTATGGATGTCAATAGACTGATCCTTGCTGAGATAGTCTGGTGTTCACTGGACCAAGAGGTGTTTCCGGACCTCTTGAAGGAGGCCGTGGTGACACCCCTTTTAATGAAACCTTCCTGTGACCCAGACTGTCTTGTGAACTACAGACCTGTCTCTAACCTGCCCTTTTGGGGCAAGGTTATTGAGAAGGTAGCCGTGTTACAGTTCGAGAACTTTCCTACCACCCACGAAGTCTATGATCCTCTCCAGTCCAGTTTCAGGAAGAGGCAAAGTACCGAGACAGCACTGGTTTGAGTACTTAATGATCTCCTTATGGCATGGGATCAGAGGAATCATTCGATCTTGGTCCTCCTTGATCTCTCAGCAGCATTTGACACCATGGATCATGGGGTGCTGCTGGAATGCCTGCAGCTGCTCTGCAGACTGTCTGGGACAGTTCTCAGATGGTTTCATTCTTTCCTTACAGGCAGGACCCAGAGGGTGGTGTCAGGGTTTTTTTCCTCGGCCCCCTTTGCCCTGCTCTGTGGGGTGCCACAGGGTTCCGTGCTGTCCCCCATGCTGTTCACGGTGTATATGTTGCCGTTAGGAGACATTATAAGGCGGTATGGGCAGAGTTTTCACTGCTATGCAGATGATACTCAGCTCTGCATGTCCTTTGTACCCGAACAAAATAGTGCAGTCTTGGTCTTTAACAACTGCCTCACTGTTATTCCGGCCTGGATGAGTGCTAACTGGTTGAGACTAAATCCGGATAAGACTGAGGTGCTGGTAGTGGACACAGGTCAGCAGGTAGAGAAGTTGATTCCTGGGCAACCAGTTGAGACCTTCTGAACGGGTGCGGAATCTGGGCATTGTGCTTGATAACGAACTGACACTAAAAGCACAGGTGTCAGCAATTGTCAAGTCCTCATTTTATCATCTGAGGAACATTGCCCGGATAAAGCACCTTGTTCCACCTGAGAACCTTCCTATGTTGGTTCATGCCTTTGTGTCCTCTCGTCTCGATTACTGTAATGCTCTATACCTAGCATTACTGGGGGTGGATCTCCGTCACCTGCAGCTGGTGCAGAACGCTGCGGCCAGGTTGTTGACAGGGCTGTCAAGAACTAGCCATATCACTCCTGTGCTGCGTAAACTGCACTGGCTGCCGGTGCAATGGAGGATCACCTTCAAGGTTGCATTGCTGACCTATAAGACCCTACACGGACAGGGACGGGTTACTTGCAAGACCTCCTTCAGCCTACTCCCCCCGCCCACTTCGCTCCATAATGAAGGATTGCTAGAGGTTCCCAGGGTCCGCCTTCAAACATCAGGTGCTAGGGCTTTTTCCTTTGTAGCCCTGACCCTGTGGAACTCTCTACCTTGTCGGATGAGAGAGTGCCTGTCCGACGAGACCTTTAAGTCCTCATTAAAAACGTGTTTATTTGACTTTGCTTTTGGGGACAATATTTAGTTTTATTATTGCTGCCTTCTTATCTTATATATCTTTTTAGACTGTATATTTGGTTTTATATTGTACTGTATATGCACTTTGGTTTTGAGAAAAGCGCATTATAAATAAAATTTGATTTGAGACTTCATGTCCATGGAGGGAATGTCCACCCTTGTCATTACGCCCCTGGGAGCAATGAGGGTCAGAGTTGAAGCCATTAGGAGAGGCAAAAAGGGACTTCATGTCCACGGTGGAAATTACCACCTTTTCTGTAATTAGACATGTGGGTGCATCAGTGAGGATGGCTTCTGTGGGTTCCAGTCCACCCAGGATTCAAAGCAGTGAAGTAGTTCCACTGGGACCAAAGTGTATATGAAGAGAGTGCTATGAGAGTTCTGCAATCCAGAAAGGCGACTCAAACCTGTGGAGTTGCAGCCACCAGAGTGTACTGCCACAAAAAGGGGTGCTTTGCTAGGGAGAGAAAAGTGAGCCCGAGGAGCTGTGGATGTGTAGTAGGATCCCTCCACAGTATGAGGGTAGCCTGCGGAGGGAAGCAGGTTCAGGTTTGTCAAGGTAAGAGTGAAAGGTGAACATATTTGTTACAATGGAAGCTGCCACAATATACCTTGTGTTTGAAGATTTGCTCAAATGTAAAAGGGATGACCATTCAGTATAGACTGTGGACTTTACACTAATGGACATTGAGCTATGGACAATGCCAGAAGTGAGAGCTATGGACCCTGCAGTCCAGTGCCCAGTGTTTCCCCAAGGGATATCGTGTTTCTTTAATGCTCCATGGAGTGATCAAGTTTACTGAATCAATATCCATTAAATGTTTTCTACTGTTTTCACAGTGTTTGGATTTATTACTGCCTGCATGTGATTGTGCTAGTAACTAAGTTGCTTCCTGTCCCTGCCATCCCGTAAGGACGCCTGCACCCCAGACCAGAAGAACACAAAGTAAGTCAGCTTAAGGTTTCCGTTTTGGCTGTCCCCTCCCCATGGACCTAATACCACCATACTCCTAGACACCAGGGAGGAGGGCTACATTTAAAAACAATGAGCTGTAACAGCTCGTATTCCAGGTGCATCCTGTGAGGTGGACTGCATGAGCCCATTTTATTGACTGGGAAATGTTGGAAATGTTAGTTAGAACACCGGCACCGGGGAAAATCCCCATCTCTTATGATAAGTGCCATAAGATCATTAACTTCCGCCCGGACAGTCACTTAAGACTGGCAGAAGGGACCTCAGTTTAACACTCCATCTAAACAGTGACTTCAGGAATTAAGTATGAAGTTAAATGTAAGCTCATTCCCAAAGACCAATGGTTGAAACGTTAATTCTAATTTTATTTTCCGCAATCAGGTAACTGAATCCTTCTGTTTTAATAAGTGCAGCCCACAAGCTGACAGTGACATGTCACCTCGTTTTCCTTTTCAGTATGTATAGAGTGGTCTTTGTGTCGATGTCCTCCATGCCATTATTAAGGTGTGCCTACATATGACTAAAGCTGTGATTCTGATGTGTTTTTAGCACACAGCACTTCAAGAATCTTGTGTGCATCCACACACAGGATCTGTGGAGCACTGTGGGTGGCCTGGCTCCCTCCCCCAAATTCGGATGTAATGTTTGTATTACACATCAGAGAGAAGGCTCTTAGTTTGTTGAGTGTCTCTTGTGCTAACTGTACAGTTGCCAATAGTGACTAGAGAGCTACTGCCAATGAAAACTGAAAGGTATTTTTTTTTTAATCTGCAATTGGTGCCTCCTACCTTACCCGGCCATGCCTCCATCTGTCCCGGTCAACTACCAAGCCTTACTGCCCCTGCCTGGGGTCCTTCTTAAAACTCCATGGGTTCTCCTCCCATGATGGGGCCAAGGGGGCCTCCCCCAGGAGCATTAGTAAGTAGAGGGTGACAGGAGGCTACATGAGGCCTAAATGTGCCACATGTCATCCTGCCATATGAAAGTCTTTTCTCTTATTTCTCTCCCACCCCTTAGGATATCAATAGCAAGTGTTCCATGCACATGTGGTTATCTGATCATGTGCCACAGTGCAAAACCAGCCTATGTTCTTTCTCTATACACGGGAGACTGCACTGGACCTAAATGTGCCACACAGCTTCCTGGCTGATGAGTCTTTCCTCTTATTTCTCTCCCATCTGTTAGGATATCAGTGGCAAGGGTTCCATGCATACGTGGGCATGTTATGGAAATCACAGTAGGAAGGTTGCTAGAAAAGGATTTGGGATCATGGGTTACACAAGCAGGAATATCAGCGGCAGGAGCAAGACCATGATTCTGCCTTTGTATGGAGCGCTGGTGAGGCCTCATACAGAATATCGTAGTCATTCTGGGCATGTTAATGACATAACGCTAATAGAGGGTATACAGAGGCAAGCTACTGGCATGGTTGGGGAAATGAAGGGGTTGACCTATGAGAAAAAACTAAATAAAACGGATATGTATAGTTTAGAGAAAAGAAGAATACCAGGGGAGATGATGACTTTGTGCATAAGGCATTCCAAAACCCTGATCTGTGGAATTGCTTGGTAGTGTAACAAACAATACAATTTTGATGGAAAAAAAAAATAGTACGCAACTAAAGGGGAGTTTATATAAAACAAAAAAGGGGGACTTGGTATAGCTGGTGCCATGTGATAAGTGCGCCAGCATATCTGCACCGACAACAACAGCTACTGCACATTGCCGAAAAGAAATACGGCGATGTGCCGAACAGGGCCAAACAAAAAGAGCTACACTAGCTCCCAGTCGTCACCCAAAAATACAAATGCTCAGTACTTTTTACTATTTATGCCGGGGGCTATGCCTCCGCACCCCCTTTTGTGAGGTGGCTTTGCCCCCCACACCCCCCAAACTTTTATTAATCAACTCCGGGGAGGGCTTGATAATGGAGGACAGCAGCAAACTTGGGGAGAGGGGCTATGTCAGGGACAGACAGTGAAAGGGGGAGAATGTTGGGAGCAACCTACAGGCGGAGGGGGGGGGACAAAGGACAGCGGAAGTACAGGACTGTGAAAATATAAAAAATAAACTTTTACTGTAAACAAAAGTAAAAGAAGTACCTTATTCATGGTCAGTCCCGAACCCGGGTCATCCGGCTGGAAGGCAGTGACTTCCCCAGCACACCCAGACACCCAGCCCGATCACCAAACCTATACATAATCATCCAAGAAACATAGAAGTTGACAGCAGATAAGGACCACAAGGCTCATCCAGTCTGCCCATTTCTTTTTCTACCTTATGCCATCGGCCTTTGCTCTGTCAATTGCCTATCTATTCATACTCATCTGTATTGCTCCCTTATGCCTATCCCATGCTTGTTTGAAGCCCTGCATTGTATTCATTTCCACCACTTCCTGAGGTAGGCCGATCCATGCATCCACCACCCTTTCCGTGAAAAAGAACTTCCTCACATTACCCCTTAATCGGCCTCCCTCTAATCTCATGCTGTGTCCTCCTGTCCTGCTATTTTTCTTATATTGAAACATGTTAGACTCTTTCACCTTGTTAATGCCCTTAAGGTGTTTGAATGTTTTGATCATATCACCTCTCTCCCTCCTTTGCTCTAGAGTATACATATTGAGCTACGTTAATCTGTCCTCATAGGTCTTCTGATGCAATCCCTGCACCATTTTGGTTACCCTTCTCTGGACTGCCTCAGTTTGCTTAATGTCCTTGTGAAGGTGTGGCCTCCAGTACTAACAGTACTCAGATGGGGCCTAACCAGTGTCTTGTAAAGAGGCATTATTACCCCTCTTCTGACTTGTGATACCCCTACTAATACACCCTAACATCCCCCTAGCCTTACTTACTGCTTTAGTGGTCTGCTTGGATGATTTCAGGTCAATGGTGATGAAGATGCCCAAGTCTCTTTCTTCCCTTGTGACTGCTAGCAACTCCCCTCCCAGCCTATAGGTGGCTTCAGGGTTTCTCTTCCCTAAGTGTATGATCTTGCACTTCTTTGCATTAAACCCCAGTTGCCACTCTTCTGACCATTTTGCTAGTTTATCCAGATCTCTTCTCATTCTGCCCACCCCATCTGGATCATCTACTCTGTTGCAGATCTTGGAGTCATCTGCAAACAGATAAACCTTACCCTCCAGTCCACCTGCAATGTCACTGATAAAGATATTGAAGAGGACCAGCCCCAGGACTGATCCCTGAGGTACCCCACTTGTGACCTGCATCTCTTCTGACTGTATACCGTTTACCACCACTCTCTGTTTTCTGCCTGTCAACCAGTTTGCCACCCAGTTGACCAACTTCTGACCCACCCCGAGCCTACCCAGCTTATTAATCAATCTTCTATGTGGAACAGTATCGAAAGCTTTGCTGAAATCAAGGTAGGCGACTTCAACTGCTCCTCCTTGGTCCACCACTCTGGTTAGCCAGTCAAAGAAATCTATGAGATTAGTTTGACAGGCCCTTCCTTTTGTAAACCCATGCTGCCTTGGATGCTGTGCTCCTATGGATTCCAGGTATTGCACTATCCTTTCCTTAAGGAGTGCCTCCATAATCTTGCCCACTACTGAGGTAAGACTGACTGGCCTGTAGTTCCCTGCCTTCTCCCTGCTACCACTCTTGTGAAGCAGGATCACATGAGCCCTTCTCCAGTATTCTGGGACCTCTCCTGTGCTCAGAGACTCACTAAACAGTTCTGATAATGGCTCTGCTAGTTCCACCCTTAGCTCCTTTAGTACCCTGGGATGTATGCCATCAGGTCCCATTGCCTTGTGCACCCTGAGCTTACAGAGTTGTAGGACCCTTTCTTTTGTGAAGGGACTAGTGCACACCTCCCTTCCCCCCCTGTGTCTATGTTGCTGAGCTGTGGGCCCTGCCCTACCTTCTCTTCAGTAAATACTGAGCAGAAGTATCTATTTAGGATAGATGCTTTTACATGGTCCTCCTCTTCACACGCCCCCTTATCTCCTTTGATCTTAGCAATACCCCCTCTGGGCTTTCTCCTTTCACTAATGTATCTATATAAAGTCTTGTCACCTTCTTTTACTGTTTGTGCAGGTGTTTCATTGGTTTGGGCCTTTGCCTGCCTTACTGCCTTCCCTGCTTCCCTTAGGGCAGTTTGGTATGCCTCCCTATCTTCATCCCGCTGTGTTCCCTTACATTTCCTGAAGGCCAGCCTTTTCTGCTACTGTTCTTGAGAACCAAAGTGGTTTCCTTCTTCTTTTGCACTCCCTTTTCTCTCAAACACAGTGGGATGTTGCTTCAAGTACTGCATCCTTAATGCTTGCCCACTTTGTCTGTACCCCCTCACCTATATTTCTTTTTGCCAGGGCTAGCTTAACTCTGTTGGCTATCTTATCAAAGTCAGCTCCTCTGAAGTCCCATATTTCTACCTTAGAATGGGATGATTTAGTTGTAGTGGCCAAATTGAACCATACCATGTGATGGTCACTGGCCCCCAGGTGACCTTCTACCTGGAGATCTGTGATCCTTTCCCTGTTAGTCAGTACTAGATCTAGGATAGCTCTGTCTCTTGTGGGTTGTTGTACCAGTTGTTTGAGGCCTTCCCTGCAGGGAATCCACCACATGTCTAGTTCTGGCAGATGTTCCTGCTGGTATTGACCAATCTGTATCTGGCATGTTGAAGTCTCCCATTATCAGAACCTCCCCTTTAGCTGTTATGTTTTGTATATCTTCTAACAGTAATGTGTCTATGTGATCCCCTGGTCTGGGGGCCTGTAGACAACCCCAGTTCTTATGGCTGTCCCATTTCCTGTTTCCAGGGTGACCCACAGTTCTTCTAGCTCATTATGTGTATTCTGAATTTCTGTAGCTTTGATATTTTCATTGACATACAGGGCCACTCCACCCCTCCTTTTTGCACCTCGGTCTCTTCTGAACAGTACATAGCCAGGTACTAAAGTCTCCCAAGTGTGGTTACTGGTAAACCATGTCTCGCTAATTGCTACTATGTCCAGTTTAGCCTCTGTCATTATTGCTTGCAGGTCTGGGATCTTGTTTCCCAGACTGCGAGCATTTGTGTACATGATTTTCCATTGGCCAGATTTTGGTGCGTTAGTTGTTGAGTGAGGTCTGGCATTTCCGCTGTGCATCGTATGGGGAGCTGGACCTTTTTCCTTACCTGGTGATGCAAATGAACTGCAAACATGCTGAACTCCTGTTTGACCACTAGCTGAGGGGAGGGTGTTCTTCCTATTCGGCGATGGGGTGCTGCACCCTCTCCCCATTTGCTAGTTTAAATATTCTGCAAAGATGCCAAACTTCTGCCCCAATGCACTGACTCCTCCTTAGTCAGATGCAGTCCATCAAATTTAAAGTACTTTGTCCCAAAACTGTTGCCAATTCCTACAAATTTGTGTCCTTTTCCTGGCACCAGCCCTTGAGCCACATGTTTGGCTCCTCTTATTTCCCCTTCTCTGACCTTCCGTCCATCTGTCCCCCTCTCCCAGACTGGCAAGACCCCAGAAAAGGAGATGCCGGATGAAATGGATGATAGTTTGTCACCCAGCCTGGTCAGGTGTTCCTTGGTCTCCACAACTGACTGACTGGCTGGCGAGATCATTAGTCCCTATGTGTACCAGGATGTCAATGTTTTCTCCTGCTTCCTGAACAATTTTTAGCAATGCAGTCAGTGTCTCTCCACACTGATGTCCCTGGGAGACATCTGACCATTACCCCTGGCTGGAGATAGGTATCAACTCCCTGAATCATGGAGTCTTATGATCAGAAGTTTTTTTGATTTCCTTTTTGCTTTTTTTTGTTTTGGTTCCTGTTTTGGGCAAGTTTTGTTGTGCTAGCTCCTGTGCTGTGGTGTCCTGCTTTGCAGTGTCCTCGGACCCTTTGTTTGATTTCGGAGATAGAGGCAGATACCTGTTTGTAGTTTTTAAATGGTTTGTAAAGGTAATATGTAACTACAGAAGGTACGACTTCAAATACAGTGTGCTCTTAATGGCTATCACTATTAGAGCACACACGCTAATTATTCTTTTGCTATTCTTACTCACCACATACCGACTCGCTCAAAAAGGAGTTGCTCTATTCACGTGTTACCGTCTACTCAGAGGGTGATCGCCTTACTGAATTCATTACCAGATTCAGTGGTATTAAGTAAAACAATGGACAGCTCCAAGCATAAATATCAGAATGAGAAGAGTATCCACAGATATAATCATTTGTGAAATGGCGAGTATTAAAAGGGCTGTAGCAGTTTATCTTGCTTGTACCATCCCTATGAATTCTATGAACATTCTCCATTATTTATTTGCAGCCAACCTGCTGGGGGCGGGGGTGAACAGCCAAACACCAGGGAAACTGCTGACACTGCAGCCAGCAGTATGAGTTTAACTGCAGCTGCAGAAGTCAAGAAATTCCCACTGTTCTCATACAGAGAACTATGGCCAACCTGCTATAGGTTGGACCAGGGAGCAACACGTCTATTAACAGGATGTGTTGAGGTCATCGGCTCGGTACTGGTCAACACAGTCCGTTGTTCACTAGCACCAGGGGTCTTTCCAGACCCCTGAAGAAGGCGGTCATAAAATCTCTCCTAAAAAAGCCTTCACTAGATCTGGACTGCCTGCTGAAATACAGACCTGTCTCTAACCTGCCCTTTGTCGGCAAGGTTATTAAGAAGGTGGTGGCAAAATGCCGGGTGCCCAGCTTAGCGAGAGGAGCACTTCCCCCGCGTTCTCTATACAAGAACAGCGGGGATTTCTTGACTTCTGCAGACGCAGTTAAACTCATACTGCTGGCTGCAGTGCCAGCTGTGAGCCGCAGTTTCCCTGGTGTTTGGCTGTGCACCCCCCAACTCCATTGCCATCCCTGGCAATGTGTGTTGTTGCCCTGGTGTCTAGTGGCATCCCCAACCCTTTTAATCACTGTCCCCTTATAAATATATTTCCTGGTGTCTAGTAGCACCCCCACCCCACATGCCGATCTCAATTTCCCTGGTGTCTAGTGGCAACCCTGCACGGCAGCCAGCAGTATGAGTTTTGCTGCATTTTACAAACGAGCAGCCCAGCCCACACACAGAGCTACCTCCAGGAGCAGGACCTTCGCGGCTGCAGAGCGAGGTAATTAAACTACCTCTGAAGCAGCACCCTTGTGAGGGGGATTATCTGTATTTGAACTGGCAACCTATTTAGTGCTAGCAGACATCAGCTATGAGTCTTCAGCAAAACAGTTGCTCCTGAATGCCACGGGTTTTTTGGACTTTTGTAACATTCAATGTTATGGCACTGTAAGGGGATACAATCTCTAGAAACTGCATTACTTGTTATTGGGGGGGATACAATCTCTAGCGACTGCATTACTTGCTATTGGGGCACCAAAGTATTGTTGTTATCGTAATGTGCAGCTATTTTTTGTATCAGATTAGCAACTTGCCTGTATCTATTGTTGTTGGTGATCACCATCTCTCCCCGGTATACTGGGTGGTGCTAGAGTCGGGACACAGCCTGTGCATGTGCAGTTTAGCTATTCCCGGTCTCCCGCTGCATTTTTAATTAGATCCTTTGTCTTCTCCTTCCGATATAGGCTCCTGCAAGTCCCTCTGCCTACATTTTACAAACGAGCAGCCCAGCCCACACACAGAGCTCCCTCCAGGAGTGGGACCTTCGCGGGTGCAGAGCGAGGTAATTAAACTACCTCTGAAGCAGCACCCTTGTGAGGGGGGTTAGCCCGTCGATGCGCACTGCCATTCAAATCACTGAATATCTGACTAGGCATAACATCTTATGCCCAGGGCAGCACGGCTTCCACGCTGGTCACAGTACCGGCACTGCACTAGTTGAGTTCTCCAACTTTCTACACGCCTCCCTGGATGCCAGCTACCTAGCTGGTGCAGTGTTCGTTGACCTCTCAAAGGCCTTCTACACTGTCTCCCACCCTCTTCTGCTGGATACCCTCTGCCACACTGGTTTCTCTACTGGCCCTCTCGCCTGTTGCAGAAGCTATCTATCCGCTCGCTCCCAATGTGTAAGAATCAATGAGACACTCTCCAAAACTCGTCCCATCCGCTCAGGGGTACCCCAGGGCTCCATCCTGGGCCCCCTACTCTTCTCACTCTATCTAAACACACTGCCCAGCGCATGCTCTGGTAAAATACTTATGTATGCAGACGATGCTGTCATTTCTGCCACACACCGCAATCCCACCTCCCTCCAGGACTCCCTGCAACAATCATACAATGATGCCGAAGCCTGGTTTAAAGAGCGTAGACTCGTCATCAATCTCAAAAAAAACAAAACTATGCTTTTTGCTCACCCCCAAAACAAGGTGTGCAACTCCCAACTCCCTATTCTTCCCAGTACCAAACAACCGCTTGAACAAGTCTGCACATACAAATACCTTGGGGTCATTTTCGACTCAGCCCTAACCTACCACGTCCACACTGATGCCCTTGCATCCGCCACTAATATACGGCTTGGTATCCTCTACCGACACAAAAACTGCCTCCCCCCTGATGCTCTCCGACTTGTGGTCACGTCCTCAGTACTGTCCCTTGATGACTATGGCTTGCCAGGCTGGCGCTACTGATACGACCGCCCTTAACAAAATTCGCTTCACCCTAAATAAGGCCTGCAGGCTGATTACTGGTGCCCCCAGGCTCACACACACCTGTCAACTCTACGATGATGCAAAACTGCTTAACCTTGATGAACAGCTACGCTATCAAACCTGCCTCCTCACAAAAAAAACTCTACTCGGGCTATCCCCTCCTGGGGTGACAGCCTCCATACGCCACGCTCAACCCACTGTCGCAACCTGAACCTCCAACAAGACCACTCTACTGGTCCCCAGATCCAGGACCATCCATGGTCAGAGTTTCTTCCACTACAGAGCCCCATCCTGGTTTAACTCTCCCAGCTCCCATCTCAAATGCCCCCACAATCTCCAACTTCAAAATCACCCTTCGGAACCAACTGTTCAACATGCGCAACTGCTCCTGTCACTAAATGAGGCCTTGATCTCGCCGCACCTGACAATGCCCACTGGGTGGCACTCCACCTCACCCCCCCTTCCCCCAGTCTGCACTCTGCCTCTGTCTTTGAGGCATGTGCTATGCAGTAACACTGTACTGCTACAAAATTGTTGAATGTATGATACCCACTCTGTGTAAATTGTTTATGTATGAAACTACTTATGTGTAACTCTAAAATCAGTTTTTTTTATGCTGTAACCTAAATCTTGTCTCCTTCTGTCCTCAATGTGATGAGGTACCTTTGGAAATGAGCCTCTGGTTCAAAGGTTGTAAACTGATGTTCAAATAAATAAATAAACACACCCCACCCGCCGATGACCATCCCCGTTAGCAACATATACTGTATATTCCCTGGTGTCTCGTGGCACTCCCCACCCTCCCATTTCAGGCACAACCTGAAATGAAGAAAACAGTCCCTCGATGTAAAAAAAGAAAATGGTCAATCACCAATCAGCCCCCCCAGTCCCACTCAGCACCCATCACCCCACACCCCCCAGTACACCCCAACACAGCCTCACTTACCCGAACAGGTCCCAGGTTCAAAACCCACTCTCCAATCAAAGACGCATCTTGCTGCTGGAACCGGCTACTGCAATATGAGTAACTAAGGTAAAGGTGGTTCAATGGGGTTTCAACTTTTATGCATAACTTAGCCACATTTTTATCCAAAATTTTCAACATGGCCTTTTGGGGAATCCACTTCATGAACAATATGACTGTCATTATGCAACTCCCGCCCGAAAGGTGATTTCACGGTCAGCTGGTAAATTCACCTTTCAGGCGGGATTTGGACATTTTTTCTGCCCTTCTTAATGAGGTGGGGGTCATAAGAAAGCCATGTTAAAAACTCGGAGTCACAATATGTTAAAATGGCAAACTTATGAAAATTTGTTGCGATTTACCTACGCATGCTCATAACTTTGGAAAGCTGAAATATTTTGACTGCAGATTTTCAAAATATCCTTCTTATTACCCCACCTCATGTATGTCACAGCTTTCATTTTTCAAATTCCAGCCAAAATGTGTTTTTGCACCTGTGGCATGGAATGGCATTGCACTCATGCGGAATTACGTTTTGGCTGGGATTTGCAAATTTTCTTTATCTGGTACATGAGGTGGGGTAATAAGATAGCCCTACTGATAATTTGGACACCGTTGTCCTACAAATGGAAGCGCAGGGCCCAGAGGGCCTTGTGCTTCCACAGCTACATACATGTGTTTATCTATGGAGGGATGGGAGTGCAGGCTTGGAGGGCCTTGCACTCCCATAGGCAAATAAGGATACAATTATACTATCTCAAAAAGTGAGGAATAAATTAAAAAAAACTTAATTAATGCACTAGTTAGGGTTAAAGCCACAAAGGTAGGGAAATGTGGCATTAGGGTTTCCAACCCTAACACTCCACCCCCACCCTGCACACAACAACAGGTGTCCGGTGTGTGCCTTAGGGACGTCAGCCCTAACGCTCACCCCATTCTCCTATACTGTACCCATCTCAGCTTATTTACTTATGGAATGGGGTGAGTGTTAGGGCTGACGACCCTGAGGCACACCCTGGATGCCTGTTGGTGTGTACAAGGTGGGGGTGGGGTGTTAGGGTCGGAAGCCCTAATGCCACATTTCCCTACTTTTGTAGCTTTAACCCTAACTAGAGCATTAACAAAGTTTTTCTGCAATTTATATATATTAGGGTTGAGTAAACACTTCAATGTTAAACACCAATTTTTGCACCCTAATAACCATCAACTGTCAAACGATTTGCAAGGTGCCAGGATCTCTGCATCATGAAAATTTTGTGGCAATTGGTTCACTAGGAGCAAAATCATAGAGTAGCAAAATCCCCAAAGTCAAGATTTTTTTTTTCACAACCATAACTAAAAAAACTCGGAGGATATTAAACCTGAGTTTGACCCAAGGTCTGTGCTTTTTATTTCCCAAAGATAAGTCGTTTTTAAATTATTTAAGAAAAATTACTCCATTTGTGAGCACACACAGTTTAAAATAACATTCTAAAGATAACTGAATTTTTGTGACAACATTAACTCATGTTGTCTTATCATGAGACGTTCTTGTTTGTCAGCTGGCAGGGCTGGCTCCCTGTTGATGAATGCCGTCCTGCTGCTTTCATTCAGCAAGCATGAGGCGTTGTCAGTGTGTAGCCCTGCCCCTGCTGAGCATACTGTGCGCTGTGTCCGCCATTAGCCACATAAGTGGCTTTATTGAATTCAACTTGACACCAGCGTGCCTAATCCCCAATTCCAGTTTAATGATCTAATTTATTTTTGTGTAATCTGACACCAGGGTACCCACCCCGGTGTCAGTTCATCCCACCTCCCCTCTGTACGGCCCTCACCAAACCCGTTATCTGAAGTTGCCGACACCAGGGTGCCCAATCCCCTGTGTCAGTGTACACAACCTTACCACTCAGCAGTGTGGGACACTGGGGTGCCCACCACCGGTGCCCCAAAGTAGCATCCCAACACAGGGGTGCCCAATCCCCCATGTCGGAAATACTAGTAATCTTCCTGAAACAAAGACAACCATCCCATGACATGTCTTTTTTTATGATGACAAAAAGAAAATGGTCCCTCGTTGTCTGTCGCTGTCCTCATCCTGACTTTCCCAGTCAGAACCCAGCACCCCCTACCCTACACTTACCCAACCAAGGTCCAACACCATAATCCTCTCTAGACCGGAGTCACGTCTTCACTGCCAAACCAGGAACTGACAAAAACAGGCAAGTGCTGTATAATGTATTTCAATGTGCTTTCAACTTTTGCTCATAACTTGGTCATTTTACATATTTTTTTTACCACATTTTCAACATTGACTTTTTGGGACCTTACCTGGAAGTGAAATTTTGTTAACTGGCCTGGAAGATGGTTTTTTATTCGCTCCATGAAATCACCTTTCACACCCAATTAACATAATTTCACTGCCAATCTTGGAGACTTCATCTACACAAGGATATAGACAGGATGAAAGCAGTCCAGAGGAGGGCAACTAAAATGGTGCAGGGTCTACATCAGAAACCATATGAAGAGAGACTGAGAGAGTTTAATATGTATACCCTTGATGAAAGGAGGGACTGGAGGGACATGATAGAAACTTTTAAGTACCTTAAGAATCAGGGGATCAACAAAGTCCAGGAGGGCAGCATCTTTCAGAAAAAGATGTGTAAGAACAAGGGGGCACAATTGAAAGTTAGAGTGGGGACGGTTGTAATGTGAGGAAATTTTTTTTCATGGAGAGAAACTAGTCAAGGGGGGAGGCACTGATAAGCAGCAGGAAAATCCCAGCCTCTCCCTACAAAACAGGGCACTAAATGAGAAAAAGACCAAGGTAGAAAGGTCAGTGGGGGATGCTGCTACGGAAGGTAAAGCCATCAAGAAATGGAGAGCAATGAGTACCAATGCCCATAGTCTGGGTAACAAACTTCCTGAATTAGTGGCCTTGATGGAGGAGGAACATCTGGATATCGTGGCAGTCACAGAAACATGGTACACACAGAACCATGACTGGGACGTAAACATACCAGAATACACTATCTACAGGAGGGACAGGGAGGGTAAAAGAGGAGGAGGAGTAGCTCTCTACATAAGAGAAGGAATCAAAGCAACAGAACAGAAGGGTAAACATGGAGGAGAAGAAGCACTGTGGGTCAATTTGGAGGCAGGCAATGGCAACACAATCTACACAGGGGGTTGTATACAGACCCCCCTCTCAGGGGGAGGAAATGGACAAGGAAATGACAGAAAGTATACTTAGAATGGCAGATAAAGGGGACATATTGCTGATGGGTGATCTGAATATGCCAGATGTTAACTGGAGTGCAGTTGCAGCAGCCACTTCTAAGAGTGGGTTTATTCTAGATGCCCTACAGGGGGCATGCCTTAGACCACTAGTATTGGAACCCACTCGAGAGGGAGCAATCTTAGACCTGGTCCTCTAAAATGGAGATGGAAGAGAGGATCACAGATGTAGAAGTGGGTAGCCATCTGGGAACTAGCGACCATTGAACAGTATGGTTCACAATAAACACAGCAATAGAGTCAAGCCATACAAAGGCAAAGGTAATGGACTTCAGGAGGGCTGACTGCACCAAAATGGCTGAGTGCCTAAGGAATGCACTAGCAAATGGGCAGGAAGGAGGGGTGGAAGAACAATAGGGAATAATAAAAACTGCCATCACAGAGGTAACAAGCCTTTGTGTAAAGCAAATAAACAAAACAAAATGATGTAAGAAACCACTATGTTTCTCAAAGGAGGTGGCAGTGAAGGTTCAAGAGAAAAAGAAAGCATTCAGAAAGTACAAGAAATCCAGAAGGAGCAGGACAGAGAATTGCATCAGTTAAAGCAAAGGAAGCTGGGAAGGCAGTCAGAACAGCAAAGGCCCAAACTGAGGAAAAGACAGCCAACTCAGTTAAGAAGGGGATAAAACCTTTTAGGTCACATCAGGAGCAAGGGAAGACTAAGGAGGGATAGTGAGGCTAATAAAGGGAGGGGTGGGCAGAGGGTGACTGTGAAAAGGCAGAGATACTAAACAAATATTTTGCTCAGTATTTACAAATGAAGAGGGGGAGGTACCTAAAACAAACAATAGAAACACTCTGGATACAGAAGTTGATACCAGCCCATTTACAGAAGAAAGGGTTCTGAAAGAACTCTTAAAACTGAAGGTGGACAAAGCAATGGGGCCTGATGGGATTCATCCCAGAATTCTAAAAGAACTAAGGGCAGAACTAGTGACACCACTGACTACCCTCTTTAACAAATCATGGGAGGATGGGGTGGTACCTGAGGACTGGAGGAGGGCAGATATGATTCCCCTTCACATAAGAGGGAGCAGGGCAGAAGCGGGAAACTACAGACCAGTTAGTTTAACCTCAGTGATAGGGAAAATGATGGAATCACTTCTGAAGGAAAGAACTGTCGAGTACCTAGAGGCCTGAGGGGCACAGGACCCAAGGCAGCATGGATTCACAGCAGTAAGATCATGCCAGACGAATCTAATAGATTTCTTTGACTGGGTGACCAAAGTAGTATATCAGGGAGGGGCTGTGGACATGGCCAACCTAGACTTTAGCAAGGCATTTGACTCAGTCCCACACAAAAGATTAATGTACAAGTTAGCCAGTCTGGGAGTGGGTCCCAAGATGATAGCCTGGGTAAAGAATTGGCTGGAGAATAGGACACAGAGGGTAATAGTAAATGGAGTCCACTCTGAAGAAAGGGGGGTTACTAGTGGGGTGCCGAGGGTCCAGTATTAGACCGGTCCTCTTAATGTCTTTGTGCTTACTGCAGAGGGGCTGGAAGGAAAAGTATGTCCCTGCAGATGACACAAAGATCTGCAACAGAGTTGATGCACAAGGTGGGGTGGAAAGGATGAGAAGGACTTGGCAAGGTTAGAGGAATGGTCAAATGTCACGGCAGCTTAGATTTAATGCTAAGAAGTGCAAGGTAATGCACCTGGGAAACAAAACCAGGGGAAGAGTACACAATGGGGTGAGATGCTAACAACAACAAAAATGGAAAGGGACCTGGGGATAGTCATATCAGATGACTTAAAGGTGGGCAAGCAATGTGAGAGGGCAGTAAGGAGGGTTGGGGGATACTGGGATGCATAGGAGAGGCATCACCAGTAGAAAACAGGAAGTTGTTATCCCTCTGTACAGACAGCTGGTGAGACCCCATCTGAGTACTGTGTGCAGTTCTGAGACCCAATCTCTGCAAGGACATAGACAAGATGGAAGCTGTCCAGAAGAGGGCACTAAAATGGTGCAGGGTCTGCACGGAAGACACATGAAGAGAGACTAAAGGAGCTTAATATGTATAGCCTCGAGGAAAGGAGGGAGAGGGGGACATGATAGAAACGCTCAAGCACCCTGCGAATCAACAAAGTCCAAGAGGGAAGCATCTTTCAAAAAAAGAGGCAAGAACAAGGGGGCACAATTTGAAGATGGGGGGCAGCTCAGAGGTAATGTGAAGGAAGTATTTTTTCACAGAGAGGTTGTGGATGCATGAACGCTCCGAGGAGGTTGTGGAGTCAAAAACAGTGGTGGAATTCAAGCATGCATGGGACAGTCATAAGGCCATTCTAGGGGGTGGGGGTAGGAAGAAGTAGGCTGCTGGTTAACTAGGATCTGCAGCTCATCCAGTAGGTAGGGAAATGGGCAGACTGGGTGGGCCAAGCGTTCCTTATCTGCCATCAAATTATATGTTTCTGTGAGTGGTGGACGCATGGAACCGCCTTCCTGGAGAGGTTGCGGGGTCTAAAACAGTGGGGGAATTCAAACATGCATGGGACAGACATAAGGCAATTATAGTGGGGGGGGGTTGCAGGAAGTAGGCTATTGGTTAACTAGAATCTGCAGTTTATCCAATAGTAGGGAAATGCGCAGACTGGGTGGGCCAAGTGGTCCTTATCTGCTGTCAAAGTCTATGTTTCAATGTTCATGACATGGGGTTCCAAAAAGGGCATGTTGGGAATTTGGGCAAAAAATATTCAAAAATGACCAAGTTATGAGCGCATGTTGACATTTTTATATGCACACCTATAACTTTGGTAATTTCCAATACCTTTACTCTAAATTTTCAACATAGCTATTTTTCACAACACTTCATGAACATTGCACCTGTTGTTTTTCACATCCAGGCCAAAACATGTTTTTACACCTGTGGTGCAAAATGACCTTCCAGCAGGGATTTGAAAATGTTCACCTACCGTGTTCATGAGTTGGGTTAATTTTTTGAAAGTCTGTGGTCGAAATATTTAAAAACAACAATGTTACTGTGGTATGAGGTATGTAAAAGGTATGGCTGGAGACAAGGAAGGAAAGGGGAGACATGACTGAAACTTTTAAATATGTAACGGGGCTCAATAAAGTGGGAGAAGAGGGTTTACCTAAGAAGATGGGGGGGGGGTCAGAACTAGGGGCACAGCCTCAGACTGCAAGGAAATAAATACAGGGGCAATGTGATAGGGCATTTCTTCATGGAGAGGGTGGTGGAGCCCTGGAACAGATTACCAAACGGAGTGGTGGGGACTAAATTGGTGGAAGAATTCAATATGGCATATGGGGCCGAGTACTGAGGGAAGGGCGTGGGCTGGCAGGGAGGGGAAGGTGTAGGGGGGAAAAAAAGGGCAGACTAGATGGGTCAGTATGGTCCTTTTCTGCCATCAAGCTTCTATAATTCTATGTTGTAATTTTTCTAAGCACACTCATAACTTTGGAAATATTCAGTATTTAAACCCCACATTTTCACCACAGCCATTTTGTCAGACCACCTCAAGAACATGACAACTGTTGTTTTTCAAATCCTGGTCAACATGTGATTTTGCACTGCTGATGCAAAATTATGTTTTGACCAGTGACACCTGTCATGTTCAGAAGGAGGGGTCCTAAAAAGATTCTGCTGAAATTCTGGGGTCAGAATGTCACAAAAAAAAAATGAAATTATGAAGTAACATTGTTTGCAGGGATGTCTGTTAGCCCAATGGGGACCATGTTGCCTTCCCATGCCAGGGACCCGAGTTTGGGTGTAAGCTCAGTCAGCCGGTTCGATGGGCCAAGGCTGGTGGGGAAGGTGGTGCAGCGTGCATCACTAGACCCAGCTGGAGGAGGGATGAAGCAGTGTTTTGTTGCACACATGACATCTTGTGGTGGGCCAGGGAGCCTTCTCTCACAAGGTAATGATATGTGTGTCGAAGCCCGATGGGCCCATGCACTGGGTCAGGACTGTCTCCAGTACTGCATTTATTCCACTACCAGAAAAAGAAGGGAAACTAATTGCAAAAAAATACATTAATACAGACATTCGGGTTGATAAACACAAAGCGCACAATGTAGGGAAATTAAAAACATCAGGGCTGTGGATCTCCGGATTCTTGGCAAATCAGTGGCGGGGTCTTTCTTGGGGTTGCCAACCCTAATGTCCACTCCCTCCCCATAGCAAACAAAACCAGGTGTGATCTCCTTTCTTCATGGAGGGCCCTGCATGAACAAAGCTATGACAGATTCTGTTGGCAACGTGGCGAGCCATACTTCTCTACCTTTGAAGAGTGTATCACTATGAGGTACTGGCTTGGAGCTTTACCTTGTACTTTGGACAGGAGGCTACAGGCTGGGAGGAGAGGGTGGGTATTAGGGTTGACAACAGTAGGCTGTGTTGAAAATTTGGGGTAAAAATATGTAAAAATGACAAAGTTATGAGCATATGTTGAAATTTTTTCTAAGATCACTCGTAACTTTGGTCATTTTAAATACTGTGACCCCAAAGTTTCAACATAGTCATTTTTGCACACCACCTCATGAAGGTGACAGCTGTCATTTTTCAAATCCTGGCCAAAATGTGTTTTTGCACTTGTGGCATGGAATGATGTTTTGGCAGGGATTTGAACATTTTCATCTTCCAAGTTCATGAGGTGGGGTAGTAAGAAAACTATATTAAAAATCTGGGGTACAAATACAAAAAGTTCCCAGGTTATGAATGAATGTTGCAGTATTTCAACGTTCACTCATAACTTTGCTAATTTTCAATACTCTGACTCCAAACTTTCAACATAGCCATTTTTTCCCCACCACCTCATAAACGTGACAGGTGTCATCTTTTAAATTCTGGGCAAGATGAATTTTTGCACTTCTGATGCAAAATGATATTTCATCCACTATACTATAAATGCCACGTCATGTTTATAAGGAGAGTCATAAAATGACTATCTTCAAAATATGGGGTGCTAATTAAAAATCTTTGTGTGTAGTACCATTCGTGACCCCAGTGGGTATGCTCTGTGATCCCATGCTGGTGAGCTGAGTTTGGGGGCAAACTCAGTGACCCAACTGGATGGGGTGAGGGCACGCGGGTGGCGCTGTTATACAATACCCTTGTTCCTACCAGGGAATGACAGCTACAGGGCTGTCTGCACAGGCCAGCTACCACACAGTGAGGGCAACTGTCCTCCTGGAATAGAGCCCTGCACCTCTGCACCCGTACGTGGCAGAGGGCCCTATGTACTGGCTGACAGATGCATTCTTTACCCTGTGTCTCTGTATCTGCGGCCACATGGACGCACAGGGACAAAGGGATCCTGCGCTTCCGTAGCCCACCAGACAGCCAAACAAATTCCTGACATCCACTGCTGTACGGAAGTGCAGGGCCCATAAGGGCCCTGCATTTCTGAAGGCAAACAGAGTTTTCCCTCATTTGCATCTGTTCATGCAGATCCCAAAGGAACCTATGTGAATGAGGCTGTGATTCCATTATCTCAAAAAAAAATTATTTGCAAAACAACTTTGTTAATGCACCAGTTAGGGTTCAACCTAACACCACAAAAGTAGGAAAATGTGGTACGAGAGTTCCCAACATTCACCCCCTACCCCAACCCCTCATGCAGCAAAAGGGAAAAACATTAGTGTTTTGGGTATCCGGGAGTCTTGGCGAATCAATGGTGGGGTCTTCTTTGGGGTTGTCAACTGCAGTTCTGTGAGATGAAGTGGTGCAAGGCCTTCTGGGCCCTGCACCAAGTGAGGAGTCCATCTAGGCATGAAGGCACAGGGCCCATAGCTATGGAATCACAAAGCCCTCTGGTCCCTGCGCTTCCATGTGGCTAAAGATGCCAATGTAGAGTCCATTAGGCTGCAGGAACACAAAGAGAAAGAAATTCCAACGTTCACTCATAACTTGGGTAGTTTACCATATTTTTATACCAAATTTCATCATGGCTTTCTTGTGAAAATTTTCAAAGCTCCATTGAAACGTCTTTTTCTGCCACAGGTGTGCAAATACACTTTGGCCAGGATTTTAAAAATAACAACTGTACCATTCATGAGGTGGCTTGAAAAATAACCACCTTGAAAATTTGGAGTCAAAGAATTGAAAATTAACAAACTTGTGAGAGAATGCAGAAAAGTTTCAATGTATGATCATTAACTTTGTTTTTTCAATATTGCCTTTTTATGATCCAACATCATGAACCCAGTAGGTAAAAATTTTCAGATCCCAAGTGAAACATCATTTTGCGCCGCAAGTATGAACACCCGTTTCAGCCAGCATTTGAAAAATTACAGCTGTCATGTTCAAGTGGTGGTGTGAAAAAGTGACTGTTGAAAATTTGGGGTCAATAAACTGAAAATTACCAAAGTTATGCAAGTACATTGAAAAATTTCAATGTACAATATGCTCGTAACTTTGTTTTTTTTATTTTTTTACCCCAAACCTTCAACAAAGCCCTCTTATGACCCCGCCTCATGAACAAGGATGGAGAAAACGTTCAATTTCTATTTGCT
The DNA here is from genome assembly GCA_016271365.2 of Neoceratodus forsteri. Classification (NCBI taxonomy): domain Eukaryota; kingdom Metazoa; phylum Chordata; order Ceratodontiformes; family Ceratodontidae; genus Neoceratodus; species Neoceratodus forsteri. Next base: position 487,711,118 of record CM057451.1, on the reverse strand, counting down.
AATTAGAAGATTTTCCACCTGGCAGTACTGGGGTGATGTGTGGAGCAGCACTCTTGTCTGGGGGGGGGGGGAGTCAGTTCTGCTTCTCCCACTACATCAACACTGAAACTACACTAAGACATCACTAGTAACCAATGAGAACCATTTCTCACTGCCAGGTTTCACTTTCACATGAAGCAGCAGGTACTGGCTCTCCCTGGTTACTAGTGATGTCACAATTTCCTGCATTTTAGTTGGTAGCTTGTAAAAGTCTCTGCTCAGGCTGCAAGGATTGTAGTGCCTCTAGGTGTTTGATCTCATTTCTGATGGTGTAGTGGGAGGAACAGAACTGACTTTTTTTTTTCATCCAGAGTGCTGTTCCACACATCACCCCAGCACTGCCAGGTGGAAAATGTTCTAATTAGCAAACAGAAAATAAAAAAAAATACTTCAGATACTTGAAGTGATAGCTGACTGCATCTGAAAATTATTATTAATTCCAAGCAGTACACTAGCTCTTTAAAATGTTAGAAATATCCCCGGGGGCCCAGAGGGCCAGCTTCCAGGCAGGACATTCCTCCTACTGCTCTGCATGATCTCTCACCATTTTTGTCACAAAATACTAATTTATTGGCACTAATTCCATAAATTAGTAAGCTTAACAGACATATTAGCTCTTTGGCTTTCTGGAGATACCGAATTTACAATGGGGTGCACCAAGAATACACAGCCTCAAGCCTCCGGAGTTCAGCAGCCTGCTGTGCCACACAACAAGTCGAGCGGGGGATCGGAGTTGCCGGATCAAGCCTGCATCGTCAACCTCCAAAGAACCACCCTGGCAGGCTATCCTGGACTCTGTACGAGCAATGGACACTAATACAGAAAAAACGCTGCTGAGGCTAGAAACTCATGATGCAGCAATTATCACCCTAATCTCATCGGTCGCAGAAGCAGATAAAAGATCACTCACTATGCAAGCTACTGCTGCCCATATTTCAACGGAGAACCACCAGCTGAGGAGTAGACTGGAAACAGTGGCGAATGCCATGCAAGCGGGAAATGTCCAAATAGTGGGGCTCTCTAAACGTGTTGACAGAGTGAACCTTCTCACTTTTCTTTGATCTTGGCTGGTGGAGAATCTCCATCTAACCAAGCAGTTTGAGTGGTCTGAGCTGAAACAGGTGTACCGTGTCTCGCCTAGAGTGTGGCCTTCTGACCCCAATCAACCATGCACTGTGATCCTAAAAACAGTTGGGTCGGAGGTCCGGGCTGCATGGGCGGCCTACCCGCTGAGCATCCACGGACAGGACATTAAGTTATTTCCAGACTTATCATTTCAAACTCATGTGCACCACAAACAATTTGATGCGGTGAGGCAGAAGCTCAGACATTTGAGGATTGTTCATTCCTTTCTATTACCTGCTCGCCTTTGACTAACTTATGGTGGGAAGACCTTGCAATTTAATAATTCCCGGGATGCTGGTTGGTGGGTTAAAAAGACTGACGTGGAATTTCAAGCTCAGCCACCAAAAGAGACCGTCCTGGAGAGCTCTGAATCAGATGAGGCTAAGTGCTGTTTTGCTGCTTACTCAAGCATATTTATGTTACTCCATATTTAGTTATTAATCCAGCTGAATTTCTTTTAGGCTCAAGGGAAAGTGAATGTTGCAAGGGGATAGGTAACATATAGAGAAGTACAATTCCAAGTTTATGCTTTATGAATTTAAGTGCTAAATTATATACCACAGAGACATTAATTCCCGTCGGAGTAACAGATAATGTTTTCTATGTACTTCAAATAACAGTGCCTTAAAACTTGTTATATTTTGGTATGTGGTGATGTAGAAGAGAGTGGGAGTAATAGAGGACTTGTTTCTTGAAATATAAACAACTTTTACAGGTTAAATAGCACTACTAGTTAGTGTAGGTTTCCTCCCTTTGTTTTTTCTCCCTAAGGACTCTATTCTTGACCACTGAAGCAGCTGGCATTTTTCAGGAACTTTCTTGGACTTTAGGCACACAGATGCCTCATAATTTGTTTTCCCCCTACAATCCTACTGCACAAGACTATAAGAGTACAAAAGTGATATTCCATATTTATCTATGTTGACAGCCTCTCTTGCATTACATTACTGTCTGCATATATTGTTTTATTTTATAAAAGCAATAAAGCAAAAAAAAAAAAAAAAATTACCCCCGTGAATGGGCCTCTTCTCCTTTAGGGTACTTTATGAATTGTTAAGAATATCGTCAATATACTATGCTTACAGTTATTACAGATTCGTTTTTCCTGTTTTTCTTTTGCTTCAGAATTTCTTGGATCCCCTGGCCATTTCCCATGTTTGCCTGTACCAGAGGCAAGAACATTCTTGTGGATCCCCTGGGGTTTTCTGATTGAAATGGGTGACTGGGTGATCCTGGGTGATCACAGGATAGAGCGATATTTAGCCGGTGGTACGTGAAAAACTTTAAATATGGACTGTTTTGATAAAATCCATTCCTGGGGTTTGCATCCTACTACAGTGATTGCATGCTAATGGTTTTGTTACTAGTCTATTGATATTTCTAGATTGTAAATTAAATTTGTATGGCACTGACTGGTGTACACTTGTATGACTGAATTACTGATTAACTATTTAAATCAACTTTGTGTTAACAGTCTCCACCTCCTAATGAAGCCGGGTAAGGCAAAGCACTGGGGTGTTGTACTGCTCCTGGTGATTTGTGAACAGTCTCTTATTTTTCTACATTAAAGTTTGACGAATGCATTCTTTTTGAGTTTGGAATGTCTTCTGTGTTCTGGTAAGAACTGCTACTATTTTTGGGCTAGTACCTTGACATATTAAGGGCAGCCGACTCATACAGTAGCACCCCCCACCCCTCTCTGGTACGTCACATGAGTGTGGCTGGTCTGCACTGTGACCGGTTGAGTCAGACTATAGATGGGAAGGAACATTCCATTCCGTATATCAGTAGGAAACTGCATGACAGAGAGAAAAAGTACTCCACTACTGAAAAAGAATGCCTTGCTGTGAAATGGGCAACAGAATCCCTTTAGTTTTATCTGCTAGGAGCAAACTCTGTACTTATACCAGATCACAATCCTCTCTATTGGCGTAATCAAATGAATGCTAAAAATCCCAGAATTTCAAGGTGGTACCTGGTGTAACGTGATAAACCCTCTAATATTATTATTGTATGATATTTGTAAAATAAATACATGGTATGTGAAGGTCTGCTTAGGCCAGAAAACAGCCTAGCAGTGACAAGTGACCTTTGACCTCAGAGTCAGTGTGAGAAAGCTGCAGCATCTGTTAAATTGACCACGAAAACCCCTAATTAAAAGCCTGCCTTCCAGAGGGACAGTTTATTACCCCTTATAACCCACAGGCGGATTTAGAGGGGGGGCTAAGGGTGCTATAGCTCCCCCATCATGGAGATTCTCTATCAGTAACACACTGTACTGCATTCTTTATCAGTATGCACTAATGCCTCCATGAAAGCTGTCTGTGCCACACAGGTCTCATCTGTTCTCCAGCAGAGCTGGCCTTAGCTAGGTGCAAACTGTGTCCCTGTACCTTGGAGCCCATGCTTTTTTCTTCAGTAAAAAAAATAATTTAAAACATTTAAAAAAGGCCTAAATGTTAGCGATGAAAATGTTTACCAGCAAATCAAAGTGGAAGACAACTGACTCTCTTACTGTTATGAAAGGTGGGGGCAGCTTTGCTGCAGTGTGAAAGATTAGGTTGAGTTAGTGCTAATGGTGTTAATGGCCATACTTTACACCTCTCAGGTTGACTACTTTCACAAACAAAGGGCTATATTGACAAGAGAACTTGTTTGTAACCTGGACATGTAGGTGAAATAATAAATGCTATGACAAAATATGTTTCAAAAGTATGTGATCACTCAAAATGGTTTAAAAACCTGACCAGCACAGAGCAAAAATGGATTTCCTGATAGGGACCCTTAAAACCTGACCGCCAGGTAAAAAAACTGACAGGTGGTAACCTTACTGGTGTCCCATGATAATCCTCTCTATTCTCTCTCACACCTCCAGAAAAGTAAAGTTGTTTAACTTGTTTGCAAATCAGAGTATCTGAGGCGTGAGTGTCCAGTGATGATGTCCCTGTCCTTACAGAAATTAATCCGGTAGTAGTACTGTACTTACTGAAGTTCTTGCTCCAAGCTCTGTCAGATTCATTTCCAATGGTGAAGTCAAATAATTCTGTGCAGTCAATGGCACTAATTAAAAGATGCTGGTCAAACTAGCAGGAGGGGCAGCTGCTGGGATTGGACAGGCCATTAGTGTTCCATCAAACTGGGTGTGTAATAAATGTAGTACTAGTGTTATTAATTTCTACTATGGGGAGCTTAAATTCATGACATTAAAACTGTTTAAGGTCACTGCTAGTTTTGTCCTATATGGCAATTTGATTTTGGTGTGGATTTGCAGGACAGGGAGCTGGAGAGTAGTGCCCTCCTGTAGCATGCTAGGAATGGTACAAAACTAATGCTGGGGCAGGTCTGGTCTCAACGACAGCATGAACCAGGAGAGGCAAAAACTTGTACAGGAGCTCTTTGAACTGAGGTAAAAACTCCAGCATGTACTGTATGTCTAATCTGTGTTGTCTTTTTAGTCGTGGTTGTACAGTGTGAATGAGCAGAGAGGGAATTAATAGACATAGGGACTTTGAAGGTGTTCTGCTGTATATTATGGCATGTGCAGGAGTTTCTGCATGCTTGGAGAGCAAAACTGCCAACAGAAGTCATAAGACCTTGTTGGCTCACTGACACAGGCAGTTACAAAACCGGAAAAAAGTGATAGAATCAAATATTTGGTTTATGTAGTTCTATGTGTTGAATTGGGGGGGGGGCGCAAGTTGTGATGTACCCAAGCAAGTGCTGTTGCTAATAAAAAAAAATGCATTTTTATATTTGTTTAAAAACATTTTTTCTGTCTGCTTACTGACTTCTTGGGCCTATCATAAAAATGAGATGCCTCATACCATGGGGTTGTCCCAGAAAAGGAAATTTTTAAAACAATAAAAAAAAATGATTTATTTAAAAATGTATTTTCTTTGGAATACATTGTTATATAGAATAAAATATGCTTTGCAAAAATAGCAAGCAGACTTGAAATAACATTTTCAGAAACTAGATAGCAGTGACTTTGTTCCCATATTCCTATAGTTATTGTATATATTTTTTTACTGAGATAAGGTTGGGGGATATGTTATTCTGTACTGCAGGACAAACTGGGATGGGTTGGTTTTATGGTAATGTTATAATGTGCTTGAGTAAGTGACATTTGTGAACTTGTTTACTTGGATTGTCATTTAATTTGTCTGCAATTTGTCTTTGTCACTAAGTCTCTTTCAACTTATGTAATTTTATGTGTTTTGGATGTGCTGCCCAGCTGCAGTCTTTTAGTATTTTGTGTTTTTGGGGGTGGGAGGGTATTTTGGGCAACATACTGTCATGTGGACTGTGAGGACTCTGAGGATGGTGCTAGGGTGAACTAACAAAACATGGGGAGGGACGAAATGAGTAGAAATTCCATTAGAAATGCCTTCTAAAATGCACCAGAATGCACCAAAATGTTAAAAAATTTCTGGGGGCCTAGGCGGTCCACCAGACCCCCAGCCTGTTATTTTTAATTTTTATCTGACTTTGAGCTCCCCCATCTATAGGACTCCTGGATCTGCCCCTGTAACCTGCTGCTGCTTTTGAAGTTGGAATTAAATATGAATTTTATGACCCTAGCAGGAAGGGAAGCCATCTGGCTGATCCTTTATGGGTTTCTCACTTAGCCGAGAACTAGTGACATGGTTGTGGGATTGTGAAGCATCAAAGGGGATGTTTTGATCAAAGACTGTGATATTTGTGAAATGGCTAGTTGCTGATTTTTCACAGTAATAACATACATCCCTATGGATAATTATGTTATGAAGAAAAAGCTAGGAGGACCGAACTGTGACCTCACCAAAAGGGGTGGGGAGATGGAGTTTGAAATGAACAGTTATCAGAGAGAAACAGAATATATTATTCTGGACTCGGAGAGACTTAATTCTCTGGACTTAAGAAAGCACTTAATGGTAACATCTAGATAGGCAAGAACATTTAAGTATTTGGGTAGGCATATTTGTGTTCTGTAACTTACCATTTATTTTATGGGACTGTATGTTAGTGATATAATTTGTTCTGTGTTTGAGTTTACCGGTTTTACAATTTTTAGTTAACAATATTTTCTTTAAAATACTGCCTGTGCTTTCTCTCAGTTCTTTTACATGCGATTGCTGAACCTGTGTTTAAGTCTGACAGCTGTTCAGGGCTTGAATGTGTTACTATGCTTGCTTAAAGGTAAGAACATACCTAGGTCTCATATAGAGTTGTAAGGGTACATTCTGGAAACCTGGCTGGGTGCCCCTGGGCAAAGGATTGTACTGCATCCCCAGAAGAGGGTACGTATCTGAGCCTGGTAACTGGGTATGCTAGCATAAGGTTCACATTTTGACCCCCAGGACTCGAGGCTGGTAGGTTATTCAGACCCAAAACAGACAGGGGGGTTACCCTGTCTGTCCCCTGTTGACACTACTGCGCTTCAAGGTTGGCACTGTGGAAACAGAGGGCCTGACCTGCGGAGTGCGTTTGCGACACCTGGCACTATAGCCATTTCAATTCAAAGTGATGCACAAATCTGGAAAAGAGAAAGTGAATGCTGATTTTCTGTCAAGATTTGATTCAGGAATTGAGGATTCAGAAGGTGAAAAAAACATCTGTACTTAACTGAAATGTTTGCTGTAAAAGGCTTTATGAAAAAGGGATACTGCATACGCAAAGAATTGTTAATGCTACAAGGTAATGTTAAAAGAGAAACAAAAGGTTTTGAAACATTTTTTTTTTTTTTAAAGAAAAATTAAGTTCCCTCTCTTTTTTTTGCCTGGTTCCCTCCTCCTGCCCATACCAGGCAGTGGCTTTGCCCCCCCCCGCCCTGCTCACCCTCCCCATGCCCAGGCTTACCCTCCCTGGGCAGGGCCACCACGCAGACACTCCCTCCCAAAGGTTAAAGGTCTCTTACCCTGGCTTACCCCCCCCACGGTGGGGCTACAGGAATGGAACCCCCAGAAGACATACAGGTAGATCACAGCAGGAGCAGTGGCAGAGGTGGGGGCATCATGAACAGGGCCAGATTTATTTATTTTTTTAAGTATGCCGATGGAGATCCCTGGGGGTGGGGGACGTGCAATGATGGCCAGTGTCCGCCCAGCCCCCTTGACGTGAGGTGCCAGCAGCAGCGGTACCCCAAGCCTACGCCAGAGGTCCACAGAGCATGGGACATTCTCCCCCCCACCCCAGAGAAGGAAAGCAATCCCAGGATGCTTAATCCTTCTCCCCCCCCGTCAGCCCTCCGGCTCCTGAGTCCGATTCAGAACCTGGGATGTCAGTGACACAAGCGGACGCACTGCCGCTGCGCCGATGGGCCAGCTAAATAGGTTCCCTCTTACAAAGGGGTGTATGTGACAAGAGTTGGGTAAGAACCTGTCCCATTTGCTATGCAGAGATAGTTAAAAGCAAGGATCTATTTTGTCCTCTCCTATTCTGCCATTTGTCTGTCTCTTGCCTGTTTGATGCATAATCAAATTTTTCTTGTGGCACCTAGAAACTGCCCACTATGATGGTACCACAATTTTCCCCGTTATCTCCCTTCCTTCACCGGCTGTTTCTATTATTTCATTTTCCCCTTGCTTCTCTGTGGTTAACAAGATATATGCAAATCTTTATGTGAAACTGGGATCCCTTGGTTTACAAATATACAGTATATAATTATATTGTTGAAATGACTGCAGAAAGCTATTTGGGTTCATCAGAAAATATATCAATCTGGAACAGAGGGTTGACCTTGAGATGTATTTTCACCTCCAAAAGCTTGTTTACAGAACTGTCAACAGCAGACCAGCTCTGGGACAGAATGCTGTATTCTATTGCACCTGTTAAGACTTGATGTACTCTTCAGGCTGGTCACAGAAAGGAAGTTTTGAGACATTTTGTGGAAATCAGGAGATGTAAATTACAGGAACAGGATGAAGAGTATAAACTGCCAAGAAAAGACATCTTGTATAAAGAGAGATAGAAATTTAAACACCTGTAAATTTTCTTTCTCCTACTACTGGTCTCTGGGCTCATCACTTCTGGGAGGTCCTTCCTGGAACCACATGACAGGCAGGAGGTATACAGACTTCTGCAGGAAGGAGGTAACCTCCCACTCATTTCCTCCAGACGTCAGTACATCTATAGCCTTTGTCTTCTGAGGAAACGCATAAATTGGAACAAACAAAAGAAAGGTTAGTGTAACTTGCGACCAGAGGCCGACTTTCAGCATTGTGGGAGGGACGGAGCCCGGAGACCAGCAGTCGGAGAAAGGAAATTTACAGGTATTTAAATTTCTATTTCTCTCTCCTAAAGCTGGTCTGGCTCATCACTTCTGGGATATACTAAAGTAGTACATCCCTCCACTGGGTGGGAAGAAAGTTCATAATCCCTTATGGGTCCACCACTGCCTGGAGGACCCTCTGGACAAAGGGCGCCTCTGCAAGGCGGTAACATCAACATAGAATTTTGTGACAGTATGGATGGATGATCGTGGCGCTCTACATAAGTCTGCGGGAAGCTTTCTCTGAAGTCTGCCCAGGATGTAGCTATCGCTCGGGTTGAGTGTGTTCGCACTGGTCCTGGCAGGTCAATTCCGGCCTTCTGGTAGGCCATGATGACGGTGGAATGAATCCACCTAGCAATAGAGTCCTTTGATGCCTTCTTATCCATGTTCGGGCCTGAGGTAAGGATGAATAGGCTTGAAGTCTTACGGACTGAGACAGATTTCTTGATGTAAATTTTGAGTGTTCTCCGTGGATCAAGCGTGTGAAATTCTCTCTCTTTCTCATTCTTGGGGTGAGGACAGAAAGAGGGAATGTTCAAGACTTGGTTGCAGTGAAAATGAGACATCACCTTAGGTAAAAAGGCCGGATCTGTCCGCATTACTACAGAGTCTTATAGTGTAAGGTTCTTTGGATGACAAGGCTCCTATCTCACTGATGCATTGGGCTGAGGTGATTGCAATGAGAAAAACAGCCTTCATAATGAGATGAAGTAAGGATGCCTCCTTTAAGGGCTTGAAAGGTGGTTTGGTGAGTGCTCTGAGTACTAGGTTGAGCCTCCAGGGAGGTACTACAGGTTTTATTGGAGGACGCTTCAAGGTTGCTGCCCTCAGAAACTGTCGAACATGAGGAACAGCTCCTAAGGATTCGTCTGAGTCTGCCAACAGTAGCACCCCCCAAGGCAGACACCTGGACTCTTAAGGTAGCCGGTTGGAGGCCCTTGTCGAAACCCTCCTGAAGGAACTGAAGTATGGTAGGAAGAGACACAGAGTTATCCAGTAAAGAGGTGTCTTGTAACCAAAACAGGATGTTTCTCCAAATCCTATAATAGACCCTGGAGGAGGAGGCCCGCCTAGATTAAACCTTCACTTCTATGACAGGTGTAGAGAAACCTAACTCCCTGAGAGTTTCCCGCTCAATCTCCATGCCGAGAGGGACAGATTGTGAGGACTTGGGTTCAGCACCGGTCCCTGATGTAGTAGGTCTGGGCTTACTTGGAACGCTATGGGAGACTGAAGAGACACTTGGACTAATCGGGGAAACCACGGTCTGTGGGGACAGCGTGGGGCAGACCAGAATCACCTCTGCTTGATCTTGGGCAATCTTGTGCAGTACCCTTGATAAGATCAGAATTGGAGGAAAGGCATGCAGCAGATCGAACCGACCCCAGATGATGGAGAAGGCGTCCTGTGTTATGGCCTTCTCGTCCTTGCTGAGAGAACAGAATTTTAGAACTTTGGAATTTTTTAGGCAGGCAAAATGATCTACCTGCGGGTGGCCCCACTACTCCGTGGTGAGCTAGAAGGCGCTGTTCTTGAGCTCCCACTCCCCTGGTAGGATGTCCTTTCAACTTAGCCAATCTGCTGTGACATTTTCCTGGCCTGGGATATATGCCGCCCTTAGACTTCCCAGGTTGTCTTCCGCCCACTGGAAGAGAAGAAGAGCCTCTCGCAGCATCCAAGAGCTCTTTGTGCCACCTTGACGGTTGATGTATGCTACTGTCGTCCGATTGTCCGTGAGTTTGAGGATGTCCTGGTGGAAAAGCTGCGTCTTGAACTGCTGCAGTGCCAGGCGGACTGCCTGCATCTCCAGTACATTGATGCTGTAGAGGGACTCCACTTGAGAGCACTTGCCCTGTGTCGAGAGCTGTTCTAAATGCACCCCCCCAGCCCTGGAGACTGGCATCGGTGGTGACTCTGATCTGGTGAGGGTGTCCCAGACCGAGATCCTTCATGATGTTGTTCTGCTGAGTTCACCATATCAGGGATTCCTTCATCTGGTGGGATACTTGAATCCTCTGCTCCACTGAGCCCCTCGATTGGAACCATTGTTGGAGGAGACCTGACTGGAGAAGTCGCATGTGGACTAGTGTCCAGGGGACTGAGTCTGCCAGGGAGACCATCGTCCCTATGAGTTGCATGAAGGAGCAGGCCGGCAGAGATTGGGCTGCCTGGAATTGAGGATGAGGGCCCTCAGTTCTTTGAATTTCGACTCTGTGGGGAAAACTTTGTTTTGAATTGTGTTGATATTCACCCCCAGATGGCTCAGAGACTGAGATGGTCACAGAGAGCTCTTCTTCAGGTTGATTGCGAACCCCAGAGAGGAGAGGAACAGTGTGACCTCCGTCACTGCCCGAACTGCTTGATCGTACCCTGGGGCTTTGATGACAATGTCGTCCAGGTATGGGAAGAGCTGGATCCCTTGCATTTGGAGGTGAGCAACCACTGTCACTAGGACTTTGGAGAAGACTCTGGGGGCTGTGGACAGGCCAAAGGGCAGCGTCGTGAACTGAAAATGGTGACCTTCCAGTTTGAATCTTAGAAATTGACGGTGTGCTTTCAGATGGGAATGTGCAGATATGCATCTTGTAAATCTACTGAGGCCAAAAAGTCCCCCTGATGGATTTCTCGGATGATGGGAGGATAGGGTCTCCATCTTGAATGCTCTGTGATGAACAAAGCCATTTAGAAACTTGAGATCTAACACTGGCCGGAAGCCCCCTGAGTGTTTTGGCACTATGAAGAATAGGGAGTACACCCCTCTGTTCCGTTCTGGAGCGGGGACTTGTTCGATCGCTGCTGACTATATGAGATCTGTAATCGCTTGCAGGGTTGACGCTCATTTTACTGGGATGTTTGAGACTGGTGATGGCACAATGTGGAGCAGGGGGGCCAGGAATCGAACTCGATGAAGTAACCCTCGCAGATTATGTCTAATACCCACTTGTCCATGGTGGTGCAGACCCATTCCTCGGGAAAGCTGGAAAGTCTGCCCCCGACGCAAGGATGGGTCCGCGAGTCCTCACTGTGATTTTTTGGAGTCACCCTCAGCATCTTGGGTGCCTCCCCTGTGCTCTCGGAAGCTGCATTGGTTACGTGAGTTGAACCAGGAGCGTCTGCCTGGGGCCGTCTTGTTCTGGCCCCTGGAATAATTTTGGGCATGAAAATTCTGTCAAGAGCCTGAGGCACAGGGCTTGTTCCTTCCCCGGGCTTGCGGCATTCGCACTTTCACCGTTTCTCCAGATTCCTTGACCGCCTCCTTTAAAGATGAGCCGAAGAGAAGGCCTCCTTCATAAGGGGCGTCGACCAAATGCATCTTCGAGGAGGCATCTGTCTGTCAAGCTCGTAGCCATAAGTTGCGTCGAGCCGAGGTCTGGTAAAACATAGCCCTTGCTGCACACCTGACTGCCTCCTCCGATACGTCAGCTGAATAGGCTGAAGCTAGTCCCATGAGCACTAACTGCTGTAAAATGGTCTGGTTGTTCTCTGGCTCATCGGTGAGCTGGAATGCCAGATCAGTCGCCCAGGAAAGCACGGCTCTAGCCGAGTAGAGGTTAGCCGTAGCTGCCTTGAGGGAGGTTGCAGAGGACTGAAAGGCTTTCTTTAGAGAAGTATCCACCTTCCTGTCCACCGGGTCCCACAGGGAGGCTCCGCCTTCTGCTGGGATCACCGTCCTTTTCGTGAGGTTTAAGAGGCTCTATCCTCTATCCTTGAGCCATTTCTCCACAGCCTTCTGGTCGAATTTCAGGAGTTTGGTTAGGCAGCAAGGGACGGGGAAGGAATGCTCGGGTCCCTGCCATTCTTCCTTCAGGAGGTCCTCTATGGCCACCAGGAGGGGAAAGGCTGTCACTCGCTCCAAAGCTGACACTAGCTGGAATGCTGGCTTTGCTCACTTGGGCTCTGGAGGAGAAGGAGAACTCAAGTGGATCTCCTCTGACACCTTTTTAATGAAAAAATCTAGATCTTCCAAATCGAAGTTTCCGGCTGGTGAGGAGTCTGAGTCGGAATCCGAATTTGGGAGTTCCCCTCTTCTAAGGATGTATAGTTGGATGCTGCAGGAGACCTATCTCGCCTGTGCTTCCCATGGGCAGCATCCCTGGGTCTGGAAGAGCTCCTGGATCTGGTTCTGAGTCTCTTCCTCCTCCTATCATGCTGTGAGGTGTGGGGGGTGTCCTCGTCCGAGGATGGGGAGTAGGTGCGCTTGTGTATGGCTTTCCTATGGGTCCTGGGCTCCCGAGACTGCTGAAGAAAGTCGAAACATGAGGGGTTGATGGCGAAGGCTCTATTCAGTTTCTCTATCAGATCTGGGGCTAGGGCCCCAGCTGAGATGTAACGTCCTTCTAAGGGGGAGGACTGACCCTGATCCCTGAGCTGGTCCCGTGGATCCTGAGATTCTGAGACGGATGCCTCATCCACCTCGTCCCGAGCTGGTGAGGTTGCACTGTTGCATTTCACACACAGAGACCCTGTGAATATGGCCAGCATGGGTGTTCTGCGCTTGTGGCACTTTCTGCCCCGGGGGCTGTCCTTAGTGGAGGCCATGACACCTTGATACCAAGAATTTATATTGGAGTTTAGCTCTATCCTGCCCCTTTAAGGCTTTAGTTATTGCTGTGAAGAACTGTGTGGTGCAGTCCCCTTTAAGGCCTGTGCTTGTTGTGCTGCTTGCGAGTCCTTGGTGCCCCCCAAAATTCAAGATCTGTCGACGAGCTGAGCCACAATGCTCGCCGACGATAAGGAAAATTGTCTGCTCCCCTATGCCCCTCCAAACGGGCTGCCGCTGTAGTGCTACTGTTCCTGCACTAAATTCCCTGCATTGGAGAGCCTAATGAGATAATGTGGCTCTCCACCGTAGGTGCGCCGATGGCCTAGGGTCCTGTCGGTCACAATGAGAGGGAAGTCTGCGCCCGCCGACAGTTTAATCCTTCTTTGCTCATCGACACGGCTGCTGCTGCTTCTGGCAACGCCTGGGGACTAAATCTGGTCCATGGTCCCAGGCGTGCCGCAACTGCTTCCACGATGCTCGGGGGGGGCCACAAGCGCAGGAATATGCTGTGCACGTGGTGATGGACAGCAGGGAGCCCATCTGTACAGCTAGCAAGACTGAAACTGGGGTCCCTGCAGTAGCGCTCCGGAGTGCAAATTAGTAGTCCTGGTGAGCCAAAAAAAAAGAAGAAAACTCACTGATCTCCAGGTCTGTGACTCCAGTGACAGAGGTCCTGCGGAGCTCCTGACACCAGACAGGCAGGAAGTAAAGTGACGTCTGGAGGAAATGAGTGGGAGGGTACCCCCTTCCTGCAGAAGTCTGTATACCTCCTGCCTGTCACGTAGTTCCAGGAAGGACCTCCAAGAAGTGATAAGCCCAGAGACCAGCTTTAGGAGAGAGAACAATATTTCTTTAGAGAGAGCCCTCCACCCTGTTTTGTAGGCTTTCTTAAATACTGAAAAGCCAGTGGGGTTGGGATTGAAGGGCTGTGCATTTCTGTTTGTGACTGAAATTTGAAGCAACAGGAACTGGTGGGCCTGTGACATCACACGGCACCCGGCGTCTGCATACACACACTGTTAGCAGGACTGGACACACACTGGACTGTATGTGTTTGTGAGACTTGGGAACATTATTGGTGGGGTTGAAATAGGGTTCGTAAACAACTGCAGTCAGTACAGGGAGAGAGAGAGATGGCATTCCAGGGGGAAGGGACTGAGAAAAGGGGTGTGTGCCATTATGAACAGAGAGGGACAAACAGGGTGGCCACATTCCACCATGGCAGGCATCTTCGGAAGGGTTGTAGGCTGCAAAGGCTGTGGGGTGGCAATAATTCTCAATTGGGCCTGGAGAGAGGGAGGCTGCCCACTCTGTAGACAGATATCTCATATCAGCAGTGAAGTATATTGGTTAAGGAGTAAGTTGGGGGAGTTGGGTGTGTGTCCAAGGATAAGGGGTGTGGATATGGGCGGCAGGAGGGTGGGGCTGGGGAGGCTGGGGCAATGCTCAGAAATTACAGGACGTTATGTCACACCAAGCAGGAGGGGGGATATTAGGGACAGAGGACCCTTAGATAGGGATGTTGATGCTAAGGGGAAAACTTACGGGGTAAACATTCCGAATATAAAGAGAGTGGAGGGGGAAGAGTCAGGAGGGGCTGTTGTGGGGAAGCCTAGAAGAGCAGTCAGTGAGAAGGGAGGGGCTGTTGTGGGGAAGCCTAAATGAGCAGACTGTGGGAAGGGAGCTCCTAAGGAGAACAGGGCAAGAGGGGAGGAAGAGGGGCAGTTTAGAGGGGCAGTCGGAGGAAACTCAGGTTACTTGATGGAGGCTGGCATAGAGTGTTAAAATAAATTTGAGCTACTAAGCAACCTAGAGGGGGAGGAAGGGGTTGGTGGAAATGAAGAAACCGATACAGAGGCCGGGGGAGGGAGTCTGATACCCATAGGGCATCACAGACCAGCAAAGGAAAGGATAGAAATAGTCCCAGAGCGAGAAGGGGAAATGTAAATGATAAGCAGATGGGGGAGATGCAACATATTGCAGACATGAGGGAGGAGAGCACGACTGGAGAGAAACTGGGAGACAAGGAGATGGGGGAGGGGCCCCCCTTCAGGAGGGGGGTCTGTACCAAGGATGGGGCCCTAGGTAGAGGGGAACCACAGAGGGCCTCTGGAGGCAGGGGTACTATTACAAGGGAGAAGGATGGTGAAACCATTAGGGCCAGGATAAATGGTTCTGATAAGAGAGGGTTAAAGGGGACACCTATTTGGGGGGGTCTAGGTTAAGTGGGCAAAATAACAAGGGAGGCAGAAAGGGGAAGGTGACAAGGGGGTCTCTAATAAGGCAGGAAAATTCCCATGGAATTGAGATCACGAATAAAGGGGGGGATAGGGGGTTGACAGCGCATAGTGGAGGTAACCATAAGGATGATGGCGGCGTTAAGGTTCTGTTATTGGGAGACTCGATGATTAGGGGTATGCATTGGGAGGGACAGGGGGGTGGATGCCATAGCCAGGTGAAGGTAGTGAGTATCTCTGGGCTGATGGTGCACAGAGCAAAGTTCATGGTCTACGAACTGGTTAGGGATTGTGGAGGGAAACCGGATTTCCTGGTGCATTTGGGAACTAATGATCTAGAGGGAAATAGGGTTTTGGAAATCCAAGCAAGGTTCCAAGAACTTGCCAGTCTGTCGGGATAATAGATGAAACATTTCCTTTTCGGAGATATTGCCAGTACCAAAGGCCTCAGTGGAGAACAAAATGAAGATCACAGAGGTTAATGACTGGCTCAGAAGTGGGAGTGAAGAAAGTGGGTTGGGGTGTTAGGGAACTGGAAAAGAGTTTGGGAGGATAGGGACTGTATGCCAAGGACAGGCTTCATCTTGCCCCATTAGGAAGGAAGTCCTTAAACAGGGGTGGCTGACTACATTCAAGAAAAGTGGGTTTAAACTTGTGAGGGGAGGGGATAAGGGAGGGCTGACCAGAAGCCCTCTCCTCCAGATGAAGGGAGCAGCCTTCAAACCCAAGGGGGGGGAGAGGGGAAACAGACTGGGGGAGGAGGTTTCAGGAGGAGCAGAGGGTGGATGGAAGTATAAGGAACCTGGGTGGGGTTCGACAAAGGGGATCAGGGGTGGGGGGTGGTGTTAGTAAATGCCAGGAGCTTGGCAAACAAGTTGCCAGAGTTCAAGGCCATGCTGTTTGAGGGGGGTGGACGTGGCGGCGGTCACGGAAACGTGGGACAACAAAAACCATGACTGGGACCTAAACGTGTGTGGGTACACTATGCTTAGGAAAGACAGAAAGAAGGGCAGAGGGAGTGGAGTGGAGTGACTATGTTCATTAGAGATGACATAGAAATTGCTATGGTAGAAGAGGCAGAGGGAAACGTGGAGGCCTTATGGGTCACCTTATGAATCCCGGCAGGAGGTAAGGTCAAGCTGGGTGTAGTATATAGGCCCCCCGGGATGGGTGATGTTCTGGAGGATGGTTTGCTGGACAACATCATTGCCCAGTGTGGACCAAAAGGGGAGGGAGTGGTGTTGATGGGGGACCTTAATATGCCAGGTACAAACTGAAGAACCATGTCCGCTAAGGTGGCAAAGGAGCAGAGGCTGCTGGACGGCTTCCAGGATGTGTTCTTAACACAGCACGTGATGGAGCCCACAAGGGAGGGGCATGTCCTGGACGTGGTTCTGGCGGATGGAGATCTGGTAAGGGACCTGGTTGTACAGGATCCCCTGACTAGGAGTGACCACAATACTGTCTGGTTTCAAATAAGCATGGGGGGGGGATCTAGGACACTGGCAGTGGACTTCAGGGGGGCAGACTTTGTGGGCATGGGAAATATTCTCAAGGATCACTTGAAGGGGATTACAACAATGACAAATGTGGAAAAGAGATGGGAGGTCATAAAACTGGGACTTCATGAGGCAGTCAGGACCTGCGCTAAGGTGGAGCATAAGGGAGCAAGGTCACATAAACCATGCTGGTGGGCCAGTGAGGTTCAGGTAGCGGTCAGAGAAAAGAAGGCTGTCTACAAAAAATATGAAACAACGAGAGGGGATAGGGAAAAGGAAATGTACCATCTTGCATCTAGAAAAGTCACCCGGATGGTGCGGAGGGGCAAAGTCCAGTAAAGGGCAGCGGCTGGCACAGGGGATATGGGGAGGGGAAAAGGGGTTCTTCCGGAACATTGGGGAGCAGAGAAAAACTAAGGGCCATCTCGGCAGGTTGAGATCAGAAGGAGGGTGGGTGGAAGAGGCGAGGGACCAGGCAGAGGTATTAAACGAGTACTTTGCCTCTGTGTTCACTAGGGAGGGGGATGGGATATCTACAAAGCAAGGCACGATGGGGATAGAAGTGGTAGTGAGTGGGATTGGGGAGCAGCAGAAATGGAGCAAGAGGGAAGGAGAGGTACCCCAGGGGTGTCACATCAGGATGAGGATAAAAAGGACAGTAAGGTGGAGGGGACAAATGATGCTATCTCCACCGAAAGGGTGTGGTTAGCCCTTAAGGGCCTAAAGAAAGATATATCTCCTGGGCCAGATGGCATTCTTCCAAGAGTGCTATGGGAATTGGCGGACATACTGGCTGCACCCCTGGCAAAGCTCTTCAACAGGTCGCTTGAGACAGGGAGGGTACCTAGGGATTGATGAGAGGCACATGTGGTGCCAATCCATAAAGGGGGGTCGAGGGAAGTACCAGGTGACTACAGACCCATCTGTTTGACCTCGGTGGTGGGAAAATTAATGGAGAGTATACTAAAGGAACGACTGGGGTGTACTTGGAGGAGGTGGGAGGTCTGGATAGTCGGCAACATGGGTTTGTGCCAGGTAGATCGTGTCAAACCAATCTTGTGGAGTTCTACAAATGGGTAACATCAGAACTGGACAGGGGAACGCCTGTGGGTGTATTATTCCTGGACTTCAGCAAGGCGTTCGACTCTGTCCCCCACAATGGTCTGGTGGAGAAACTGACAGGGTTGGGAGTAGGCCCTTTGATGGTCAGATGGATTGAAAACTGACTAGCTGGACGTACTCAGACAGAAGTGGTCGGTGGGGAGCTCTCGAACCCTAGAGCGGTCGGTAGTGGGATACCGCAGGGCTCAGTCCTAGGTCCAATCCTGTTTAATGCATACATTTCGAACATCAGGGAGGGTATAGGGTGTGAAATGAGTCTCTTTGCTGACGACTCCAAGATGGGAGCAGTAGTTGAGGGGGAAGAAGGGAGGCTGGCCCTGCAATGGGACCTGGACACCATGGAAAGGTGGGCTCACACATGGAAATTAAATTTCAATATCACCAAGTGCAAGGTGTTACATCTTGGGCAGGGAAACCCTAAACACAGGTACACCCTGGGAGGGGAGGCGCTGGAGGCCTCAACAGGGGAAAAAGACCTAGGGGTCATGGTGGATGGATGTATGAATAACTCTGAGCAGTGCAGGAGAGCGGCTAGCAAAGCAAACAGGATGTTGGGATGCATCATAAGGAGATCACCTAGGAGCAGGGAAGTGATTCTGCCTACACAATGGATTGGTCAGACCACACCTTGAGTACTGTGTACAGCACTCGGAGACCACACTTGAAGAGGGACATACAGCTCCTGGAGAGGGTACAGAGGAGGGCAACTAAGATGATACAAGGACTAGGGGATTTAACGTATGAGGACAGACTTGAGGAGCTCTGCCTGTTTTCATTGGAGGAGAGGAGAGGAGAGACAGGGGGGACATGATTGAGGTCTTCAAGTACCTCAAGGGAATAAATAGGGTAAACACGGAGGGGATCTTTAGACTAAAGCAGAGAGGCAACACCAGAGCGCATGGTTTGAAGTTGAAAGGTGGAAGGGTGAGGGGGAAAGAGGAGGAGGTTTTTCACTGAGAGGGTGGTGGATCCTTGGAACGTGCTGCCTGGCGAGCTGGTTCAGAGATCCACAGCGGAGGGCTTCAAGAGAGGGTGGGACAGACACAGAAAGCAGATGTATCAGATGATGGCCTGGCCCAGGGGGGGTGGGGATGGATTATAGGGGTTTCTGGAACACAAGGATGAGGGAGGGCCTCGGTACCCAACTAGGGATCTGAGGTTCGAGCAGACTCGATAGACCGTAAGGCCTAATCTGCTGGCAATGAGTATGTTAGTATGTTAGTATATATAAAGAGATTAGGATTTAAACTGAGAGACTCGAAGGATTTTTGTTTGTTCTGCCTTTAGGAAGAGCTATCCTGTACAATTTTATTTTTCTACACTATCGATACTGATAATATGTTACTTGTGAATTTTATAACCTCTCTTGGACTGCCTATGCTTCCAGACCTATGTCCCTACAACAGGGATATATTTAAAAAATTCTACCTTCTTTGTTCATGAGGTGGGGTCCCAAAAAGGCCATGTTGAAAATTTGGGGTAAAAATATTTAAAAATGGCAAAGTTGTGAATAAATGTTCAAAACCCACTGAAATACATTAAACCAGACTTACTTTATTTTCCCATATTACAGCTGCCAGTTCCAGCAGCAAGACAAGTCTTCAATCTAAGAACAGATCTACATCGGGGGGCATGTTCGGGTGACTGAGGGTCTGTGGTGTGGAGCCCTAACACTCACCCCATTCTCCTATACTGTACCCATCTTAACTTCTTTCCTTATCAAATAGGGTGAGCACTATGCCTGCTGGCCCTAAAGCACACCACTGGACGCATATTGGTGTGTGCAGGGTGGGGGTGTAGGTGTCTGTGTTGGGAAACCTAATGTCATATTTCCCTCCTTTTTACGGTCTGACATCCTAACTGATGCATTAATGTAGTTTTTTGCAAAAAATATACATATATATATATATATATATATATATATACACACACACATACACACACATGCACACACACACACGTATATGCAGCACATATATATATATATATATATATATATATATATTTACAGGGTTTTATTTAACTCTAAAAATTGATTAGCGTTTTGCTCATAAAAGTGCTAAAACTTTGTGAAAATGAATAGCTTTTGCCCCACTGTGTTTAATAAACACAGCACTTCTAGAAAATCTATATAAATACTTTCTGTACAGTTAGTATCGTCCCAAGAAAAAAACTGCTAATCAATTATTTAAAACCCTGATTTATACAAACGGGGTGAGCACATACACAGTGTGATAAATCCATGTATTTTCACCCCCATGGAATAAACAGCAGAGGATGTTTACACCGTAAAAATTTCAGACATTTGTACCCACAGTGAACACGTCATCGCTGTTTATAAGCACATTTTACAAGTCATATCTCCCCCCCCCAACTTGAACGTTCTCCACAAAAAAACAAAAACAAAAAACACCACGCATGAAAACCAGCCCTACTGTATAAATCGGACGGGTGATTGCCAGGCATGTAATATGCGATTTATCTCAATTCATGGACAGTGACCTCAGGAGTCATCTCTCATGGCTCCACTACACTCCGCCACTCATGAGATTACCAGAGGTCACTGCCCATTCGTTGAGATAAATTGCATAATACACACCTGGCCATCATGTATCCCATACATACATACATACATATATATATATATATATATATATACACATACACACACACACGTACGTATATACAGTCATACATCAATCAATCAAAACTTTATTTGTAAAAGGTGCCTTTCCAAAACCAAGGTGCCTGTACATAATATAATAAAAACAATATAGCTAAAACAATAAAATTAATCCAATCCTACAACATTTAAAAATAATTATACGCATGTTTAAAAGATAAGATTTTAATACCCCTTAAAGGTTTGGACAGTCGGGCAATCTCACTTCACGAGGTAGAGAATTTATAGGGTCGTCATAAAACTAAAAGATCTGGCCCCAGAGGTCTTCAAACGAACCCTGGGAATCTCATAAAAACACTTTTCTACCTCTCCCTCCCTCAGCAATGCTGCAGGTGTTTAGAAAGTCCACACAGGAACAGAACAGGCCTGCAGCACTGAAGCTCCCACACAGAAACACAGACTGTGACACCAGTCTGCCCATTTTCCCTACCTACTGTAATACCACAGACCCTACATGATCTCTGGCTTTACCCTCCCTTTCCTATACACTAAAGTTTCTTTATGCCCATCCCATCCATTCTTGAATCCTGTTAGTTTTTGTCTCCACTACCCCTGCTGGGAGGCTGTTCCATGCATCCACCACTCTTTCTATGAAGAAATGCTCCCTCACGTTTCACCTGAGTCTACCCCCTCCAGTTTCATAGCATGATCCCTTGTTCTTGAACACCTTTTTTTTTCTGAAAAATGCTTCCCTCTCATACCTTATTTATATCCGTGAGGTATTTGAAAGTCTGTATCATATCCCTCCTTTCCTCTAGGATGTACATATTGAGGTCCTTCTGCCTCTCTTCATAGGGCTTTTTGTGCAGCCTCTGCACCATTTCAGTTGCCCTCCTCCGGACCACCCCTACTCTGTCTATGTCATTCTGGAAATGTGGTCTCCAGAACTAGACACAGTACTCTAGATGAGGTCTCACCTATGATTTATACAACAGTATCACCACCTCTTTCCTTCTGCTGGTGATACTCCTCCCTATGCACTCAAGCTTCCCACAGGCTCTTCCCACTGCCTTGTTACACTGTTTGGCCACCTTTAAATCATCAGATATAATCACCCCCAGGTCTCTTTCCTGTCTGGTGGTCATCAGTACCCCCAATCTTGTACTCTGTCAGAGTTTCTGTGCCCCAAGTGCATAATTTTGCACTTCTTCGCAATGAAACTTAGTTGCAACACTCTGGACCACTCTTCAAATTTTCTTAGATCTTGCTTCATCCCCCAAACCCCTCAGGAGTGTCTACCCTCTTGCAGATATATGTGTCATCTGCAGAAAGGCATACCTTCCATTCTAACCCCTCTGCAATGTCGCTAATGAAGACATTAAAGAGGACCAGTCTCAGTATTGGTCCTTGTGGCACCCCAGTGGTCACCCTCTCTTCCTCAGAGTGAACTCCCTTTACCACCACCCTCTGTCCCCATCCCCTAACCAATTCCTTACCCAGTTAACCACCTTAGGACCCACTCTCAGGCTGCTCACCTTGTTTACAAGTCTCCTATGTGGAACAGAATTGAAGGCCTCACTGAAATCTAGGCAGGCCACATCCACCACCCCACCCTGATCTAATTCCCCGGGTCACATAGTCAAAGAAATCTATCCGATTTGTTTGACATGACCTCCCCGCTATGAATCCATGCTGCTTCGGATCCTGTAAGCTGCTGGATTCTAGATATTCCACAATCCTTTCCTTTAGTAGTGGTTCCATTAACTTCCACACCCCCAAAGTCAGGCTGACTGCCCTGCAGTTGCCAACCTCCTCCCTGCTATCACTTTAGCTTAGTGGGACATCTACCCTCCTCCAATCCTCTGGAACCATCCCCGTCTCCACTGAGTGGTTGAACAGGATTGTCGGTGGTGCAGCCAGCACCACTCTCAGCTCTTTCGATATCCTTGGATGTATCCTGTCTGGTCCCACTGCCTTGTCCACTTTCAGATTTGCTAGCTGCTTCAGGAGTCTCTCCTCCGTAAATGGACTGGTGTCCACCTCCCTACCGTCAATGCTCCTGTCTGTAATCTGCGGTCCCTCACCTTCCCCCTTTCTCTGTGAATACTGAACAAAAATATTTGTTCAGGATGTCTGCTTTTTCCTGGTGCCCCTCCACACACACACGCACACGCACACACACACACACACACACACACACACACACACACACACACACACACACACACCCTTTCCCTCCTTAGCCTCACAATCCCTTCCCTGGTCTTTCTCCTTTCCTTACACACCTGAAAAATGTCTTGTCTCCCTTCTTTACTACCTGGGCCATTTTCTCCTCCGTTTGAACCTCTGCTCTCCTAACTACTTCCCCTGCCTCTCTCTGCTTCTCCTGATACCTCCTGTATGCTCTTTTGCCCTTACCTTTACAGCCACCTCTTTTGAGTACCATAGCGGTCTCTTTTTTTCTCCTGCTTTTGCTTACTTGCCTGACGAAGACGGTAGCTGCCTTCACTATGGCCCCTTTTAGTTTCACCCACTGTGCCACTCCACTCAAGTCCTTTCCCCCTGCCAGGGCATCCCTGAGGCATTCCTCCAGCTTTGTAAAGTCGGCCCTCCTGAAGTGCAGGATCTTCGCCTTTGTGTGGTTCAGTTCTGCCACAGTCCTTATATTGAACCCCACCATACGATGATCACTGGTCCCCAGGTGGCCACCTACCATGACGTCTGCAACACTGTTCCCGCTGGTGAGTACAAGGTCCAGTATTGCTCCCTCTCAAGTGGCCTCTCTCACTAGTTGCCTGAGGAACACCTCCTGCAGGGAGTCCAAGAAGTCTGTGCTCCTAGCTGAAGCTGCCACAACAGCAGCGATTTAGTGCAGTCAAACTGGAGTGGCTCTCAGTGTATCCATACCACTCTGTGTGGAAAAGAGCAGCTATGCACACAGCTAAGTAAGTAAACATGTATTTACACTGCAAGGTTATTTTTTAGCCAGATCATCCCTATAAAAGAGATTTCAACCTCAACTGGTTCTTTTACCTGGATAAAGATTGCCATCATAACAGAAATGTGTCTGTCTCAAAATCTGTAATATGTCACCTTCCTGTCTCTCCTGTGCTTGTCTCCCTCTGCCCCATCTACCTATGGCTGCCACCCACCAGCTAGCCTCAATTCCCCTCCCCCTAAGCAGGGATGGGAGTGAGTGGGATTTACCCTAGAACCTTCCATGTCTCCTCAGATGACGACATACTCGTGAAGCTGGGCTTAGCTACAACAGGGTCCATCGTCATGGAGGCAGGGGCCATTTCTTCTCTTCTCTTCTTCATGCCCCACAGGACATCGTTAATAAGGATGTCTAAGGCCCGTGAACCCAATGTGTGACCGTGCACTCATGTCCCACTCTCCCGCCAGCCCTCCAACCACACTACCACCTAAGGTCAACCCAGGTGGCAGTGTCATGACAGGGAATGGTACTCTCTCTCCCAAGAGAAGGACATCACCCTCTGAGTTGCCTGATCCTTCTTCATGGGCAGATCCCTGATGACCCTGTCTCGTTCCCAAACCCGGGTCACTGGTGTCACAAACATTAGAGCTCTACCACTGCATTGAAAGCCTGGCCTCATAAGACTTTCTGCCCCTACTTCATTCCTGCAGATGAAATTGTGGGCCTGGAAAACTCAGTACTAACTGAATTTAGTTTTTATTATGATTTATTTCTGCTCCTACTTCGGCTTCTCTTTCATCTCTCTTTTGAGTCTGTCAATTAATTAGGTCAGGATACCACGTCCCATACTGGTAGCTCCTGTATGGTCTAAGCCTTCTGGCCCTCCGCCTGTCCCCATGTGGGGTGAGAAGCACAATGTCAATGTGTCCCTCAGAGTACAGCATGCTGCCCCGCTTCTTCCCCTTCTCCTCCCAATGTGGCTGGCAATACCTTACATATTGCCTCCTGTCTAATGCAGAGAGGTTTTCAAGTTGCAAGGCAAGTGATCTTGCTTCTCTTCCCAGGAAGTACCCTACTGTCAAGTGCCACAGTCAGAGTCAAGATACAATTTTTTCCCCCCAAGAAAACAAACTGTAAAATACCAAGAAAAAAACTGTCTCTTTGTTTTTTTTTTTTTGTAAGAGATAACGTGTAAACAGAAATCATATTCTATGTGCACTAAATAATCCAGACAGCAACGTGTCAACTGATATGCATTTAAATTTACATGTGAATTATAATTTTTGCAGTTACCACTATGACTATCTAAAACAAGCCAATACAGAATGTCCTCTTGGAGTCCGGCACCGGAGTCAGACGTCACTCTGAATGGAAATACTTTAGTCATAAGCCCCCGTGGGTTTCCGCAAATTGCCAAAAATCACAGAGAAGAGAAAAACGCAGCAGGATACAGAATCTTATACTCAGCACAGAAATTATGCAAACTTGTGACATCTGCAAAATGAGCTGGGAAGCTGCTTGAGTGGCTGCGCACTCTCATTATCCAAGGCTGACATTTGCATGAAAGCTTCCTCTCGTCAATGTCAGAAGTGTGGCCAAAACCGGCTGAACTAAGCATTTGTTGGTGAAGTTAGGAGATTTTGTTTGTGCCTCACCTCCTCTCTGGAGTCTCTCCTTTTGCCCACCAAACCAACGCCTTGACTCCTGCCTTTACAGCATTAGCAGGGACTGTAATGCTTAAAAATATACTTACAGTTAATTTTAGTCTAAAACAAGCTGTAAGTATACCTGTACACATTAAAACGCCTACCAATGCTATAAAACATAAAAGTAACATCTACCTCTTGCTCTCTTCAGTACAGCTATAGTGGGATATATTTCAATAAACTGGGATTGTACCCCAAATCCCCTAGTACTGCTCAAGACTTCTCGGGGAGTCGCCTCTGCATTTGTCAAAAGTCAGCAAAATAAAATCACTAAAGTAAGGAAAATAAGTAACATGATTAAAACAGGCAGGACGGAGACCTCCGCTGTCAGAGTAAGTTATAGTACTTGGACAGCCCTGCACCACTTAGCTTTGCTGGTCACTCTCAAGGGAGTTTATAAAAACTTTGAAACGATAATACTGTATTGAGAGACAATTCAGTGTATATTGTACACACTGGCTGCATTTCTCTTCCCTTTGTTATTTACTACTAGTTAATTAAACAAACTCACTCTGCTGCCCATGGGTCGATTGTACAACATGTTGTGCAGGTTCATCCTCTTCTGCAGATGGTCATAGAAACACAGAAACCGTCGGCAGGTAAGGACCTCCAGGCCCATCCAGTCTGCCTGAAATTCCTACACTAGTTTGTGGCCTCTGACCCTACCTGGTCAATGGCTTTTCACCCCTCCCTCCCACCTCTAAGGTACCCTTATGGCTGTCCCATGCATGTTTAAAACCCTCCACCGTACTCACCCCCACCACCTCATGTGGCAGTCTATTCCATGTGTCCGTCACCCTCTGTGAAGAAAAAATTTCCTCACATTTCCCCTCAGCCTGCCACCTTCCAATTTCATATAATGCCCCCTCGTTCTTGTACATCTCCTATATTGGAAGATGTCTCCTCCTGCACCTTGTTAATGCCCTTAAGGTACCTGAATGTTTCTATCAGTTCCTCCTCAATCCCTCCTTTCCTCCAGCCAGTACACAGAGAGATCCTTTAGTCTCTCCTCATATGTTTTCTAGTGCAAGCCCTGTACCACCTTAGTCACCCTTCTCTGGATCACCTCCACCCTGTCAATGTCCTTACGAAGGTGCAGCCTCCAGAACTGCACACAGTACTCTAGGTGAGGCCTCACTAGCGTTTTGTACAACGGCATCACCATCTCCCGCCTTCTGCTAGTGATACCTCTGTCTATGCACTAAAGCATGCCACTACCCTCCCTGCAGCCTTTGCACTCTGTTTAGACACCTTTAGGTCACCAGAAATGATAACCCCTAGGTCCCTTTCTTCCTTGATGATAGTCAGCAATCCCCCCCCCCCAATCCTGTAGCTCTCCTCAGGGTTCCCTCTTCCCTAAAGCTACCAACAGTCCCTATTTTCCCAGGACAGTCCCTATTTTAGGCAGCATGTCCCAGTGTCCCCACAAGTTTTGCAAAATGTCACTTTTGTCCCTTTTTTTGCTTACATGTCCCAGTTTTGTCCCTTTTTTTTCTGTTGGCTGCTAATCCTTGAGCGACAGTAATTTTAGCACCACTTTGGTGCTGTTCGGGCTGGACAGCAGTTTGCAACTTCAACCCCCTGTGCTTGTGTTGCACTGCAAGCATATAAGTGGGAGCACAGTAAATCATGCTCCTTCCTGTTAGATTAGACTGGGTAGTAGTGCAAACAAGTGCATGTGGACATCTGCCTGCCAGCAGCTGAGAGGGACTCCAGACAGAGAACAGACTGGCAGCAGGGAACTAAGGTACCCAAACCTGATCAGCTGTAGGGAAGTGTGTGAAAACAATCTGGTGTGGTGGTGGGAGTCACCAAAGCGAAGTTTGCTCAGCAACTGAGGTGACTGTAAATAGGTTGGATGGGACTGTCAAGAAGAGCAATACATGCAGCTCGAATGCCTAAACACGATTTAATGCAGGTTTGCTTCTAATGAACTTTCTGTACATCATGATTTGGAACTTGCTGCAGCAGAATGATGTATTGTTTTAATCTGAATGTTTGCTACTGGTGTTACTGTGGGGCAGCATGGCCAGAGCAAGCAGCAAAATGTAACTGACTGTACACAACATTGTCTGTGGCAGTGCCCATGGGAGTGACATGGTGTGTGTGTGTGTGTGTGGGGGGGGTCATGGTCAGGATGGACCGTCCCAGTTTTAGGCCTCGGAAACTTGGTAGCTCTACTCTTCCCAGGTGCGTTATTTTGCACTTCTTGGAACTGAACCTTAGTTGCCACACTTCAGACCATGTTTCAAGCTTCTCCAGGTCCCTCCTCATTCTCTCCACCCTGTCTGGAGTAGCCACCCTGTTGCAGGTCTTGGTGTCATCTGCATACAGGCAGACCTTTCCCTCCAGTCCTATCACAATGTCACTAATGAAAACATTAAACAGGACTGGCCCACAGACCGATCCCTGAGGTATCCTCGCTGGTCATCTCCCTCTCCCCTGATTGGATCCCATTTACCACCACCCTCTGCTTCCTGTCTGTTAGCCAGTTCCTAACCCAATTTACCATCCTGTGCCCCATACCCAGACTACTCATTTTGTTGACAGGCCTTTATGTGGGACAGTGTCGAAGGTGTCTCCCCATCACTGTCTGCTATATGACCAGCTTAACTGGACAAATCCCTCATGCAGATGTGACTACAACTGGCTTTCTTTGCTGTACAGCTGTGCACAAGGAAAAGCCTCTTATCATCTCCTAGCCCACCTTACATAGTCAAGCAGTGCCTATTTATTCCATTCAACAGCAGCACTTACCGTCTCAATTCCCTGGATGAAGCGGGAATTTGGTATAAAGACCTTTGTACTGACAGCACCAGACACCTGAACAAACTCCCTCTCCATCTTGAGGAATGCTTCTAGCTTTTAAGTGTTCAAGTCCAGCTTTCCAGCTACCTGAGCACTCCCTGTATTTTTGGTTCCAGAATCCCTTTCTCCCCCATCAATGATCGTGTTGTACAACACTGCTCCATGCTCTTTATTTGCTGTAATCCCATTTTATTAGCTTGCTTTGATTACTGTTTAAATATGCTTAAGGTTTTTTTTACCTGTGTATATTTAGACCACATATTACTATTCCTGCTGGACTATGTTAACCTGTTGACTGATGCCATCCTCTCCACCACCCCCGAGACCCCCATGAAAATGAGATGCTGCATCTCATTGTGTTATCCCAAATGAAGTAATTTCAAATGAATAAACAGGTTCACCTGCATGGAAACTGGATCCTTGTCAACTAGAGTTTATCTGCACCCACTGCAGAACTTTGCTAAAGTCCTACTCCTCTGTTGAGACATCACAGTCTGCGGCTGTGAAAATTATTATGATGTCACAAACAGAGTACTGTGAGTACAGCAAAGGATTAAACAGCAGGAGTAGGTCAACTGTACGAAACCAAGATTCTGTTTCCATGTAGACAAACTCAGTACTGAAAAATATAAAAAGAGAAATAGAGTAAAATCTAAAATAAAAGTGAACTTGTGTTTAAATAGTATGGTTTTCAATGTTTTCTCCAAAAGTGACACCCCCCCCAAAAAAAAAAAAACAACACTTTAGGACCTTTTCTTTGGAACTCCCAGCTACAAAACTGTACAGACGCATGACCTTAATGGAAATTAGATAAAGGAAGAACTACAAGATGCACGTTTGTGTCGAGAAGGGTATCCTACTTGAAAGCGCTGCTGACACCATCTGCAGTCTCGTGCAGATAACTCATACTATGGAGTTGCCTGCCTGAGGAACTATTTTATTTTTTTTAACTTAAGTTTTTATTAAACAAAATGTTGTTTTTTCACAGGGTACAAGTGCAATAAAAAGTATAACTGTTGTCGCATGCAGTTACACACATAGGCATTAAAATCAATCATATGTCATACATTCTCATATATTAAATGTAGTAATTAAAATAAAAGCATATAACCCAGATGATGCAGAAACAGTTGAAAAGCCGGTCTGGCCTGTTCAGAAGGGTACATTATTCAAAGGCCTTATAAGGTAGGAGGTATCCTGAAAATGGCACCATAACTTTAACGGGAGTAGAGAGGAGGGTGGCGGCCAGGGAACCACCCAACCACCTGATACTAGCAGAAATCCACAACTGGGTGATTTATGACAACCAGATGTATCCAGGACTAAAACCGGTTTCAATCCTTTGATTTCTCCCCTCTATTTATCGATGAGACAAATTCTGGTCGGTCCACCACTATTTAAAGTAGCCAGGTTGTCCCTGAGGAACTAATTTAACCCACTACTGAATATTTTTTGTTCAATACTGACAGAATAATTTACATTTGCATGCCCAGCTTATAACACCAGAGTACGAGTCGAGCGGCCACCAAGCACTGCAGCCCCAACCCTTAAAAAAAGCACTTTGATGACGCAAAGTGGGCAATGGGGCTGCAGGCTCACTATATACATTTCAGTGCAATCCGGGGAGGGGGCCATCTAAACATACATACACAGTTGCTCTGACTGCAGTTCTACATGTATGGGCCTGTAATATACATTATATTTTAGCGCTAAACATACAGAACTGCAATCAAAGTTACTGTATGTATGCTTAGACGACCCCCGTCCCCAATTCCACCCATCTATATATAGAACGCCTGCAGCCCGGTTGCCCACTTTGCATCATCAAAGTACTATTTTTATTTATCTCTTGGCAGCCGCTTGGCTCGTACTCAGAAGTTACAAGCCAGGCATACAAATGTAAGTTATTCTTTCATTACTGAACAAAACATAGTGAGCTAAATTAGCTCACTGGGCAAGCAACTCCGTAGTATAAGTTTACCGGTTACCAAAAGGATAAAATAACAATAAATAAATGAAATAAGTTGCCTGCCCAGAATATGTCAGCTGTTCTTGATATATATATATATATATATATATATATATATATATTTATATTTAATTTCTTTTTCTTGCTAACAAAAACAGTTCACAATACATTACCTATTATATGAGCACTGAAACAAATACAGGTTTCTGTTTACAGAAAGAATCTTAGTACATATTATCTCCATTTCAAATCATGCCTCCAGTCTCACAATTCCGGAACTATATCTGCATTCCATCAATGTTGTTTCATTAGTGGGTTTAAAAGCAAATGTTGTTCTGTTTGTATCCCTGTTCCTTGTCTGGCTACCTAGGACGTTACATTTGCTAAAGTATGCTAAGGAACAAAATCTGGTCTGGTGTTCAAAATGTGTAGAATTCACCACTGACATCTGTTATTAAATAGTTCCATTTGCTGTCAGAGTTTGTGTGACATTTCCTCTACAGTGCAAATCTACTTCATTATGGCGGTCCAGTATTCTACTGTAGAGGGTTAGGGCTGCATGCGGGATTTCATGAAGGCTTTTTTTCTAGTCGCTGTTAAAGCAATATTAAATATTTTTGACGTTTATTGAACTGTCTAGTTGGATAGTAGAGGAACAGTGCTAATACTAGGGTTGAATTGGGAAAATGCATACAGATGTGCTGCATTTCTTGCTCTACCTTACTGCAAAAGTTGTGAATGCTTGGGCACTGTTCCAAAGGATATGGAAATGTGTCGCACATATTTCTCAACGTCCCCTTCCCCTCCACTGCCCTTGCCCAAATTTAGCTACCTAACTAGAGGTTTGAAAATATCTAACTGCGGACTTCCATGCGAATTCTTGCCATTGTAAGGAAGGGGAGACTGCGTTGTGCAAGACAGAAGCTTTCCCATTGGTTTTCAGTAAGCATAATGTGTTAGTTCAGTAGTTCATCTGTGTCCCATTGCTTGATATAAGTCTGGTGGGGGAAAGGTGAGAGCCTTGTAGCCCTGTGAGATAAAATGCTGTTGCATTCCGAGTAATTTGGGAATTCTTCACTTGGTGACCTATTAATGGATTGGTGGGGGATCTGTTGATGCCATTGAGGAAGTGACACTGTTAGTCAGCTGCTTTTTAAGCAATTTACTTGTATGGACATTTGAGTATCAGCTCTCAAATATAAACCCCCCAACTCCCTTAACCTTTTCATTTTTACAATTAAAGGCAGAATCTATGGCAAAACAGGATGCCAAAATTTGTTTTTCTGTGGTTATCACTGGCAATAAAATCCATTTCAGAAGCCAACATTGGGTCCAAAATCTATTTCTGTGGCCAGAACTGGGCACAGAATCAGGGTTTGTGGTTGGAAAATTGTTAAACTTTGTAAACCGAACAAGTTAAGCAATAAAATGGGTTGGAAATGTCCTGCTTTCTGATCAACTAATTAAGTCCTGAGAGTCTCCCATATCTCCCAGAAACGCACTGGTTGGAACAAGTTCTGGGAGGAAGATTAGTAATTTGGGCAAATCACTTACAGAATAAGACCCACTTCACTTGCCCCCTGACTGCCATCACAAACACAGCTACCAATGGGGGCACTGTGAAGCAGCCATCATTGCAGACGTGCCTAATGTGAGCTCCACTATAGAACACGTTTTCAGCCATACAACTGATATTTTAAAGTGCTTGATTTTTACCTGCAACATACTCAGAAGTGCTGGTAGGTATGTTTGGAGGAAAACTGACCCAAAAAAGGGACAACAAGCCCACCAGAGTGTGGACATCTACTTTTCCGCATCCGGAGCAGCTGCAGCAGGGAATGTGGCTGGGCCTTATCCACATAGTGCTGGCAGTGGAGACTTGCTTACGGCCCAAACAATCGCTACATTTCACAAAATCTAAGCCGTAGGTGAAGAAACTAATAAACGACTGACTGTGGTGGAGCAGAAACATAACGACAGACAGTCAGAGTGCAGAAAAAAAGGGGGCGATCTGTGAGTTTCGGCAAGAGTCTACATGACAGTCAGCAGTGAATGTGATGATCATGCAAGACATCAGCTTACTAAAAGCTAAAGCAGAAATATCTGAGAAAACTGCATAGCAAAGCAATGTTCAAATAGTGGTGTTCCCTCCCCAGCTTGCTGCCAGATCTGAACTTGTGGCAAATCTGAAGCGCCTTATTTTCTATGACAACTACATCCTGTTCCTGTGAAGCTGGGCTGAAGATGTTTTTTTCCAAAATGTTTTTTCTTCTAGGTAAGGCCCGGACAGGCTAGGAGCCCCGTTCCCATCTCCCTAGACTGACAACCACGTCCCCATTACCTTCCATCCTCCCAAAATTCTCCCATGGATACCCCCATTCCCATGGCGAGGAGGAGGGGCCATTCTCCCCTCCACCAGAGAAATACATCTGGAACAGAGGACGCCGGTCTAGCAGTGGCGAGAGTTGGGGAAAGGCAGGCGGGGCTTCCTACAGCCCAGACCACTTTTCCTTGTTCTCCCATTCCCCTGCCATGGGGCAGATGACAGGACATACTGTATGGAGGCGCACACTTCCTGAATCAAACTGGCAGCACTCTCCCTTCGATGGCACCTGATGCTTGCACTACTATCACACCTTTACTTGGTGGCAGTCAACAGCTGGGTGCCGAACCACCCCTCTCCGAGAGAGGAGAGGAGAGCTGTCCTCCAGGTGCTCAGTACTCTCCTTCCCCAACTGACCCCCGGCAACCTGTATTCGCTCCCGAACCTGGGTCACTAGCGTGACAGCAAGTGTGGCATCCAGCATCTCAACCCTCCAAGCCACAGGGCCAGCTTGAGGTGAAGAGCCCCCAAACCCTCTCTTGCCAAACTGGATCCCCACTTCAACTCTTTTTTTTTTTTTTTTTGTTTTGTTTTGTTTGTTTCTATGCCCTCTTCTTGTTCCGCAACTACCCCCATTCTTCCGGGTTTCCCAAGGTTGCCGTAACTCCCAGAGGCACCAAGGGACTTATCCCCATCTGGCTGTGGTTTGCCCCCCCCCAGGTGGGGAGGGAGCAGACACCAGGTCACCCCCCCCCAGTCCATTTGAGTGTGGTGGAAGGTCCGGATGGTCCTCCGAGGAGCCCGGTTATGGAGTGCGGGTGCCGGGGCCCTTCTACTGGTGCTAATGCAGGGTATTTTCCTAATTTCTGTGTCCCTGCTCAGAGGGTGCTGGCACACAAGGAGATCCAAGGAGGTGAGGGCACGTAGAGATGTGCCACTGCACAGAATCTCAGCCAGCATCCTGATCTCTCTGCACCACTACCCGTGGTCACCCAGGTGGCGGTAAAGCAGCAGGACCCGCAGCCCACTCTCCCTAGAGGAGGAGAACAGTCCTCCAGGGACTCACTCCTTCTCCCCCTGGCTGGCCCTTCAACAACCAGGGCTCGCTTCTGAACCCGGATTGCTGGAGTCACAAACGGTAGCTCTACGGCAGCACCAGCGGGCCGGCTTTTCTATTAAATTTTATGCAGTACAAATACATAAAATGTATACATTCTAGAAACAGCATCAGATAACAGTTGATTCACAGATGTCTTATTAGAAACTGTGCAACATGCCTCTTCTGGCAACCTCAGAGAGGGGAAATACTCAAGGTAGATATTTAATAGTGTATCTCAAAGTGGAACCGTATTACAGCCAATGCTCTATGGAAACTAAAATTAATGAAATAGCTCAAGGTAACGCTGCAAGCTCCAAGGCTAATGTTAACTGTATTCCATAGTTCTCATTTACAATTAACACTCAGCAACATAAGTGTTCTCAGAGCTTAAAAGTTATACTAAACCCTCAATCCAAATCATGCAGCAGTCGAAATAAACCCTGCAGTATACTGATGAGTAGTGAAAATAATCCTGATGAACGGAAACATTGTTCTAGTGTATAAAACATATATCCAACGATACCCCAGTTGTCTTGTCTGTATAATAAAATATGCTTAATAAGAACCTGGGCTCCAATTAGAAAATACTGATAGAAGCGCTGTTTGATACCCCGTTATGCTACAAGAGTGTAACAGTCGCGCCACCCGCTCACAGATGGCACAAAAACAGGTATAAAGAAAGCATCATTCTGATTAAACAAATCCCTCACATTTTCACCAGGATAAATAACATTTATAGAAAGGCCATAATACAACATTGAGGTATGCAGAACACATAACCTCTATGATGCTCTAAAACATTAGAAAAACGTACAGAACCACATCTATCCCATAACAGACCTATTCAGAGATGAAACTATGTATTTATTTTTATTTATTGAAATGTTTCACCAGGAAGGCACACTGAACAATAAGCTGCTCGTCTCACGGTGCGATCTGGGGGAAGGGTTACATAGGGCTGTGAAGGATGATTAGTTACAACTAACTCATTTACAGAAAGGCAAATTAACACAGTTATTTAAAACACATTGTTAACAAGACCACCAGATACAGCTTGTAGGGAAACAAAATATCATGCAAGGCAGCGATTACTTTAATCCAAGAACAAAATTAATGTCCCTGCACTTCATGTTGCACCATCTTCTGCTTCTGATTCATCTTCTCGGGCTGGTACATTAGAGTTAACTGGAGGTGGGTTCCTGGCAAAGTCACCTGCCGCTTGAGGATCCGTATAACAGTACTGTTTGTCCTGGTATGTGAATTGGAGCCTGGCAGAAAAAACTATTTGGTAAGTGATCCTAGCTTTTCTTATTTGTGCCACCCCCTCAAATGCCTTCCTAAGCATTCTGGTGGCACACAAATGGTCCGACAAGAAAATAATTTTACGTTGCCCCATCACTACGGGAGACTGTTCCCTGGTGGCTCACTGCAACACATCCCGGTCCCCCGAAGATGCCAGAGTGAACAAAGTGGTACGGGCACAATCAGCAGTCACTGTCGCTCTACGTAAAGAAATTCTGTATGCTAGCTTAATGGACACAGCATGTTCCAGCCCCATGGCCTCCAGCAGCCAGTGCTCCAGGAAAGATTAAATCCCTTTCTTCGGTTCCTTTTGGCACGTCTAACAATCTCACATTAGCTGTCCGAACCAGATTCTCTAGTTGTTCCAAATGGGTCTTAACAGCATTTTGCTTTTTAATAACTTCGGCAGTAGCTGCCAGAGCTTTCCCAGAGACTTTTCCCCGATTCTTTGACATAACCTGCAAGAGTCCACTCTGTTCTCCACCAGTATAAGCTGTTCATTTTTCTGGTCACATTTTTTATTGAGACGCTGTACAGTTTGTGTTAGAAAATTAAGCTGTCTTTGCAGAGTCTCAAGCATGGCAGGCTGGTCGGGTGGTAAAGCCACAGGCTGCAATGGCACCAGGAATTTTGTGGGCCTAGCTATTTGTTGATCGTTTTATGCCACATTCCTAGATCATCCCTTAGTTCAAAGGTCAGATAGATTACAGCCCAAAGGATGCTCTACTGAGCGATGCTTTTTTTGATAAATAATCAGATGGAAGGTAAGTAAAAATATAGAAATCTCTAACAGTTCAAAGCTCAATGAGAACACATCCTCCTCGCTAGGCTGTTGGCTGCACTGCCCCCCCCCCCAATTTGTCATTTTGCTTTATATTGCTCCCTTCATATCCACCATCACTCAATCTACTCTGCCCTGTCTCTCCCCTCTCTTGATGCCAGGTGCCTCTTCCATTCACCTCCTTTGTATCTAAATTCTGGTTTGCTTCCCTTTCCTCCTACCTTACATCCCCTATTATCCTCTTTCTCAGCTTCCTACCACACTCTATGCAATAATACTTCGCATTCCTTCTAGAAAATCTACTATTATCTGATTTCTCACACCGCTTTCCTAAACTCTGGTCCTCCCTTCCCTCATCAAGTCACTCTGCCTCTTCTGCTTTCTCCTTCATGTCTCTCCTTCCTGACTATTCTTCTCCCTCCTCCAACTGTCCATGAATCTACCCCCAGTTTTGCCCTGCCAGTCTGTTTCCTTAATTATCTGTTCATTGCTCTGTAAGAGTAGTTCCATCATCTAAATTATCTAAATTGTTCCCCCCAATTACACATATCTGTCATACTGATATGTCTTCAGTTTTTGATTATGCTACTTGATACACTCTATTTGAGGTATGCAATTTTCTACATCCCCTACCCTCGGGACGCATCTGGAAATTAGCTGTTAGCAGCTCAGTATGTCTTTCTTAGGAAGGAAGGAAACCAGGAAACTTCTGTCATTCCTAAGATGTGACTGTTAGCTGCAACTGCCATGTTGTCCAGCATGGAGGCTCGAATCCCACCTCTACAGGCTGTCAGGTCAAAAAGTGACACCGTTTGGGAATGGAGCAAGCTGGGCTTTTCCCAGACCCAAGATAAGAAATGCCACTTGCAGGTCATTAAAAATCCTGGTTAGAAAAGGGAATAGATGCACAACTCCTTTTACCAGCCCACTTGCAAGTCACTTATAAAAACAAAATGAACATTTTTTTTCTGACTCTGTGGCAGCTAAATGTTTTGTAAGCTAGCTTGAAAATGCTGACGCTCCACCAGAGTGGGACTCGGATGGGGACAACGACTGACTTTGGGACAATATCCGTTTACTTGCTTGTTTTCCCTGCACACTTCATGGGGTCTGGTTTTGGCCTATTTAATTGGGCCCCTGTTTCCGATGGTTAACTCTAACAAAAGATGCTTAATTGGGTTTTCGGCACTAAAGTTGAATGTGTGGTTATGTCCTCCAATAACTGTTTACTAAGCCAAGCCCAAATAGCAAATCTTAATTTCCAGTGAGTAGAATCTAATCCATACATTAGTGTGTGGGGACACACTACTCAATTTGTGGACTTTGAACTTAGTATATGATGCTTCCATCCCCTTCACAGTTCTTTGTCGGACACCTAATAGTGAGGGGATCTACCTTAACTCAACTGAGTTCAAACTATCTGTATTATTCTTTCCTGTACTCTCTCAACAGGACTTTCATTCCCCCAGAGACCCATTCTGTAGATCTGCAAGGCATGAGAGAAGCTGGCACATGGACCTTAACCAACAGATATGTGGTGAGAGGGTTATACCCTATGTATTTATTCCACTGGACTATATCTCCTTTTTATGTTGGAACTGGACTTTCAGGCTAATGCTGAATGATGAAAGGAAATACTTCAGGGAAGCATTCACCAATACCTGGGGGGACAGGAAAAAATACTGATATAATATGAAAAACCTCACTGGAAAGGACCCCAAGAATCCACCCACAATGCTCAATATCAAAGGTACACCAACGACCAACCAACCTTACAATTTCCAACACGTTTAACAATGCGTTCTCTAAACTGGGCAGTGTCCTCCAACCAGACTTCTTCGATGCCCCTTCCATAAGTGGCCAAGCTGACAAGGCGCCACACCTTCACACAGCACCGTAACTCTACTTCAAGGAGATCCCAGTGCCTCTTGCCAGAAAATACATACTGAAAGCTATCAGCAGTACTGGATACAGCTGTGACTCCCTCGATATGAAGCTGTGTGCACTGGTCTTAGAAGAAATCCTAGAACCCTTAACTAAGATATTCAACCTATCACTAAGGACTGCCCAATTCCCAGCCATATGGAAGCAGGTGACAATTACACCAGTTCACAAAAGCGGAGCTAGGGCACTGCACACAAACTACAGGCCTATCTCCATCCTCTTGCCCTTATCCAAAGCTCTTGAGTGAATAATCTCGGACCAGTTAGTCGAGTACCTTGAAAAAAACAAAATCCAATGCCCTGAACAACATGGCTTTAGAAGAGGGCACAGCACCACCACTGCACTGCTGGAATTTATGGGCTTCATCCTCAACACTTTGGATCAAGGTAACTGTGTGGGGGCTGTGTTCATTGATCTAACTAAAGCCTTTGACACCATAAATCACCCACTCCTACTCAGGCAACTCTCAAATATCGGTCTCTCTAAAGATGCTTTGCCCTGGTTTGCAAGTTACCTCGGAGGCAGGGTCCAATGTGTCAATATTTCTGGTGTCATCTCCAATGAAAGCCCAGTCCTCTCTGAAGTCCCTCAGGGCTCCATTCTGGGTCCACTGCTCTTCAGTCTCTTCCTGAACAGCCTCCTGAACGTCTGCCACCAGAACATACTGCTCTATGCTGATGACATTGTCATATACACAAATCACCATGATATTAATCTACTGGAGGGGCAGCTACAGCATGACTTCCAGAGCGTTGAGGACTGATTCGGCTCACACAAGTTGGTCCTGAACTATAGCAAAACAAAAGTTATGTCTTTCTGCAATACACGAAGCAAACATAACTCTCGACCCCTCACTATCAGGAACCGAGCAGGTATCACACTCGAACCAGTTCCAGAGTTTAAGTACCTTGGCATCACCCTCAACAGATCCCTCTCCTTTGCACGGCACATCGATAATGTTGCAAAAGCCATGAATATACGGTTAGGCCTTCCCCACAGGCACAAACACTGCATGACAGCTGATGCCCTAAGACTGGCGATTAATAGCTCTGTCACCTCAGTCGTTGACTATGGGCTAGTTATCTATGGCTCAGCTTCCCCCACTGCCCTTCGCAGGATATCGATGGCACTTAAATCTTGCCGACTCCTTATGGGTGCTGCCCGTCTAACACACACCTGCGATCTATACGCCCAGACTGGGTGGCTACCACTCCGCAGCAGGATCCAATACCAGACCTGCCTGGTAGCCAACAAGGTTCTCCTCGGGCACTTGCCCCCAGGGGTTGAAAAGCTTCTTACCATAAACAACAGCACCCAGCATACCAGAAATGCACAATACCAAATCTACCATGTCCCCAGATGACGGGCCACCATGGCTCAGAGGTCCGTCACCTACAGAGCCCCACTATGGTACAACTCGCTCAACAAAGAAACACTTTCTGCTGCTTCGCTTGGCACCTTCAAAAAGCAACTCCGACAGCACCTCACGTCAACCAGTCAATGCGATTGTTTCCACTAAAAGGTTCACCTCTCCTCCCTTGCTGGCCCAAGCTGTCCTGTAATCTCCCTAGGGTTGCAATACTCTGGCTCCTGCTCCCTCCTCCAACTCTCACACCCTCCCTTCTTCCCTCCCTTCCTGTGCCTCCTCTTCCTGCCCACCCCCCCTTCCTTTGGCACTTATTGGACGTGGGTGCCCTCCTACTACTATCAGACTCGTATCCATTCTACCCCCTCCCCTTAGACAACGGCTCCTCAGCCAGCCCTCTACTTTCTGCTCCCACTTACCCTTCCCTCCCTAACTCTTCTGCTCACTTGTTACTTCTCACCTTTTACCTGGCATTTTCCTGTTGATGTTGTCTCACTCCAAGTAGGAATGTATCCTTAAGCCTAGCCTTTTTCTTGTTTATAGTCTGTTATTCTTGTCAACCTTTGCATGTAAGTTTTCCCTCCATCCTATGATGTGGAACCTTTGTAAATGAGCAGTTTCTGCTCAGAAGTATTTGTAATCCTAGAGTTTAATAAATAAATAAATAAAAATAAATGTAACCATTTCATATGCAATTCTGAACTGCATTTTGTCTGTAGTCGGTATGAAAAAATTACTGCAGCAATATTGTTTCTTCCAAGGTGTCCTTTAATATGCTTGACTATAACATAGAAACATAGAAACATAGAATTTGACTGCAGATAAGGACGGCTTGGCCCACCCAGTCTGCCCATTTCCCTGCCTACTGGATAAGCTGCAGATCCTAGTTAACCAGCAGCCTACTTTTTCCTACCCCCATCCCCTAGAATTGCCTTATGACTGTCCCATGCATGCTTGAATTCCACCACTGTTTTTGACTCCACGACCTCCTCCGGAAGGCCGTCCATGCATCCACAACCCTCTCTGTGAAAAAATACTTCCTTAAATTACCTCTGAGCCACCCCTCTATCTTCAAATTGTGCCCCCTTGTTCTTGCACACCTCTTTTTTTGAAAGATGCTACCCTCTTGGACTTTGTTGATTCCCTTGAGGTACTTGAAAGTTTCTATCATGTCCCCTCTCCCTCCTTTCCTCGAGGCTATACATATTAAACTTCTAGTCTCTCTTCATATGTCTCCCGTGCAGACCCTGCACCATTTTAGTGCCCTCCTCTGGACAGCTTCCATCCTGTCTATGTCTTTATGAAGACTGGGTCTCCAGAACTGCACGAGTACTCCAGATGGGGTCTGACCAGCTGTCTATACAGAGGGATAATAACTTCCTGTTTTCTACTGGTGATGCCTCTCCCATGCATCCCAATATCCCCCAGCCCTCATTGCTGCCTCTCACATTGCTTGCCCACCTTTAGGTCATCTGATATGACTACCCCAGGTCCCTTTCCATTTTTGTTGTTGTTAGTATCTCACCCCATTGTGTACTCTTCCCTGGG
Source organism: Neoceratodus forsteri (assembly GCA_016271365.2). Classification (NCBI taxonomy): domain Eukaryota; kingdom Metazoa; phylum Chordata; order Ceratodontiformes; family Ceratodontidae; genus Neoceratodus; species Neoceratodus forsteri. The sequence continues at coordinate 487,670,894 of CM057451.1, read as the reverse complement.
TTTTGTTTCCCAGGTGCATTACTTTGCACTTCTTAGCATTGAATCTAAGCTGCCATACATTTGACCATTCTTCTAACCTTGCCAAGTCCCTTTTCATCCTTTCCACCCCACGTGCATCAACTCTGTTGCAGATCTTTGTGTCATCTGCAAAGAGACATACTTTCCTTCCAGTCCCTCTGCAATGTCGTTATAAAGACATTGAAGAGGACTGGTCCATCATCTAGACCCCTGCACGTTACCCACTAGTAACCCCTTTCATCAGAGTGGACTCCATTTACTATTACTCTTGTGTCCTATTTTCCAGCCAATTTTTACCTAGGCTGTCATCTTGGGACCCACTCCCAGGCTAGCTAACTTTATATTAATCTTTGTGTGGGACTGTGTCAAATGCCTTGCTAAAGTCTAGGTAGGCCATGTCCACAGCCCCTCCTGATCTACTACTTTGGTCACCCAGTCAAAGAAATCTATCAGATTTGTCTGGCATGACCTTCCTGCTGTGAATCCATGCTGCCTTGGGTCCTGTGCCCTCTGGCCTCTAGATACTTGACAATTCTTTCCTTCAGAAGTGATTCCATCATTTTCCTACCACTGAGGTTAAACTAACAGGTCTGTAGTTTCCTGCTTCTGCCTTGCTCCCACTTTTGTGAAGGGAATCACATCTGCCTCCTCCAGTCCTCGGGTACCACCCCATCCTCCCATGATTTGTTAAACAGGGTAGTCAGTGGTGTCACTAATTCTACCCTTAGTTCTTTTAGAATTCTGGGATGAATCCCATCAGGCCCCATTGCTTTATCCACCTTCAGTTTTAAGAGTTCTTTCAGAACCCTTTCTTCTGTAAATGGTCTGGTATCAACTTCTATATCCAGTGTGTTTCTACTGTTTGTTCTAGTACCCCCCGTTCCTTTGTAAATACTGAGCAAAAATATTTGTTTAGTATCTGCCTTTTCACAGTCTCCTCTGCCCACCCCCTTATTAAGCCTCACTATCCTCCCTTGGTCTTCCTTTCGCTCCCTGATGTACCTATAAAGGTTTTATCCCCTTCTTAACTGAGCTGGCTATCTTTTCCTCGGTTTGGGCCTTTGCTGTTCTGACTGCCTTCCCAGCTTCCTTTTGCTTTAACTGATACAGTTCTCTGTCCTGCTCCTTCTCGATTCCTTGTACTTCCTGAAAGCTTTCTTTTCTTTGAACCTTCACTGCCACTTCCTTTGAGAACCATAGTGGTTTCTTACATCGCTTAGTTTTATTTGCTTCACACAGAGGCTTGTTGCCTCTGTGATGGCAGTTTTATTATTCCCATTGTTCTTCCACCCTCCTTCCTGCCCATGTGCTAGTGCATTCCTTAGGCACTTACCCATTTGGCAAGTCAGCCTCCTAAAGTCCAGTACCTTTGCCTTTGTATGGCTTGACTCTATTGCTGTGTTTATTGTGAACCATACTGTTCGATGGTCGCTAGTTCCCAGATGGCTACCCACTTCTACATCTGTGATCCTCTCTCATCTCCATTTGAGAGAACCAGGTCTAAGATTGCTCCTCTCGAGTGGGCTCCAATACTAGTTGTCTAAGGCATGCCCCTGTAGGGCATCTAGAATAACCCACTCTTGAAGTGGCTGTAGCAACTGCACTCCAGTTAACATCTGCATATTCAGATCACCCAACAGCAATATCTCCTTTTTGCCATACTAAGTATACTTTCTATCATTTCCTTGTCCATTTCCTCCCCTGAGAAGGGTCTGTATCTAACCACTGTGCAGATTGTGGTGCCATTGCCGGTCTCCAAATTTACCCACAGTGCTTCTTCTCCTCCCTGTTTTCTCTTTTGTTCTGTTACTTTGATTCCTTCCTTATGTAAAGAGCTCCTCCTCCTCTTTACCCTCCCTGTCCCTCCTGTAGATAGTGTATCCTGGTATGTTTATGTCCCAGTCATGGTTTTGTCGAACCATGTTCTGTGACTGCCACGATATCCAGATGTTCCTCCTCCATCAAGGCCACTAATTCAGGAAGCTTGTTACTCAGACTACGTGCATTGGTACTCATTGCTCTCCATTTTTGATGGCTTTACTTTCTGTTGCAGCATCCCCACTGACCTTTCTACCTCGGTCTTTTCTCATTTAGTACCCTGTTTTGTAGGAGAGGCTGGGATTTTCCTGCTGCTCATCAGTGCCTCCCCTTGACTAGTTTAAAAGCTTGCCAATGAAGCATTTAAACCGATTGCTCAAAGACTTGTTCCCTTCCTGGACAGATGCAGACCATCCTGCCAGTATAGGCTGGTGTCCCTTCAGGTGGAACCCCAGTCCCCAATGAAGCCAAACCCCTGTGCTCCACACCATTTTTTCAACCACGCAGAGTGCCAGCTGGGTTCAGCTGCCTCGGAGATGGAGTCAGTGGTAATGAGTATGAGGAATTAGCCAATGAGGAGAGAGCAAAAGAGTGTGCTGCCTGCAGTCAGACTAGATGGCACAGAACTATTCTGAAGCTGGAAGGGCAAAAACATGGCCTTTAAATATGAACTGTAAGGAATAAAAATCATTCAAAAATATACGAAGACATTAAGAAATGTGAAAACTTTGCTTTTAAGGCAAAAACTAGAAAAAATTTGGCAACGGTAAAAGGGATGCAGAGCCATCCTCGGTCAGGTTATGTACGGGAGGATGGGCGGGAGGTCAAGCATACTAAAGAACACCTTAGAAGAAACAATATTACTACAGTGAGTAATTTTTTCTTCTCACCCCAGGGGTCCTTTAGTATGCTTGACTATAGCAGACTACAAAGCAGTGTAGTTGGGAGGCGGATACAGAATCTACTTCAGAAAGAGGCTCTGGCATCAGATCTGGACTGTACATCTAGACAGTAACGCATAGTGAAGGTGTGTACAGTCTTCCATGTAGCTGCTTTGCAGATATCAAGCAGGGGAATATCACTTTAGGTTGCCACTGTCAATCAATCTTTATTTTTCTTAAAGCGCAATTCCAAAAGATCAAAGCACTTGTACAAGTATATCGAACATTAAAACAATAAAATAGAAGCACATAGATTCCACTAAAATTCAACAGAGATTGTAACTCTTGCTGTAACCTGAATTGTTAACTCTTTACCTGTCTGCAACTTTTATGAATGATTGTACCCAACTCCATGTATCATGTATTCCACTTGTCTTGTATTTAGTTCTTTGTTGTGTTGTCTTTACTCTGACATGGAACCTTTGTAAAAGAGTCCTTGACTCAAAGGTACTTTAATCCAAGACTTGAATAAAGAAAATAAATAAATAAATCTTTAAACCAGCAATATATCAAATAAGGTCAGAAAAGGCTAATCCAAATAAGTATGTCTTAATCCGAAGCTCTCGACGGTCAGGCACTCCCTAATCCGACGAGGTAGGGAGTTCCACAGGTAGGGGGTCATAAAAGCAAAAGAACGGGCCCCCCAAGGTCTGAAGTCGGACCCTGGGAACCTCTAGCAATCCCTTGTTGGCAGAGGGGGCAGTAGGGACAAAGGAAATCTTGCAAATACCGCAGTCCCTGTCCGTGTAGGGCATTGTAGGTCAGTAAACCAACCTTGAAGGTGATCCACCACTGTACTGGCAGCCAGTGCAGATAGCGGAGTAGAGGTGTAATATGGCAAGATCTTGGTAGGCAAGTCATCAACCTGGCAGCCGCATTTTGCACCAACTGCAAGCGACGGATATCAACCCCTGATAGCCCTAGGTACAGGGCATTGCAGTAGTCAAAGCAGAAGGTCACAAAAGCATGGACCAGAGTTGGAAGGTCATCGGGCGGAACCAGGTGTTTAATCCGGGCGATATTCCTTAGATGGTAAAAGTAAGTCTTGACCACGGCCGACACCTGAGACTAAAGTGTCAAGCCATCATCAAAAATTACACCCAGATTCGGCACTGGTCCGAGGACAACAAATGACTGCCTCTGATCCAAAGCACAGAAGGCTGCCCAGCTGATGGCCCCACACCCTGGGTCCACCACAAGCACCTCAGTTTTATCTGGGTTCAACCTCAGCCAGTTAGCATTCATCCAGTCCTGGATCTCGGCAGCTATGCTCCTGGTTGAATCGTCCCTGAGGGGTCTGATTGTCAGCTTTACTGTAACATAACTGAATGTAAGAGACTATTCAATGCGAAATAGTTGTCTTGGTGGCTGGTTTTCCCCTGCCACTTCACCACAGGTGAGAAAGAGGCAAGTATGAGAGTCTTTGAGCTGCTTTGTATGCTTCAGATAGTAGGTCAGGGCTCTTTTTACATCCAAGCTGTGGAGCTTACATTCACCTGGTGTGGCTTTTTCTGTGAAAAATACTGGGAGAGTGATGGACTGGTTCAGGTGGAACTCAGAGACCACCTTGGGCAAGAATCTCCTATTCATTCTAAGTACTACTTTGTCCTTGTGGACAATGATGTTTGCAATGTCCACATTGTTGTAATGTCTGTCTTGATGTTCCCCATAATTTGTATTTCTCTGACATGGAACCTTTGTAAAAGAGCCAAGGCTCAAAGGTATTTGTAATCCTAGACTTGATAAATAAAACAAATAAGGTTCAGTACACAAGGCCTGCAGCTCTGAAATCCTTCTGGCAGAGGTAATGGCAAATAGGAATACAGTTTTCCAGGTAACATACTTCAGTCCAGCAGTAGCCACTGGCTCGAAGGGGGGTTCCAAGAGTTTGGCTATACAAAGGTTCAAGTCCCACGGAGGGACAGGCTCCCTTAGTGGGGGCTGAAGGTGCAGCATACCTTTGAAATAATTTTTTTAAGATGGAATGGGAAATAACAGACTACTTCTTCCAAGCAGAGAGATGGGCTGAAATGGTTGCTAGATGCACGTTACGGGATCAGGCCTTAAGGCCTGAAAACTGCAGGTGAACCACGTAGTTCAGTAGAGTAGGTGGGGAGGCCTTGAGAGGGTCTATGTGCTTACCTCTACACCACAAAGAAAACCTTTTCAACTTTGAAGCATACAGTAAGTCTTCTTGGTGCTAGCTTTTTTTAGTCAAGGGAAGGATTTCGAGCACCTGCTCAGAATACTGAGAATTAGGAAACCAACTCCCCAAGAACCAGGCCTTGAGGTGAAGCAACTCTTTGACGGGATAAGCTACTCCTGTCTGAGGCAGAGTCAGGAGACTGTGGCTCGGGGGCAGGCGGATTGGCTTCCTGATCGAGAGGGCAAGAAGTAGGGAGTACCAGGGCTTCCTTGCCTAGTCTGGAGCCACCAATATCACGGTGGCGGGTTGATCTCTGAGCTTTAGGAGAGTTCTGAGTATCAGAGGAAAAGGAGAGAAGGCATAAAAAAACTTCCCCTCACAGTCCAAAATCAGAGCATCTACTGGCACTGTACCCAAAGCTGGGGGTCTGCAGCAGTACAGTGGAAGCTGATGGCTGAGGCGGGAGGCGAAGACGTCTACCTCTGGGGTGCCCCACCTCCTGAACACTGTGTCCAGAACTTGTTTGTTTAGGGTCCACTCGTAGTGGCCCTGGCTGATACGACTCAGGCAGTCTGCCAATACATTGTCCTTGCCTGGGATGTGACTGGCAGACAGGTGCATGTCCATGGAGTAAGCCAGGGACCACATTTTCATGGCCGCCGTACAGTTTGGTGGACTGAGTTCTACCCTGCTTGTTGATGTGGAACATGGCAGTGGAGTTGCCTGGTCTGATCTGGACAGAGTGACCTCTTAGCTGTGGTGCTAAGGTCTTGATAGCCAGGTACACAGCCCTGAGTTCCAGAAGGCTGATGTGGAGGCATGACTCTACGGGAGACCAAATCCCACTTATGGATTGGTCCGCCATCCCAGGAGGGAGGCATCCATGGTAAGAATCATGAAGGGCTGTCTTTGCTGAAAGGAGACCCCTTCCCTTAGGTTTTCCCTTTCCTTCCACCAGTCTAGAGCCTGAAGTAAGGTTCTTGAGACTGGAACTAGCTTTGAGAGGGAATCCTTCTTTTGGGACCAGAGAGCCCTCATGTGATACTGAAGGTCCCTCATCTGAAATCTGGCTCCTGGGACCATGGCTGTCATGGAAGCCAAGTGGCCTAGTAGTCTGAGGAAATGTCTGGCTGGTCTTGGCTGACCAAAGACAAAGGAATTTGCCAATCTGAGGAAGTTCTGTACTGTCCATAGGAAGCATGACCTTCCCTTGGATGGTATCCAGTTCTGCTCCAATAAAGTCCAGTACCTGAACTTGTTCGAAGTCAGAATTTTCTTTGTTGATGTTAAATCCTGGGAACTCCAGAGTACTTATTGTCAGTCTGAGAGCTTCCCTGACCTTGTCTGGGGGCTTGTCCACTATCAGCCAGTCGTCCAAGTATGGGAAGACTGACACTTGTTATCTCCTTAAGTGAGCTGCCACTACTGCCTGGCAGTTTATAAAGACCCTGGGAGCTGAAGTGAGACCAAATGGTAGCGCTGCAAACTGGCAATGGTCTGATGGCAGCCTGAACCTGAGAAACCTTCTGTGGGACGGCTTTATGGGGATATGAAAATAGGCATCCTTGAGGTCCAGGGAGGCTAGCCAGTTTCCCTGCTGTAAGGAATGGATCACCAGTGACAGGGTTTCAGCAGATGTTTGCTCAGGTACCTTAAGTTCAGAATGGGTTGCCATTCCCCATTTATCTTTTGGACGAGAAAGTATCTGGAATAGAGGCCTTTTCCCCACTGGGGGAAGGGGACTTTTCCACTGCTTTTGTGGACAGAAGAACTTTCACCTCTAGCTCCAACAACAGTTTTTCAGGGGTGTTGGCAGGCATACTTACTGTACTCAGCAGAGTACAGTAAAAAAAAAAAAAAATCAGGCAGGGGCAACAAAAAGAGGAAAGCAAGGACATTATGAGTCACAATGCGCCTGTGTTGCGCCGAGCCCTTCTGCTTTTATTGTTCGCTATGGGGCACTGATGCCACCAGCCAAATACACAAACAAGGACAACTTACCAGACAGGCAGAAAAACAAAGGAAGGTGGATTACAGGAAGAAACTGATTACTTGAACTCAGACATGGCAAATGGTGGGGGGGGATCTTGCTGGTGTGACATGGCAACGCATATTTTGGCTTATGTTTTCATAATGGGGGGGCAACAGTGCATCAGTTTTGAGTACAAGTTTAAAATTTCTGGCTACACCCCTGGTTGCGGTTTGGGGTTTGTAAAGTCTGGTGCCCTGCAGCGAGGAAAACTTTTTGAACTGCAGGGTCGGCCCCGACCCACCACCTCTAGCACCCACTTGTCTGTGGTTATGAGGTGCCATTGGTGGAGACAGTGGATCAGCCTGCCTCCTACAGGAAGAGGGGAAGCAACCTGGATGTTGCAGTCAGGAGGCTTGCTTGGACTGAGTGCTGGGAGAAAGAGAGGAGTTGGATCTTCTCTGAGCTCTCCTTCCTCTCCCTCTGAAATAGCCTCTCATCTGAGAATAATCTAGGGGCATAGGGTAGAAAGCCCTAGGATAATAGCCCCTGCCTCTGTTTCCTCTACTCTGGGACCTTTGGGAAGTAGAGACCTTTTCTTTAGCAACATTGCTTTCATAGGTGGTTTTATATTCCTCCACCTTTTTCATGTAAGCCTCAGTTTTGTTCCAGAAAAGAGAATTGTTCTCACAGGCAAAATCCACAGCCTTGGTCTGAGTGTCCTGCAACAGATTAGTGGTCCTCAACCAAGCATAGCGCCTCAGGGAAATGGCCTGGGTCATGGCCCTGGAGGCAGTGTCTGTCCATAGCCATATGGAACTGGTACATGATAGCCTCTAAGGCTGTCTTTACAGTTTCTGCCAGGTCTTGGGCCATTCTGTCAGGGGCCTGTTAACTTATGGCAAGTACAGAGTTCCAGACGGCTTTTTGATATTGAGCTGCACAGGCCATATAGGCAGAAAGGCGAAGCAGCAAAGAGGCTGTGGTGTAAGACTTCTTGCCCATAGAGTCTGGTTTTCTTGACTCCTTTTCAGGAGGTTGAGAGGCAAGTGACACTTTGGCTTTGTCACGAGCTGCAGCCTGTACCACCCCTTCATGGTCTGGGCACACATAAAGGAATTCTGCATTAGACTTCTCTAAATGTTTTTTTTTTTAATATATTTTTTATTGTAAGCTTCATTAAGTGGTATTTCTTTTCAATTTTTTTTGTCTACTCCAGGCACAGAAGTAGGGTCCTGAAGTAGTTTAAAGGTTGCTCTGCAAAGGGATTTATGAATGGGCAGAAGCAGCTTTCTAGTAGGAGGGAGACCCATCATATCCAGATAATCTGCATCCTCTTCTTGTTCGGTGTTATCCTGGATAATAACGTCCAGGGTGTCCACCATATGCTGCACAAAAGTGAAATGAGAAGAAAAATCCTCCTGGCCATTAGAGGAATTGCCAAACTCTTGGTTAGGGGATATGTCTGGTTCAACAGGTTCACCCTCTGGATCATCATCATCACCATAATAAAAGCCCTGGGAGAAACCAGGGTCAGAGTAATGAGTAATATTAGGGTCGGCCAGGGCAATCTCTGGCACACTGCAAAATCATCTGGAACACCTGCGCCACTCATTGCCTACAGGGCAGCTAGAAATACCTGCACCAAGCTCATTCAGCAGGCAAAAGCTTCCTACTATAAGGACCTCTTAAGCAAGAGCTGGGGCTCTGGTAGGGAATTCTGGAACTCCATCAAATCCCTAACAGGAAAGACCCCTAAGGCCCCACCTGATCTACTAGTAACAAGGGAGGGTCCCCTACAGGAACCCATTGACATCGCAAATGAGCTCAACCATGCTTTCACAGACCTATCTGGAGTACTTCCTACTGACTACTTTAAAGATCAGCTAGGGCAACAACACCCCACTACCCCTCTTAAGCCCCCAAAGGATGCAATACCACCATTCTACTTTAAGCAGGTCACCAAGTCTGAAACCACCAAGCACATTAAGAGGGTTCTTGGCAAGACCAGGATGGGGGGTGATCTAGTGGATATGAAACTCGTGGGTCTTCTCCTAAATGAATTGGCCGGTCCCCTCTCGATGGTGTTTAATGCATCTCTAAGAAAGGGGGTGTTTCCAAAACTATGGAAGTTAGCCAATGTCACGCCTGTCTTTAAAGCTGGGGACAAAACTCTAACGTCCAACTACAGACCAATATCCATTCTACCACCCTTCTCTAAAGCACTTAAAAAAAGAATGGTCTCGGAGCAGCTTACAGAGTATCTTGATAAATATTACCTACTTTGCCCACAGCAGCATGGGTTCCTAAAAAAAGCACTCCACACATTTTCATTTCTTTATTTTTATTTACTTTACTTTTTCTGGGTTGGCTCCATCATTACTTCCATCCTAGTCACGGCCTCTCTGTGCCTCCATCTCCGATCACTGCCCGTGCTCCCCGGTCACCCCTGGCTTACCCCCTAGAGGGCAGGGGTGCGGCAACTTCCCCAAGGTCGCTGCACAACTAATATCTAGTTGGGGAGCTGACATCAGAGGCTAGTGGAGACGCCAGGGGGAGGGCAATATGGAGATGGACCAAGCCCGGTTATTTTCCTTCCCTTTGTGCGCGAGGGGCTGGGACGTGCAACGATGACCAGCGTCCGTCTCGCCCCTGAAAGTCCAGACGTCGCTGTTGCTAGTGGCTACCCCAGCCTCCACTGGGTGTCACTAGACACCGAACATTCGCCCCCTCCCCCCCCCCAGAGAAGGAGAGCCATTCAAGGATGCTCCATTCTTTTCCCCCTGGCCGGCCCTCCGACGACCCGAGTCCGTTCCCGAACCCAGGTCGCCAGCGTCACATGCTGAAATCCAACCACTGCGCCGGCTGGCCGGCTTAAACATTTTCATTTCATTTTTATTTTTTATACTTGTGAGCAGGATGAGCAAAAACTGCCCGTTTTCACCAGCGACAAGTCACAAAACATATTTAAACACCCATAACATTAGATATGAACATTAAAAAATACACAAAAAGCACATACTGCCTTTGTTGATTACTCTTCCCAGCTTTATGATGCCTTAGATAATGGGGAGGCAGTTGGCTCAGTCTTCATCGACCTTACGAAGCCCTTTGACTCTGTTAACCACAAACTACTCCTAAACTGCCTCCATTCAACAGGTCTATCCCCGGACACGGCACTGTGGTTCAGAAGCTACCTCACAAACAGGTCACAGTGAGTCAAAATTGGAGACACCCTATCATCTGCTAGGGAAGTGTCCCTCAGGGTCCCACAGGATTCTATTCTTGGCCCACTACTTTTCAGCCTCTTCATCAACTCTGCATCATCTGCATGTACAGCACTCACTATTCTCTATGCTGATGATGCAGTGATATCGGTCACTGGGAAAGATCACAACTACATCACAACCGAACTCCAAGACAGCTTCCTCAAGCTTGAATCCTGGTTTACACAAAATAAACTACTACTAAACCATAAAAAAACGAAAAGTCTACTCTTCTCTACCTCCCAAAGCAAAAAGAAATACCAGCCTTTGCTCATCCAGAACCATAATGGTGAAACACTGGAACAAGTAACAAAGTTCAAATACTTGGGCTTCACCTTTGACGATACACTAACCTTCTCCAGCCATATAGAGTCAGTCGTCAAGTCAGCGAATACAAAACTTGGGGCCATCTACCACCATGGGCACTCTATGACACCAGATGCCCTGAACCGTGCCATCAGTATTTCAGTGATGTCCTCCATAGATTATGGGCTGCCCATCTATGGAGCAGGCACTAAAACTGCCCTAAACAGGGTCAGCACACTACTAAATAAGACCTGTTGACTAATCATAGGGGCTGCCCAGGACACCCACACCTGCACTCTCTACACTGAAACTGGGTGGCTCCCACTCCATCTTAAAGCACAATACCAAACCTGCCTACTTCTGAAAAAAGTGCTTCTTGGGCTTTCTCCCCTGCACTGGGCTGCCTTTTCATTCCGGCAGTTCCCACCAAATCAACAAGAAGCACTGCTACAGACAGGTTGGTGATTCCCTTCAAAAGGACGAAACTCGCCTAGAACTCCATCCTGTACCAAGGACCAAAATGGTACAATGAGTTACCTGCTAACCTTACAGAATCACCCAAGATTAGTACCTTCAAATCTGGGCTCAGATCCCTTCTTGACACAAAAAAGAATTGTGCTTGCCTGCACTAATATGGCAGAATTTCAGCCACCCAACCATCTCCCTTTCACCCCCTTTTATCTCATCAACCCCCATCCCTGAACGAGGCCCACTTGGCTGTCAAATCACTTCCACCACGACAACGCCATCCCTGGCTGACCCGCTATCCCCCTTAGGCTAGAATGACTAACTACATAGTGAACTACAAGGCTGAACCCTATTTACCCTATCCTCTTCCACCTTTAGTTGGATATATAAGATTTCTTTGGTATTTGAATGTCTGTGTAACTGTTTTCCATTCCCTATAAACACTGTTATATTTGTAATGTTTGTTCAACAATGACCTGGAACCTTTGAAAACGAGTCCTGGACTCAAAGGTATTAATCCTAAACTGAAATAAATAAAAATAGATAAATAAATAAAATAAACAGGCCACCCATACTCTGCAGAGTTTGATATATATCCCAAGCCTTAGCCATTTCTTCAGCAGAGGGTGTCTCTTTTTGTGTCACTGGCGTCTGCCTTCGCCTTTCAGAGGGAAGGGCAGTGATAGGTGTTTCTTTTTAGCAGGCACTGAATCAGCAACCTGCTCATTTTGTTTCCTTTTGGCTTGGTCACCATTATTATTTTTATCAGACTTATTCTCAAGGGGGTCCTTAAAGGACCTATCTTTAGACTTACGTTTTTTCTGTACTTCAATTTTTATTCCTTAAGACATAAAAAAAAAAACAGTTACAATTATAAATAAATAATTCCACTAAGAAAATTCTTACCCTAATTCTATTCCATTGCAATTAAATAAGGCACAACATTTTTTATATTTTAAGGGGGGAAAAAAAAAATTCTTACTGTAAATACTTTTGCCAAAATCTAAAAAAAAAAAAAGAGAGAGAGAAAGGGTAAGGTCTGTCAGGTCTCCAAGTTTAACCAATCCTACAAATCAAAAAATAAACAACAAGCTGGACGTCTTATTTAATCAATTTGAGTATCAAGCTTACCATAAGAAAATCATCAGTGTATATATATATATATATATATATATATATATATATATATATATAACACAAGGTGATACTCGGTCACTTGCAGCATCATCATCCTCCTCAAAATCAGACCCAATATCCTCTCTGGGATTTTCACATTAGTCTCGAAAAAGGATCTTGCTGAGTCTGGGTCATCAAAAAAATAATTTTTCTCTTGAAAAAGTACCTTCAAACGAGCTGGAGTGAGTAGAACCACATTTAAACTGGCATCTTTAAATTCAGATAGAATCGGCAAAAAACACTTTCTTCTCTCTGGGTTTGTACACATAAGTCTGGATACAAATGTATCCGATGTCCTTCGTAAAACAGCTGCTCTTTTTGCCGCATTAACTGCAGTATTCTATTCCTCTCGGAAAGAAATTGAAATGTTAGTATAATATATCTAGCCCCCGATTGCTGGGTAGAATCCTTAGTTTGTCGGGAAACTGGGCGAAATAAAGATTCAAGAACCAGAGGTACTTCCAGAGAAAAAATAGCGGATAGAGCCTTCTGAACAGTATCCCTCAGTTCAACATTAGGAATATCAGCAGGTAAACCAATCAGCTTTAAATTTTTCCGCAAGAGACTATTCTCAATCTGCTCCAACCTCGTCATTTGAGCCAGCTGCTCATGTAAAGCTGCATTTCTAGCCCCTTCCATCGTGAGGATGCGAGCCGAGATTCCCTTGATCTCCTCATCCTTCTTCTCAATTAAGCTCTCTGCTTTCTCCATTCTTGTCTCCACCGCCGAACATCGAATGGAAATATCTTAAAGCGAGGCTTCAATTCATGCTGTCGACTCCCTCACCTCAGCTTGAAACTCTCCCAATAATGACTGAATAGTAGCAAGAGTTGGCTTTTGAGACGCTTTGGGTTTAGCGCCCGTATAAAGACGTACCACCGCCGGTGAGGCCCCTGCTCCAGCTACCTGCATAGGCCCACGCGCTGGAACACCTCTACCAGCTAACTTCAGGGAAATAAACTTTTCCATCACAGTAAGCAGGTATTTAACTCAAACGTAAGTTAAAAAAAAAAAAAATCACAAAACGGCTTACTCCTTAAATAAGTTTGGGTATACCGCTCGCAACCACAGAGCTCTGACAGACGCATGTAGGTATACCATTGGCTCGTTAGGGCCCCCCCACATCATTGATCTTTAGACTTATGTTAAGAGGAAAATCCCTCTTCAGCACCTTTGTTAGAGGGGGAGGCAAACTGAGAGGCCATTATTTCTAATCTTTTTGCCCTCTTTTATACGGTTTTTGCACAAAATTTAGAGCAAATCTCACAGGTATGGTCTGGACCTAAACAAGTTAAACAAAGGTCGTGGCTGTCTGCCTTAATCACTATCTGATGGCACTTTAAACAGATTTTAAAACCTGTTGGTCCAGTTCTTTCCTTGGGTCTTTCTGACATGCCAATTTGTTAGAAAACCCTCTAAAAATGTTGTTTTCTAAAGGAAAATTAAGTAAAATTAGTCAGTTCCTGAAGGAATGGAACTGTGATAAAAACAGTTCCCACAGACAGAAAAATTTGTTTTTTCAAAGTAAAAACGTGGTTCGTCTAAAGTAAAAAGAAACGCTAATGTTTAAAAGTATTTTAAAATAAAACCGCAGATTTTTCCTCTCAGGTGTGATACAATTTTATCTCAGGAAAAGAGCGGGAACCGCTATACAACAGTGAAATCTGTGGTTCCCGGGAACCAAAAAGAACCATGGAAAAACTAGTAAAATATATAAAAATACCTGAAAAAACAACTATAGGCAGCACAAAAGTAAGAAAATAATCACTGTTAAAGAAACCTTCTTCAAGTGAAGTGAAGAGAGAGCACTCTGGGGCAGTGTTGTGCAGTCAGTACAGAAATAATTATGGTGCCCTCTAGGCTGACTGCAGGCAGCACACCCTCTTGCTCTCTCCTCATTGGTTAATTTCTCACACTCATTACCACTGACTCCACCTCTGGGGCAGCTATAGTCAAGCGTACTAAAGGAACCCAGAGGTGAGAAAAGTATGGTATGCTGTAAGAATGTACTGTTGGTTACTATTTGATAACTCCATCAACAGAAAGTTTAAAAAAATGGCTACCACCATTACTCACTGAAAACCTTCAACAATAGGCCCTAAAAAATCTAACTCCCTTAAATTAAAATAAATATGCATTCTTTTCTCAATATTCCCTCCTTACACCTTGTAGGTGACATTGCAGAGGGTCTGGAAGGAAAGGTATGCCTCCTTGCAGATGACACAAATATCTGTAACAGAGTTGATACACAAGGAGGTGTAGAAAGGATGAGAAGGGACTTGGCAAGGTTGGAGGAATGGTCAGACATATGGCAACTTAGATTCAATGCAAAGAAGTGCAAAGTAATGCACCTGGGAAACAAAAACCCAGGAGAAGAGTACACAATAACAGGGAGGTACCAACAACAACAATAATGGAAAGGAACCTGGGGTAGTCATATCAGATGATCTAAAGGTGGGTAAGCAATGTGAGAAGTCAGTGAGGAGAGCCAGGGCGATACTGGGATGCATAGGGAGGGACATGCAGTAGAAAAAGGAAGTGGTTATCCCTCTGTACAGACAGTTGGTGAGACCCCATCTGGAATACTGCGTGCAGTTTTGGAGACCTCATCTATGCAAAGACATAGACAGGATGGAAGCAGTCCAGAGGAGGGCAACTAAAATGGTGCAGGGTCTACATCAGAAACCATATGAAGAGAGAGAGCTTAATATGTATACCCTTGATGAAAGGAGGGACGGGGGGACAGGAGGGTAGCATATTTCAGAAAAAGAGATGTGTAAGAACAAGGGGGCACAATTTAAAGTTAGAAGGGGGACAGCTCAGGGGTAATGTGAGGAAATTCTTTTTCACGGAGAGAGTGGTGGACACATGGAACAGCCTTCCTGGAGAGGTTGTGGGGTCTAAAACAGTGGGGGAATTCAAACATGCATGGGACAGACATAAGGCAATTATAGTGGGGGGTTGCAGGAAGTAGGCTGTTGGTTAACTAGAATGTGAAGCTTATCCAATAGGTAGGGAAATGGGCAGACTAGGTGGGCCAAGTGGTCCTTATCTGCTGTCAAAGTCTATGTTTCCATAAATGAAAAAAAATAAAAATGAAGCACTATTCAGTTTTAATTCTTGGTGTTCTGCAATAACCATGAAAAAACCCTCTCCTATCCTTACCAGTTTCTTAAGGCGATCACTCCGTGTAAGACTTTCTGTTGTGTGTGAGGAGGTAGGTGAACATTCTAGCACAGGAATTCTGCAGAAGTATGAATTTCAGAAGTCCATGACAGACAAATATTCCAGCTACTGAATGTGTGGAAATACAGGTGACTGGCAGGTGGAGAGGGAATACTAGTTACTTTTGACAAAAGAAAATACCTTTTTAATTTAAAAATACAGCATTTTTTTAAATAATTTCTCAGAGTACCCGTTTCATAAATGCAATAAGGCACTCCAGGTCATCAGCTGTCTGGGGTTAATGCACTCCAAGAGCCGAAGGCACTCAGACCAAGCACCACGTGCCTCATTATGCATCTGGATGTGCAATACGAAAGCAATACGACATGACGGAGTGTACAATGTGCCGAGATGTACGCATATTCAGCAGCACAGTAGGGCATGGTGGTCACAGGCCGAGTGCCTTAAGCCCTTGGAAGTGCATGATCTTAGACAATGCACACACCGAGTGTCTTACTGCACTAATAAAATGGGTTTTTACTTTTAGAATCTACTTAACAGTTTACAAAAACTTATTTCATCAGTAAAAGTTTTGTTTTTATATGGATTTTTAACAAACAGTCTTGTCTGATGGAAGTCTGCAGGAACTTGTTTGTATGAAAAAAGTGTCCTGGCAACCTGGCAATCTCCAATATAGATGACACCCTGCTTCAGAATGCCAACTCTTTCAAGTACCTTTGTATAACTCTTATCTCTTCTCTAGATTTTGCACCACACATATCTAATTTCTGTAAATCCGTGAATACCAAGCCTGGCTTGGCCTATACAACCACATTTTTTTTATTCTTTGATAACCAGGTAAGGCCCACTAGGCACAAGTGCCTCTTTTCAGGGACAACCCAGGAGCACTGGGGAGGTTAAGTGACCTGCTTAGAGTCACACAGTGTGCAAGTGGAGGTTGTGGGAATCAAGCCCAGATCTGCTGGATGTACCATGTTCATACACAGCTCGTTAACCTAACCTCTAGGCTATACTGCCAGCCCCAAACATGCCTTCAACCCTCAACTCAGACTGTCAATGTTCATAGCATTCTCCTTCCCAGACTTACCTATGACTCTGTCACATACTCTCCCACACCTCCTACGCAAACCCCTGGGGTAGGGTAATTAAAGCATACACAGTACTCGGAGATTTGTTCAACACACAAATTCTGTGTGATGTTTATTTTTGTAAAAATAATATAGAGCAAATCATGCTATACAAAAATAAAAACAAATCAATAATAAAGTAATACTGTCTTAAACTTCAGACTATAAACAAAGAAATCAAGCAAATAAATAAATGATCTCTCCTCGAGCTCGAGTCACTTCCCTCCAGTGATTCTGCCACAGTGTAGAATACTTTAACCAGTACAATTTTCTACTAACTTCTGTGCTCTCAGACCAACCTCTCAGGACACTGTCCTAGGATGATCTGACTAACCTTAGCTCAGTGGCAGCTTTTATAGTGCAGCACTCCTATGACACTAGTGTCAGCTGATCCCACCCTTTTCTAATACAGGAGAATATTCTGGCTAGTACAAACATATAGGGGATCAGACTGACTGTATATACAGAGGGAAAACATACAATCATAAGGAGTTATTTCAAACTGCCTTTAACACTGCCACTGAAGCTGTTGAGAAAGACTTCTTAATTATTGTAAACAAGAAAACTCTGCCCCTTTTCAGCTGAGTGACAGCTGGGGAGTTTCCTATACAACAGCCTCATCACAGGGTTGCTGGCTCCTACAAGTACATTTTTTTTTCCTGGAAGGCTTAGCTCAGGTAAGAGCACACTCTGTTTAGAATACTAAAGGAAACACTCCTTATTTAGTTTCTGCACATAAGTTATGCCTTCTTTAGGGTGTTTATACACAAACCGCTTTAAAAAGACAAATCCCACGTCTGTATTCAACACACCCGACTGTACAATCAGTCGCTCTACCTCCTACACTGCTGCTAGGAAGCGAGACCACAGTGCTCCCTTAATGCTACCTTGCAGACCGAAAAGGACATAAGAACAATCGGCTGCTAAACATTTCTTGAAACGGAGCGCAGCTTTTCAAAGGGGACACTCGCTTAGTGCCTTTCACTCCAGGGCACTTTCATTAGTGTAAACGCGCATCGAGGCACATTTTAATTAGCAAATAACACAACAGTGCCAAAATAGTCATTGTCCTGTCTCTGACTAATCATTTATTTAATTTGTTAAGGACATATAACAATACACAAGAACACAAACCAACTCTGTGCAGATTATTTCTGCTAGTTATTTAGTCTTTATTCTTTATGTCAGTTTGCTGTTCTAGTGCTCATTCTCATAAGGGCGTATGGCAGGGGAGGAAAAGGAATACAAAGAGGGAATAACCAAGGGAGGAGAGGTACTATTATGGGTGGCCTACCCATAGTAGCAGAAAAATGAAAATTAGCTATTCAGAAATGTTTAGAAATGCTACTGCAGTAGAGTGGAGGGGTACAAAAAGAAATGCCACAGCCTTATTTCTAACAGGGGGTAGTCTAAACTATCACAACCTTCACAAATGGGATGTCACTCACAACAACATATGTCACTTTATCCCAGCCTAAAATGACTCACCCACTACTGCCAGCTGTACTCAGGGTTAAACTGGCTATCTCCTGAGGCATGCCGTTCACTTACTCTGGCTGCCCTTACAGACAGAATTCTTAGGAATAGGGTACCTACCTAGAACAACTTCCTAGTTGTTCTGCTGAAACCCCCTGACCTGGCTTACCCCTATGATCAGGTGATCTGTCCCTTCTAATTGCTCTTAGGCATACTACCAATACAGGTTTCAGGCCTACTCCCACTTTGCACCCAATCACTGGACCTCCCTTCCGGCATTCCCCCTTCCCTGCCTGTTTCAAAAGGGAGCTCAACCACCATCTAATGTTCTCTGACTCTTGCACCTGCTTCTTGCCTCTCTGATTAATATACGTATGTCTATACATATATGCAATTAATGTAACTCGTGCTAGAAAGGGGTTACCAAATTTGTTTAATTATTCTTGATGCACCTTATGCTCCTGTTTTTTTTTTTTTTGTTGCAATGTTCTGTCGTCTCGGTACCTCGACCATGTATTGTACTGAATGCTTTTGCTCACATATTGACCTGTAAACCTATATTCTGCTCACATATTGTACTGTGAAACTGTTAACATTTCTAACGCAATTATTGTTTTGCTCTATTTGTACTCCATTGTGCTTGTACCTTGTACTCACAGGGTCATGACTGAAAATAGGGGCATTACTGACTAGTTCACTTACTCTGTAATCAAACAGCTTTGAGTTTGGCATTTTATCCTACTTTGCTTGCCATACTTGTAGGTTTTTTCTACTTATTTATTTATTTATTTATTTACAGATTTACCAGGAAGGCATACTGAGCAACATGCTCGATTCTAGATGCGACCATACTTCATATTGATGTTCTCTATGTGGTTCCCCCATCCCCCTCTGAGCTGCCTCCTGTGAAAAAATGTGCCAGGTTGTAAATGTAAGTTGAATATTTGAAGAGTGTGTGTGTGTGTTACAGTCAGAACACAGTGAAGTTAGATTTTTCCATTCAAGGACGGTCCGACGACTGCGAACTACCATTAGATTCAACAACTGCGCATTTCCATTTCATCAGCTGGAGAGTTGTAGTTTACTTTGAATTTTCATGACAGTTGTGCCAGTCTTGTCCTTAAAACAGATCGATTATGATGATGGAGGAAGTAACAAATATTTTTTTATTTCATGGACGAAGAATGAGCATGGACGATGCATCCGCGTTTTCGGCTTAGCAGGAATGTCCTGTCATCTTGTGGCTTGTGTGAAGCAACACAGACAGCATGTCAAAAAGAACTCGGGGGAAGGGGGGATCTGCAGATGAGCAGCTAACAGGCAGGACATGGTTCCTGACCACTCTGTTCCCAAAGCAAATTAAGTCCTTCTGTGGTGCAAATTCAACCTAAACTCTACAAACTCCTCACAGTGCACTTTCTAAAGTCCAACTGGACGAGTACCCGTTGATTCTTGGCTCAAAGCCACCTCGTGGAGCCAGCAAGAATGGAAAAGAAGGTAGCAGCAGCTCAGCAACCGGTAGGTCCTGGTCTAATCACTTTTCGGCAGATGAAATGGCAAAACTGGGCCACACTGTCTCAGAGCAAGGTTTAGAGACACTGGAACCAAAACTGGACACCCTCATAGGTGAAGTGAATGAACTCACCAGCCAAATCAGAGGGCAGGACAAGAGGATCAGCACTGTAGAACAGTGGGTGTCTGATTTGGAGGACTGCCACGATGGGGCCCCAGAGAAGCTGGCGAGGCTCGAGAAGGAGGTGGCCTAGCTCCAGAAACAGCTTGACTACCAAGAAAACTACAATCGTAGGAGCAATCTGCAGATCCAGGGCTTATCTGAAGGAAAAGAAGGAGAGAGCACTCTTCATCTCTGCTCTCTGGTTCTTGCACGCACGCCATGGCTTACATGGGCAGCACTAATTCTGAGCTCTGGCCATCAATTTCAGCTGCTCCCACTGTTTGATCCGCGCTTTTTTTTTTTTTTAAATACTGCTCCTACCCCCTTCCTGTCTCCAGTGCTTGACACCTTCTTGAACTCCCAGGGCACAACCTGACCGACTATCACCAACTTCAGATGCCATCCTCCATGTAGACGTGGTTTACCCTTGAGCGAGGACAGGGAGGCGGGGATCTGCCCCCGAGGAGAATCTTTCATCAGAAGAGGCTTCAAGGATGCAAGGCCGGGCCTGGGTATACCAAGATCCTTCGCTGCAGGCATTAACTCCAAGCCATTTTTCTTGTTTTCTCCTGACTCCTATAGGATGTCATGACTTGGACATCAAGAGGCATGTGTATGCAAAGCATGGCAATGCCTTGACATCAGCAACAACAATCTCTCCAGCCAACCCTTCAGCTATACTGCCATCTGGCAGTACTGCAGTGGACAGAACTCTCCTCCCCTGAGCCGGCTACCGCTTGTGGCGCTGAAGACACAAGGGCAGGCGTGACCTTAGGAGTCAGAGGGGAGGAGGATCGAGCATCCCAAGGACTGCTCTCCTCCTCTGGGGAGGAGTGGGACCAGTGGCCGGCATTAGCCTGGCCCCTAGCGGTGGCTAGGGGTCGGCATACCGACACTGTACAATGGAGGGGTGTACGCAGGGCAGACACCTAGCATGCTGTGCACGGGAGTGTGCACAGAACAGCCATTGGCGTCACTGCACTCCACTTCCTCCACGATGTGGAGAAAACATGGAAAAACCACTGATCGGTAGGATGACATCAATCTCCCAAAGGTCCGGCGAACCAAATCCTGTTCCCAGTGGGGCTTGAGGGGAACCCCATGACCCCACCATGAGGGGCAAGGCCTGGGGGAAGAGCTGGATAAAGGTAAATCCCAGAGGACGCTGGGGGGACCAGTGGATGGGTGCCAGTTGGCACGGGGGAGATAAAGAAATAAGAAAAAAAAAAACGTTCCCTCCCTGAGGAGTGTTCCCTGGGGTGCTCAATCCACCTCCCACCAGCTGGTCCCCAATGACTTGGGCTAATTTCTGAACCCAGGTCAGACATCACAACCAGTAGCCCTACCATTGCGCTGACATGCTGCCTCTGTCACCACCCTACTGATGTTAACATACAATAGTTGTGCTCTGCTTGTATTAAAGAGAATGCTAAATGCATAAAACTATGTACTGCTTTATTTTCATGGCACCCGCTATGCACTTTCTGAAGTACAGTGTATCATATGCAAGTACAGTAAGCATGGCCAATACTAGGGCTATGTATGCAGCAGTGGGAGCACCAAAGAGGGCTTGGACGTACAATTTCATTTTCCTAGCTACACCCCTGATGGTAAGGAATTCCTATTTCAAGAAAGAAGGTACAAATGTTCATTATGGCATAACTGATTTATTTTATAACTCTTGTTTTGTAATGTATTTATGAGTTATACACCTTTTGTTCATTGGCACACTAACTGTGAAATGTGGGCTTCACTTTTATACTGGGTTGATGCATTATTAAGTGTATGTACCCGTCTGTCACCTCCACCTACTAATGGCACCTTTTCACCCCCATACCCTCCCCCTTACCTTTAGACCTACTGCGCCGACTAATGCAGCTATGACAATCCTGAAGGTATTACAATTGCCCCCTCCCACCCCTCCTAACCTCTCCTCCCTCCACTATCATTGGCACATCCTGTGCCCTTGCTTTATAGTCTTCTCCTAGGCCATGTAATGCTTTGCTGGTCTAGACCTCATCCAATATAATATTGTACTCTACTGTCCATCAAAGACCTGCCTTGCACAGAACTCGCACATAGTGGTATGCTGACTGCCTTTGGTACCACGCCTGTAAATTATGCTGCCTTGTTCTATTCTCAGTGTCAAGTCTTACACTGCTATTTATAAATTATTGTACACCACTGTGCCAAGCCACGCCATTCTCACTTGTAACGACTGTACATAGGCTGCTAATGTTGCTATACCTACGCCAAATTGTTGTATTATGACTTGTTGTCTAAACTACCAGGTCCATCTTGTAAATGAGCCCTGCGCAATGGTGTTTCACCTGGCTAAATGAAGATATTTATTTATTTTATTTTATTTATTAATGTCTAGGATTACAAATACCTTTGAGCCATGGCTCTTTTACAAAGGTTCCACGTCAGTTTGAAGACAGTACAATAAAATGAGGCAATGCAAGATAATACAGCAAATACAGCAATTAAAAGGCAGTATAAACAGGATGAAGTCAGTTACAAACAATTCCCAGGGGAAGAGGCAAACGATATTGATAAACACAGGTCAAAGGCAAAATGGGGTTTGTTACAGCATTACAGGACAAGCGTGAGGCGGGGGGATATGAGCTGCCAGGGACATTGTCACAGAACATAGAAAGTGCAGGAGGGGTGGTTAGAGGGGGTGGTAGGGTGGTGAAAGGGACAAGGGGAGGAGGAAGTCAAGGACAGGGGTAGTTAAGCGCTAGATCGGGTGCTGAGGCAGCATTGAGAGGGTAGCTAGGGTTGCTGGTTAGATGCGGCAGTCACAGGTACTGGAGGCAGAGAGAGAGAGAGGCGGAGCTTAGATTTGGAAGGGCCAAGCTTGGTAATGGAGGAGATTTCACTGTTGAGATTATTTAACCAGCTTGGTGTTCTGTATGCAAACGAGCGTTGACTCATTGATGTTCTGCAGTGGGGGTGGTCAGCAGGAGTTGATAATCAGATTCCTTGTATGGCGGGGATTACTATTTGGACTGAGGAGGGCTAGGACACCATGGGGAGCAAGACCCAAGGTTATCCTCTTGGCCATGATGCAGGATTGGCATTTTAGAGGGTTAGATAGTTGTAGCCGGCAAGTTTGGGTGTAGAGGTCGCAGGTATGGGTTAGGCGGTGGGCGCCAGTTAGAAGATGGCAGGGTTTGTTTAGGGCAGTTGAGATGTGCCTGAGGGCTGCTGAAGCGGCAGAGCCATATAATATGAGGCAATAATTGATAACGGAGACTACAGAGCTTTGGACAGCGATCCTTAGTGCTTCAGGGGTAAGATGCGCCCTATGTCTGTAGAGGAGGCCCAGTCGCAAGTTAGCCTCCTTAGCTACGTAGTCAATGTGGGTTCCATAGGCCAGGTTATTGTCCAGAGTGACCCCCAGATATTTAAATGAATGTACCTCTTCAATGGTTACTCCAAGGTGGTTTGTGATGGTTAGTGGATGTTGCCTGCTGTTGTTGAGAGAGTTACAGAAGAGCATGGATTTGTTTTTTTTATAGTTAAGGATGAGTCTGTGTTTGCTGACCAGTTCTCTATGGAGGTGACTGATTGAATGATTGATATCAAAAGTTTTCCCTTAAACTTGCTGGAGTTGCAAGAGTGGTGGAAGCGTCCATGGAAACAAGTTACAGTATATAAACTGGCCTAGCCCACTGCATCTTGGCTCAGGGGAAGGCTGTATTACACCGAAACATCAGCATTCACATGGCGTGAGCATACACGCACACGTTGGTACTCTAAGTTGCTTCAACCCTCAGCATGGGGCGGCCTGTGAAGTAATACCTGTGTAAGGAAATCAAGTTTGAAGCAAGCAAGCAAGCTCTCATTAATGGATTTTAGGCAACTGAGCCAAAATAAGAGGATTGCGGCTTTGTACGGGTTTGTCTATACATCTGTTTACATGTACCGTACTGTGACCATGTATTAAAGAAGGAAAACTAAACAAAGGTTGTGTAAGAAACATACATCTCCCGATTTTTTATTCAAAAGATATGCGAATAGAATGCTACATTTCACAACTCTAGACTGTGAACATTCTTTTTTTTTAACCCTAAAAATCTTATTTTCCTAGCTACGCCACAGGCAGTAAGGAATTCTTATTTCAAGAAATAAAGTATGAATGTTCATTATGGCAAAATTAATTTATTTTATATCTCAATTGTGCCAGTTGATACGATGCACGCTCTACTTTTTTATCTCCTTGTTTTTTTAATACACATGCAAATGAATTTTATCTTGAGATATGAAAATGTAATAAAATCTTTCATTAAAAATGGGTAGGGGATGGACTCTACTGAAAAGCAGATTCTGCATCTCAGCTGGCCTTTTCAGGGGAAAGAAACTAAAAAATAAATTGAAAAAAAAAACAACAACTATGTAAAGCAATAAAATGCTATCTTTTTTCTAAGGCCTAATTTGGGCTGAGAATGAACATTGGGGACAGGATCATTTTTCAAAACTGCCATTAGGTTGTTTTTTTCCTCACTTTATTTTTACCTCCTGCTGTTTAAAAGATGGAAAAGTGCCATCACCTCTGCCTTGCACAGAGCAACTGTTAACTTACCCAACTGTAATTTGGCAGATGAAAAAAAAAACAAACATGCAAGCACACATTTTCCACAGCACAGGTAGTCTTATAAATTATTTCAAAAGCAACTAAACAATCTTATCTTGGAATCTTGCAGGATTCTGTTCAAAAAGGGTGATTCAAACTGGTATAAATGTATGTTAACTGCTATTATTCCATGTCTACAGGAAACATTGGCAGAGAACATCAGGAACCCAATACTGAGCGGTTATCAATCCTTTCATGCTCAAGCTAGAAAATGTTATACCTGTGGAAGTGCAACGAGAGGCCAACTGATGGCACTACAGGGGCCACATATTCAAAAGTTTGCACAGGAGCAAACTTTGCAGTGAACCGATAGAACTTGTACCTGGCCCACAGCTCACTATATTCAGAGGCACTGCACTGGCACTTCGCCATTTGGATACAGGGTGGCCATGGTGCAGAGCAAGCAGCGTAGAGCACTGGTGTAGTGCTGCACAGAGCACTCAGGACAGAGTGGCCCACGAAGGGGGTGCACAAAGGCACAGTCCTGTGCAAGGCAGTGGGCGGGAAGCAGCACAACGGGACTGATTGTGGGTGGGCAGTAAAGGCACGAAGGACAGACAACACAGCTGTACCAGTAACAAAAAAAACTTTATTAACAAGACATAATAATAGGGCAGAAGAATAAAGGATAATGGGAAGGGTAAACAGGGTGGGAACCAACATGAGGTAAAGTGAGTCCACAAGAGGTCAACAAAAGGGTAGCTGTGCCAATTTAGCCTCATGGTGCTGGTGGGGGTGGTGCAGGAAGTGCCCCAGATCTAGGCACAAAGCCACTGTCACACTGATTTCTTCAAGCCTCTGTAGGATCAGGTGTTGCTGTCTCACCATCAGCCTCAGTAGGCTGTCCCGCATCTGCCTAAATAGGTTGCCCTGCCTCTCAAAACAATTCTGGCTGCCTGTGGTGGTCCGGATTCCGCTGTACACCTATGGACAGAATGTAAAAAAAAAAAAAATCAGCCAGCTGTGCACTCAGGATCAGGATGCACGCACTGGCCATTGTACGCTGACACAGTAAATCTAGCCAGCATATTGCACTACCCTGCTACCTGGGGAAGACGGCTGGCCGGCACTCCCAATGGACTGGACATGACGCACATAGAAACACAGAATCTGACGGCAGATAAGGACTGCTTGGCCCACCTGGTCTGCCCATTTTCCTACCTAACAGATAAGCTGCAGATCCTAGTTAACCAACAGCTTACTTCCTCCTACCCCCACTAGGACTGCATTCTGAGCCGTCCACCCTCTACTTTCAAATTGTGTCCCCCTGTTCTTGCACATCTCTTTATCTGAGAGATGCTACCCTCTTGGACTTTGTTGATTCCCTTGAGGTACTTGAAAGTTTCTATCATGTCCCCTCTTTCCTCAAGGGTATACATATTAAGCTCCTTTAGTCTTTCTTTGTATGTCTTCTGGTGCAGACCCTGCACCATTTTGATTGCCATCCTCTGGACAGCCTCCACTCTGTCTATGTCTTTGCGGAGATGGGGTCTCCAGAACTGCACACGATACTCTAGATGGGGTCTCACCAATTGTCTGTACAGAGGGATAACAACTTCCTGTTTTCTACTACTGATGCCTCTCCCTATGCATCCCAGTATACCCCCAGCCTTCCTTACTGCCTTCTCACATTGCTTGCCCACCTTTAGGTCATCTGATATAATTACCCCCAGGTACCTTTCCATTTTTACTGTTGTCCGTATCTCACCCCCCACTGTGTACTCTTCCCCTTGGTTTTTGTTTTCCAGGTGTATTACCTTGCACTTCTTTGCACTGAATCTGAGCTGCCATACATTTGATCATTCCTCCAACCTTGCCAAGTCCCTTCTCATCCTTCCCACTCTATCTTGTGTATTAACCCTGTTGCATATCTTTGTGTCGTCTGCAAAGAGACATACTTTTCCTTCCAGTTCCTCTACAATGTCACTTATAAAGACATTAAAAAGGACCTGTCCCAGTACTGAACCCTGTGGTTCCCCGCTAGTAACCCTCCTTTCTTCACTGTGGACTCCATTTACTACTGCCCTTTGCGTCCTGTTGGCCAGCCAATTTTTTATCCAGGCTACCACCTTGGGACTCACTCCAAGGCTGGCTAACTTGTGTATTAATCTTTTGTGTGGAACTGTATCAAATGCCTTGCTAAAATCTAGGTAGGCCATGTCCACAGCCCCTCCCTGGTCTACTACTTTGGTCACCCAGTCAAAGAAATCTATTAGATTCGTCTGACACGACCTTCCCATAGTGAATCCATGCTGCCTTGGATCTTGTGCTCCCCTGGCCTCTGGGTACTCAACAATTCTTTCCCTCAGAAGTGATTCCATCATTTCCCTACCACTGAGGTCAAACTAACTGGTCTGTAGATTCCTGCCTCTGTCCTGCTCCCACTTTTGTGAAGAGGAATCACATCCGCCCTCCTCCAGTCCTCAGGTACCACCCCACCCTCGCATGATTTGTTAAAGACAGTAGTCAGTGGTGTCACTAGTTCTACCCTTAGTTCTTTTAGAATTCTTGTGTGAATCCCATCAGGCCTCATTGCTTTGTCTACCTGCAATTTTATTAGTTCTTTCAGAACCCTTTCTTCTGTAAATGGACTGGTATCGACCCCCATCTTCAGAGTGTTTCTCTTGTTTGGTTTAGGTACCTCCCCCTTCTCTTCCTTTGTGAATACTGAGCAGAAATATTTATTCAGTATCCCTGCTTTTTCACTGTCACCCTCTGCCCACATTCCCTCACCTTCATTAAGCCTCAGTATCCCTCCTTTGGTCTTTCTTCACTCCCTAATGTACCTATAAAAGGTCTTATCCCCCTTCTTAACAGAGTTGGCTGTCCTTTCCTCGGTTTGGGCCTTTGCTAGTCTGACTGCTTTCCCTGCCTCTTTCTGCTTTAACTGATAAAGTTCTCTGTCCTGCTCCTTCTGTGTTTCCTTATATTTCCTGAATGCTATCCTTTTCTCCTTAACCTTCCCTGCACCTCTTTAGAGAACCACAGCGGGTTTTTCCTTCATTGTGTTTTGTTGATTTGCTTTACACAAAGGCTTGTTGCCTCTGTGATGGCTGTTTTGATTATTCCCCATTGTTCCTCCACCCCTCCTCCTTGCCTGTTTGCTAGTGCTTTTCTGAGGCACTCTCTCATTTTCCCAAAGTCAGCCCTCCTAAAGTCCAATACTCTTGCTTTTGTATGGCTTGATGGTATGGCTGTGTTTATCGTGAACCACACTGTTTGGTGGTCGCTTGTTCCCAGATGGCTACCACCTTCTAAATCTGAGATTCTTTCTCTGTCCCCATTTGAGAGTACCAGGTCTAAGATTGCTCCCTCCCAAGTGGGTTCCAATACTAGCTGTCTGAGGCATGTCCCTTGTAGGGCATCAAAAATGAACCTGCTCTTGGATGTGCCTGTAGCAAAGGTGCTCCAGTTAACATCTGGCATATTCAGGTCCCCCATCAACAATATCTCCCCATTTTCTGCCATTCTAAGGATGCCTTCTATCATTTCCTTGTCCATTCCCTTCCCGAGATGGGGGTCTGTATACAACCCCCATGCGGATTGAGGTGCTATTTCCTGTCTCCAGGGTGACCCTGAGTGCCTCATCTGCTCCCTGTTTACTCTTTAGTTCTGTTGCTTTGATCCCTTCCTTTACAAGAGAGCTACTCCTCCTCTTTTTACCCTCCCTATCCCTCCTGTAGATTGTGTATCCTGGTATGTTGACATCCCAGTCATGGTTCTCTGTGTACCATGTTTCGTGACTGCCACAATATCCAGACAACCCTCTTCCATCAAGGCCACTAGTTCAGGGAGCTTGTTACAAAAACTACGGGCATTGGTACCCATCACCCTCCACTTTTTGATGGCCTTACCCCTTTTAGCCCCATCCCTGCCCTTACTGCCTTTGCCTTTATTTACATTTACTTCTGTCCTGCTCCGTAATGACTTCTCTACCTTGGTGTTTCCCTCACTAATTACCGTGTTTTGTGGGGGGAGGCTGGGATTTCCCTGCTCCTTTTCAGTGCCTCCCCCTTTGGCTAGTTTAAATGCTTGCCAATGAAGCATTTAAACCTCTCACCTAGGATCCTGGTTCTCCCCCCTGGACAGATGCAGACCATCGCGCCAGTATAGGTCTGTATCCCTCCAGGTGGCCCTCCAGTCCCCAATGAAGCCAAAATCCTGAGCTCCACACCAGTTTTTTCAACCATTCATTGAATTCCCTAGTGAGGAGTACCCTAGCATCACCCTTGCCATAGCCAGGCAGCACCTCCGAAAAGGTTACCGTATGCGTCACTTGTCTAAGGCCCCTCCCCAACTCTACAAACTCCTCTTGCACTGCTCTGATCCCATTCCTAGCCAGGTCATTTGTCCCTAGGTGGCCAATTTTATTTATTTATTTATTAAATGTTGTTAACCGGGTAGGCCCACTGGGCCCCGAAGGTCCCTTTTTCAGGGGCAACCCGGGGATTGTTACATAAGGTCTGAACATACAGACAGGTATCACAATGTCATACAGATCGTACAGGGTAACTAAGACAGCATACAAGTTTACAGTTTTTGTGCAAAGACGGCAGGAGATGCATGGTATTAGTTGTTAACAGTCACAGTACAGTGCAGTGCATAGGATACAAGATACAGCAATACAGATCAGTTCATGTAAGGTCCGCTGATGCATTCTGTACAATTAATACGGGGTTATGAATACACCATACAATTTCTGTACAAACGGGCAACAGATACTTTATAGTATGGAGTACAGCAGTGACAGGTGGAGTGAGGTGATCATGACAATG
Source organism: Neoceratodus forsteri (assembly GCA_016271365.2). NCBI lineage: Eukaryota > Metazoa > Chordata > Ceratodontiformes > Ceratodontidae > Neoceratodus > Neoceratodus forsteri. The sequence continues at coordinate 487,641,905 of CM057451.1, read as the reverse complement.
ACATCCAGCTCCCTCCCTCGTGCAGCTGCTCCCATGATCCTGAGGATTCAGTTACTGTCCCTCCAAGCCGTGGCGCCAGGCAGGCACCTTACCTCCCTCTCCCCTTCCTCCCCCACTTCTACCCCCTAATGATTGAGTCCCCCACCAGGAGTTGTTTCCTTCCCCAGTGGGGTCCCATGCCACCTGCTGTGGGTCTCCTTTGTGAAGATTCCTAGCATCCTGCTTGGTCTCCACTGCAGGTGCCTCCATAGAGGAACCACTATCCACCAGAAGAGTGTATGAATTGTGGAGAGGTAAAGTTGAAGGGATGCAACTCTGTTCCACCACCCTCTCCCTCCCTGAGCCAGCCTCTCCTCTTTCTTGGCAACCTGTGAGATAGTGGCATTGGCCCTGGTGGTCCCTTGGTGGGGAAGGAGGTTTCACAAATCCTAGCCAGGTCAGCCTGGAGATGGGCAACTCCCCCCTCAGACCAGAGAGGTGCCTGCAAATGGGGCAGTATCGAAGCCTCCAGAATGTCTCCTGGAACACTGCCGCTCCACAGCCATTGCACTGCACCACTCCTATCATGTCTTATTTTGTGTCCCCTCTCCTGTTTCTCTGTATGCTTACTCCCTCCTCTCCTTACAACTCACACCCTTCCTGTTCTGGGACAGCAACTTCCTATATTCTTCAGTAGCCTCCTCCTTCCTTGCTCAGTGTCAGACCACCAGCAGCTTGGGGGGGGGAGAGAGCGAGCTACTTTTTTCCTTTAGGGTTGACAAAACTAATGTTTCTCTATGATCCTTCCCTTCCTACTGCCAAACAGGAAGTTCCTGTTGTCAGTCAAATCCAGTGGCTATAAAAGCAGAACTGGCTTAGGGTGGGTGGGATGGAGGGCAATTAGTAAGAAAAAAGGCTAGCAACAGGAAGTTGTAATTGGAGTCACCTGTTTTTATATTGTCTAACCCACACCCCCAATTAAGCGCTCTCTCTCTCTCTCTCTCTCTTCCTACTGATTTAGCAAAGTAAGTTGATACGGTACCCTTCCCAGCACAGAACACACACTGTCTTTCTTTTTTAACCCTAAATAAGACCCCTTCTACTTCTAATAAAGTATATGTCTGCTTAATCTCAATAGACACTGACTCCTGCTGAGACAGAAGTGCTAAATTAGTAAGAAAATGGTAGCTTCTTTTAGTTAGTTGCTTTTTGCTCTACAAGCAAGATTTCTGTCTTCCAAAGGCTAGCAACAGCAGCATGTAAAAAGCACTGTGACTCATACACTGGCGGGACGCATGGCCACGCCATGCAGCACATATGGTGCCACAGTCATGGCATACACACACCATCGACAGGCATGGCAGAGGTACACCAGTGGCACAAGCCCTGGAGCACCATGCCAGGGTCCACAGGGAAGAAGCATGTCCTGGGAGCATGGGGGAATGTCCACACACCTCGTGTCCACTGACCAGGCATCCCATAGGCCTAGTGAACCCAGGTGTGCTGGACACAGACAGCCATGATCCACCCTGAGTCGCAGCCGGGACAGGGCACAGGCACCCATAAATAAGGCACACAACACAGCTGTATAAGGTTGGGAACAGTCGGTGGCACTGTGTCCAGGCCCATGGTTCATGTTACTGCCGTGGTGGTGTACCTGGGAGGAAGCAGGATCCATCGTGCACCTGTCAACAGAACACCGCTGTGTGATGCGATGAGGCCGGACACAGCTGATTACTCAGACGTCGCTGCTGCAGTGTACCTACAGTGTATCTCATGTGGACATGCCACTGGGATACCCAGACATGTGCATGTTGGCCCCCCATAGGTCTGCGGCGACCCTATATACCCAGATAGTTACCAAATGTAGTAGCTGTACTTTACCTGACTGAGGCTGATGGGTCAGCACAGCCACTTAACGGTGCCAGGTCGGCACCATAGCAGCCCAGTGGCACTGCCCACATGTTAGACCATGGCACCCTGAGCCCCGCTCAGGTGATCGACTCTGTGGATCCATGCAGACAATGTCAAGGTGTGCTCCCTCCCCTACAATGAACATGGGATGTCCTCCACTACAGGACCCGTGCCAGGCTGCCCTGCTGTAACCGACGTGCCCAGTGGTCCTGTATGCATTGGGTCATCAAAGCCAAGGTGGCACTGGGTGTTGTGCACACCACTGCGGCTGTGGTCTGAGGCGTCAACTCCTGGCCCCCCGAGATGCACTACTCACCAGAGGCCCCACCGCCCATCACGACATGCCAGCATGGTGGGCCAGCGATGCGTGGCTTGGACATGCCACAAACATGTGGCACCTGAGAGGCCAGCAGCACAGAGACCAGCCATGGTGGATGTCCATGGCACATGAGCAGCCATAGCACTGTGCTGACCACATGCAGCTGGCTGCCTGACACCACTGCACCCTGAAGCTACAGTACCAGCTGCAGGACAGTAGGGGGTCATCCACCTGTGAGGTGGACCCACAATGGGCAGTGTGCACTGATGCCATCCCCCATGGCAGTCATCCAGCAACATGATACCCACAGCTGCACAATGTCGGCCTTGGCATAGCATGGGACAGGCACACAGGCAGCATGCCTGAGGTACGGATGTAAGGCATGGTGCAGTGCACACAGAGCATGCCTGAGGTACAGACATAAAGCATGGTGCAGTGCACTCACAGTCTTGCAGTGCAGTGGCAATGGTCGCCTGGTGGCTCTGTGCATAGTGCGTCTACCACCCGCATCCCTGAGGTGCTACCTCCACAAGGTTGCATACAGCAGGAAGAGACACACATTACTGGACACTGGCGACATACTGTATATATGTACTGTACAGGGTCCATGGTGCTGCACCACGCATGGTAGGATCTTGGCCCCCCAAGGTGGCGCCACCACACATGAAGCTGGGCCAAGCAGGTGACCATGACTGTTGCATATCCACATCCCCACCATTGCCCCCTCCATGCCTACCACCTCCTAAGGCATGGTATACCATAGACACTGAGTGCCAGCACCCAGTGTGCAATGTTCCAGCAACACAAGGGCACGGGTGCCCCAGCTGCACGGCCGAGGGCATCACCATCCTCTGTGCCACATGGCGCATGTGCCAGAGTCCCATATAGCCAAGGGGACACCATGAAGGGTGAGGCCTAACACCACTGATGGTGGTAGGACCATGGCCACCACCTCACAACCTGTGCCAGCTCCCATGCATGTACACATGTAACCCCGGGTTCTGCACACACAGCAGCCTAGTCACCTGATTGTCTCTCCTCTGAAGGTCTGCCCTGGGCCCCATCATGGCCCATCGATGCTTCCAGGACTCCCTCCTGCACTGCTAGCTCTGTGCCTTCTCCTCTTGGTCCCATGCAAGCTGGGCGTTGAGCACAGTAGGGTAGGAAAAAAGAGATGCAGTTAGTTTCCTGCAGTGGTGCACAGTGCCACACCCAGTATACAGTATCCCACAGAACCGCGCACCCGCCCACACCATGGCCGAGCCATGGCATATGCTATGCATGGGGACCATGGCTTGCCTGCCTAGTACCAGTGGACGGGCCACTGGCACCACACACAAGCGGGCTGGCATGCACACATAAAGTACGGCCCACCTCCTGTGGGTGGGGACATCCACAATGCACTCTGCCTTGTGTAGTGTCTGCTGCCAAGATTGGATCAGGGTACAGTGGGCCTGCCTGGAACACTGACACCAGGGCCCTTACACACTGTATGATGCCACTATCCTGCACACATGCTTGTCCACACACCCATCCATACTTCCCAACTTCATGTTGGATAAATCAAGGGCAAGCCTACAAAAAAACAGGGGGCGAGAGACCCAAATTCAGGGACACATTGGAACAATTGGTAATATTCATTCAGAAAGCTGACTGAATATGAGAAGTATTCTAAATTGCATTTTCTGAACAAGTCTGCAAACATTAATGTTTGACAGGGTTTTAAATAATTGATTAGCAGTTTTTTTCCTTGGGACGATACTAAGTGTACAGAAAGTATTCATGTAGATTTTCCAGAAGTGCTATGTTTGTTAAACACAGTGAGGCAAGAGCTATGCATGTTCACAAAGATTTAGCACTTTTATGAGCAAAACGCTAATCAATTTTTAGAGTTAAATAAATCCCTGTTTGGCATTATTTTATGCAATCCCCACTGTTCAGTCACAAACACAACTTTTACGAGGGACAGAGGAAAGTGCTGAGGTACAATCAGGGATGTCCCTGAAAATCATGGCCAGTTGAGATGTACGCACCTGCCTACCACTAACTGTACCTACCTGGGCTGGGCATGGTGTCACCAGTGACAATATCCCACAGTTCGTGCAGCCTGCGTGCCTCTTTCCGCTGCAGCTCACTGAACTGGTGGTGGCATTGATCTGCATGTATGGTAATGGCCCACTGAGGCTCAGATTTCGCACTGGGGCCTGTCCACCTCTGATGCCTCACCCAGCAGCTCCTCCTCCCTGATGACCACAAGGTTCACCACAACAAATGACAATCGGTGGTTGCGTTACATGACTGCACAGCGTCATCCAAAACTCACTGTTGCTACCTCGTATGTGCTGCATAGCCTCCCAACACGCTGCTTGCTGGTTCAAGGCCTGTACTGTGTTTGCACTGTACAATTAATATGTAGCGCTGCACCACACATACATCTGGGGGCCGCATGCGGCCAGCATGGGGTGGCATGTGCATGGTACACACTAAAATCAAAACTGCCATCATAGAGGCAACAAGCCTTTGTGTGAAACAGATAAAGAAAACAAAGCGGAGTAAAAAACCACTATGGTCCTCAAAAGAAGTGGCAGGGAAGGTTAAGGAGAAAAAGGCTGTATTCAAAAAGTATAAGGAATCACAGAAAGAGCACGACAGGGAACTGTATCAATTAAAGCAGAAAGAAGTGGGGAAGGCAGTCAGAATAGCAAAAGCCCAAACCGAGGAAAAAATACAGGTTACTCACCTGTAACAGGAGTTCTAGGAATGGTATATGTTGTTCATCCACACTGTCTGGCAGGTTCCTTGCCGCTTTAAATCTTGCCGGAAGGTCTTCAAGCTGGCTCCTCCCACCCACCCGGGTGGTAAAACTCTCGGCTCCGCTCCATGATGCCAGATCTGGCGCGCTGGAAAGCTCAGGCTGTGCGCCGGCCGGGAGGTCGAGAGTCAGGGATGTGAAAACATATACCATTCCTAGAACTCCTGTTACAGGTGAGTAACTAGTATTTCTAGGGACATGGATATGTTGTTCATCCACACTGTCTGGCAGACTCCCAGCAGTTCTCCAGGAGGAGGGAGGCAAGGCGCACACCCCCGATACTTACTTGGGAAATAAAGACTGGAGAACCGAGGCCCCAAAACCAGCATCCCGGCGTGACTCAAGGTCGATGTGGTAATGGGTAATGAAGGTGTGTGCTGACTTCCAGGTAGCAGCCCTGCAGATTTCCTGGATAGGGACATCCCTGGAAACAGCCACTGATGCAGCAGTATGGCGGGTAGAATGAGCTCTTATCCCTCTGGGAGGCTCCATGCCCGCCAACTTGTAGCAGAGATCTATGCAGGAGGTGACCCACCTGCTTATCGTCCACTTGGCTGCAGGTCTGCCAGCTGCGGCTTCAGCATAGGTGACAAACAGCTGGCGAACCTCTCCCCGAATTTCAGCCGTGCGCTCCTTATAATAAGCGAGCGCCCTTCTAGGGTCCAAAGTATGGAGCCTGTATTCGGCCTCCAAGGTGTGATTGGGGTAGAACACCGGCAGAGTCAACAACTGGTTAAGGTGAAACTCCGACACCACCTTCGGAAGGAATTTCGGGTGGGGGCGCAGGACAACCTTGTCCCTGTGGAAGACCAGGTAAGGAGACTCGATGCAGAGCGCCTGGAGCTCTCCCATCCTTCTGGCTGACGTGATAGCCACCAAGAAGGCGGTCTTCCACGACAGGTGAGAGAGTTCACACCTGTGCATTGGTTCGAATGGCTTGCCCATGAGCTTTGCCAGTACCAGCAGTAAATCCCACGGAGGTGGAGGATCTCGACTGGAGGGAAATGTGATCAAGGCCTTGAAAAGCGCCAGACCACCTCTCCTGCGCCACCGACTGCTCCCGCCCGCGCCTCGGGTAAGCAGAGATGGCTGCCAGGTGCACCCTTAGGTCGTCGACCTAAGCCCTTGACTAGAAAGGGACCATAAATAGTCCAAAATGCTTGCCAAAGAACAGGAGGAAGGGTCCAAGCCCTTGCCCTGACACCAGATGGAAAATCTCTTCCATTTGAAGGCATAGCATTTCCTGGTCGACTCCTTACGGGACGCCTCAACAACATTGAGGACCTCGTCGGAAAGACCCACGGCCTGGAACTCTAGCCGCTCAGGAACCAGGCCATCAGGTGCAGAGATTGAAGGTCCGGATGGAACACCTTCCCCTGATTGACTGAGAGCAGGTCCGGGCGAGCTGGAAGCTGCCTCGGGAGCTTGGAGCTGAAGCTGAGGAGATCTGGGTACCAGAACTGGCGGGGCCAGTCTGGGGCTATCAGAATCACCTGCGCCTTGTCCCTCCTTGCCTTGAGAAGCACCTTGTGGATCAAGGGAAATGGGGGAAAGGTGTAAAAGAGGCCCGGGGTCCACAGCCTCGAGAAGGCATCCCCCCTGCAGCGAGCCCTGTTGAGGAGGGGCGGGCATGAAACAGCCTCAGCTTCGCGTTCTCCCTGGAGGCAAACAGGTCCACCTGAGGTGTGCCCCAGTGGAGAACAGATCTGTACTACCTCCGCAGGAGAGACCACTCGTGAGATGCAGCCCTATCCGCTCAGGCATCGGCCAGGGTGTTGAAGGCTCCTGCCACATGAATGGCTAGGAGATCGGCCTCCAGGCCGCGCATGAGTGACCAAATGCGGAGAGCTTCCTTGCATAGAAGCATGGAACGCACCCCGCCCCTGGAGGTTTAGGGTAGTACATGATCGTGGTATTGTCCGGCCTGACCTCGGACCACTTGGACCCCAGAGAAACGGAGCAAAGGCGGTGAGAGCTAGGCGGACCGCTCGGAGCTCCAGCAGGTTGATGTGGCATCGGGACTCCCGCGGGGACCAGAGGCCGTGCGCCGTGTTCCCCCAGATGGGCACCCCAACCCATCAGAGAGGCATCGGTCGATAGAGAGACCGTCGGCTCGGGGCGGACAAACGGGATGCCCTCCTGCAGATGAGATGGAACGGTCCACCACCGGAGAGCGTTCCACATCTCCTGGGTCACCATCACTAGCTGGTCCAATGGATCGCAGCGCTGTGACCACTGGCTGGCCAGACCCACTGAAGGGGGCGCATGTGCCAGCGTGCCCAACGGACCACGCTGGTACAGGCCGCCATGAGACCCAGGAGGTGAAGGAAGTCCCGGGCAGGGCGCGATTGCCCAACCAGAAATGATTGGGCAAAGGAGGTAAGAACCTCGGCCCTGTCCGGAGCCGTGTTCTGGCTCAAGAGAGCCTAGCCTGCCCCGATAAACAGAATCACCTGCTTCGCTCGAGTTCCCGACTTGGCCTCGCTTGATGAGGAGGCCGACTTGAGAGCAAACCTGAGGGCCAGATCTCTGGACCGGGCCCACCTCCTGTCTGAGGGCTGCTATCAGCCAATCGCCCAGGTAAGTACACCCGACCCCCAAGCGCCGAGAAAAGCTGTCACCACTGCAATGCATTTGTGAAGACCCTGGGAGCTGAAGACAGGCCGAAGGCATGGCTTGGAACTCAAGAGGGATCTCTCCCGCCGAAGCGAAGGAATCTCCGATGGACAGGACGGATAGGACGTGAAAGAACGGCCCTGCAGGTCCAGAGAGCAGAACCACCGCATGTTCCAGAGATGGTATTATCTCGCCAGAGTGACCATCCTGAAGGTTCGAGACCTTAGGAACTTGTTGAGGTCGTGTAGGTCGAGAATGGGGCGCCAGCCCCCCGTCCGTTTCGGAACCAGGAAGTACCTGGACACAAACCCCGGGTCTGAGGGGGATCCGCTACCTCCCTGATCACCTCCTTTTGGAGGAGGAGAGCGATGTCGGCCGACGAGCCGACAGTGAGGCTGCAGACCCCGAGGCCCCCCGAGGTGTGATGGCTCTGAAGGGCGGGGCCTGCTCGAATTCTAGAGGCAGGCCTTTTCCCACCACCTCCAGTACCCACCTGTCCGTGGTAATAATGGACCAGGCGGAAAGGAAGTGTTGGAGCCGTCCCCATGGGGAACCAGGGGTGAGGTGACGGGGATGGGGGCGACACCCCTCAACCCGTCACTGGGCAGGCTTGGAGGAGGGACCGGCCGAGGGACCTCCTGGGCCTTTTCCTCCCTGCTTCCTGTTGGAGGAAGCCGACGGCTTGGGTTTGGGATGCCAAGCTCGAGCCTGCTGGCCCTGACGTTGCTGGGCCGGGCGCGCCGGGGGCGCAGAAGGACGAAAGGGCTTAGGCTGAGGCTTGCGGCCTTTGTCCTTCTGGGCGGAAGAGACCGAGTCCAAGGTAGCATTGGACTTCTCGATCCTCTGCAGGTGACCTTCCACCCCAGGGCCGAAGAGGTCAGTCCCCAAAAAGGGAACGTCCGCCAACTTGTGCTGGGTATCCGAAGTAAAGGTGGATATCCTCAGCCAAGCCCGACGACGCATGGCCACTGCGGCCGCCACTGAGCCTGGCACATGGTCCCGATGTCTAAAGCAGTCTGGAGCTGCTGTTGGCCACTGCCCTGCCCTGGTCCCACCTGCCTGACCGTAGTCTGCAGATCCGCGGGAAGAAGAGGGACGACTCATCCAGGGAGCCCAACAGGGCATGAGAAAATGTGCCATGAGGACGGCCGAACTAGCCTGACGTGAAGCCAGAGAGGACGCAGCATAGACTTTTTCGCCCGCATAATCCAATTCTGGATTCCTTGTCGGGAGGTTTGTCCACATCCCTGGTGCCTCCCGGCGCAGCGGGAAAACGATGTCAACCAACCTCAGCAGAGGGGTAAGTTCAAAACACGGACAGGAACCGTAGGGACCACGATACTTCCTGGCCATCCTGGCCGAAGTGCCAGGGCAGGAAGCAGGGCGCCTGCCAAAGCTCCAAGGCCGGCCCACTATGGCCTCGGCCACCGAAAGGCCTTAGGGGATCCTCGTCCAGAATTCGTGAGGATACCTGGCCCGTTTAGAAACAGGTTCGAGCTTCATCCCAGTGGACTCCGAGATGAGCAGGTAATCCTAGGAAGGACGAAGGGCTATCGCCCACCGACTGTCCTCCTGAGGACTCCAAGTCCATTTGCTTGGAGAAAGGAGGTAATCGCCCCGGACTCGAAGAGTCCTCAACAGCTGCCTTGGGCCTGAGCCACCCTCCACCTGCCGAGGCTTATCGGGAGTGAGGGGACAGACAGCCTATGGGGCAGTCCCTGAGCTGACCGAGAATTTTGAGTCGGAGCCCCAAATAACGGCTGTGGAGGCGGAGGTTCCACCAGAAATCGGGGCAGCTGGAATTTGTCGTAACAACCGCCTGGGAACAGGCCCTCGGCTACAACGAGGGGTTGCTCGCTGCTGCTCCGTGACAGCCACTTAATGGCCGGGAAGACGACTGGTAAGCTTATTCCTGGTCAGAAGGAGCTGTTGCCACATGAGTTTCTGCATCCTCCGACGCATCGCTGCCGAAGTCTCCCTCGTCGAGGAGGAGGAAGAAGCAGCGGCGCGCTTGCGCGGTGCGAGACCGAGACCGCCTATGGCGGCGGGATCTGGCTGACCATGAAGAGGTCCGAGACCGAGATCCAGAACTCGGCTAGGCCGAGGACAGCGGGAGGTGTCGGAATCGCACTCCCTCGGTTCGGAAGATTCCACCGAAGGCTCCGAACCGAGGCACAGACGCGCCGACGGGACCTCAACTCCAGGGGAACTGGGAGGGATTCTCAGCTTCTCCAGCCGACAACCCGTCATCCAACGGGTCGAAAAATCTCGACGCGCGACGGAGTCTCGATCAACTGGCCTGACGGGGACACCGTGAAGCCAGTGGCCGAAGCCGAGGGGTCGACCGAAGTCGACTGTCGACTACTGGGGGAGGGGGATCTTTCCCGCTCCCAAGAGCGTCGACGGTGAGACTTACTTTTGCTCTTTTTGGACCGAGAAAAAGGTCCAGAAGAAGTTGGACCCTCACCTTTCGTCGAGAGGGTCAGACAAAGCTCCTTAAAAAAGCCGTATGAGGCACTGAGAAGGCCAGGACAAATGCCGCAACCGAGGTAGAAGCGGCCCGCGCCATATCTCTTCAGGGGTGATCATCTGCTCGAGCTGATCCGCTGAGCCCGCGCCGCCGCGACACACCGGCCAACCGGCCTCTTAGACTTAACCGAGGAATTTTTCTCAGGACGCCCAGCTGTAAACAGGCAGCACGGGTCTTCGAGGACGAGGCCGAAAAAGAAGAGCACAGGTCGCAGCCTGCGGGTGGTGCTCAAAGCCTAAGCAGTAGACACACGTGGAGTGCGGATCCGTCCGAGACATCTTTCACCAAGGGCATTCCGGAAACTGGGAGTCGAGTTTGTCCATCGAGTCATGGTAGGGAGAGAAGACCAAAGTCTTTTAGCAAAAACTTTTAATTTCCTTAAGATCTAAGAGTTAGGAACCAGTCTTATATGCAGAGCGTTAAGGAGGAACCTGAGCTTCCAAGCGGTAAGGAAGATCTGGCGTCATGGGGTGGAGCCGAGAGTTTTACCACCCGAGTGGGTGGAAGGAGCCAGCTTGAAGACCTTCCGGCAAGATTTAAAGCGGCAAGGAACCTGCCAGACAGTGTGGATGAACAACATATCCATGTCCCTAGAAATAGCCAATTCAGTTAAGAAGGGGGATAAAACCTTTTATAGGTACATTAGGGAGCACAGAAAGGTTAAGGGAGGAATAGTGAAAATTAATAAGGGAGAGGGGAGGTGGGCAGAGGGAGACAGTAAAAGGCAGAGTTACTAAATGAATACTTTTGCTCAGTATTCACAAAAGATGATGAGGAGGAGTTACCCAAACCAGACAATAGAAGCACTCTGGGTAGGGGGGCTGATACCAGTCCATTTGACAGAAAGAGTCCTGAAAAACTCCTAAAACTCAAGGTGACAAAGCAATGGGGCCTGACAGGATTCACCCAGAATCCTAAAAGAACTAATGGAGGACCTAGTAACACCACTGACCACACTTTTTAACAAATCATGGGAGGATGGGGTGGTACCTGAGGACTGGAGGAGGCAGATGTGATTCCCTTCACAAAAGTGGGAGCAAGGCAGAAGCAGAAAACTACAGACCTGTAAGTTTGACCTCAGTGGCAGGAAAATTATGGAATCACTTCGAAAGAATTGTTGAGCACCTAGAGGCCAGCGGTACAGGACCAAAAGCAGCATGGATTTACAGCAGGAAGGTCATGTCAGACGAATCTAATTGATTTCTTTGACTGGGTGACCAAAGTAATAGACCAGGGAGGGGCTGTGGATATGGCCTACCTAGACTTTAGAAGGCATTTGACACAGTCCGCACAAAAGATTGATAATCAGTTAGCCAGCCTGGGAGTGGGTCCCAGGGTGGAGCCTGGGTAGCAAACTGGCTGTACAACAGGACACAGAAGGTAATAGTGAATGTAACTCATTCTGAAGAAAGGGGGGTCACTAGTGAGTACCTCAGGGCTCAGTATAGGTCCAGTCCTCTTTAACATCTTTATAGGTGACATTGCAGAGGGTCTGGAGGAAAGGTATGACGCTTTGCAGATGACACAAGATCTGTAACAGAGTTGATACACAAGGGGTAGAAAGGATGAGAAGGGACTTGACAAGGTTGGAGAAATGGTCAGACATATGGCAACTTAGATTCAACGCAAAGAAGTGCAAGTAATGCACCTGGGAAACAAACCCAGGAGAAGAGTACACAATAGCAGGGAGGTACTAACAACAACAAAATGGAAAGGGACCTGGGGTAGTCATATCAGATGATCTAAAGGTGGGTAAGCAATGTGAGAAGTCAGTAAGGAGAGCCAGGGGATACTGGGATGCAGCAGGAAGGGGCATCACAAGTAGAAAAAGGAAGTGGTTATCCCTCTGTACAGACAGCTGGTGAGACCCCATCTGGAGTACTGTGTGCAGTTCTGGAGATCCAATCTCGCAAAGACATAGACAAGATGGAAGCTGTCCAGAGCAGGGCAACTAAAATGGTGCAGGGTCTGCACGGAAGACATATGAAGAGAGACGAAGGAGCTTAATATGTAGCCTCGAGGAAAGGAGAGAGGGGGACATGATAGAAACGTTCAAGTACCTCAAGGTAATCAACAAAGTCCAAGAGGGTAGCATCTTTCAAAAAAGTGTGCAAGAACAAGAGGCACAATTTGAAGATAGAGGGGTCGGTCAGAGGTAATTTAAGGAAGTATTTTTCACAGAGAGGTTGTGGATGCATGGAACGGCCTCGGAGGAGGTTGTGGAGTCAAAATCAGTGGTGGAATTCAAGCATGCATGGGACAGTCATAAGGCAATTCTAGGGGGTTGGGGTAGGAAGAAGTAGGCTGCTGGTTAACTAGGATCTGCAGCTTATCCAGTAGGTAGGGAAATGGGCAGACTGGGTGGGCCAAGCGGTCCTTATCTGCCATCAAATTCTATGTTTCTATGAGTACTGTGTGCAGTTTTGGAGACCTCATCTACGCAAGGACATAGACAGGATGGAAGCAGTCCAGAGGAGGGCAACTAAAATGGTGCAGGGTCTGCATCAGAAACCATATGAAGAGACAGAGAGCTTAATATGTATACCCTTGATGAAAGGAGGGACGGGGGGACATGATAGAAACGTTCAAGTACCTCAAGGAAATCAACAAAGTCCAGGAGGGTAGCATCTTTCAGAAAAAGAGATGTGTAAGAACAAGGGGGCACAGTTTAAAGACAGAGGGAGACGGTTCAGGGGTAATGTGAGGAAATTTTTCACGGAGAGAGTGGTGGACGCATGGAACCGCCTTCCTGGAGAGGCTGTGGGGTCTAAAACAGTGGAGGAATTCAAACATGCATGGGACAGACATAAGGCAATTATAGTGGGGGGTGGCAGGAAGTAGGCTCTTGGATAACTAAAATCTGCAGCTTATCCAGTAGGTAGGGAAATGGGCAGACTGGGTGGGCCAAGTGGTCCTTATCTGCCGTCAAAGTCTATGTTTCTATGGCGCCTGTTGAGCATGCACAGTACATGGTTTTGCAGCACTGCAGTGCGCGGGGCCCCGCAGCTCAATGGTGTCATAGGTGGGACATGTCATCAGGCCTACACTAGGGCTATACCGTGCACAACGCACACACCTGCACACGTGCAATCCCAGATAGTGCAACGAGCAAACCTGCTATATTCAGCCAGTGTATGCAAAGGAGGTCCTTGGGCAGTCCATGGGCAACAAGCCACATTATCATGTCATTATAGGTGGTGCTGCATACATTAGCATGCCAATTGCACCTGGCTATTTAAGGGAACACAGTGCACCACCTATACATCATTATGAAAATGCAGATGAACAGAGGTAAGTGTTCAGTGCACTAAACTGTGTGGCGAGTGCTGCTGCCTGTGCATATGCGTTACTAACAGCATGTCCCCCAAATGCATTATGCAAAGCCATATCTCTTGACCTGTTGCCCCAAATATCAGGGACAAGGCTTACAAAAATCAAGGACAAAGACCCACACTCAGGGACACATCACAAAAATTGGCAATGTTCCCTTAGAAGGCTAAAAGAATAAGGTAGTGCAAGCTGCATGTTCCGATGTAGAATAAGTCTAACCATAATGGTCAACAGTATTTTTGTGTGTACAATCCCCACTGTTCAAACATAAAAACACAAATGTTAAGTGGGACAGAGGAACATGTGGAGGCAAAATTAGGGAAGCCCCTAACAATCAGGAACAGGTGAGCATTATGGGCACTGCCAGAGCCCTTGGAGATTTCTGGAACTGTCCTTGTCCACTGGGGTGCTGATCCTGTGTTCATGTAGTGGACAGCCATTCTTAGCTAGACAACGTTCCCAAATGTCCTGTGTTACCAAGATGGCTGTATGGGACATCTGGCCATGTGGACAATGCAGACATCCTATAGCATACAGGACACCCAGTAGCACTATGGCCATTGCGTGTACTAGATTGGGGTTACTGTCCTATTGTGGTTTCACTACTCCATGTGGCCCTGGAGCCAGGGAGCAGACAACCATCCCCACAGCAGTGCAGGGGCTGATGTCTACAGGTGGCCATCGTCATGCTGTACACAGCGGGGGACCACTGCACATATGCTACTGTGCTGCAGAGTACTTGACACAGCAGTATGTGAAGGCAGAAGCATGTGGTCAGCATGGGATGGCACGTGTACGGTACACACTGGCATCTGTTGCACATCCACGTCACAGTGCAGCATGGATGTGGTGCCTCTGAGTTACAGCACCATGGATGTGGTGCCTCTGTGTCACTGGGCCAGAGTCTGCAGTGTTCCAGAACATTCCATGTTGTGCAGTGGTGCATACTGCAGGCGATGTCCTCATGTATTCATTGTACTACCATGGCCACATTGTCCATGGCCTCATGCCCCATGCCCTGTACAGTATGGGACGTACCCTGCAGTGTTCCAGAACATTCCATGTTGTGCAGTGGTGGACACTGCAGGCGATGTCCTCATGTATTTATTGTACTACCATGGCCACACTGTCATGGCCTCATGCCCCATGCCCTGTACAGTATGGGACATACCCTGCAGTGTTCCAGAACATTCCATGTTGTGCAGTGGTGGATACTGCAGGCGATGTCCTCATGTATTCATTGTACTACCATGGCCACACTGTTCATGGCCTCATGCCCCATGCCCTGTACAGTATGGGACGTACCCTGCAGTGTTCCAGAACATTCCATGTTGTGCAGTGGTGGACACTGCAGGCGATGTCCTCATGTATTCATTGTACTACCATGGCCACATTGTCCATGGCCTCATGCCCCATGCCCTGTACAGTATGGGACATAATCTGCAGTTTCGGGGGCCCTGCGACAGTGACTTTGCAGAGGTTGAGGTGCTTCATTTCCTACTGTCTAGGTGTTGCCTGTCCTATGGGGGTGTCATCCATCCTCTAGGGGTCTACATGCCTACAGGTCCCCAATGCCTGCACCCAGCTTGGGAGGGCTGCTATCAGCTACTCACTAGCAATTGTTTGGAACTCACTCTAAAAAACCATGAAGCTAAATAACCTCCCACCCTTAATATCCTTCAAAAGATTATTCACCACCCTATTCCCAGAACTCTGCAACTGCTCCACAAGGCCTAATTCACGGCCCTACCCACCCCCTTTTCTGCTCGTCTTTCTATATGCTGAAAACTCCAGTTCCCAGTCCCAAGATTCACCCTCAAAATGCCTGCTAGGTCCTATAATCTACATATTAACTCTGATGTGCCAACTGCCTACTGTCTCCCAGATTATAAGTGTTAATGCCTTGTACATATGTATATTGTTATATACTAGCACTTATGTCATTGTATTACTGTTTTTGTTACCCTGTCATTGTATTACTGTTTATGATACCCTTGTCAATGTAATAACACTTGCACTTCTTGACCACTCAGGTCCATCTTGTAAATGAGCTATGCTCAATGATGTTCGCCTGATTAAATAAAGATTTTGATTGATTGATTGACATGCTGCCAGTGGTGGGCTTGCAGGCTGGGTGCTAGCGTCATAGCAGAGCGGAGGCCCTGGGACACCGGCACATTTTACCCTGTGTGTCCAATGTTTGTGACCTATACCATGGGCGTATGGCAATGCAGTGTGCCTGCGCTCACCACCATTGGCACTGGTGTGGCCATGTCAGGGAGGGGACACCTCCCAACCAAGCAGCACACTGCAGGCGGGGTAGCCCTGCACAGACATACATCCGTGTGGGTGGCCTAGGGGTATGTGGGCCACTGTCACTGTCCACGCCAGCCTGTCTGTGACCATTGCCAGTGCTGGGCACACACATGGATGGGCCGGTGTTGGTTGGCCTAGGGCTGTGGCAGGGCATGCATGTCCAGGACCCAGCTGTGGTGAATGGTTTGGGGGGAGGACGACTTGTGGTCAGCTCCACTGTGTGCCGCTACCTCTGTTCCTCAGTCACTTGTCTTGCACCCCCTTGTCTGGCAGGTACTATGGAAGACAGTGACAGACCGTGGGCCCACTGCTTCTGCGCAGAAGAACTACTGTACATGCGATGGCATATGCCTACAAGGCCAGGGAGGATGTCATGTCCAGTGACAAAAGCACTGATGCTCATGTCCGGCAAGCCTGGGACAAGAACATGGAGGAGGTGAATGCCATCGGCAGACAGAACAGGCCTGTGTATACGCTGAGGAAGTGCTTCCAGGACTTAATGCTCACAAAGGAGGCCGTGACGAGGGAGTGCAGGGAAATGCTTGTCACAGGTAGACCCCTCATGGGCAACAGGACGAGTTGGTCCCTGGCTCCTGTCGGGGGCCATAGCTTTCACACCATGGCCCGTGTAGTGTGGAGGTGACTGCAGTGTCGGGTGGCAGTCATAAAAGCCATGTCATATCCACCCAGCCATGTGAATGACTGCCTGCGAGAGCTCCCGTAAGCCAGATTTGTTGCTGTGGTTGTCCACCAGTATGGGTGCACACTGAGGCCATGGCTGGGTAGCACATGGGGTGTGGGCAACAGTAGTGTGTCCCCCTCACCCAGTACGTGGCCAACTGTGTGCATGCCCACATCAATGCCCTATGTGGTGCTGCCCATCTGCCCTCCAAGGCCGGGATGTGTGCATCCTGGGGTGGTGGGGTGTGCCTGCACTAGGTGAGAGGTGTGCATTGGTGCTGCATGCTCTCCCTGGTGGTGGGGTGTATGTCCACCAGTGCTGGGTGAGTGGCCACTGGCACTGTGCTATGTCCCCCATGGTGATGGTGTGCGTGTTCCTGGTGTAGGGGTGTGCCCCTCACTGCATGGTATGGGCTCTCACCTGCACAGACTGCCTTGGCACATGGCACTGTTTCCAAGGGGATGCATGCCACCTCTCCCTGTACACCACTCCATCCAGTACGGTTCTAATCAATTCCCTCATCATCTCCATACAGCATAGCCCATGGAGCCAGATACAGAGAAGGATGCTGCAGGACCATCCTGGCATGTGCAGTGCCTGCTGCCCACTCGCCCACACTAATCAGAGGACAGCACAAGGATGCCTTGGGTGATGAAACCTAAGCTGAGAGCTTAAAGCAGAAACAGCTGGCCCCAGCCTGGGGCAGGCAGTCCCCCACAGCCAGAACTCACACCACCTGGAACTAGCCGCAGTCACATGGCCCAGCAACATACACAGTGGCTGCTCATTTCTGTCCCTGGCATAGCCATGGCCATGCTGCCCCAGGACCCCATCACCACCACAACCACTGTCTTACCATTCCCCGCCATCACTACAGGGCAGGACACCACTGCGCCTCCCCATGAGGCCACGGACCGCACAGCTACAGCCCTGCAGCCACACCTCCATCACAATGGGCCAGACACAGCTGGCTCACTACGCCCACAACGAGCTGCTGCATCTATTACGAGGCAGACCCAGACCATACAAGGGCCACAAATCTAGCCCAACCCTGTCCCTCTGGACAATCCTCAGTGGCAGGGGGATGCAGCCAAGACCAGGCAGCTGCTGAAGACTATCGTGGAGGCACAGAGGACCGTGCAGAAGGAGCCGACTCACCTCCGCCACTGACAAAAGCTGCATGAGGACATGACATGTCTATGCCAAATGCTGCATGATGACATGCAATGTGTGAAGAAGCAGGCAGAGTCATGACATGCTGTACTCATGGCTGTCCTACAGGACATGCGTGGCACCATGCGGGAGGCTGTAGTCATGGTGATGGGCACTGTGAGAGCTGGCCACAGCACCAGACAGTCCACTGCGAGTAGTGCCAACCCACAATAGACACCGAGGTATATGCTGTTGCCACACAGTGCTGGGTCAAGAACGTCCAATACCCCAGGACTCCCAGATCACTAAGGACACCACGCACACTGTGTCACGACCTGACCTCCCCGTGATAGGTGTCCCATGGCCAAGGGATGACACTGTTGCCACAGGCATCCACCATACCGTCACTGAGGTCCACTGCCCCACCACACAGGGGGCTGCACAGGCAGATGGTCCGTACCCAGGGTGGTGGTAGTGGACAGACGGAGGTGGTGCATGGCTGCCCCCTGCCACCAGGGTGTTCCCATTACTCCTGTGGTACTCTTGCAACACCCCCAGCTGCCCTGTGTCAAAACAACGGCTGTCCAACTCTGGCCTGGCTACAGTGGCATACAGCACCCACCCTGCCCGGCTGGCAGGCAGGTATCTCTGTAGACCTCCCTGTTGCCCCCACCACATGGCCCATGGTTCTGTGTCCCCATGTGCTACACCCATGCAGGTAGGCCAGTAGTACCATGCAACCTGCACTCTCGTCCCCCGGCCTGGATGACATGTATCTGTGCTGGCACTCCTCAAGAGCACTGGTGTCCATGGACGTCAGCATCTGTGTTCCCTATTCACATACCCCTTTGCCCAGCAGCATGGCATTTGTGTTGTGCACACCATGTTACCCCCTTGCCGAGCATACTGCACTGCTTTAATTATTGTTGTTGCTGGCGGTGCCCTGTCTGTGTCATAATACATTACAGAACCATCCTACAGTGTCCTGAGTGGTCTGTACTACCTGCCAGTTCCACAGATGTCACATATGATGCGGGCTCTGTACTTCTGGGCCCTTCTGGCCATTCTTGGATCATGCCTGTCAAGCTGTTCCAGTATCCCCTGCTCCTCTGGCCCCATATCTGATGCAGACTAGATCTCTGTGGTCAGCAGGCATATCCTACAGTTGAGCACCATGTTGTGTAGTATACAACAGACTAGGAATATGGCACAGGCTTTGTGAGGGGTGTATTGTAATGCAACACTGGAACAGTCCAGGCACAAAAACGACATCTTGGGCATGCCAAAGACACACCCCATGATACTGTGTGTGGCAATGTGTGCCAAACTGTACCTGTCCTCTGCTATGGACACAGGGCAGACGGCAGGTGTGAGGAGCCAGGGACGCAGGGGATAGGCACTGTCCCCTGTGAAGGTAAAGGGCATAGGTTAATGTCACATAACAGCATAGGCACATCATCAGTGATGACAGGCAACAACCAGTGGTCCATCCAGTCCACCCATCTACCCTAGCATACCCAGGACCTATTGGGCATACGTGGTTCTATGTCTTTACATCTAATATGGGGCTTGTGGGGGGTGCCTGTGGGATGTATTTACCGACAAGGTAGCCGCTAGTGATGTCCCCACTTTCAAAACTCCAGCACAAGATGGAGCTGTGCCATATGAAGGTGTTGTGGGTGCTGCAGGGGTACCATGCCAGGACACTGATACACCCTATTAAATCACACACCACCTAACAGTTTTTGGGAGTGACACACTTTCCTATTGAGAGAAGAGTCCATTCCTTCAATGGTGGGTGCCCAGATGACAGCATGGATGCAGCCAATGGCACAAAGTACAGATGGTAGGGGCAAAACTTGATGGAACTGCTGCAGGGATGCTGTGTGCTCTGCCAGTGTGTCGTGGAATACGATAAACTCACCAGCGTGTTCCAGCAGTGTGTCTAGGAACAGGTACGAGGTGGCTGACTGCAAGATGCCGATGGTGTCCCCCACTGGTGTCTGAAATGTTCTGTGGCCAGAAAACACACTGCAGCCATCACCCTGAGCTCCATGGAAAATTTATGTCTGCAATGGGTCTTAGTCTGGAGCTGGTCATGCAGGAGCCCACAGAACTATCTGAGCATGGGCCTGTTGAGCATGTACCAGCCCACAAGCTGGTCATCACAGGGGACTTTGTATGTGACTCATGGATGGTACTGTCTGTGTGCAGTATAGTACCTCCACAGCCAACATATGGGCCCAGGGTGAGCATCTGCCCTCTCCTCCTGCTGTACAGCCTCCTGCAGCATCTACACTAAGTTAGCTCCCCTGAATGCCATCTTGGACTATGGCCTACAGTGACTCTGCTAGTCTCTGGAGTTTGCCCAGGTTTAAGTCAGCCTTTTTATAGGCGGTAACTGTATGGCACTATGTGACCTGCACTAACCTCATTGTGCAACGCTAACATGCTGAATATCGCCCTATGCTGATATACATGGTCCCGCCCCCAATTTGCACACTGCATACATTTCCTTTGCATGTGCACTATGGGATTTAGCACAACCCTTTGAATATGGGATTTTGGTGCAATACTCCACGCAATGCGGCCGCAACCACTTTGTTCGCCATGCAAAGTTTGAATATCTAGCCCCAGCTGTGAGAAGAAATCTGCTTTAAAAAGAAGACACTGTACAGAAAACCTATTGATATTTCTTGTAGAAATTGAAAAGTCTCTGGTCTTTATATGCAACATTTTATTCCACTAGTGAGCATACAGTACAATAATAATGGCATACGAGTAAATTTGGCAGAAAAATAAGATGTATCCAAGACACCTAGAAGTAGATATTTTAATATGAGGTCAGTTCAATGCCAGAACTGAGAATTGCAATTACTGAGGTGATTCAAGTACAGAGTTCCCTTTTACAGACCAGAACTTACATTATAGAGACTCAGCTGATGCAAAGATAAACAAACTAGATCAAGATTAATAACATTTATTACAGACACTGGGTTGACGAGCCAGTCCGCCGGTGCAGCAGAAAGATTCACCATTACGACACTGGCAACCCGGGTTTGGGAACAGACTCGGGCATCGGAGGGCTTGGCCGGTGGACAGAAGGCTTAAGCGTCTGACGACTGCTCGCCTTCTCTCAGGGGGAGGGTGGGGTTGAGGGCTGGGCCTACTGACTCCTGGCGGAAGCCAGGGGAAAAGCAGTTCGTCTGGGTCCCCCTACCTAGGGGAGCATGACAGACGTCGGCATCTGCCTCGATGTCCTGAACGTCATGCTCCTGCGGGAGAAAACCAGAGGAAAATAGCGCACCGGTGAGGTGACAGGCCTCCTGGACCCTCGCTACCAGAGCTCCCGAACCATGAATGGCCACCCCAGCAGCACCCAGGAACACTGGAAGGCTGGTAAGGCTCATTCCCTTCGCAGGAAGGGGACCCGCCCGATGAAGGGATACATTGGGGTACCCTGGGTAGCTGCAATGTGGGGCGGTGGGTGGCTGGGAGTAGCCCAGGATGAGAATAGGTCCGTGAAGAGGCCCAAAGGAGTGACTGGCCAGTGTGCAGGGTGGGGAACATTAAAAAAAAAAAAAAATACAAAGAAAATGGGTTGAGACAGTCCTCAACAGAAGGTTCGAAGGCAAGGCAATTTATTTGTTAGAGGCCCATCCCAACCCGCTGATTATTGTAGTTTAGTGTTGGTTTCTAGGATGTGTTGGAGGCCTACCCCCACGGTCGTGCGCTATTCATCCGCCGCCCTTCGCACCCTCCATCCCTTTATCTCCCCCCCATTGCAGTTTACTACCTACCAGTGCTGTAGAGTGCTAAGCATCGCATGGCGAAGTCAGAAGTCTGACGTCAGAGGATGGATGAGCGGGGCCACCGCATCGGGGTCGTAAGATCCAGAAGACACCCTGGGGCGAAATGGAACCCAGATCATGGTTCACCATGTCTGATTTCCATATCCAAAGGCACCACCAATTTTGGTGGGCAGGTGGTTTGGGCGGCCCTGGAGGTTCATCCGACTCGAGTGGTGTTATGCAGTGCCAGGTCCATTAAAAACAAGACTGCAATTATTGCAGATCTTGTGGGAACATTGGACCTGGCTTGTATCACTGAGACCTGGCTGGATGAGAACTCTGGCTCTGTATTGGAGGCTATAACTCCAACCGGGTACCCGGTGATAAACCGCTCGAGATTGGATCGCGGGGGGTTGCGGTCTGTTTCAAGACTGAACTGGGCCTCACAAATGTACCAGTTGAGGAGACTGAGTCATTTGAGTGTACCGTAGTAGCAGGTGTAGGCTGTAGGATCGCTCTCATATACCGTCCACCCAGAGATGAGAAGTGGTTCCTTCAGGAAGTGGCAGACTTCGTGATCGACCTGGCGTTTGAGTCGCCCAGGCTAATGGTCCTGGGCGACTTTAACGCCTGGATCGATGATGAACTCTCGCAATTTGGACAGCACTTCCTTCAGGTAATTACATCTCCGGGCCTTACACAGATTGTTACTGCTGCTGCCCACATACATGGTCATTCTCTTAACTTAGTCTTCCTCCTGGGGATCGAAGCCTCAGACTTGGGGGTGGAACCAGTCGGATGGTCCGATCATTACATCGTGGGATTCAGTTTTCACGCCCCCCTTCGTAGGCTGACCCTTGTAGAGATGGTCAGGTACTGCCGTTTACGAAATATAAGTTCTCAGGGCCTGGCTGCAGTGCTTGACCTATCAGTCCTTCCATTGGCAAACAACGACCCAGAGACCCTAGTGATAACCTATGATATGGCCATTTCTGCAGCCCTGGATGTCGTTGCTCCTGTCCGTGTTCATCCTCTCTCCCTTTGCCCTCATTCCCCCTGGTTTGATGAGACTTTGAGGTATATACTGTGACTTGGACGAAGGTTAGAGCATTGCTGGTGGAAATCCACCCTGGATGCCGACCACCTTAAATTGATGGACCATTATCAGGCCTGTCAATCTGT
The DNA here is from genome assembly GCA_016271365.2 of Neoceratodus forsteri. Lineage (NCBI taxonomy): Eukaryota > Metazoa > Chordata > Ceratodontiformes > Ceratodontidae > Neoceratodus > Neoceratodus forsteri. Next base: position 487,619,282 of record CM057451.1, on the reverse strand, counting down.
AATCACCCGTAAGAAGGCAGAGTTCCTGTCCGGGAGATTGTGGCCATCAGAACTGACCAGCTCAACTTTTTCGAACCCTGGACAGACTGTGCAACCCAGCCTGTCTACAGGTTCAAAAAGCCTTTTCGCAAGTGGAGTGCGATGAGCTTGCTCGATTCTTTGCGACTAAGGTGGACAACATCAGGGCTGAGCTCCAACCAGCACACTCTAAGGGCGTTGCTCTGGATTGGCACTTGGCCGCTGTTCCTTATCTTTCCTGGAGTTCCTTCGACCGCCCGGAGTTCATGGATGTCATGCGGATTGTCCAGGGCATGCACTCTACATGCTGTAGTTTGGACCCAGGACCAACAACCCTAATTATGGGTTGTAGTGACATCATTGGTCTGGTCCTCGCGTGGATTGTCTGGTGCTCCTTGGAAACAGGTGAGTTTCCTTGCTTCCTGAAGGAGGCGATGGTAACACCACTCCTGAAGAAAACTTCTTTGGACCCAGACTGTCATGCGAACTACAGACCTATCTGAAACCTTCCCTTTATAAGGAAGGTGATTGAGAAAGTAGTGGCTGTATAGCTGGAGAGCCGTTTAACCATCCATGACATCTATTATCCTCTCCAGTCTGGTTTTTGAAAGAGGCATAGTACTGAGATGGCACTGGTTTGGGTGCTCAGTGATCTCCTGATGGCAAGAGATTGGAAAAACAGCTCCATCTTGTTCTTCTAGATCTCTCTTCAGCATTTGACAGTGTGGACCATGGGGTTCTCCTCGGTCGCCTGAGGTTCATCTTTGGCCTGTCTGATACAGTCCTCAGGTGGTTTACATCTTTCCTCACTGGAAGAACTCAGAGGGTGGTGTCGGGGATTTATTCCTCTGACCCAGTTCCTCTGTCATGCGGGGTGCCTCAGGGATCGGTGTTGTCCCCCATGTTGTTCGCAGTGTATATGCTACCCCTTGGAGACATTGTAAGAAGGTATGGGCTGAGGTTTCACTGCTATGCTGATGATACCCAACTGTACCTTTCTTTTGCGCCCGACCAGGATAGAGCTCTCTCGGTTTTTATAACTGCCTCGCTGAAATACAGGACTGGAAGAATTCGAGTTGGCTGAAGTTGAACTCTGAAAAGACTGAGGTGCTGGTTGTGGACCCAGGGCACCGGATAATGGGGTTGGGGGTAGGTTCACCCTCGGGACTTTTTCTTGGGGGTTTATCACTCCTGACCTCTGAACAGGTGCGAAACCTGGGGGTAATTTTTGATGAAGGGCTAACAACGCGTTCGCAGGTGTCCCCAGTCGTCAAATCCTCATTCTCTCATCTGAGGACTATCTCCAGGGTTAAGCATCTTGTTCCGTCTGGCGATCTCCCTACATTGGCCCATGCCTTTGTGTCCTTGCACCTGGATTATTGCAATTCCCTTTACCTAGGGCTACCTGGGGTGGATATCCGCTGCTTGTAGCTGGTGCAGAATGCAACAATCTGTTTTTAAGTATTTGTAATTAAGTGATTTTATGACTTATTCTGATTTAACTGTTGTAAGGCGCCTTGGCTATGGAAAGGCGCCACATAAATAAAGATTTATTATTTATTATTATTAACCAGGTAGGCTAAACTAGGCCAATGGCCCGTTTTCAGGTGCAACCAACAACAGTCGAGACACTTAACAAGAGTAGCAACAAGTACAATAAATTAATATTAAAAACAAGAACATGCCTGCCCGGTGGCGCAGAGGGCTGAGGTGCTGGCGCCTTACCTCGACCCATGCCGGCGACCCAGGTTCAGGAACGGACTCAGGGCTCCGGGGGTCGGCAGGGGAAGAGAGGATTGAGTGTCCGGAGGACTGCTCTCCTCTCCTGGGGTGGGTGAGTGGGAAGCATCGCTCAACTGTTTAGAATTCATTTTAAAATATGTAAGTTAAAATTAATTTTAGGTAGAAGTTAGAAGGTGATAGGCCAACCCTTACTTTCTTTTCTTCTTCATATTCTTCAGTTATTGACAATACAATTTGTGTATTCACCGATATTAAAAAAATATAATTATTTGATGAGCCCCACTCATGCTAAATGACCAGTATTCAACAATATTAAACTTGTCAAAATAAAACAAACAAAACACAAAACAGCAAACAAAAATAAATTAACTAAATAAAATATAATCCCTCAATTCTCAGCTTGAGGGAGTAGCCAAATAAAACACAAACTATAACCAATTATATTATCTAAATAAAATTTAAACAAAACAAACTCAACCCAACCCCAAAACTATAAATTAAAATTAATACAATAAACTATAACAGTCAGTCCAGGCCACTCTCAATGTAAATGTAATATAATGTCCAAAGTCCAATGTTTAAATGAAAATTCAGTCTGAAAAAAATTAAAATTCAATTAGACAAAAATCTAGGAGGTTCCCAAGAACCACAGTTAATCCACTCAGAACCTCGAGCTCTCACCACTGGAGTTGAGGGGGTAAACTTTCAAAAACTTAGATGAATGTATCTGGGAGCTCACACCTCCAGGGAACAGTGACACTGTTCAGTTTCTCTCATGGGCTCTCACCTCCACTCGAGGACCAACAGAGCCCCAGCATATTACAATAGTCTTGAATCCCAGAAAAACATTCCAAAGTCACACACTCTGTAACTGAAAATAAAACAACTCACTTCAGAATCCAGGTCACAGAACAAGGGAAATGAGCTAGGGTGCCCAAGAAACTACAGTCCCGCTTTACCACTCCACCAGATTCTTCGTACCAGCAGATATCAATCAGGGCTGAAGCTGCGCTCCAGGCGCTAAAGACGCCTAGTCCACAGCTGATATTCAGACAATACTGGAGAGTCCCACCCAGGCCCCCAAACCTCTTCCAGACCTGCTCATCACTACAGCTGCCACCACCTACCGTGTGGCAGGCCGGAGATGCCGCCCAAATGGCCATGCTGGCAGCAACGTACACACCACCAGATCGGGTCGGGGCCAGGAAGGAACTCCTCCCCATGGTCCACAGCGTCTGCTGCCAGGTCAAACGCTGCTCGATTCCTTGCACTCCTCCACAATTCAGCCTCACAGTCCGAATCACTCCTCGCACCACTACTGGGAATCCACGCCCTGCTCGCAACACTCCCTTCAACAGCAGTATCGAAGACTCTCCAAGTAGTACCTGTTTTCAGTTACAGAGTGTATATATTAGAAAAATACAGTAGATGGGATTTTGTTTCTATGGGGATGCAAATGTTGATAAAGGCGTCCACTACTCCATTTTCCAGTTACAGAAAATACAGTGATTGAAATGTTGTTGTATGCAGACGCGGATATTGATAAAAGCGTCCGCTACTTGAGTTTCAGACCAGAACAGAAGCAAACATAAATAAACAACAAATAAATGTAACTAATACAAAAAAACAGAGATAAAACAGATTAATAACATAAGTAAACTACTATAAACTACTCCTGCTCCACGCTGCTGCTTATGGCCAGCCCAGCACAGCCGCCATGATCTTAATAACAGTTTAAAGCCGCAGTATTTGTTGGTCATCAAAAAATGGCATCATATAGGTTTTTTTTGGTTTGTTTTGTTTTTTTAGCAAAAATGCATTTCTGACATGCTTAAATTTATCCTCAATATTTTTGTTTTTAATTTTCTCTGATATTTATATGGTTAATTTTGTAACTAATGATTCGTCATTAAAGATGACTGCCACTTACAATTTTTAATATCTCTTCCACTGAGGTTACCCGTTAAATGTATGTACTAGATTTATACTGTGGATGTATTAGGATGGTGCTTGCACATGTTTCTGATGGTAAACAGCACAGCCCTAAACCAAGACATTTCTTTTTTTCTTGGCGGGCATGGCATGGGAGCGGGAACTTTTAAAATCTTAAAATGTATGCATCTTAGTTCAGAAATAAAAGAAAACAAAAAAAATGGTATATTGATGTTTTTGCCAGAAAAACATCATTGCCGGAAAAAAAACTTTATGGTGACTTACTGTACCAATACTGAAGCTTTAAATAAAAATTAACGTAAGAAAAGTATAAACTGGGATGACACAATAGAAAATAAAATAGCAAAAATATATTTAGTAAGTGTAGTGCAAATTATAAATTAAATGCTTCTGGCAATAGATACAGACTACCATATTTTTTGTTTACAAGAAATATTTGAATCTTTCTCCACGATATTATACACTATTAGGAAAAGCCGACAGGTTACATCATGGTTCAATTGAGACTGTAAAAGAGAACAAGCTAAAAATACCCAGTGAGAGCCAATTTATTTTTATGTATTTTCACTTAGAATTTTTGGCTGGGGAAAGGTACACTGAGACTAAAGTCGTTTCCGGGTGCATACCATGATCACAATAAGGTTAAAGTGACTTAACCCAGGATCACACTGCATGCAAGTGGAGGTTGTGGGAAGAAGCTCAGGTCTGCTGGATGTACCAAGCTTGTTCACAACTCGGTGATCTAAATGTGATAAGGCTGAATAAGGCCATGCCCCATTTGTTATGCAGAAAAAGTTTAAACGCAAGGGTCTGTTCTACCCTCTCCTTTTTCTGTCTCTTCTCTGTCTGGTTACTTAGCCAATTTTAGTGGACATAGGAACTGATCCTCCGACGGGTTTGCAATTCCCTCTCGCTATCTCTCTGCCTTACCTTGCTACTACTGACTTTTCTTCCCCCTTGCATATGTGTGGGTATAAAAATATACAGTATGTAAATCTTTATGTGGAAATGTCACCGATACTGGGATTCCTTTGTTTAAAACTGTATATAGTTATACTGCTGAAATGATTGCAAAACTAAAACTGTATATATTTATACTGTTGAAATTATTGCAAAGCTATTTGGAACTCAAGGGGTTAACCTGAGATACAGTTTTTAAGCCTTTTGCAGAACTGTAAACAAGAGGTCAGTTCTGGGTCACCAAGTTATTTTTGTTGCACCTGCAAGGAATGAAACTTACAAGAACATTCTGTGAGAAGCAGGCCCTCTTAACGAGTTCCCAGACAAAGACTTGCTAGAGAGACAAGGAGAGTGAGAGACTGAAACTTGGAATTAAGAGATACCCTCAGAAGAAGGACTCAGTTTTCTCTGTTTTTACTGCCTTTGTAAATAGTTATACTGAATAATTTTTATTTTGCTGTTACTGAGAAAAATAAAACGCCATTTGCGAATTTTGAAACTGCTCCCGATTTTCCTATGCTTCCTGACCCGTGCCTCGATGACACTAATCTATAAGCTCTACTGCCATATGATGGTAAAATGGGAGGAGGGAAGAAAGCAGCGGAGCAAAGGCGTGAGTAAAGAGCAGATAGGCAGCGAAACATGGAAGGCCATTATTACTAATGCTCGCAGCCTGGGGAATAAAGTCCCAGACCTGGAAGCACTGTTAGTAGAGGCAGACCTGGACATAGCAGCAATAACAGAGACCTGGTAAACCACAAATCATGACTGGGATGTTAATGTACCAGGGTATGCTCTGTTCAGGAGGGATTGGGGGGGTAGAAAAGGGGAAGGGTGGGCATGTACATTGGGGATGGTATAAAGGCAACGGAGGTACTAGACAGACGGGGAGGCTGAGGAACTGTGGGTCACCCTTGAGTCAGGCAATGGTACAGCAATCTGAGCAAGGGTGATTTACAGGCCTCCAGCACAGGGGGAGGAGTTGGATAGGGATCTAGGGGATCAAATTCATGCAATAGCAGCGAAAGGTGAGGTATCACTGCTGGGTGATTTCACTATCCCAGATGTGGATTAGGTCAGCCCACCACCTGCTTCAACCAGGAGCAATGACATCCTGGATTCCCTAGAGGGGGCAGGCCTAAGACAGCTAGTGATTGATCCCACCAGAGAAGGGATGATTCTGGACCTTGTACAGACCAATGGGGACAGAATCGCAGATGTTTAGGTGGAGGGTCAACTGGGGTCCAGCAACCATCATATAGTGTGGTTTAGCATAGGGACCGAGACACAGTCTAGTCACATGAAGGTAAAGGTTTGAGATTTTAGGAGGGCAGATTTGCTAAAATGGGGAGTTGTAGCAAAGCGGCATTGGCGAGAAGTGAGATAGCAGGGGGAGTTGAGGAACAATGGGAACTAAAGGGAGCCATAGAGGAAGTGATGAGCCAATGCATCAGGTTGGTAAATAAGGGCAAGATAAGAAGGAAACCACTGTGGTTCTCAAGAGAGGTGGCAGACAAGGTAAGGGCCAAAAGGGCAGGTTTTAGGAAATATAAGGAGACTCAAAGGGAGGAGGACAGGGAAGTGTAACTAAGCAATCTAAGGGAAGTAAGGAAGGCTGTTAGGAGAGCAAAGGTGCAGACTGAAGAAAGATTAGCGCAATGAAGAAAGGGGACAAGGCATTCTATGGGTACATCAGCAAATGAAGGAAGACCGGGGGGGGGGACTGTAAGGCTTAAAGAGGATACAGGGCAGTGTAAGGAGGGAGACATGGAAAAGGCAAAAATATTGAACAAATAATTCTATTCAGTAGTCACTAAAGAGGGGAAGGGTCAGGGACCACAGCTGGGTAACAGACATGAAGGGAGAGGAGAGGTAAACCAAAGTACATCCACAGTGGAGATAGTCCTGGAGGAGCTCACAAAACTGAAGGTGGACAAAGCAATGGGGCCAGATGGCATACACCCAAGGACATTAACAGAGCTGCAAAGAGAGCTAGCGGTGCCTCTGGCAACACTGTTCACAGAGTCACTCAAAACAGGAGTGGTTCCAGAGGACTGGAAGAGGGCACATGTAGTCCCTCTAAACAAAAGTGGTAGTAGGGAGGAGGCACGGAACTATGGGCCGGTCAGCCTCACCTCAGTAGTGGGTAAGATCATGGAGGCACTACTTAAAGAAAGAATAGCGGCATACCTGGAATACAGTGGTGCCCAGGATCCGAGGCAACATGGATTTACAGCAGGATGGTCATGTCAGACAAATCTGATAGATTTTTTTGAGTGGGTGACAAGGGAAGTAAATGGGGGGTAGACGTCACCTACCTAGATTTCAGCAAAGCCTTCAACACCGTCCCACATAAAAGGCCGGTCAACAAAATGAGTAGTCTGGGTATGGGGCACAAGGTGGCAAACTGGATTAGGAACTGGCTAATGGACAGGAAGCAGAGGGTGGTGGTAAATGGGATCCAAGTGGGGGGGGGGTGTGACCAGCAGGGTACCTCAGGGATCAGTCCTTGGGCCAGTCCTGTTTAATGTCTTCATCAGTGACATTGAGGTAGGACTGGAGGGAAAGGTCTGCCTGTCTGCAGATGACACCAATATCTGCAACAGGGTGGATACTCCAGACGGGGTGGAGGGAATGAGGAGGGACCTGGAGAAGCTGGAAAAATGTTCCAAAGTGTGGCAACTAAGGTTCAGTTCCAAGAAGTGCAAAATAATGCACCTGGGAAGAGGGAACCCTTGGGAGAGCTACAGGATGTGGGGGGGGGGGCAGTTGCCGACTGTCACCAAGGAAGAAAGGGACCTGGGGGTTAACATTTCTGACAACCTAAGGGTGTCTAAGTCGAGTACAAAGGCTGCAGGGAGGGCCAGTGGCACACTGGGTTGCATAGGCAGAGATATCATTAGCAGAAGGCGAGAGGTGGTGATACCACTGTACAAAACGCTAGTGAGGCCTCACCTAGAGTACTGTGTGCAATTCTGGAGGCTGCACCTTCATAAAGACATTGGCAGGGTGGAGACGGTCCAGAGAAGGGCAACTAAGATGGTACAAGGATTGTACCAGAAAACATATGAGGAGAGACTAAAGGACCTCAATATGTACTGGCTGGAGGAGAGATGGGATTGGGGGAACATGAGAGAAACTTTCAAGTACCTTAAGAGCATTAACAAGGTGCAAGGGGGACACATCTTCCAAACACAGAAGGAGCAGGACAGAGATCTGTGCCAGTTAAAGCAGAAGGAAGCAGGGAAAGCAGTCAGAATAGCAAAGGCCCAAACCAAGGAAAAGATAGCCAACTCTGTTAAGAAGGGGATAAAACCTTTTATAGGTACATTAGGGAGTGAAGAAAGACCAGGGGAGGGATAGTGAGCTTAATAAAGGGGAGAGGGGTGGGTGGGTAGAGGGTGACCATGACAAAACGGAGATACTGAATGAATACTTCTAAGTGGAGATAGTCTTGGAGGAGCTCAGGGAGAGAGGCACAGTTGAGTTTGGGTGCGGCCACGCAAGGAATGACGGCAGAAGGGGTGGGGCAATCTGTTCTAAAGTATGTCAGAAGGAGCAGGGAAAAACCTCACCTAATTCTGCACTTGGGAAAGAATGACCTGGCTGATGGGATGGTAGATGGAGTAAAGAGGAGGTTTGAAGAACTAGGACCCGTTTGCGAGGGGGCAGAAAGATCAGTTACTTTCTCAGAGGTACTTCCAGTTCCCAGGGCAAGCACAGCAAGAAAACTGAGAATTCAGGAATGTAACGAATGGCTGGGAACCTGGTGTCAGGAAAAAGGGTATGGGCTGGTAGGAGGGTGTGGTGTGATCTGGGAAGACAGCAGTCTGTATGCTAAAGATAGACTGCACTTAAATGAGAAGGGAAAGAAAGTACTGAAGCAAAGGATCATTGAGTACACTGAGGAGAATTTAAACTAGGAGATGGGAGGTAGCATGAGGGTTAGAGGTACTCAGAGGCCTCGGGTTGGGAAACCATATGGGCTTACCCCAGATAATAATGATTAAATAAGACTAGGGGCAAGTACTATAGGGGGTGACATAAAGGGAGGACAAGAGGGGGAGAGGAGAAAGGAAGGGGATGGAGGATGGTCTCATTAAATGCTAGAAGCCTGGGGAATAAAATAGTGGAACTACAGGCTTTCATGGTGGAGGGAGGGGTGGACATGGCGGTCATCACTGAGACATGGGCCACCCAATACCACAAATGGGACCTGGCGGTTCCAGGACACAGATTATTCTACAAGGATAGAGTTAAGGGGAAAGGGGGAGGGGTGGCACTCTACGTGAGAGAGGGACTAAAGTGTGTAAGGGAGGAGGGAGACACAGTCACTATGGGTGCAAATCCAGGATCCCAAAAATAGGACACTAAGGTTGGGAATGGTGTATAGGCCACCCTCCAAATCAGAAGAGATAGACAAGGTACTGACAGGACAGATCCAGTGGAACTGTGGGAAAGGGGGTGGTGCAGTGGGCGACTTTAACCTGCTGGGAGTGGATTGGGGTACACCGGCCACCAAGTGTAGAAGGGAGCAGGTAATGCTGAATGCCTTCCAGGATAACTTCCTGATGCAGATGGTCGGCTAATCAACTAGGCAAGGGAACACCCTTGACCTCATGCTGACTAACGGGGAGTGGGTGAAGGATCTGCAGGTGGAAGAACCACTAGCAGGGAGCGACCACAGGACAGTATGGTTCCAGCTACAGATGGGTAAGGAGAGGGATGCATCTGGCACAAAGGTCCTGGACTTTAGAAAGGCTGATTTCGAAGTGATGGGTGAAGTGGTACAAGGGTTCCTGGCCAGAATTCAGTCTGACATGAAGCAGAGGTGGGAGCTTATTAAGCTAGGGGTAGTAGAGGCAACTAAATCCTGCAGCAAGGCCCAGAGTAAAAAGGCTAGGGTGAAGAAACCTAGCTGGATAAGCAAGGGTGTCATAGACAGGGTTAGGAAGAAAAGAGCCACCTATAAGAGATACAAGAAAACTGGAACGGTGGAGGACAGGGAGGAGTACCTGAAGGAAGTGAAGGAAGTCACCAGGGAGGTAAGGGCAGCCAAGGCGTCCAGGGAACTCAGGCTGGAGCAGGGCATTAAAGAGGGGGAGAAAGACTTCTTCAGGTACATCAGGGAAAAAAGCAATTGTAAGGACCAGATAGTAGGGATTAAGAGGGAGGGGGGATGATCGGAAAAGGGCGGCAAAAAGGCAGAAGCACTGAACGACTACTTCTGCTCAGTTTTTACTAAGGAGAAGGAGGGAGGAATACCCAAGATGGGGGGAGAATAGGAACAGAGGGGGAAGGGGTGACGGACAGGGAAATCACAGAAGGTAGAGTGCTAGAGGGGTTAAGGACACTGAAGGTGGACAAGGCACCAGGGCCAGATGGCATACATCCCAGGATACTGAAAGAGCTTGAGGAGGTCCTAGCAGGCCACTTGGCAGACCTATTTAATGCCTCACTGGACTCAGGGTGTGTACCTCAAGATCAGGGGATAGTTCACGTGATTCCCCTCCATAAAAGTGGCCCCAAGGATGAACCGGGGAACTATAGACCAGTGAGCCTCACGTCCATCGTGGGGAAACTAATGGAGACAATCCTGAAGGAGAGGCTGATGACCCTGCTGGAGGTCAATGGGTTACAGGATAATAGACAGCATGGCTTTGTCATGGGCAGATCCTGCCTGACCAATCTAGTAGAATACCGTGTCTGGGTGACTGGGTAAATGGACAAGGGCCATGCGATGGATGTCCTGTACCTGGACTTCAGTAAGGTATTCAATTTGGTGCCACACGGGAGACTTGGAAGTAAGCTAAAGGGCACAGGGGTGGGGGCAAAATTGGTGGCATGGGTGGAGAACTGGCTGCATGGAAGGCAGCAGAGGATGGTGGTGGGAGGGGACCTCGCATCCTCAAGGGCAATGACGAGCAGGGTTCCACAGGGGGCGGTGCTGGGGCTGGTGTTAGTTGGGATATTTATTGCAAACATTTTGGTGGGCATCAAGAGCAAGATCTATTTGCAGATGACACAAAGATGGGAGCAGTGGTGGATGACCATGGGGGTGGCAGGGTTTGCAGGAAGATCTGGTAAGGCTGGAGAGATGGTCGGATACCTGGCAACTGGGATTCAATGCCAAGAAATGCAAGGTGCTGCATTTTGGGGCTAAGAATCCAAGGAGAAACTACCATCGGAGGGGAGGGAGTACAGCTAGCTGAGACTGAAGAGGAGAAGGATCTGGGGGTGCTCATTACAGGAGCAATGAACAACTCTGCACAGTGTAGGAAGGCAGCGGCAATGGCCAACAAAATGTTGGGCTGTATCGCAAGGGGTATAACCTCAAGGAGGTGGGAGGTAATTCTGCCACTGTATACATCACTGGTCAGACCCCACCTGGAGTACTGCGTGCAGTACTGGCGCCCTACCTAAAGGGGGACATTAGATTACTGGAAGGGGTGCAACGCAGAGCAACAAAGATGATCTAGGGTCTGGGGGAGTTACCATATGAAAGAAGACAGAGAGTTGTACACGTACTCACTGAAAGAGAGGAGGGATGGGGGAATATGATTGAGACCTTCAAGTACATGAGAGGAATAAACAGGACAGGCACGGAGGGACTGCTCAAGGGGAAGGACACTCAATCGAGGTCATGATATGAGATTAGAGGGTGGAAGATTTAGGAAGGAATTGGGAAGGCACTTTTTTACAGAGAGGGTGGTGGCAAAGTAGAATGAGCTACCAGCAGAGGAGGTGACCTGTAAAACAGTGGGATGCTCCAAGAGGGGCTGGGACAGGGCTTATGTTAGTGATTTTTACTGCCATAATTGGTAGCCAAGTCTCTGCTCAGACTGCAGTTTCAACATAGTTTCTGCTTAGATTGCCGAATTTTTAACTTAATTACTACTACTGAACTAACCGTACCTAATTCTGCTTGTCTGCTTATGTTAGTGGTTATTACTGCCATAATTGATAGCCAAGATTCTGCTCAGACTGCCTAATGTTAACTTACTATTGCTGATGCTTAAACTAGCCTATTTCTGCTGGACTGCCTAATTCTAAGAGTTTACAACTTCTATTCCATGTTCTTCCTAGACCGCCACTTTAATCTGCTTGCTACTTGCCGTTAACTGTCAGGGCTCCCTTTTGCCCATTTCTGCTGTTTACGCTGCTTAATTTTCCTCGCCTTCCCGTCTTAACTTTGCTCTCTGCTCCTTACTCTACTGATATCTGCCCCTCCACCTTCTCCCTAGCTCCCACACTAACCTCTGCTTGCTCCTCACGGACGCCCGGCCCCCTCAGGATCCCTCCCAGTGACTGCCACATCACGGCTTAACTACCCCCTGCTATTATCTCTGTCTACTCCCCGCCCCCTTATTCAGCTTTTGTCCTGCAGCATTTCTCACCTTATTAATCCTCACTCCTTTTCTCTCCAACTCCTCAGATCACCTGAAGCCCCTGATTGGGCGCCCCCGCTCAGAAGGGTCTCCAGGGAAGTGGCTTCTTGCCTGCCACCCTCCCCACATCAGCAGCAGCAAGGTACGCTTTCTCTTCCCGGAACTTCATTGGACTCCGGGATTGGCCGGTATCTGCCAGCAGGAAACCCTCCATTGGTTGCCTGTCCCAGCCACCTCTGTCTATTGGTGCGCTTGTAAACCCGGTGCTCTAGCTAGCTCGGGCTTCTTATTTTTAAATTCTGGCGCTTTTCTTTCCTGGGACCTCTCCTCACTTGATTTTTGGCCTGCCTGCACACCCCCAACCCTGGCACTCTTTAAATTCACGTTTTTCCCCACTAAGCTCCTCACTCTCTCTCCCCCGCCCCCTAACGGTTCCCTTTCTCTATGAAATCCCTTCCTCCTTAAAGGCCCAATCCCCATTTTACCCTTCTATATCTCGCGTGGAACCTGTTGCTCGTAGTGTGCTAATCAATCCAGTGCCTTGTCCAGTCTACCTGCTTTAACTATGAAACCCCCAATGTTGCTCCTTGTGGCTTTCTCACTTGTAGGCACCCTCCTTACAGTGGATTTCTGCGCTTCAGTTCTAGTCTCTGATCAAGTCCACCTCAAGCAATTTAATGTAACCTACAACTACCCTCATTCAGCCTGCCCCACCACCACCACCAAGGGGAATGTACCCCACTCGGCCTCCTCACACCGCACTTCTCCCAATTACAAGCGTTGCCTACTTGGCCTATTCCTTCACTCCCTCTGTTTCTCGACTCCATCCCTTGCCACCATCTACACTTATCACCAACTTTTTTCTCTGCTCCTTATCGGTGGTGATATTGAATCTAACCCTGGCCCAGTCAATACCATGATCACGTCAACCTCTGGCATCTGGGCTAGCGCTCCTGGACTAAAACGCGCCCATATGAACCTTTGCAGTCTCCCAGCCAAATTCCCTGATCTAGATGCCTGGGTTTCCCTGCACTGACCCCACGTGTCTTGTCTCACAGAGACCTGGCTAAAGCCCCAGCACACTGACACCATGTTTCAGCCAGCTGGTTACATCCTCCAGCATAAAGATCGATCTGGCAATAAGAAGAGTGGGTGTGCTGCAATCCTTGTCAGTGATCCCCTCTCTGCCTCCACAGCCCTCTGCGCAGATAACGACTCTCCCAGCGACTGACTCATTGTGGAAATCACACTGTTCTCAACTAAGAAGCTATACCTGGGTTGCTGTTACAACCCCCCAAATGGTGGTGCTGCTGGCCTACAGAGCCTACTCTCAAGGTTAGAATCTCTGTCCCCTGCTAGGGAAACTACCCTCTTTGGGGACTTTAACCTAAACTGGCTAGGTCCCCAAGAACCAGACTTTACTAACCTGCTCAAGCAGCACAACCTGGTACAAGTACTCACCTTCCCCACTCAACTAAAACAGCAGACCTCTACTCACTCCTTAATCGACTGGGTAGGAACCAATTGTGGGGACCATATTCATCATGCAAAGACACTACTGGACTCATTAAGTGACCACTCCCCTACCTATGCCTTCTCGGCTTTCAAGGCCCCCCCCCCCCCAAATATCTGTCATTCCGTAATTTTAACCACCCTGACACATCAGCACTGCTTGAAGACACTAAGAACTTGAACTGGAAGGGCCTCCATGCACTCTCGGATGTAACCACTGCAGGGGTGGTGTTAAGGATTTTGCACGGTGTGCTCCTCCCAAATAGAGGAGCACAGAAACTCTAGATTGTACCCTAAAATATGTGCTCCTTTAAACTCTGGTCGTGCTCCTACCCATTTTCTTTTTAATTTACTAGTTCATTAACAATTTCTTGCTTGTAATAGAGGTTCTGAGTAATTTATGTGCAATAATCATTTTTGTTGCCCGTTTCCTATGTGTTATTGAGATCTAAGCACATGGCAGTGGCTAGACAAGTATTTAAACTAGCCAAGGGGGAGGCACTGGAAAGGAGCAGGGAAATCCTAGCCCCCAAAATATCAGGGTACTAAGTGAGGTAGACACCAACATAGAGATGTCAATAGGGAGAAGCGAGGGGTAAATGGAGAAATGACAAATGCAATAAGGACAGGGATGGGGCAAAAGGGGTAAGGCCATCAAGAAATGGAGGGTAATGAGTACCAATGCCCATAGTCTGGGCAACAAGCTCCCTGAACCGGTGGCCTTGATGGAAGAGGGATGCCTGGATATTGTAGCAGTCACAGAAACATGGTACACAGAGAACCATGACTGGGATATTAACATATCAGGGTACACAACCTACAGGAGAGACAGGGAGGGCAGAAGAGGTGGGGAGTAGCTCTCTATGTAAGGGAAGGGATAAAAGCAACTGAACAAAAGAGTAAACAGGGAGGAGAGGAGGCACTGTGGGTCACCTTAGAGACTAGAAACGGCACCACAATCCGCATAGGGGTTGTATATAGACCCCCATGTCAGGGAGAGGGAATGGACAAGGATATGATAGAAGGCATACTTAGGATGGCAGAGAAAGGGGAGATATTGTTGATGGGGGATCTTAACAGGCCAGATGTAAACTGGAGCACCTTTGCGGCAGCCACATCCAAAAGCAGGGCCATTCTTGATGCCCTTCAGGTGACATGCCTCAAACAGCTAGTTTTGGAACCCACTCGTGAGGGAGCAATCTTACACCTCGTACTCTCAAATGGGGACAGTGAGAGGATCTCAGATCCAGAAGTGGGTAGCCATTTGGGAACAAGTGACCACCAAACAGAGTGGTTCACAATAAACTCTGCTACAGAGTCAAGCCATACAAAAGTGAGGGTTCTGGACTTCAGGAGGGCTGACTTTGGCAAGATGGGAGAGTGCCTTAGAAAAGCACTAGCAAACAAGATAGAAGGAGGGTGCAGCAACAATGGGCAAATATCTGGGCGGCCGCCCGGCATGGCGATGGAATCGCTTGCGACACCACGGCGACCCGAGGGTTGAGGAACGGACCTGGATCGTCGGAGGGCCGGCCGGGGGGAGAAGGATGGAGCGTCCTATGGACTGCTCTCCTTCTCCAGGGGGGAGGGTGGGTTAGTGTTCGGAGCACTAGCGACCCCGAGCGGAGGCTGGGGAGTCACACAGCTACCGACACTTAAAGACGCCTTGGAGGCGGGGCAGACGTCATCACGTCATTGCACGTCCCCGCCTCCCCGGAAAAAACGGAAAATGGACGGCTGTCGGCCGCCCTACATGAAGCACGCCGCGGCTTCAATTAGCCTCTCCAGGCCGGCCCTCCGATCCAAAAACTAGTGCCTGCAGGGTGCCCCGCTCCCCGTAGCCCCCCCTGTGGGGGTAAGCTTGGGTATCGGAGGGCCTCGAGGCCGCTCTGGAGAGGTGGAAGCTGCATGGGCTGATAGTCCCGGGCTGTCGGCGGCTAGGTGAGGAGAAATAAAGTATAAATAATAAATAAAAAAAAAAAACAATGGGCAAATATCAAATCTGCCATCAGAGGCAACAAGCTTTTGTGTGAAGCAAATAAACAAATCAAAATGAAAGAAAAAGCCACTATGGTTCTCAAAAGAGGTGGCGGTGAAGGTTAGGGAGAAAAATATAGCATTTAGGAAGTATAAGGAAACACAGAAGGAGCAGGACAGAGCACTGTACCAGTTAAGGCAGAAGGAAGCAAGGAGGGTAGTCAGAATAGCAAAGGCACAAACTGAGGAAAAGATAGCTAACTCGGTTAAGAAGGGGGATAAAACCTTTTATAGGTATATCAGGGAGCGTAGAAAGACAAAGGGAGGGATAGTGAGGCAGAATAGAATGGATTGTGGGTAGGCAGAGCGTGACAGTGATAAAGCAGGGATACTGAATGAATACTTCTGTTCAGTATTCACAAAAGAGGAAGTGGGGGAGGTGCCTAATCCAATTAACAGAAGCACTCTGGAGAGGGGGGTTGATCCCAGTCCTTTCACAGAAGAAAGAGTTCTGAAAGAACTCCTAAAACTGAAGGTGGACAAAGCAATGGGGCCAGATGGAATTCACCCCAGAATTGTAAAAGAATTAAGCAGAGAACTAGTGACACCACTGACTATGCTTTTTAACAAACCATGGGAGGATGGGGTGGTACCTGAGGAATGGAAGAAGGTGGATGTGATTCCCCTTCACAAAAGTGGGACCAAGACAGAGGCAGAAAACTACAGACCTGTCAGTTTGACCTCTGTGGTAGGGAAAGTGATGGAATCACTTCTGAAGGAAAGAACTGTTGAGTACCTAGAGGCCAGTGGGGCACAGGACCCAAGGCAGCATGGGTTCACAGCGGGAAGGTCATGTCAGACGAATCTAATTGATTTCTTTGACTGGGTGACCAAAGTAGTAGACCAGGGAGGGGCTGTGGACATGGCCTACCTAGACTTTAGCAAGGCATTTGACACAGTCCCACACAAAAGATTAGTAGTCAAATTAACCAGCCTGGGAGTGGGTCCCAAGGTGGTAGCCTGGGTGAAACACTGGCTGAACAACAGGACACAGAAGGTAATTGTAAATGGAGTCCACTCTGAAAAAGAGGGGTTACTAGTAGGGTACCGCAGGGTTCAGTACTGGGTCCAGTCCTTTTTAATGTCTTTATAAGTGACATTGCAGAGGGACTGGAAGGAAAAGTATGCCTCTTTGCAGATGACACAAAGATCTGCAACAGGGTTGATGCACAAGGAGGCGTGGAAAGGATGAGAAGGGACTTGGCAAGGTTGGAGGAAAGGTCAGAAGTATGGCAGCTTGGATTCAATGCAAAGAAGTGCAAAGTAATGCACCTGGGAAACAAAAACCCAGGGGAAGATTACACAATGGGGAGAGGTAGTAACAACAACAAAAATGGAAAGAGACCTGGGGTAAATCTATCAGATGACCTTAAGGTTGGCAAGCAATGCGAGAAGGCGGTAGGGAGGGCTGTGGGGATACTGGGATGTATAGGGAGAGGTATCACCAGCAGAAAACAGGAAGTTGTTATCCCCTGTACAGACAGTTGGTGAGACCCCACCTGGAATACTGCGTCCAGTTCTGGAGACCCCATCTCCGCAAGGACATAGACAGAATGGAGGCAGTTCAGAGGAGGGCAACTAAAATGGTGCAGGGTCTGCAAGAGAAGCCATACGAGGAGAGACTAAAGGAGCTTAATATGTATACCCTTGAGGAAAGGAGGGAAGGGGGACATGATAGAAACGTTTAAGTACCTCAGTGGAATCAACAAAGTCCAAGAGGGTAGCATCTTTGAGAAAAAGAGATGTGCAAGAACAAGGGGACACCATTTGAAGACAGAGTGGGGACGGCTCAGGGGCAATGTGAGGAAGTATTTTTTCACAGAGAGGGTGGTGGACGCATGGAACAGCCTTCCTGAGGAGGTTGTGGGGTCTAAAACTGTGGGAGAATTCAAGAATGCATGGGACAGACATAAGGCAATTTTTCTTGGGGGTAGGAAGAAATAGGCTGTTGGTTAAATAGGATGTGCAGCTTATCTTCTAGGTAGGGAAATGGGCAGACTAGGAGGGCCAAGCGGTCCTTATCTGCCGTCAAAATCTATGTTTCTATGACACCTTAGTGTGCGTTACTGATGCCATCAAGTGTTAAATGCACCCACACAGTCACTACTAGACATTGAATCTCCAAGCACCATAGCCACCTGCTGACAGATGGATAGAGACACACCGCTGATTTCTTCACCCACCTCTGGCTCATAGTCCACATACACCTGTCCAGACCACACCACCTGGGCTCCCATATCAGTTTAACATTTCCCTCCCTATAACTGTGGCATGATTTTTTTCCTGAATTGCTTTGTTTTCCCATATAAACAATACAGGTCTAAATCTGGAACAGTTTCTTGTAGACTGCTACTGTACATTTGCCTGTAAAATACAGGGATCTGTTTAGACCTTGGAGTCCTGCACCACTTCATCCCATGTGCTGACCAACTGTATTCAGTAGAGACTCCAGCAAGACTACCAAGTCTACAAGTATTCTCGTTTTTTTAAAGACCAACTGTCATCTTCAGGCTCGGGCAGGCAACTCATACTAAGTAGCTGCCTGCCTGAGGAGCTTTTCTAGCCCAAAATGAACATTTTTAGTTACACAACAACAACATTTAGAAGCAGCTTCAGTAACTTTCAAGTACAAGCCGAGCCGTCACTGAGCGCTGCAGCAAAAACAGCACTTTGATAACATATACTCATGAATGAGGCTGCATGCATGCTCTATGTATAACATTGAGATCAGGGGAGAGGGGACGTCTAAATATACATACAGTACCTTTGTCTGCAATTTTACATGTATTGGGCTAATATATAATGTATACCCTAGCACGTACATATAAAACTGCAGACAAAGGTACTATATGTACATTTAGACATCCTCAGTCTCAGTGTTATACATATAGCATGCCTGCGTCCCCATTCCTGAGTGTATGTCATCAAAGTGCTATTTTAGGTCGGGCTGCAGTAACAAGCAGCGGCCTGCCTGTATTTCGAAAATTATGAGCCAAGCTTTCAAATATGTTATTAATTGTTTAACTAAAATGTTCATTTTGGTCTAGAAAGTTCCTCTGGCAGGCAGCTACTTATTACTAGCTGCCTGCCCCAATTGTGTCAGTTGCTCTTTAAGGTAACTTGAGAAACAGTCTACAGGAAAATTGTGTCCACGGACTTGTGTTGTGTACACAGAGGTAAACCGTGCAATTCATCTTCCATATCCTGGACTAGTCCGTCACATTCACCATATAACAATTTCCAACAAAAGCATACAGTACATCAGTTACAGATCCTTCAAACCTTCGGTGGCCTACAGTTCAAAGTATAAAACAAAAGACAGTAGTTTTTTTTAATATTCCAAAGACAACCTGTTGAAATTAGGCAACTTTCTCAACAAAAACACACACGGACAAATGGAATTAAATATCAGGCTTCCTTCGTTACATGCAGGACACCCCATGATTTTTGGTCTTGCTGTCTTGCTGCTTCTTTTGGTTTACCTGTCTCTTTGATTTGTCTTTAAATTTTCATTTTTATCCTTCTGTGATCTTTGTTCTTTCCTTCCTGTTTTGCTTCTTACTCTGGTCTTTCTGCCTTATTTTTACTCTCATTCTTTCATCTGCCCTAGGCCACAATTCTTCTGTTACTGTTTCAACTGTTTTTTTTTTCCTTTCTTTTGTCGATGGACTTTAAAATATATTATCTTTCCTTCTTTGCTTGTTCACCTACTTTTAATTCGCCTGTGGTTGATACTCATTCTCTCCCTGTCATTCTTTCCCACCCGCCCATAAACTCGCAGTAATCCATGCACGCTCAGTCCCTCCCTACCTACTCATATGCACATTAGTCTTAGTTGCACTCATGCTCTTTCCCTACCTGTCTATCAACTCACCCACTAACTTGTGCCAGTATGCTTGCATGTCAAAGTGCACACTAACTTGCTGGCTACCCAGACACTCGATCCTGTCGGCCCACCAATTAACATAGCAGCTGCCCGCTCATCCAGTCATTTGCTGATGTAACTTTGAACTCCACCCAATTAATAAAAAAGCCTGATTTGTATCCCAGTGTCCCTGCTGGGCTCTCCACCACTACCACCACCATCCCGCTGCCAGGAACTCCCGCCCCTAACTGTGCTCCAGAAAGGCAGGAGGAGCACAGATAACTGAATATTTTACAAAGAAAGTGTGCTCCTGTGATCACTGGCTGTACTCAGGGCATGGAGCACACCCTTAACGCTATCCATGAACCACTGCAGTCACTCACTTTTCTAGCATTCTCCTGGAACTCCAGGACCACCATTTCCCAGTAACCACTAGGAGAGTTTGCAGCAGGTGTACCCACTGGATCTCAAAGGAACTCATCTCCCTCATGAAAATAAGGGCCCGCAAGTGGATTGCTCATAAACTGTCCCCTTCTCCCACCCTATGGAATGAATACCGACACTTGCGTAATCGCTGTAAACACCTGACCCATACTCTCAAATGGGACTACTACATTTGCTTGCAGAAGGAAAACTTCGGCAACCCTAAAATGTTCTGGAACTCCATCAGCTCCCTTCTCAACCCTTGCGACAATAGCCCCAAAGTTCACCTGAATTCTCCATCTGGTCTTCTGACTAACCCCACTGAGGTTGCCAACGCCTTTAACCTTAAATTCACAAACCTGTCTGCTCTCATAGGTAATCTCCCATCTCGCAATCCCTCTACCATGACACCTGATGCCGCTGGGCCCCCAGCCCATCCTGCCACTAGCCAGTCCCAGCACCTAGGGCCTTCCTCTACTCCCTCAGCCCCTGCACCCACACTTGACACCACCAACCCCATGCCCCCTTTCTATTTCAAGGTCATCTCCCCAAAGGACACTCTCAGACTACTCCGTAGCCTTCCTAATCGGGGCAGCTCCGGTTCAGATGGCCTCCCCTGTGTTCCTCAAACTTGTGTCCCCAGCAATAGCAAAACCTCTCAGCTATATTCTTAACCTTGCACTGACAACCTCCATAATGCCTCTCCCATGGAAATTTGCCAAGGCAATTCCCATCTTCACACTGTGGACCATGGTGTGCTAGTGGAGTGCCTGCAGCTTCTCTGTGGACTGTCAGGATCAGTCCTAGATGGTTTCAAACCTTCCTCAAGGGCAGGTCTCAGAGGGTGGTCACCGGAATTTATTCTTCTGATGCCCTTCCTCTGTTCTGTGGGATGCCACAGGGCTCCACAGTGGCGCCCATGTTGTTTGCAGGGTATATGCTGCCATTAGGAGATATTATTAGATGATACGATTTGAGTTTTCACTGCTATGCAGATGATACTCAACTGTATCTGTCCTTTCCACCTAAACAAGGGGATGCAGTCTCTGTGTTTAACAACTGTCTCGCCGAGATCAAGGACTGGATGAGCACCAGCTGGCTGAGACTGAATCTGGACAAGACCGAAGTGCTGGTTGTGGACCCTGGTCATCTGGGGGTGGGTTTGGGGGCTGGGCAGGCGTTGGGCATATGGCTTGATGGCATCCAGCTTGCTACCTCCAACCAGGTGCGTTACTTGGGTGTTATCTTTGATGATGGCCTGACCCTGAAACCCCAGGTGTCTGCAGCTGTCAAATCCTCTTTTTACCATCTGAGGAACATGGCCCGAGTGAAACACCTGGTTCCTCTGGATGACCTTCCAACATTGGTCCATGCCTTCATCACCACCTGCCTTGACTACTGCAATGCCCTCTACCTAGGACTTCCTGGGGTTGATATCCGCAGCTTGCAGCTAGTGTGGAATGCGTCAGCCAGGCTATTGACTGGAACATCTAAGACCAGTCATATTACACCTGTGCTGTGTGGACTGCACTGGCTGCCTGCTCAATGGTGGATCACCTTTAAGGTCGGTCTTCTGACTTTTAAAGCCCTACACGAACTGGGACTCAGCTACCTGCAAGATCTCTTGACTCCCTACCACCCCCTCCGCCCTCTTCAATCCGCCAATGAGGGATTGTTAGAGATTACCAGGGTATGCTTAAAGACATCTGGTGCTCGTGCTTTTTTCTTAGTGGCCCCCACCATGTGGAATTCTTTACCTTGTCGGTTGAAAGAATGCCTGACCATCGAGAGATTCAAGTCAGAATTTAAGACTTAACTTTTTCAAATGGCCTTCCCAGATGATTTTAATTAATCTTATATATTTGTAATTTTATTTTAATCTAAATGTCTTATTGTAATTAATTTGTAAAGCGCCTTGGTTTAAGAAAGGCGCTATATAAAGTTTGCTTTGCTTCAAAACTGGGGTCCCCCTCACCTCAGACCACTACCGACCGATAGCGATTCTCCTCCACCTCAGTAAACTCTTCGAAAAAGTGGTGCACCAACAACTATCTGAGTACCTCACCAAACATAATATCTTATGTTGCCAGCAACATGGCTTCCACAGGCACCACAGCACCACTACTGCCCTGGCCCCTCTTTACAGACCATATACTAACCTGGATCAAGGGCGTGCCACCGGGACTGTGTTTGTCGAACTGTCAACGGCTTTTGATCTGGTAAATCATATTCTCCTCCTCTACAAACGGAATCTGATCGGCTCCTCCATGGAAACCACTCTCTGGTTCCAGAGTTACCTTACCGTCCGCTCCCAATTCGTAAGCATCGGCCCTGCCACCTCTCCCGCCCTTCAAGTCTCCACTGGGGTTTCTCAGGGCTCTATATTGGGCCCCCTGCATTTCACCATTTTCGTCAATACCCTCTCCTGCAATTCCCTCCTTTATGCCGACGACCTTGTCATCTACCACAGTGACAAATCCCTGCCCTTCTTGTCCTCTGTTCTCACTAAAAACTATTGCACTGCCCACAGTTGGTTCACTGACAACTTGCTGCTGGTGAACATCAACAAACCAAGGCAATGTTGTTCAGGCCGAAACCTTTCCTTGCCAAATCCCACAAAACAAATTCTTCTCTCCTCAGCCACCCTCCTAGTGGCCCCGCTCTTGAAATCATCCACTCCTTCAAATATCTAAGGATCACACTAGACCCTATGCTCTCCTTTACCGATCATGTTAACACAGTAGTTCGTAGGATTATCAGAAAATCGGTGCAGCATACCACATCAAACCCTTCCTGACTGCAGAAGCTCACCTAGCTATTGCCAGGGGAAACCTTCTCCCCATCTTGGACTACTGCTCCCCAGTCTACACCCATATCTCCACCGCCCTTCGGTCAAGACTCGTGACTGTCTATAATAATGTTTGTCGTTTCACACTGAGCGCCCCATTCTCCACACATCACTGCGACCTGTACCACTCCCTAAACTGGCTCTCACTGCAAGGCCGCTTTGACTTCACCCTCGACTGACTCACTGATACTTGCATCAGGAATGGCCCTACCTCACCCCATCCGCCTTTTTCAAACCCTGCACCATGCCGCAAAGTCTCTGTTCCTCCCTTGTCCCTGCCCTTGAGACCCCACACACCACCACTAGCATGGGTGGTAAAACACTATCAGCTGCTGCCCCCTTACTTTGGAACGCACTGCCTCCCCCTCTCAGATCGACTAACAAACACCTTGCCTTTAAACATAGCCTTAGGTCCTGGCTCCTCGCTAGGGACAGTTGTACCTGTCTGCACAGGTAACGCCCTCTCCTCAGCCTGTCTCCCGCACTCATTTCCTATTTTCTGCTTGGATATTAGACAGTCTGATATAGACCTTGTTGGGGCGGGAAGGGTAAATGTGGTAGACCTATTGTGTTGCCCAAATGATGCCTGAACTTTAATGATTTCCGTTTGTATCCCACAGCTGACTTGTATACACATTTATGTATTTGTAGCTGATGTACTTTCATCACTGTTGACTGACCTTGCCTTCGCACTTGTATTTTACTATTTTGCCTTGATGTACTTTGGTCATCTGTTTATGTTAAATGCTTGTGCCTTTTGGCCCAGGTCGTGCCTGTAAACAGTCCTCTGGACCAGTGTACTTTACCCAGTTGGCAAAGACATAAATAAATAAAAAATAAATAAATAAATAGATAAATGGGAGAGTCAAGGGAGGGGGTGCAGGGAGTGAGGGAGGGGCAACTGCAAAATAGGGTTGCTAGCTGCATAATCAAGTAGACTCGATAGATCAAATGGCCTTTTTCTGCTGGCATTTTTCATATGTTCATACTCCTGGCTCAGTATTCACAAAAAAGGAGGAGGGGGAGGTATCTAAACCAAATAATAGAAGCACACTGGATAGGGGTGTCGATACCAGTCCATTCACAGAAGGGTCCTAAAAGAACTCCTAAAACTGAACTAAGGTGAGAACTAGTGGCACCACTGACTACTCTTTTTAACAAATCATGGGAGGAGGGTGTGGTACCTGAGGACTGGAGGAGGGTGGATGTGATTCCCCTTCACAAAAGCAGGAGAAAGGCAGAGGCAGGAAACTACAGACCTGTTAGTTTGACCTCAGTGGTAGGGAAAATTATGTAATCACTTCTGAAAGAAAGAATTGTTGAGTACCTAGAGGTCAGTGGAGCACAGGACCAAAGACAGCATGGATTCACAGCAGAAAGGTCAAGTCAGACAAATCTAACAGATTTCTTTGGCTGGGTGACCAAAGTAGTACACCAGGGAGGGGCTGTGGACATGGCCTACCTAGACTTTAGCAAGGCATGTGCCACAGTCCCACACAAAAGATTAATAAACAAGTTAGCCAGCTTGGGTAACCAGGTAATCTGGTTAAAAAATTGGCTACACAATATGACACAGAGGGTAACAGTAAATGCAGTCCACTCCAAAGAAAGGGGGGTTACTAGTGGGGTACCATAGGGTTCTGTACTGGGACCGGTCCTCTTTAATGTCTTTATTGGTGACACTGCGGAGGGAGTGGAAGGAAAGGTATGCCTCATCGCAGACAACACAAAGATCTGCAACACGGCTGATACAAATGGGGGTAGAAAGGATGAGAAGGGACTTGGCAAGGCTGGAGGAATGGTCAAGAATATGGCAGCTTAGATTCAATGCAAAGAAGTGCAAAGTAATGCACCTGGGAAACAAAAACCCAAGGGAAGAGTACACAATGGGGGAGAGAAGAGATATAAATGACAACAAAAATGGAAAGAGACCTGGGGGTAGTCATATCAGACAACCTAAAGGTAGGCAAGCAGTGTGAGAAGGCAGTAAGGAGGGCTGGGGGATACTGGGATGCACAGGGAGAGACATCACCAGTAGAAATGAGGAAGTTGTTATCCCTCTGTACAGACAGTTGGTGAAACCCCATCTGGAGTACTGCATGCAGTTCTGGAGACCCCATCTCCACAAGGACATAGGATGGAGGCAGTTCAGAGGAGGGCAACTAAAATGGTGCAGGGTCTGCACCAGAAAGCCATAAGAAGAGAGACTAAAAGAGCTTAATATGTATATCCTAGAGGAAAGGAGGGAGAGGGGGGACATATTAGAAACTTTCAAGTACCTCAAGGGAATCAACAAAGTCCAAGGGAGTAGCATCTTTCAGAAAAAGAGATGTGCAAGAACAAGGGGGCACAATTTGAAGATAGAGGGGGGACGACTCAGGGTCAACTTGCGGAAGTATTGTTTCACAAAGAAGGTGGTGGACACATGGAGCGGCCTTCCTGAGGAGGTTGTGGGGTCAAAAACAGTGGGGGGAATTTAAGACTGCATGGAACAGACATAAGGCAATTCTAGTAGAAGATAGGAGAAAGTAGGCTGTTGGTAAAACTAGGATCTGCAGCTTATCTGATAGGTAGGGAATTGGGCAGACTGGGTGGGCCAAGTGGTTCTTATCTGCCTTCAAAGTCTATATTTCTCTAAGAGACGTACAAGAACAAGGGGGCAGGATATGAAATTGGAAGGTGGCAGGCTGAGGGGAAATGTGAGCAAATTTTTCTTTACAGAGAGGGTGGTGGACACGTAGAATAGATTGTCACAGGAGGTGGTGGGGGTGAGCACAGTGGAGGGTTTTAAACAAGCATGGGAGAGGCATGAGGGTACCTTAGAAGTGGAAAGGGGGGTGAAAAGCCATTGATCAGATAGGGTCAGAGGCCGCAAACTGGACGGGCCTGGCGGTCCTTATCTGCTGACAATTTCTATGTTTCTGAATAATTTAATCTTCTTAAAAAGAGAAGATATTACAAGCTGTTTTTTTTTTTTCTTTCAATGAATATGCATTAATTTTATCAGAAATATCTCTGGAACCAGATGAATGAAACAACTGCTGCAAAAATGAGGGGGCCGGAAGCATTTTTGTTGCCTGGAGCTAAAGGAACAAAATATTTTAGCCAGATTAATTATTACTCAAATATATTTTGTGACTGTGACTCCATAATCAGTAACGACCAATCTTTTACAGCAGAAATCCTTGGTATTGTTATAAGCCAAAATAAAGTCAAAATGGCAATAACATGGCACCAGGATTCAATGGCATTCATATGCCTGTACCTATGTATTTATACAATGCTTGTGAAGATAAATTCTGGCAAATATTTTCGATATTTAGATGGTGGTCACACCTAGTGTGAGAACATCGCATTTATCCTCGGTCTGGGTCCCCCCACACCATAATTTATCCATGCAGTAGGTGGGGACTGGTTGGAGCCGGCTGCGCAAGCAGCACACTTTCACCTTCTGTGGCCCCAGCTGACTCATGGGCTGGCTCCAACGCTGCACCTCTCAGTGCGAAACAGTCACTTTTACTGACAGGTTCTCTCCTTTTATTAAAAAAAAAATAATAATCTGCCCCAGAACAACTAGCACTGCCATCAAAATGAATTCCCAGACCAGTCATTATTTTACATTTCTATCCTATCCCTTCCTCCCTCCCTCTGTGGTCCGACCACAATTACCCTATCTCCAACTGGCTTTCAATGCTCCACAGCCACCAATGAACTGTTCCTTGAGGACAAACGCCACAGAAAATTCTGCTCTCCACTCAACGTGCATCACATGCCGCTCACTCCCTTGTGGTTCGATTTGAAACATATGCTGATGTCACAAAGTCAGCGAGCAGCCAAAGCAACCACTCACTTTCCACTCAGTCATCCTGAATGAAACATTAAGATGAAAACTTGAAATAAAAAAATTAGTGCTGGCCTGCTGGTGCAGCAGTTGGATTTCCGCTTGTGACACGGCGACCGGGTTGGGAGCAGTACCTGGAAGCGTCGGAGGGCTGGCGGAGAGAAGGATTGAAAGTCCCATGACTGCTCTCCTTGTCCAGGAGGCAGGGTGGTGGAGTGTTCAGTGCTGTGGGGACACCCAGCGGAGGCTGAATAGCACGGCAAGCGCCTAGCATGTTCAGGGGGTGGGGTGGATGATAGTCGTCATTGCATGTCCCCGGCCCCGCCTACAGGGGAAAAAAATATGCTGCCTGCCACCAGGATGATGACTGCTCCTCCGCTCTAATGAGCTCCCAGGCCGGCTCCCCGACCTATCCCGTTGTCTGCGGCACTAGGGACAGTGCCGCAACCCTGCCCTTGGGGGTAATCCAGGGGGTACCTGGGAGTTGTGGCTAACGTAGGAGTGGGGAGGAGAGGGGCCATGACCTGAGCGGAAGGTTCAAGCTAGGGTGGCAAAAAAAAAAATGAAAAGGAGCACTACAAAAAGATAGAGCCACATAAATGAGATATGCCATGGCCCTTACTAAGAAACACAGAAACACAGACTTTGACGGCAGATAAGGACCACTTGGCCCACCCATATGATTGAAATTCTTCCCAGAGTGCACTTGGACCTGATGACATCACTCGTGGCTCTTACACGAGTGATATTATAAGGTCCCAAAATGCACTGTGGGAAAAATATCAATAATATTTCCAGTTGGGCCCTGGCACTTATTATACATATGGAATATGCTGCTCCCTACTGGAAATATTGCTGATATTTTTTGTTTGTGTGCTGACCCGATGACATCAAGAGTGGTGAAGCTGGGTGATGTCACTGGGTCAATCAGCAAGAGAACAAAAAATGCTTGCAATATTTCCAGCAAGTGGTTAGCATATTCCATTTATGCCATACCTCCCCCCACAGTGTTTTTGGTTGGCCTTGCAGTTTGAGATTTTTACTTTTTTTTAAGTGCATTTTGTCCTCCTCGGCGGTGCAGGCTAGCTGTCTCACCCCCCCAGCCCCATCACCTGGCATCCCAGGGACTTATCTCAATCCCATCGCTTCCCCCAAGGCTTACCCTTGTGGCAGGAGTAAATGGTCAGCACCGTACTGCTGACGAACTGATCCGGTTCCCAGAGAGGGCCGTGTAGTCAGTGTGGAGCCTGTGAGGGGTCGTATTATCCTGCACTGCACCCAGCCATTTTCTACTTTCCTCTCCTGGAGGAATGGACACGCAGTGCCATCCAGACATGCCCACAAGTTGCTGTTCCTGGCTGCTTGCCTCCAAGCCTCCACTAAATGCAAGACAAGTGCCAGGATCTGCAGCCCTCCCTCCCCAGAGGAGAGCAGTCTGCCGGATGCTCGATCCTCATCTCCCTGGCCAATCCCCACCCTCAGCCCTCCATGCCACTGGGCCGACTGCAGTTTGAGATTTCTCTTGGGACTGTGGTGAAGAGCAAGTGACGGTCAGCATGCCCACATGAGCATGTCAGCTGACACGAGTTTGTGGACTGCTTACTTTGGTATGTGGAGTGCACTGCAGTGTAACTTGCTGGCTGAGTTGGGAGACTGGCGCTACAAGGTCAAAGAGAGAGGTTTATGATGTGCAGGAGTTAAGACCGTGGCAGTTTTGGAGAATTCGGGAACAGGGACTGACAGTGATCTGATAGCTCTGTACTGCAGACAGAGTTAAAGAGTCCGTTTACCAAAAAAAAAGTAAATCAGAGGAGACTTTTCAACTGAATTGTACTTGGAGTGAACTATGGCTGGCGTGGACAGGTGAGTATGCTGTAAGATTCTGAAAGTAAAAGTGTGTTGCTTGCACTGCCGGTGCTCCAGCCAATGAGTATCTACTATGGGTATATTGTGGATCTAGAGTGAGAATATTGCAATATTTTCACTCTAGGTCCCCAAGAAGCAAAAATATATTAGATAGGTGCCCCTAAATATACGCATAGGCATGGCATAAATATATATATATATATATATATATATTATTTATTTATAAGATATTGTGAAAAATCCTGGTCCATGATTGGTCCAGAGGAAATCACATGACATTGGACTTTTTAAACTGTGGACCAGTTTGGTACCGACAACTAACTGGTCAGTAAAACTCAAAACTGATCAACAGTACTCAAAACTGGTCAACAGCAGTCAAACTTGTCAACAGAACTCAAAACTGGTCAATAGTACTATGAATTATTGATCACCTCCAGGTGTCAATCAAACTTTGTATTCTCTCAGTCTTGCATATCTATAGTATGATGTTTCATTACCAATCAAGTTGCAAGGTTTTATAAAAACAGATATTGACTAGAATGTTTTGGGTTATAGTGCGAAAACCTTGACTTCACGGGATGAAATGTTGCCTTCCAATAGCCATATTGCCCTTAGCCATCAGCTTTGGGCAATATAACTGTCATACAATAGTTTATTCCTCGGGGTCAAGGTTTTCACATATATAGCCCTGAACTCCGGTCAATATTTGCGTATACAGATATGTATGACCAACAATGACACTCCCATCTCGTGAAATTTTTTAAACATCACTTTAAAAAGCAGCTATGTGTCTGCACACTGGAAAAAATGTAACAATACTAATACATAAAAAAGGAAAATTAAATGCTCCCATTATGTATCAATCCATAAGTTTAACGGATACTGTTGAGAACAATTTTGACAAGGTCATACTGTGCAGTTTGAAGCATGGGTCAAAGATGGAGAGATCCTCTCAGAGCACCAGGCTGGCTTCCACAAGGGCTACTTCACAGCTGATCAATGCTTCATCTTAAATCATCTCTATGAAAAACATTCTATTTGTCTGGCCTTGGTAAATCAGTTAATGAATAGATGGCTTAGAAAATTTATGGCAAAAGCTATAAATCGTTAGACGATTTACTGATATACCTTGTAACTTCCGATCAAAATCAATATTTCAGTCTAGCAAAATTTCTCCTGGATGAAAACACAGAGCGATGATGACAGTAATGAAAAATTCAAAGAATAGTAAAAGTTAAATTATACCATCAGACTGCAGCGGTAGCACTAAGCTTATGATGCCAACAAACCAGGTTAGGGAGCAAGCCCAGATCGTCGGAGGGCCAGCCAGGGCAGGAAGACTAAGCGTCCAAAGGAACGCTCTCCGTGTGTGTGTGTGTGTGGCGGGGGGTGGGAAGAGAAGATGTGGCTCCTGGCACTGGACTGACCTCTAGTGGTGGCTGGGGGTAAGAGGGTAACAGAGTCCAAACTAGGGAGAGGAGCAGCTGACACTGGTACACTGTGTGCAGACGTGCGCACAGTGAGGCCTTGGGTGTCACTGCCTGATGACTCCTCAGGAGACTGCAGGGAAAAACAGGCACCACCAGACAAATGACACCCTGCCCTGCCTCCATCAGCATTAGCAGGCCATCTCACAACCTGCCCTCGGTGACTCTGGATCGTCCTCTGTTGGGGGTAAACAGACAGAAGGGAGTAATGCCATGGAGCAGAAGGCAGACCCCACCTGGGAGGGAGGGAGGGGGGTGTCTAAGGAGGAACACTTTCTGGTATGTCCACATACCATGAACGTGCTCTGTATGAAACCGCAGATTGCTGCCGGGCACACACATCCCTTTCCATTACTGTAACTACTGTGTTTTTTTTTTGTTTGTTTTTTTATTTTGCTCGTGAAACAGTAGGAATGTATTTGTTTCAGTTACCTGAGGAGAAGGCTATGTTTAGAAACACTAACGCATTGGCAGCTTGTGTTCTGCTGTAAAGAGAAATGGACTGGATTTGAAATAAATTGCTGACTCAGAAGTTTTCTTTTGCACTGCAGAGAAGTAATCCAAGTCTGAAACACACTGCATGCTTGTAGGTTTGTGTTGTCATTTTCAGAAGAGCCTCAATGTGTGATGCTTTAATAAATCCCTTGGGCTTCACTCTCAGGGTTTATGTAGCGTCACACCCCTCAGGTGTGTGTAAAAACTCATTCCACACCCATCCCATACATCACTTTCTATATAACAATGTGGACATGAAATGTACTTGGGATTTTATCACTTTCCTGAACCTTTTTGCTACATACACACACACACACACCGGCTCTTTGAACCCTTCCTAGGTTCTACATCAGGGGGCCCTTTTTTCGTTGTTGTTTCTGACCATGTCCTCATCAGTTTAACCACAATAAATGCCATTTTACCTACAGATGTCCATTTTTGCTACCCTTGATTTGCAGGTAGTTGCTGCATCACCTTAGTTTTGCTGCGCTCAGTCTTCTTGCTTGATATGTCCCCTGTAATCACCAACTGCTCCATTTCTGGGATTCCTACTGCCATAGTCTTTATGTCATTTTCTGTCAAAGGCCTGCTGTCCTCCACTGTGACTCCAAAAGCAGAAGTAGTCATTAAGAATGGCTGCCTTCTGCTTGTCCTACTTTATTACCCTGCCCCCTTCCGTCAACCTTACAATCCCCCTCCCATCTCCCTGCTTTCTCTAATGTATCTGCAGAACTGTTTTTGCCCTTCCTTGACCACTCCACAACACACAGCTGTGTTTGCTTTTGAGTCCCTGACTGCACATCCTTACCTGCTATTCGCTCCATTCCTCGTCCCGTTTCTCCTTGTACCTAATGAAAGCTTTTGTCCCTCACTTCCTCCTTCACTTTCGCAAAGAACCAGCTTGGTCTGTTATTCCTGTTGGTCTTGATAACCATTCTCAAGCATGACTAAGCTGCCTCAGGAAAGGCCCCCTTTAATTAATCCCCATCTCTCCTCCGACTCCCGGATTTTGTCCACAACAACCAATTTATTCTTGACTAATTCCCTCATCTGACCAAAATCTTCTTGTCTGAAACCTGGAACCTCAGCCTTTGACTACAGTTTACTGCTCCCCAGTGCCAGTTTGACCCATATTATGTTATGCTGACTGAACCCCAAGGAGTCCCCAAGCTGCACTCTGCCTAACTTTTCTGCATTGGTCAGTACCACAACAAGAATGGTAGCCTGCTTTTTGGGTTTCCTGACCAGTCTGCACCTGTAGGCAGTCCTACAATGTATCTAGCAGGGCCTGACTTCTGGTGTTCTTAGCTGCTGGAATGTCCCAATCTATGTTTGGTAGAAAGATCCCCTATGACCACTGTCTCTCCCTTTGTGGCCCCCTTCTCAATTTCTGCTCCAAGTTCCCAGAACTCTTGTCCCCCTGTCCCAGAGTCTAGAGACGACCACACCATGTGCAACTTCTTCCCTAATACTGCTGTGAGCTGTACCCACAGCGATTCTGTCTCCCCATTCCACCCATGATGTACCTATCCTCTGCTGCCTCTATTCTTTCCTGGGTATGGAGGGCTACCCCACCTCTTTTTCTCTTATTCCTCTCTCATATACACATGGTGTACCCCTGTACTGCCAGGTCCCAGTCATTTTTCCCAGCGGCCCATGTTTCTGTAATGGTTATGAGGTCTATTTATTTATTTATTTGAAATCTGGTAACTGGGTGAGCTCACTGAGACAGTGCAAGTCCCTTTTTCAAGGGTGACCCAGGTTGCTGATACAATGAGCAAAGATATGTAAAGCAAGAAAACGATACAAAACAATATATGTGTATATATATATATATATATATATATATACATATATATATACACACACACATACACACACACACACACACACACACACACACAATAGGGGTGAGTGATAAATGAGTGAGATAAAACAGTGCCTCATCCACCAGAGTGTAATAAATCTCTAGAGTGAAATCTGCTGTTTATCACACCTGCGCTAAATCCATGCAAGCCTCGCTAAACCCATGCTAAACCCACGCAAGCCGTGCAGATCATGACTTTTGCAAAACAGGGGCCCCTACTGTATATATCGGATACATGATGGGCACTCGTGTGATATGGAAAATATTGTCACTCCTGTAGAGTGACCTCTGAATCCTCACTCGTGGCTTCGCCACTCGTGAGTATTCAGTGGTCACTCTAGAGGAGTGATCATATTTTCCATATCACACGAGTGCCCATCATGTATCATATACATATATACATATACACACACATACATATACATACACACACAATGAAGTCCCATGAATATGGTCATAGAGTACATGAAAAACAATGAGAACCAGGGTCCAAAAAAATCCAGTTTACATACAATACACAAACAAGAGGAGTAAGAGCAAAAACTAAACAATATATGTACAAAATAAAAACAGTACAGTCCCATGAATAAAGTAATAGCACACAACAACTAGACAAAGCAGTTGCATCCGCCACTACTGCCTGAAGCTCATTTATTCTGTTTCCTAGAATCCTGGCATTTATGCCAGTTGCCTTCCAACTTGTTCCTATGCACTTCCCCTTTTTGTCAGTTCCTCTCCCTCTGTCCTCTCCTTTCTTCCTTCATTTCCTGCCCCTTGCCAGCTTTGCAAGTACCCCCACCTCCCGGTACCCTTTCTTAGTGTGGACCCCTGCCTTGCTGCTTCCATCCACACTGCTCCTAGCCCCAATTTCTGGGGGAGTGCTGCTACTGCAGGTTACCCTTTTGCTTTTCATCCTCTGTGGTTTCCTCAGCCTTAGACTCCCCCACTCACTCAGTTTAAATGTCAACCAATGTAGACATAAATCTGCCCCAGCACAGTGTCCCCCTCTCTTGTTAGGTGAAGGCCATCACCTTGAACATCCCGTTCCAGACACACCCCAGTCTCCAGCAAGATGGTACCCCTCCTCCTGACACCATCCCTTCAACCACCACTTAAACTCCTCTCAATCTCCTCCTTCCTCACTCTACAATTCCCCTACCCCACACCAGAAGGACATCAGAAAATGACAGGGAAGCACAGTCAGGGGTGTGCAAATTCTGTTGCCCCCTGTCCGGGGCAAGTAAATTTCCTTGAAGGGCAAGTACAAAAAGAGAGCTGATTTCACTGTAATGAACATAGGGGCAAGTGAAAATTCAGCTACAGTCAAGGCTGGGCAAGTCCTAAAAATTTTTATTCAAACACCCGTGAGCACAGTAGACCTTCAGTCCATCCCCCAGCCTTTGAAAGTTGTGCTTCAGTGCTATTGAGCATGAATGCCGAGAAGATACAGGGTGCTGCTAAGTGCGAATGCCGAGATGACACACCTCAGCACAGCTCACTGTTTTCGTGGAGTTCTACTACAATAAACTAGCACTAACTCTGCATAAAGTTATATCTAACTTACAGCATTCACTTCCTTGTGTCCTGGGGCACAGCCTAATATCGAGTTTGGGATGGGCTATCCTAAACGATCGAAAGGGGGACTGAAGAATCAGCCACCACCACTTGAGCAGTAAGCTGGGCCCTCATCTGCACAGCTCACTCTTAGTTCCACAGTGGGTCCACCATGGACATCTCTGGTGGCCGCTATGCAAGCCATCAATAGTAAAGTTACAACAATTCTTACCAGACTAGGAGAACAAGACACCAAAATAGAGGTCGCTCCGAAAACTGCGACCTCTGTGGAAAAGGCAGCGACCCAAGCTATGCCAACAAGTAGTAAAATGGCACAGGAGAATATGCAGCTCAGTTACCATCTGGAGGCCCTAATAAATTCTCATCAGGCTTCCAATGTTAGACTGGTTGGGCTCTGTGACAGGGAGGTCCTGTCACTCATGAGGACCAACCTTTTCTTAAATCAGTTACAACAGTTCTTCCATTTCTTAGTCTATTCTATCCTTTACACTTTCTAGTCCATTAGGTTGGCCACCTGTGGGCACCCCCCTTCCCTTTCTTGACTATGCTATAGTGTCCTCTTTAATTTTCCTTTTCCCTCTCAGGTCCTTGTAAAGGGAGGTTATTGTTGTGATCTCCAAGTGTACGTAAAACAGGTTGTGTTTATCATTGTTGGATTTAGTACGTAATACAGGGCTCGAAATAACCAGCTGTCCGCCTGTCTCGGACAGCCGGTTTTCATTTGGGACAGCTGTTTTGTTTCTCTTGCCTGTCCCTTGGACAGGCGGTACAGACGTCTGCATTTTTACCATTAAAACGCAATAGGATGGCACAGCACTAGGACCCAGCAGACTACTGTGTGCAGCAAGGATCCCTCCCGACATCCTGCGTAGCCCCGCCTTCCACAAAGTGTAGCTTGGCCCACCAGCTCCGCCTCTTCTGCCCGCCTTGCTGCTGTTGCCATTTGTCTGGTGACTGCTGCCACTGTAGGTCAGCTGACCCCCTTCTGCTAGAATCTGAAGTGGCACCGGCGGGAAGAGCCATGTACTAAATGATTATTGAAATTTGGCAACCCAGATGCACATATCATCACTGCACATGCGCAGTTGCTCGTGTCCTGACTCAGATCCTCATTTTCGTCTAGCGATTGAATCGGAAGATGTCTGAGAGAAGGAGAGCAAGTTGGTTGCTTGGACCAATTTGAAGTGTTATCACACCATACACTAACCAGATACATACAACAGCCCTTTTCAGGGCTCTTGACTTTCTTGCTCATTTTCTTGGAGAAAAAAAAACTATGTCCTGAATGACTAGATAGGGCTGGTTTGTGCTTTCTCGGGTTGGCGCTAAACGTGGGAGACTGGTAGGAGAGAGGAGTGGGACCGCATGGTCTTGTATTCGAACTCAAATGCAAATATATTACAAAAGAGAACTTTTAAGTGTTTCTTGTGGAAAAATTAAAGGACAGACACACTGGGCTGCTTTCAGGGGTCTGTGGTGTAGTCGGAGCTCTGCAGGTAGCTGTAAGAGAACTAACAGACAACTACACAAGGTACTTTGTTTATAAAAAAAAATCCCTCCAACTGTATGGTGAAGGAATTTGAGAAGCTATGGGGGGCAAACAAATGCATTTATTTAATTTAAATAAAGTGCAACAGGCTGTTGCTGTTCTCATTGCTATTGTGGTGACCACTGTTTAAAGAAAATGAGTAATTTAAGGCAGGCTTGCCTTGAGTGTTGAAGTTGTGGAGGTGGTGTAGGCAATCTCTCTGCATTCGGTGGAGAGGCTGAATACACAATAAAGAAACAAAGCAGGCAAGAAGAGAGGAGCTGGATTATAAATTCTAAGCTTTCATCTGCTCTCTTCTGTATGTAAACAGATCTTGGAGAACACCATAGTTTCTGAAGGCAGAAAGCCTTAGTCTTCACACACCCCTGGCCTAATATATTTCTAGACTGACTGAATAAAAAAAAAAAAACTTGATAAGGCAGTGGGCACCATCAAAGAGAAAGGAGGAGAGGGAGAAGTTTCTAAGTTTGCTTAGCCTCAGTGTAAAGTTCTCCAGAGCTGTTAGCCTACTACTATTAGCTAGCCTATGCCAATTAAAACAGCTCTGCTGCTAGAGAAGAGTTGGGGTGGGGGGTCTGGTCTGGATTAAAAAGAAAAACAGCTGAAGAAGGCAGTCACTGACTGCTGTCAGCGGATAGTACACAACAGATATACAGCCCTTAAGATTTAGTTCAGCAGATTTGGAAAGCATAAACGGGGAAATATAAAAGCCACTTTCAGGGTTTGTTTTGTGGTCTGTGGATAAAAAGACATTCTAAACCAAGGAGGAGGATAAAAACAGGCTGCTTTGAGGACTATTATTTATTTATTTTTTTTATTTAGTTGTTTAACCAGGTATAGCACACTAAGCTGAAAGCTTTTTTACAGGAGCGACCTGGGAGCACAAGGCGGTTAAGTGACTTGCTCAGGGTCACACAGTATGCAAGTGGAAGCTGTGGGATTCAAACCCAGGTCTGGTCTGCTGGATGTCACCAGATTTGCAGCTCAGAGCCTTAGACCACTGCGCTATACTGCCTTGAGAGCTGAACTGTGGGCGCTCTGTATATGGAGCGGAGAGGAGGGGGACTGAATAAAAAAAATCACAAGACAGAGTGAAGACGCACTGTCAAAGGGAGAGGAAGGGTCTGGGGGATAGCACTGCAGAAAGTGCCAAAATAAGGAGGGAGGAAAAAAATATAAAAAAGCCCTTTTCAGGGGTTTTGCTAAGTCTAGAGAAAAAAAAATACTCAGACAGAAGGGGAAGGGAGAGAGAGATAGCTAGGGCTCAGAGAAAAGTGCACTGCTGTCTGCACTTTTGAAAACAATTCATTCTTAGCAAAGCACCCTTCATGAGCTTACCTGATCATCCCTGTGCATCTATTCTTAGTACACTTACTAATCTACTCCTCCGAGCTAAGCACACGCCACCCAATAACACTTGAACATTTTTTTTGTTACAATTTGGATTTCAAAAAAAAAAAAAAAGTTGCTGCAAAGCCTTCAAGCGAAGGGAGAGGAGAGGAGAAAGTTCTGATTCCTGCTCTAGAGACAGTCACACCTGCTCACCCCTTCACTGTTGTAGCCACAGCTGTGACAAGTGGCAGTGCCACTGCTAGTGTTGTGCAGCCAGCTACTCCTTCTCAGGTCATAACTGAAACTAGGACAAAGAGAAAAGGGGCTTCCAAGAAAGCTGGAAGAAAAATAGGGAATAGCTATTATATGACCCTGATGTGGGCATGACCTGCTCATATTGCCAAAAATACTTAAGAGACAAACACTTTTATGACTGGCTGTAAGAGCATGAGACTTGAAAATCTGCACGCTCATGAGCTCCCCAAACCTCATAAATTAGCTACTGAAAAAATACTGTCCAACACAGACCCTTGCAACTTAGCAACAGAACGAGGAATCATACAAATGGAAAAAAAATGAGGTGACATAAGTGGAACATTTGTTTAGAACAACTATTTGATCAGTTCTGAATGCCCATTCACAGATTTCCCAGGTATATTAGAATTACAAAAATGTGGACAGGTAAAACTTTGGTCGGACAGGCAAAATTTACACCCCACCTGTCCCTCGGACAGGCATCTCAAAAAAATTATTTCTAGCCCTGACGTAATAGCACTATGTCATACATAGTGAAGTCACACAAAGAAATTAGTATTGAGGCATACCTGCATACTCGAGGCAAATGATTAGTCTCAGTATACCCAGGTATACCTCAGTACTGAGCAACTTTTGCATGACTACCACTTATACCTTATGTTTATGAAACCTGTAAATGTTGAAAATACCATGGCACTAGGTGTTTTTAATAATGGTAAAAAGTACTAGGTGACTATTTAGAGAAATTAAGTTAGTTGTGCTATTTAAAATGCATGTAAATTCTTGTAAACTGAACAAGTCTGAAATGTTGTGGTAATTTGCATATATCCCATGATGCTTTGCACTATGGAAGTATTACGATGTTGTATTTCTTTGAAACTTGATTTGTTGCTAATGCCCTTTGGCGTAACCCTTTTTTTTCAGTGAATCTGCATTGAGGTTCTTTGTCTATAGCTTGTTTTGTTTGGTTTCTTTTTGAGCCCCCACTACCCAAGCAAACAAGGCCCACATAGGGATGAAGGGTTTTCACTAAAAATGTTTAGATCAGAGATCAGTGGCAGTAGGTGCTGGCTAAGTGCAGAGAAAGGGCATTCATAACCTGTTGCTACATACTAATGTTCTGAAGAAGGAATATCTATTGCTGAAGCTTATTTCCTGTATTCTGAATAAACACCACAGAGTCACAAAGACTGCCCCCTGGAGATTGAAAAGGTAGAAACAGACCCAGAGGGTCAGTATGTTATGCTATGGGCCATATAGACGGAGGTACCCTGTATCATTTTAAATACATACGCTCAGAATGAGGACAAAGAAGCTTCCTCGTTTTTTAAGAAGCTATTTGGTGAGCTGACTGACTTGGAGGATAGACTCTGCATCCTTGGGGGGGGGACTTTAATACTACTGTATCAACACCCTTAGATAGGAGAGGTGGGGCCAGGGGGATAAGGAGGAGTCGGTCTAGCATTACACTGGCAAGACTAACCCAACTTACAGGTTTGCAGGATGTCTGGCGAGGTTTTGCATGGACAGGAAAAAGATTTCACCCATTATTCTGACAGAAATAACTGCTATATCAGAACTGACTTGTTTGTCTCCGAGGAATGGGTACATCATGTACATTCCTGCGAGATTCTCGGCCGTACTATCTCAGACCACACCCTGGTGAACCTGGCGGTTGCCCTCTTTCTGGCAACTTGTAATTCCCATTGGCAGCTGAATGTTGGCCTTCTAAACTCTCCTGAGTTTAAGGAAATGATTTGTTCCACCATTGAGAATTATGACAGACAAAATGCTGTGGGGGATACCACCCATGCAATGAGGTGGTATGCCCTTAAAGCAGTACTCAGGGGGGTAATAATAAAATGTGCTTCTGAGCAGAAGAAACGATGGGAACACAAGATTAGGGCCCTCGAGGTGGAGGTGTCAGATTTCGATTTCCAGCATAAAATAACTTTAAATCCAGAGACAAAAAAATTTTGGGATGAAAAATGGACAACATTGGAAGCCAAACTTCAGACTCAGTTAGAGGGAAAGTTTAGAAGAATATGCCTGGGGTACTACAAGGGAGGGGATAGAGCAGGGGAATTACTAGCGGCTAGACTGAGGGAAGAGCAGTTAAGCTGGCTAATTCTACAGTTAAAAGATCAGGGTAAGTGAAGGGCCCTAACTAGCAAACCCGGAGAATTAACAAAAATCTTTGCCAACTACTACAAAGCATTATACTCCCAGAATAGCATTCCCAACTTTGAAGAGCTAACAGAGTCCTTTTTTCAAGACTTATATATTAAGACCCTCGCTAAGACTGCTCTTGACTCTCTGGAGGCAGGAATAACCATGGCAGATTTGCAAACACAAATCAGAAAGTTTAAAAATGGGAAGTCCCCTGGTTTAGATGATTTCCCATCTGAATTTTATAAAACATTCGAAACCCAACTGCTTCCATTCCTGGTGCCTGTCTGTCAGAAGATCTTAGATGGGAGAGCAATTCCTGAGTCATGGAGGGAGGCCCAAATCTCAGTGTTGCTTAAGGAGGGGACAGATCCCACGGAGTGTGGGTCATATAAACCCATCTCCCTCCTTAACATAGACTTAAAGATGTTCACAGGCCTACTGGTAGGTAGTTTGCAGTTGGTGGTTCCCTCACTTATCCACAAAGATCAGACGGGCTTTATTACAGGCAGGTACCTTTCAGACAACATACGTAGACTACTCAATATCATAACCGCACAGAAGTCTCAGTTTGATCTTCAAATTGCCATATCTGTGGATGCAGAAAAAGCATTTGATAGGGTCAATTGGAAATTTTTAAAAACAACCATGGATCACACGAAATTCGGCCCCAAATTTCTAGCAGTGATATCTAAATTGTATTCTGGTCCCCTGGCACTGGTGAGAGCGAATGGTATCAGCTCTGATTCATTCCCTTTGACACAGGGGATGCATCAGGGCTATCTGCTGTCTCCCCTGCTGTTCGCCATCAGTTTGGAGCCCCTGGCAGCTAGGATAAGAAGCGACCCAGCCATCAGGTGGGATAATGGCTGGGGGGATTGAACAGAAGATTTCTTTATACGCAGATGACTCCCTAGTCTTCCTGTCCTCCACAGAGAGCTCTCTCCATCTCTTTGTGGACCTCCTTGGATGCTTTGGGAAAATCTCAGGATATAAAATTAATTTTCAGAAGTCAGAGGTCCTGATTCTAAGTGGTATTTGTCCAGACAATTTTAGAAATTCCTTTCCATTCAGTTGGGCCCCTAGAAATCAGATTCGTTTTCTGGGGATCCAGACTGTAATAAACCTTAGCAGACTCTTTGCTGCAAACTACGACCCACTCTGGGCTTCCATGGAATGAGACATAGCAAGATGGAAACTACTGCCTCTAAATTTAGTGGGCAGGATAGCCACAATATAAATGAATATACTCCCCCATTTTCTCTTTCTATTCTCATGCCTGCTGGTCAAAATTCCAACCACTTACTGGAATAAAGTTATCAGACAGATCAACATATTCATCTGGAATGGTAAAAAACCCAGGATTGCCAGTACAACCCTACAACTCCCCAGACAGGCGGGTGGTTTGTCGCTGCCTGACCTCCCCAGGTATTATCTGGCAGTGCAGGGTGCTATGGTGGTTACCTGGGTGAAACAACGAACCTCGTCTTCATGGTATTCAACAGAAGACATGAGTGTAGGCCTGAAACCCCTACATACACTGGCATTAACATATACCCCCCGAACTTGTGGGGACCATACGGAATAGGTGGGACAGACACAGTCTTCACATTCTTAGCAAGATCAGGAAACTTACTTACACCCCTGAGGGGATTAGGCCCCCTCTCACTCATTTGCTATGAGGTGGAATTTTCTCCACTGGCACGTGACACTGGGTATGCAGGCTGGGGAAGGTGTGGTCCCCATAGATTTACGCAGCTTATCGAGGGACAGAGGTGCATCTCTTTCCAACAAGCCAAAGAGAAATTTGGCTGGCCAAATTCAGAGTTCCTATGATACATGCAGGTCAGACATTTTATACACTCAGGGAACAACACTGGCTGCCTGACCAAGCCATACACAGGGTGGAAAGATTTTCTATATGGTGTGGTATCGATTAGAGGCCTACAAAGACATATCTCTAATATATATATATATATATAAATTTGGTAGTCCAGCCTAGGATGCCGCTGGACTCTTTAAGAAGGTCCTGGGAAAGAGAAGCTGGGATAACTATAAAACAATCAGACTGGGCTCGCAGGCTGAAGTTGGGCTGGAAGGTCACATCTGCAC
Source organism: Neoceratodus forsteri (assembly GCA_016271365.2). Taxonomy (NCBI): domain Eukaryota; kingdom Metazoa; phylum Chordata; order Ceratodontiformes; family Ceratodontidae; genus Neoceratodus; species Neoceratodus forsteri. The sequence goes on along the minus strand of CM057451.1, from coordinate 487,577,987 downwards.
CTCTGTGGCGTGAGTTTTTTGGAAGGTTTTGGTAAGATTTTTCCAAACTCCAACAATTACATGCCATTCTAGCAGTTCGAGCTCCAGTGTTTGCTGGTGGGGCTGTGGCCATGTCGGCAGTCATTGGCATATTTTCTGGGAATTACCTGTTCTTGCCCCGTTCTGGCACTCGATCCAACAGGCGGTAAATGATGTCACTGGGGTCCTTCTACCTAGGCAATTCGTGGATTGGGTATTGGGATTCCAGGTACTGTTGACCAGAGAGGAGACACTAAAAAGGTACTGTTAACATAAATAGCTGTAGCTCTCAAATGCATCACGGCTAACTGGCTGAAGCAAGAGCCTCCCTCTCTGGAGGAATGGACTGTAAGGGTAGGGGGAGTTCTATCAATGGAAGCTTTAACTGCAAAGTTGTGTCTGAGATATAAACAACATGAATTACAATGGCAAGCTTGGGAAACCTGGCTCCAGAATAGATTAACTCAGGAGAACCAGGGGGTTAGGTCCAGGCTCGCAGGGGTAGGAGGATTCCTGGTGGAAGCACCCGATTACTCTAAGAATTAAACTTGGGGTTTTATTTATGATCCTTTTTGGTAGTACATGAAATTACCTGGGGCCTGACTGGAGGATAGTTGGGGGGGGGGACACACTTGTTGGCCAAATATTGTACCTTGTTCTTAACTGGGAGGTTTTAATCCCAGTAGTTTCTTGTTAAACAGCTTTTTACAACCTGTTAAGCTTCCCTCGTGGAAGCTCAGAATGCTAATTGTTTATTTTACAGCAATTCAAATATCTATGACTTTTCTGCCTCAAAATCTGAGAAGGACTTTTCAACCATTTGGACTCATAATACCTCATGAGCTAACCTTCCTAAATAAGGATGATTACAGTATCAGGCTGGAATTATTTTATGTAGAGGATAATGTATTGTCTTGCGTATGTTTTCCATTAAAATGAAATAAAGCTGAGTTAAAAAAAAAAAAGCCATCACACAGAGACTGTGTGTTGAACCTGAAGTTCGGTGTCTGGTCCATCTGTTATCCCCCAACCCCTCCACAGACTCCCAGAAGGGAGTGAAGGTGAGCAGCTCATACAGTTTCTCAAATCTTGGCTGCCAGGTGCCCTCATACTTGACACCATTAGTGTTGCATCCAGCTTTGTGAAAGGCTACCAGATTTCTCCTCGTTCAGCAGATCAGCAAGGAGATTTGCTGCGGACAGTAATGCTAGTCACAGCTTCTGAAATGATTCACAATTTACTGCTGCAGGCTTCCTGGGACTCCCAGACCTTAAACTATAATGGGACTACCCTGCATTTGTTCCCAGACTTGTCTTTTGCCACTCAATCCAGGTGAAAAAAGTTTGATGCTGTGCGGTCCTAACTGAACAGCCTTGAGGTTGCCCATTCTCTGCTCATGTTGGCTCGACTCCATATTTTCAATGGGGGCCATACATATCAATTCACCGATACACTTGAGGGTGGCAAACGAGCAGAGCTCATCCGTACGGAGTTCGAGACAGTGGCTGCTAGATAACTGGGAGACCCAGAAGACAGCGATGACACCTGATGGACTATGGTTTTCTGTAGAATTAATTATCTTTTACAGACTTTCCCCATACCCACGGATGTAACTGTACAAATGTATTCTGACTAATTTTGGCATTGGGGGAGGGGGAGTGAGCCGCACTGTGGGGGCTTAATGTTTTGATGCCATAGCCTTACCAACATACTAACTCTGCCTGCGTGGGGTCACTTTAGTCCATCTAGCATTTCTGGGAGCCTGTGTGGGTTTTAGTTTTTTATCTAGCCTGACTGTAGTGGTGGCTACCACGTGGTGGATGATGCACATTAATGAGACCCACATCAAATGTCCTGATTGCATCTTGGGGAGCTGTGGAATTAAAGGCAGTAGTTGGTGGTTACCTCCCCTATCCCTGAGTTTCTATACGGGGGTGCTCTTTATTCCTTTCACCATAATACTGTCTTATCTCATAGTTAGCCTTCTGCTTACAGTTAATGACAGTTGGGGAAAGTTTTTATTCCCCAAATTTACATGGTTCTTACTACTGTTTCTATATGTAATGCTGTAATATTATCTTATTAAGTGATGTACTGTTTATCTGGTTTGAACTCCGGGAGGATGGGGCTATGAGGGGAATGCTTCACATGCAAGGGGTAAACCTTATGATTGGGTTGAAAGCTCATCCAATCTCTATATGGGAATATAAACTATGTTTGGTACTCTGGTTATTATATTGGTCACCCTCTCACGCTGGCATGGCACAGCTATTTGGTCATATTCCTATTGTTATACTTTTTATGAAGTATTACCCCCCACCCAATTCATGAATCAGAATGTTTAGGCTACCTACTCTGTCATACACTGAATTCACCTGTACACGTATCTGGATGTCTGGCATGAGTTGTAACATTTGTTGTTTTGCTTGTAAAACCAATAAAATATAAATTAAAAAAAAAGAAAATTGTGCTTCAGTGCTTCAATAGGCTGGTTCGCCAGATCATGAATACCCAAGTGTACCAGCACCCCTAGCTCCTCTTCCTCCATCTTTTACCATCCTCAGTAGCGTAGCAAATACCCAGAGGCACTGGGTGAAAGGAGATGTTACAGGGCTCATCCCCAGTTTTGAATAAACATCAAAATTATGATTTGGGCCCCTCAAACCTTGTGGGCTTGGGTGCCATTGCACCCCCTGCACCTACGCCCCTGACCATCCTTACTATCCTATCTGTGTTCCGGATGGCTGATGCACCAAGAAGACATCTGATATCCCTCCTCCCCTTTCCCCACCTCCTCCACCACTCTAATCACAGAGTCCCCTATTACCAGGATACTCCTTGCTGTCTTCCTCTTGTTCTCACCACCAGTTGCCACCAAGTCATCCTGTTAATCCTTCCCAAATGACTCCAAGTCCTCCCTCCAAGAAGTCCAATATCTGCGGCTCCTCCAGTAGTGGCAAACAACTTGCTGTCAGGATCTGGCCGCCTTGGGTGACTTCACTGTGATTGTCGCTGCCTCCCCTTCCTCTAGATAATCTCAAGATATCATTAGCAACTGTACACCCTCGCTAGCAACAAAATAGCACAATATCTTGTTACCTTGAGACATAGCACTGCCGGTGTTGTAGAAACTGATAAAAGTGTTGCTACTCCTTCCACATATTGATATAGAAAAACATAAAATGGTTCAGATTTTTAGCAGCAAATTATATCAACAAGTATACACTGTATCAACACATGAGAATTGTATTGTTATGATCTATTCAGGTTAATCAGACTCGGTGACAATACTAAACTGCAAGATAGCAATGGTGAAATCACTGACAAGATACAACGATATCTTGAGATTACCTACACAGCTATGACTCATTATTTTGCCATTCACGTCTGCAATGATGATGTGTAAATTATCTGGCCAAATTCTGTACCACTGTTGTATACACTGATATATGATATTGCTAAATCTTCCATATTGCAATATAAAAATATAAAATGGCTCAAAAAATGTTTAGCAGCATTTTATATTGACAGGTACAGACTGTTAGCATGAGAACCGCATCGTTATGCTCTATTCTTGTTGATTAGACTCCATGCTTTCATTTCAAAAAAACATAAGGTTCTAAGCCTAACAGTTAAAAAGATACAGCTTTCAAAATATAATTTCAAGCATTATAAAATATGATAATTATTTGGGGAAATGGTCAGAAAATATTATGGCATATGGATCTTGGGGGAAACTGAAGGAGTGGTCAACAGCATGGCAGTTGCAGTAATGCCAAAATGTGCCAAATCATGCACCTAGGGCAAAGGAACCCAAGAACTGAGTATAGGACCGGGGAGGGAAGGGGAGGGGTACGGTCAGTCACTCAGAAGGAAAATGACTTTGGGTTATCATATCTGATGCCCTCAAAGTGGCAGAGCAGTGTGACAAAGCAGTGGACAGAGCCCAGTGGGATGCTGTGATGTATAGGGAGATGTATGTCCAGCAGGAGGAAAGAGGTGGCGTTGCCACAATATCGCTCGCTGATAAGATGCCACCTGGAGTACTCTGTCCCATTCTGAACACAAGAAAGGACATAGCAGGGGTGGACATAGTCCAGAGAAGGGAAACTAAAATGGTGCAGGAGTTGCACCAAAAACCTACGAGGAGAGACTGAGGTATCTCAACATATACACTCAGGAAGACAGAAGAACAAGACGGGACATGACAGACACCTACAGTACAGGTACCTAATGGGGGTGAACAGGGTGCAGGATGGGAGTCTCTTTCAAATGAGGAAGAGCAAGCACCAGAGGCAGAGGCCATGCCATAAAGATGAAGGGGTAGGGGAGTTTAAGAGGGATGTGAGGAAGTACTACTTTACTGAAAGAGTGGTGGATACCTGGAATAGACTGCCAGAGGAAGTGGTGGAAGCAAAAACAGTACAAGGCTTCAGGCATGTATGGGATAGACATACGGGAATATCAGGATATGGGTAGAGAGGTGTAAGGGTCGCTGGAGACCAGCTAGGGTCTGCAGAGACAGACTAGGCAGGGGCCATCTGGGCAGACTGAGTGGGCTGACAGTCCTTTTCTGCCGACAAAATGATGTTTCTATTAGTTGTTCTTTTTAATAATAAAACCCACTCTCTTCTTGTTTTCCTTTAATCTGCCTCCAGGACTTCGAGTGACTGTGTGTGTTCTTGTAACTGGTTTCCAAAGGGACTTGATGGGGTTTAATAATATGTACTGCAGCTGAGCGCAGAAAGCTTCATCCTGTTAGGAAATGTCTACCAATTGTTCACTCTGCCATATGACAATGATGTACTTTCGGCGTCTCATGAAAAGGGAGAGAAGATTTCTTGGGAGCGGACAGAGGACCAACTGGCAAGTGTGGGAGGGCCAGGCGGTGCTTGCCTTAATGAACAAGGGAGGGCAGGGATTCTTCCTGCCTGGTCCTAGCTGTGCTAGGTCAGAGACAGGAGTTGCTGGCTGCATGAGCTCACAAGCCCCCTCTTGTCCAGGTACTGCTGTGCAAGTCTAGGTTGTCAGTGATCAAATCAGCTGTTATCACAGATGTTATCTTTGATTCACATGCCAGCCCACTGCAGTATGTACTGTATCACAGAGATTTGGCTGGACATCTCTGCTGGGCCTGTCCTGGCTAAGATGGTCCCGCTAGGTTACTCTAAGATACATCATCCAAGACTGAAGCACAGGAGTGGCCATCTGTTTTAGATCTGAGTTGGTCTGTGTGGTATCTCTTATCGACAGAGTAGGGTCGTCTGGGCAGTGCAAGCGTGTGGCTGGTCTATGGTGTAGGCTTACCCTTATCTAAAACCCTCAATGCAGTGGAGGCAACTTCCTTCAACAGTCTGCTGAGAGGTTGTCAGTTATGCCTCTGGATGCCCCAAGACAACTTCTCAGGGACGTCAATGCCTGGGTCAATGATCCCCTCAGATCCATTTGCTAACAAACTCTCCAGCTTACATCTGAGCTGGGTCTCAGAGAAGATATTTCTTTAGTCACACACTCGGGAAGAGGGGGGATGGGACACACTGGACCTCATCTTCTCTTAAAAGTTGGAGATTTAGGACACTTCAATGGATCAGTTGTTTGGTTGGACCACTGATCAGTATCGGTGCCCTTAAAATCTCACCTCAGACTGTGGAGGTTGTTCAATACTGTGCAAAACAGAACTTGGAAATAGTTTGGTTTCTAAATTTGTTAGACACCTCGATCCTTAATGAAGTCTCCATCAGCAGTCAATGCCTATAATATGGTGTTGGCGGTTGCCTTGGATACCCCAGCACCAGTTCATTTCTGTTTGATGACCTCAAGTCCAAGTGCTGCATGGTTTTCTGTAGAGCCTGGTGTTTTAAGATCACAGGTGCGAGATTAAAGTGCAAGTGGTTGAAGGCTGTGGGTGCATGCCAGCAGGCTTGTCCTGGAAGAACATTAGGCAATTAGGTCAGAGAAGAAGTACTTCTCTGCCTAGACTGAAGCTGAGAAGAACCATCAGGCCACACTTTTCCTTAAATTAGAGGAAGGACTTTTATACTCAGACTGTCCGCAATGCAAAGAGCTTGCCTCCCTGGAGATGCACGGAACTGCATCACTACCAGTATGACTGATGATAGGGATATAGTCTAGGAGGGCTGAAATATGGTCAAGTCCTGGGATGGGTTCTGCATATTTATTGAAAGGGATGTCCTCAGGTTTTTTCTGGCTCATACTGCACTATGTGTAAACTGGCCCCTACCCCAACTTACCTTGCTAAGTATCACCCAGTCTCCAACCTTCTCACATGGTAATTCTAACAAAGGATTGTGACCTCCATTTCTTCAGACTTGCATTACTTTCTGCCCTGTTGAGGGGATTATCAAGGGTATTTGGTATAGTCCTAGCATAGGACTGTTACCCTACTGTCCTCACACTTCAATGCTATATGGAGTGTTAATATACAGTAGTCATCAAGGCTATGTATGACTGGCTGTCTGGCATTTGGATTTTCAGAAGCCAGAATGGTTCTTATATTGACCGTTACTGAATCTAAGCAGTATCTGACACATACCTTGGTAAATTATAAGCAACCTGGTATCAAGTTTTCTTCTGCTAAATGCAGTAAGGCTCCTCTCTGATTTCTTACTCATGCTCCCAAGAACTTATTTTGATTGGCTCTTTTAAAAGATTTTGTTTCTTACAATATGCATTCTCTTACCATTTCATATATCTGGTGGTCAACACTTCCAATACTTATATAGAATGGTGACTCACGTCTGATATAAGGGTGATGTAGTACAATCTTGTGAATGGTTAAGAAGTTTTACTGATGCGCTCCCTCTGCTCTTGACTCCTATCCAACTGCTACACTGAGTCTTGCCACAAGACTATTTGTTTTCCCTGTTTAAGTAGTTTATAATATTTAAGATTTTTCTTTTAAACTGAACTATTTCATAATCCTTTTATTGTGTCTTCTAGTTACAAAATATCAATCTGTACTGTTACTCTAGTTAATTGTTTTCCTTTTTTGTACCGAGTATTCTTGCACAATTTGATAGCTGTTTAAACATTTTTATTTACTACTCTATTTAGCCCTACAACAACATGTAATCTTTCTGTAGGTTCATGGAAAGTCAAGTGGTTAGGTTCACAGATAAAGAAGAAGAAAATCCTAACTTATCTCCATAGGAATAAACCTGACAATGTCTTGCTCCAAGAAACATACTTAGTAGAAAGTGAGGCAGAAAAGTTGGTTGGATCTTGGGTTGCCCAGGTAGAGTATAGTACAGTACTTTTAATACAAAAAAAAGAAGTACAACAATATTGATATGGAAAGTGATTAACTTTGTTAAAGTCTCACACTATGTGGCTCCGGAAGGTAGGTTTCAGATTCTAAAGGGGTCCATAGATGGTAAGGACACTACTATATGCAACATTTTTTCCCTCAACATAGATCAAGCCTCCTTTTTTAAGGGCATTAATTTAAGGTTGAGTACTAGTAACTCCCAAGACCGTATAGTGGGAGGTGATTTTAATGAGGTTGTGGACAGCCTACTAGACAGGAGCAGTGCCCCACTTCCTTGAGAGCCTCTCCAGCTCAGAACGCCCTCTATAAACTCACTGAGAATCTAAACCTGGTAGATACATGGCATGTCCTAAATACCACAGCCAGGAATTATACCTTTTACTCAGCAAGGCATTCTTCTTTTACTAGACTAGATACGATCCCATAACTAAACATTTAGCCTCGAGCCTCATCTCAGCATACATTAAGGACATTTTGCTTTTGGATCATGCTTTGTTACAGGTCACCACACACCTTGGGGGGGTTTAAAAGTAACTGTTTTCGCTGGAGACTGAATGTATCCTGGTTACATAATCCCAAATTCATAGCTTGGATCAACCAAGAGGCTGAGGAATTCTTCACTCTGAATGACAATGTTGAAGTATCATTAAATTGTCTATGGGATACTTCTAAAGCATACATAAGAGGAAGAATCATCATCATCTCATCATCAAAGAAAAGGGAAATAGACAAGATCTAGCACAAAAGAAGGCAGATCTCCTTAATCCAAAAAGGACTATAAAAAGAGCCCCGGAAAGAAGGAAAATCTCAATGACATCACAAAACTTAAATACAAAATAAACAGGATTTATTCCGCTAAAGCAGAATACTTGCTATATAGGACAAGACAGACCTTCTGGAAAGCTGGAGAGAAAGCAGGGAAACTATTGGCCCACAGAATCGAGACAAAGATGAGGCAGAACATGATAGCTGGTATTTCAGATGGGCTAGGTACAACTGAAGTCTCTAATAAAGGGATCAGCTTAGAATTTGAATCCTGCTTTAAGTCATTATACTCGAACTCTAATAAAGAAACGTCCTTGGATTTGCAGGCATTTTTAAATACTGTACTATTAAGAGCTCACTGTGGTGGACAGGAACACCCTGAACTCTCCCATTTTACATGAAGAATTTGACAGAATTATTAAAGGTCTTCACCCCAATAAAACATCAGGCTCGGACAGGCTCACTGGAGAATTTTATAAGGTTCTCAACCTCAGGGTTAAAACCTACTTTAAGTCCTCTCTCACAACTGACACTATGTATCAGGCCTATATCACACTGATGCTGAAGGATGAAAAAGATTCCCTGCAATGTGAAAACTATAGGCCCATCTCGTTACTTAATGTAGATTATAATCTTGGCCCAAACCCTAGCTATTAGACTTAAATCCCACATGACCAAATTATTAGGAGAAGAACAAGTGGGCTTTGTGCCAGGAAGAAGAGGTGCTGAAAATATACACAGACTTCTAAACATTATTTGAAGGGCTAATAAACTACAGAACCCGGCAGCGGTGCTCGCTTTTGATTTTCGAAAAGCCTTTGATTCTCTGTAATGGGACAACCTATTCCAAGCCCTGAATAAATTCCAGCTGGGGGAGATCTTTATCTCTTGGATTAAAATTCTGCACATAAAGGCTGCTGCCAGAGTCATTACTAATGGGTATCTTTCCAATCAATTTTCCCCTCAAGAAAGTCTCAAGACAAGGGTGCCCCCTCCCCCTCCATCTACCTCTTTATTCTGGCTATTGAACCCTTAATCAGGAAAATTACAGTGTCTCCAGAAGTCAAAGGGATCAGGACAGGCAAAAATACTAATAACGTTTTTGCCTATGCTGATGACCTACTTGTCACTCTTTCAAACCCAAGGGAATCAGTTGTGCAGCTGGATAAAATCTTTGACAGTGTTGCCTCCTTTTCTCAACTCAGACGCAACTGGAATAAGACTCAAATCCTTTCTATGAATTCCTACCCGAGACCAGGAGACTGCCTCAGCAAAATACAGACAGTTTTGCTGCACTGAGTGTCTGACATATCTAGATATTAAAATTACTAGAGACATACGAAAAACAGGGAACCTGAATATTATACCTGTAGCAAAAGAAAGAGAGACTGACCTACAAAAATGGCAGTTTCAATCTATCCTTATGGGGTAAGGTTAATTCTCTAAAAATGACAGTAATTCCGAAGTTATTTTACCTTTTCCAGAATTTAATAACCAGAATAGGAAAACCCATTCCTGACATGCTTAAAAAATCATTTAGAAACTCTTGTGGGGTACTTCACCACCCAGACTATCGCTAGGGAATTTAAGGGCCCCATAAAACAAAAGGTGGTTTTGGCCTCCCAAACTAGGAGAAACATTATGTCGCTTTTAGACTTAGAAGTATTTATTACATAGAATCTGAACTCAAGGAGAGGTATCCTCTATGGTTTATGGTAGAAAGACAAATAGTGTTTCCTCTTAAGCTTTCTGACTACCTGTCTGTTCCACTACCCCCTATCTTGCGTGACGATCAGTGTATTACCAGCTCTATCTGGATAATTAAAGTCCAGCACATTCTACAGTTTGAAAACCTCCCAACTCGAGGGCAATTTGGAATAATGCTGATCTGCTCTACAATCATAAACCCATAGAAGATTCTGGTTGGAGCAAGATGGGCAGAACAAACTTGCAGGATTTGTTAGGGTCACATGGAGAATTGTTTTCCTTCGAACAATTTAGATCCAAGTTCTAACTGCACAGATTTCAGTCTGCAAACTATCTGCAATTAAGGAAGGTTCTCCAAGACTCTGTGCTAGACCCAAATCTGCATTTTAATGACTAGAATGAGTGGAATTCAGGAACAAGAGTAGAAACTTAGAAATCTGTCAGCAGAAAAGGACCCCATCAGCCCATCTAGTCTGCCCTTATCTCCTTCCCCCTAGGTAGCCCTGGCCCCTTAGGTAGCAAAACATAAAAAGGGAGGTAAGTCTAAGTTATAAGTTCTTAATGAATACTCAAGACCACTCCCTTCTGACCGCCCCAGCCACAGGAACATTTTTATTTAAGATTCAGATTTAATACCTTTGAGCCAGAGACTCGCTTACAAAGGTTCCGAGTCAGATGACACAATACAGAGCCACTGAGTCACATCAGTGAAACACTGTACAGAGAGAGGAACAAGGGTGACGACAGACAACAAACGATATATGAAAGTGAAACAGCTGGTGGCTACATAAAACAAAAAATACAGGTTACTAAGTGCAATGAACAGGTTACTAAGTGCAAATGGGCAGAAAAAGGCAGAGCGATTAGAGAGTGCATGGCAAAGCAACCATATATGCGCTAGTGAGGAATTGCCATGTAGGGGAACTAGAGGGTCTAGACAGATCCAGGTCAGGGACGATATATGTGGGGGTGGGGATGGGGGGTGCAGCCAAGAAGGCATTGTCAGGTGGTGAGATGGGTGGGAGAAGGGGTAGGGGGAGCTGTTCAGGGCAGAATGGGGTTGCTGGAGAATGTAGAAGGCCCTCGGGGGCATTGATAAGGGCTAACAGTTGCAGGTGGTCTCATGTGCCAGCAGGCTGTGTAGTCCGGATTTGAAATGGCTGATTTTGCTGGACCCAAGGAGTTCAGTAGATAGGCCATTAAGCCATTTAGGGCCCCTGTAGGAGAAGGATCATTGTGCGAGTGTGGTGCACTTAAAAGGCACTAGAAAAACTCCTTTGGTAGCACTTCTGGTGTTCACAGTTGGCTGGGTGTAGTTGTATAGTCTGGAGGTGGACTTGGGCATAAGGCCAAGCAATGCTTTTTTTTCCCCAAGTAGACAAGCCTGATATTTGATTCTGTGATGGAAGGGAAGCCAACCGGTGTCTGAATACAAGGTGCATGTATGCGTCTGATAGTCAGCACCCAGGACCATGCAGCAGGCCTTGTTGAGGAGAGTTATGATCCTCTTTAGAGCGGTGTCACAGCCAGCACCACAGATCACCAGACCATAGTCAATGACAGATAACACAGAGCTGCAGGTAACCAGTTTAAGAACCTCCAGGGGCACAGAGTGTTTATGTCAGTAGAGAACTCCCCGTTTGGTGTTAGCTGTTTTGACGACGTGTTCAATGTGTGTTTTGAAGGAAAGTGTGTAATCAAGGTATACTCCCAAGATATTTGAAGGTGCTGACCTGCTCTAGCAGCTCACCTTTTTGACTTGTTATGTGTAGAGGCCCAAACTTTTTCCTGTTTTGTGGCACCATTTTTTGTAGTTGAGTAACAGTTTGTGATGGGAGAACCAAGATTCTAGCCATTTAAAACTGGCCTGTAGGTCAGTGGTTATAATGGTGATGTCCCTACCAGATGCAAAATGGGAGGGAGAGAAACAATATCTGATTCAGAATGGGCCTCAACATGGGCCAATGGGTATAACAGCAGTAAATAAGTCCAAGGAAGGACAATTCAGTATAAAATCTTGCACTATTACTACTATTCTCCAAAGAGACTAGTTTCCATGGGTTTTCAATCTGATGGCAAGTGCTGGAGATGTCAGAGAGAAAATGCAGACCTACTTCATATGCTCTGGTCCTGCTCATTCATTAAAAATGTTTGGATTAAAGTTCACAAAATCTGTGACACTGCATTGAAGACCAAAATCCCCTTTACTCCCAAATTCCTCATACTGGGAATAGAGGAAGGGTCAGAGCAGCTGAATAAACACCAAAAGTACAGTGTGTGTGGTCAGCTGTGTTGACACGTAAAAAACTTCTCCTTTGCTACTGGAAATCCACCCCACTTCCTACTGGAAATCTCCCCCCCGTGCTTAAAGAGTGGAGCAACAAAATGAGCGAAATGATCAATAATGAAAGGCTAGCTCTTCAGATTATTGGCAAGAAGGATCTATCTGAAAAAACGTGGGTCCCATTTCTAGCTGTCTTAGACAGTACATGAACCTTACACTTCTTTCTCACTATCATAAATGCTGTGAAACTCTTCAGTCTGACTGTAGCACTTTATCAACTGAACAGATGATTTTCTTTCTTTATGGTTTATTTCATCTACTGTCTTACCTCATGATTTACTGAGGCTCTTTAAGAAGGATATGTTTTAAATATGTTAAATTATACATTTGGATAGACTGGTAATGTATTTCATCCCCGATATATTGCTGCGTCTGACTTGAGGCCTAATTATCTATTTGTGTTGTTTTGCTATGTAACCTTTTCTTAACCAGATGTTTTTGTTGTATTGCACTTGATAAACTAATAATATATATATTTTTTTAACTTACTCTTTTATCCCCTGCACTCCGTGGCAACCCCCTTCTTCAGAGTCCATAATGTGCCCTACAACTAGCACCAGAGGGGGCTGAGAGACACTGGCTTCCTTAAGAGTGCCCTACTCTCCACTGTTTCTCGAGCCTCTGGTTTCCCCCTCGGTGGGGTGGAGGAGCGCCCACTTCCCCTCCATCCTTCAGGGGAAAGCGTGCACCAGGAGCCATCTCAAACCCTCTGGCCGGTGCAAGGACCTGTCTAAAGGCGCTGCCGTGGGGATTTTCCATTTTTCTGGTCCCACCCCTTGCAGACGTCGGAACACAGGGAGGGCCAATGAGACGAAGGCACACAGAGATGTGCCATCATTCAGGCCCTCATCTAACATCCGCCCCTCCCTGTACTGCTCCCTTGTTTGCACCACCACCTGTGGTCACCCAGGTGGCAGTATAGCAGCGAGGTCTGCAACCCTCCCCTTCCGAAGAAGGAGAGCAGTCCAATTGGCGCTCAGTCCTTCTCCCCCAGCCAGCGCTCCAGCAACCCAGGATTGCTACCAAACCCGGGTCACTGGCATCGTAAGCAGTAGCACTACCGCTCCGCCAGCGGGCCGGCAAACCAATAAAAGTTTTAAAGCAAAAAAATAAATCTGTGCAGTTAGTTTGGTTTGTATGTTAGTGTCATGCTGAAAGTGCGGCGTCTGCAGTTTGTGATGAGCTGGGTGATGCAGCTAGCAAGATCTATGAAAAAGTTTTAAAAACTCAGATTTTTTTTTTTTTTGCTTGATTACGCCTCCGCCAGCGATTGTAAGCAACAGACACTGACAGAAGGGAGTGACAATGGTGCTGCTACTGAGAGGAAGAAGTCATAGCAGCGGAAGAATGGTGTTGCCATGGCAGTAAAGGCAGTATGCAAGTACATCTCTACAAAGGATAAGAGGTAGGCTAGATTCCTTCTGTGACTGGCTGGTACTTTCCTAGAAAATTATAAATTGAGTTAATTTCCTCCTGTGATTTAACTACTTTGCCCAGTTTTGGTGTCATCAACAAACCTGATAACGCAGCTACTTGTGCTCACCTCCAGGTAACTTATAAATATATGGAAGAGTGTTGGTCCATGATAGTCTCTTTTGGGACACCACTGGTCACTTGTTTCCATGTCAACAGTTTGTCATTTATTGCTTCCTGTGCTGCAGCCTGTTTCTAACCCTTTGTATTCAAGTACTATGTAAGGTAGTCCCTGAAACCAGAGGTCCAGTTTGCATATTATAATAACTCACAGCTATCTGACATCTCAAGGTTTCATTAGTATTATGCTGTCAGCCTGATGAATGCATTTCCTAACCCTAACATACAACTTCATTGTTCAGTGTTCCTTGTGAACTGTGCTTTGTCTTTACATGACTGCACGGTTCTGTATTCATTTTACTATACAGAAAGTTATACAGCTCCGAGTCCTATTTGGATTGTACCGTGCTGTAATGAATTGGAATTTGGAAGGTGGTGTGGTCTAGTAGCTAAAAAGCACTGAACTGTGTAACAGAAGACAAGGAGATCCCAAGTTCGAATAACATCACAGCTTCTGACTCTGCATGACCTCAAGTACATCCTTTTTTATGTTGTTTTCCACGCACAAGCAACATATTGCAGTAGTAGTAGCACAGTGAAAGGTGTGTCAGTGTTGGCGAATGCAGGGCACGCTTTAGTAGGTGCGTCCTTCATTCCCCAATTAGCCAGCATGCTAGCACTGATGCAAAACTTATGTAAAGTGGCCACAACTTGAAAGAAATATGCCACTGCAATCAGAGACAAGCTCGTCATGCAGCGGCAGAGATGACACGCGTCCTGTACGTGCCTTTCCTGGTGATGCATTTCGATAAATATGGTGGCTCCTGCCGTCCGACACACAATCCCCAGAAAGCCAACTTCAGGGGTGCCCAATCCCCGTGTCAGCATGCCCACCCCAATTTAATTTGTTTGCCGACAGGGTGCCCACTCCCTGTCAGCATAATGTATCTGCCCCCCATGCCTAACATTTGCCGGCGAGGGTGCCCAATCCCTATCGGCATCATATCATCCCCTCCAAAACACACACACTTTCTTTGCCGAAGGGGGTGCCCAATACCCGTTGGCATCATGCCCCCTCCCCCCACACTTTCGTTGCCAACAGGGGATGCCCAGTCCCCGTCGGCTTCAGTTCCCCCAAAAACTCATGTGGCACACTGGGCACCCACCCTACTGTGCCCAAATGTATTTTTTTGTAAAATCTGTAAATAAAGAAAACATTCCCCTGACGTCCCCCTTTTTTTTTTGTCCCTGCAAAAAAGAAAAGAGAATGGTCCCTTGTCATCAGGACACCCCTCCTCCCTCAACCCGCACCCACCCTCTGTGCACCCCACCTCCCCTCAACCCCATACTTACCTCCAGAGATCCAATGCAGCGATCTTCAGTGGAGTGGGACACAGCTGAACTCTTCAAAAGCTGACTGCGAACTGAAGAAAATCACGGTAAGCTGTATAATGGCATCAATGGGGGGGGGGTTCAACTTAGGTGGATATCTCAGCCATTTTTCTGAATTTTACCTCCAAATTTTCAACATGGGGTTCTTGGGATCCCACCTCATAAACACATGCACTGTCATTTCATTATTCAGTTCCGAAAGGTGATTTCGTGGTCACTATACGGAATCACCTTTTTGGATCGACAACAATGATGTGACCAGCTGCTCCTGAGGGGTCCCAAGAAGCTTATGTTGCAAATTTGGTGAAAAAAATTCCAAAAACTGACTGTTACGAGCGTGCGTAGTGCAGTTTCCACACATGTTCGCAACTTTGACAATTTTTAAAATTTTCACTCCAGATTTTCAACACTGCCATTTTTTCACACCTCGTTATGAACAATACAGCTGTCATTTTTCACGTCCTGCCCGAAATGTGTTTTTGCACATCTGGCGCACAACAGCACAGTCACTGTGGGAAAGCAACTTTCAGGACAGATCAACAAAATCACAGTGCTACTGTTCATGAAAGGAGGCCCAAAATGCCTATGTTGAAAATCTGGTTACAAAAAAATCTCCAAAATAACTGCGTTACGGGCATGTGTTGTGCAGTTTGTACGATCGCTCGTGACTTCACCAATTTTTCGTATTCTCACTCTAGATTTTCAATATTGCCATTTTTTTTTTTTTACACCTCTTCATGAACAGTACAGTTTTCATTTTTCACATCCTACCCCAAATGTGTTTTTGCACCTGTGGCGCCAAATGGCGCAGTCGCTGTGCAAAATCACCTTTCGGTTAAACTGATCGTGCCACTGTTCATGAGGTAGGGTCATAAAAAGCTCATGTTGAAAAACTGGAGTGAAAACACCCG
Organism: Neoceratodus forsteri; assembly: GCA_016271365.2. Classification (NCBI taxonomy): domain Eukaryota; kingdom Metazoa; phylum Chordata; order Ceratodontiformes; family Ceratodontidae; genus Neoceratodus; species Neoceratodus forsteri. Next base: position 487,562,029 of record CM057451.1, on the reverse strand, counting down.
GGCGTTAGGGTTTCCAACCATAACGCCCCAACCTGTAGAGACTGACAGGCATCGGGGTGTGACTTGGGATTGTTGGCTGTAATGCTCATGCCATTCCACCCCACCCTGCAGCCAGTGACAGGCACTGAGGTGTGCCTTGGACTCTTCGGCCCCAAAGTTCACCCCATTCTCCTATATTACACCCATTTTCAGCTATTTCCTTATGGAATGGGGTGAGCATAAGGCCCAAAGACCCCAAGGCACACCGCGACACTTGTCGGTGTCTGCAGGGTAGGATGAGGTGAAATGGCGTGAGCGTTATGGTTGACAACCCAAAGGTACAATGCTTGTCAGTCTCTGCAGGGTGGGGGTGGGGTTGGCGTCAGTTCAATACTTCACTGCCATTCCTATTATGCACCTCTCCAAGTCCTGCACTACCAATGCCAATGCCAGCAAGACAACAGTCGACACTGACAAATGCTTGTTTACTTTTGTCGTACAGCTTGCTGCCCCTGGCCGCCACCTTCAACTGACATTCAGGCCCTTCTGCAGCTACTTCCCAGCCCTATCAGCCACTCCCCCTAATGTACGACCAGTGAGGGCCCACAGGGACTGGGGTCTGAGAGTACATGCAAAAATCATACAGTAGGCCAAGAGAGATCCACAAAAACTTGGTTCACCGGTCAGATGAAAGGGTCAGTTGGTGAGAAGCGGCCCAGACAGCAAACCATTTCCACTTCACAGAATAAGTGGCCCTGATAGTGGGTTTTCTGGCAGCCACCAGGACAGCAGCCACCTTCTGAGACACTCCGAACCGAGCAATGGCTATGACCTCAGGAGCCATGCATGCAGATGGAGGGACTTGAGGTCTAGATGGACCAGGGTCTCCTGTGGCTGTGTCAAAAGGTCCCAGCAAAGACTTCCGGTTCCGCCTTGTGGGTAATGGCTGCTTAGTGGCAACACTCCCGCATCCCTCGGCTTAAGCAATCGCTCAGATTGAAAATATCTACATAGAACAACAAACTTTAATTCAAAATATAAATCAGAAAGCATAGGTGAATATTTTAGGAGATTCTGACTGGCATATGGTGCGGGATGGAGGATTCAACAGATCGCTCAGACACAGAGAGCTTCACAGGCCTCAGAACTTCACAACTCCCAACTGCACGATTTTAAGCATGGTCCTGGTGAAAACTCTAGCAAACCTAGAACAGCTAAAACTAAGAAAGCCAAGTTAGACTTAATATATCAAGAGATCCTGACCTTTAGAGCAGAGATAAAGGAGATGCACGGGGAGCTCCGCAGGGACGTGGTGCAGTTAGAACAGCACATAGACGACCAAGAACGCCAGGGAACTGCTACAGAAAATCATGTAGACAATTTAGAACAAACTCTGCAGCAAATTAAAGAAACTCAAGAGCAAATACTAGATCGACAGGAAGATCAGGAGAACCATGCAAGGCGTGAAAACATCCATACATACTGCCTGCCAGAGAACTCAGAAGGCTCTAATATCAAAGAATTTATGGAGTCTTTACTCCACACTGCTCTGAAATTACCCGCTGATGTTGAGCACCATCTTGAGAGAGTACATAGGGCTCAGACCCCAAAACCTTCCTCCACTAAAGTCCTTCAATGATCAGTGATCCTCGGGTTTAACAGCTACTGTACAAAGGAAAAGGTTCTTTTAACAGCCCGGAAACACCAGAAAGTATTTTACAGTCAAACATGAATCTACTTTGACCACGATTATGCTCCCAAGACGATGAGACTTAGACATGCATATCTTCCATTGCTTCCTGTGCTCAAAGAGGCAGGTTATAAATTTACAACGCCATATCCCTCCCATTTGATGGTACAACTTCCTTCAGGGAGAAAATAATTTACTACTGCACAAGAGGCAAGAGAAGAACTTTCTAAATTGGGTTCACAATTTCCAGAACGGAGTTCAAGTACACAGAATCCGGATCAATGACCAGCCAGATGGCAAACAGTACCTAAGAAATCAAGAGAGATTGACCAGAATCTGGCAGCAGTGAAGAATGCCTCAGCAGCATACAAAAGGGACAATGACATTAAAGCGACCTGAGGAACAACCCTAAATAACCGCTGGTATAATATTCAGGTTGGTGAAAGTTTGGTAATGGCGGGGGATGTTTCCTACATGGTTAGTTAAGAGGCTCTGCGACATGCGGGCCCGGCTCTAGGCCTGAGGAGGATCCTCTATTTTGGGTTATCCCTGAGCTGACTGTCAGACTGTGTTGAAGGACAGCCTCTACCCTCCCCCACCTGGTACTAATTTTAAGGTTACATTAATATCCACCAAATATGGCGGATAATCTCACTAAATACTTCTCTTTTCTGACTATAGAAGAGAAGAAAGTACAGGGAAAAACCTTGCCTCAAACTGTAGAGAGATATAAAAGATATATGCTGTTGGAATCTCATCCTGATCTATAATCATACTAAGCTTTGTTAGAATATAGCACGAGGGAACTAGGGAAGTAAAGCTGTTTTGAGTTGCCAGATGTCACAGAGAGGCTTTACCTTGTTTTTTTATGCTTCCCTTTTCTGTTTTTCCCTTTTTTCTGGGAACAGCATGCTGTACCCATGGAAGCCCCAGCCACTTCAGGACTGGGATTACCTTCACAACAAGGGAAGGTTAACACCTATTGGGAGATATATTGTTTGGATTCCAGCAGGTGCAAATACCCATCCCCACGTTTGGAAGTCCACAACAGTAAGAGTCACAACCTGATACATTCAGTTACAGCTAAAATTCAGAGGTTTAATGCTAGGAGGATGTATCATGAAACAATCATGGTTTTATTTATATGTTTTAAAAAGTTATGCACTCATAAGTTCAAGTGCCAGAATAATGTTGTTCAGTTTTACATGCGGTACAATGTCTTTAACCCTTGGTGTAATACTATCTGGATTATGAAGTGTGCCATATTTCCATGGCTGCAAGATAATAATAATACTATCCTAATACAATATAGGCTGGCTTCAGACTGGGAATTTAATATTTACATAGATACATAGACAGTGTCGGCAGATAAGGGCCTATGGCCCACCCAGTCTGCCCATTTGAGCTTGTAAGTTCAGTTTGTTTTCCTAGAAGTCTGTTTCCCCTTACCCCTGACCTCTAGAATTCCTTTATGTCTATCCCATGCATTCTTAAATCCCGTGATTGTTTCAGCCCCACCACTTCCTCTGGCAGGGTGTTCCACTTGTCCACCACCGCTCTGTGAAGAAATTCTTTCTCATGTTTCCTCTGACTCGTCCTCCCTCCAACTTCATCCCATGCCTTCTAGTCCTGGAACATCTTTTTCGCAAAAATAGTGTTTTCCTGCACCCTGTTCCTCCCTGTAAGATACTTGTAGGTCTCTATCATATCCCTTCTCTCCTCCAGAGTACATGTTCAGTTCCTTCAACCTGTCTTCATAGGACTTGTGATGCAATCCATGCACCATCTTTGTTGCCCTCCTCTGAACCTTCTACCCTGTCTATGTCCTTACGTGGGTATGGTCTCCAGAACTTTACATTGTACTCCAGGTGGGGCCTCACTAGTGTCTTGTATAGCAGAATTATGACCTCCTTTTCCTGCTGGTGATGCCCCCTGCCTATACATCCCAGCATCCTATTTGCTTTACCTGCTGCCTTGTCACACTGTTTCTCACTTTGAGGTCATCAGAGATGACAACCCCAAGATCCCTTTCCTGCTTGGTGCACGCTATATCCTCACCCCCCAACTGATATATTGTGCCAGGGTTTTTGTGCCCCATATGCATTATCTTGCACTTCTTTGCATTGAATTTCAACTGCCAAACCCTGACCATTCTTCAAGTTTCTGCAGGTCGCTTCTCATTCTGTCTACACCCTCTGGTGTGTCTACTCTGTTACAGAGCTTTGTGTCATCAGCAAACAGTGAAATTCTGCCTTCTAGATCCTGTGCAATGTCACTGATGAAGATGTTGAATAGGACCGGTCCCAGCACTGATCCCTGTGGTACCCCACTGGTCACTCTTCCTCTGTGGAGTGACAGCCATTTACCACCACCCTCTGTGTCCTGCCACCCAGCCAGTTACCTACCCACCACACTACTGTCCTGCCCACACCATATTCCCCAGTTTGTGTAATAGTCTTCTATGAGGCACAGTGTCAAAGGCCTTGCTGAAGTCCAGATAGGCCATGTCCACTGCCCTCCCCTGATCCACCTCCCTAGTCACCCAGTCATAAAATTCAATGAGGTTGGTCTGACATGACCTCCCCCTGGTGAAACCATGCTGCCTTGGGTCCTGTAGTCCATTGACAACCAGATGTTCCACCAATCTCTCCTTCAGTAGTGCTTCCATGATCTTCCCCACTACCAGGTGAGGCTGACTGGTCTGTAGTTCCCTGCTTCCTCTTTGTTCCCACTTTTGTATAAGGGGACTACATCTGCTGTCCTCCAGTCTTTGGGTACCTCCCTGTTTCCAGTGATCGGCTAAACAGGATAGCCAGAGGTTCAGCAACCACCTCTCTAGTTCTTTAAGGACCCTAGGGTGCACCCGTCTGGCCCATTAGCTTTATCAACTCTTATTACTTCCAGTTCCTTCAGGACCCTTTCTCGTGTAAAGGGACTTGTGTCCATTTCTGCATCATTCTCACCTCTTGTACTCCCTTCAGACCCATTACCCTCCTCTTCCTCAGTAAAGACTGAGCAGAAATACCTGTTCAATATGTCAGCTTTACTGTTGTCATCCTCCATGCGGCTCCCATCCTCCCTCCGGTCTCACTATCCCTCCCTTTGTCTTTCTTTTTCACTTATGTACCTGTAAAGGTTTTGTCCCTTACCCACTGATTTTGCAATGTGTTCTTCTGTCTGAGCTTTGGCTTCCTTACTGAACTCCTGCCTCCTTTGCTTCTCCTGGTACTTCTCCCTATCCCCTTCTGCCTGTGTCTTTTTGTATTGCCTGAATGCAATCTTTTGGCTTTCACTTTCTTTGATACTCTTTGGAAAACCATAATGGTCTCCTCTTCCTTTCCTCTTGCTAACCTGCTTAATGCATAATTCTGTTGCTCTTGTAATCCCCATTTTAAATACTGCCCACTGTTCCTCAACCCTGATTCTGTCCCATTCCCCTTAATGCCTCTTTCAAGTATCTCCCATTTTCCCAAAGTCTGCCCCCTAAAATCCAGGATACGTGTTTTTGTGTGGTTTGGTTCTGCTCTTTCTGTGATTTCAAACCACAATGACTGGTGGTCACTGTTCCCCAGGTGCTCCCCACTGTTACCCCCATCACACTGTCCCTGTTTGTGAGCACAAGGTCCAGTATTGCCTTCTGCCGAGTTGGTTCCATGACCAGTTGCTTGAGGAAGGCACCCTGAAGGGAGTCCAGGATAAATCTGCTCCTAGTTGATGCTGATAGTTGATATTTGGCTTTGGTTCCTTAAATATGAGTTGTTAGAAGGTAGAAGCAGGGAGTCAGCTACACAGAATGCTATCTCTACTGTTTTTTTGCATTGCAGACAGATCTAGCAAAAATAGTTTCACTAATTATAAACGGGATAAACCACCCTATAAAGACAGCTAGGGTTCAGCAACACCTGCGTAGGCTGAAGGCAGACTGCATATATCTATAGGAGGCCCACCTATCCCAGGCTGAACATGCCAAATTGGCGATGGGAAGAAGATATACAGTTTACTCTTCCTCCAGTACTACAGGGAAATGAAGAGGAGTGGCAATCCTGATCCCCTCCTCCATACCTTTCCAGGTAGAGAAAACCTGCTCTGATCAGAATGGGTATTCAAACAACATGAAGTCTTGCTATATTATGACATATGCAGTTTGTCCCAGCCTTAGAACTGCTCCGGAGGTGAAAGAGTTAACTTCTATGCCAGGCATGGAATCTTGAGCGTGAGCTCGGTTGAAAACTCTGTCTGTTGTTCTTCAAACTGAAACTGTCAGATTCTTTACTCCGCCTCACTGAACAGTCGCTCCGGAGATTCCTCCTACTGCTCGGTTCATTTTGTTGGTTAAAAAGTGTTATTTCTCAGTTTTTTAAACTGCATTTGTATATTTTAACCGCAACTGGTCAGTTCAAGCTCTGTCTGTGGTATCGTAAGTAATAGATAGGTTTTACATTTCTCTGTGTGGAACTTGCAAATGTTGTTATCGGTTCGGTTTGAACCGATCAGGTTGTTGTTAAAACTTATTAAATTACATTTAGAGTGCGGTTCCCAGTTCTTATCGGTTCTAAAAAAACCGGATTTCATTAAGTTTTTCTACGACTCGTGACACGGTTGGGAACCGATAAGGGTGTCTTGCTTGGCGATTTGCTGGAAAAGGGCAAGTTTTTGGTTAGGCTGGCATTATGTCTGAGAAACCCAAAAGAAAACCGGGCCCACGGTTTCTAGCACTGTAGTGTCTGTGGGAAGCCTTGCTGCAAGCTGACCCACACACCACATGTGTTTATTGTCTGGGGTTTGACCACCTCAATGCGGACTGCCAGATTTGCAAGAATTTCCTGCAGCTACCCTGGATAAGACAGTTGGTAGGTTCAGGGAACGAGAGGCCAAAAGTCCACTGACCTGGATGACAGCCCGGTTCGGTGCCAACCGAATCGAGGGAGTGCCTCGACCAGGGCGCGACACTGGCGAACGAAGAGCTGACTCGGAGGAGCCAGTTCCAGCAAAGAGGATTAGAAAATCAGCAGGTGTGGAGCCAAAATGTCCTTCTCCAACCGCTGCAGAGATAGCCAAAACGATCCAAACTGTCCAGTCGCTTTCCCCGGTTCCGTCCGAACCGGCACCATCAGGTAAACGGTCGGTTCCACCAGTTCAAGAATATGATATAGAGGAATTTTATGAACCGGAGGAGGGGGAGGAGGATTATGAAGAGAGTGAATGTGATTTTGAAAGTCTGGATGTGCCCATCGAACCGGACATCTCCCCAGACAGACCTTCAGGAGTGTCTCCCCCTAGGCTTTCTGAGTCCCTCTCATTTTCTGTTTTATAAAAAGTTGTTGAAACCCTCCAGCTCCTTTGGAAGAAGCTGTGGATGAACAGGAGGAGCCTGACTATGTGAAATGATGGATATCCCAGAGTTCAGGAGATTGTCTATTCCTCTACATAAATCTTTTAGAAACAGACAATAAAAATTTAAAAGTTCCTAATTCTTTTACCTCCTGTGGATAAAAAGATGGACAAGAGGTACACATTGTCAGGCTCTGATACGGAGTTCCTTTCACAACAATGCAGCCATGTTGGAGTAGTGCAGGCTGCAGCCTGTGATAAGGTAAATATTCCATTGGCTTCACACCCCCCCTGACAAGGACTCCAGAAGGACTGATGCCATGGCAAAGAAACAATACATGGCAGCATCCTTGGGACTCAGACAGGCAAATTATATGGCCTATGTTGCAAGATATCAGAAATCCAGATGGGATACTGTTATGGCTTTAGCGAAACAGGTCCTGGCCAGCTTGCCAAGGAGCTGGAACAGGTGGCTGCTGATGGTATTGAGGCATCCAAGTGCAATTCCATGCTGCAGTGGACTCTAATGATGTATCTTCAAGAGTCATGGCTACATCTGTGGTTTTCAGTAGAATGGCTTGGCTTAGGTGTACTAGCCTGTCACAGGATACCCAGGCTAAGGCCATGGATTTTCCTGTTGTGGGTAATTCTCTTTTTGGGGAGCAGACAGAGAATTACATGAAGAAAATGGATGAGTATAGGACCACTTATAGAAGTGCACAGGCCAAGGAGAGGCAAGCCACTCCTCAGAGGCAGCTTTCCAGGGGCAGGGGCAGGCCTTTTCAAAGGCCTTTTTACCAAGACCAAGCCTCCTCTTCAGCTTATGCCCAGAGGGGGTTCTTCAGAGGGAGAGGCAGACGGGGTATGAGCAGGCCTGCTCCCACCCCTCAGCCTAAAGCCCCTGCCAAACAGGCACCCTGATGGGATGCCCAGGGCCGATCCTCCATTACCTGTAGGGGGCAGGCTGGCTTACTTCGTCCAGGACTGGGAGTCTTTAACATCAGACAAGTGGGTCCTGGAAGTAGTAAGCCAGGGACTGGTTCTCAGCTTCAAAAAATTTCCAAAGATGAGAACCAGATCCTTTCCACCTGCAAATCCATTAGAGGCTCTTGCTTTGGAAACAGAAGTCTCAACCCTCCTGGCTCTCAGAGCTGTAGAAAGGGTTCCTACCTACACCAGGGCAAAGGACTGTACTCCAGGTACTTCCTTACCCCAAAAAAGACAGGAGAATGGCGGCCCATCCTGGATCTAAGATACCTAAACAAGCACCTTTTAAAACCAAAATTCAAAATGGTGACTCTGGGAATTATTTTACCCTCCCTAAGGCCAGGGACTGGCTAGCGTCCCTGGACCTCAAGGATGCCTACTTCCATGTTCTCATCAGAAGCTCCAAAGTACCTCAGATTCGAACTGCCCTCAGGTCATTACCAGTTCAGAGCAATGCCCTCGGCCTCACCTCTGCCCCAAGGGTATTCACCAAATGCCTGGCAGTAGCAGTTGCTCACTAAGAAGGCAAAGATTGCCATCTTTCCTTACCTGGACGAACTGGCTCATAGTGGGTCAGTCTCAGACCAAGTCAAATCACACCTTCAGGTTACCCAGCAGCTGCTTACATCTCTAGGTTTTCTTCTCAATCTTCCAAAGTCAGTTCTAGAGCCTGTTCAGCTACTCATCTTCATAGGCACAGAACTGGACACAAGCGGCCAGAGCTTTCCTTCCTCTAGAAAGAGTAAAGACCCTGGTGGCTCTGGCCTCCTCCTTCACTCTGCAGGTCTCTGACCAGCAAGGCACTTTCTACAGCTCCTTGGGCACATGGCTGCTTCCACAGCTGTAGTGCAGGAGCAAGATTTCAGATGAGGGACATTCAGTTCCATTTGAGAGCCTTCTGGTCTCAAAGGAGAGATCCTCTAACCAAATTGATCCCAGTAACTCGAACCCTGATCCAGGCCCTGCAGTGGTGGCAGGATCAGAGCAATCTGAGACAGGGGGTTCCTTTCATCCCTCAATCTCACTCCTTGACCCTTATTACAGATGTGTCCCTCTTGGGATGGGGAGCTCACATGGGTGACCTCACCACCCAGGGTTTGTGGTCCCCTCAGGAATCTCTGCTCCACATCTATCTGTTGGAACTCAGAGCTGTTTTTCTAGCACTTCAGGTTTTTTCTGCATCTGTTCAGAACAAAGTGGTACAGGTCAGAACAGACAACACCACTACAATGTGGTACATCAACAAGCAAGGGGGCACTCGGTCTTCGGCCTTGTGCACCAAGGCAATGGCATTGTGGTCTCTGGCTTATTCCCTGAACACTTCCCTCATGGCAGTTCACCTCCCAGGCAAGGACAATGTCCTGGCAGATGCTCTCAGCAGGATTTCCCAGGGCCATCACGAATGGTCAATGGATCCCCTAGTACTGGGGTTAGTATTTGCCAGGTGGAGCACCCCTCAGATAGATCTTTTTGCAGCCCCAGACAATCACCAACTTCCGCTTTTTTGTTGCAGGCCCCGAGTGTTGGGCTCAGTCCCTCTGGATGCCTTCATTCTCGACTGGGAAGGAAAGTTCCTCTATGCCTTTCCCCCCTTTCCTCTCTTGTTCAAGGTGCTAGTCAAAATCAGATCTCAACCTTGCAAGATGATTCTGATTGCTCCAGATTGGGCCAGACAGCCCTGGTATCCACTCCTTCTGTCCTTAGCAGTCCATCTTCCCCTGTGTCTCCCCAGGAATCACAATCTGTTAACCTGTGCCCAGGGGAGAGTTTGGTATCCGAATCTCAATCCCTCAACCTCAAGGCCTGGCTCTTGAGGAGTAAGTTTGCTGACCTACACCTTTCTCAGAGTGTACTCGATATCGTGAAAGCTTCTAGGAAGCCTTCCACCAGGGCTACTTATAATTCTAAATGGAAAAGGTTTTCCATATGGTGCTCTGGAAAGCATATTTCCCAGAATCTGCTGATTTGCCCACAGTCCTGGACTATATGGTCCATCTAAATACTTTGGGGCTGAGGCCAGCTACCCTGAAGTGCATTTGGCAGCTGTCTCGCTTTTATTTCAGCAGGAAAGCCCTCTTCTCTTTCTGCTCACCCTGTATTCTCCAAGTTTTTCAAGGGATTGCTTCACACAACCCTCCATTCAGGACCCTGCTCCTGCCTGGGATCTTAATGTTTGCATTGCTCAGCTAATGCACCCCCTTTGAGCCTTTGTCTTCAGCAGAGCTTAAGTACTTCACTTGGAAAACTGTGTTTCTAGTAGCCATCACTTCTGCCAGGCGCATAAGTGAATTACAAGCTTTGTCAGTGGAGCCTGATTTTATCTCCTTTCACAGAGATAAGGTAGTCCTCAGGACTAACAGGAAGTTCTTGCCTAAGGTGGTTTCAGAGTTCCACCTTAATCAATCTATATCTCTTCCAGTGTACTTCACTGACCATTCCTCCTCTGGCGAGAGGAGGTTGCACAGTTTAGATGTAAAGAGAACCCTTAGTTACTACATAGAGCGTACCAAGGGTCACAGGTTTGACTCCCTCCAACTGTTCCTCACTTATGGTGAGGTTGGTAAAGGGAAACCTGCCACTAAAAGATCCATTGCCAGGTGGATTGTCTCTTGTATCCAATTTGCTATCAAAAACTGGGTAAGGTTCCCCTTCTAGGCCTGAGGCTCACTCTACCAGAGGTACAGCTGCGTCCCTAGCTGCGGCCAGGGACATCCCTATCTTAGAGATATGTCAAGCAGCTACCTGGAAAACAGTACACACTTTCACCAAGCATTACTCCTGGACATCCAGGCTGGGAGTGATGCTCGGTTTGGCACAGCTGTGCTTCAGAGCCTATTTCAGTAGGTTCTGTCCCTCCTCCATGGAGGTACTGCTGTGTAGTCTGCATATGTCATAATATAGCAAGATTTCATGTTGTTTGAAGAAAAAATTACTTACCTTAGTAATGTTGTTTCTTCTAATGGAGTCTTGCTATATTATGACCTCCCCCCCGCCTGCCCCTCTCAGAACCTCTGCTCTTGGGATGTGGGTGGACAGTGCAGTGTTGGCACTTAATGATGCCCACCTTGTGTTTTTCACCCCTCTTTTTTGGGGTGTTTGGGTTGTATTTTATTTTATTTTTTGGATCCCAACTTGAGTCTTGGTTTTGGGACCAGAAAAATGTGTTAATATTTTAGTAGCCAGTTGGCTAGTGTAGGTTTACAGCTTCCACACAGTTTTGCTCGTAAAGATCTTACAGTTTCAGTTTGAAGAACAACAGACAGTTTTTTCAACCGAGCTCGCGCTCAAGATTCCATGCCTGGCATGGAAGTTAACTCTTTCACCTCCGGAGCAGTTCTAAGGCTGGGACAAACTGCATATGTCATAATATAGCAAGACTCCATTAGAAGAAACAACATTACTAAGGTGAGTAATTTTTTCTTTTGTCATACTGCAGGGACGTAAGTTTGAAACTGAGGTGACGCTGGCAAGTGTATACCTTCCACCAGGAGCCCCCCCATTATTGCTTAGAAGATTCATTAACAGACTCCATGAGACACAGAAGGGTTTCGTGCTGATAGGTGGAGATTTCAACATTACCATTTCTCCCAGTATGGATTCATCCACCCCAAATGCACATAGAACCTCCCCAATTCAGAAACTCCTTAAAGCACAACTTCCAGGATTAGGTCTTACAGACATTTGGCTCCATTTATTCCCTTCTACAGAGGGGTACACCTGTTTTTCTCAAAGATATCATTCTTCCTCTAGAATTGATTACCTCTTTATATCTACAGAGCATATAGAGAGAGTGTAGGATGTTTCTCTGGCAGCACGACAGCTTTCAGACCACAATCCACTACTTTTAAAAGTGGATTTAGGTAAAAAACATAAAATGTCCTTATGGCGGCTAAATTTAGCTTTATTAAAAGATACTGAATTTAAAACGAAAATAGGGCATCAGACTGCTCAGATTCTAACTGAAAATGCTAATCCAGATACACCTGCTGCTATTTTATGGAATACACTTAAAGCAGTGCTGTGAGGAGAAATTATATCCTACTCTTCACATAAAAATAAGCAGAGAGAGTCTAGATATACACAATTACAGATATTGCTTCGAGATCTTCAGAAGAGACGTGCTAAAGGGGAGAGGGTGCTTCAGGAAGAATTTAGAAGGGTACAATCGGAACTCCAAGGGATACTAGATTATAAGGTACAGATGACTTTCTTATACCTTAAGAAATTTTATTATGAGGGAGGTGCAAGGGGAGCCAGAAATTTGGCAAAACGAACTAGAGCATACAGACTGTCAGCGACCATTGCAGGTATTAGGGCCCGTCAAACAGGGATATTTCATTATAAGGGATCACAAATCATAAAAGCTTTCAGGGGTATTATGAGACGCTGTATGCGGACCGAAATCCTCCATCAGAGGATACAATCCGCAGATTCCTGGACCCTCTCACCTTCCCCAAGCTGACTACAGCACAGCAGACATCCCTGCTGTCCCCAATCTCCGCTAGGGAACTATAATTAGCCATTAGTAAATCTAAAACCCTAAAATGCCCTGGACCAGATGGGTTTGGAGCTGAGTGGTACAAAACCTTTTAAGTTAAATTACTTCAACCGATGCAGCAAGCATTTGTGGAAGTACAACAAGGACTGAGCCCTCCCCCTTTATGGTCCTACGCCACTATTTCAGCTATCCTGAAACCAGGGAAAGACCCGACCTCGCCAGACTCCTTTAGGCCTGTATCGGTTCTGAATAGTGATTATAAACTCTACATGTTGATATGGTTGAGCCAGCTGGAAGCAATCCTCCAGGGCCTGATACATGCGGATCAGGCTGGATTCCTCCAGATGAAGCAAACTGCTGATAATGTTCAAAGAACATTTCATATAATGGATTACCTCTCTAGCTCAAAGACATCAGTGACCCTAGTGGGCCTGGATGCCTACAAGGCATCTGACAGGGTCTCTTGGAGTTACTGATGGCAGGTCTTGGCGGCTTTCGAGTTCCCGAATGAGTTCATAACTTGGTTAAGACACATCTATTCCTCTCCAAGGGCCTACATTAAAATTAATGGGGGAGTCTCCACACCCATCTCCTTGGAAAGAGACACAAGACAGGGTTGTTCCCTTTCCCCACTCCTCTTTGCTTTATATACTGAACCTTTAGCTATGACTATTAGAAATAATGGAAGGATCTCAGGTGTCTTAATAAGGAATCAAATTTGGAAACTTACCTTATATGCAGATGATGTTCTTCTTACTATCACTAACCCTGAAACCTCCCTTCCAGCTTTGTGGACTGCGCTGGACCAATTTTCCAGAGTCTCTGAATACAAGACAAATCTCACCAAAATGGAAATACTTACCGTTTATTTTTCCCCCTCCCCAAACCTAAAAGCACACCTACCCCTTAGATGGAACCAGACCAAAATAAAATATTTAGGTATACATTTGCCGCAACAGATTTCTAATCTTTTATTACTTAATTATGAGCCCCTTATCCAACAAATAGAGCTAGACCTTCATCGATGGTCCCAACTTCACTTGCCATTTTATTCCAGAGTAGATTTAATACGTATGAACATCCTACCCCGCTTGTTATATCTATTCTCAACAATCCCAGAATTTCCTTCACATATGTATTTTATTTCATGGAATAGATCTCTTGCTAGATTTGTCTGGATGGGTAAGAGACCAAGAATAAAGTGGTCAATACTACAGCTTCCTAAGGGGAAGGGAGGATTGAATCTACCTGATCTCCATAAATATGCTCAAGCTACAGTGTTAGCCCGAATTTTTAATTGGTGCAACCCAAACTATGACATCCCCTGGAAGAGACTGGAAATATCTCTGAACCCTTTTCAGGATCTCCCAGTCCTGCTCTACTCTAATAGAAAACCCCATAAAACAGATATGTCATATTACACAGGAGCACAGTCTACCCTCCAGGTCTGGAATAAACTTCAAAATTCCCCAGATTTACAACATACTTTATCCCATTTAGATTCGCTCTCAATACTGATAAATCCCCTTTCACCACAAGAGAAACAAACCTTGCAGAGTTGGGCTAATAGGGGTCTTATATCAATTTACAAAATTACAAATGAGATGGGTGTAATCCTGTTCCTGAAATTACAGGAAAGCTATAGGCTCAAACCACAAGATCACCTGTTGTACCTATGACTTAAAGAATCAGTAGGACAGAGGGCAATTAGCACAGGTTTCTTACCTAAACCCCTCCCCCTGTTGCTGCACCTTGCTATAACTACTACAGGAGGCCACATTTGGCCACATTTCATAGGATTACTTTACAAGAGTCTTCAGGAAATGTCAAGAGAATCTACTAGAGGTATACTAAAAGCCTGGAATAGACAGCTTTCTATGCCAATCCAAATAGAAGAATGGGAAAAATATACTAAGCTTGCCTTCAGCCTTTTAAATGCACCTTATTGGAGGGAGTTTGCATGGAAGACCAGAAACAGATTTTTTTAACCCCCTGCTAAACTTTCCAAATTCACAACTACCGTCACAGAGGAATGCTGGAGGAAATGTGGGGAATAATATGCGGGTCATACCCATATACAGTATTCTGGTCATGCCCAGCTCTGAGAGAGTTCTGGCGCCTGATATTACAGGCCTTGATGGAACTGGTTGGAGAGGAAGCGGTCTTGACCCCAGAGTTGGTCCTCTTGTCTATCCCACCAGAGAGCTTATGTATTCAAAAAGGCTCCTTATTGATAACCTATATTCTGGTAGCAAAGAAAGTCATTACTAGGAGATGGGGCAGAGACCCTCCCCCCCACTCTACAGGATTGGCATGGGACGCTTAAAGAGATTTATACCTTAGAAAGATTAATAGCCAGGTCTGGGGATAGAGTAGATTTATTTGAACTGAGATGGAGAAAATGGGTATTTTATATAACACCGTTGGATCCTTCCTTTGTCCTATGAAGGTCTATTAAACTATTTTCCAGAAGGAAATTAAGAAATGCCCACTCATCATATGGATTCAACCGGGCAATCGAACTCTCTGTATTTGCTTCTACAGGAATAATGGACATTTTACAGAACTTACAACTTACCTACTTGCACTATGTATGATATTGGCTAACACAGAGTTACATTTTTTATTTATATTTATTGAATGCAATTCCTAGGGAATCATTTAGACAATGTTTTAACTAAGCTATATACACATTGTGTGTATCTCCAGATGTACCTCAATGCAGATTTTTATCTGAAAAAAATCATAAACCAACAATTTAAAAAAAAAAAAGGTCCCGGTAAACAGCCGGCTCGGCAGCGCAGAGGGTTGAGGTCCTGGACACCACACCTCAAACCACACCGGCGACCTGGGTTCAGGAATGAGCATGGGTCTTCGGAGGCCAGCGGGTAGGGAAGGGAGAGGATGTGAGCGACTGCCGGCTGGCAGCTCTCCGCCTTGGGAGGGAATATCTCGTCTCCTCGGAGTATGGCCACCCCCTGGTGGAGTCTGGAATGGCTGTGTTGTTCCGAGGAGTGCCGGCGCTAGGCCGAGGGAGGGCAGAAGAGGCTGGTACTGGAGCTGCGGTGTGCATGTGTGCCTCCATGCGCATGCATCACCGCTTCTGGGGTCTCGGGATTAGGGCACCTAGGGGAGAAAACGGAGGAAATTCGGGGGCCACCCAAGGATGCAGCCTCCGGGCCAGCTCTGGGGTACCTCTGGGGCACGCAAGGTGCTACAAGCCCCTGAAGGACCCTAAGTCCGGTAGGTTGGCTGGCAACTGGGCAACCCGCCAAGGAGGATAAATACAATTGTGGGAAAAAAAAAAACAGGTCCTGGCAAACGGGCAGGGGAACTGCAGACAATCATTGCAGTAATGGAAACCATATCTGCTGTGGCCAAAATGGGGCCACCAGAATCAGGGTGGCACCCTTCATCTATAGTTTGATCAGAAGCCTCTGAATTAGAGGGAAGGGATGGAATGCGTAGAGAAACCTCCCTTTCCAGGAGAGGGACATGTCTCGCCGGAAAACTTTAGGCCCTGGATCTAGCGAACAGAAACGCTGCAGTTTTGCTTTGAGTAGGGGAGCAAAAAGGCCCAACTCTGGGCAACTCCACCTGTCGAACAGGTCTTCTGCAACCAAGGTCAGCAGTTCCCTTTCATGCACTTTGGACTGTGACTGGCTCAGGCTGTCCGCCAAAGCATTTTGGGCACCTGGCACATGGCTGGCTGACAGTTCTAGACAGTGATCTAGAGACCAGTACCAAACCTGCATTGCTTCCTGGCAGAGAGGATAGGAATGGGTCCCTGCTTGCTTGCTGATGTAATAGACCACACTGAGATTGTCCAACTGCACCAGAGGGCCCAGACAGAGATGGTTCTTGAAGGCCTGTAAGGCATGCAGAACTGCTCTCATTTCTAGACCGTTCATGTGGAGGTCAATCTCCCTGCAAGGACCAAAGACCCTGGGGCTGACAGGGGCCTAGATGGGCTCCCCAACCCTGACCAGAAGCATCTGTGGTGAGGATCTGTTGAGAGATGGGGATCAGAAAGGGAACAAACTTTAAAAGACTGGCTGGGTTCATCCACCAGTGAAACACAGTGAGAACAGGAGAGAAAACAAGAACCAGCTGATCTAGAGCACCTGAACACTGATCCCACTGAACCCTGAGGGTCCACTGCGGAATCCTTATGTGCAACCTGACCAGAGGGACCATCACAAGGGCCACTGCCATGAGGCCCAGTAGCCGGAGAAAAGTTCTAGCTGGAAAATGCTGGCTCTGAGCCACCTACTGGGCCTGGGCAATAAAGCAATCCACCCTGTCTTGTGGAAGGAAAGTCTTGCCCCGAGTAAAGTCCAGGACTGCCCCTATCTCTAAGAAGGGCTCAGCACAGACTTGGGTCAACTGACTGTGATAACAACTGTAGGATATGTTCCAGAGTGAATAAAAAGCTCTCTGGACTGGGCTTTCAGTAACCAGTCATCCAGGTATGGGAACACAGAGGCCCTCGTGCCGCAGGGCCACTGCCACTGCCACAGCTGCTAAGCACTTGGTAAAGACCCATGGCACAGAGAATAAGCCAAAGGGCAATACCCTGAACTGGTAATGCTCCCCTTGGAACAGAAATCACAGGTAATGCCTGTAAGGGGAACAAACCATGAGATGCAGTTACGCATCCTGCAAATCGAGGGAGCAAAGCCAGTCACCCTACTTGAGCAGTGGGAGAAGACCGTGCAAAGTGACCATCCAGAACTTTTTGTACTGGATAAAAAGGTTCGGTTCCTTAAAGTCAAGACTGGGTCTCAAGTCCCCTGTTCTCTTGGGAACCAGGAAGAACCTGGACTAGAATCCCTTGTTCCTTTGCTGCCTGGGCACTGGTTCTATGGCCTGTTTGCACAGCAAGATGAGGACGTCTTCCCTACGCACCTTTGTGTGGTCTGGAGGGTAAAACAGGGGGACTAAGGGAATATCTGGAGGCTGCTCTAGAAGCTCGAGAGCATGTCCCTGTTCGATTATCTGCAGGATCCAACCATCTGTTGTGATGGTTCTCCACTGGAGAAACTGGAGGGAGCACCTGCCTCTGACCACCACCTCCTGACTCAAAGGAGGCAAAGGCAAGGCAAATTTTATTTAAAAATACGCCCATCCCGGAGGCTCTGGGTGCCAAACATATTAAAACTGCATACAAAACACCACTAATAAATTATCTATACAAAATAACACCACAATGTACAAAAATAAATATTCCACACTATAATTCATTATTATAAAATTTGTTAATAATACGATCAGCAATAACTACCAGCTAAAAATATAGCCCGGGACCAATTTAAACACGAAAGTTAGGGATCAGAGAAAACTATAAATCAAAAGTCCGGAAAGGCCTGATTATATAGGAAGACCTTGAGGCAGGCTATGAACAGCTCGACAGAAGGGGCCTCTTTTACAGCTGGAGACAGTGAATTCCACAGGACGGGGGCAGCTACACTGAATGCTCTGTCGCCTGGAGGAGGAGGGGGGGGTTCCTGCATGGAGTAAGGCAGAGGCTAAATCAGCAGCAGGGGCTGCACTGCCACCTCTGGGTTGCTTGGCCAAGGGGCCGGTGGAGGAAGAGGGAGTAAGCAAGAATGAGCTGGCTCTGCGTTTACTCTGAAGCTTGCCTCTGGGACCCAACTTGTGGGGGGGCTTCTGAAAGGAAGAGCTTGGCCTACTCCTGGGCCAGGTATGATAGATATAAGGAGTGGACAGACTGAATGGCCCTACCAGAAATCTGAAGCTCGTTAATAATGTCCTGCACATCTGGACCAAAAAGTTTGTGATCCACAAAAGAGACATTTAACATTTTTTGCTGGATGTCACTGGCAAAGCCAGAGACCCGCAGCCAGGGAGCTAAGGTGCCTTAGTCCTGTCATGAGCAGCTTTAATGACCACAAAGTCAGTCTCGGGCTGGGCCGCATAGAAGGGTAACCCTTGAGATGTCTGATAAAACTCGTCGGCCTTCCTAGGCATAGCTGCCACCATATTGGGTCTGGGCCAGTCTGTTGTGGCTGCATCATTCAAGGCTGGCAGCAGAGGAGGAATGATATTAGGTGGAGATGCTGGGATCTCCAAGAAGTCCACCATATTCCTCCTGGTCTCATCCTCCTCCTCAGTTTGGAACCCCATAGTGGAGGAGAACTGTTTCATGACACTGAAAAAGGGGGGGACATAGGAGTGTGCTTAACAGACTCTTCACTCACAGAGAAGATAGTGGAGGTTTCCATATCAACTTCATCTTCATCCTCTTCTTCCTCAGGGAGAAGATCAGGATGGTACTCCTCTTCATCGCTGGAATGCTCTGGAGCAGGGATCGATGAATGCCGTGCCAACACCACTGGGGGCGCAAGGTGTGCAGGCCTAGCAGGCAGCACTGCCAAAACTGTTGTGTAGCTAGCTGTTGGATAAGAGAAGTAGTAATGGATGTTAGAATGGCAGCAGGTAAAGCAAATAGGATGCTGGTATGTATAGGCAGGGGCATCACCAGCAGGAAAAGGGAGGTCATAATTCCGCTATACAAGACACTAGTGAGGCCCCACCTGGAGTACAGTGTACAGTTCTGGAGACCATACCTACGTAAGGACATAGACAGGGTAGAGAAGGTTCAGAGGAGGGCAACAAAGATGGTGCATGGATTGCATCACAAGTCCTATGAAGACAGGTTGAAGGAACTGAACATGTACTCCCTGGAGGAGAAGAGGAGGAGAGGGATATGATAGAGACATACAAGTACCTTACAGGGAGGAACAGGGTGCAGGAAAACACTATTTTTAAGCGAAAAAGATGTTCCAGGACTAGAGGGCATGGGATGAAGTTGGAGGGAGGACGATTCAGAGGAAACATGAGAAAGAATTTCTTCACAGAACGGGTGGTAGACAAGTGGAACACCCTGCCAGAGGAAGTGGTGGGGGCTGAAACAATCACGGGATTTAAGAATGCATGGGATAGACATAAAGGAATTCTAGAGGTCAGGGTTAAGGGGCAACAGACTTCTAGGAAAACAAACTGAACTTACAAGCTCAAATGGGCAGACTGGGTGGGCCATAGGCCCTTATCTGCCGACACTGTCTATGTATCTATGTATCTATGTAGAATGGTATTAAGGTCGACAGCAAGGAAGGGAACCATCCTCCACACTGGCATTGACGGGGGGTCGCAAGACTCTGGTCCAACAATGAACCGCTAACTGAAGAGGTAGTGGGTAGGCCCAGCATCGATGAACCTCGAGGCTCAAGAGATCTCGACGGTGGGGCAGGGGCCAACGGCCCTTCCACAGCCCTATGACAGGTGGGAGGAGAATCCACTGTGGGGGCCTGGAAGAAGCAGAGGCCTGCATGGGGTGAGGTATGAATGCTGAAGCTGTCGATGGGGCAATTCCAGGAGAAGAAGAGGAAGAATCCAGCAGGGACTGGGATCACAGACAGGTCAAGCAGTCCTTGGGCTGTTCCTTATCCAGCTGAGAGTGCCTCCCCAAGGATTTGTCCCAGGCCTTGATGGCCTCTCACCCCATGGAAGATGCCGGTAACTGGGCAGAGGGGGCCGTGGAAGACCCCTGCTCTCTGCTGGCTTCTTGTTACTCCATGTGGAACTTCTGCAGGGCTTTCTTTCATTGGTGCTGGGTGGTATGGTTCAATTTCTGGCAGGATTTGTAGACTAGGACATTATGGCTAGGCCCAAGAGAGCAGACACAGAGCTGGTGTTCGTCGGTGGAGGAAATCTTCTTTTCGCAGAGGCAGCGACGGAAAAGAGCCGACGAAGGAGTAGTTCTCAACATACAAAGGAGAAAGGAATCACTTTTAAATAAAAGTTATTCGATGGCAAAAAAAAAAAAGAAAGGTAAGTAAATTTTGGCAGTTGAACTGAGCAATGAAGCTTCCACGGAGTCCTTGCGTGAATGGTCAACAGCGGGAAAAAATGAGGAGGGAGTGGGGCCACTTGCACTTTTATAGGGTGAGTGATGCCAGTGTGGGCATCCCCTAGTAGACTGCTGCAGAAAAGCTTCCGTGGGAATCTTACTGCCTGATGGTGAAGTTCCATAGGTGTGACCTGATGACAGAGATATCCCCAAAGAAGGTCTCACAGTATCCTTAACTCTGGGTTGTGCCCTATTGCTTAAGAGTCAGATCTGACATACAACCTTCACACAGAATCCCTAAAAACCGTTGCTGGGGATGACAGAAAGCAGCTGATGAGAACCCTGCAACACAACTGGTATGTGGCCACATGACTTCTGCTCATCACCTTCTACAGTAGGTCTGCCTAGGACAAACCCTTAAGTGGATGTTTCGACAGGATGAGTCAAATTACAATAAGATAAGATAACGTACTTGCATAAAGCAGGGCAATGTGCCAGAACCACAAAAAAAGTGCTGAAAATTCAAGATTTCCTAAGAAGTTACCAAAAAAAAAAATTAGAGATTTTGCTTACCTGCCATTACACTCGACAGGCAAACTTTGCTGTCTTTATTCCTAGCTATTTGTGCTAAACCACTGTAGCAACCTACCACCTTCTTGGGTTTTGCTACCAATCTTTTGAAACACAAGCAAGCAAGTTTTAACAAAATAAACCATCTCCAAGATATGGGAAACTGCCCATAGAGCTGGTTCGACATTTTATCTTAGTATATCAACTGAAAGAGGAGAAACGGGTTGAAATTTACTAGTGCACTATGAAGGTTTCCCGCCGCACTGCTTCCCAGTCACAGAGACGGCATATCTGCTACCACATAACCTCAGATGTATGATAAATGCACTCGGAGGTCTGACTGAAATGTAAAAGATACAAGAAGAATATGCAAGTCACTGGAAAGGATTTTATTAGATATATCCCAAACTATTTGGGAAGGTCATGGGGCACAGTCTGCTACCACCCTCCTGCATTTACCCTACGGCAGGAGCAGGTTCATCCAGCTCCTCCACAGGGTACCACTGTAGGCTTGGCACTAATGCTGCATGTCACAAGAGGTAAGAGGAGGTAAGGAGAACTGCGGAGGGGGGGTAACCCTCCCATCATCCCCATGACAACAGCAGGCACTTTCAAGCCTGTGCCACAAAAGAGTCATGGCTGTTGGGGCTGGGAGGTCGAGGGTCAAAGCCAATGGGAATCAACAGTAGCAGGGAGGGGGTTAAAAAGCTTGATTAAAAAATGGGATGGAACAAAGACCCCACTGAAAATCAAATACATACAAAGATTTTTTTTTCTAGTGCCCTGGCTCACACGACAGCACCCCTCCCACACCATCACTGACTTTCTCGTGTTCTTACTGGTAATCCACCACTTACACAGGACCAGAATAGTGGTGGGTGGCCTGGCACATCAGTTGTAAATGGGCCTGCGAGGGGTGTGCTGGTGCAACAACTGACCATGGGTCTTTCTTCTAATGCCTGATTTTCACCCCCAGGGTGCCGACATGCAATGGCGCACAGACATGCATGCCTTGCATCCACTGGCTGCCCCTCTTCCCAACCAGGTGCACCCACTGTGCTGCCAGCTGGCCTCCACCAGTGGCAGTCAAGTAGCAGGTCACAGCATCTCCCCCACCCAAGGGAGAAGCTGTCCTTAGGAGGGTCAACCCTCCCTCCTCTAGCCGACCCCCAAGTATACAACGGCCACTCCATCCTACATAAGGGGTCACTAGCATAGCAAGCGACAGATCAACTGCTGCACTATCGAGCTGGTTTGATGAGTAGATGTGTAAAGTAAGATGAGGATATACATCACCTAGTGGGCCCTGTATTCCTACCTAATTACTGATTCAGTCCCTACACTCTCTCTCTCTCGCATTCTCAGCACTCTTGCACTCCCATTTGTCCATAACTCGCCTGCTGTGTCTATCCTATTTGCTCTTGAAGAGTGTGGTCACCAAGGTGGTGGCACTGCAGAGCATGGCACATCCCTCCCACCCCAGTGGAGGACAGCATCTTGTGGGATGCCCAGTCCTCCTCTCCTGGGCTGGCTACGTGGGCCACTTTGTATAAATGTTCCTCTTTAATGTTCTTCAGAATCTCTGGTAGGTCATTCCCTGCTGCCCTAGGACCACTTTGGTCATTCTTCTCTGCATTCTTTCCAGTTTAACATTATCTTTTTCAGAAGGTTCCTAAATTAATCACAATATTCCACACAATATTCCAGATATGGCCTGACTGATGACCCATACAGAGGCACAATCCCCTTCTCACAGCAATCCATGAATCCTCATCTGATACTTCCCAGAAACCTTTCTGCTTTCCCAGCTGCTTTTTCAAACTGACTCGAAAGTTTTCAAGTTACTGTTTATCATTATGCCTAAATCGTTTTCCTCATGGGAGGCTTCTACAATGACTCACTATATGATATATTTAACTGGTGGGTTCTTCTTACTATCACGTACAACTTTACATTTTGTGGCACTTAATATATGCTGCCAGGCACCCAATCACTGTTCTAAGTCTCTCCACATCTTTCTGTAGGTTTCTGATTCCTTCTACAGCATCTACCTTACCACACAGCTTTGTGTCATCTGTAGATGGGCTCACTTTGCTGTTCTGTCTCTGCCCAATGTCAATGATGAACATACTGAACAGGACCGATACCAGTACTGACCCTAGCGGGGACCCACTTGATACTTTCCTAAAGCCGGAGAGTATATCATTAAATACCACACTTTAGGTCCTGTCAGACAGCCAGTTATACCTATCCATCTTGTTACTTTCTTTTCTAGCCCCATTTATCCTATTTTCTGAAAAAGCCCCCGGATAGCATGGAGTTATAAGCCTTGCTGAAGTTAAAATAAAGGATATCCACTGTGTGTGTTTTGTCTACCTTCTGTGTTACTATGTTGAAGAGGCCTATTGGGTTAGTTTGACGCAGTCTTCCAATTTTTTTTCCCCAAGGGAGATCAAAGGAATCAAAAGGGCTAGTGCTGAACTGGGCAGATTGTCAGGGTCTAATCCAGCCTGTCTACAAGTTCGGAGAGCTTTTCGCAATTAAGAGTGCGAGGAGCTCGCTCGCTTCTTCGCTAATAAGGTGGCTGACATCAGGGCAAATCTGCGTCCTGCGGCTTCTAAGGGGGATGCAGTTGAACAGCGTGAGTTCACAGTGCCTCAATTTTCGTGGTTTTCCTTCAGCAGACCTGATTTCGTGGATGTCATGAGGATTATCCATGGTATGCGCCCTACGAGCTGTAGTTTGTATCCTGGACCGACTTACCTAATATTGGGTTGTTGTGACATCATTGGTCCAATCCTTGTGCAAATAGTCTGGTGCTCCCTGGACTCGGGTGAGTTTCCTAGCTCCCTGAAAGAGGTGGTGGTGACACCGCTCTTGAAGAAAGCTACCTTGGACCCAGACTGTTTCACAAATTACAGACCTATCGCTAACCTTCCCTTTATTGGGAAGGTTATTGAGAAAGTAGTGGCGGTCCAATTGGAGAACCATTTAACCATCCATGACATATATGAACCCTTCCAATCCGGTTTTCGTAAAAGACATAGCACCGAGACTGTGCTGGTTCAGGTGCTTAATGATCTCCTGAGGGCGATAGACCAGAAGAGACGTTCTATTCTAGTTCTTCTTAATCTCTCTTCAGCTTTTGACACCGTGGATCACGTGGTGTTGTTAGCACGTCTGAGGCAGATCTGTGGAATATCGGGAACCGTCCTCTGATGGTTCACCTCATTCCTCACTGGGAGATCACAAAGAGTTGTGTCGGGGATTTTTTCCTCTGGCCCAATTCCTTTGCTGTGTGGGGTGCCTCAGGGTTCTGTGCTATCTCCCATGTTATTTGCGGTGTATATGCTGCCCCTTGGAGACATTATAAGACGGTATAAGCTAAGGTTTCATTGCTATGCAGATGATACCCAGCTATACGTGTCTTTTGCTCCTGACCAGGATGGAGCTCTCTCGATGTTTAACAACTGCCTGAAAGACATCCAGGATTGGATGGATTCTAGTTGGCTGAAGTTGAACTCAGAAAAAACAGAGGTTTTGGTTGTGGATCCGGGTTGTCGGATAGAGAGGTCACCTGTTGGCGCACCCTCAGGAATTTTTCTTGGGGGTGTATCACTTCCAACCTCTGAACGGGTGCGTAACCTAGGGGTTATCTTGGATGACAGGCTGACACTACCGTCACAAGTGTCAGTGGTCATCAAGACTTCCTTTTACCATCTTAGGAATATCGCTAGAGTGAAACACCTTGTTCCGTCTGACTCGTTATCAACGTTGGTCCACGCCTTTGTGTCCTCACGCTAGGACTACTGCAACGCCCTGTATTTTGGGCTTTCTGGGGTTGAAATCCTCCACCTCCAGCTAGTGCAGAATGCAGCAGCATGGGTTTTGACTGGGACAAGCAGGTCTTGCCACATCTCCCCGGTGCTGCGCGATCTGCACTGGCTTCTTGTTAGGTGGCGGATCACCTTTAAAGTCTGTTTATTGACTTTTAAAGCCCTACATGATCAGGGTCCAGCTTATCTGAAAGATCTCCTGGTTTCTTACTGCCCGGGCCGATTTCTCCGCTTGGCCAATGAGGGGTTGCTAGTGATTCCAAGAGTGAGCCTAAACTCATCTGGTTGCAGAGCTTTCTCTTATGCTGCTCCCACTCTTTGGAATTCTCTACCCCGTCGGTTGCGGCAGTGCACTTCCATGACGGAATTTAAGAGGGATTTAAAAACTTATTTGTATCAGTCTGCCTTTTAAGATTATTGATTGTGATGTATTATTCTGAGATTGAAGTTTTTATCTGTGTTTTATCTGTGTTTTATTATGCTTGTACAGCGCCTTGGAAATTTGAAAGGCACTTTAGAAATAAAATTTATTATTATTATTATAACCCACTTCTAACTCACTAGCAAAGGGAGACATACAGACAATCCATTTTAGAAGGTTTGCTTAATATCTGGTATCATCGAGATTAATGCAGTGTAGAACAACCAAAACTACAAGCAAGAAAAAAGGAGACTGCACTGAAGTTACCTGCTGAATAAAAAGTACAGAGACTAACCCGATTTAGTTTAGGAAATAATGCATAGATGTACAAATAGCTTACAAATATTAATAAGGAACAATTCATAGCAATCATATTTTGCATTTTATATTTTACACTGTGTGTCGATTGTATTTTGAAAATACCAAATATTCAGCATAACGATGAAACTTGAGGGTACAGTTATAACAAGGAACAGCTTGATAACTAAAAGCTTTTTTTTTATACTTTACTTTTTTTCTTTTATCATAATCCATAACAATAGATCATGTTGCATATAGCACACAGTCCAATATAAAGTACACCATTGAGACATAAAATCCCTGAGATACAGGATAAACATGCATGTGCCATATAAAGGTACAACATTCAGGGGAAACAACTAATTTTTACTAAATTGTAATCTAATATGTGCTGTTTATGGCAGTCCATGAGCCACATGGCTTATCACAAATGTAAAAGGACTGTCCAGCAGTTCCCTTCCTGAAAGTCCATAACCCCCCCTTAATGAGGGATATATTGGTGTCATGTTCATTGCTAAATGAAAACCCCCAGATAAAAAAATGCAGCAACATTTTACCAACTTCTGTTAACTATGACTGTTAAACTAGAAACATAGAAACATAGACTTTGATGGCAGATAAGGACTGCTAGGCCCATCTAGTCTGCCCATTTCCCTAACTACAGGATAGGCCGCAGATCCTAGTTAACCAACAGCCTATATCTTCCTGCCCCCCACAAGAATTGCCTTATGTCTGTCCCATGCATTCTTGAATTCTCCCACAGTTTTAGACCCCACAACTTCCTCAGGAAGGCTGTTCCATGCATCCACTACCCTCTCTGTGAAATAATACTTCCTCACATTGCCCCTGAACCACCCTCCTTCTATCTTTAAATTGTGTCCCCTTGTTCTTGCAAGTCTCTTTTTCTGAAAGATGCTACCCTCTTGGACTTTGTTGATTCCCTTGAGGTACCTGAAAGTTTCTATCATGTCCCCCCTCTCCCTTCTTTCCTCAAGCGTATACATATTAAGCTCCTTTAGTCTCTCCTCATACGGCTTCTCTTGCAGACCCTGCACCATTTTAGCTGCCCTCCTCTGGACTGCCTCTATCCTGTCTATGTCTCGGAGATGGGGTCTCCAGAACTGAACACAGTATTCCAGATGGGGTCTCACCAACTGTCTGTACAGAGGGATAACAACTTCCTGTTTTCTGCTGCTGATGCCTCTCCCTATACATCCCAGTATACCCCCGGCCCTCCCTACTGCCTTCTCACATTGCTTGCTAACCTTAAGGTCATCTGATATGATTACCCCCAGGTCCCTTTCCTGTTTTGTTGTTGTTACTACCTCCCCACCCATTGTGTATTCTTCCCCTGGGTTCTTGTTTCCCAGGTGCATTATTTTGCACTTTTTTGCATTGAATCCTAGCTGCCATACGTCTGACCATTCCTCCAACCATGCCAAGTCCCTTTTCATCCTTTCCACGCCTCCTTGTGTATCAACCCTGTTGCAGATCTTTGTGTCATCTGCAAAAAGGCATACTAAGCTCTCCTCTCCCAAGCTCTTTCCCTTTACAGGAAATACTTTTATTTATTATAAAACATTCTGAAACCCCAAAACACTGGGCTTATAAAGGCAAAAACAAGAAAGGCTAACACCAGGATACATATTAAACAAAATTACTGTTCCCAATAAGCAAACTCTGTCCCACTATATATTAGACTTGGAGTGGGTTACTCAAACGTTAGTTAGTGATTCTAGTCCCGACAGTCTCTTAGAGAGAGTCAGGTAGGGTTTAAGTTTTCTTCTTCCTCTCCCAAATTGTTTACACTGGAACGAAGCTCAATAGCCTTGCGATCAGTCCACTTACCCGCTTCCACCGGATCCGTAAATATGAAAACCTTACTTTGGTAAATGAGTCTAAGTCGAGCGGGAAAAATCATGGTATGTGGGATCTCCATTCCTCTAAGTTGCTGACGGACACCATCAAAACGTTTTCTGCGCTGACAAGTGGCATAGCTTACATCTGGAATGAAGTGAATCTGTACATTATTCTGGTATAAAGGGGCCGCTTTCCAAGAATATTTTAACCCTTTATCTCTTTTCCCCCACGCCCGCAGTGACAAGCATAAGCATACGAGGTTCTTCAGAATTCGCAGATTGGCCACGAGGGTTGACCCGGTAAATTTTCTGGATATGCCAAGACTCCTCTATGCCCTCAGGCAATAGTTTCTCTGTTAACCATTCTTTAATGTACATTAAGGGGTTATCCACCTCCAATCCTTCCGGTAATCCAAAGATGTGAATGTTTACAGCCCTAGACCGATTTTCAAGCATCTCGAGTCTGGCTCGAATATGCCGATTTTCTTTTATCATAAGTGTGGTGGTACCTGTGGAGGCATCTGCTTGTTTTTTAATCTCTTGAACATCTCCCTTCAGGCCATCTACAGCTTTCTACAAAATCACAACTCTTCCTTTGAAGTCATCCATCCTAGCACTCAAGGAGGAGACCGACTGAATCAACATTTGTAATTTGTGACCCAAGGAGTCGATAGTTTCTCCCGATCGTGGTGCCTCGGCAGACTGCGTGGCTTCTTCCGATTGCAGGGCCCCGATGCTTCCTTTGCTTTTTCGCCACCAGCAAACCGTCTCTCTTTCTTAGAATTACTCATTTCGGGTAACAGGAAGTCGCTCTTTCCAAAAATCTAATTGAAATTTAGATTTAAAGCCTCTGTGGGTGTTTAGGGCTAGAAATGTATATTCTGCGTGAGGAGCTCCGCATGAGTTGCTGCACAATGCTCGGGCTCCACGCGCCCCGATAAGGAAAAGCTTTTGTCAGTAGAAACAAGCATTTGTCAATGCCGACTGTTATCTTGCTGGCATTGGTAGCGTGGGACTTAAGAGATGCATAATAGGAATGGCAGTGAAGTATGGAGCTGACACCAACCCCATACCACCCTGCACAGTCTGACAGGCATTGAGGTGTGCCTTTGGGTCGTCGGCCATAACGCTCATGTCATTTCACCTCACCCTCCCCTGCAGACTCCGACAAGTGTTGTGTTGTGTCTTGGGGTAGATAGGCCTTACACTCACCCCATTCCATAAGGAAATACGCTGAGATGGGTGCAGTATAGGAGAATGGGGTGAACTTTGGGGTCAAAGAGTCCAAGGCATACCTTGATTCCTGTCACTGGCTGCAGGGTGAGGGTGGAATGGCATGAGCATTACAGCCGACAATCCAAAGTCACACCCCTGACGCCTGTCAGTCTCTACAGGGTGGGACGGTATGGTTAGAGACCTTAGCGCCCCGGGCGTTTGTTGGTATTTGCACTCCAAATTTTCAACATGGGCTTTTTGTGACCCCACCTCATGAAAGCATTTGGGACCTCCGCTCATGAATAATGGCACTGTGATTTTATTAATCTGTCCCAAACGTTGATTTCCCACAGCAACCGCGCCATTCTGCGCCAGATGTGGAAAAACACATTTTGGGCAAGATGTGAAAAATGACAGCTGTACCGTTCATAAGGATGTGTGAAGAAATGGCAATGTTGAAAATCTGGAGTGAAAATATTAAAAATTCTCGAAGTTATGAGTGTGCATGGAAACTGCGCAATGCACGCTCGTAACACAGTCAATTTGTTAAATTTGTTCACCAAATTTTCAACATAAGCATTTTGGGACCTCCGCTCATGAACAGTGTCACTGTGATTTTCTTAATCTGTCCCGAATGTTGATTTCCCACAGCAACTGCGCCATTCTGCCCCAGATGTGCGAAAACACATTTCGGGCAAGATGTGAAAAACGACAGCTGTACTGTTCATAAGGAGGTGTGAAAAAATGGCAATGTTGAAAATCTGGAGTGAAAATATTACAAATTCTTGCAGTTACGAGCATGCATGGAAACTGCGCAACGCATGCTCGTAACACAGTCATTTTTTGGAATTTTCTCACCAAATTTGCAACATAGGCTTTTTGGGAGCCCACGTTATGAACAGTGACACTGTCATTTCATTAATTAGTCCCGAATAACGAAATGACAGTGACTGAGTTTATGAGGTGGGGTCCCAAGAAGCTCATGTTGAAAATTTGGAGCCAAAAATTCAAAAATGGCCAAGATATCCACCTAAGTTGCTCTCCCCCCACCACTGATGCCATTATACAGCTTACGCCATTTCTTCAGTTTGCGGTCGGCTTTGAAAGTGCAGGCGTGTTCTCGCTCCACAAAGATCGTCCTCGGGCTCCGGAGGCAAGTATGGGGTGGGAGGGTGCGGGGAGGTGGAGTGCGCAGAGGGTGAGTGCGGGTTGGGGAGGATGCATTGTGACCACGAGGGACTGTTTTCTGTGTTACAGGGGGAAATAAAAAAAAAAAAGATGTCACAGGAAGGTTTTTTCTTACAGGTTTGATTTGGGCACACTGAGGTGGGCTCCCAGTGTGTCACCTGTGTTGTTTGGGGACAGGAGACTGAAGCTGACGGGGATTGGGTCCCCCGTCAGCAAAGACAGCATGTCTATGTTTGAGGGTCATGATGCCAAGGGGGATTGCGCACCCCCTCAGCAGACAAATAAAACAAGCAGGAACATATGCCGATGGGGACTGGACTCCCCTGTCGGCAAACGAACTGGTGAGGGGGCATGCCGACAGGGGGATTGGGCACCCCCGACGTCAGCTTTCTGGTGACTGTGAGAGGCGGATGGTGGCAGCCGCCATGTTTATTGAAATGTTTCAGCAGGCAAAGGCACGCCCTGCAATGACGGGGTGCTCCCTCATTGCAGCGGTGAAATTCTTTCAAGTTGGTTGCAGGTTTCTGAACTGCTGTCATAGACAGCATGTTCATACTTTGGTGCCACAGAGAACAGCCCAAGAAAGCAGTGGCACCACTGGCCTCAACACTGCTGCACCTCCACAACCTGCTACTCCAGCAAACTGTCACAAAATGTTGCTTGCGCTGCGCATGCAAGACAAGATAAAAAGGGTATGCAAGAAAATAAAGATGATAAAAGATGAAAGGAAAAGGAAGACAGAGAATAATTCCAAGAGATTAGGGAGACAAAGTGATTTCGGGTGCTTTCGCAGATGTCTTTTTCACACAGTATGCCATTACCACCCATGCTTCAGATGTTGAAGTTGCAATTTGTTTTGTAAAAAAAAAAAAAGACTAGGACAGATTTTATTTATTTTTTTCTGTGCTGGCTCCCCTAGCCTAGATGGGCTTGCCAGGCTCGGCAGTTACCCCTCATACTTGGGCTTGCCTCCCACCCCCACCGCGGTGCCACCGACAGGTGATCTCTGGTGGCCAGAAGGGACAGCAATGGAGCCAGCTCATTGGTGGGGCATATTGTTTTTGAAGACTGTGAATCCCACAGGGGCGGGAACGTGCACTGAGGACCCATGTTCGCCCCGGCCCCCAAACGTACAGGCACCAACTGTAGCGGAACTCCCAGCCCCTGCCAGGGGTCTGTCATGCATTGGACAGTCAACCCCACCTCCACCTAGAGTAGGAGAGCACTCCCTCCCGGCCGGCCTTCCAACTCCCAAGTACATTCCTGTATCCGGGTCGTCGGCGCTGCAGACGGCGATTGTGTCTCTGCGCCAGTGGGCCGGCCGTCACAGTCATTTTCACTTATGTTTTATCAGCACTGTGTCCTCCAGTTTTCTGCGTGCAGCCACACCCCCAGAATGATGTCATGCAAGGAAACTGTCTGATTTCCCAGTGTGTAAGACAGCTCTACCCGTCTTACACACCGGGAACGCAGATGGCGGTAATTACATTTAATGCCTGCCTAATGGAAATCCAGAACTGGATGACTCAAAACCGGCTCCGACTAAACCCAGACAAGACAATGGTACTAGTGGTGGACCTGGGTTACCGTCGGGATGGTGGCTGGTCGGGGATATTCCTGGTCTTGAGTCGGGAGATGTCGCTTTAACCCAGTTGTCCTGGGTCAAGGATCTAGGCATTGTTCTTGATGATGGCTTGACGCTGGATGCCTAGGTGTCAGCTGTTGTCCAGAGTAGTTATTACCATCTGAAGAACACTGCCTGGATCCATGCTCTGTTGCCACCAGAGGACCTATACACCCTGGTACATGCATTTGTTACGTCTAGGTTGGAGTACTGCAATGCTCTCTACCTAGGGCTATCTGGAGGCAATCTCCACAGTCTGCAGCTAGTCCAGAATGCAGCGGCCAGGCTACTAACTGGAACTAGTAGATTTGATCATATTATGCCTGTGCATCGTGATCTGCACTGGCTGCCAATTAGGTGAAGGATTGTCTTCAAGATCAGATTACTAACCTATAAAGCCCTACACGGTCGGGGGCCAGAGTACCTGCAAGACCTCCAAGTTTCTCACCGCCCATCTCGCTGCCGGGGGTGATGATCTTGTAGTCCCGAAGGCAAGGTTGTGGCAACTGGGGGATAGAGCATTCTCAGCTGCCGCACCAGCCCTTTAATTACCCAGTCATCTGAGAGAGGCACCCTCGGTAGAAGCATTTAAGAAGGGACTGAAAACACATCCATTTTTACAAGCTTTTGAATTTTCAATTGATTTAAACTAGCTATCTGCAATGTTGGACTGTCTGTTTTGAATTATGTTTTTAACCTAATTATGGATATACTGATTATAGGAATACTGTTTGTTTACAAATATCGTGTGTTTAAAACCGTACAGTGCTCAGAGCCCTTGGGAATGGGTGCTATATAAGCAATAAAAATCAATCAAAATATTTTACATACAGCACCAAGGAATTCTGGGTAAATTATCATGCTGATGTAAATGTTAGTCAGAGGTGCAGTTCCTTATTTTGGTGGCGATGATGACTGCACCTAATATGTAGATGTACATAGTAAGGCATTGTTGGTACAATAAGAAGTTGTTCTCCGGTTCCATTACTGTGAGGTGCAGTTTCATATTTCTGTAGTGGCTTCAACAATAAAAGCTCTCACATGTTTATTTTCCAAAAAAGGCATTGTGCATACAGTATCTAGCTGACAATAGCTGACATTAGCAGTGTCAGTGGCTCAGTAGGTAGCACACTCGCCTCTGAGGCCGGGAGATCAGAGGGCTGTGGGTTCAGTTCCCACATCTGGCACTTGGGTTAATATCCCAGTACTGACGCTGTAGTGCAGCATGAGAGGGGTGCTGCACTTCTGAGGTGCCGTCTTTCGGATGAGACGTTAAACCGAGGTCCCATCTGCCTGGATTGGTGGTAGTTCAGGTGGATGTTAAAGATCCCATGGCACTTATCGAAAAGAGTAGGGGAATTTCCCCGGTGTCCTGGCCAAATTTCCCTCTTTCACTAAAAATACCACCAACAGCTTAATCTGGTTCAAGGTCAGTTGGCATTCAACTGTATCCCCCTTCCCCAGGTCGTGCCTGAAAATAGGCAGGATTTGTCTAGTGCACTTACCCGGTCAACAAAATAAAATAAATAGTTCTTTACTGAGAGATGTAGTCTCCAGTGTCAGTAGTATAGATGTCTGCAATACTATGACTGACCAACAGAGGTCTCTGTTTCAAAACAGTGCTTATAAACTTGGTTTCCCAGATTGCATGATGTCACGCTTGGGGGTTGCAGCACTGAAAAAAAAAAGGGGGCGTGTTATGCATATGAAGCACAGCACAGAAATAAAAGCATTTATGTCGTAGAAAAAAAGCACTTTTTGGCAGTTTGAATGGTAAGAGATTGAATCACAGCTCCTACAGGTTACTACAGTTTACTACTCCCATTTTCTATGGCAAAGCTCGCTAAATCACTTTATATAAAGCAAAAGAAGATAATCATAGAACTTACCCCAATAAGGCAAAGAATCAATAGAGGATACACAAACAGATCCAGTTAGAGAAAGACAACAAACAGAGCAATTTGTATCAAAGAACTGAAAAGAAACTAAATTACCAAAATAATGAAAGTAACTTAGAAAAAGAAAATGCTGGAACAGGAACATAGAATAGAAATGTTAACAGAGAGGGTGAAAAAAATAAGCTAGAATGTCAGAACTGCAACTTAATAAAAAAAAAAATTGCTCATTTAAAGCAGCAGTGCAACGAAACTAGACAACAATCTGACCCTTTCTTATTATACCACAATAGATTCCAAGCATCAATAGTTTTATTTGGTGGCAACATTCTCTAGTTCCACCAAAATCTCAATATTTTATAAATGTTTTACTTTAGTTATTTCTCAAGAACAAAAGATGCCCACCAAATTTGACTTAGAAATTGCATTGCAGACCTGGCAAGGTTTACAATCGAGAAAATATAAAAAAATCATGATACCCAGTACATGAGGTAACCTAGAAAAGTAGACTGTACAGGTATGCTAATATTTTTATGACCTACAGTTGAAACTAGCTTTTTGGAAGAACATTTTTCATTGCAAGCACTGCATGTTAGTGATGAAAACTGTAACCTATACTTCTTTATTCCATTTTAGATTACCCCAATCTCCTGTTTTACATGATACCCTTTTCCCCATGCTTTAGTGATTTATTTTTGTATTTGCAACAATAAAAGGACCCTTAACCTTTAATGTCTTTTTTTTCACTTCCATTTCCCTCCTGCCGCCAGTCCCGAGGCATCCCCAGCTTGTCCCACCCAGCCCGAGACTCCCCTTACCTAGGTCCCCCCAGAACCCTGTACCACCATAGTCCCTGGCTTGTACCCCCAGGGCGGGGCCGCCCTCCTCTTACCTGGGCACTCCTTCAATCCCTTTCAGTGGTCAGGTATGGGCCAGACGATATCAGGACTTGGGAAGGCAGGGTCCAACAGTGGGCATGGGGTTGGCGTGCTATCATCTCCTTCAGAAGCTGGGGTGTTTCCTTATTCTTGTGCATAAACGTGACCCCTACGGAGGCGCGGTCTTGCAATGATGCTCAGCACAAGCCGGGCATGCTTCTGCACCTTTCTCGTGTCTGCCGTCGCCTCCTCCCCTAGTGTGCAAAATCCTGGCTTTGACACCCCCAGTCTTCACTGGGAGTCGCTGCTGTGGCAGGATCACTGGCCCACCCTCCCCAGGAGAGGAAAGTTGTCCTCCAGATGCTCAATCCTCTCCTCCCTGGCCGACCCCTGGCAACCCGAGCCTGTTCCCGACCTCAAGTCGCCGGCGTGACATGAGGTGCGGCGTCCAGCACCTCAACCCTCAGCGCCACCGGGCCAGCAACTTTTGATGTCTTGGTCCAGGTTTTCATCAGCATTCTCTGTTAGTTCTGAACACCCATTCACCTTTCTTGTGACTGAAATGAACTAGCATATAGCAGACAGTGTGCTCTGACCTTGTGGGACAACAGGCATACACAAATAATGGAGAATGACTGGAACCTGGAATGAGCCAAATTAAGAGGAGCGCTCCTTTTATTAAGTATAAAAAAAAGTGCTAAAGCAGACTCAGTGGGGGGGGGAGAGTTAAAGAAGGCTAGCCTGTTGCTTGAAGTGTACCAGGGTTGAGCAGGCTGTGTGTCTGCCAAAAGGGAATACTTGTAAGGTGTGCTGGACTGCTTCTGGGAAGCCTTGCAGCCGCCACATACAAAGGTTACAGGGAGCCAAGGTAGAGTTTAAGGCTGCAGAAGGAGTACGGGAAAATAATAAAGACGCCGCTCTGTGACAAACCTCAGACCCAGCTATCACTGGTCTGCCTGACTTGGACACCTAAGAGTGACTAGATGCTCAGATGGCACCTTGTATTTCAGTGCTGCTACCGCCTGGCTGCTACGGTACTGTACCTTGGTCTTGCTCTAGTCTCTCACTGGACACTGCTCACTCAGTGATTGGCCTTACTTCTGACAGAGAACTATCCCTTCAGTCTTATCCAGGACCTCTCACCTCTGTACCAGACACAGGTTGCTCTGACATTTAGAAGCAATATTCTTTGGTAGAGGAACACTTTTGCTCAACAGAAATGGATTGTTACCTGTCCCATAAAACACTGAGCAGTCACAGAGAATATTAAATATAAAAATACTTAATATTTACACTTCTAAATTACACAACATACTGTAACTTAACTTTCAACAACATTCGCCACCTTTCAGCCTTCTTACTATACCCAGGGAATTAGACTCCACTTGAGGACTCCTCAGCTCAGTCACTTCTACTACAGTTCATCTCTCCCTCCCCATCCTCCCCATTTTGCTTTCTAGCTTCTATTCTTAACTTGCCTATTAACATTTTTTCTTCTAGAGCCACTCCTATTTTCCCTCCTCACACGTTTCCCCAGTTCCTCTTACCATTCCAGTAACTTTGCTATTTTCTCTTTATCAATAATTTCTGAAGAAGGCCTAAGGTAGAGATGTCAATTCTAACACTATTTTCATCATTCTTTTATTATTACTTTTTTGTTTCCAGTATACAGTAAAATGCAAAAAGGGGTTCAAACACACTAGTAACGGCCCAGTGGCACAGAGGGCTGAGGAGCTAGACACCTTCCCTCACACCACGCCGGTGACCCATGTTCAGGAGTGAGTGTGGGCCGCCGGAGGTCAGTGGGGGGGCGTGAGATGGATCAATCTGCCGAGAGGCAGCTCTCCTCTCCATGGAGGGATGTGGGTTTCCCTTGGCTTTTGGCTGCCTCACGATGGAGGCTAGGGGGCAGCACAGGCCGAGAAGGAGCCAGGCATTAGGCCAGGAGGGAGGAAGGGGCTGTTACTGGGGCAGCAGGGCGCATGCCAGCCTCCATTTGTATACGCTTCTGCATCTGGGACCCCGGGTGTAAGTGGAAAAAAAAAGGGAAAAATACATCCCCCCAATGGGATGATGGCTAGCCCCTCAAAGGTTCCTACTGGTGACCGGGCACCCACTGCAGAAATAAGATGGTGGCAGGTAAGTCCCCGGTCATCGGGCTGGGAAGAGGGTGGCCAGAACGGGGTTGGGGAAGGAGTGAGGCGCACAAATAGATGATTTAAAAACACACTAGGAAATATAAAACAGAATTGTTTAACAGAAAAGATTAGAGAAAGAAGAACCTCTTTATAGGGGTCAAAACTGGCAATGGCCTACCATTCAAATGCTGGCAGATTCTGTATTGGGCTAGTGTTTTCCTTTAACTAGCCCTGCAGGCTTGTACTGGAGAAAATAACATTTCAATAAGTACACCATCAGGACCAGAGGAAAATTCTGTAGGGCTAATGGATTTTCTCCCGTTACTAGCACTGTGGGCTAGTAGCTGCAAAACTTAAATTC
This sequence comes from Neoceratodus forsteri, assembly GCA_016271365.2. Classification (NCBI taxonomy): domain Eukaryota; kingdom Metazoa; phylum Chordata; order Ceratodontiformes; family Ceratodontidae; genus Neoceratodus; species Neoceratodus forsteri. The sequence continues at coordinate 487,525,386 of CM057451.1, read as the reverse complement.
TGAACCCCTGCTTTAGTCTCTGGACTACAGTCTAATAGTATGCTATCAACTTTTGGTTCGCTTCAACGCTTAAGAATCAAGCTGCCACTAAGGTGTGAGATTCAGGAGCCCTGCACTTCCCTTTGCTTGCAGTGGGCATCCAATGTACTCTGTTTCCCAGTGGATTCTGCCAGTGCCTGAGCTATGGTGCCAGTTTAACCCTCTCAAGAGGGATCGCCCACCTACTGCATCACCTAGTCAGTTACAAGGGTCAGCCCCCCTTTGTCCCTTTGATCCTAGAAGCTGGCCCAAACTGGTCCACAGATTATCCCTACCCCAAGATGACTATGATAATGATGATGTTTACTGGAAGTTTACCTACAACAAATGCTGCTGCTTCAATTTCTTAAGGGTTCCATGACCACAAGAAGCTGCTTATAGCAGGGCCCTTAGCAGACGGACCGTTTCATATAAGCAGGACAAATGATCTCCACCACGCCATTGGGTCCACTACCACACACAGTAACCTGCTTACCACAGAGTTCCTTCATAGTACCCATGAGCAGACTGCAGTCCCTTAAAGATCTGTTTTGTGACCTTCACATGAACTCAGTTTTTCCTGACCTTTTAACCCTTTCTGCCCAACTAATGAGGTCTGAGTTAATCGCCAACTAGGCTGCATATATGTTCCAAATCAAAGTCCATGTTCCACCTTCTTTAGGTACGTCAGGAAAAATAGAAAGATCAAGGGGGATTAGAGAGGCCAAAAAAGGGTGAGGCATCGGTGGGGGAGGACAGGTAGAAAACTGATATTCTGAATTAATACTTCTACTTGGTCTTCACAGTCAAGAAGGGGGCACTGCCAGAGTGCAGCATCTAGGACGGGCAGGAAACAGATATGGTAATGGGTACTATTACAGAGGAACGGGTGCTCAAATGTGAGTATGTCCCCAGGGGTGGATGGGTTGCAACCACAGAGGCTCAGGGAGTTGGGCAGCCTCTGGGACCTACCTTGGCAGACCTATTCAACTGTTTGATTGAGATACAGATGCCGTCCCTAGGGACTGGAGTGTAGCAGACACCATCCCCATGAATATATAAAGCGCTTAAAGACATTTACCCCATGGAAGGAGCTACTGGACAGACTCCTCCCCCTATCATAAAGTTTAAAAGGCTGAAGGGAAGACTATTCAGCGTGGGATTCCTACTGAATTCGTGGGGGACTGGGGAGACTTCTGGGCCAGAAGACTCTTCAAAAGTGATGGTCTTCACTGAACAAAAGAGGGGACTAGTGTGTTAGGGCAGAGGTTTGAAGTCTGCACTGGCAGAGAGTTAAACTAACTGCGGGGAAGGCTGGGGCTAGGGAGTCCACAATTGAGGTAGGTGAAGTGGAGAACCTAGATCGAACTCCCGCAGCCTCGCAAGTGGTAGTAGCAGAGAGGAATGAGTTCAGGGGACTTGGGAGTATAGACCAAACAGACCAGCAAAACAGAAACACAAGGGCCAGCCCAGTGTCGAAGAGGGCAGAGGCACTGTCAGCGCCTTACCTTTTCCCACGACGGCAACCCGCGTTCAGGAACGGACACGGGTTGCATGGAGGTCGGCCGGGGGGAGGGAGGATCGATTAATCCAGACAGCTCTCCTTCCTTGGGGAGGGGGGTTTGCATGGCTCAGAGATCGACTACCACTTGAAGGAATCTGGGTGGAGGTGCACGAGAGTCACCACCAAGGGGGGTGCTCCGTGACAGAGCACCGGGGGCATAACTCCATGGAAGCACAGCATGCACAATGTGCTCACCATGTGAGAAGCCAGGGAAAACATAAAGAGGAAAACCTAGGGGACGGGCTCCATGAAGCCCTGTCCATCAAGCCATTGGCCTGCCCGCTCTCTTGAATATCCAGGACACTCTGGATTTGTGTTAAGGGTGGGGGGAGGATGGCCCTCCCTCCGTGGCCCCACTGTGGAGCGGGGGATAATCTGTGGGGGATACTTCTCCTCATTCCCCAGAGGACAGCCAGGGATGGCTACGGCTGACAGAGCAGAGTGGAATTAGGCACCCATCCTACCATGAAAAATAAACACTGTTGTAGCCAAAAAAAAAAAGGAAAAACTAAAGATGCCTAGGATACCAAGGAACTGTGATGAGGGAGTCATTCAAGAACCAAGATGGGTGGGAGTGCAAGATGGAGGGTGGTGTGCTTCAATGGCAGGAGTCTGAGTAATGAAACTGGAGAACTCCAAGCACTTATGGCAGACTCTGGCCCGGATCTAGTGGCCATTAAAGAAACCTGGGCCAACAAGAACAATGACTGGGACCTGGCAACCCCTGGATACACCCAATACAGGTATGCTACAGGGAAAGGTAGAGGTGGAAGGGTGCCCATTTACATCAGGGAAGGAACAGAAGCAGAAGAGGATGCATCCACTGGAGAGAGACTGAAGGCAGAATCACTGTGGGTACAGCTCACTAAGGCCCTGTCCACACTACACCAGAAAAATCCCTCTGTAACGTTACAGAGGGTCCAAACCATTACCATATCAGTTTGCGTTTATACTGGTAACATTACAGAAGGTGTTTTCGCGGAACCATTACAGAAACCTGCTGTGAGGCGGTTTCAACAACGGTTTCAGTAACGGTTTCAAAACTCTGTTTGGCCTTGTCAAGACTACACCAGTAAAATCCTGTAACGTTTTCAAAACATTTTCAGTGGTAGTGTGGATGCACTGCAACGTTTTCACTCTGTAATGCTTTCAAAATGTTACATATTTTCAGTGCAGTGTAGACAGGGCTTCGCTTGGGGGTGGTTTACCGGCTACTGGGGTACGGAGAGATGATATCTCGGAGCAGAAGTAGAAAATGCGGTGGCAAAAGGGAAGGTTGTAGAAGTAGGAGATCTCAACCTGCCAGACATCGACAAGGCCATCCCAGCAGCAAGGAGTGCCAGAATCCAGGTCCTGCTGATACTTTGTAGAACTGCATGCTGGTGCAGCAGGATGGGGAAACCCACAAGATGACCATTCTCAATGTGGTACTCATCAACTTGGAAAAAGTAGATGGACTGCAGGTTGGGGTAACTACTGGGACCCAGCAACCACAACAGTATTTGTTTCAGCTGGCCCAAGGCACTAGTAAGCCCATAACTAAGGCTGAGGTGCCAGACTTCAGAAGGGCAGATTTCAGCCAAATGAGGGAACTTGTCCGGAGCAGGTTAGCTGGGGTAGACAGCAGTGGAGGAGTAAGAAGAAAGATGGGAAGGTCATAAAAGGTGCTGTTCTCGCAGCAATTAAAAAATATGCACAAGAACAGTTATCAAGAGAAATGAGTATAAGAGACCAATCTGGTCCTCTGAAAAGGCCAGAGAGGTGGTGTGGACCAAAAAGAAGACCTTTATAAGGTACAAAGAAAATCAGGGGGATCAGGGAGTGGGATGATTATCAGGAAAAAACTAGAGGCCAAGAGGGCAGTCAAGATCGCAAAGCAGACACAGAACTGTGTATTGTAGAGGGGTTCAAGGGAAGGGAAAAACATTTTTTTTAGATATCTAAGGGACACTGAATGGGACAAAAAAAATGGAATGAATTCAAGGGTTCCTCTTCCCCGACAGACTGGTCTTCATACAGAACTCCACATAATGTCTGTATAAGTGCTATCAGAAAAATAAACGCTCCTACTGCAAGCAGCTCCTTAATTCTTCTGCCCAAAACCCCATACCTTTCTGAAAGCACATCAGGAACCTGTTAAGGTCAGTTAGGGGATCACTTCTCCTCTGACATGGTTTTAAATGGTGTGAACTGCAATAATAGCAATACCACTGCCAACTTGTTTAACTGCTATCTCTCAGACCTCTCCTCCTACACACAGGCCTTCCCTTATATGATCTCCTCCACATCTAATGGTAAGCCCTCCCAACAACGCAGTGCAGCCTCCATTTTATCTTAAATTTATCGGCTCTGCCGAGACTTATAGACTTCTTCTGCAGAGTCCTGTTTTCAAGTCAGCAGGCTCGGATGGTATTGAGCCCAAACTCCTTAAGATTGTTGCCAGGAACTCAGCCTCCCATCACAAAATAATCTATCCATAACAACTGGTGGTGTGCTTGATTTACAGAAAACCTCTCATGTGCTGGCTCGGTGGTGTGGAGGGCTGAGGTACTGGGCCTACCTCACACCACGCTGGCGATCCAGGTTTGAGAACAGACTTGGGTCATCGGGGAGTCGGCTGGGGGGGTCAGAAACAGGACTAAGCAGCAGACAGCTCTCCTCTCAGGAGGGTTGCCAGCCCCCCCCCCATAGTCCCGCTGCCACCATGGAGGCCAGTGGTCTGTGCAGGTGGCAGGGGCGACACGTAGTGGGTGGATACCTCGAGACGCGGCGTATGTATGCTTCCATGTGCGTGTGTCTGAGGTAAAGGGCTGGGTTATGGGGAGAAAAATGGAAAAACACCACAAAACTAGATACAGAAAAAAAAAAAACCTCTTATGTTGTTCCTATTTTTAGGAAAGGAGACCCCAAATTATTATATAATAATAGGCCAATTGTCATCCTCCCTTCTCTGAATAAAATACTTGAAAAAGGTGGTGGTCTCACAACTCACATATTACCTCTCCACCTATGGCCTCCTATTCCCCGCACAACATGGCTTTCGGAAATGCCACAGCACCTCCACTGCCCTCCTCACCCTAACAAACAGTATACTGTCCTAAAGATGATTACTGGCAACCTCACTGATGCTGTCTTTATTGACCTGACAAAGGTGTCTGACTTGCTAATCTGGGACTCTCCACATCAGGTTTCCCCTGGTTCTATCTGACCAAACGGGTCCCAGAGAGACAAGTATGGCACTTTATATATTTATTGAAATGTTTCACCAGGAAGGCACAATGAGCGACAAGTCACTTGTCTCCCAGTGCGAACTGGGGGGAAAGGGTACAGTAGAAATGAGACATTAAACATTCAAGTTACAAGATCAACATTAACATACAGTTGTAAGGGCAGGTGTTACAAAAGTGTTGCGCCTAATATGTAGAAAGAGTGGACAATAATAACTGCTGCATTAATAAATAAACAAGTGCCTACGTGAAAGAAAAAGTGGAGGGAGGAATGAGGTGGGGGAGGGGGAGAGTCATGTCCCTGGAGACCCCCTCAGGATGCAAGGAACCCTGCAAGGGGACTGGGGGGACCAGAGAGAAGGGGACAAGGCAGTGTCCCAGAGAGACCCCTTTAGGATGGTGGGGAAGGATTAGATGAGAGATACAAGCCCCGGGGGGGGGATAGGAGAGGGACCCATGGAGAGCATTCAGGGCCCTTTACATTCTGTGAGAGATCAAGGGAGGCCAGTAAGGGGGAGTAATTTGGGGGAAGGGGAGAAGAGCTAGAAATCTGGGGGGCGTTGCCAGGGTAAAATGAAGGTGACGGTAGAGGGGTAGGGTTTGCCCAGGGCTTAGAGGCAGGAATTAGGGAGGGACATGGTAGGAGCAGCAACGTGCAAGGTAACTACTGAGGGCAAAGCTGATGGAGTAGGCAGAGGCTGAGTACCAGATTTGAGGGGGGAGGGAATTCTAAATTTTGGGGAAAACTTCCCTCTCTGATCCAGCTCAGACTATGCAGGGCACGAAATAACTGGCTGTCTACCCATCCCAGATAGGCAGTTTTGACCTCTGGCAGCTGTTTTGCCATTCTTGCCTGTCCCTGGGACAGACAGCTGCCAGTACACTGTAAATGGGTACTAGGACCCAGCACTAGCTTGCTTTAGGCAGCTGCTGCCCGAGAGCAGAGTGTGAAGTGCACTTCCAGCTAATGCGACCTCACGTGCTGTAGTTGTGCCTCTTGATTTCCACAGACCTACGAGCAGTTCTGTGCAGCCGACGAGTGAGACAATCATGCTGGTGGCTATATTCACATGCGCATGCTCAGTTTCCGATTCTCGATCATTTTTATTTTACTTCTTTTTTTTATTTTACCACGTTTGAGCGCCAGCATTATGGAGGGAGACAGTGTGATCAGAACTCAGTTTGGGAGGTAATGTGCTTTTATTAATAAAATGCTTTTCAGATCACAAAGCACAAACATATTTTAGCCTGAGGGCTGATCATTCAACATTACCTTTTCAGCAGGTTAAAGTCATTTTTAACAGACCTTCAGCAGGATACCAAAGGTGGAGAGACAAGCTGCAGGAAAATACCTTTTTGGAGCAAAGCCTAAACTTAAAAAAAAATTAAAAGCCCTTCAGTAGGATAAGAAAGGAGATACAGGATGTAGACATAAGGGGGCAGTGTAAGTTTTAAATGTAATTATACAAAAACTAGGCCTATGGCCTCGTGACCCCACTCCCCCAATTGGGCATTAACCCCCTAGCAGAGCCCTCCTTTGTCGCGGATTAATGCTTACACTGCTACAGTATTGTGCTGTCACTTAAAAACTGCAACCACAGCTTGGCTGCCTGTTACGATACTACTTACATGTTCTTGCTGCAGTTAAAGCTTATTGTCGCTTCACCTTGCTGTTCCTGTCGACCCTGCAATTGTGTAATACACACCATCACTTCTGCTTGGAGATGCCAGTGTCTTGCAAAATAAACTTCATATTTTGTACACAGATGGTCTTATTTTAGTTAATCTAGTTATTTAAGCATCCAGCTTGTTGTGTTAGGAGTCTACACTGTGCTTGCTATTTCAGCTACCACTTAACCATTACAAAGTTTTACTTTCTTTCTCCTTATTACATCAGATATGTTTTGAAGTGCTTGCATCACCCTGTACCAAACATGTGAACTTTGTTCCAAGAATATTTCATGGTGGATATTCGTAACTGATTGTTGTATCCTTAGCTGCTGCAGTACTGTGCCTGTCTAATATCATCCTACACTCATAGACATACATTTCTGAAACAAGCTACCGATATGGCCATACACCTGGTAGAATGGCCCTTAACTGTGCCCGGAAGTTCCTTACTGTATGTTCTGTAAAAACGGATAATGCAACTGGCTAACCACTTAGATGGGCACTGTTTGATAAGCAGGGTGCCCTCTTTTCCTGGGGCGAATGAAACAAACAACTGATCAGACTTCCTGGAGTCTTTAGTGTGGTGTGTATAGTAATGCAGGAATCCATGCACATCCAAGGTATGGAGCAAAGCCTCCCCTTGATTGGAATGCTGCAGAAAATGAACAGGCAGGTGGATGGATTGATTCAGAGTAAACTCCAACACCACCTTAGGAAGAAACTTAGGGTTGGTTTGGAAAGACAACCTGTCTTTGTGAAAAATCAAATAAGGCTCCTTATACATCAGGGCTTGAAGCTCAGAAATCATTTGAGCAGAATTAATGGCAGCTAAAAATAATTCTTTCTGCAACAGAATGTGCAGCTTGCAAGATGCGTCTGGTTCAAAGGAAAGCAGCGTAAGCTTTTCCAACACATACTGAGGTCCCAAACCAGAACACGATCATGGATTGGAGGCTTCATATGCAGATTGTCCCTCAAGAAGGTACAAGACACATCAAGTTGAGCCACTGAACGGCCCTCAACAGATACATAGTATGCAGAGATGACAGAAAGATGAACCTTAATTGAGGAGTACCGCAGGCCCGAGTCTGAAAGAGAGAGCAGGTACTCCAGCACCTGATCCACTGGACAGGAAAAGGGATTCAACTGGTGCGATGCAGCCCAAAGAACAAAGCACTTCCATTTCATAGACTAAGAGGCCCTGGTAGAGGGCTTCCTGGCCACCACCAGGACATCTGCCACTCTAGGAGACACCCCAAACCAGGCGATGGCTGCGTCCTCAGGAACCTCACATGGAGATGGAGAGACTTGAGGTCCAGATGGACCGGGGTGCTCTACTCCTGGGACAGCAAGCCTGTGGATACGGGCATGGAGACCAGAGGTTCCACGGCCAGCTGTTGAAGCAAGGAGAACCAAATCCGACGAGGCCAGAAGGGGCGATCAGGATCATGGTGGTCCATTCCATCTGAAGCTTGATCAGGACCCTCTGAAGAGTGGAAAGGGAAGCAAGGCATAGAGGAACCTCCCTTTCCAAGAGAGGGACAACACGTCTTGCCAGAAAACTCCAGGCCCTGGATCTAGCAAGAAGAAAAGCGGCAGTTTTGCATTGTGTAGGAATGCAAAAAAGTACAACTCAGGACAACCCCATCTGTCGAATAGGTCTTTGACCACAGGGGTCAGAAGTTCACACTCATGGACTCTGGAGCATGATCAGTTTAGGCTGTCCGCCAGGACGTTTTGGATGCTGGGAACATGGACAGACGAGAGCACCAGTCCATGTTCTATGGCCCAGTACCAGACTTTCATTGTTTCCCTGCACAGGGGATAGGAATGAGTCCCCCCCCCCCGCTCACTTGTTTATGTAATAAACCACGCACATGTCTGTCTGAATTAAGAGCAGACTCAGGGATAGCAGAGTCTGAAAGGCCTGCAGGGCATATAAGACTGCTCACATCTCCAGAACATTGATATTGAGTGTTCGCTACACCTCAGTCCAAGTCCCCTAAGTTTGGTGGACCCACAAGTGGGGCCCCCTCAACTGAGATTCAAGGCATCTGTCATCAACATCTGCTAGGGGAGGAATACAGAAGGGAATCCCCTGAAGCAGATTGTTGGGCTCAAGCCACTACAACAGTACCATCCGGACTGGATTGGAGACCATAACCGGCTGATCCAGGGCATCCGTGCATTGGTCCCACTGGACCCACAGCATCCACTGAAGTACTCATTTGCAGACGAGTCAAGGGAACCGTGGCAATGGTGGCGACCATGAGGCTCAGAAGCCATAGGAAGGTCCTTGATGAAATGTAATAGCTGGAATAAAGAAGACGGGCCTGGTCCATCAGACGCTCTGCTCTGTCTGAGGGCAGGAAGGCCATACCCTGGGCCATGTCCAGGACTGCCCCTACATACTTGAGACATTGGCAGGGGGTAAGGAAGGATTTCGTCATGTTGACAGTGATGCTCAAAGACTGAAGCAGACTGCAGGTCTGTGCCAAGGTTTTGAAGGAGACAGTCCCTAGACAGGACTGCTAAGAGCCAACTGTCCAGGTATGAGAAGACACAGAAACCTTGCCGTCTTAAGGCAGCTGCTACCACCTCCAGGCATTTGGTGAAGACACAGGGCACTGAGGACAAACCAAAACATAGATCCCTGAACTGGTAGTGCACACCCTGAAAGTGGAAACGGAGGTAGTGCCAGTGGGGGACGAAAACCCTGATATGCAAATAGGCATCCTGCATATCTAGGGAGCAGATCCAGCCCCCTTCATGCAGCAGGGCAGCAAACCCTGAAGAGTAACAATCTTGAACAGTTTGTACTCTTATAAACAGGTTCAGCTAGCTCAAGTCCAGGATGGGCCGAAGACCTCTCGTCCGCCTGGGGACCAGGAAGAAGTGGGTGTAGAATTCCCTGCCCTGTTCAGGCAGTGGGACTAGTTCTATGGCCTTTTATCGAAGTAAAGCTCGAATTTCCTCCCTGATGAGGAGGACATGACCAGGAGGGTATGAGGACTGGCCAGGAGGAATTTTTGGAGGCCACTCTAAGAACTGTAGTGTGTGGTCATGCTCAATGAGCTGCAGCACCCAGCTGTCTGTGGTTATTTCCCACCACCTATCCATGTGACGGGAGAAGCAACCCCCTTCGACTGCCTCCAGAAGTTCTATGGGAAGGAGGGGATCTGGTAAGGAGGCAGGAGGTGGAAGCAGCAACTGTTGAGGATGCTGCTTCTCCTTGGGTGCCACGGGTGGCGGCAGGGGAAGGGATAGGCTGAGTCACCCCTGCCTTGCACTTGCCCTGAACCTTTGGAGACAGCTGGGCCTATCTGCAGGAAGAGCAACGAAAGGGAGCCCTCTGTGCCAAGTTAGTCTGGGTATGATACATAGGGTGGATGGATCTGAAGGTCCATCCCGAGGTCTGCAGTTTGGAAATGAGAACCCAGACATTTCTGAAGAAAAGTTTGAGACCCCTGAAAGGTGTATCCATGATGCTGGACTGGACGTCCTGGGCGAAGCCCGAAACCCGTAGCTAGGAGTGATGCCTCATACATGCGCCCATGGCCGCTGCCCAGCCCGAGGCATCCATCGCATCATATGCAGCCCTCAACGTGTGTGTACCGACATCCAAGACCATTTTGAGGACATGAAGGGTCTGCTGCTTGAAAGAGTCATCTGGCATAGCTAGGATGGCCTCCCTAGCCTGGTGCCATAATAAGTTCTGAAACTGCACCACATGGGCCAAGTAACGGATGGCATGAATGGCCAGAGTGGCAAAGGTGAAGGCGCGTGAGCCCATCTGGTCCAGCTGGCAAGACTCCCTGTCTGAGGGGAGGGAGCTTAAGTGTTTGGGTCTCTTGGTGCGTTCTTGAGCAGCGTTGACGATGACCGTCTTGGCCTTGGGCTGTTCCCCAAAATCCGGGCTTACCAGCCAGGGCATGATAAATTCTGTCTACTTTCTAGGAGACAGCTGGGAGCATGTAGGGGCAGTTCCAGGCAGCACGGGTGGCATCTTCATAGGAGTCAATGACTGGAGGGACTACTAAAGGAGGGGCATTGGACTGTCACAGATAAACAGTCAACCGATGCCTCTCAAGGTCCTGCTCTTGTCTCCTATCCCACAGTGGCCTGAATGTACCTCATGATGGCCATAAAGGTAGGGTCATCAAGGGGGAATTTGGAACATTACTTGGGGCCTCTTCCCATTCTGAGGAGTAAAGGGGGAAGAGAGGAAGACTCGCTTACTGATGCTCTCCTCCCCATCATTACTGTTCTCAGGCCGAGGACCGTCCGAGCAGCCAGAAAACCCAGCAGCATCAGGCCTACCCCGGGGGGATGCAAGGAACAGTAGGGTCCAGTCTAACAGGGGCCTGAAGAAGGGGATCTGGAGAAAACACTGGAAGGGAGCTGGTGCCGTCGGGGTGGGAACCCTGCATCTGCATGAAAAAACACAAGGTTGAGGTCAGCTCATGATAATTGACTGAGGCTGGTGCCAGTCCCCCTGGCATCGGGTAGGGGTACACCTGCACAGGTCCAGGAGGTCTCAGGTATGGATAACCTGGTGCAGGTCCCACCAGCACAGGGTACCCAGGCTGTGGGTCTATGGGCACAAGATGCAGTAGGCCAGGAGCCAGTCCTGCAGCAGCAGGTAGTGACAGGATAGCCGAAGGCCCAATGGATGTTGGCTGTGTAGCTGGCGTAGGCCCAACTGGTGCAGGCTGCACAAGACCAGGTGCAGGCAGGGCCAGTGTAGGTCCCACTGGCTGCGGTGGAAGCAGAACAGGCACAGGCCCAATAGGCATTGGCAGGGTGGGTGCTAGAGAGAGATCTATGGGTGCCAGTTGCGGGGAGATGGGTGCCGGAGTGGAGGATGACCCCCCTAGGAGAAGGCTGAGGAAAGACCCGGCATTGGGAGGTGCCAGTGTATTGCAGTGTCTGCCCGCGAGAAGCAGAACCGGCGGTGGTCCCAGAGTACGAGACCATCATCAGGGCATGGGTATTGGAAAGGGGGCCACTGATAGACTGGCGGCTGCCATACCCGTGCCGGCCGGAGAGACTCTGGCAAGCCGCCGGACTGTGTGCCTGCTGAGAATAAGGACTGAAACAGCAGGGACTGGGGAGCAGGATACAGAGTACCCTGTCCCAAGGAGCCGCCGCCTGCGAGGGAGACCCGGGTGGGCAGTGGGGCCACCAATAGCCTTGTGGGAGTTAGGGCATATGAGGCCAAGGAGGTCGACCCCGAGGAAGACCCAAGTGCAGTTGAAGACGTCTTGTGAGGAGACTGCGAGTGGGAGGCAGACCAGGATTGGTCCTGGTGCTTGTGCTTCCTGGGGGCCTTATCCTAGGACTTCAAAAACGAAGACCCCGAGGACTGGGCTGGAGAAGTGGAGTAGCTTCTGGCCTGCAGCTCCTGTTTCACTGAGGTGACCTTGTGTATAAAAGGATAATTCTCCAGGATCTTCTGGCAATGTCTGCGGGTGTCCAGATTGAACTTCTGGCAGGCCTCATAGGCTTGGACACTGTGGTCTGGACCTAGGCACAAGACACAGGCAGAACGACCATCCTTGTCCAGGATCTTTTTTCTGCAAGCACACTTCGTGGAGTGGTTGGATGATAAAGAAGGCTGAGAAGATAAACTGTTGGGTGAGAACACCAAACTGTCGATGTTAATCCTAATAAAAACTGAAAAAAAATAAAGCATGGTAAATGCAGGAAAATAGCAGTCGACTGTATACGTGGCAGTCCCAGTGGTCCGACGTGCATTGGTCAAAGGTGGGAAAAAACTGGGTAGGGTATGGGGGCCGTCCGCCTTTACAGGATTGGCTGATGCAAAGTTGGGCAGCCCCCTCTGGTAGACTGCTAGCTAGAAAGTTTCTGTGTGGTCCCTAGTACCTGGTGGTTATAGTCATACTGGTGATGGCCTGCTGCAAGAGATACCCTCAAAGTAAGATCTGTTTAAGTTGCACTGTCCCCGGTTTGTGTATAAGATAATGTTGAGTTGACTGTTCTAAGGTGAGGTTGGAGCAGTATGCATGGCAATGATGTCCTCCACCATGTGCAACCACACGGCCCACATGCCACTACTCAATAATTCCCCTGACTTGTTTCCCCATGTGAGCAAATGAGTAAGACTTCAAAACAGTCAGTAGAGTGGATTAAGAGGATCGCAGAGTGTACAAAGAGACTGGAGCTGAGACTTTCAGCATGCCGGACTAGCAGCCAGGGGTTCCCAGTTGAACTTTTGTTGGACTAATAATTACTCATGCCACTCGAGTCACTCCCACCACCTTTCTTCATGTGACGCACCAGGGAAGACTGTATCCTTCAAACGCCACGACGGTTGCGAGAACAGGTGGGTCAGGAGGACTAGGACTGAGTACAAGCCAATCAGAAATCCCAGACAAAAAAGTTAGTGGTGTTGAATGCAAAATGTGCTGCCCGAGGTCAATATCTGTAAGCCAAGTGAGTGGTGTGTGGGGGTAAAGGGCAGCAAACGAAATGGTGCACACTACATAAGTGACCCAGCTTTTGACAGGGAGTGTCAAGTGGATGGCTCCAGTTAACAGGACTCTGTGGGTGAAAACAGCAAAGGAGGGGGAGGCGGGGAAGCAGCTGCATGAGTTGAGTAGTGGCTGCAACTTCAGGGTGTTCAATCCAAGGTTCAGAGCCTCCTCAAAACGGGGGAGGAGACAAAACGCTAAATATGAATAGAAGACAGGAAAACTGCTGCATTACCCTCAGAACTACAGAAGGGTGGAGTGTAATCAGTATACCATACAAGTACTACATAAGGATATCCAAGAACTGTGCTGTCAAGGTGGGCAAGCCGAGAATTTCTCACCGAGAGCTGAGCCAGAGGTCTGGCTTGACTCTACAAGTCAAAACACGAGCCGAGCCATGGCTACTGCGGGCTGTTCTCTACAGAGTTGAACATTTCAGACACGACACTAAATGCTCAGGCTGACAAAAACGTTCACTTTAAGCATAACTGGCTTGGCTTGACCTTGGTTCTCAACTGCTTACAGAGGTCGACCTGAGCTGAGCCAGGTACTAAGCTTGAGCCAGGCTTGAATCTGCTCTGGCTTGCCCACCTCTATCGTGTTGAAGGGTTACTGCAGGAGTAAAAACTGCCGACTGTACATAAAAGGGAGTTTCTCTCCTTCAATTCAAGGAGGGAGAGAACACAAAGGGTGCCTCGGAAGGGGGAGAGCTGTGTTTGCAACGAGATGAGGGAGAATATAGAAATGGAGGATGATACGAGGGAAATGGAGGAGGATACGAGAAGTGGAGACTGGGGGTAGGAGCCAGTGGTTCAAGGTGGGAATTGGCCCTCCCAAATATCAAGTTAACCCAAACTGGGTTGGTTATCATCTTTGTGTGTTATGGTTATACAGTTATTGTTTGAAGACACAGCTACTCAGTCACACAGTGGTTACAAATTGGTCTGAGATGAAAAACTACAGAACAGAGACAGGAAGGAACACTGATAGTGGTCAGGGCTCTAGCTCTGTGTATGATACAGAGTTTACTCTTCCAAAGCCCGAAGAATGATTTATTTATTTTATTTAACAACAATCGGAAATACAAACCTTTGAGTCATAGACTCCTTTGCAAAGGCTCCACGTCAAGATACAGTAGAAAACATACAAAACAACGCAGATGCATACATTCAAACATAAAGCATTACATTATAATTAAATTGTGAAATATGTACAAGGAGGATCAAACTAACTACATCATGAATAAACATTCAGTGTGCACCTGGAATGTCCAGGGCATTTTCTTACTGATGAAAACAAAGACAACATATACTATACTTAAAGAGCCCCTGACACCGTTCTGCATTTGTGTTCTTGGCTTGTTTTTGAGCGGCGTGGCAAGTTTCAGCAATGCCTGATCCTTTTTTTTTTTTAACACTTTTTTTTTTTTACTGTTAAATGGTAACGCTGACAGGTCCTCGTCAAATGCCCGGATCAGCAGGTTTGGTTGTGTGTGAGTGCTTAGGTGACATCATTTGTAGGTAGTGTGTAAGTCACTGTAGTGTGAAAATGGTTATCGTGGCTCTGTGATGAGTAGCGCAGCAGTTACTGATAGTGACAGCTCTGACAGCATTTACAAAGATCAAGATCATGATCGTAGTGAAGAGCATGACAGGGCTGCTGCATTAGCTTTCAACAGCAGAGTAATTTTTTCATATCAGTTTGAGCCTGTCCTCAAAGACAAGATTGAGGGAAGAGACAGCCAGTCGGCTGATTAAAGCTTGGAGCCAATGCCGTGTATGTTGTTAGACTAGTACATTATGAGTGGTAATGAATGTTTGATTTCATATAGATATATAGATATATATATATATATATATATACACACATACATATACACATTCATACAAGCACCATATGGTGAAAAGTCCAGTATGTTCTTCATAATGTATACCAGTTGTTTTATTAGAGGCATACTCCCCCCTCCCCAATCCCGAAGGAATAAAGTGCAGCAAATGTAACTGCATTTGATAGGTTGTGGGTTGCATTTTCCAATATCTGCCATTTGTACTGTATTACGCTTGATTTATTTGTCTTTTTTTGTGTGTAATATTTCCTCTGAGAAAATCTTCCTAATCCATAACTGAATGTTGTGACATGTAGTGAGCCACGGAGAAAGCGCGTGAGTGAGCTTGGTGTGTGCGCTGTCAGTGATTTCTTCTGCTGCCTGTGTCCCTGATGTGATGATTTTTCTGCATCTGAACGTCACTCTGTCCGTGTTGCCATTTTTATGTTTTTTTTTTCCATTACTGGTACTGGTATGGAGTAAGTTTTACTACTATTTGTCCGTTTGTAATAAGAGGAGTTACAGTCTTACTTGTTAGCAAAAGCCTTGCTCAACCAATAGAGTAATTGAAAAGTGGTTGCAGTCTGGTTTTGTTTTGGGGGCTCTTTATTTTGTATTCTGTCTTTATGTGTTACTAACATTTTCTGATCTCCCTCTCCCCCGATTTAGATAGCAGTTTAGATATGTACGCGAGCTGGGACTCAAGCTTTTGTTTATTTTAAAACAGCCCCCATTTCTCTGCCTGCAATCATGATGACACATTTGATATTCAAATGGTCAAATTATCAGCATGTTTCATGGCTGCATAGTGCTCATTATGGTTTGCCACAGTGCATTACTGTCAGGGGTCAAGCCGATAGTGACTGTACCGAGAGGGGAATGTGAACTGTGCTGTCGATTGGCAGTTTGACATCTGACATGCCAAACCTACTGCAACCTGCAAAATTGGTTTGGAACATGGGTTGACGTGCCAAAATCATAAAGAGTAGTTATTGTTAAACAACAGGACATGAAAATGGGATCATTACGATCCAAGTCAGCCCTTTAATTGCCCCGATGGGTGAACAGTGGATGAGCACATCAGAAACAGAACTAAGAAAGAAATGAAAAAAGTACGTCAGCCTCAGCTTTGAGACAATCCTACTGACCTTTTGCACCCCCCACTGGATCAAACTCACTCCAGATTTGAGGAATGCTCCCGTTAGTTCCAGACCTGACACCACATGCCAACTTAGAGACCCCAGGGGAGATACCCGACCTGATGCAGCACACTATGTCAACGAAGAGCACAGTAAACTCCTCACATCTGGTGGGTGGCAACACTCTAACTGGCTGAATACAGGCCGGATGAAGTAGCCTATCCACAGTCTGGAATAGCCAAACTGATCTGTTCTTCGCTGCAGCAATCTCCCTGAACAGGAGCTCTGCCTTCTTACAGGAGACCGTCCTTTGATATTCCTTATAATGGGATTTCAAAACCAATTTGTCCTCATCAGTCCGGGATCTCTGCCAGCAGCGCTCCAACCTCTGACCCTTTGTCTTCAGCTCCCTGGGCTCCCCATCGAACCATGGGGATCTCAAGCATGAAGACAGGAGTCATACATGGACCGGTGCTACAGAATCGAGGGCGAGGTGCGTCCTTAATATAGGCCATCACACGCCTCCCTGGTCCTGTCTCGTAGGCGGTCATCACACTCAGTAGGTCCAATACCGCCTGAAATCCTGATGGGATCAGACCCCTTAAGGGCGGTAATGGACCATCTCTGCAGACTGGAGGAAGTCCTGACTAAAAGACGAGAGTTCATCATGAGCCAAGGGGATGAAATCATTCAGAATTAACCACCTTGGCGACTCTAATACCAGGCCGGCCATAAAGTATGAGACTTCCTGCAGAACTCCCTCTCATGGCCAGGGGGTCAGCACACGAGAAGGATCCTGCAGCCTGCACCTGAGCCCTCTCAGATGACCACACACTCAAATGATGTGATAGGTCCTACCGGGAGCACAGAGAAGTTCACACTGGACCTTAAGCAGATAGACACTCTCCCATCCCTGCAGCCCCTCCTCAGGCATTAAATGCACAGTGAAAATAAAAAACAGAGCAAATGTAAATGACAAGTGTGGAGCATTTGAAGCTGGTCAAGAAACGAGTGGGGCAGTGTTGTGTTGCCTCTCTGGTCAGGGAATGGGTGGGGCAGTGTTATGCTGCCTCTTTTAATGGACACGAGAGGTGTTGCAATTTTGCTGTGTAACAGACTCCCATTTATTAAAGAACATGTACTCTGCCACCCAGGTAATGGTTAGTATATCTTTATGCAGGGCAAGATCTGTATGGAACTGGTCTCCTTGGATAACAGTTATTGAGTGGTGTACCACAACCCAGTCTTTTACGACCAAATGCTTACCCTCTTGTAACAAGAACAATTCCCAAATTTAATCCTGAGGGCGATGTCAATTGTTCATTGGATCCTCAGCTGGACAGTTGGGGGCAGATTAGAGACTGCAATTTGCAGATGGAGTTCTATCACAGAAATGTATTCAAGCACGAGGTACAACACAGGGTTGCCCACACTTCGCTCTACCAATACAGACACTGGCGGAAACCATTCCAAAGTCTAGGGAGGTAATGGGAGTGAGAGAGGCATGAAACAGGCAGTACAGAATACCACTTTATGCTGACAATGTCCTGTTTTGTTTTGTTTTTTTTAACCTGGTCTGGCACCTCATTATCTTGATACCTACAGTGACTAGAATAATGGAAGACATCTTTCATATATCTTTCATAAATATTATATCAGGGTATAAGATAAACTGTGAAAAAAATGAACTGATGAAGCTAGGGGAGGTGGACCTGGGAGACATGAGAGGACAGACATACACAGTGGTAACATCCCACATAAAGTGGCATCTCATGGCAATAACCCACATAAGTACCTAGGGATTAAGGTTAGTAGGACCCTGGCCTCTCTCTGTGATCTAAATTACACTCTGATTATGGCAACAAAGAGGACATACTAATGTGGCAGGGGCTACCCATATCTTGGCTAGGGAGAATAAACATTATTAAGACAAATGTCCTCCCAGAGTTCTTTATCCAATACAGATGTTGCCAATGGGGCTCAGATAAAATGATCTACAGGCTTCAGAGAAAAGCTGTGCATAAGAGGAGGCTCACAGTTAGCTTGCATAGACTCAAAAGCCAGACCAAGAAGAGTAGACTATGATTTCCAGACTTTTCTCTGTACCATTAAGCTGCTAAAGCAAAGATGTTGACAGACTAGGTTAAGGGGATAGGGGAGCAAACTGGGTGCCCCCAGACAAGGAAGATATGACACACCCGATGACCACATACCTAACCCCAGGAGCCATAATGGCATACAAAAATCTGGGAAGGAAAAATGAACTAGTCCTGCAACTATCAGAGGCCTGGGGAGTGATTACATGGCACATGGGGAATTGCAAACACTAATACCATTCTAGTACCAGTACACCCAAACCCAGAATTCTTACTGGGACTAAAGGACCCTGGTTTCCAGTTTTCGGAGGAGGTAGCAGTGAGATGTCTAGGTGACCTGTTTATATCACAGGGATTTAAGACACTCCAAGGTCTCCATCCATACTTTCAGGACAGAACCTGGGTTCAAGGGTCAGACAAGCTGAGCCAGCTAACTGCACTAATACATGGTACTGAGAGTTGTATCCTCAAGGCCAGGATGGATCCCAAGGGTGCGCTGGCTAGGGCATATGAGTACCTGAAAGATAGGTCACCAGACCTCTCAATGAAAGTCAAGCTACTATGGGAGTAGGATCTAGAGCATCTGACTCCAGAGAAGGCATGGGGAGATCTGTACGAATCACTTACGGGTCTACTGGTATGTAACCTCTTTAAGGCGGCACCACTCAAGTTCTTACATAGGCTCTGCATGACTCCAGAGAGAGTGAGTAAATTTAATGTGGGGGATCTCAACTATATGTGGAAGGTGCAACAAAGAAAGAACTATATTCACTATTTCTGGGCATGCAGCAAGCTCAGTCCTTTCTGGGCAGAAACAGCATATAATATAGTAACCATATTATGAAAAGGCATGTAGCAGATGAACCATGGTTGGGAGTGGGAGAGAGGGAGAATCAGGAATGGGATTTCCACCCCCGAGTAGTTCGAATCATGCTATTCCTGGCAAGAAAATGCATCCAGAATACCTGTGTCTCCGATGTGAAACCCACATTACACATGTGGAAGGAACTCCTCCTTAAAATGTCACCCCTGGAGCACCTGGCATGTGGACTCAAGGGATGGGCAGATCTGCATGCCATTGGAGCCCATATATTGCCATACTGTCACCTACTGAATGAGGCAGCAATGATCAGGGTGGGACACTGGAAGTCTACAAAAATTACATCTTTAAAAGTACAGTGTAATTAATGTATACCCAGACAAAACTACAATTTCAACTAAACATGAATGAAATGAGAACGCACCTCTAATGAATTTAGGCGTGTGTCCTTTTTTGTTGTCCGCTATGTTTCCTGTCAGATTTATGATAAAAGTAAGCAAAATGCATGTATGTACTGAAATGGACTGCAATGTGCTATATGGAATGTATACCTAATGGAAGGGCATTTATCGGTGTTGAATGTTGCTGTTTTGTGTTACATATATATTCAAAATCTTCAATAAACAGAATGAAAAAAAAAAAAAAAGACTGTTTCAGAACCCACCCCATCACTGCCTGTGCCAGAATAGCTCTGAAGTCTTTACTGTGCCGAATTCACCCACAAAAATCTGTGACTGTACCAGAGTGGCCCTTCCCTTGACATCTGTGCCTGAGCCAGATCCCCCTTGAAGCTTGTGTCTGTGCTGACCCCCCCCCCCAAAAAAAAGTCTGTGCATGTATTAAAATGACACTCTCTGGTTTTTGCCTGTTCCAGAACACCTCCCCTACCGGAGGTTAGGGTCTGCAGCACTGACCTGAAGGTGGGTAATCTGGAAATGAGGGTTACTCACCTGTAACAGTAGTTGTAGGAGTGATATATGGTGTACATCCACACTTCTGGCAGAATTCTTTCTCCTTTAAGAATGGCCAGAAGGTCTTCAAGCTGGCTTCTCCCACCCACCCGGGTGGTATCCTCCCTTGGTACCACCCCGTAATATCAGGTCTTACACGCTGGAAGCAAGCTCAGTGTGTCACTTGCCAGGGGAGGTTGGGTGGGTTATATGGAGGTACACCATATACCACTCCTACAACTACGGTTACAGTAACCCTCATTTGAAGGGACTTGGATATGGTGTACTATCGACACTTCTGGCAGACTCCTAGAAGTTCTCCGGGAGGAGGGGCAAAGTGCACACCCCTAGTTAGAGAACAGAGATTGGAGAACCGAGGCACCAAAACTGGCATGACTCGAGGTCAGTGAGGTATTGGGAGATGAAGGGGTGTGCCGATTTCTAAGTACTAGCCCTCCAGATATCCTGGATAGGGATGTCCCCAGCAGCAACCACCAAGGCAGCGGTATGTCTAGTGGAATGAGCCCTAAGCCCACTAGGAGGTTCCCTACCAGCCAATCTATAGCAAGGCTGATGCTGGAAACTATCCACCTACCAATCATCCACTTAGCTGCCAGTCTGCCAGGCGCGGCTTCTGAATAGGTGATAAAACAGCTGGCAAATCTCTCCCCGAACTCCAGCCGTGCATTCCTTATAGTAAGCTAGTGCTCGCCTCAGCTCCAATGAATGGAGCCTGTGCTCGGCCTCTAAAGGTTGGATTGGTGAAGTACACTGGGAGGTTAATCACCTGGTTACGGTGGAACTCCAAGACAACCTTCAGGAGGAACTTCGGGTTGGGGTGGAGGACAACCTTGTCATTGTGGAAGACCAAATAAGGAGATTCCGCTGAGAGTGCCTGGAGCTCACAGATCCTTCTGACGGAGGTAATAGCCACCAAGAAAGCTGTCTTCCACGACAGGTAAGAGATATCATACCAGCGTATCGATTCAAATGGCTTGCCCATGAGAATTGCCAACTCCAGCATCAAGTCCCACAGTGGTGGTGGCTCACGAACTGCTGGGGACAAGTGGTCAAGGCCTCTAAAAAAAAAAAAAAAAAAAATCGCCCGATCGCCTTTTCCTGTGCCACCATCAGCATACCAGCCCATGCCCAGTATGCAGAGATGGCTGCCAGGTGCACCCTGAGGGTTGTCAACTGGAGGCTCAACAGAGAGGGACCACAGGTAGTCCAGAATGCTCGCCATCGGGCAGGACAAGGGGTCCAGCTCCTTGCACTGACACCAAATGGAAACTCTCTTCCATCTGAAGGCGTAACACTGGCAGGTAGACTTCTTCCAAGAGGCTTCGACGACATGGAGAACCTCATCAGAGAGACCAAAAGTCTGGAACTCTAGCCACTCAGGAACCAGGCTATCAAGTGCAGGGACTGAAGGTCCAGGTGGAGGACCTTCCCCTGACAGCAGGAGAGCAGGTCTGGGCAGAAAGGGAGACACCTTGGAGGCTTGCTGCTGAGGATGAGGAGATCGGGGTACCAGAACTAGTATGGCCAGTCCTGGAGCCACTAGGATCACCTGCACCTTGTCCCTCCGCACCTTGATCAGCACCCTGTGGATCAGGGGAAAGGGAGAGAAGGTGTACATAAGGCCCAAGGCCCAGGCCTCACGAAAGCATCTCCCAGCTGTGTACCACACTGAGAGGGGCAGGCACAAAACAGCTTCAGCTTCATGTTCTCCCAGGAGGCAAACAAGTCGACCTGTGGAGTGTCCCACTGGGAAAACAGGCAGTCGACCATCTCCTGGTGGTGGGACCACCCATGAGATGCCTCGCCCACTAGAGCATCCACAAGCCAGCTGGACACGCTGGCCACAAGAGTCGCCAGAAGGTTGGCGTCCAGGCTGCACACAAGGGTTCCGATGCGGAAAGCTTCCCAGCACAACGGGAGGGAATGTGTCCCGAACTGCTTACTGAGGTAGTGCAGGTTGTTGTATTGTCTGTCTGGACCTGAACAATCTGACCCCGAACATGGGGAGCAAATGCAGTCAGTGCTAGACACACTGCACAGAGCTCCAGCGACCATGGACTCTGTATTCCCCAAGGTGGGCCCCCCAGCCCAGCAGGGAGGTATCGGTCATGAGAGTGACAGACGACACCGGGTGAACACAAACGGGACTCCTTCCAGAAGATGTTCTGGGACTAGCCACCACTGGATGGCATCCCACATCTGCTGTATCACCATGGTTGGCTGGTCGAGGTGACTGCAGTACTGAGACAATTACCGGGCCAGCCCCCCCTGCAGGGTGCACATCCTCCAGCGGGCCCAACAAACCACAATGATGCAAGCCGCCATGTACCCCAGGAGGCACAGGAAGTACCAGGCAGGGGGCAATTGCCCAACCTGAAATGATCGGGCAAAGGAGGTAAGATCCTCCGCCCTGCCCATCAGGAGTCGGGCCTTGGCCTGACAGGAGTCGAGCTCTGCCCCAATAAACTGAATCACCTGTGAAGGACTGAGTTTCATCTTGGCCTCGGTGACCAAATGGCCCAGGGCTGAGCAGGTATGGCAGGTCAGATCCCTGATCGCGCCTCCTCGCTGTGGAGGGACCAGCTATCAGCCATTCGTCCAGGTACGGGTGCACCCTGAAGCCTCAGTGCTGCAGGAAGGCTGCCAACACTGCGATGCACTTGGTGAAGACCCTGGGGGCCAAGGAGATATCGAATGGCATGGCCTGGAACTCGTGCAGGACCCATGTCTTCCCAAGAAAAACGTGGAACGAATCACACTTATTCAAGCACAGATGTTTTTATTATTAAAGTGCTTCAAACATCAAAAAGTTCTGAGCTGTAGATAATTTCAGTGCAGAAATAGTGCAAAGACACAATGTGCAGCAGATGGTTGGGAAAATGCAGTCTTTAATTCCGGCAGCAAATGTAGACACTTATAGGCAGTTAAGCAGCAAAACTCAGGGCCCACATAAAGGTGTAGAAAAGAGATTTAGCAATTCAACTTTTTGTCAGTCCAGCTGGCCTGGTGGCTCTGAGGGTTGAGGCGCTGGACGCCACGCCGGAAACCTGGGTTCGAGAACAAACTCAGGTTGTTGGAGGTCAGCAGGGGAAGGAAGAGATCGAGCATCTGATGGACTGCTCTCTCTTCGAGGAGGAGTTCAGGGAAGCGGCCGCTCATGGGCGAGCCTCTGGCAGCTGGCCGGGGATACCGACATAGGCGGCGCGGCGTATGCTGGGGGTGAAGCTGCGGCTGGCGTTGCCTTGCTAGCGCCAGCCTGCAGGGACCATAAATTTACGCAAAAACCTCCTCCCTTCGACAGGGCTTAAGGTTCTCCCTTTCACTGTCCACACTCCCAACATCAGACCTGCCTCTCTGCCGCGCCGCCCCCAGTCCGGGCTCAATACTATAGAAAGAGCACCCTGGGTGGATAGGGTGGCCCTTCCTAGGAGGATCAGACCAGAGGGATGTGCCGGGCTGGGGGTGAAGAGGAGGCTCAGGTCACGAAGGGAGAGAGTTCGTTGAGACAGGAGGTGACAAAAATAGTTCAGAAAAAAAAAAAACCTTTTGTCAGTCCAACTTTTGTCAGGCTAATTGACTTCTCAAAGTCTGTAGTTCTTACCAGGTCTGTGCCAGTTTTCTGCTAGGCTGTAAATTGTGATTATGAAATGGGCAACAGAATTCAGACATCCTAATTGGTCCATACCTGCATGATATTCCTTCTTACGCACAGGAAAAAGGACCAGCAGTGCCCTGTGGGCACGGATCCTAGTAAACATACCAGTTAGAATGTTAGCAAATTGAAATTCAGCCATCTTATTTTCACCAACTGGGAGTGAAATACAAGGCTGCATTTTCAATCTGTCAACATATCTGCAAATATTCAGATGCCCATTTCATAAATATTTACAGTACTGTTTAAGCTGACTGCATGATTTAAAAAGTAAAAAATGCCCACCACCGAGAAGCTGTCTACCAACCCGCCGCCGGCTCACTCGCTTCTGCCAACCTCCAAGCAGCTGTCCGCCGAGCAGCTGTCTCCCAACCTGCTGCCGGCTCACTCGCTTCTGCCAACTGCCGAGCACCTGTCTCCCAATCTACCGCTATGTTACCCCTGCCTATTACCTTGCTACGCTCTCACCATCCCCTAGGTCGCAACTGGAGACAAGATTTCTGGGCTCTGCCTCTTTACACGGTAAATGTAAATAAATGGTACCGGAGACACAGAGGAGCCATAAACGATGACTTCGGGAGCACTGTTTTTTTCTGCCGACATGTTCTGTGGAATAAACTAGTTTTTTACCCGATATTTTTGAAGTGTTTAAATCTCGCATTCCTCTCATTCTCAAAATAAATCTGCAGCCCGATCCTCTCACTCGCTTGGGGGTGCCATGACAACTACAGGGGAAAACATATAAGTAAGGATGCCTTAGCAGGTCAAAACTACCAAGTCAAAAGTCCTCAACTCAAAGAAAAAAACAGGCGGAGGAACTATTTTGTTAAAATGTAACACACATATTTAATAATTTCACTATGAAATACTGTTAATTTTACTTATGACATGCATCTATATTTTACATAACCATTTCATAAGCGCAATAAGCCCCTCAGGGTGTCGCTGAACACTTAACACATGACTAGAGGCTGGGCGCTTTTCGGCCAGTGGCCTCGTGCCTCACTACGCCTCCTAGCCGTGTGTTAAAGTGTCTACGATAACTACCTGTCGTGGGCTTATTGCTTACATAAACACACTTATAAAATGGGAAGAGAAATTCCTATATTTTGATTGGTTCTTACCTGTGCATCAAATCCATTTGATGCACATATAAAAACAAGTCCCCCAAAGCAGGACCACACTGTAAAAAAAAAAAAAAATTCAACGAGAAGTTAGATTGCTCATTTTTAAATTCTGCTGTTTTTTTTCCCTATTTTAGCGAGGGAAACATTACAGCACAAACCCCTGGCCTTCACTAAACATGTTGCTAATGCATTTTACACTACAAATGTCAGCAACCAGAATGTTAGCCCCATAAATAAATCTTTAAGTTAAACTGCCAAAACTGTTCCTCATGGCATCAAGCTGCCACTTGTCCGAGTCCCCACCCACTCTCTGCGGTTAAGTGATTTCTCGCAAGTCATGCTGCTGCGCTTAACACTCTTTCGATCTCCGGCTGCTCTGGCTCTCACACATTAAAACAAAAATTACATGCTGCTCATGTTGATTTTTATTTGTATTCAGTAATGCTAAGAATAATGTCTTAGGCATGTACAACTGTCAACTGAAGACAAGAGCCACATGGCTGGAATCGTCGCTTTCTTGATCAGGACATGCTCACTACAATGGATGGGGAGGACCTGCCACACTCATTCACCTACTTGCTGTGACTGAAGCTGCATCTGAAATTTTTTGTGGCCTCATTTTTTTAAGTATTCTTCTTCTGCATGGAACAAAAAAAAAAAAGCGACTGTCAGCTGCAACTGTTCCATCTCCCATTCTACAGCCACAACAAAGGCTAATGTGTCCTCCACCCCGATACACACTGGGGCAGGAGGGACTCCTTCATGGCAACAAAACTACTGCGGGGGCCTTCATCGCAAAAGAAGTACTATTTGGGAAAAAAAGTGACGTCATAGTCTACGTGCAGAAGGACTATTTTATGACAGTGTCATAATAATAGCTTTTTTAATATGTAAAGTTACTTTCTGTAACATAAAAAAGTAGCCCATTTTATAAGTGCAATAAGACACTCTGAGGGTATGCACTGAACAGATATTACCACACTTCCAGGGGCTGAAGGCACAAGGCCAAAGACATCCCTGGGTGTGCGGTAATATTTGTTCAATGCACACCCCGTCGTATCTTATTGCTTACACTTCAAATGCTGCAAATTTCCCATTGAGCTGCAAGGTGCAAAGTGCTGGGACTGTGGACTAACCCGGCACTTCATTACCTACATGTCACTTCATCTGGGGTGACGTAATCTCCAGGGAAGTGCCCTCAAATGCCCCATCTTCCACTGAATCTGAATAAATTTAAATAAATTAGAATAAATTTATTTTCTAAACCCTCTTCTCTTAAAGTGCCAATGTCACTAATGTTTTTTTTCAATTGTTTAACAAGGAGTGGCACACTAAGCTGAAAGTTTGTTTAGAGGTGTGGCCTGGGAGCACAGGGAAGTTAAGTGACTTGCTCAGGGTCACACAGTATGCAGGTGGGGGCTGTGGGATTCAAACCCAGGTCTCCTGATTTGCAGCTCAGAGCCTTAAACCAGTGCACTATACTGCCTCCCTGTCACTAATTAACAAGGGGATGTCATGGATTAGTGGGAAAAGATGGATATGTAGATAGAATGCAGGTGTAAGGCAAGGCAAAAGCCAAGCAATCAATTTACTGAATTCCAGCAGAACTTAAAAGCGGACTTGATACGGCAAAATAAAAACAAACAAAATAAATCATACATGGAGTCACATCCCAAGCCAGGATTTACATAGGAACTCTAGAAAACCGCTAGAGAACAAGCATCAGCAGGTCAGTACTACACTGACCCCATCACTCATCTGACACAGTGCTAGAGAGGTGCTTCTTCTATACCAGACGGGGTCAGGTGGTCACCTGAAACCCCTTCCACTAGTCATTAGAAATATTTACTATTGTTAAATGGCTATCATTTAAGACAACAAACAAAAAGAAAAACTCTCCTATATTTGAAACATAATATGACAGGACTAGACACAAAAAAACAAGTTCTATCTTTGTTTTTCAGTCCAACTGCAGCTGTAGGCTCCTCCCCTAGGTCTGGCCAGTATATCTATAGGGAAGAGGCCACAGCCACGATAAGCAGAAGAACAAACACACAGTTTACCTTATTTCTCATTTTGTCATTCAGGCTTAACCTTTAAGGAGAGTAATTATATACAATATGATTATACAATACAATTCTAGCTCAATTCTTCTAGGATTCATTGAGGTTTATTTTTCCCCTCTTTAAGAAAACTTTTTTACACGCTATGTAGTCATACACATAAACGATATTACAATGAGGACCAAAAATAAGCAGTGCACTACTATGTAACATTGTTGTCTAGTGTTTCCTGCCTGCATTACTTATTTGGGTTTTCAGTTTTTCCCTTTAAGCTCCTGGTGCAGGGTAAGAGCGTCTGAAACGCGAACAGAAGCAAAACATAGTTTTTAACATTCAGAGCGCTACTCTGCACAAACTCTACATTCAGGGAAACTACTGTGCAAAAAGCTTTACAAGTACGTTTCATATTTTTCAGACTTTTCTATGTACTTTCTATCTCTTTTTACTTCGTCTCCTGGATACCAATGCATGGTACTATCCTGACTGGAGATTGGCCAAAGTAACACTACAGAAAGAAAAACTATACAATTCCTTTTCATTTTGGTACTGCTCGAGTGTGAGCATCGCCGAACAGTATCCTAATGTAAGCGCTTATTACTGCTCGAACGAGCGCAAATACCACGATACAGGTAAGTTCCTTAACAGCTTTGCCAAGCTAACTTTAACCAGGCTTTTATTTGTACAGTAATGTAGTTAACATTACAGCGACAACAACCAGCTCTCTTGCGGCCTACAGAGCCTGCGGAAAAAGACAATTACGATATTTTCCCCACTCTTTTGTATCTAATGGTTAATTGGGGAAAAACAAAATGCTTGGCACATTATACATACACAATGTCCCCATGGAGGATTCCTATGAGCCGGGGGGTGGGATACAGGCAATTCTAAGAACCCAGGTAAGAGAAACGATAGGAAAAGCTACGAAAACCTTTTCCAGGTGGCCTAACTGAAAAAGGGGGAAATTACAGCATTAAGAAAAGTAGAAAAGATGCTGCTGCAGCAGGCTTACAGATTGAGACAGAGTGAAAAAAAAAGGGTCCATTAAGGGGATTTTGCTGCAGGCTATGACAGGGGATTGCTAATCATTCTGCTTTCTCTATATTGTACAGTTTCTTTGTTCTTAAATATTCACATAGGGCATCTTCTACCCTTGAAATAGTTATTATAACAAGTGGCATAAGTGAAATTTCAAACAAAATAAAAAAAAAAATACATATTTACATTATACAGACTCCACAGCTCTAGGAGCTCGAGGCTCTAGTTTTAAATAGGGGAGGCAGTATAGTGCAGTGGTTTAAGGCTCTGAGCTGCAAATCTGAAGACCTGGGTTTGAATCCCACAGGCCCCACTTGCATACTGTGTGACCCTGAGCAAGTCACTTAACTTCCCTGTGCTCCCAGGTTGCATCTGTAAACAAGCTTTCAGCTTAGTGTGCCTCACCTGGTTAAACAACTGGAATAACAAAAAAAATACTCGTACAGGATCCCCTCTGCGCAGAACCGCAGGAACCACCAGTGAGACAGGTGGATGGGGATGTGAAAGAAGGTGTCCTGTAGGTCCAGGGAGCAGAACCACATGTTCTCATCCAAGGATGGAATGATCTGGCTCTGAGTGACCATCTGGAACTTGCGCGGCCACAGACATTGGTTGAGGTCGTGCAGATCCAGTATGGGGCACCAGCTCCCTGTCCGCTTTAGAACCAGAAAGTATCTGGAGACAAACCCCGGACCAGCTGCGATGTCCTGGACAAGAACCACTGCCTTCTTCTAGAGGAGTTGGGAGGTGTCCTCCCATAGGGCGGATAACATGTCTACTGACACCACGTCCTCTCGTGGGGTACGGGCTCAGCTGGGCGGGAGAGTCTGGAACTCCAAAGGCAGACCCCGTCTGACCACCTTGAGTACCCACCTGTCCAAGGTAATAACGGACCAAGCAGACATGAAATGGCGGAGACAGCCCCCCCATGGGAAACCCCAGGGTGGGCAGGACGGGCGAGAGGAAGGTACCTCCCCAACCTGTCACTGTGCATGCTTGAAGGTGGTGGCAGGGCTAGCTGAGGAAGCAGCTGATGCTTGCCCGCCAGACTTTCTGGCAGCAGAAGAAGCTTGCTTTGGCCAAGGCCACCAAGCCTGCTGTTGCCCCGCTGGGGGCTGAGGCGGTCAGGCTGCAGAAGCAGAGTAGGGCTGAAACTTAAAGGGCTTTTCCTTTTGCTTCTGGCCCTTAACATCCTTCTGGAAGGATGTGGCGGAGTCCTGGGTGGCGATTAGACTACCGATGCAGGTGAGACACATCACAGGAATTGAACAGTCGGGGTGCCTAAGAAGGGACGTCTGCCAGTTTGTGCTGAGTATCGGCCACAAAGGTCGAAATCCACAACCATGCCCTGGGGTGCATAGCCACCACCGAGGCCACAAATCTGGCACAGGAGTTGCCAATGTCCAGGGCCATCTGGAGCTGCTGTTTAGCGATGGCATGACCTTGATCACGAACCAGCTTGACCAGCAGCTGCAGGTCAGCCGGGAGCTAGGGAATAACTTGGCCCAGCGGGCCCAAAAGATCATGAGCAAAGTTGGCCATCATAATGACTGAACTGGCCTGCTAAAGGCAGAGGGACGGGGCAGCATACACCTTTTTTGGCTGCATGGTCCAATTTCTTGGACTCTGTCGGATTTGTCAACAACCCCAACACTGCCTGTACACTGGAAGACCCAAGTTGGCAACCAGCCCTCAGCCGAAGAGTGGTCGGTGAACCCGAACTGGGACCCAGTAGGGACCACATACTTGTGGACCATACAGGACGATGGTATAGGGCAGGAGGCCGGACGCAGCCACAGCTCCAGAGCAGGGCCAAGAATGGCCCCTGCTACAGGGAAGGTGACTCCAGGAGAATCATCCCTGTCGAGGATCTCTGACAAGGGGTACTTAGCCTGCTTCTGGACAGGCTCCAACAGGATCCCCATGGATTCAGAGATCAAGCGGAGCAGGGCCCAGACAGAGGTAGGCCCCTGCTCTGTAGAGAGATCCTGCCCAGACTCATGATTGAAACCCGGGGTCTGGTGAGAGTGTATGGAGGAGTCCTCTGAATCCAAGGACTCTAACACTGGCTGAGACCGTATCCCCGCTGACAATGAGAGGTTCATCGGTGTGAGTGATTCATACTGACAGCCAACAGGGAAACCCGGTGGCAGAAAGCGCAGACTTTTGGGCTACGGGGGCTCCATCCGAATGGGCAGAGAGGCTCACGTTGGCCAAGCGGGGGGGAGAGGGGGCTGAGACACAGGCAGCGGCTTGCTGTTGGGGTCAAGAAGCAACTGATGCCACATGAACTCCTCATAACAGCGCCGCATCTTACGGCAGAACTGATCCTCTCCCAAGGAGGAAAAAGATGAGGAGTACCAGCACTATTTCTTGGGCGCGTGTCCACAGTGGGATCGACAGAGGCACTGGGAACTGCTAGACCTTGAGCTGCAATATCTCGACCTGGACCTCAATTGCAGGGGAACCAGGTGGTGAGGGAAAGCAGGGACAGGCAAAAGACACCTGGGATCTCCCAAAAGGTCATTTGGCTGAACCCAGGGAGAAGGAACCAGCTCGGCGTGTTGTTCCAGCCCACAAAGAGAGAAAGAATCCTCCCCCTTGTCCGATGACAACAGGTCAACTGGATCAAAAAAAATCTCGACCAATTGGTCAACCCGCATCTCGGACGACAAGCCCGATGGAGACTCCATTGGGACAGTGGCCTGGACAGAAGCATTGGACAAAGCCAACAGCTCGACAGCCATCGAGCCAGCAGAAGCGTGACCCATGATGCATCCCACAACCTGCAACAAGACCTCTTGCATTTGGAGTCCCATTTAGAAGATCTCGACTCCCGAGAAGGGCCCTCTCTGAGGGTTGGAAGGGACTGGTACAAGTCCCAAAACACCCCTGTAAACGAGTTGCCCATGTCCACCAGAACCAGAGCAGACATGGACTAAGAGCCCACTGTGGCCTGAGCTGCAGCCTCCTCAAAATCGGCAAGTTGCTCAGCTGAGCCCACAGCTGTGGAAATCGCTCTTTGGGCATCTTCTGATTTAGCGGGGGGTCCCATTCATCTTTGGATGGCCCAGGAGGAGGCGAGTGTAGCGGTCCTCCAAGGTGGAGGGATTAAGAGTACGGCATAGGTTGCAAGCCTGCGGGTTGTGCCGAGTACCCAGACAGTAGACACATGTGGTATGCGGATCGGTGCACTACGTTTTCTGACCGCAAGAGCACCGCTTAAAGCTGGGACCGGATTTCAGGCCTTCCGATTCCATGCTACAAACAAAGAAATCAAAAAGCTTAAAGCTTGAAGATGAAAAGCAGTTTGTGAAAAGTTAGGGCCTACGCCTAGCATGGAGCTGCAACCGAGGGAACCTGATGCTTCCAGCAGAAAGGAAGATCTGACCTCATGGGGCAGAGCTGAGGAGGATACCAACAGGGTGGGTAGGAGGAGTCAGCCTGAAGACCTTCCAGCTATTCTTAAAGGGGAAAGGATTCTTCCAGAAGTGAAGTTAGTACACCATATCCACGTCCCTACAATAGCATTTCCAGTTTTTACCATTCCCCCAGATCTGGGTTTATTCAAGTTCCATTACAGTTCCAACTGTACTGTGGTCTTCACTGAAGCCTCATAAATACTAAACAGCAAAACTTGAAGAGGCAAGTGTAGACACATTAATTTAGCACAAGTTGCACCATTTCCATTTTCTTTCCCAGTCCTTATTCAGCCATAATTGCACGGTTAATTATTTCCCAGGATACCTGTACTGAGAAGCTGCATGTTGTTGTTTGAGAGTGAGTGTGTTTTTTTGTATGTGTGTGTCTGTGTACGTATTTATTTAGTTTCTGTTTACTGGTAGGTGCACTAGACAAAAATACTGCCTATATTCAGGCACGACCCGGGGTGTACGTGTGTCTGTTCAACTGTGTGATTGCGTGTGTGCACGCGTGTCTGTGCATGCGGTTCTACTTCTACCCTAGGTTTAGAGTGGAAGGATATGTATCACAGAGGTCACATAACTTGCTCAAGGTCACAGAGCAAGTGACTGTGATGCGATTTGAATCTTGGGTGTCCTGGTTTACAGTTCTGTAACTGAACCATGAGGCTATACTACCTCTTTCAAATGGAAGCCTAAAGGGAGATCAGTTTTGTTTTCCCAGTAGTAAGTACAGTATATCCACTGATGCTTCTTTCTTCTGTTGTCCTCCGTGCCTGTTCTGATCTAACCCCCATGCATGCATCCATAACCTATGACCAAAACAATCAAAGTCTGGACAGCAACACAGCAAGACAAAACTAAAAACAGCAAAGAATTTAATGAACAGAGATCCGGTGAGCCTAAAACCAATCCAAATTATTGCTTTCCCTTCTCTGGCAGCCCAACAGTCAGCCCACCTGAGGACTGGAGTTCATTACATGCCTTACACATTTAGAGCCGCTTGGATTTTCCAAAATGATTACTGCAGAGCACAAGTATCAAAATGTGCTACAACAGCCAGAAAGCTAGCAGAACAAATGGTGGAGAAAAAGCATACCAAAAACAAAACACCTATTTTATGCTTTAATTGTGTTTCCTGCATTAAAGCAGTAGTTCATGTTATAGCAAAATGTTGTACTGTACCTCTATTATTACATTCTAGATTTGCAATGCCATTTTTTCACCATTTGAAGTCTGCTTTAGAATCTTTTTATTTGAAAATAACGGATGGTGAGCATCATTAAATATGGCTGTGCTTATCTTACATGCAATGTTTTTCTTAAATATAATGTAAACAGAGCATTCTCATTACTGAGGGTAATTCTTTCTATGTATAGGATTAGACACAAATACAAAAAAAGTATGCAATAATACATACAAGCTATATACCATAAAATAAGGATCATTCAGGGTATATATAGCAAAACAAAAATACAGTCTTGGGTAAAGACCCCCTTCTGTCCTTCCTCCTATCACTTGATCGCCATACGAATGTTGATTATAAATTTTATATGGTGATCTGAGTCCACAGGACAGAGACCATCCTTCCGCATTTAATTCACCAGGATCAAGCAGGATTTGTAAAAAGTCTCCAGACTATAGATAACATCAGGCAGACCATGCTTGCTCCTCCTGGAACATGTTATGCAGCGGTCCATTACGGCAGCTGTACTCAGTCTAGACACTGAGAAGAATTTTTTTTGCTCTCAGTTTTTACTCCTGTTGCTGCAGCCCTACCTCTGGAGGAAGCCCCCAGTCCCATTCCCCAACGTCTATCAGCCGGCACCGATAAATACCCCTTGGGCTTTGCCCCGGCGGAGCGCCACAACCCCCTCCACAGACCGGATCCAGTGCAGCCAGTGCCATGGCTAGCCAGGGGCGGGATCTGCGAGGCACCCTCCGTCATCCACTGCAGCAACCTTTTCTCCTTCAGGTTTTTCTTTTCTCCCCTTGAAGATGGAGTGTGCAATGATGACAGTGGCAGCAGTGCGAACACTCCCGTGCACGCTCCTTCGGGCATCTGCCCCATCTCTGCCCACATCAACGCATAGGTGTGCTGCTCCCCAGCCTCTGCTAGGGGCCAGATGTTCACCGACCACAGGCACCCCCCCTTCCTGGAGATGGAGAGCAGTCCCTGGGACGCTCGATCCTTCTCCTCCCCTGCCGACCCCTGGCAGCCTGCACTTGTTCCCGAAAACAGGTCGCTAGCGTGGTGTGAGGTGTGGCATCCAGTGCCTCAACCCTTAGAGCCACCAGGCTGGCTCACTGAGAAGACTTTTGATAGGGTGTCCTGGAACTTCCTCTGGGGCACCCTATCAGTATTTGGTTTCTCTGATCCATTTTTAACTTGGCTCCAAAATGTCGAGCAAGACCTCCATGTCTATATTAGTGAACAGCACCCTTACTCTACCTACTCAGGTAAAATGTGGCATTGGATGGGGTGCCCTTTATCATTCCTTGTACTTTGCTCTCTCTATATAGAACCCTTCGCTGTGGCCCTACCATGTGGTCGAAGCACTGGGGCTTTGAAGCAGCGCCTTCTTGTGTGTCCTGAATAAACTCACCCGGTGAATTAGAATTTTTCAGCATCAGTGTGTTCCATTCAGAGTACCACCTTACAGTCTTTTCTGCAAAGTCTGGGATCTCGGATCCTTGGTGGGCACCAGCACAGCGTCTTTGAGTGCCCCACTGAGCTGGACTTCTGATGCTTCATCACTATCCCCCTTCCCCCACCTTGCAGCATGACCTCCCCTTGCGCTGGAAGGGTGTGGGTATCAAATATTTGGGTGTTTATCTCAGAATTTCAAGCTCCTTAATTATAAACCACTAACTAATGTGATCACCGAAGACACTGATAAGTGGACACAACTTCCGTTATCCTTCTTTGCCAGTCTGCAGACAGCAAGGATGAATTTGTTGTCTCAAATTCTTTGCCTGCTCCAGACTCTTACTGTCCTTCCACAGCCCTGTTATTTTTCATCATGGAATAAACTCCTTTCTTGTTTCATTTGGACAGGGTCAGTATTCCCGTACTCCACTTACACTGCTGCAACTTCTGGTATCAAAACAGTGAGGTGAAATTTGCCAGGCTTACTTAATTATGCCCAGGAAACCTATTTATGCATTAATATACCGTTGATTGAACCCACAGAGTTCACCCCTGTAGAAACAGATAGCATTTGGGTTAAACTATATGTTTGACATTGGCCTCCTCTTGTTCTCTTACTCCTCTAGATCGCTTCTTCTTTCAGATTTTACAGCTTTCATGGCCAATACTCTGTGAGTCTGAACACAGCCATAACAATTCCCCCAATTGGAGCTGAACTTCTACTTTTGTACAGTACATCCGTGGATACTGACTTTCTTCTGTACCGCAGTGACTACACTTTCCAGCATTGGAGGTATCTGGGTCTCACTCACATTTTTTCAATTTCTCACCACCCACGTCCCGGTTTCTTCTGAAGAACTACAGCTAAAATATGGCTTAACGGGCCTGGAACATTTCTGGTTTCTTCAAATTAGAACATATTTGTTACATAAAGCCCAGGAGAGGACACACTTACCGGATCCACTACCTCTACTTCTAAATCTCCTAATGGGGCAATTCAGGGAACCACTTGGGGCAACCTAATAGGAAATATGTACCATGGACAGCAAGAACTTTTGTGCAGTTCCTCTCAAGCCACACTAGATAAATGGAACCAGAAATTAGGCACCTCGATTCTTCTTTCACTGTGGCTGAAATATAGTATGTTATCCCAGCACTGAAAGCAACCTCCTCCATGCAGTGGAGAGAGTGCATGTGGCAGTGCCGATACTGGTTCTTCAGAACCCCAGCAGTCCTGGGGGGGAAATTCCTGCCCACCTCCTTTGGGCAGTGCTGGCAACACTGTGGTCATCCTAAAGTGGATATCACACACATATTTTTGCACTGCCCATGGTGCTGATGTCTGTCCCTCCCCGGGACTTCATCTTAGCCCGTTTGTTTGCATACAGTGCCTTCAGAAAGTATTCACCCCCTCCTTGGATTTTGTCACATTTTGTTGTGTTACTACCAGAATTTTTAATGCATTGAAATGATTTTTCTCCCCCTTGATTCACACAGCATACTCAACAATTTAAAGGGGCAAAAATATTTTTATTGTGTAACAAAAATTTATGAAACATTAAAAACTGAAATATCTTGTTTACTTAAGTATTCATCCCAGAGTCAATACTCTGTAGAAGCGCCTTTTGGCAGCAATTACAGCTTTGAGTCTTCTTGGGTATGTCTGTATTAGCTTTGCACATCTGGATTTGGGGATTTTCGCCCATTCTTCCTTGCAGATTTGCTCAAGCTCTGTCAAGTTGGATGGGGAGTGTCGGTGAACCGCAATCTTAGAATTTTACGGCAAATAAGGACCGCTTGGCCCACCCAGTCTGCCCATTTCCTTACCCACTGGATAAGCTGCAGATCCTAGTTAACCAGCAGCCTACTTCTTCCTACCCCCAACCCCTAGAATGGCCTTATGACTGTCCCATGCATGCTTGAATTCCACCACTGATCTTGACTCCACAACCTCCTCCGGAAGGCCGTTCCATGCATCCACAACCCTCTCTGTGAAAAAATACTTCCTTAAGTTACCTCTGGTGACCCCCCCATCTTC
Organism: Neoceratodus forsteri; assembly: GCA_016271365.2. NCBI lineage: Eukaryota > Metazoa > Chordata > Ceratodontiformes > Ceratodontidae > Neoceratodus > Neoceratodus forsteri. The sequence continues at coordinate 487,489,574 of CM057451.1, read as the reverse complement.
AAATTGTACCTTGTTCTTGCACACCTCTTTTTGAAAGATGCTACCCTCTTGGACTTTGTTGATTCCCTTGAGGTACTTGAAGTTTCTGTCATGTCCCTCTCCCTCCTTTCTCGAGGCTATACATATTAAGCTCCTTAAGTCTCTCTTCATATGTCTTCGGTGTAGACCCTGCACCATTTTAGTTGCCCTCCTCTGGACAGCTTCCATCCTGTCTATGTCTTTATGAGATTGGGTCTCCAGAACTGCATGCAGTACTCCAGATGGGGTCTGACCAGCTGTCTGTACAGAGGGATAATAACTTCCTGTTTTCTACTGGTGATGCCACTCCCTGTACATCCCAGTATCCACCCAGCCCTCCTTGCTGCCCTCTCACATTGCTTGCCCACCTTCAGATCATCTGATATGACTACCCCAAGGTCCCTTTCCATTTTTGTTATTGTTAGTATCTCACCCCCCATTGTGTACTCTTCCGCTGGGTTTTTGTTTCCCAGGTGCATTACCTTGCACTTCTTAGCATTGAATCTAAGCTGCCATACATTTGACCATTCCTCTAACCTTGCCAAGTCCCTTCTCATCCTTTCCACCCCACCTTGTGCATCATCTCTGTTGCAGATCTTTGTGTCATCTGCAAAGAAACATACTTTTCCTTCCAGTTCCTCTGCAATGTCGCTTATAAAGAGGACCGGTCCTAATACTGAACCCTGCAGTACCCCACTAGTAACCCCCCTTTCTTCACAGTGGACTCCATTTACTCTGTGTCCTATTCTCCAGCCAATTCTTTACCCAGGCTGTCATCTTGGGACCCACTCCCAGGCTGGCTAGGTTGTATATTAATCTTTTGTGTGGGACTGTGTCAAATGCCTTGCTAAAGTCTAGGTAGGCCATGTCCACAGCCCCTCCCTGATCAACTACTTTGGTCACCCAGTCAAAGAAATCTATCAGATTCGTCTGGCATGACCTTCCGCTGTGAATCCATGCTGCCTTGGGTCCTGTGCCCTCTGGCCTCTAGATACTCGACAATTCTTTCCTTCAAGTGATTCTATCATTTTCCCTATCACTGAGGTTAAACTAACAGGTCTGTGGTTTCCTGCTTCTGCCTTGCTCCCACTTTTGTGAAGGGGAATCACATCTGCCCTCGTCCAGTCCTCGGGTACCACCCCATCCTCCCATGATTTGTTAAAGAGGGTAGTCAGTGGTGTCACTAGTTCTACCCTTAGTTCTTTTAGAATTCTGGGATGAATCCCATCAGGCCCCATTGCTTTGTCCACCTTCAGTTTTAAGAGTTCTTTCAGAACCCTTTCTTCTGTAAATGGGCTGGTATCAACTTCTGTATCCAGAGTGTTTCTACTGTTTGTTTTAGGTACCTCCCCCTCTTCATTTGTAAATACTGAGCAAAAATATTTGTTTAGTATCTCTGCCTTTTCACAGTCTCCCTCTGCCCACCCTCCTCCCCTTTATTAAGCCTCACTATCCCTCCCTTGGTCTTCCTTCGCTCCCTGATGTACCTATAAAAGGTTTTATCCCCCTTCTTAACTGAGTTGGCTATCTTTTCCTCGGTTTGGGAATTTGCTGTTCTGACTGCCTTCCCAGCTTCCTTTTGCTTTAACTGATACAGTTCTCTGTCCTGCTTCTTCTGTGATTCATTGTACTTCCTGAATGCTTTCTTTTTCTTTTGAACCTTTACTGCCACTTCCTTTGAGAACCATAGTGGTTTCTTACATCGTTTTGTTTTGTTTATTTGCTTCACACAAAGGCTCGTTACCTCTGTGATGGCAGTTTTTATTATTCCCCTTTGTTCTTCCACCCCTCCTTCCTGCCCATTTGCTAGTGCATTCCTTAGGCACTCACCCATTTTGGCAAAGTCAGCCCTCCTAAAGTCCAGTATTTTTGCCTTTGCATGGCTTGACTCTATTGCTGTGCTTATTGTATTGTGAACCATACTGTTCGATGATCGCTAGTTCCCAGATGGCTACCCACTTCTACATCTTGAACCTCTCTCCATCTCCATTTGAGAGAACCAGGTCTAAGATTGTTCCTTCTCGAGTGGGCTCCAATACTAGTTGTCTAAGGCATGCCCCCTGCAGGGCATCTAGAATAAACCCACTCTTCGAAGTGGCTGCTGCAACTGCACTCCAGTTAACATCTGGCATATTCAGATCACCCATCAGCAATATCTCCCCTTTTTTTGCCATTCTAAGTATACTTTCTATCATTTCCTTGTCCATTTCCTCCCCCTGAGAAGAGGGGTCTGTATACAATCCTTGTGTGGATTGTGGTGCCATTGCCTGTCTCCAAATTTACCCACAGTGTTTTTTCTCCTCCCTGTTTACCCTTTTGTTCGGTTGCTTTGATTCCTTACCTTATGTAAAGAGCTACTCCACCTCCTCTTTTACCCTCCCTGTCCCTCCTGTAGATAATGTATCCTGGTATGTTTACGTCCCAGTCATTGTTTTGTGTGTACCATGTTTCTGTGACTGCCACGATATCCAGATGTTCCTCCTCCATCAAGGCCACTAATTCAGGAAGCTTGTTACCCAGACTATGGGCATTGGTACTCATTGCTCTCCATTTTTGATAGCTTTACCTTCTGTTGCAGCATCCCCACTGACCTTTCTACCTCTGTCTTTTCTCATTTAGTACCCTGTTTTGTAGAGAGAGGCTGGGATTTTCCTGCTGCTTATCAGTGCCTCCCCCTTTGACTAGTTTAAAAGCTTGCCAATGAAGCATTTAAACCGATTGCTCAAAAGACTTGTTCCCTTCCTGGACAGATGCAGACCATCCTGCCAGTATAGGCTGGTGTCCCTCCAGGTGGAACCCCAGTCCCCAATGAAGCCAAACCCCTGTGCTCCACACCATTGTTTCAACTATTTATTAAACTGCATGGTGCAAAGTACCCTTGCCTCCCCCCATGCCACTGACAGGCAGCACCTCTGAGAAGGATACTGTGTGTGCTACTTGTCTTAGGCCCCTCCCCAACTCAACAAAGTCCTTCTGCACTGCTCTAATCTCATGATGAGCCAAGTCATTTGTCCCTAGGTGGACAATGACGTCCAGCTCAGACTCCCGTGCAGCTGTTCTCGTGATCCTGAGGATGCGCTTCCTGTCCCTCAAAGCCATGGCACCAGGCAGGCACCTTACTTCAGTTTTCCCTGCTCCCCCCAGTTCTATCCCCCTAATAATTGAGTCCCCCACCAGGAGCTGCTTCCTTTCCTTGTGGTGTCCTCTGCCTCCTTCCTGTGGGCCTCCCTTGTGACAGTTGTCCTCAGCCTCCTTAGTCTCCTCTGCGGGTGCATCCATAGGGGAGCTATGCTCCCCCAGAATGGTGTATGGATTGTGGAGTGGAACAACTGACTGGGTGTGCCTCTGTTCCACCATCCTCACCCTCCCTGAGCCCACTGTGGTCCAAATGCTGTGCTTTCTTCACAACCTCTGAGGTAGTAGTGGTGGTGGCTCTGGTGCTCCCTGGATGGGGAAGGTTCCCTTACTACTGTCCAGTGTGGCCTGAAGACGGGCAACTTCCTCCCTCAGGGAAGACAGTTGTGTGCCCTCAGATAAAAGCTCTGACCCACCGCTGCGATGAGTGCCTTCCTGTCAGCAAGATGCCCTACACAACAATTTGACTGAGAAAATACCCTGCTAATCAAACAGAGAAAAATTCAGACATCCAAGTCAGACACAGGTAAACCTCCCCAGCCCCAAAACAGCCTGGTGGTTTGTTAGCCACAAAGGAAAATCAAATATGCAGTTATTTCAACCCTTCTTAAGATGCGCACAAGATAAGCAGTTTTGAAAACCCCCTTCCTGAATTAAAAACTAAAATAATTAAACACAAAGCAATACCAGTGTAAGACTGTAAAGTAAGGAAAACTTCCCTCAGATGTAAGCAAGAGAGAGATTTGTTGCAGATATCTAGTCCAATAGAGTATATCCCATGCAGCTTCTCAGTTGTTTCTAAGCACACCCTGTTAACACAACTTGGAAGAAGATGGACTTTTATTCTCAATGGGATTCAAGTCTGGGCTTCGGCTGGGCCACTCAAGGACATTCATGTTCTTGTTCTGAAGCCATTCCAGTGTTGCTTTGGCTGTATGCTTGGGGTCGTTGTCCTGTTGGAACGTAAATCTTCGCCCCAGTCCAAGGTCTATTGCAGACTGATGCAGGTTCTCCTCAAGGATGTGCCTGTATTTGGCTCCATTCATTGTTCCCTCTATCCTGACAAGTGCCCCAGTCCCTGCCGTGGAAAAGCATCCCCATAACATGATGCTGCCACCACCATGCTTCATGGTAGGGATGGGGTTACACGGGTGATGAGCTGTGTTCGGTTTGCATCAGGCATAGCGCTTTGCATTCAGGCCAGAGAGTTCAATTTTTGTTTCATCAGACCAGAGAATCTTTTGCCACACGGTCTCATAGTCTGCCACGTGCCTTCTTGCAAACTCCAGGCATGCTATTATGTGGCCTTTTCTCAGGAGTGGCTTCCATCTAGCCACTCTCCCATAAAGGCTACATCTGTGAAGTGCTGCAGAGATTATTGTCCTCTGGACAGGTTCTCCCATCTCAGCCATGGAACTCTGTAGTTCTGTCAGGGTGGTCATTGGGTTCTTGGTTACTTCCCTGACCAAGGTCCTTCTTGCCCAGTTGCTCAGTTTGGGAGGACGGCCTGCTTAGGGAAGAGTCTGGGTGGTTCCGTAATCTTTTCATTTCCTAATGATGGACTTGACTGTGCTCCTGGGAACTTTCAACACCCTAGAAATGTTTTATACCCTCCCAGATCTATGCCTCCTCACAATTCTATCACGGAGTTCTACGGACAGCTCCTTGGTCTTCATGGTAGAGTTTCTGCTCTGACATGCACTGTCAACAGGGGGACCTTATATAGACAGGTGTATTTCCTCTGAAATCATATCAACCATTTGAACTGATCACAGGTGGACTCCATTCAAGTTTTAGAGTGATCTCACAAGGGAATTGGATGCACCTGAGCTCAATTTGGAGTGTCATAGCAAAGAGAGTGAATACTTATCAAATCAAGACATTTCAGGTTTTTATTTTACATTACATGTACAAAAAATTCCAGAAGTTTCATTCCACTTTGACATTATAGAGTAATTTGTGTAGCTACGTGACAAAAAAATCCCATATAAATGTATTTTAATTTGAGTTTGCAACATCACAAAATGTAACAAAATCCAAGGGGGTGAATACTCTCTGAAGGCACTGTATATTTATATCTTAGTTGCGAAGAAAGCTATTACCCGATTATGGATGAGAAACACAGAATGTGATGGCAGATAAGGACCACTTGGCCCACACAGTTTGCCCATTTTCTCTACCCGTTTCATATACCACAGATCCTTACTTACTTATTACTTGCCAACAGAAACAGGCCACATGGTCTATCAAGTCTGCTCAAGTGTGCAGCTAGCACCTCACTTGTAGCTGTCCCTCCCCCCTTGACCCCCCCCACACAGATGAGTGCCAACTGACCTTGAACCAGATTAAGCTGCTGGTGGTATTTCCAGTGAATGGTGGAAATTTGGCCAGGACATCGGGGAAATTCTCCTACTCTGTTGTGTCGTGCTGACGGCAGAGTGAACGCTAATTGCAGTCTGGTGAGGCTGCGCAGTGTTCTCCTTCTCCACGATGGAGGAGGAGGGCTTAGCGGTAACAGGCTCTTTGGAGCTGAATAGAGAGTCGCTGGAGGACCCTTACAACGATATGCAGGCATCACAAGTTTCAACGGAGCAATCGGGCTGAACTTGTGTGATATAGGAGAAACTAACCTGACAAAAGCGGAGGAATCTTCATCTTTTGACCGGAGGACAGGAATATAACGCTGCAGTTCTTAGATGCAGGAGCTGACCACAGTTAAGAGGCGTACCACGAGGAGGAAGGGAATCATTCCAGGGTGCACTCTCGCTGGACCGACGGTCGAAGAGACATGGTTGCAGTTTCTACTCCACCAAGTGCCAGACAAACATTAAGAAACAGTTTGGGCTTCACAAGAGAAAATCTTCTTTCCCCTCGATGGACTGGTCGTCGGAGGAAACTCTTAAGGACTCAGGCTGGATGCAGTCAAATAATGGACAATGGATTCCTGACCCTGACTGGACAGACTTCTGTCAAGTTCACTCCATGCATGCCAGCGTTACAGCAACTCTGAGCTCAGGTACAGACTTTGAAAGTAAAGCAGGGGATAATATTAATGCTGTACAGCTTCCTAGTGAACGTCCTTTGGCCTTGTTAAGGCCAAGTTCGTTGGGGGGTAATGAAACAACTGAAGTTAAAGGAAATGTTTCTGATTCCTGTTTAGAAGATAGGCCTAATGTACAACAAAACAAAGTTCCTATGTCTGAGCTGTTTAAAAACAAGCTAGAGCAGGCCCCTAGGAGAAACGCAGTGCATTTACGTTATAGGGTGGTTTACAAACCCACCCTGACAGATATTATGTTGCAAATACCTTATTGAAGGGTTCAATGAATTTTTTTCCAATAGATATATTTGCACTAATTCATATTTCAGGAGAGGACACCTTTGATATAAGTTTTAAGACATCCCGTAGTATGGAAAAATTTTGGGATAAATATTCAACCTTGAAATCCTCCCCCCTTTAGGTGCCTTTTTATGCTTTGCCCCTTACGAAACCTATGGTTCGCTATGTTACAGTTATGTTTCGTAATGAAGGGGTAAATGTTAGTAATATTTACCATTGGTTACAAAAAAGGTGTGAGGTTCTAGGTCCCCTAAAACTATTTTAGACCTAGAAGGTATCTGGACGGAAGTTGGAAATTCAGGTAAAACTGACCCAAGTGGATGGTGAAGTAGTACATTTGCCTAATAGTTTTTTCTGGGGAAGGATAGGGAGTATGCTTTTATAGCGGGCAACCTACGTCGCGATCTTCTAGATCACGGTGCTAGAACACATCTCAGTAGTTCATGTGATCTATTGAAATGTTCTTTGTGTGGAGGGTTTGGGCATTCAATGGATAGATGCCAAAATATTTTTCAATGCAATTTATGTGAGGAGAAAGGTCATGCCTTTCATCAATGCCCATGGGCCTCACATAATAAAACAGGGGGTTGGGATCCGGAGGATTTGGTACATAAAGCTCAAGCAAAAAAAGGTGATGGGGATACTCCTTTGATTTTAGCTAAAGAGGATGGTATTTCATTACAGATTTCTGAGGATAAGCCCATCTTGTCTGATATTGAGGCAGGCCCCTCCATTTCGGGTACTGCTCCTGTGTCTTTGGTCCCTCTGGATAAGTTAGATTCTCAACAGGCATCTTCCTCTATGCCTCCTCCCTTTGAAATGGTTAAACCCCAAAGGTTTACTAGAGCCTCTAGTAAACACGTATCGGTGGCCCCTGTTCTGGTCGATAATTTTTTTTCTCCTTTGCAAGGAGAGGGAAAGGATTCAGATTTAGAGTCAGATACCTCTCATCATTCAGAATTAATTTCGGATGAGGAGGATAGTAAAACTACTGAGCTGGCAAAAGAAAAAAAAAGGGAAAAAGGGTAAAAAAAGGAAAGCGAATTTTTCTCAGAAATCTGGGTCCTGAATTTTCCTTTTTCCTTAAGTCATGGCTACTCTTAAAATAGCTTCTCTCAATGTGTGCAGTATTAAAAATTTTAAGAAAAGGCTGACACTTCTTACTTATCTCAGTACCTTGCAAGTTGATGTTATTTTTTTTTTGCAAGAGACTAGACTTTCTTCTCTGGCTGAAATCTCTCAAGCACAGAAGAGGTGGGTATGGGGACCTTCTTATTGGACTTTTGGGTCTGATGTTGCTGATGGTATAGGTATTCTTTTTACCTCTACCCATTTTAGGATTTCTAAATTAGTGGATCTCTGTCCTGGGCGTGCTCTACTTTTGGATTGTGCTTGTCGAGACTTTGAGTTTCGCCTTATAAACACTTATGCCCCTCAAACAAAAGCTACAAGAATTAAATTATTTGAAGAAATTCAGCCTTTTCTTTATACCAGGAGGCATGTTATTTGGGGAGGAGATTTTAACTGTGATATTGACTTTAAATTTAAAGGGGACTCTCAAAAAAAAATGTATTGCGATTCTCTTGCCTTACGTCAGCTTGTCACAAATGCAGGTCTGACGGATGTCTATAGGATACTACATACTACAGGGGGTACTTCTTATCATAGGAGTGTTTTCTCTTCAAGCATAGATTTGATTTTTGTTTCTAAGTTTTTGAAACCTTTTTTCCCCAAGTAAAACCGTCTGAGTTTTCAGATCACCAGCTTCTAATTGGCTTCTTAAGTTTAGCAGGAATACCACCCAAAATATCAGCAGCAGGCCCTAGATGGCGCCTAAATGTGTCCTTCCTAGAAGAGGAAGATTGTGTTGCTGATTTACAGAACTTATTTGCAGCACGGCATTCTACCATTTGTTTTTATGACAATCTCTTTTCATGGTGGTTTGATACAAAAAATGAGATTAGGTCCCTTTTGATATTTAAAGGGAAACTTAAAGCAAATTCTCAGTATCTTACATACCTACAGTATAGGAATCAACTTTATAAGCTGATGTCCTTTCCTCCTAAGGATAGACACCTTTTTCAGTCTCAGACTGCTGAAGTTAAGAAACAAATGTCCCTGTACCAGTATAATAGGGCCAAATCCCTCGATATGGAATTTAGGTATGGTGTACAATCACAGCCAGCCTCTGATCCTTATCTAGCCTGTAAACAGCGTCTGGATAAGACGCTGATGATGGGCTTATTATCTCCAGATGGTACTACCGTTACCTCAGATATTGACATTATGAAGGTGGTACGTTCCTTTATTTTTGATTCCTTTGAGGGAGGACTTGGTAAAAAGGACAGTTTACCAGCTGACTTTTTGACTGTTTTGCCTGCCATGGATACTGACTATAGAACCTCTTTATTGCAGCCCATTTCCTCCTTAGAAGTAGAAAATGTGATAAAAAGACTTAAACCTAAAACATCTCCTGGCTTAGATGGCATTCCGAATGAATTCTATAAGAAATTTTTACCTGTGATGTGTTTTTTTCTCCCTATGGTTTTTAATTACATGTTGACCTTGGGTTTAAGTTTTCCGACTTTTAGTATTTCCCTTTTAAAGTTTATATATAAAAAAGGGGATTCCAGGTTATTGACGAATTGGAGGCCCATTAGTCTACTTAATAGTGACTACAAGATTTTCGCTAAAATTCTTGCAAATAGGTTAGCTATGGTCTCTGATTCTCTTATACACCCGGCACAGTCCTGTGCTATTCCTCAAAGAAAGATTCAGCATAGTTTGTATCTCTTGAGAGAACTGTTTGAGTCTAGCAATAAAGGAAGAGGGTCAGGGTTTATTGTAGCTTTAGATCAGATTAAAGCATTTGATAAAGTTTATCATTCTTATTTATTTAATCTTTTGTTGTCTTATAAGATTCCACGACCTTTTGTACAGTGGATCTTTTTATTATATTCAGATGCGGCAGTTCACCCATTAGTGAATAGTTTTATGGGATCGGCACTCCCAGTAGTCAGGGGGGTTAGGCAGGGATGCCCTTTGAGCCCCCTCTTATATACGTATGTTCTAGACCCCATTATTCGGTATATTCAAGGTAGAAGTGATATTTTTGGAATTGCCCCTGATATTTCTTTACCAAAGGTGAAAATCTCAGCTTATGCAGATAATGACACTATTTATGCAAAATGAGACCTCCTGCAGACTGCTTTGAATTGCTTTAAGACCTGGGATTGTCTTCTGGGTCTGAACTAAATATAACTAAGAGTTTTATTTTTTCATTACATCCTGATCAGAATTGTCTTTTTGATACAAGTGGCATATCCTTTGCATCTACACCACGTAAAATCTTGGGTATTTGGTTCGGACAAGGTGATATGGCCACTTTTAATTGGGAGCAACAACTTTGCATAGGTGAAGCAAAAGTTAATTTATGGAAACAATGGAAATTTGGTAAAAAAAAAAAAAGGGTTTACATTGTTAAGAAATTTCTGATTCCTGTTTTCTTATATCTTAGTTATCTTTATCCACCTCCGATTTCATTAGAAACCAGACTTTTTAGTGTATTTTTCCAAATGATTTGGGGTAACAGATTAAATCCAGTACGTAGGGATATTACCTATTTGCCAGTTAAAAAAGGTGGTTTGGATATGATCAATCCAATTATATTTTTTCATTCGATATTTTTATTTAATTCCTTTAACTGTCTTTGGGGTTCAACTCATCAGCTATGGCAGGTTTGGTCTCATTTTGTGTGGGAGCCGTTTCTTCAGAAATGGAGGACAGCTCCTCCAAAAATTTTAAAACAGGACCAATTGCCATTATATGGGGTAACTACTTTCAAGAAATGCAGACAGTGGAATTTATTGTTTTCTACTTTTATGTCTCATTCTAGGAAAACTTTTTATAATTATATTGTTTTCACAGTACAAGGTATACTTCTCATTTTCCCAGAATGTATTCCTACTAGGATGACCTTGGCCTTGTATAAATTAAATGACTTTAGACTCCCGGCCTTTGTATGGGATATTGTCTGGATGTCTGCTCATGGCAGGCTGGGTGTACGTGGTAACCTTAAATATAAACCATTAACAGAGAGATATTGTTTAAGAGCGACTTGTATTTCCATTGAGGAAATGCTTAAACACTTTTTTTTAGATTGTCCTTTTGTTAAAATTTTTTGGGCGGATGCATCTGTTCATTGGAGAATGCCTATATTGTCACATGTAACCTATAACACTTTAATTCTGGGGGATTATACGGGGTCTTGGTAAACTTTTCATCCTAGTACTTTGAATGTTTTTTTTGCACTTATTCAGTTTCATTTATGGCAAGCTAGATGTCAATTTATTTTTCAGCAAATATCAGTGCCTTCTTTTTCAATTATCTCTCAAGTAGAAACTGATTTATTAATGGTAAAATCCAAAGATCAGCAAAAATTTTCAGAGGTTAAGTTTCTTTCTTTCTGGAACCATTTTTTTGTTTAGATTTTCTGGGCTCTGTTATTTTTGAAATGTTGTTGTACATTGTATATTATGTTTATTTGGTGATGTTATGTTTCTTGTTTCAATAAACTTCCCCTACTCTTTTCGATAAATGCCATGGGATCTTTAATATCTATCTGAACTACCACTAGAACAGGTAGATGGGACCTCAGTTTAACGTCTCATCCGAAAGACGGCACCTCAGAAGTGCAGTACCCCCCCCATGCTGTACTACAGTGTCAGTATTGGGATATTAACCCAAGTGCCAGGTAGGGGAATTGAATCCACAGCCCTCTGACACCCCTCTGCCAGGTATGGGAAATGATCTGCGTCTTATCCTCTCTTTCCTATTGCTAGAGTTCTCTTATGCCTGTTCCATGCATTTTTGAGGACTCATCCCCTTCCCCAGACCAGTGGTGTGCCACTATTCCTGACATCTACGTCATGCAACGTCTTACCGCCTTCTGTCACGGCACACTCCCCCATTCCAGGTAAGATGGCAGAGTTGGGTGACATACATGATGACTAAAGATGTAAATTTTAACCTGTAAGTTTTTTTCAGTTTGACTCTTGCCATTTCTCTATTTCCATTTAGGTTTCAGAAAGCATTTTTGCGGTGCCCCCCCCCCCTTTACATTTACCTTTCCCTCTGATGGGATCAGTTGGATGGGCACAATGTTGCTTCTGATGGTTCGTCAGTACTGTTTAAGACTGTTTGTATCCTATGCCCTAGGTGTTTATTTCTATTAGCAGTGACTGTATGAAGGCACTTGATATGCTGCTTCTTGCGCTACTGTATCATCTTTGCCTCAAAAACTACATTAAAAAAATGCAGTCATATTGTTAGATAAATGGCCTTCAGGGCTCATAAAATTATTCAGGAGAATAACCTCAGTGTGATAAAGCTGTTGCATGCGGCACTCTCACCACAGGAGATAAAAAAAAAAATATTTCCATGTCAGATTTCCCCACTCCTCATAGGACTAACAATGGGGTATATGTACTATCATGCGGAAAGCCTATGTGCTGTGTATCTGTGGCATATATGCTTCCCTAAGCCAAGTAGCCATGCATCAGTGGGCCCACCCACAGCATTCATGAAAGGGGTGCATGCCCCTTCTGCACCTGATTTTACATCTGTTCACACAGCTATGAGTGTGGACAGTCCGGGAGAGTGGCCAGGGGGCATACCCACACTCTGTGCCATTCACTAAGGTGCAGAGTGCTGGGTGAGGGAGCAGGCACAAGCTACACAAGCAGGGACCGTGCCACAGCCACTGCATGCCCCCAAGAAGGGCACTCACCAGTGCTGGGGCAGCAATCTGGGCACTCACACACTTTAAATGGAATCCCGGGATACATGGTCCCACAATCCCTTGCTTCATGCAGAGCAGGGGATCAGCTTTGGAACCAGGACAGGCATTCGACTGGATGCCCACCTGTGTCCACCAATCCAAGAGTGTTGCCTGGATATTGTGGCAGTCACAGAAACATGGTACACAGAGAACCATGACTGGGATGTCAACATACCAGGATACACAATCTACAGGAGGGACAGTGAGGGTAAAAGAGGAGGAGGAGTAGCTCTCTATGTAATGGAAGGGATCAAAGCAACAGAACTAAAGAGTAAACAGGTAGCAGATGAGGCACTCTGGGTCACCCTGGAGACAGGAAATGGCACCACAATCCGCATGGGGGTTGTATACAGACCCCCATCTCAAGGGAGGAATGGACAAGGAAATGATAGAAGGCATCCTTAGAATGGCAGAAAAAGGGGAGATATTGTTGATGGGGGACCTGAATATGCCAGATGTTAACTGGAGCACCTTTGCTGCAGGCACATCCAAGAGCAGGGTCATTCTTGATGCCCTACAAGGGGCATGCCTCAGACAGCTAGTACTGGAACCCACTCGGGAGGGAGCAATCTTAGACCTCGTACTATCAAATGGGGACGGAGAAAGAATCTCAGATTTAGAAGTGGGTAGCCATCTGGAAACGAGAGACCACCAAACAGTGTGGTTCACGATAAACACAGCCATACAATCAAGCCATACAAAAGCAAGAGTATTGGACTTTAGAAGGGCTGACTTTGGGAAAATGAGAGAGTGCCTCAGAAAAGCACTAGCAAACAGGCAAGAAGGAGGGGTGGAGGAACAATGGGGAGTAATCAAAACAGCCATCACAAAGGCAACAAGCCTTTGTGTAAAGCAAATCAACAAAACACAATGAAGGAAAAAAACACTATGGTTCTCAAAAGAGGTGGCAGGGAAGGTTAAGGAGAAAAGGATATTCAGGAAATATAAGGAAACACAGAAGGAGCAGGACAGAGAATTTTATCAGTTAAAGCATAAAGAGGTAGGGAAGGCAGTCAGAATAGCAAAGGCCCAAACCGAGGAAAGGACAGCCAACTCTGTTAAGAAGGGGAATAAGACATTTCATAGGTACATTAGGGAGCGAAGAAAGACCAAAGGAGGGATACTGAGGCTTAATAAAACGAAGTGAATGTGGGCAGAGGGTGACAGTGAAAAAGCAGGGATACTGAATGAATATTTCTGCTCAGTATTCACAAAGGAAGAGGAAGGGGGAGGTACCTAAACCAAACAAGAGAAACACTCTGAAGATGGGGGTCAATACCAGTCCATTTACAGAAGAAAGGGTTCTGAAAGAACTAATAAAATTGAAGGTGGACAAAGCAATGGGGCCTGATGGGATTTACCCAAGAATTCTAAAAGAATTAAGGGTAGAACTAGTGACACCGCTGACTACTTTCTTTAACAAATCATGGGAGGATGGGGTGGTACCTGAGGACTGGAGGAGGGCGTATGTGATTCCTCTTCACAAAAGTGGGAGCAGGACAGAGGCCGGAAACTACAGACCAGTTAGTGTGACCTCAGTGGTAGGGGAAATGATGGAATCACTTCTGAAGGAAAGAATTGTTGAGTACCTAGAGGCCAGTGGGGCACAGGACACAAGGCAGCCTGGATTCATGATGGGAAGGTCATGTTAGACGAATCTAATAGATTTCTTTGACTGGGTGACCAAAGTAGTAGATCAGGGAGGGGCTGTGGACATGACCTACCTAGATTTTAGCAAGGTATTTGATACAGTCCCACACAAAAGATTAATACACAAGTTAGCCAGCCTTGGAGTGGATCCCAAGGTGGTAGCCTGGATAAAAAATTGGCTGAACAACAGGACACAAAAGGTAGTAGTAAAGCAGGTCTACAATGAAGAAAGGAGGGTTACTAGCAGGGTACCGCAGGGTTCAGTACTGGGACCGGTCCTTTTTAATGTCTTTATAAGTGACATTGCAGAGGAACTGGAAGGAAAAGTACGTCTCTTTGCAGATGACACAAAGATCTGCAACAGGGTCGATATACAAGATGGAGTGGAAAGGATGAGAAGGGACTTGGCAAGGTTGGAGGAATGGTCAAGTGTATGGCAGCTCAGATTCAATGCAAAGAAGTGCAAGGTAATGCACCTGGGAAACAAAAACCCAGGGGAAGAGTACACAATGGGAGTGAGATACGGACAACAGTAAAATTGGAAAGGGACCTGGGGGTAATTATATCAGATGACCTAAAGGTGGGCAAGCAATGTGAGAAGGCAGTAAGGAAGGCTGGGGGGATACTGGGATGCATAGGGAGAGGCATCAATAGTAGAAAACAGGAAGTTGTTATCCCTCTGTACAGACAGTTGGTGAGACCCCATCTGGAGTACTGTGTGCAGTTCTGGAGACCCCATCTCCGCAAAGACATAGACAGAGTTAAGGCTGTCCAGAGGAGGACAGCCAAAATGGTGCAGGGTCTGCACCAGAAGATATACTAAGAAAGACTAAAGGAGCTTAATATGTATACCCTTGAGGAAAGAAGGGAGAGAGGGGACATGATAGAAACTTTAAGGTACCTCAAGGGAATCAACAAAGTCCAAGAGGGTAGCATCTTTCAGAAAAAGAGATGTGCACGAACAAAGTGGCACAATTTGAAGACAGAGGGGGGACGGCTCAGAGGTAATGTGAGGAAGTATTTTTTCACAGAGAGGGTTGTGGATGCATGGAACAGCCTCCCTGAGGAGGTTGTGGAGTCAAGTACAGTGGGGGAATTCAAGAACGCATGGGACAGGCATAAGGCAGTCCTAGTGGGGGGGTAGGAGGAAGTAAGCTGTTGGTTAACTAGGATCTGCAGCTTATCTGTTAGGCAGGAAAGTGGGCTGTCTAGGTGGGCCAAGCGGTCCTTATCTGCCATCAAATTCTATGTTTCTATGTTAACCCCCGTGCATCAATATGCCGTGGGGGGGGCCATGGACAGGCGACACGCAGCGGCTGGTGGTGGTGATTGCCATGCCCCATGTGCATGCCCACGGGTGCAGATGTGCGCAGGTCAGGTATGTGCCTATCGTACGTACCCAACCCACACTGGTGGATAGGCGCCAATTTGAGGGAAGCTAACCTTCTGTATGGTACAATACAAAATGCTACGAAGATAGTCCTGGCTCAATTAAGTTAGAACCCTACACATATAAGTGCTTGTATAAGACATCGTGTGTAAAGGGAAGAAGGTAACAAGCAGGAAATTTGGCAATGTTCACAAACTGAGTGATGTACACTAGTACACCAAGACCACAACACATTATACCAAACAGCAATAACATGAGAACAATAGACAGGTACAGCAGATCATTTGGTAGCTATACTTTAAACTGTACACCTCCATTCTGAAAGATAACAACATGGGCATACTATCAGGTATAGCCATATACATATGATAGAGAACAGGTTATTATAACGAAGCAAAGATCATGGAGAACTAGTAAGACTGTTCATGTTAAAGTCTTTCTTTTTCTCCATCAGAGTCCTGCTCTCCGTCTGCTGAAACCTCAAGCTTCTCCACAAATGTCACTGATGCCTCAGGGTCTGTGAAGACCTGTGTTTTATTTTAAAAGTTACCTGAAGCCGAGCAGGTTAGAAAAGTTGTGCCAGCAAACCTCTCTCTATCAGGGTTTCCTTCACCTCTTGCAGTCTTCTCTTCCAAACTTGAGTCTGGGAGGCGAGATCAGGAAAAAAAAATCCTGTTTACTGTCCTCCCAGACAATGTCACCTCAAGCTCTGGCAGCCCGAAGAAATGGCACACACACTCTTCTTTGAGATACGACGCGGAGAGAAATACCAACAAGAATATATCATCATTAGATCACAGTTTTGAAACTATGTAGCCCCCCCAAACACCCTGTGTTCAGTAATATAATACTTTATTTAGCCAGCCACATTCGACATTTTTTAAAACTCTGAGAAAGGTAATCACAAAACTGGACTTTCCTCTGAACTCTAAACTAGCTACAAGCCCTGCTGTTTAGTTTAGTTTAGTTTATTGGTCTAGGAATCAATACCTTTGAGCCAGGGCTCTTTTACATAGGTTCCATGTCACAGAGAACATCAAACAATAACAACAGACATTACAGGTAATACAAAATGGAAAAGTTACATACTAAGTTTGCTATTTACAGTTTAAGGCATAAAGTTATAGAGTTACATAATAAACATGTGTAACCCCCACCCCTGCCTTTTTGCCAAAACGACAGGTGGCATGCTGTTGGTGCTGGCAGCAATACCTGGTGGGGACCTGGGTTCGGGGAGGATGAGGTTACTCGGCACAAGGGTACCTAGGTTTGGTTACTCTGCACAGGGGCACCCAAGTAAATCCAAACACAGGAAGCAATAACTGTAATGTCCAGAACCAGGATTGGGATTTTTCAGTGTGGCTTTTATTCATAACTAGCTGAACACAACAAAGCATAGATGGACCCCCAAGGGGCTACATTTACTGATAATGCAGATTAGAGACTACTAGGTGGTCCACTTGAAGAATGGACCAATTCTACTGTTTTCAGGCTCTGGACCCACTAGGCACACAGCCCGGACTTGCATGTGCTTTGGATACGAAGCCTGACTGGCCCGGCTCCCCTGCCGGCCACTTGACTGGCGGTTCATCGGAAGAATGAACCCATGTTACTTGTTGTGGCTCCCCACACCACTTAGAGTCTGCGACCCCTAGAGAGAGATTTCCTTCTTACTTCTTCTGACTCCCATCTCACAAAGAGAATTATTTACCCATGTTGTGGCTCCCCACACCACTTAAGAGTCTGCGACTACTAGAGAGATTTTCCCATTTGCGACCCACGTCTGGGTACTTCCCTCATCACTGGTCAAGTGCATGAGGTAAGTAGCAATCACAGCAGAAATCCGTAGAGGTGGACCTGGTTACTAAAGATGGGGGGTGTTCCCACCTCCAACTCCCACAGCCCATACCCGGCCATTTCTCTGGACAAACTGAAACTTCAAAATGTAGATTAAAACGGTGGATGAACTGTCGCACCCCCTCTACAACATTACTTGAATCCACACAGTACTTTAGCTTTTGACACTACTCCATTTATTTGTCCTAGTACTATAGGCCTCCCAAATAGTAGTTCAAACCCCAGATTTCTTCACATTTCCCAGGCTGAAGAAACACATTTTTTGCCCTCTCATATTAGAGCAAACACTCACCCTTTCGTTGCAGGTGCTCCACAGGCGAAGTACAACTTTTTTCACTTTTCAAGCACAAACCGAAACTATAAAAGGCAGCTTTCTCTCTTTAGCAGAAATTAGGGGATTGCCCCTGGAATCTACATGGGGATACTTTACTTCCTCCCCCCCCCCGGAGGGAGGGGGCCACTGAGACCTGGACAGCGGTCTCCACCACTTGAACACTGGACACTCACTCCTTCTCCCACAGAAGGTCAAAAGACTCCCTTCCTGCTTGCAGGCAAGCAGGAGACTGACTTTGAAAACTCCCAACGTTCTATCTCACTCCCTCTGCTGCAGATTCCAATGTGGCTTATGCAGCTGCGACAGTTCTATTGGTGATGTCATCTCTCAGTCTCAGCTGAGACTGAGAACAGAGTGAGACAGTGTGAAACCCATTTAACTGGAGTTTCACAAGCTGCCTTCCCTGCCTACCACTAGGTCTTACTGGGATTCTAGTAACCCCGGGTAACAAGGAGTTACACATGCTTTTAACAGTTTCATGGGAGTAGACAATTTGGAAAATGAAGAAACTTACAGGGAGAGGGAGATCATTAGGATCCAAAGGGAGGCAAGACAGGAGGGAAAAGCAGTGGGCAGTAGAGTGAGTGAGAGTGGACAGAAAAGTGGGGGGGAAGAGTGAGTTGGGTGGCAGACAGGGATAGTAGTGGTACGTGAGGGCTCATTAGACAAGGAGAGTAGGCCTTGGATGTGAGGATGGTCAACGAGGAGGAGTAGTCTTTATCGAATGCAATCACAGTTGCTAGTGGTGGTGAGGTGGGCATAGAGCATGGTTTTGAAGGCTCCGAGCGAGGTTGCGGATAGAGTAGGTGGACTTAGAGCACTGAACCATGTCGGGGCCCTGAATGGAATGTTCTTTGTCCCTGTGTGGTCCAACATCTGGGAACCAGGTAAGGTTGGTGTTCGGATCTGGTGGAGGGTCATAAACCAGGACTCGGACGGAGTAGGTTTTGGATACAGAATGGGGTCAGTTCCAAGATAGATTTTTTTGCCATTATGCAGGTGAGATATATAAGGCGATTTGATAGTTGCAACTAGCCTGTTTCTTGGTAGACCTCGCGCGTGTGAGTCAGTCTTTGAGCCCCCGTGAGGAGCCGGCAAGCCTTATTCAGAGTGATTGAGACACGCCTTAGTGCCGTGGTGGTAGCTGAGCCATATATAATAAGGCCATAGTCAATGATAGAGATTATGGAACTCTGTACAGCTATCCTCAATGCCGCTTGGTTTAGAAATTGACGGTTTCGAAATAGTATTCCAAGATGTTGGTTCACTGTTTTTGCCGTGTTGTCAATGTGGGTTGCAAAGGTGAGCCCTTGGTCAAAAGTGATGCCAAGGTATTTGAAAGTATTTACTTGGTCCAGTGTATTTCCAGCAGAGATTTGTATGGCTAGTGGAGTATTTCTATTTTTGTTTTGGTGATTGGTAAAAAGCATGGCTTTTGTTTTTTTGTGGTTAAGCACAAGTTTACTATCCAGGAACCACTTTTCAACACTAGGGAAGGCAATTTGCAGGCTTTTTCGTAGGGAGTTTGGGTCTTTGTGAGTGGAGAGAATTACGGCATCATCAGCGTATAAGATTATTTTTTCCAGGCAGAAATCTGGGAGGGAGTTAAGGAACAGGCTAAAGAGGAGCGGGCCAAGAATAGATCCCTGTGGTACACCCGAGTGGACTGGTTTGAAGTCGGAGAGTTTATTAGAGATTTTACAGCCTGTGATCGATTTGACAGGTAACTTTTTACCAAGCACTGGGACCTTCAGCCAGGCCTTGGCTGGTCAGTAGGGATGTGAGTAGGCCATGATGGACTGTGTCGAAAGCTTTAGTGAGGTCAACAAAAGACCGCACGGTTTAGCACCCTTTGTCCAGGGCTGAGTGGACTTCTCCAGAGAAGTCAAGTAAGGCTGTTGTAGTACTATGTCCTTTCCTAAAGCCGTGCTGTTGATTACAGAGTAGATTGTACTTGTCCAGGTAGTCAGAGAGTTGATTTGCCACTATACGTTCAAGTGCTTTGGAGAGGGGTGGGAGTATTGAGATCAGTCGATAGTTACCTGTTGAGGTTTTGTCCCCCCCTTTGTGCACTGGCGTGACTATGGCAGACTTCCATTTGTTGGGAAATTGACTTTGGCAAAGGGACAGATTAAGAATTTTGGTAAGGGGGTGGATCACTTCGTCCAGGGTGAGAGACAGGATTTTTAGATCTAGGGTGTCATTACTTGTTCTAGATTTGGAGCAGGCCTTTTTTTATATATTTATAGGCTTCGTGCACTTTGATTTTCTTGAAATAAAATTGTGGTTTGTCTCGAGGGGTGTTTTGTGATCCTAGTTTAGGCACAGGTAAGTCCGAGAAGAAATCTGGGGGGAGGACCCCACTGAGGTCTGTGAAAGTCTTATTTAGGGCATCAGCAATAGTCTTTGGGTCAAGAGTGGTGGATCCATCAACTTTCATAATGGTGGGTGATGATTTTGATTGCTTACCCATTATATTTCGGATGTTGTCCCAAAAAGCTCTTCCATCACCCCAGGTGGATTCAAGGGTGTTTTTGAAATAGGCGCTCTTCATTTGCCTAATTTGTGTGGTGCATCTGTTACGTGCCTGCTTGTATTTTAGGGTATCATGCAGTGAGCCTGTGTCCCTGGCTATGACCCAGAGGTGGTCCCAAGCCTTGAGCTGGGCAAGTAGTTTGGCAGTGATCCATGGATTTGATAGTGCTTTGATTTTACGCCTTTTTACTGGGGCGTACAAATCACATGCAGTATTAAAGGTTGTGATGAAGTATTCAAGTGCAGCATTAACATCAGTCACTTCGAAAATTGGTGTCCAGTCCAGTTGCAGGAGATAGGTCTTTAATTTGATAAGATTCCCATGAGGCAATACTCTGCTTGACATAACTTTGGGTGGTGGCTTGAGAAATTTATTAGACCAGGTACAGGACACTGGTGAGTGGTCACTGAGAGAGTCAGCACAATGTTAACAGCATAATGATCAAATAGTATAGGTAATACAGTTACTACAAACGGGAACACACATAATGTAAAAACTAGTTTACAGAAAAAATTAGAGAGACCAACTGACCGTATATCTAGGAGGTTCACACCAGAAGGGAACTGCAATTCGCCTCTGTGGATTTTCTGTGACCTGGAGTGCTGGCATCATCTGTTCTCATGCATGACTTGGGGCTGTAACAGGTAAAGGAGGCAACAAGATGCAGTAGCCAAGCTCCAGACATAAGAATAAACCAGTTCAATGGAAGAAGTCATGCTAAGGCTAGCAACCAAGAATGAAAAAATGTACATTTTGTTGTCTCATTCAAATAAACTCTTATTTATTTAAGTATAGTTATTCGGTGCAGTACACCCCACTGAGCACCAAACTTTTTGAGTACCCTCGTGCCCTTTCTCAAGACGCTTTGAGAAAGAGCACAAGGATGCTCAGAAATGTTTGAGCGTTCAGTGGGGTGTGCAGCACGGATTAACTATGCTTAAATAAATTAGCTTATTATTTGAATCAGACAACCAAACGTATGTTCTTTCTTTCATTCCTGGTGGCTAGCTTTAGCACAACTTCTTTCACTGAAATTACTTAGGGCTGACAGCCCTTTTCTAAGCACTCTAAGGAGTTCCTGTGTCACAGTGAATTTGTGTTTGTTCACACCAGAAGAGAGCACTGTATCATCCAGTTAAACACATCTATAGTCTCTTGGGCATAGCGTCCTATGCTTTCTCGGCTATCGCAACTCCCTCCGACTCCAAGCTGTCACGTGCCACTGATTAATTCAAAGTGCATCACGGACTAGAATATGGACATGCTCATTTACATGTTTCACTCACCTTCTGACTTCCCACTAAACAAGAACTACTGAATTGCGCGGATACTCCTTTAACCTCAATACCTAAAACTCCGGTGCAACTTCTCCTGAACAGTCAATTGTATAAACATTAACAGTAACAATAATTCTGCTGATCACTTCCACCAATATGTAGATAAACAGACCCACTCCAAAGTCCCCGAAGTTCACAGACTGATAAAACAATCCAAAGGAAAAAGCCAAAAGTGTAGGAACCCAGACTGCGCTTTATACAGCAAACAGTCCGGAGCAGACCAAGACAGTTAAGATCTGGTGGCTGTGCTCCTTTTAGTCCATTTATAACATTGGAAACTGACATATACCTCCTTGTCTTCAATATTCATGTTATTGGCATCCGTGTCTTGCAGCCTCCGCTGCTGCAGTTTAGCAGTCAGCTCTCCTGCTGCCTTAGGGTCTGTAAAGGTGTGCATCTTATTGTCAAGTGTAAGCTGTAGTTTAGCAGGAAAACAGAGTCTGTATGAGATCCCAGCCTCTGTCAATTGAACAGTCACCCCTACAAATGTCTTATGCTGCATCCTTGTGGTGTCAGAGTAATACAGGGGAAAGATAATTTTTTTGTTCATCTCTGAAAATAGGGGATTGATCCCAGTGATCGTCCCTTGCAAACACAGAGTTCAGTACCATCAATAACATTCTCAGGCCAAAGTCTGTCATGCTGGCCCTCTAAATGGCAATCCCATAGGTTTTACTACTGCCACTGCATGGGCATGTTCCAGCTCTTCAGGCAGCCAGTGTTCGAGAAACATGGCCAAGCTGGCACCCTCAGTACTCTCCGGGATGTCCAGAACTCTAAACATCAGAGGCTATTCACCTATATTCTTGAGCCTTTACACCCTAGATTTAAGCTTGCTATGTTCTTCAACATTCACAGCAGCCGTAGCAAGGGCTTTGCTGGCCAATTTCCCCAATTCGTCCACAGCCACTGCAATCCCGATCACTTCCTGTTCTACCTGCAGCAATCGTTTGGTATAAGAATCCACCTTTTTGTCGATTCCCTGTACCGATTTCATAAGGGCAGTAATGGCATGATACAATGATTCTAAAGACAGCTTGCCTCTGTCGGTGGCTGCGGTGCTTCATCTGGCTTGGAAGGCCCAGTGGCACTGAATCTTGTTTAGAGATGGTTTTCATTTTACCCATCTTTAAAAAACGGAATAACTCACTGCTATATACTTTTATCAACAGCTCTGTCAAATTTTGGGTTTCGAGACACAGGTAAATTATGAAGAATTAAGCTTCTGAAAGTCAGATTGTCTCAAAACTCCAGGAAATGTGACTTCCCTGCCAGGCTGCTCTGCACCCCAAAATGTTTAACTTGAACTGCTGCGACATGAATTTCTAGGGCAGCTAAAGCTTTTCTCTGACTTTATATTCTACCTGTATTATCTTCATCCTGCAAAAAGCAAGGAACTGTACACTGCTGCTACCCATAATGCTCTGTACTAGGTTTGAGGCTTTACTGTGTATTTATATAGCTGGGAACTGAAAGAGGATCTCAGAAACCGAGAGTTCTGGATATTTCGCATCTCGCTGTATCCTTTTAAAGATCTTTCACACTGCTCTTCTTGTGAATTGTCTGTCCCGCGCACACACTCTGTGTGTACTTAATGTCTGTTTTCTGACACATACAGTTCTGCCCACCTGCCCTATGCTGGACAAAATACAAACAAAATTAATCAGTTACTCTACGCAAACCTCCCAAGGGCACAATCTTCACAAGTATCAAATATTTTACTATATCAATGTGGGAGGTGAGGCAATATGTTCATAAGTTAACAAAACAAAATGTAAGACAATCTACATGCACCTATTTTTTTTTCAGATCAAGCACTACATTCTTCTACAAATATTGGGTGTAAAAGAGGGTCAGATACAGGGTTTACAACAACTGGATGACCTCAACAAGAACAATGTTTTGGGGAGCTTTCAGAAGGTAAAAGCAAAATAAAAAAATTAAAAAATAGTGACATCTTTACATGTGTATTGCACAGAAGCTGCAGTGCTTGTATGTTAGGGTTGAGTTAGTGTCAATGAGGCTTTGACACTATCCGAGTGGCCTTATCCCACAGTACTGTGAAATTTGGTGTGCACTCCTAGTCCTAGAGACTTTTTTAATTGCTGAATTTGGCAAAAATCAGTTTGATGGTTCAAATGTTATTAGTAAAATTACATTAAATTACCCCAGTTGTTCCCCATCAGACAGCACAAAAACTACCTCAATTAAAATTAGAAACTGACAGATGTCTTAGATTTTGACCCAGCGCAGGGCATTTTTGTGGTTTGGAAACAGAAGCTTTTTTTCTTTCTGAGTTACACAGTTTTAAAGTTTAAAAATCCCACGCATGCATGGACCACTTGGAATAGCTGAAAAAATGCAACAATTTTTTCAGCGTTAAACTAGGATTGAACACAAACTTTAGAAGCTAAAAGCTAAAACATTACTGAACTCTAAATGTCTGCAATTGTTTGGTTTCTCAGACAGCAATATAGTGAGTCATCTAAGACTTTTAGAAACACATTTTTGTTTCTAATTTTGTGCATTTCTATGCAAATTCTAAAATGGTTGTGAAACTGTACAGTATCTTAGTCCTGTATAAACAATATGTTTAAAGGTTCAAAACACACAAAAATAGATGAGAACACTATGGTGAAAAAAATCAATCCAAAATTTAACAAACATACAACTTGTCTTCTTTTTTTGGTTTTTCTATTATCTTTTTATCCCCCCCTTCCCGTTTTCACCCCTCCATGTTCCTTGGCTGCGCGCACACATGTGGAGGCAGGCACACGCTGCGCCTGAGGTGCCCTCCAATGACTTGTCGCCCCCTCTCGCCTATGCTAGCCATCAGACCTCCACCTGGTGGCAGAAGAACTATGGGGGATGACAACCACCCAAGAGAGGAGATCTGCCTTTGGCAGCTCAATCCTGGTTCTACCCTCCTCCCCCCACGTGCCTGCTCTCCGACGACCCAAGTCCGTTCCCAAACCTGGATTGCGGGTGTGACGCGAGGTAAGACATCCAGCACCTCAGCCCTCTACACCACTGGGCCAGCATATAACTTGTCTACTGCTCTGTGCAGGGCCTGAAGTGCCCCGGCAAATTAAATTAGGACTCACATCCTTCTTCAAACATGGCCAAAAGAGCCCTGCATGTCCAGGTTCAAGCAGGGCCAAAATCTGCACAAAGCAGTTCAGGACTCACCTGCTGCTTTGCGCCAGGACCTGCAGGAAACAAGTCGGGACTGTCCTGCTGCTTCACACAGAACCCAAGGGACCCTGCTTGAATCAAGTTAGGACTCACCTCCTGCTTCATACAGCACCTAAAAGGCCCTGCACAAGGCATTTAGGACTCACCTGCTGCTTCATGCAGGGCCCAAAAGGCCACCACGAAACAAGTTAGCACTCTCATGCATGAAGCAAGTTAGAACTGCACTTTCTGAAATTATATAAAACAATGGCTGGAAATGAAGAATTCTGAATAACTGGCAACTTTCTAACAGGGTTGCATTAACAGCTTTAAGCCCTCATGTACTATACAACAGTTAGAATTTTAACTTCAAAACAATCATTTGAAAAAAAACAACATTTTAGTTTAATAATACCACTAGGCACATCAGGGGACAGGTCAACTTTGTTAATTTAACCCTAAGGGCATAAGACCCCACCCCTTGCTGGTTAGATCAACAGATGGTAACACAACCCTTGTCATGCCTTAATGCTTTAAAGTAAGAAATTTCATTGCAAAAAAACTACATTAATGCAAATGTTAGGGTTACAAAGTCACAAAAACAGGGAAATGTGGAATTCAGGTTTTTTCAACCCTAATGGCCACCTTCCTCCCCTGCCCATAGCTATGTGACTCAATGCCAAGCTACAGTTCCAGGGCTATGTGACTTATACGTCTGCTGCTTTAAACTGCAGGTCTGGGGCCCTGCATTAAGAAAGTTATGACTGACTGGCTTGGTATGGGGCCATCAAGGCCTTGCGCGAAGAAAGTTATGACTGATCTCATGCTTTACACAAAGAAAGTTATGATTGATCCTTCAGGCACTATGTGATGTAGAAGATTTGTTGGGCACAGTGCCAGACCTGTAGCTTGAAGCAGCATACCCCTGGGGCACAGCCCCCGGACCTGCAACTTAGCCTTGTCACGAGGCTAGAGGTTGAGGGTGCGGGCACTAGGGTGTAGAAAACCAAAAACTAATGCCACACTCCCCTGCTTTTGTGGCTTTGTAAATCTAACATATGCATTAAAAAGCAGCTGAGATCCATGGGGCAGGCAACTCACATCAAGGAGCTGTGTGCCTGAGGAGTTATGCAAGCCAGTTTGAATTTTTTGAGCAAAGTACAGTATACTGCTGTTATGTACCTTAACGCTCTATGATCTCACTTCTGAGATCTTACTGAGCAGTCCAGGACAGATGCAACCCTACCAACAAAATTTGCATTGTGATAATATGAAGTAAGGAACAGGTCTGCACCACTAATGCTTAAGTGCAAACATTACTGGGGCAGTGCCTGCCTTTACTTTCATATCTTTAACATAGATAACTTTGAAAACAACTGTACATGTTAAGGGGGGTAATATTACTTTTATATAAGCATTAGACGGGAAAATTATTTCTTGACCTATCCAAGGCGTTCAATGTTGTTAATCAGGGTTACCTGCTTTCAACACTCTCAGATCTCTGCCTTTTCCCAGCTTCTGTTTCTTAGCTCCAGCATTATTTATCAAACAGAAAACAGCCAGTCTTACTTAGTTCTACGGTCTACCCCCTTGGATGGCATAAAAATAGGTGTTCCTCAGGGTTCTGTCCTGGGCCCCACATTTTTTAGTACTTTTTTGAATTCATTACGTTCTATCATCCAGAGCATGGACACTCGCATTACTGTGTACACTGATATTGCACTGTATAAGTCTGGTACCAAGTATAGTACAAAACTGGTTGTTAGAGAAAGGAATGTTGATGAATACAATAAAAACTAAATTCTTACTTTTTGGTTCTCGGCAAAAGTTAAAACAGTCCAATTCAGTTGTGTCACTTTGTGATTTGGATGGTGGAGACATTGACCAGGTTAAATATTTTTGATATCTTGGATTTATTTTGGATCAATCTCTTTTGTGTCAAGATCATGTTGATTACATGATCAAATCTACCCACATTTGTTTAGGGTGGTTGTATCAACTAAAAAAATGTTTATCATTAAATTCTTCAAAAAGTTCTGGCCTAATCTCTACTACTGTCTTCCAAAGATTATGGTCTTCCATTATATGCTTCGGGCTCTTCATCAGTGCTCCAGCATGTAAAAATTCTTTATCGCTCTATTTAATGATTTGCTGGTTCTGCACATCATTTAACTCATCACTGCGATTTATAAAGTAAATTGGGTTGGTTATCTTTTGATCAGAGAGTCATTTATTTTGGTCTGATCACTTTCAAAAGGCTTTATATTCCACCTATTCAATATTTTTTCATGTCCTGTTTTCATGAATCCCCAAATTCACATAATACTAGATCTGCATATATTCAGTCTCTAAGATCTCAGCCATTTTTGTATTGTATTGTTAAGTTATGGAATGCTCTACCTGGCTCATTGTTGTCTCTTGGTTCCCTGTATGTATTTAAAGTGATTTATGGAAATTCCCCAAATGCCTTTTTCACATGGTATGCCATTGCCAGCCATGCTTCAGATGTTGAAGCTGAAATTTGTTTTGTAAAAAAACAGATCTGTCATAGTCTTTTTTTACGTTTTATCAGAGCTTTGTTTCTGGCTACTCTCCAGTTTTCTCTGGCCACCCCCCAGAATGATGTCATGGCAAGGGAACTGTCAATGTTTTATATACAGCAACAAGGAATTCTGGGTAAATTATAACACTGACTTAAATATTCCTCACTCGGAGGTAGAGTCTCTTATTTTCGTAGTGGTGACTGCAGTATAGCACATAATATGTAGATGTACATAGCAAGGCATTGTGGGTACAATAAGAAGTTGTTTTCCAATTTCCTTACTGTGAGGTGCAGTCTCATATTCCTGTAGTGGCTTTAACAATATAAGCTTTCATATGTTTATTTTCAAAGCAAGACATTGTGCATACAGTACCTAGCTGACAAGACGTTTTTACTGAGAGATGTAGTCTCCCATTTCTCTAGTGACCACAGAAATATAATAGCCTGTATGCTAATTTACATAGTGAGGCATTGTGGGTACAGTAAATAGCTGATTTTTCGGTCTCCTTAATCAAAGTGCAGTCTCCTATTTCAATTGTGTTTCCAACAGTACAGTTTGTAGAAAAGCTTCTGGAAAAATGTTTTTTGTGATGCAGGTAGGACAAAAAGCTAATTTACTATTCTGTGTAGACGTTTCACTTTTACTGCCTGCTCATGAAATGACAGGTCTGAAGTGACAGCTCCAGTCAGAATGTGGGAGTGTGATGATACTTTTCTATGTTTATATTATAGGGCTTGAATGGCTGTAAGTAGCTCAGGAGTGTAACGATGGATTAATGATTACACGGCGCTGGGCTGCTTTCAGCCAATCAAATCACTAAACTTTTTTCTATATGTGTTATAATGCTCGATACAGTTACTTGCAAACAATGTAAAGAGTCAGCTAAAAATTGGCAGTCTCCCTTTAAAAACTTTGTTTCCCTTGTATGATGTCACAGTTGGGGGCTGCAGCACTGAGAAAAAAGGGGCAGGGTTATGCAAATGAAACACTGCACAAAAATAAAAGGATTTTTTTTTCATGGAAAACAGCACTGTTTGGTTGTTTAAATGATAGACGACTGATTCACAACTCCTACAGGTTACTACTCCTACTTGCTATGGCAAACTTGATAAATCACTTTTAAGAAACATTTAAAGCTGTGTTGTCTGCACAATTCTCAATGTTCATGTAATTTCTACTGTACTGTTATTAGATGTCATCATTTTTCAGGTCCTCCTTGAAAATAGGCATTTGATGCTCTTGGGATTTATCTGGCCAACAAATTTTATATAAAAAAATAAAAATGCACCCCCTTAATATGTGTAACTGGCTAACAGCTGGGTATATGACATCTGTGTCGGTACGTTTCCTGTATTTTTGGGGGGCTGGCTGACCCATGGGGTACTGTGCGTGTCCCAGTTTGTTTGTTACAGACAACTCACCGAGTAATGTGAGCAGTTCTAAGCTCCTCAATACAAACAGGACATTGAGGCAGCCAAAATGGTGCAACACAGAGACACCATAATGATCAGAGTATGTAGGACAAATGCTCTCAGGAACCTGGAGACCCATAACACATCTTCATCATTGAGAAACGGACACTGAAGAGCGGCACAAACTCCGCCTTCTGCATACTCCAGGGTTATCAACAAGCTTGAGCAGATGAAGATGATCAGTCTGGTGTGCTCCAGCAAGATGTGAGGATATGCCCTGAAACTAAGAGAAGGGAAGTGTAGGGTTAACTTTAGCAAGCACTTCTCCCACTGGTGATGAACCTATAGAACAGCTGACCAGTGAAGACAGTGCATGCCTTCAAGGTAAGCCTGAGCAAATTTCTGATTATCAGGGGAATCGCCTAGTACCCCTGGTAGTAGAGTGGGTGGGATATCTCTATTAATTAGTACTTGCTTGCACAGCATACTTAGTTCCCGATTAAGAAGCGGTGGGGTGGGGGATCTGATGGACGAGTCCCTTGCAACTTTAAATGACTGATGTTACTATACTTAAGCTTCCCTTACCATGGTTTTGTCACTTTTGCGAACACTTTGAAAAACAATGTTTAGCTACAGTTCATCTTACATTTAATAGATTTTCTTTTTCTCTTGTTGTCCACTACTCAGCTCATTTACATGGAAACAAGATCCTTGTCAGTGACAGTTAACCTACTGCTGCTGTGCCATCCTTTGCTGAAGTCATCATCCTCGGTTTGTGGCACCATAATCATTTCCACAACAGCAAACTGATGTCTCAGCGGATTGTGTCCTGAGCACATGGTTAAGAAGCAGAAACAGATGAACTCTAGGAAACAATGATCCTTGTTCCACGTAAAAGAATAAAGGGAACAGAAATGCAGACAATATAAAAACATAAGCCAAATTGTGTCTAAATAGTACCTTTTTCAAAGTTTTCTCAAAGGGATAAACTCAGTTTAAGTAAACAATAAGCCACAACAGGGTGTTCTTACGTAAGCCACAACACACAATGGGGTGTGAATTAAAGTATTTTAAAAAATGAGTAAAGGAAATCCTACATTGTGATTGGTCTGGAAACACGTCCTTAAAGGACAACTACCCCGTGACTGGCACTTAATGCCAAGCAGGACACAGCACGTGGTACATATCTATGGCTATCAGAAACTTCAGGAAAAAAAATTCTGGCAGCCACGTTACAGCTATAAAGCCCCAGTAATTGCCCTAACACTGTAACTGCATTTTTAAAACTTTTGCCACACCAAACACATGAGATACTTAATATTACTAAAAAGCCCATTGCGCAGCATAAACTAGCCCAGTTTTTTCCCCACATTCTTTCACTGCAGGCCTGTAATCTTCAGCCCGAGTTGCTGCTGCTACCTCCCATGCTGTGCAGTTCTGTCCACCCTCCCAGCCAGCTGCGACCTCATCTCCTGCACTCCTGGCAGCAATCAAGCCTTTCTTTATACAGTGTATGAATAGCAATGTTGAGTGCTGAAACCGCAGCAGTCAATGTTTTTTTGATTTTTACACACAAGTCTGCCAGTGTTAATGTTGATCGCCGAAACTGGGAGCACAAAAACCAAAAATAGAGCTTTCTAATAGTACTCTCACTCATGCTTGCTGAAAGCTGCAGCTTCCACTGACAACTGAGAGCCATGGGCACTCTCTCAAAGCCACGGCTTTCACTTAGCAGAAAATTCCAATCCATAACTGGTACACAAATAAAAAAATACAATTGTGGACGAGTGGGGGTGGTGAGGAGATTACTACATTTTATTCTTGTGGGCTTGTGGACTCTTGGAGTTAAAAGGACTCCAAGATAATAACAACATAGTTCTGTAAAGGGCAGGTCATGTCAGACTAACTTTATCAAATTCTTCAATGGTGTTTCGCAAGACCTGGATAAGGGCAAATCGCTGGATGTACTATATCTGGACTTCAGTAAGGCTTTCGATTTGGCATCTCGTATTAGATTGGTGAAGAAGCTGGGTGATACTGAGGCTGGAGATGTGACTGAATGCTGGGTGGAAAATCAGCTTCATGACAGGATACAGAGGGTGGTCATTAATGGTGCCAAATCAGGGGGTAAAGAGGGTGACAAGTGGCATGCCTTAAGGATGGTTTTTGGGCCCTGTGCTTTTCAACATGTATATCTGTGGCCTACAGTATGTACGGGAATAAAATGCAGGAAGCCACTGTTTGCTGATAAGACAAACATTTCTGGTGGCATGGACAGTAACAAAGGGGTAAAGCAACTAAAGGAGGATCTCATGAAATGGTCCAGTATTTTGTAGTTAAAATTCAATGCCAAAAAGTGTAAGGTCATTCACTTGAGTAACAAAAATCCTAAATTTGAATACTGAATGGCAGGGGTTCGCTTGACACAAACTTCAGAAGAAAGGGAACTTAGGAGTCAGAATCAGTGACAGTCTTAAAAACTTCTGTGTACTGCATATGGTAAAGCAAACAGGATGGTGGGATGCATAGGGATGGCATTCTCTAGCAGGAGAAAGGAAGCAATCCTTCCATTGTATAGATCATTGGTTAGACCTCATCCTAGAGTAGTACTGTGTCCAGTTTTGGAATCCACATTTAAATACAGATAGGGACCATCTAGAATCAGTTCAGAAAGTGTGACCAAAATGATACATGGTGAGCAGGGAGATTTTATGGAGGAGAGATTAGAGGGCCTAGGACTATACTCATTGGAGGCCAGAAGCAAGAGAGGCAATGAGGTGATATAACTGAAACCTTTAAGTATCTAAAGGACATCAGTAAAGTAGAATATCAAGAGCCATTTATCCTCCAAGAAGGTAAAATCACTAAGGGGCACAACATGAAGCTGTGGGGGGGGGGGGGATAGGCTCAAAAGGGATGTTAGAAAGTTCTTTACAGAAAGGGTAGTGGATAAGTGGAACCAACTACCACAGGAACTTGTTAATATTCAGACTCTTTATGCATTTAAATGTGGCTGGGACAGATTTAGGGGACTCAGTGGAGAGACTCGAAATGGGAAGGGTAGCATGGTAGGTGTGTAAGTGAAATATGGTCTCACCAGTACTAGACTGGTATCAAGACCAAGTTACCGAAGAGACAGGGTGGACCAATAGTCTTTTTCTGCCCATAAAATTCTCTGTTGCTCTGCTTCTATATAATAAAATAACAGGCACCCTCTACACGCATCTGACAGAACTGCAAAATCCAATTTCCACTGCAGACTATGAGAACTACTTTTACACAAACGCAAACACATTTAGCTATTTTTA
The DNA here is from genome assembly GCA_016271365.2 of Neoceratodus forsteri. Lineage (NCBI taxonomy): Eukaryota > Metazoa > Chordata > Ceratodontiformes > Ceratodontidae > Neoceratodus > Neoceratodus forsteri. The sequence continues at coordinate 487,457,701 of CM057451.1, read as the reverse complement.
TATATTTGTTCATTTTATTTTAGATATTTATAACTAGGACCCATTTTGTAAGTGCAATAACACATTCCAGGGGTGTGTGTTGTAGTCTAAGAGCTGTTTCCAGGTGCTAAAGGCACTCTGCGTAAGTGCCTTGTGCCTCACTACATACCTGGGTCATGCTCTTATCAGACAACCCATGCTCCATCTTGTCTTATTACTAACTTAGTGCAAGGTCATGAGACGCATTTCAGCTGACCATGTTGATGGATTTTCCGATACCATTTTATAAAAGGATTCTAATGCATGCCCGCAGGTGAGTAAGGCATGAAGCCAACTATCCTTACACCCTGGGAAGTTCGTTCAACCCCTTTAATGCACACCTTAAAGTGGCTTATACAATGGTCCGCTACTCTGATATGTAAAGTGAGAAATTTTTAATATGATTTTTTTCTTACATAAAATCTCATATCTTCGACATGACCTCCTCCAGTTGATAACATCACTGGGTCTGGCACAAGCAGTTGCTTCTGCAACCCATCACCATGGCCACACTCTGGACTTGGTATTCCCACTGGGGCTTGAGATCATGAACCTCAGGACTGATCAAGTCACCTGGTCTGATCACTGCAAGGTAGAGTTCTCATTTGGGGCACCTCTGCTAGTCTCTTCCCTGTTGAGATGGTCAGTATCACCCTTTAAGGAGAGTGTCCCCAGAGGGACTTTTGGTGGTAGCCGATTTGTCTGGTGTGAGTATGCATGTATGAGCAGGCGGTGGCTGCCTATAATAAGGCAGTCTCTGAAGTGCTCAGTGCCATTGTACCAGTCCGTAAATGACAGATCTTCTCACTTGAGATCCCCATGGTTTGATGGTGCTCTCAAGGAGATGAAGATTAAGGGTCGGAAGTTGGAGCATTGCTGGCAGAGGATCCGGTGCAAGGAGGACAAGCTGGCCTTGAGAACTCACTACTGTGAGTATCAAGGGGCAATCAACCATAAGAAGGCAGTGTTCCTGTCTAGGGAGATTACTGCAGGGAGGAACAGACCAGCTCAGCTCTTTCAGGCTGTGGACAGACTACTTCATCTTGTCTGTCTGCAGCTGAAAAGAAAATTTTCAATCACGCTGTGAGAACAGTTTGCTCAGTTCTTCTCTGACCGGGTGTCTTCTGTTCAGTCCGGGTTCTCCACAGTGGGGAAAGATCAGCTCCGCAGTGTGGGGCCTGGTAGGAATGTACGCATTCCTACTGTCTGGAAGGAGTTCTGGCCAGTGGAGGTGCTGAGGTTGTTGAGATGATCTCGAAGCTGTGGCCCACCGTTTGTGAACTGAACTCGGCCCCGTCCAGTCTCCTAGCGGGATGCACCGAGACCGTTGGTCTGGTGTTCGCTGGGATAATGCAGTGCTTGCTCTCTGAGATCCCCCGACACCCTGAAGGAGGCATTGGTGAGGCCCCTTCTGAAGAAACCATCGCTCAACCATGTTGTCTTGGAGAATTATCAACCCATTTCCAACTTCCAATTTCTAGGGAATGTTGTTGAGAAAGTAGTGGTGCTGCAGCTCGAGGTGCACCTCATGGCCTTTGACATCTATGAGCCATTCCAGTCTGGATTTAGGGCTAGGCACGACACTGAGATGGTGTTGGTCAGGAAGCAAAATGACCTCCTCAGGCGAGAGATAGAGAAGACCGGTCAATTCTTGTTCTCCTTGATCTCTCCAAAGCATCTGACACCATGGACCACATTGTGCTTTTGGATCTCCTTAGAGAGTATTGTGGACTCGCCAGTACGGTCATCAACTGGTCTGAGTCCCATCTCTCGGGCAGGAAGCAACAGGTGGTGATGAGGAACTCCTCCTCCTCCCCAAAGCTCCTGCCATGTGGAGTTCCTCAAGGTTTGATCCTGTCTCCAGTGTTGTTCACGGTGAACATGCTACCCCTGGGAGAGCTCATTAGACATTACAGTCTGGGTTTTCACTGCTACGCAGATGATACCCAGCTGTAAACATCCTTTGCCCCTGGAACAAAAGACGCCATGGAAGTACTAAATAATTGCCTGGCTGAGAAACAGGACTGAATGTTCTCTAACTGGTTTAGGCTGTATCCCGGCAAGAAGGCAGTGCTGGTGATCGAGCCTGGTCATGGGCGTGATGGGAAAGCTTCCGAGGTGGCAACAGGATTGGTCCTGGGATCCACCACATAGATGGCATCCTCTAGGGTGAGAAATCCATGCATCTTCCTTGATGACAGGCTGAAACTTGATGCTCAGGTGTCGTTTGTTGTCCAAAGTGGTTTCTACCACTTAAGGAATGTCACCCAGATTAAACCCCTAGTTCTGCCCGAGGACCTGCTCTCACTAGTGCACGCCTTTGCTACATCCAGGTTGGACTACTGCAATGCTATGTACTTTGGGGTCAGTGGGGGGCACCTCCGCTGACTGCAGCTAGTGCAGAACACAGCAGCCAGGTTACTGACGGGTCTGTCTAGGTCTTGTACGTGAGCCCGGTCCTGCAGATCTGCATTGGCTGCCTGGCAGGTGGAGGATCATCTTCAAGGTGGGCTTGCTCACCTGTAAGACCCTATATGATTTGGGCCCTGGCTACCTGACCAACCTCCTTACACCTGCCATTCCAGTCTGCTCCTCCACCGGAGGCCTCCTTGTCGTTCTGAGGGCCAGGCTCAAAACTTCAGGTGACTGTGCGTTTGAGGTGGTCGGCCCTGTCCTTTGGAACTCGTTCTCCTTATCTTCGAGGGAGGCCCCATCAGTGGAGGCATATATGAAGGGTCTGAAAACGTATCTTTTTAGAGAGGCATTTCCAGACTAACTGCAGTTGATTTTAAATTGTTTATTTATTATTACTATTTATTGATGCCAATTTATTATATAATTTTAATTCTGGAGTTTGAGACCCTTGTACAGCTTTGATTTTGTATGTTGCTGGTGTTTACCCAGTCTGTTCTAACCTTCTGTAAGGTGCCCAGAAGAACCCCCGGAACTGGGCGACATATAAATAAAGTTCACCTTAGTTTACCATTTATTTAAATACATTTTAAATGGAAAAATGACATACAAGAAGTACTCCCCAGTTTTGCAGGTTTTGAGGCTTTTTTTGCGTTGGTAATGAGATCTGGTACCCGACTATGCGTTGCAAGCTTTTAAATACATGGTCATGTGATTTCTTGCAGCCATATAATGGGATCTGACAAAGCTTGCTCAATATGTCGAACCCTTGTCACATGGTGGTGGGAAATTATACCTTAATCTACACGTGTCATGTATTAATCCTTCCTGAACCTCCTTCAATCTGACTTAACCTCCCCGTGCTCACCAAACTGCTGATTCAACTGTTCACAGCTTGTAAAGCCCTTTCGAATATAGTGTATGTAGCAGGGATGCTTGGAATCATGGAATCTGAATTGGATTCCTCAGTTTCCCAGCTTTTTTCTGGAATACAGATTTCTGCTACTCAGGCCAAGAAATCCAAACTCTAAAAATCCCTTAAAGTGGAATCGGAATCTGATTTCACATCCTAAATCCTACCCCCCCCAACCCCAAGTACAGTTAAAGAAGCTCTCTCACTCACTTTTACCTTAATGCTCCAGAGTCTGGAAGTATAGGCGGCTGTGGTCACGATGAGATAAGGGTGGGACTTTATCCAGGCATCCACCATAGTATTGTCCTTTTGTTCCTCCTCACAGCCTTCCAATCTTCACTCGGCTGCTATCCCCACCGCCGTACCCTAGCTCAACCTCACAGATTATAAGGAAGTATAAGGAAACACAGAAGGAGCAGGACAGAAAACTGCACCAGTTAAAATAGAAGGAAGTGGGGAAAGCAGTCAAAATAGCAAAGGCCCAAACTGAGGAACAGACAGCCAACTCAGTTAAGAAGGGGGATAAAAAAATCTTTTATAGGTACATTACGGAGTGAAGCAAGACCAAGAGAGGGATAGTGAGGCTTAATAAAGGAGAGGGAAGTGGGCACAGGGTGACAGTGAAAAAGCAGGAATACTGAACGAACACTTCTGCTCAGTATTCACAAATGAAAAAGAAGAGGAGGAGGTACTTAAACCAAACAATAGAAGCACTCTGGATAGGGGGGTCGATATCAGTCCATTCACAGAAAAAAGGGTCTTGAAAGAACTCCTAAAACTGTAGGTGGACAAAGCAATGGGGCCTGACGGGATTCACGCCAGAATAATAAAAGAACTAAGGGGAGAACTAGTGACACCACTGACTACCCTTTTAACAACTCATGGGAGGATGGTGTGGTACCTGAGGACTGGAGCCTTGGATGTGATTCCCCTTCACAAAAGTGGAAGCAAGCCAGAGGCAGGAAACTACGGACCTGTTAGTTTGACCTCAGTGGTAGGGAATGATGGAATCACTTCTGAAAGAAAGAACTGTTGAGTACCTAGAGGCCAGCAGGGCACAGGACCCAAGGCAGCATGGATTCACAGCAGGAAGGTCATGTCAGATGAATCTAATAGATTTCTTTGACTGGGTGACCAAAGTAGTAGACCAGGGAGGGGCTGTGGACATGGCCTACCTAGACTTTTGATTTCTTTACGTTTAATTTTTTTGAATTAAGAGCAGCAACTGAGTGTGGGCCTGAAACAAACAAAAGGAAAGAGCAACCAATATGTGGGGCTTACAAACGTAAAGAAAACAAAATCACTTGCAACAAAGACTGAGCAGGATGTGTTTTGGAATTAGACAGTTCAAATGAAAGGAATAACTATCTGGAGTACTAATTATCAAGTTTTTTGATGGCACCTCCTGAGGAAGCCAATATTTGTTGGTGAAACATAGAGGGTATGGGCCTGAAAATAAAATAAAAGAACAAAATTTTGGATAAAAAAAGACCTGTCTACTTTTGTGAACTTTTTGTGCCCCCCCCCTTCTTTGGAAAGAAAGAGTTTGCTTCACTGGACACATTGAGAGAGGCAGCACAGTGAAGAACTTCACATGAAAATCACTTTACCCATGGACCATCAGGAGTGATCCTGGAACTACCTAGACTTTACCAAGGCATTTGACACAGTCCCACACGAAAGATTAATAAACAAGTTGGCCAGACTGGGAGTGGGTCCCTGGGTGATAGCCTGGGTAAAACAATGGCTGGACAACAGGACACAGAGGGTAATACTAAATGGAGGCCCGGTGGCGCTGAGGGTTGGCGCTGGAAACCACACCTCTCAAGCTATACTTAGCGGCGGGGAGCAGGCTGGTCGGCAGTGGGAGGAGGATTGAGCATCCCAATCATGCCTCCTCCCACTCTGGGGTGAGATACCAGGGGTGCAGTCACGCACCAGCCCTGAGAGGTGCTGGCGGGAAACTGGACTCTCAGGGTTGGGCGGCTCTGTCTAATGGAGTCAGGGAGGGGGGACGTCTGTAGGCGCTTGAGAGGGACGTGCATTAGCATGTCTCTTCTCTGGATGCTTGTGTCCTTGCGCCGGCATTTCAGGGGCCTGGGACAGGGGGAAACCACAGAAAAACGGAAAAATACCTCCTCGGTTGTCCTAGATGACGACCGCTCTGGGCCATCCAAGACCACCGAATCCGGACAGATCCCGCTGTGCAGGAGGAAGTAAGAGGTGAGACACTCTAGGGGCAGATCCGGAATAGGGGGTGGAGATGATGATGAGCAGCCCGAAGGAGTGGGCACTGAGGGTAGACAGGAAGAGATAAACAAAGTATAAATAAAAAAAAAAAAAGTAGTAAATGGAATCCACTCTGAAGAAAGGGGGGTTACTAGTGGGGTACTGCTGGGTTCAGTACTTGGACCGGTCCTCTTTAATATCTTTATAGGTGACATTGCAGAGGGACTGGAAGGAAAAGTATGCCTCTTTGCAGATGACACAAAGATCTGCAAGAGGGTTGATATAGAAGGGGGGGTGGAAAGGATGAGAAGGGACTTTGCAAGGTTGGAGGAATGGTTAAAGGTATAATAGCTTAGATTCAATGCAAAGAAGTGCAAAGTAATGCACCTGGGAAACAAAAACCTAGGGGAAGTGTACACAATGGGGGGGGGGGGAGTACTAACAACAACAAAAATGGAAAGGGACCTGGAGGTAGTCATATCAGATGCCCTAAAGGTAGGCAAGCAATGTGAGAAGGCAGTAAGGATGGCTGGGGGGATACTAGGATGCATAGGGAGAGGCATCATCAGTAGAAAACAGGAAGTTGTTATCCCTCTATACAGACAGTTGGGGAGAATCCATCTGGAGTAATGCATGCAGTTCTGGAGACCCCATCACAGCAAGGACATAGACAGGATGGAGGCAGTCTAGAGGAGGGCAACCAAAATGGTGCAGGGTCTGCACCAGAAGCCATACAAAGAGAGATTAAAGGAGCTTAATATGTATACCCTCAAGGAAAGGAGGGAGAGGAGGGACATGATAGAAACTTTCAAGTACCTCAAGGGAATCAACGAAGTCCAAGAGGGTAGCAACTTTCAGAAAAAGAGATGTGCACAAACAAGGGGGCACAATTTGAAGACAGAGGGGGGATGGCTCAAGGGCAACACGAGGAACTATTTTTTTATGAAGAGGGTGGTGGACACATGGAATGGCCTCCCTGAGGAAGTCGTGGGGTCAAAAACAGAGCGGGAATTCAAGAATGCATGGGACAGACATAAGGCAATTCTAGTGGGGGGGTAGGAAGAAGTAGGCTGTTGGTTAACTAGGATCTGCAGTTTATTCAAAAGGTAGGAAAATGGGCAGACTGGGTGAGCCAGGGGGTCCTTATCTGCAGTCAAAGTCTGTGTTTCTATTAGCCGCAGCCCCCAGCTCCAAGTAGTAGTAGTAGTATACCCAGCCTGTACCAAGCAGAGTCTGTCCCATGTCCCAGTGAGTGCCTGGCAAGGCAAGACAATTTTATTTATATGGCGCCCATTCCCTGAGGCTCAGGGCACCTAACATACACAGATACATAATAAAAACAAGTGTAGGGCCGGCTCGGTGGTGCTGAGGGTTGAGGTGCTGGACGCCACACCTCGCGCCACACCGGTGACCTGGGTTTTGGAGTGAACCCGGGTTGTCTTGGAAGGGAAGAGATCGAGCATCCAGGTGACTGCTCTCTCTTCCCAGGTAGGACTCCAGTGAGCTCCCACTTGCAGAGCGGCCTCTGGCGGTGGCCGGAGGCACCAACGTAGTGGCACAACATTTTCAAGGGGGGGGAGCAATGGCACAACATTGCCTTGCCAGCCGCACTCCACAGGGGATTGTACCCACACAAAGAAAAATCCCCCTCTACCTCTGACAGGCAACGGCTCCCAACAGGGCTAGCCGTCACACTCCTAATACCAGGTTTCCGTCTCTGCCCTTTCAGCCACCTCGCCAAGCCAGCTGGGCGTTCTAAATTGTAGACAGAGTGCCAGAAGTGGATAGGTGGTCCCACCCCAGGGGGCCCAGAGCTTGGGGGAGTGCATGGCTGGTAAGCGGGGGAGGGGGAAGTAATCTATATGAGGAATGGAGACCGCGGTAGAACGGACAGGCAAGTTAGGGCTGCCAGAGAGAGTTCGGGGGAGTAATGGAGGTGATAAAAAGAGTTATTAAAAAAATAAATAAACGAGTTAAAATACAATAAAAATATTTTACAATAAAATTCAGTAAGATTAACATAACCCTGTAATGGTGTGCTTCAGGTTACTGGGGAAACCAAACTAATGGTCAGAACACAGATCAATCAGCTTCAAAGGCCTGGTAGAAGAGGTAAGCTTTCAGCCTCAGCTTGAACACTTGAGTCAAGGCAGCCTTCCAAGCTGCAGGTGGAAGCGAGTTCCACAGGGTCGGCCCCACGACACTAAACGCACAGTCACCTGATGTCTGGAGCGGAACCCTGGGAATGTCCAGTAGGCCCCTCAACGATGAGCGAAGGGCGCAAGAAGAGGTCACCGGTGCCAGGAGCTCTGACAGGTAGCCAGGACCCAGTCCATATAGGGTTTTTTGGTGAGCAAGCCCACCTTGAAAAGTAGCCTCCACCTGACAGGCAGCCAGTGCAGAGCATGCAGAACCGGGGTTATATGACTGAACCTCAAAAGGCCCATCAGAAACCAGGCTGCAACATTCTGCACTAACTGCAGTCTGTGGAGGGCCCCTCCCGTGACCCCGAAGTATACAGAGTTGCAGTAGTCAAGCCTGGAGGTGACAAAAGCGTGTACCAGTGTCAGTAGATCATCGGGCGGAACGAGGGGCTTAATATTGGCAATGTTCCACAAGTGGTAAAAATCACTTTTAACAACAGACAACACCTGATCTTCAAAGATCAGTCTGCTGTCCAGGATCACGCCTAGATTTCGCACCCTCGGGGAAGCCACCAGCAGGGCGGACCTCAGGACCAAGTCTGTGTTAGCCCCTGGTGGCAACCCATCACGCCCGCAACCAGGCTCAATTACCAACACCTCTGTTTTATCCGGGTCAAGACTCAGTCAGTTGGAAGCCATCCAGTCATTGATTTTAGCCAGACAGTTAAGCACATCGACAGCTCCAGGTGTTCCAGATGCAAAAGACAAATACAGTTGTGTATCATCTGCATAGCAGTGAAACTCCACACTGTATTGTCAGATGATCTCGCCCAGGGGCAGCATGTACACTGCGAACAACATCAGAACCAGATCAATTCCTGTGGTACTCCACAAGAAAGAGGCGTTAGGGAAGAGGAGAATTCCCCATCACCACCCACTGCACCCTATCCAAGAGACAGGACTCAAACCACCAGATGACAGTTCCAGCGAGTCCACAAAATTCACTGAGCTGATCAAGAAGCATGACGTAGTCCACAGTGTCAAATGCTGAGGAGAGATCGAGGAGTGCAAGAACTGACCCGTCTCCTCTATCTCTAGCCCTGATCAGATCACTATGCACTCTAACTAGAGCCGTTTTTGTGCTGTGTCTGGCTCGAAAACCTGACTGAAATGTCTAATAGATGTCCGAGAACACCAGGCAATCCTCGAGCTGTTAGGCCACTAACTTCTCGACAACCTTGCTCAAAAAAGGCAGGTTGGAGATTGGACGGTAATTCACCAGGATGTCTGGGTCGAGGGAAGGTTTTTGAAGTAGGGGTCTCACCAGTGCTTCTTTCAAAGCCAGTGGGAACAACCCCTCCACCATCGAACACCTGGCACACCTGGCAAACACCGGGCCAACAGCCTCGGCACATCCCATTAAGAAATGCATCAGGGCTGGTTCGCTGACCCCCAGGCAGCTGGTGGTGCTACAAGTTTAACAACTTAAGGCATTTATTGCACTTAGTTTGCAGCACAAATGCACTGACCACTGAGAGGACCTGTCCTATCTCCGGTTCTCCCTGCCAAAACTACCTCCTAGAAGCCCTTGGTTGTGCCTGAGTGACCGGAGAGTTGGCCAACCAAAAACAAAACCCTGGGGTTTAACAGCCAATATCAGACACCATACTGGTCTGATAGTGGCTGCTAACCTTATTCTGGTTGGCCACCTCCCAGATCACTCAAGCACAAGTAGAAGCGTCTGAGTGGTGGTTTGGGTCGGGGCCAGGCAGGGAGAACTACCGAAAGAACGGGGGGTTCTCTCAGACTCGGTGTATTTTACCGGTTGCTGCAGTACAAACACAGCAGGCAGGCCAGGCAGCATTTGATGTATATTCAATGGATGGACAGTTCGACAGCTAAGTGTTAGAAGACACCGGAACACCACAGTCGCCTGAGCCTCTGGCAAAGATTCCAGCCAGCACAGCCGTGGACTAAGGTAAGTGGGAGAGAGGCACAGGTGGAGAATGGCTTTTTTATGTTCCCTTTGGATAGAAGCAGAATCAGATGCAGAATCAGAACTTCCTAATCTGCTCCTATGCCTTAATCAGAGGGCAGAGCAGAATTGGAGCCAGAATTTCCAAAACTGCAGCTAGTTTCTAATGGAACAGATTTCAGCAAAGCTGGGCACCCCTACTATGTAAAAGGTGAGAAAAGTTCCCTAGGCACTGTCAGGCTCTCAGCAGGATTTTCATTTTGAAGGCCCTGGAATCTCTTGAGAAAAAAAAAATGGAGATTCTTCAAAACATTTGAGAAGTCCCCCAAAATTTCATGAGATTCCCTTCATAATTTTTTTAAAGTCCCGGAGAGTACATGTGCAGAAAAAAGTGCAGCATCCCTTCTTACAACATTTGTTGAAAAATGAACACAACTACGGGAAAATTACAAACAAGTAAAAGTGGGAACCCGTACTTTTGCCAAGGCTCGAGAACGCCTCTAAGGTCACAATCAAAATCAGAGTGCAAAACTCACCAACTCCAGACTCTCCTTGTTGTGCAAAGTATAATTCCTTTATTGGTGCAAACAGGAAGATAAAAGATATAATCCAGAGAAATTTTGCAATGAGGCACACATACACACCACTCCCTGGTAATGTCCTGGATCACCTGATGCATTTCGCTCAATGTGAGCTTTCTCTTTACTGTTTGCACCAATAAAAGAATTATACTTTGCACAACAAGGAGAGTCCGGAGTTGGTGAGTTTTGCACTCTGATTTTGACTGTCACCTTACAGATAGTCTCCAGTCTTGGCAAAGGTGCAGGTCCCCACTTTACTTGTTTGTAATTCTCAACTGACCGCAGCAGCACGGCTATCCTGGGTGCGGCAGCACTCTGCCACTAATATGGGAAAATTACAACTGCAGAATCAAGTGCCACACTTGTCAAAATTTGTATCTGTAATTTGGCATTTTATAACACGACCGCGTGCACGGTAGGGATGCACATCACGAAAGCAGCCTCATCCTGATCACTCAACTGAATGCAAAGGACGTAGGTACCCACTCTCCGACCACCCTACACTGCGGCTGAAAAACCTGTTTTTGTTTAAAAATTCCTACGCCAGAAGGTGGATACAGTGGGTATCATCCTCTCCCCAGAAACTCAGTAATTTAAACCCAACAGAACAACACTCCACTGTTGGAATAACAGGGGAGCTTGCGAGGGCCCGCCTCCCTCCCCAGCTCTGAAGAGAGGCCCAGTACCTCACGCATCACTGCCACTGATTTATAATGAGAAAGGGGGGCTCAATTTAAAGATCAAGCCCTTATGGGCCCCCCCAGCTCCCAAAGGTCATAAAGTGTTAATTCCAAGAGGACAGCACTCCGTTAAGAGATTTTACACTGAGCAGTTAAGGAACTGCATTGTGAAGGCATTTCCTACACAGCAGTACAGCTGTTAGCCAAGTGGCTAGAACACCAAGCTGTGTACCAGGACACCTGGCAAACCTGGATTTAAATCCCACAGCCACCACTTGAATACTGTGTGACCCTGAGTAAGGCACTTATCCTCCCTTTGCTCCAGGGTTGCACCTGGAAATGAGCTTAAGTTTTCCCAGCCCAAAATTCTAAAATAAAACAAATTTCCCTTAGTAGGCTTCAAACTTGCAACATTCTGGTACACAGGAGAGAAAGATAATTTCTCAGTTTCCCACCACCACCCTTAATCCTGTATGTCTTACCATTCTGTGCAGTAGCAGAGTACCAGCATACGCTGCCTACTACATTCTTGGTGTTCGCTGGAAAACACCACCAAAAGTGTTACATACAGTAGATACTGTCAGCCGATAAGGGCCTATGGCCCACCCAGCCTGCCCATTTGAGCTTGTAAGATCACTAAGTTTTTCTAGAAGTCTGTTGCCCCTTACCCCTGACCTCCAGGATTCCCTTACGTCTATCCACTGCATTCTTGAATCTTGTGATTGTTTTAGCCCCCACCACTTCCTCAGGCAGGGTGTTCCACTTGTCCACCACCCTTTCTGTGGAGAAATTCTTCCTCACATTTCCGCTTGAATCGCCCTCCCTCCAACTTCATCCCATGCCCTCTAGTCCTAGAACATCTTTTCGCTGCAAAATAGTGTTTTCCTGCACCCTGTTCCTCCCTGTAAGGTACTTGTATGTCTCTATCATATCCTCTCTCTCCCTCCTCTCCCCAAGGGAGTACATATTTAAGTCTTTCAGCCTGTTCTTGTAGGACTTGTGAGGCAATCCCTGTACCATCTTTGTTGCCCTCCTCTGAACCTTGTCTACCCTGTCTATGCCCTTACATAGGTAAGATCTCCAGAACTGGAGACTGTACGCTAGGTGAGGCCTCACTAGTGTCTTGTATAGTGGAATTATGACCTCCCTTTTCCCGTTGGTGATGCTTGCATCCTATTTATGCTTTACCTGCTGCCTTGTCGCACTGTTTTCCTACCTTGAGGTCATCAGAGATGATAACCCCAAGGTCCCTCTCCTGCTTGGTGCATGCTACAGCCTCACCCCCCAACTGTTATGTTTGTCCAGGGTTTTTGTGCCCCATATGCATTGTTTTGCACTTTTGTGCGTTCAATTTCAACTGCCAAATTTTTGACCACTCTTCAAGCTTCTGCAGGTCCCTCCTCATTCTGTCTACACCCTCTGGCATGTCTACTCTGTTACAGAGCTTCGTGTCTTCAGTGAACAGGGAAATTTTGCCTTCTTGGTCCTGCACAATGCCACCGATAAAGATGTTGAATAGGACTGATCCCTGCAACACCCCACTAGTCACTCTTCCCTCTGTGGAGTGACAGCCATTTATCACCACCCTCTGTGTCCTGCCACCCAGCTAATTACCCACCCACCCACCACACTACTGTCCTACCCACTCCAATATTCCCCAGTTTGTTTAACCACCTTCTATGGGGCACAGTTTTAAAGGCCTTGCTGAAGTCCAGATATGCCACGTCCACTGCCCTTCCCCGATTCACCTCCCTTGTCACCCTGTCACAACTCATCCACCGCAAGAAATCTGGTACACACTGACAAAAGACAAAAAAAAAAAAAAAAAAAACAGAAAACGGAAGCAGCAGTGTGCAGGACATGGGATTATTTATAAGCACACGATCACAGCTCAGAGCTGCACATCATTCATTGCAGACTACTGCCAGCTTCAGATCATGCATGCTACCTCTAGTACTGCTTACTGAATAACTGCGTCCGCGTTTGCAAAGCACTTAATTTCCTTTCATGGATTATTTCCGAAATCAATGAAACAGCTACCTGCTCACTAATTAAGAGGCTTAAATCACTACAGCTGCTACTGTAATTTGCCTGATCCTTCAGTGAAACAGTCAATTGACAGCGGTTAACCCTCGGGGTTCCAAGTATTTGGAGAAACACCTACTGTAGCTTGATGGATCATCGAAGATGGGGGGGGCACACCTTTTCAGTGGAAAACTCCTGGAACAAAAGCAAGACTAACAATATGAGCAAGCCGAAGGCCACCGCATGTTTCTGCAGTGAGTTACTTACTCAAAGAGGGCAGAGTGAAAGTAAGAAACTGACATGAAAAGAAGCAATCCACAAATACCACACTGCTATTCCTGTGGCTTGAAAACTCAAAGTGGATTTATTACGCAACGTGTTGTAGATCCAAAAAGCAAGTACCAACCAGGGCACCAACAGTGCAGAAAACAAACCCCAATACTTTGTCAAAAACAGGGACAGTCAGGGGACAAGAGCGAGGGCCTACTGACCATCCTGCACTCCCTACATCCTCGGCAGCCACACTGGGGAGGCTATCTTCATTCTCCAGGCAGCCGTGTTGGAGAGACTGTAAACATCCCGCTAAGCAGCCATGTTGGAGAGCTTGTAAATATTAACTCCAGGCTGCCATGTTGGGTAGGTTATATAAATCACCTCCAGGCTGCCATGCTGGGGAGCTTGTAAATATCATCTCCAGGCTACCATGTTGGGTAGGTTACATACATCATCCCCTTACAGCAACAGTGTGAAAGTTATAAGCATTAGCTCCAAGTGGCTATACTGAGGAACTTTTATGTATCACCCCTGGGTGACCATGCCAGGGAAGCTGAATACATCACCCTGAGCAGTCATGTTGTGAAGATTATATACACGCATTACCCCTGGGCAGCTACCTTGGGTAAGTTATAAACTTTAGCCCTAGCAACCATGTTGGAGACGTTATATTCATCACGCCCAAGCAGCCATGTTGGGGGTGGTACATACAACACCCTGGGCAGTTGTGCTGAGAAGGTTATAAACTTCACCCCCAGATGGATATATTAGGTTATAAGCACTAGCCCTAGTGGCCATGTTGGGGAAGTTATATACACAAACTTTCTGAGTGTGGGGCCCCCTGCAGGGGTTACGTTGGGGAGGCTATATACAGTACAAGGCCCCCAGGATAGCCATGCTGCGGAGATTAAGAATATCACAAACACACACTCTCTCAGCAAGGCCGGTTCCAGGATGTACTGGGCCCTGGTGCGAGATTTTGTAGTGGGCCCCCCCCCGGAAGTGCCCTCCTGTCCCGGCCAGTTAGTCTACTGCTGCATACTCAGCACAGGCAATCAGCATTTTCCATGGAGAGACTCAAGAGAGAACTTTATTTAAAATCAATCTTCAAGTTGCGCTGCAGTGCAGCAGCTGCTGTTTGCTAAACACCAGGCTGTAATTAAAGTTAGTTTCCCCCCTGCTGCCTGCCCACTGACAGTTCTGTGCCCAGCCTGCTGCTAGGACTAAAGTTAACTAGGCTTGCAGGAGGTCGTCGGTGCCAGGCCCAACATCGACCTGTTATCTCTTATGTTCTCCCCTACCACCACGCCGGCTGCTGAGGCCCCTACCTCTGCTTCTCATTCTCAAAATCCTCCCCACCCCAAATTTGCCAATTGCCACTTTGCCAGCAGCTGAACTGTTCAACTGTCTGCCAAACTGAACCGCGGCCCGCCCACCCGCCAACTGAACTCAGGCACTCAGTCAGCACTTGAAACAAACTTCACTCAACTCACTGCAACAAGTTACATGTCTAATAATGATTCATTCATTTGTCGTAACTTTCTTGTTCAATCAATTCAAGTAGTTTTTCACAATTTGCAGCACCACAGTGCTGCAAGCAGCTGCTGGCCTGGTGCTGCCGCCAATGCAGTTTAAGGCCTTAGGCCGCTGCATATGACCACTACCTCCACTTGATCACTCTGCACATTGACTCTCATGAGATCGTGGGAGGGAGAGAGGGTACTGGGTTATGCAAGCACGGTTTAGCTTCTCCTGCTGCTCACCGGGCAGCCTATCTGCAGTATTCGGGAGAGCGATATAGTGACAGTGACTGTGATGACTGGTTGTGAGAGCAGCGAGCAGCCACCCACTGTGTCAGCCAGGGTCAGGAAGAGGGGAGGGAGCACTGGAGAAGGAGCAGCGAGCAATGAGTGCGTGCAGACTGCAGGACTGCGGAGGAGGAGGGCCCAGGGATGGGGGATGGGGGATGGTGGAGCTGCTGTGAAGCATCATGCCAAACAGAGAGCCAGCCAGCATGGAGAGGAGGAGGAGCTACCCGCTGCCGAGGCGGAGCAACAAGCACAACAGCAGCCAGCACCAGCCCAGGAGCAGAGGTAGGAGGAGGAATCAAGGAGCAGAGGAGGAGCCGAGCTGAGGTAGGAGGAGCAGGCTAGCAGCAAGCAGCTGCGACAGGCCACTGAGGCCAGCGGGGAGTGGTGTGAATGGAGCCGAGCTGGACTCAACTTGAACACGCAGGTGCAGGCTCTTGTTTGTTCCTAAGCTTTTTAAATGGCTGGGGCTCCAGGGTATTTAAATGGCTCACAGAGAGCAGCGGCAGGCTCAGAGTCACTCGAGTCAGCCTGCAGCCACGGGGCCCAGGGACAGGAGGTGACAGTGCTTCCATTTTTACTGACCTCGGGGGCACCGCACAATTAAATAAAGAAAAAAAATGCAAATTTTGACTTTGGGGCCATGGGCCCCCCTGGCAGTCTGAGCCCTGGTACAGTGGCATCCCTTGCACCCCCTCTGACGCCGACCCTGTCTCTCAGCATCTGAGATCATCTATGACATCACATATTAGCCAATGGCTGGGCTGCACTCTGCCACATAAGCAAATAATAAATGCCGCAGAAACAAGCAAACTCTGCCGTAGTAGTTTAGAAGCCCTGTTGCTGACATTAGGACTAAACTGTCACAGAGAATGAGGGGCCCTAATTATACCCCACCATGTCACCCTAAACTGAAAACTGTGATCAGCTCTAACCAATTACAGAATGAAACCCTAAAATTGTAAATGTGTTCTCTCAGTATTATACTGTGGTACTCTGTTCTTAGTTCTTTCACTGTTACCATATATGGTCACATCCTCCCACCCACCCCACCCCACCCCTTGCCCAGAATCCTGACAGTGAGTGATACAGAGGGCAGACAGTTGGGAGAAAGGTTTATGAATCGTATTAATCAGGCTTATAGGCTACGTGCACCTTTGAAGGGGCCACTTTCTCCCACTTGCATGAGACAGATATCCAGAAAAACAGATGTATACTTTTCCAGACGTGGCTTGATTGCTTTGAGTTCCTGCCTTGAAACAATAAATAAGAAGAGAGGAGAGACAGAATGTGGGCAGCTTGTAGTTTTATATGACACAAGCAACAAGCACCTGTCAATGCTGAATGTTTGCTTGCTGGTATTAGTATTGGAAATGCAGGAGTTAGACAGATGCAGAATAGGAATGGCAGTGAAGTACTGAACTCACGCCAACCCCACCTCCACTCTGCAGAGATGGACAGGCACTGGGGTGTGCCTTTGGGTTGTCACCCATAACACTCCCGCCATTTCACCTCATCCTTTCCTGCAGACACCGACAAGTGCTGAGGTGTGCCTTGGGGTGTTCGGCTTTACAGTCACCCCATTCCATAAAGACATACACTGAAATGGGTGCAGTATAGGAGAATGGGGTGAACTCCGGGGCCGAACAGTTCAAGGCACACCTTGATACCTGTCACTGGCTGCAGGGTGGGAGTAGGGGTGGAATGGCATAAGCATTACAGCCAGCAATCCAAAGGCACACCCCTGACGCCTGTCAGTCTGTACAGGGTGGGACGTTATGGTTAGAAACCCTAATGCCCTGGGAGTTTGTTGGTATTTGCACTACAAATTTTCAACATGGCCTTTTTGTGCCCCCCCACCTCATGAAAGCATTTGGGACCTTTGCTCATGAACAGTGGCACTGTGATTTTGTTAATCTGTCCCGAACGTTGATTTCCCACAGCAACCACCATTCTGCGTCAGATGTGCGAAAACACAGTTTGAGCAGGATGTGAAAAATGACAGCTGTACCATTCACAGGGAGGTGGGAAGAGATGGCAATGTTGAAAATCTGGAGTAAAAATATAAAAAATTCTCAAAATTACTAGCATATGTGGAAACTGTGTGATGCACCTCTGCTCTTGAACAAAGATGACAATGTTGAAAATCTTGAGTGCAAATATTACAAATTCTCTGTTATGAGTGTGCGTGGAAACTGTGCAACGCACGCTCGTAACACAGTCATTTTGTAGACCTTTGTCACCAAATTTTCAACATAGGCATTTTGGGACCTCCAGTCATGAACAGTGTCACTGTGATTTTCTTAATCTGTCCCGAACACTGATTTCCCACAGCGGCTGCGCTATCAGTGTCAGTGGCTCAGCAGGTAGCACGCTCGCCTCTGAGGCCGGGAGATCAGAAGGCTGTGGGTTCTATCCACACACCAGGCACTTGGGTTAAATCCTAATACTGAGACTGTAGTGCAGTATGAGGGGGGGATGCTGCACTCCTGAAGTGCCGTGTTTCAGATGAGACATTAAACCGAGGTCCCATCTGCCTGTTCTGGTGGTAGTTAAGGTGGATGTTAAAGACCCCATGGCACTTCTCGAAAACAGTAGGGGAATTTCCATTGTGCCCTCGCCAAATTTCCCCCCATTCACTAAAAATACCACGAACAGCTTAATCTGGTTCAAGGTCAGTTGACATTCATCTGTATCCCCCCCTCCCCCGGGTCGTGCCTGAAAATAGGCAGAATTTGTCTAAGTGCACTTACCCGGTCAACAAAAACTAAATAAATAAATAAATTGTGTGCCGATGTGTGAAAATACATTTCGCCAGGATGTGAAAAATGACAGCTGTACTGTTCATAAGGAGGTGTGAAAATGCCAATGTTGAAAATCTGGAGGAAAATATTACAAATTCTCGAAGTTACGAGTGTGCGTGGAAACTGCGTAACACACGCTTGTAACAGTCATTTTTTGGAATTTTTCCACCAAATTTGCAACATAAGGTTTTTGGGAGCCCACCTCATGAACCGTGACACTGTCATTTCGTTAATCAGTCCGAAAGGCGATTCCGCACAGTGATCGCAAAATCAATTTTTAGGACCAAATAACCAGATGACAGCGACTGAATTCATGAGGTGGTGTCCCAAGAACCCCATGCTGAAAAATTGGTCCCAAAATTCGCAAAAATGGCAAAGATATCCACCCAAGTTGAAAAAAAAAAAAAACACATTTATGCCATTACACTGCTTACCGGCATTTCTTCAGTTCGCAGTCGGCTTTGAAGAGTGCAGACGTATTCCCGCTGCACCAAAGATCACTGCGCCAGGCTCCAGAGGTAAGTATGGGGGGGTGTGTGGGAGGTGTGGCAATGGTTGGGGAGGGGCAATGACACAACGAGGGATGGTTTTCTGTTTTCACAGGTTTAAACAAAACAAAATGTCGAGTATGATTTTTCTACTTACAGGGACAACGAACCTTTAGGGTGAGCTCGGCGTGCCACACAGGGTGTTGTTGGGGAGCTGGAGCTGATGGGGACTGGGCACCCTGTTGGCACATGCAATGTGTTTTGGGGGCATGAGCCAGGGGGACTGGGCACCCTTCCGACACAACGAATGGGGGGGAAGGAGACATTATGCCGATGGGGATTGGGCTCCCCGTTGGCTTTCATGGGGGCTGTGAGAGGCAGACGGCGACAGCCACTGCCATGTTTATTGAAATGTGACACCAGACAAGGCAAGCTGCTAGTTGCTGCTGCAATCAGGTACAGCCCCAGCATCAGACTGTATAAGAAAAACAGCTGATTCTCCAATGGCGGGGCGCTCCTTGATTGCAGCGGTGAATTTCTTTCAGGTTAGTGGCACACTTCAAAACTGCTGTTATTGAAAGCGTGCTCTCCCATTGGCACCACAGAGGCCAGCCCCAAAAAGCACTGCTGGCACTGGCCACAAAACTGTCGCACCTCTACAACCTGCTACTCCAGCAAGCTGCCACAAAATGTTTCTTGTGCATGTGCACAAGCAAACATAAAAATGACCTTGGGATAACCCAAGGTCAATCTGTAGTGTAGGAAGAAAAAGAGAAACTCACATTTCAAAACTAACTCTTCATCAGAGTGAAGCACTTTCTTTTTAAAATTATTTCCACTGATCAACTCCTCAGTGCCAAGCACTGTGATGGGGAGGGGTCCTTGGCATGCTAGCAACACAGTTTGCATCAAAGACAACAGAAGCTGGTAAGTTGAATGAAATAGTTCATGTGGCTGCTCCCCTCCAGAGGTAGGGAGACTCTAACAATGTTTAGATAACGACATCTAGGGGGGGAATGGCAGTGGTGACGATGGCATCACAGGTGACTGCATGACATCAGTCATCCCACCTTAGACACTCGCAAGTGCACACCTGAAACTCTGGGGTGGGCAAGTCTGTGCAGAGGTAGCGCTACCACTCCTGATGCAGGGGTTCATGGACTAATCGTCGCGGTAATTTTCGGCGCAGTCAAGTGGGGGCGGTGAAAATGTAGCAGGGCACTGTAGTCACCAACATAGTAGTTGCGGACATGTAGTAACCGTGACGATACTGAACATAATTAAATTTTCACTGCCATTACCAGCAAGTGAGCAGTGTCCTGTATGCTGTACTCTCCACTGCCCTGTGTGGACTGCACTCGGGGCAAATTTAGTGTCGTTTCAGTTTATTGCGCAGAGCAGCATGTCAGACACAAACGGGGGGAAGGGGAGAGCGGGAGCAGTTCAGCCTTGTACTGTGACAATGATGGACAGTGGGACATTCAGTTCGCGTGCTCACCCATTTATCCCTCGCAGCATCTAAGTTCATGTTCCTTGCCTCCACAGTCACTTATTTTCCGTGCGGAATTGCCATCCATGCTTCCACTGCAGGCTGTCAGTAGTCATCCCTGAATGTCCAGGGCTGTCAATCGGTTGCCGTTTGATTATGCTGCTTCCAGTGCAGCATGTCAGTGTATACTGTAGCACTGGCATAAATTCGGCACCACATAAGTAACATTTTCTTTAGTTAAAGCACCTTAACTTCAGCCTTAGTAACTCAGCTGCGTCGACTAGTTTTACCGCTCCACTTTGTCCGCGCGACGATTACGGTAGCAACCAAACATCCTAGCGACTATTTGTCTGGGGACCAAATGGCCATATGTGGATGTAGGGGACACAGGTTCAGGAACAAGCCTGGTTCGTTGGGGGCCAGCTAGGGAGAGTGCATTAAGCATCCAGAGAGAGAGAGAGAGAGAGAGAGAGAGAGAGAGAGATTGACAGGCTCCCATTGCAGTACTGCCAGCTGGGGACCCCAGGTGGCAGTGCAGCTGCGGAGTTTGCGTGACTGGTAAGACACCATCAGGAAATGGAGTGACGGCATGCAAGGCATGCGCATCAGTCACATGCTGCCCCTCGTGTGGTGGTGTCCTTGGATGTAGGAAGAAGCAATACAAGAACGGAGTTGCCCCAGCCACTACAGGATGATTTCGCCCTACCTCGTAAGCCCCAATCTGCCGACTCAATTCCTCTGATGGTTAACGTGCACTTAAGGAAGCCTGGGCCATCATGACAGCCCCTCTCTGGGAAGGAAGCATAGAGGAGTGGTGGTAAGTCCAAGAAAAGATGGGGGATGGGGCTAAAGGTAGGGGTGGCAGACTGGGTCAGGCTGAAGTGTGAAGGGTGCAAAAACAGTAAGTAAAAAGAAAATGAACACTGTAGTGGTAGGTGGGAAACATCAGTTTCTCTTTTTTTCTATTTTCAGGTGTTGTACAGTGAGTACACAGCTCTCGATGATTTGAACCTGGGTCTCCTGGTTTCCAAGCCAGCGCTCTAACCACTAGATCACACTGCTTCTAATTCTAACTTCAGAGGGATCCGGGCCAGCAGTGAAGATCCTGGGCAGGATGCTGCCGGCGGCTCAGTGTGTGTGTGTGTTGGGGGGCACTAAAGGAGAGCCAACAAATATGTATTCTACCCAGGATACACAAAAAGATGCAGCATCTCATTTTTGCTGGCGTCCTGCTTCAATCACATTTTATAGATCATAGGGACTGACATGCAGGGAGGTCAGTGACTTGCTTAATGACTCGCTCAGGGTCACACAAGTGCAGACACAGTGCCTCCTCCCTTTCTTCGAGGCTTCTCATACCTGAATTTCGGAGACTCCACAGGTCATCTGCTTCTCACTATTCTGTTACCCTTTAGCCTGCCCCCAAGGCTTTGGTTAGCTGGCAGTCAAATGGTGGAGCTAGCAAACCTCCCCTTCTGAAAGAGAACAGAAGCCTGTCAGATGCTCTATCCTCCTTCTCACATCCAGCCCCCAAAGATTTCAGCTTGTTCCCAAATTTAGGCCACTGGCATTTCCAGTGGGGGCACTACTGCTGCACCAAAGGGCCAGCTCCATCACTTCCCCTTTTCTTAGATCACTGGCAGTCTCCCTACTAATCTGCCCTTGGGTCACCCCCTAGAGTTATTTCACGTATTGCCTTGTACAGCACTGCCCGAGCTCTCTACCCTGCTCTTTATGTGGTTTCCTGAACCCTTGTTGGAGATTCATCATTGCTTTTTTTGGTTTTTGGTAATTGGATAAGACCCACTAGGCACAAGTGCCTGTTTTCAGGGGCAATGAAGAGCATAGACATGGTTAAGTGATTTGTTTAGAGTCGCACATTATGCAAGTGGAGGTTGTGGTAATCAAGCCCAGGTCTGCTGGATGTACCAAGCTCATTTACAGCTCATTTCTCTAAGCTCTAGGCTATACTACCAACCATAATCAACTGTATCTTCTTTCAGAGTCGATTATGCATTTTCACAGTAAACATTATCTGATTACTTGCCATCTCGGCAGCAAGGCAGAAACAGTCCCTCTGCCAAGTCACCTGGGTGACGAGTATTTTGTGTGGAAGTCTCAGGACTGCCCCTCAGGAATACTTGTGTGGTCAAGCACATCATAAAAGTGAGTTATCTGCTCAGAGAGAGGGGGGGGGGGAGAGAGAAAGAGAAAGAGAAGGAAATCTACTATATTGCATTTTTAACCTCCCTTACTCAATGATTTTCAGTGGCTGAGAAATACTGTTATTTGTGACTAAGGAATACTGTTATTTGCTGCTAACAATGAATAAACAGTGTGAATAATGGATAGTGAATAACAGTGTGTGAATAATCTGAAAATGTAAACAAAGACTCCATTACTCACTGCCATCAGCAGGTAACCCCCTGCAAAACAACCACACAATTACACACTCCTACAACTAGGGAACACTTCATGCATACTCAGTTAACACTTCAAACACAGACCCACGTGGAAAAGCTACGTAAATAAGCCCAGTTCTTTATCATGTAAAATACAAAGTACATACAGGTGTCTGTGAAAAAGTCGCTGGTAATTTCATCTCATGAAGCTGAGATGGTAGAAGCCCCTTTGGCCTCAAGGCATATCCTGCCCCCAGTTTCACTCGATAAAAATTACCACCTTGTTCTTCACAAGGATAAGGGGTTCACACACATACACACCAAAATACAACAAACAGAAAGGGCACTTTAACTTCCAAACATCAGGACACATATATACAAATTCCAATCTTCTGTAGGTGGCCCGTCTAGGAAACACCGCAACATACTCTAACTATGGAAGAAATAATCATTAATAACAGAAAGTAATCAGTTATATTTATTTATTTGTTTTTGTTAACCAGGTAAGCACACTAGACAACAAGTGCCTATTTTCAGGTGCAACCCGGGAGGTCACAGTACAGAGAAACATGGTACATATTCAGGGTGGTATACAGGCCCGCAACTACAAGTAGGCCAGATAGAATACAGTACACAGTACATTGAATAGACAAAGAACAATCTCACCCACATACAGGTGGGGCCAGAGTAACAGCATATAGACAATAGTACAGAGTCAGAGTTAACAAACAAGAGTACAACTACAGGCTCAATATGAATAAGCTCACATTGTGGCAGGGGGTGAGGAGAACAACAGGTACAGGGGGCTAAATGGAGGGGGGGGGCTGAATCCGCTGACACCCCATGTGGCGGTCGGGAAAACAGGCAGGGGGTAGCGAGATTTTGCTGTGGACAGTATTGAGCTAGTGGGTGAGGAACCCAACCTGGAGGACCACCACGGCAGAGGCAAGCACGAGCTGCAGGGGGAGTACTGTCCAATCCAGTGGCAGGCCCCAGTGGGCAGGTCTGGAGATAGCGAAGGGACCTTCGGGAGCCCCGAGGGAGGGAGCTAGAAGGGGAGGGGATCCCAGACAGTGGAGGGAAGGTGCTGTCCGGAGGGGAGGTGGGGGACAGGAACAGCTTGAGGGTGGGGAGCAGGGTGGCCACGAGAGCAAATAAGTGCAGGGGAGGAGAAGTGGTTGGGGCCGAAACCTACGAGGTGGAAGAGGTGTTGGGCAGCCGGTGGTGGCAGCTACTCATTTCCACAAGGGCAGGTGGAGGCCTCTTTGAGGATTTTCCAGAGGCGTTTTGAAGCCAGAGTGGAAGGGGGCGGCGAGAACAGGAGCAGGGAGGGAGTTCCAGAATCTGGGGGCATAGGTGGAGAAGGCCTGATCCCTGGTGAGGGAGCGGGTCCTGGGGACCTTGCAAGCGAGAGTCGAGCTGGGCCTAAGCTGATAGGCCGGGATGCAGTGTTGGAAGGGAAGGGCAAGTCCTGGGGGGCAAGTAGTAGGGACTATGTTGTCTACCAGGCTACCAAAGACAAAGGCTTGGTGTTTATCAGGGGGAAGCCACTCCAGACGGGCATAGAGAGCACACCAATGCGTAAGGCGATGGGCAGAGAGGACAAAATGACAGACATTGTTATATGCCGTGTCCCATTTTGCTAGGGAGGCATTCGGGACTTGCGCGAAGCCAACAAGCCCATAGCAGAGCATAGGTAGGAGGATCCCCCTGGCTATGGTGAGCTGAGCAGCCAGGGTGAGGCAGTCCTTGGCCCCGTAGACTAGGCCAAGCTTACAGTTCGACGCTTTGCAAATGTTCCGGAGATGCTCAGTGAAATCAAGCTGGGGGTCTAGGGTCACTCCTAGGTACCTAGTGGAGTTCAGGACAGGCAGGAGAGAGCCATTCCCCCCACTTATGGTGAGGGGGGAGGGGCAAGAAGTGATTTTGGCCACCGACCCGAATAACATGGCGTGTGTTTTGTCAAAATTTACGGTAAGCTTGAGTCCCACGAGCCAGTTTTGGATACGCCCAAAGTCAGAACTGAGTTGGGAGTCGATGGTAACAGGGTTCAGGGCGCTAGACAGTAATACCAGATCATCCACATATAGAGTAGTAGAACCGAAGATAGTAACTGAGGGGAGTTCGTTTACATAGAGGGAGAACAGAATGGGACCAAGAATGGACCCTTGGGGTACTCCGCATTTAACTGGGGAGAGGCCTGAAAGGGCACGGTTAAAACAGGTGTATTGTTGTCTCCCCCCAAGATAGCTGGTGAACCAGTCAAGTGCTCGGGGGGAGAAGCCTTGACCAAGTAGGGTGGAGAGAAGGAGATTATGGTCAACTCGGTCAAAGGCCTTAGAGAGGTCGACAAAGATGACCCCAGTCAGTTTACCAGCATCAGTGGCGGCTCTGACCTGGGAGGTGACCACGGTGAGAGCGGTGGACGTGCTATGCCCTTTCCTGAAGCTGTGCTGGGCAGGGGAGAGAACTGCATACTCCTGCAGATAATGGGAGATTTGTCCAGCTACAGCTTTTTCAAGTAGCTTGCTGATAGCAGGGAGTATGGCAATGGGGCGGTAGTTATTTAACTCCTTGGGGTCGCCGTGCTTAAACACCGGGACAACCTTGGCCACCTTCCACATGTCAGGTACGATTCCAGAGGTGAGGAAAGAGTTAAAAATATGGGTAGTCGGCCAAGCGAGGTAGGGCGCCCCTAGACTCAGAAGCTTAGGCTCTAGGTGATCATAAGCCGCCCCAGAGTGGTGTGAGAGCCCGGCTAGGAGAGTTTGAGTTTCTCTGGCAGAGACATGCCTCAGGTAAAAAGGAGACCAGGAGGGGGGGGTGGCCCTGAGGTTCTGTGGAGAGGGAAGGGAGGTGAGGGGGGCCGGCAGTTCTGAGAACAGACAGTTGAGCAGCTGAGGTGATGGTCAGGGGTTGTTGCAGTGGCCCCTCTAAGTTCATATCAGCGACAGGTGTGGCGGACACACCACCATACTTTGATATTTTCCAGAAACTCCGGGGGTTGTAGCCGATTTGAGCAAAGCTGATTTACAGAACTCACTCTTGGTGGCGCGTATAGCGGCCTTACAAGAGTTCCTGAGTCGTCAATATTCAAGGTGATCTTGTGAGTCACCAGAAATTTTGTAGTTGATCCAGCACTTGTCTCTCTGCTTCATGAGAGCAAGTAGTCCACCATGCAGCCACTTGGTGACAGCGCCCGTCACCCTTCTTTTAGTGAGGGGAGCATGCTTATCCTGCAGGGGGATGAGAATCGATAGGAAGTGGTCCAATGCAATGGTCGGGTTACTGGTACTAAGTACCCTGGCCCAGTCAGTACAACGTAGGTTCTTCAGGTAGTCGTTTAGGATAAGTCTGGAATAATCCCTGACCTGAATCACTCTACTGGGAATTTTTGGGGCAGTGGACCCCCATATGCAGTAGATGGGCGAGTGATCGGATATCGCATCCGGGAGAGTACCAGATTGTCTGATTTTCCGGACGGTTGCTCAGTAACCAGCTGATAAGTGAGCCCTCGTCCCCCCGGGTGGAGATACGAGTGGGTCCGGAGATGGTCTGACAAAGGGCTAGGCCAGACAGAAGCGGCTCAAATAGCTTGATATTTGGCCCCAACCAGTTGAGGTTGAGATCCCCCAGGATAAGGACCTCATGAGACCCAACATTGCCCTTTAAGTGGTCAGGCAGAAAGGAGAGTCCGGGTAAGCCGCCCTTGGGGGGATTGTAGGCACAGACCAGGTGCACCTTTTTGGAGTTACCGAGTAGCAAGAGGGAGTGAATGAATTCACAACCTGTGGGGTTGGGCTGAGATAGGGATACCAAGGATACATTTAGGTGCCCCCTGAAGTATAGGAGTACTCCCCCCCAACGTTTATTTCCAGTCCTGTCCCGCCTGATGAGGCTGTAACCCGGAATGGCACATGGTGTCAGAAATACCAGGCTTCAAACAAGTTTCGAGATTCCCAGGATGTCAGGCTCATACAGGGTCACTCAAGTAGTCAGTTCTGCCAGGTTATGTAGGATACTCGGATATTTAGATGAGCTATTTTTATGCCTTTTTTCAGCAGCCAGGCAGGGGCTGCTTGGGTGGGGAGTGGGGGCTGGGCGCCCAGGGTAGAAGGGTGTGGAGACCGGCAGCGTGGGAGGAGCCATGGCCTAGTACGACTAGGCTGCAGGGTAACCCTGGCTTGAGAGCAGTCCAGAGAAACCAGTGACAGTGTGAGAGCCTAACGGAGCCCCTTAGTAAAGGCGCAATGTCCAGCAAATGAGGGTATAGGAAGAGGGATCCTCACAGGGTCCCAAAGGGAACTCCCGAGGTAGAGGGAGTCTAGGGGATGGCTAAGTACAGGGGCAGGGATAGTAGCTAGGAGAGGAGTCAGGGAACAGCTCAGGGCCAGAGGTGTGGAGCCTTATGTAGGCACACGGAGAGCCAAAGTTCTCATAAAGCATAAAACATAAATGGAGAGGGAGAGCCTAGTTCTCAATATATCAAAAGGATGTGTGAAAAAGAGTGCCTAGGTGTCACTCTGAGGGCAGGTTAGCAGGCACACGCTGAGAGAGAGAGAGAATAGCCCTCTAGTGGCAGGCAGCTATAGCCTACAGATGGTAAAGTGGGCTTATAGGATAAATCAGCGCACATTGATGGCAGCTATATATACCAGGCACCACCAAGGGTGGTGGTGGGGACGGTGGGGAAGCCGGCGGGGCTAGCGCTCACACTCGTTAAAGGTGAGGGCAGCGTGGTGTTCCCCTCGGAGGTGAAAGCGGCGTGGCGTTTCACTGCAGCACCAGCAGAAACGGCAGGCGACACGACCAAAGGCCTCTGGTGAGCACAGCCACTTCGTTGTTTGAATAGAATCAGAAATACAGTTTAAGTCAGAAACAGCTTGCAGGTAGGCCTTCAAGAACGGTAGTTACCTGCTGCCGCCGACGGAGAAAGACTGCCTCGGGGGGTGGAGGAGAGCAGCAGCGGCGACCTGTTAAGCGGTTCCTTGTGGGCCTGCTGCCGCCCGGCGGAGAGACCGCCTCAGGGGTGGGGAGAGCAGCAGCGGCGACCTGGTAATGACGGATTCCTCCCATGGGCCCTGCTGCCGCCCGGGTGGGAAAGAGACACGCCTCGGGGTGGGGGAGAGCAGCAGCGGCGACCTGGTAAGCGGATTCCTCGTGGGCCCTGCTGCCGCCGATGGAGAGAGACCGGCTCGGGGGGTGGGGGAGAGCAAATTAATAATAAGAAAAACAAGGAGTAGCATAGTGGTAGGGGATTCTATGATTAGAGGAGTGAAGGTGATGGGGGAGGGGGAAGTTCAGATGCCTTCCAGGAGCATCAGCCATCTGGGATACGGATAAGATAGGGAGGATGGCAGAGGAGGGGAAGGGGAGTTTGGAGTGCTGGTACATTTAGGTAACAATGATCCGGCAAGCCAGTTGACTCAGACAGTGAAGAATAACTTCTGAAGGCTGGGGGACAGGCTGAAACCATACTCAGTTTTCCTGGCCTTTTTACAAGGTCCTCCATGTGTGAGGTAGGGGGCATGGGAAAGGTGGGGTAAGGAAGGAGGAGACTGAGGAACTTAATGGGTGGATGAAGGAATGGTGTCCGGAGGAGTGGTATCATTTTGTGCAAGACTGGGGGGCTTCTGGTACAGTAGATTCTTCAAGTTTGACAGTCTTCACCTAACAAGAGAGGGGACCAGGGCACATGGGCAGAAGTTTTAGTTTTTTCCTTTTTCCATAATCTGTTTATGTACTCCCATGGCCGAGGCAGGCAACGGCTACCAACTGCCCTGCCACACTGAACCCTACCATCCAACATCTTCCCTGAGCTCACTTGATTGGCTGAAACCCTAATGATCCCCGGTGTGGGAAGGCCACCTTCCTGAAGTACATATCCAGTGTCAGCTGGCCAGGTCACTCTGGTGATGAGGCAAGTAAGGGCGCAGTGTGCAGTGCATCACAGACACCTGCCTCTATACTTTTTTTTTTTTTTTTTAACGATTTTCTCCCATGCATTGCTGGGAAGCACATATGTCAACATGCGTGTGTGGAGAAACCATGCACACTGCAGGATCTGCAGCATCACTAACTGTTGCCACTCACAGACCCACAGTGCCACCTGGCCTCCACCTTGTGGCAGTCATTTGGCAGAAGCGACAAGCTTCCCCCCCCCCCTCAGGAGAGCAGTCCATCAGACACTTCATCCCCCCCCCCCGGCTGGCCCCCAGCAACCCAAGATTGCTCTGATCCCAGGATGCCAGTATGGTGGATGGCAGTGCCACTGCTGCATCACTGGGCTGGATGCTTGGGCAGAAGCTTGATGTCTATGTAGGTGGACATTTAAAATGGGGGGGGGGTGCTGAGAGAACCACAGAGGAGGGAGAGCAAAAGGTGAGCCTAGGTAGGACTCCCCAGAAATGGAATCTAAGAGCAATAGGGATAAAAGCAGCGGAGCAAGGGTCTATAATAAGTTATGCAAGGGTGTCAGAGGAGGGGGGCTCGAAAAGCCAGCAGACAGCATGAAAACCAGGATGTTAACGAGAGGGGGTGAGGACAAAGGAAGAGGAGCTCACAAGAGGGGGAATAGTATAGGTACAAGCTGAAAGGCAGTCTGCCTAAATGCCAGGAGCCTGGGAAATAAAATTAGTGAGCTCAACGTGATGGAAACAGAAGTGGGAGTAGACCTTGCAGCCACTACAGGAACATGGGCCACCGGGAATAACGACTTGGATCTGGCAGTATCAGGGTATACCATGTATAGGAGAGGCAGTGGTAAGGGAAAAGCAGGTGGGCAGCACACTGTCAAGGTCAGCATGGGGCAGTAGAGGATGAGGCCATCTGAGGAGGACATGGGAGACATAATCGCTATGGGTACAGCCCACGACAACATCGGAAAAGGAGTTGCACACGAAGATGGTGTATAGACCACTAGGACAAGGATAAGAATGGTATAGGGAACGAGGAGCAGAAGCTGAGATGGAGCATGCAAAGGGAGAGGTAGTGGTAGATTTCAATCTACCTGATAAGACTGGGACATTCTAGTAGTTAAGAGCACCAGAACTCAGGCCCTGCTAGATAAGTTGCAGAACTGACTGCTGGTGCAGCTGGTCAAAGAAAGAATAGTTGCATAAGAACTTACCATAAAAGTAAATCTCCAAGGGGATCTCAGTCATCAGGTTACACCATAGGAACTTCACCGTCAGTGAATGGGGAATCCACACGGAAGATTTTCAGCAGTATAACTGGGCCACCCACAGTAAGATCCATACGGCGTGCCCATACCTAAGTGGCGCCGCACCCTCCTCAGTTCTTTCCCTCCAGAGATGAAGGGAGCAAGGCTGTTGCCCTGGGGACCTGAGGAGAGCGAGGGACCCAGCTCTCAGAGAAATGATGGAAACAGCAGACAGCTAGGTCCTGAATAGGAGCCCTGAAAAGGGGGATGGTGGGAGAGAACAGACCTGATGACTGAGATCCCCTCGAAGATCTACTGTTACAGTAAGTTCTTACGTAACTGTTCTATCTTTTACAGGGGTATCTCAGTCATCAAGTTACACCATAGGAATGAGTCCCAAACAGTGACAAGAGCACATGGACAGTCTGGGAGGCTGGATCTCCATAAGCTTAAGACAGGAGAGGTGGAACAACCTATCCAATCAAACAGCTTCTTAAACTTAAGACGGAAGACCTTGAAAACTGAACCGGTCAAGGAATTCCATAAACTTAAGACAGGAGTCCTTGTAGAACAACCCTGCCAAATCCTGCATGAGCTCTAGAAGCGATGTCCAGACTGTAATGCTTGGTGAAGGTGTGGACTGTACTCCAGGTGGCAGCAGCGCAAGTGTCAGTGGCTGAGACCCCTTTGAAACAAGCCACAGAGGTTGCCATGCCTCTGGTGGAGTGAGCTTTGACAGCACCCATCATTTTTTTGCCATACTTACTTTAGCAGAACACAATGCAATTTGCCAACCATTTGGATAAACGTTGCTTAGAAACTGAAGCGCCCTCCCTACCCGGGGCGAAAGAAACAAACAACTGCTTAGACTTTCTGGACTCCTTATCCCTGAGCAGGTAACTTCAAAGTTCTGTGCACATCTAAAGTATGGAGCAGTGCTTCCCCTGGATTGGCACACTCTGGAAAATAAACAGGAAGGTGGATTGACTGAGTGTAAACTCAGAAACCACCTTAAGAAGGAACTTAGGATTTGTGCGCTAAGACATCCTGTCCTTGTGAAAAATCAAATAAGGCTTCTCGGACTAGAGGGCCAGAAGTTCTGAAATTCTTCAAGCAGAAGTAATTGCAACTAAAAAGAGCGCTTTCCAGGAGAGAAAGTGCAAATTGCAAGTCGCGATTGGCTCAAAAGGAGACAGGGTCAACTTCTCCAAAATAAAATTCAAGTCCCAAGCTGGGACAAGAGAACGGATGGGGGTTTCAGATGTAGGACGCCCCGGAGGAAGGTATTGGAGACATCCAACTGAGCAATAGTGCGGTCACCCATGGGCTCATGGAAGGCAGAAAACAGCCAAAAGATGGACCCTGAGGGAGAAATACTGGAGACCTGATTTAGACAAAGAGATCAGGTAAGTACACGACATGCTTCATCAGGCAGGTGAAGGGGTCAAGGGAACGTTTGGCAGCCCGGATGGCAAACCGTTTTCATTTCATGGCTTAAGTGGCACGAGTGGTGGGCTCGCGAGTGGCTACTAGGACATCTGCCACCCTGCTGGAGACACCAAACCTGGCGATGGCTACGTCCTCAGGAGCCATGCATGCAGATGGAGGGATCTCAGACTGAGATGGACCAGGGACCCCCGATCCTGAGTCAGCAGATTTCTGCAAAGGGGCAGAGGGACCAGAGGTTCCTCTGCCAGCTGCTGAAGCAGAGGAAACCATATGTGGTTAGGCCAGAATGGAGCCACCAGGATCATGCTGGCCCCTTCTATCTGCAATCTGATCAGCACCCTCTGTATTAGTGGGAAAGGAGAGAATGTGTCCAAACATCTCTCGCTTCAAGAGAGGGACAATGAGTCTCACCAGAAAACTCCAGGCCTGGGATCTAGCAAGCAGAAATTGGGCAGTTTTGCACTGTGTAGGAATGCAAAAGGTCCAACTCTGGACAACTCCCCCATCTGTTGAACAGATCTTCTGCTATGGATGAGAGAAGCTCCCATTTGTGCACATTGGACTGAGTCCTGCTGAATCTGTCTGCCAGGGTGTTTAGAATGCCTGGCACATGTACAGCCAATAGTGTTAGATTGTGGTCCAGTGCGCAATATCACACTCTCATGGCCTACCTGCAAAGGTGGTACGAGTGAGTCCCACCCTGCTTGTTGATATAATAGGCAACACTCAGATTGTCTGACTGCACCAACAGCTGGCCTGGGGCCAGATGATCCTGGAAGGCCTGCAGGGCATAGAGCACCACTCTCATCTCCAGGACACTGATATGCAGGGCAGCTTCCCACTGGGACCAGGATCCTTGAGTTTGGAAGGGATCCAGGTGGGTTCCCCAGCCCAGACTATCCTTGGTTAGGATCTGGCTCGGAGAGGAAAGCTGGAAAGGGACTCCTTGAAGGAGGTTCGAGGGGACCATCCACCACTGAAGTACCTTGCATACTGGGGAGGAGACCAGGACTAGTTGATCTAATTTGCGTGTCTTCTGGTCCCACTGCATGCAGAGGCTCCACTGCAGGGTGCGCATGTGGAGTCTGGCTAGCAGAACCACAGAAATGACTGCAGCCATGAGTCCTAGGAGCCACAGATACAGCCTGGAAGGGATGTGCCAACTCTGGGTGACCTCCTGTGCTTGGGATATGAGGCATTCTGCCCTGCTTTTGGGTAGGAAGGCCTTCCCCTGCCTGGAGTCCAGATCACACCAATGTACTGTAGTCTTTGGGATGGAACTAGCTCAGATTTGGGCAGATTGACTGTTATGCCCAGAGACTGAAAAAGCTGAAGTGTACACTCCAGAGTGGACAACAGCTGCTCCCTGGACAGAGCCTTATTTTATTTTTATTTATTAGCTTTTGGTGACCGGGTAAGTGCGTTAGGCAATTTAACCTGCCTATTTTCAAGCACGACCCGGGAGAGTACAGAGTACAAAGATACAAAGTAAACAGTATAAAATGATCCAGTATCCCAAGGCAAGACCTCACACAGGAAGGACAAAAAAACAAATCAACATTGTTAACATAGATCACCCACGCAGGGGTGAAACAAATGAAAACAAAATCAAGTTATATCTATATTGGACCCAACCTGGGAAGGTGTGACAGTGTGGATTACATTCACATATGTAGAGATAGAAGCAAAACATAACAATGTATAGGATATTTAACATAGAAATATCAGACAGACAAACAACACAAGAAGATTAAGAGCATTTGCAGACACTGTGTGTCCTTAGGTAAGAGGAGAGTGCTGTCTTGAATGAATCATGAGATGTGGAGACCCTGATATGAGGAGGTAGGGAGTTCCAGAATTTGGGGGCAAAGTGGGAGAAAGCTTATTCATCCATTCTTGTTGAGCAAGGGGGAACAAAGAATAGGGGGAAGGCAGAGGACCTCAGGGAATGAGCATAAGTCACAGGGATTAACATAGCACCAAAAGAGTCAGGTCTGGGGACACGGATAAGGTGATCGATGAAGCATCCAATGGTGTAGGAACGCAAGTCATTAGGAGCAAGCCAATTTAAAGAGGAATAGAGAAGACAATGGTGGGTGAGTCTAGGGGCAGACAGGGCAGATCTACAAATATTATTGTATGTTACTTCCTACTTGTGGAGAGCAGTAACACTTGCATGGGACAGGACTGGTACAGCATATTTAAGCCCTGGAAGAAGGATACCCTGGGTTATGGAAATCCTTGCAGAAGGGGTAAGAGTGGCGAACTTTGTAGCCGACTCCAACCTTCATGTTGATACGCTTGCAGATCTCGTTTATATGAGAGGAAAAGTTCAGAGACTGGTCAAGAGTCATACCCAAGTATTTAAATGAGTCCATATTTGATATGGCAGAACCATCAAGACAACGGACCTGCAGACAGTGGGGAAGCTATTTGTACTTTTCTGGGGGATCCGAAGAGCACGGCATATGTTTTGGGTAGGTTGAGAATGAGCTGATTCGAGGAGAACCAGGACTGGTTGCTTTGGAAGGAGTGGGATAGTTGATCACTTATGTCAGTGTCAGAATTAGAGGCAGAGAAGAGGACCAGGTCATCAGCATACATTATAGCCTGGGAGTGAGTAGGAAAGGAAGGAAGGAATGTCACTGATGAAGAGAGAAAAGAGCAAGGGGCCTAATATGGAACCCCTGAGGGACACCACATGGGAAGAGAGGACTTTATTAAAGGCAACAACTTGTGTACGATTGCTAAGGTGGCTGTTAAACCATGATAAGGTGGAGCCTGCCGCACCAAGCATACAGAGTTTCCTTAGGAGTAGGAAGTGGTTGACTAGGTCGAATGCCTTCATGAGGTCTACAAAAACAGCCCCAGTAAGAAAACCCTTATCCATGTTCATTTTGACCTCACTAGTAAACAGTGTAAGGGCTGTAGTGGTGCTGTGACCAGGCCTAAAACCATGTTGGACAGGTGTCTGGATCTTGAACATTTGCAGATAAGAGACCTGAGTGTGGATAAGCTTCTCAAGAAGTTTGCAAAGAGTTGGTAGAATGGCAATAGGTCGGTAGTTAGATAATACCTTGGGGTCACCTTTTTTGAACACGAGGGTAGTCCTTGCAGTTTTCCAGACCTGAGGTACAGTGGAGGAGGAGATGGAAAGGTTAAAAAGTCTTGTGACAGGTGTGACTAGGATCGGAGCTGCCAGTCTAAGAATCCTAGGTTCAATGCCATCAGGGCCCGTACTTCCATGAATAGGAATAGTTTTAAGAAGTTTCAGAACTTCAAGGCGGGAGACAGGAGCAAGGTTCAGTGGATGGGCAAGGTTGTCTAGGTCTGGCTCACCAACAAGATGGCATTGGGTTTTGGAAGGAGATATCAGAGGAAACTTAGTGAAGAGGAAGTTAAAGGCATTAGCTATAGTGGAGGGGTTGTTACAGTTGATATCATTTACGATCATTTCTTTGGGTGTCTCAGACCTGAGACTCCTAAGGATCTCATTTATTTGGGACCAGTATCTCTTAGGGTTGGTTGAGGAGGAGCAAAGGAGCTCACGGTAGTAGTTGCTTTTTGCCGAGCAAATCTCCTTCTTGCAGACATTACGTAAAGCACGATACTGCTCATAATCGGAAGGAAGAGAGGAGGATTTCCAAGTTTTCCATAGTTTGTCCCTTAGTTTCAGCTGTTGTAATAGAGGGCGCTTAAGCCACTTTGTGGTTTTGCCCCCAACCCTACGTGTTGTGATCGGGATATGCCTCTCCTGTATAGAGAGTAAGGTACTGTTGAAGCATTCAGTCGCACTATTGATATAATTTGTGATAAAGATAGGGGACCAGTCAACTAGACACAAGTCCCGGATAAGGAAAGCTGAATCAAGTAGAGCAAAGTTGGAGAAAGTTAGCACTTTGGATGGATATGAAGGGGGAGAAGCATCCCATATACAGTAGACAGGGCTGTGGTCACTGATAGAGTCTGGGAGAACACCGACAGAGGTAAAGCTGTCTTTTCTGTTTGTCAGTACCCAGTCAATAAGAGTTCTACTGGTGTCACTGGCAGCGATCCTTGTGGAAGATTGGATGAGCTGAGCAAGGTTAGCTTTGCTGATAGTAGATGTCAGTTGAGAGGCGTTGGAACCCAGCCAGTCAAGGTTAAAATCTCCCAGACATATGATTTCATTTTTCGATGTTACAGTGGGTATTAAGTCAGTGAGTTCCTCTAGACCAAGTTTACTAACACGAGGGGGTAAGTAAACATTAAATAAGTGTAGTTTCTTTGAGCCACCCATAAGTAACAGAGAGTGGAGTATTTCACAGTTATTCAGATTGTGTGTGGGTCTTGAGAAGCCGGTTGTCCAGGTATGGAAAGACATACAGTTCCTCTCTTCTGAGGACTTCTACGACAGCTGTTAACTTGGTAAAGACACACAGTGCAGAAGATAAGCCAAAGGGCAATACCTTGAACTGGTAATGTTCTCCCTGAAAGGCAAAGTGGAGAAACCTCCTGTTAGGAGGGAAGACCGCGATGTGCAGGTAAGTCCCCGGACTTGAGGAGGGGAACAGCCCTGGTAAGGTTACCATTCGGAACTTTCTGTACTGGACAAAGATTCTGGACATAAAGATTGAAGTCTTTCAGATCCAAGACTCAAACTTCTCGGCGGCGCAATACTCTGATCACCTAAACAGCCTGGACTGGAGCCCAATCAGGTTTCTCCCCTCCTTGAATAAGGCACTAGAATTCTTCCACAACTCATTGACAAAAGCAGCCAACCTCTTTGCCCTGCTGAAGAAGCTCTGAGCTAAAGGCAGCTGCTACAAGTGGATCTCCCCACTCTAAAAACTCTGATGCTTAGCCGGGACAAGGCCTGGAAAAGATTTAATTCCTCTCTCCAGGCCAACCTTGTGGCTTACAAAACCCTGAGAAACTGATGTAAGAGAGCCATAAAAATGGCTAAAAGGGAGTATGTCACCAACCTTCAAAAAGCAGCCTAGGCAACCCTGAACTATTCTGGTCCCACATCAACAAGCTGATCAGAGGTAACACCAAGTCTGAACCTGGCCCTATGGAGGTCAATGGTAAGATGGTGAGTGATGGCCCACAAATTGCCACAGCCCTCAACCTTCACTTCACCAACCTTGACACATATAAGGCCGGAATACCCCCACACCCCGGCTCCAGACAAGGCCGAACCCCCTAAATTACAGCGACCTTTGTTTCACCTAAGACTGGTCAGGGCTAAAGAGGTACAGTCTCTCCTAAGGGCCCTGAAAATCAAAGGCCCAGGAGGACCTGATGGAATTAACCCTAGGCTCCTCAAGGATGGAGCCCAAGTCCTCTCCAGACCCTTGACCTGGCTCATAAATAGATCCCTGCTTGAGGGAACCATTCTACACCAATGGAAACAGGCAAACGTGATTCCCGTCCACAAAGGCGTCTACCGCTATCTCCCTGCTCTGTCTGCTTGCCAAATTGCAGGAAAGACTCATATACTGCCAGCTCCGTGACTACATGGAGACTCACCAACTACTGGCCTCCTCTCAGCATGGTTTTCGAACTAACCACAGCACAGACACTGCCCTCACGAACCTCACGACAGACGTACTCAATGCCAAGGACAAAGGGACCCCCTCTGGCGTGGTATTCATCGACCTGTCCAAGGCCTTCGACCTTGTCGACCACAATCTACTGCTAGTAAAAATGAAAAAGATAAGCGTAGACCCATTGGCTCTCAAGTGGTTCGAGAGCTATTTATCTGGCCGCACCCAGAGAGTCAGCTGGAAGGGGGCGCTATCTGACCCGCTACCCCTAAAAGAGGGAGTACCACAGGGCTCAATCCTTGGCCCCCTACTATTCTCATTATATACGAATGACCTAAACCTCTACTGAGGGAGTAGCTCAGTCATGCAATACGCGGATGACACAGTCATCTACTGTTCCTCGGATAACCTAGAGGCTCTTAGCCCCGCTCTCCAAACTGACCTAACATCACTGAAAAACTGGCTAAATACAAACAGAATGGTCTTGAACGCAGGCAGAACAAAAGCCATGCTGTTCGGGCCCAGACCCCTAGGGCAAGACAGGACCAACTCCCTTCAGCTCAAAACTCTTGCAGGGACCGGCATCGAAGTTGTGCCCTCCTTAAAATACCTAGGGTTTACACTTGACCAAGGTCTCACCTACAAAAACCATGTGGAACAAGTGACCAAGACTATCCACGGGAAACTTGGCATCCTGTATCGGATTAAGAACCAGCTCATACACGGAGCCAGGCTCTCTATTGCCTCCAGTGTCCTGCTCCCCACACTTACCTACGCTGCCCCTGTATTACAGGGCATGGCAAAGCCAGAGGTCCACCGGCAGCAGATCCTATACAACAAGGTAGCGTGGTTCGATACACAGGATCACTCCAGAAGTCACCACTGTGATACATTAGCCAAGTCGATGGCAGAAAACTGAGGAGGGAACAGACCTGCCTACGTCTTTATAGGATTGGTGACATCACATGGCGGGCCCAGCTGTACTGCTGAAAATCTTCCATGTGTATTCCCTATTCACCGACAGTGAAGTTCCTATGCATAACCAGATGACTGAGATGCCCCTGAAGAAGATTCTACAAAACAGACTGCCATACTCAATGTGGCACTCACCAACTCTGAAATGGTAGGTGGAGAACAGGCTGGGGAACAACTGGGTTCCAGTGACCATAACCCCATATGGATTTTAACTGGCTATGGGTATCAGAATAGCCTCACGAAAAGCTGAGGTTCTGGATTTCAGACATACAAACATACAAAATTACCGGCAGAAAAAGGCCCACAGGTCTATCAAGTCTGCCCGATTGTGCAGCTCTTAGTTTCATATCACTACAGCTGCCCCACATTCACCCAAACCCCTCCCTTCCTCCTCTTTCCTGGTCCTTCTCTCCTTTGTGTTCTTGTCTGTACTAACCATGCCCTTGACTCTATCTCAACCCCGCTTAAAGCTATCCATTGTCCTTTGAGCGAGTAACTCCTCCGGCACTGCATTCCAACCTACCACCACTCCCCCTGTGAAGTACTGCCTCCTCATCTCCCTCCTAAAGCTTCCCCCTTCAGACTGTGCCCCTTAGTGACCCCCCCCTTAAGCAGAACAATCCTCCCTCCCTGACTTTGTTTATGCCTTTCAAGTACTTAAAGGTCTCTATCATGTCCCCTCTTACCCTTCTGTCTTCCAGCAAGTACATGTTGAGCTCCTTCAACTTTTCCTCATATGGCAACTCTCCTAGTACTATGATCATTTTTGTAGCCCTATGCTGCACCCCTCCAGTAATCTCACATCCTTTTTGAGGTATGGGCACCAGTACTGTACACAGTACTCAAAGTGTAGAAACATAGACTTTGACGGCAGATAAGGACCACTTGGCCCACCCAGTCTGCCCATTTCCCTACCTACTGGATAAGCTGCAGATTCTAGTTAACCAACAGCCTGTTTCCTGCAACCCCCCACTATAATTGCTTTGTGTCTGTCCCATGCATGTTTGAATTCCCCCACTGTTTTAGACCCAACAACCTCCTCAGGAAGGCTGTTCCATGTATCCACCACTCTCTCTGTGAAAAAGAATTTCCTCACATTACCCCTGAGCTGCCCCCTCTATCTTTAAACTGTGCCCCCTTGTTCTTACACATCTCTTTTTCTGAAAGATGCTACCCTCCTGGACTTTGCTGATTCCCTTGAGGTACTTGAACGTTTCAATCATGTCCTCCCTGTCCTCCTTTCATCAAGAGTATACATATTAAGCTTCTCAGTCTCTCCTCATATGCTTCTGATGTAGACCCTGCACCATTTTAGTTGCCCTCCTCTGGACTGCTTCCATCCTGTCTATGTCCTTGCGAGATGAGGTCTCAAAACTGCACAGTACTCCAGATGGGGTCTCACCAACTGTCTGTACAGAGGGATAACCACTTCCCTTTTCTACTTGTGATGCTCCTTCCTATCCCAGTATCCCCTGGTTCTCCTTACCGACTTTTCACATTGCTTACCCACCCTTAGGTCATCTGATATGACTACCCCCAGGTCCCTTTCCATTTTTGTTGTTGTTAGTACCTCCCCTGCTAATGTGTACTCTTCTCCTGGGTTTTTGTTTCCCAGGTGCATTGCTTTGCACTTCTTTGCATTGAATCTAAGTTGCCATATGTCTGACCATTCCTCAACCTTGCCAAGTCCCTTCTCATCTTTTCTACCCCCTCTTGTGTATCAACTCTGTTACAGATCTTTGTGTCATCTGCAAAGAGGCATACCTTTCCCTCCAGACCCTCTGCAATGTCACTTATAAAGATGTTAAAGAGGATTGGACCCAGTACTGAGCCTTGAGGTACTCCACTAGTAACCCCCCTTTCTTCAGAATGTGTTCCATTCAGTATTACCTTCTGTGTCCTGTTGTGCAGCCAGTTCGCTACCCAGGCTACCACCTGGGACCCACCCTAGGCTGGCTAACTTGATATTATCATTCTGTGTGGGACTGTGTCAAATGCCTTGCTAAAGTCTAGGTAGGCCATATCCACAGCCCCTCCTCGGCTTTCTACTTTGGTCACCCAGTCAAAGAAATCAATTAGATTAGTCTGACATGACCTTCCTGCTGTAAATCCATGCTGCTTTGGGTCCTGTGCCCCGCTGGCCTCTAGGTACTCAACAGTTCTTTCTTTCTTTCAGAAGTGATTCCATCATTTTCCCTACCACTGAGGTCAAACTTACAGGTCTGTAGTTTCCTGCTTCTGCCTTGCTTCCACTTTTGTAAAGGGGAATCACATCTGCCCTCCTCCAGTCCTCAGGTATCACCCCATCCTGCCATGATTTGTTAAAAGGTGTGGTCAGTGGTGTCACCAGGTCCCCCCTTAGTTCTTTTAGGATTCTGGGGTGAATCCCGTCAGGCCCCATTGCTTTGTCCACCTTGAGTTTTAGGAGTTCTTTCAGTACTCTTTCTTCTGTGAATGGACTGGTGTCAACACCCCTACCCAGAGTGCTTCTATTGTCTGGTTCAGGTAACTGCTCCTCATCTTCTTTGGTGAATACTGAGCAAAAGTATTCATTCAGTATCTCAGCCTTTTCACTGTCTCCCTCTGCCGACCTCCCCTCTCCTTTATTAATCTTGACTATCCCTCTCTTAACCTTTCTATGCTCCCTAATGTACCTATAGCCTCACCAGTGATCTATACAACAGCAGGATGACCTCCCCCTTTCGAGAGGTGATCCTTCCGGCAATGCACCGCAGCATCCTATTTGCCCTTGCTGCCGCCTTCCTACTCTAGACTGTGCTGATACCTTCATGTCCCCTGTGACTATTATCTCTAGGTCCCTTTTCCTCCTCTGAAGCAGTTACCTGCACTCCCCCCAGCCAGTAGCTGTTCCTGGGATTTCTGGCTCCAAGGTGCATGACCTTGCACTTCTTAGTGTTAAACCCCAGTTGTCACTCTTTAGACCAGTGTTCGAGTTTAGCTAGATCCTCTCGGAGTGCCTGCCTCTCTTCCTCATTGTCCACTTTTGCACAAATCTTAGTGTTGTCCGTGAACAGGCTCATCTTACTCTTGCCCCCTCTGCAATGTCTCCAATAAAGACATTGAAGAAAACAGGGTCCAGTACTGAACCCTGTGGCACCCCACTCATTACTGGCCTTGGCTTGGATGTCGCCCCCCATACAACTACCCTCTGTTGTCTGCTCT
The DNA here is from genome assembly GCA_016271365.2 of Neoceratodus forsteri. Lineage (NCBI taxonomy): Eukaryota > Metazoa > Chordata > Ceratodontiformes > Ceratodontidae > Neoceratodus > Neoceratodus forsteri. The sequence continues at coordinate 487,417,163 of CM057451.1, read as the reverse complement.
GCAACCAGCTCTCAACCCACCCCACCAGGTTTTTCCCCCGCCCCTCAGCTTGCACATTAACCTCCTGAGTGGCACTGAGTTGAAAACCTTGTTGAAGTCCAGATGCAACATCCACAGCGTGGCCTTTGTCAACCACCCTAGTGAAGAAGTCGATCAGGTTAGTTTGGCAAGATTCCCATGACAAATCCATGCTGTCTCTCATCCTGCAGATCACTGCCATCGAGAAAGGTTATCAACCTTTCCTTCACAATGGTCTCCATCAACTTCCCCACTATGGAAGTCAAGCTCACCAGTCTGTAGTTACCCGGCTTGGTCCTTGGGTCCACTCTTGTGAAGGGGCACCATGTGAGCCATCCTCTAGTTCCTGGGCACATTCCCCATCTCCAAGGAGGTGTTGAACAGGTCCCTCTGAGAGCCTGCCAACACCTCTGACTGTTTCTTCAGGGCACTTGAGTGTACACCATCCGGTCCTGGTGCCTTGTCCACCCGCAAGGCTTTAAGGCCCTTCAGAACTCTATCCTCTTAGATGACCCAGTCTGTTATCTCTTCCCCTCCCGCTCAACCCTTGCCCCCTTTCCCCTGCGGTACTGGGCTATCCCTTTCTTTCGTGAACACCAAGCAGAAATACTCACCGAGTGACTCTGCCTGATCTTCTCCTTGATCCGCCCATCCTCCCTCTCTCTTGATTCTAACAATGTCATCCCTACAACTACTCTTCTCCCCTATGTATTTAAAGAACCCCTTTTCCCCCCTCTCTGATCCCTTGAGCCGACTTCAGCTCCTTTGCTGCCCCGGCTGCCCTGACTGACCTAGTCACCTCCCTAGATGCCTTTGTGAACACTTCTCTATCCTCCTCATGCCCCAATTTTTTGAACTTAATGAAGGCCAGTCTTTTTTCCCCCTCACCTTACCCTCCACCTCCTTGCTGAGCCAGCTAGGTTTTTTTTTACCTGGACTGCTTACTCTGAGATTTGGCACACGTGTTCATGGCCCCATTTAGCCCCTTTCTAATGACTGCCCTCTTCTGTTCAGCATCCATCCCTGGGTTAATTTCAGCTTAATACCCCTCTAGGATGCTGCCCATTCTGGCAAAATCTGCCTTCCTGAAATCCAACACTCATGTCCTGGTCTTAGCAGACTCCCTCCCTGTGTTGAGGAGGAACCACACTGAGCGGTGGTCGCTTTCTGCTAAAGGGTCCTATACTACCACATCCTGGACTTAGTCCCCATTTGTTAGGACCAGGTCCAGTAGGTTCCCCACCCCAGCAGGTTCCATCACCCCTTGCACTAGGTAGCTGTCTTGGATAGCCTCCAGCAGCAACTGTTCCCTGGCGTGTACTGTAGTTACTGTCTGCCAGTTGACACCAGGTAGGTTGAAGTCTCTCACTATAACTGTATTCCCTTTGCCACTGCCCTTCCTGATTTGCTCCCCCAGCTCCCTATCCACCTCCTCGCTCTGTGAGGGTGGCCTGTACACCACTCTTGTCCTGAACTTCTTACCTTTAGGGTTTTGGAGCAATACCCAGATGGCTTCGGGCCTCCCCTCATCCCCTTCCTCCCTGGTACACAGTATCCCCTCCCTGACATAAATAGCCACCCCTCCCAGTCTCTGCAGAACACCTTGTATCCCGGGATCGTGAGATCCCAGTCATGGTATTGGGTGGCCCAGGTTTCTGAGATGGCAGCAATATCTACCTCCCCCTCTGCCATCATTGCCTGGAACTCTGCCACCTTGTTTGCTAAGCTCTTTGCATTCAAAGATACTACAGTCCACTTTGTGTCCTGCCCTCCTCTTCCTGTCTCTCCCCCTTCCACTTTTGTTTTGGTAACTTCCCCTCATTCTCTTCCTCGCTCTCTTGGGGGGGGGCAAGGTCTTCCAGTCTCCCCTGGAAGGTGCCTCCTCCCTGTTATCAGGCTCAGCCCCTCCTCATTTTAAATCTATGTTGTTTTTAATGACTATCAGACTTTGATCAGTTGATGGGAATTAGTAAAAGGAAAGTTAGTTGGAGTGTATGAAATCAGGGGGGTGGAGAAGAGGTGTGAAGAAATTAAAGGAAGCATTCTTGAGCTACCACTTGTATAGGCAATTATCCTATGTATGTACACTGCACATTCGTATTATCTGTTTGCATATGCACATTTTTATGACTCCACACCTTTGTCAACTGTAAGTAAGTATCGGTTGTTGTCTTTGTTCTACTCTGTATTTTGATGTGGAGCCTTTGGAAACGAGTCTATGACTCAAAGGGTTGTAATTCCGATGTTATAAATAAACAAATAATTGCCTAAGAATGGTTAACATGGGTAGTATTCACAAGAGAACAATCTGGTTCTCTAAGAATGTCAGGAAGGCAGCAAGGACCAAGATTGGGCCTTCACTGGCTCCAAGGATAAACAAGGTGATGAGGAATGGAGCAAATACCAGGTAAGGATGAAGGAGGACAAGGAGGCAGTCAGGGATGCAAAAACAGACACAGAGCTGCATACTGTGGAAGGGGTCAAGGGAGGGGGATAAACAGTTCTTCGGGTACATCGGGAAAAAAGGAAGATAAAAAGGGTAACTGTAAGGCTGGCAGAGGGGGGAAGAATAGTAGAGGAGGACAAGCAGAAGGCAGCCGTTCTAAATTTCTACTTCTGCTCGCTATTCACAGTGGAGGATAGTGGACCTCTGCCAGTAAGTGGCATAAAGGCTACTGCAAAGGGGATCCCAGAAATGGGGCAAGTGATAATTACAGGAGTAATGTTAAGAAAAGGGCTTGCAACCCTTAAAATAGACAAGGCTATAGGGCCATATGGGATCCACCTTAAGGGGCTCAGGGAACTGGCACCAAAACTGGCTAAACCCCTGGCAGAGTTATTCAACAGGTCACTACAGTTAGGGGTGGGTACCAAGACACTGGAGAATAGCAGACATGGTGCCACACCACAAGGGAAGGGACAGGGAGGAATCTGGAAACGACAGGCCCATCAGGACCTAGTGGATTATTTGGAGAGAAATGGGCTCCAGGATAGTAATCAGTATAGATTTGTGGCAGGAAACCTAAGAGTATTCTTTGGGTAGCAAGGGCAGTGGATAAGAGACAAACAGTAGATTTAGTATACTTCAACTTCAGCAAAGCATCTGATTTGGTGCCACACAAAAGAATACTAAAGAAATTAGTGGCTCTGGGAGCAGCAAAGGACTTAGATAAATGGGTGGAAAGTTGGTTGGGAGGAGACAGCAAAGTGGTGGTAAACAGGTCAAACTGGGGAAAAGGAAGAGTACAAGTGAAGTACCAGAAGGGGTAGTCCTGGAACCAGTCCATTTCAGTATGTTCATAAGTGAAAGAGGAGAAGGAATACAAGGCAAGATGGGTCTCTTCACAGAAGACACTAAGCTCTATGGCAGGACAGATAGCAAGGTGGGGCTAAGGAAGTTTCAGAGGCACCTGTAAAGGTTAGAGAGGTGGTCCAAAGTCTGGCTGTTGAAATTCAATGCCAGAAAGTACATGGTGATGCACATAAGGAGCAAGAATCCAAGGAAGGACTACTGGATGGGAGAGTTAAGCTGGCCACTACTTCAGAGGAAAGGGATTTAGGGGTTATCCTAAGCAACTCCTTAAAACAATCAAGCCAATGTAACAAGTCCTACAGCAAGGCAACCAGAAATCTGGGGTGTACTGGAAGGGGTTTTGAGCAGGTGGAAAGAGGTAATACTACCTCTCTACAGATCACTGGTGAGAACCCATCTGGAATACTGTGCTCAGTTCTAGAGCCCTCATCTGAAGAAAGACAGACACAGGCTGGAGACAATGCAGTGGAAAGTAACTGAAATGATTCAGGGCCAACAGGGCAGATCCTAGGATGATCAGCTTAGAGCACTGAAGACGTATTTGCTAGAGGCCAGGAGGGAGAGGGAGGACATGACAGAGGCAAAACAGTTACTGTATGTAAAAATTTACCGTAACAGCAGATCTTTGATGGAATCTCTGTCAGCAGGTCAAACCTATGGAACTTAGCCATCAGGCACTAGAATCACACGGAAACTTTTCTGCAGTCCAGGGAGATTGCTGCAGCGAGGAACAGACCAGTTTGGCTCTTCCGCACAGTAGACAGGCTTTTACATCCTGCCTGTCTCCATGTAGGGGGAGCAGGTTCTAGCACTAGGTGCAAGGAGCTGGCTCTGTTCTTCACTGACAAGGTGTCCTCTGTCAAGAGATGAGATCTCTTCGAGCAACTCCCTGCTTGAGTTGTGCCGAAACACTCCTCCTGTCTGGGATGAGTTTGAGCTGGGTGGGGTGGAGAAGTGATGGAGATAATCTCAAAGCTGTAGCCAACACAATGTACTCTGGACCCTGGTCCGACCCGACTTTTGGTTGGAAGTCTGGACCTGATTGGACCTGTGGTTGCTGAGGTTTTCTGGCATTCCTTGAGGAGTGGGGTGTTCCCACTGGCCTTGAAAGAGGCCTTGGATAGGCCCCTTTTGAAGAAAACTTCTTTGGACCTGGACTCCTTCAGCAACTACAGGCCGATCTCGAACCTCCCATTTTTAGGAAAGGTTACTGAGAAGGTGGTGACCATTCAGCTCTAGAGACATCTTGCCTTTTCCTCCACCTATGAGCCTTTCCAGTCTGGGATCCGCGCAGGGCATAGTACAGGGATTGCCCCGGTGAAAGGGGCTTAATGTTCTCCTGATGACAAGGGACAGGTGAGACCATACCATTTTGGTCCTCCTGAACCGTTCTGCAGTGTTTGACACCGTGGACCATGAGGTGCTGCTTGACCATCTGCAGTTCTGGTGTGGCCTGTCTGGTAACGTCATTAACTGGTTCAGGTCATACATGACACAGTGCAAAGGGTGACAGTGGTGTCAGCCTCATCTAACCTGAAACCTCTGCGCTGTGGGGTTCCGCAGGGCTCGGTCTTGTCATCCTTGTTGTTCACGGTGTACATGCTGATGGTGGGGGGCATTATCAGGCAGTATGGGCTGAGTTTTCACTGCTATGCAGATGATACCCAGCTGTACTTGTCCTGTGCGCTCAATACCCAGGTATCGGCTTCTGTATTTAACAGCTGCCTTAAGGAGATCCAGTCGTGGATGACTCATAACTGGCTTAAGCTTAACCCAGGCAAGACAGAGGTACTGGCAGTGGTTTCAGGTTATTGGGGTGGAGGGGGGTCAAATAAATTACTAAATGGAGGAAGTGGGACATGCACAAGAAAAGAAACGTGTGTTCACGATTCGCACTTTCTTGCTATCATATTTTCTATTTATCTGTCAGGTATACCCTTTACTGGAGGTCACGGATCTTAGTAATTTATTTCAAGGGCTCTGGGGAGATGTCGCTATCCAGCAAAGGGGAAGAGGAATGTGACATGTCTGTCTATCAAGGCTGGAGATTTGGGGATGATTAACCCAGGTTTTATTTATATTTTTTTTTTTTTTTTTTACAGTTTTGTGAATCTTTTTAACAACAATTTTTATTTTTTTATTGATTGGAAAAACTACAATTTAGACCTTCCTCATTCATCTGGGTGTAATAAGCTTCTTACACATCGGGGAGAGGGGTTCTGTTAAAAGGAAATGCCTAGGAACTTGTGGTATCCCAGAATATCTTCTTAGTCATTGCACTAAAATGAAACTGTGAGACTTTTCAATAACAAATCTTTTATCCCTGACCAGGAAATACGGTCATGCAACGATACTGCATAGTCACTTTTGTTAATCCAGTTTTTAATGTATATCATGGTAACTGTAAAGCTAACATTATTGCTTTGTTAATGAATCCCAGACTTCCTATAAAGATGTGGGGCACTAAGTGGTTATGGTGCCATGATAAATTAAATATGAAAACAATTTCCGAAACACAAGTCCCGCTAAGAGAGACACTGCTTACGTGAAGAGTACATACAACAAACTGAAACCATGGAGCACTTGTTTTTCAGTTGTTCCTACAGTCATTCTTCTTGGAAAAAAGGTTGCTATTGCTTGGCATAAACCGGTTTTCCAACATATTACTTAGAAATATTAGTAAAAGTCTTTTTTCCCCCTCCAGGATGGCATCACTGGGATCAAAGCACATTATGATTTTTGCACGTTTCAAATGGTGTATCTGGATGGCCTGTTGCCACTTTTTAGTACAACAGAAACATGCTACCCAGGATGAACTGTTTAGAGTAGAACATGAAATAACCATAGTTGCACAATATGAATCAAAATCTCTGACTGCTAAGAAGTTCTCGGAAAGGTGGAAAGGTGGAAAGATTCTGACATAATTATTCAGGGGACTGCTAAAACTGGGATTTGGTTAGTTTATAAGGAAGTTTGTATGCTCTGTTTTTTGTTCAGTTTGTCTTCTTGTGCATAACATGACTGATTTTCTGGTTTGACTGTGCTCTCTTTGATAGTTGTTTAAATTGCTTTTACTTTATGTTTATGCTTAATAAAAAATTCCCGTACTCTTTTCGATTTGTGCAACTTATATCACACAATGTTAGGGGTACATGATATTACACAGTGTGTATAATTAATCCATGTGTATATTTTTTTTATATATATATTTTATCATGACCCCCAGTCTCCAGCCAGCCTCAAGCACACCACCGTGACCTGCCCCCATAGAGCCACGGTTTACACTCCAGGCGGGGCAGCTGGCCCCCAACACATCCAGGCATCAGGTGGGCCTTAGGCGATGGTGGCAAGAAGACTAGTCGGGGTTATGCTTAATTTTCTAGTTTTCCTGGGATCGGGAGACATGGCGTGCAATGACGCAATGCCACAGCCTCGACTTGCATCCGCACACCTCCCAGCCTCAACCTCGGCCCCTGGTAAGCTGCTCCCCCTGGTCACCCAGGGGCGCTACAACGGGAGGCATGGAGAGTGTGCAACTGCTGCTCAATCCTTCAACCCCCACCCCAGCCAACCCTCCAGCCTCCTGGGCTCGTTCCTGCACCTGGGTTGCTGGCGCCACAAGCCGTGGCTCCACCACTGCACCAATGGGCCAGCAGATCCACATGCATATTTTATCAATGTTACTTTTTTATATTTTTTGTTCTGTTTTCCTTTCTTATTTTCTGTTTGTTACTTGACTGTAACTGATGAATTCATTTGATATCTTATTTATTAATTTTAATAAAAATGACCCTACTCTTTTCGCATTTTTCAACATCTGGGGCCTTTAAGGGGCCACTCTTAACCTGGTCAAAATTGTAGACCGAGAACTGGAAGAGGGCCCCCACAGACAGTCCATGGTTGCAGGTATCCATATGACCACAGATCCTACTGGTATATTAGGCTTAAAATTCAGGGATGGTGACCCCCCCCCCCCCAAACTCTATTTCACTCGTCACGCCCTACAGAGCCTCTTTTCAGGCATCCTGCCTGTTCCTGTCCACCTGAGGCCCCCTTGACCTGTGCTCCCCCGCAGTTCAGCACCCCTGGCTTAACCCCTCCGGGGTGGGGCCGTCCCTCCTCATTGGGCACACTTACTAGTCAGTCTCTGGCTGTGGGTGAGGACCCAGGTGAAGGAACTGGAAAGCCAGATGAGGCGGACCCGGCGGAGGGCGTGGGGGTCAGGTGCCATTGCCTACCCCCACAGAACCAGCTTTTTCCTTGTTCTGGTGGCCCTCATCTTTGTGTGGGTACCCCTGATGCAATGGCACATGGCAACCCTGCCTGTGTCAGCCATGCTCTTCAACGTGCAGCCAACGCACTGCAGTGTCCCCGATCTCCACCGGGAGCTGCTGCTGCACTGGGCCGTCCCAGGGGAGGAGAGCAGCCCTGCAGGCGCTCAATCCTCTCCCCGTCCCTGCTGACCCCCGGCGCCCAAGCTCGCTCCTGAACTCGGGTCACCGGTGTGGCACGAGGTGTGGCATCCAGCGCCTCAACCCTTAGCGCCACCAGGCCGGCCCAGGGATGGTGATATTGTCACACTAAATTGGCAAGATTGTACAAATCAAGGGGGAAAAAAGGGCAACACCATGGGAAAAACGGCAAATGAGGAAAAAAACTTCATAACCTCTGGAGACCTCTAGTTTAAGCATCTTTTTCCAGGTCCTCTGGGGAAGCCACTTGAATCCGATCAGCGACAGATCACTCTTCTACTGGTTAAAAAGGTGAGTAGCCATGGTCCAACACATTTTGATTTATTTTAGTATTTTGTTAATAGTAATATACAGCCCCTTATTGCCCCTTGCCCCAAAACGTGGGTTCCTTGGGTCACCTTCTCTTGCTCCCCATGGTTGTCTCTATGGGGAACAGGTAATCTGAAGATGATTAAGAAAAAACATTGCTGTTCCACAGTACTTAAAGGGTATTTTCCACAAACTCTGTATATGGAAATTTAAGGAAGTTACAATACAAACAGTCGCTTAAAAAGCAGATTTATTGGTACTTGACTTTTTTTCTGTATAAGTGATTTTCAAGAAAAGTTCACCAAGCGTGGGGGTCTACCCTGCTGAAACAACTCACAGAACCTAGGACCAGCTAAAATGTTTCGTAGTATGGCTTTGTTGTCACTCTAGACTGAACAGAGGACAATCATAAACATTAACATATTTCAGAACAGTCTAACCAAAAAAATATTCATCCCCCAGACTGACAGATTGCAGATAAAATATGGAGACAATATTTTATTTATTGAATTTTGTTGACCGGGTGGGCCTGTTGAGACCAAGGGTCCCTTTTTCAGGGGTGACCTGGGATTAGTTACCTGTATGGTAAAAACACATTGACACACTTATGGTACAAGGTACAGAGTTCAGTAAGAACAGTCACAGATAGAACCTAATTGTCATTATAGAGGTAGGAATAGCACAACAATCAGTGATTAATCACACAATGCAGGACTGGCCCATTAGTTAACAACAAAGAACAGCAATAGGTAAACATCGTTCAAGCATGGTAACAGATTAAGGAAAAAAATCCTAGGAAGTGCAGAAAAAACATGTGGTAAGGTACTGGTAGCCTAGGGTGTAAGCAAAGAGGTGGGAAGGTACTAGTTCAGGGGAGCAATTGGTCGGGCTCACTAGATATCAGACATAAGTGCTGGTTAGCTCAAACAGGTGCATGTAGTGTTAGTGAAGAGGTGTGCTCTTAGCGAGTACTTGAATGCAGAGAGTGAGGGGCTGTTCTGCAGGAAAGGGGAGAAATTGTTCCAGTACATCATTATTCTGAAAGCAAAGGACCTTTCTCCAGCAGTAGTGTGCACCTTTGGTACCTCCAGGGTAGGCTGCGATGTTACCTGGAAAGTTTGTGTGTGCTGTCTGTGTATCACAAGGTTCTGAAGGTGTGGTAGGTGGTTGTTCAGGATTCTGAACATGAGGCACAGCAAGGGATGCTTAAGCCTGCTGTCGAGGTGGGGCCAGCTTAACGAGTAGGGTGCTTTGCAGTGGTGTTCTTTGCCGTCAGCCTGGGCTGCAAATCTGCTGACTTTGTGGTGCAATGTATGGAGACTGCTGAGCTCTGTTTCCTTCAAGGATGATAGCACTGGAGCGTCGTATAGGAATGTAGGAAGTAGGATGGAGTGGGCCACCGTGTGGCAGGTTTCTTTGGTGAGATATGCCATGAACCTATACAGTAGGCCTAGCTTCTGGTGCATAGTTGGAGGAGTGCTCGATGTGCTGTTTTAATGTAAGCTCTTGGTCAAGGTACATTCCAAGGTACATAAAGCTGTCTACGACTTCCAGTGAATTCCCATTAATATCAGCGATCTTTAAGAGCTCTGTCCTGTCGGCCCCTAATTTTATGGGCCCAAAGAGTACGGTCTTTGTTTTCTTGGTATTAAGCATTAGGTGGTTAGATGATAGCCAGCTACTGAGCATGGCAAATTCCTTGGTGAGTCCTTGCTGTATGTCTGCAATTACATTACTGTTCCTGTATAGTATAGCATCATCGACGTAAATGATTGTTTTTACTTCTCTACAATTCAAAGGCAAGTCACTGTTAAATAGGGGAAAAGAGTAGTGGATGGGAATTGACCCCAGTGGAACTCCATCGGTGATAGTCTGGCATCAGGATAGTCCAGTATTCCATGTAACAGCTTGGCTACGGCCTACCAGGTAGCTTCTGCACCACATAGTAGCCTGCTGATCTAGCCCCAGCTTCCCAAGCTGTGAGAGTAGTAATTAATGATTCACTAAATCAAAAGCTTTGGTGAGATCAATGAAGATGGCTCCTGTAGCTTTTCCTTTATCAGAGGCATTGAATATGTCTGAGGTGAGGTGCACAAGTGCCGTGCTGGTCCCATGATGTTTGTGGAAACCGTGTTGGGTCTCAGTCATTGGGGCGTAGGCTTCAAGGTAAGTGGTAAATTGACTGCAGATAAGTCTTTCTTGTACTTTGGCCAGGGCACTCTGTATCGAGATTAGATGATAGTTTTCTATGGTGTCCTTAGTACCTCCTTTGTGGATTGGGATCACTCGAGAGGTTTTCCAAAGTTGGGGACCCCACTGCAGAAAAGTGAAATGTTGTACAGTTTGCCCATGGGAGTTGCAAGTACAGGGGCAGTCAGCTGGAGGAGCCTGCCCTGCGGATTTGTCAGATTGTATTTTGAGTAGGTGTGCTAGGACCTCTTTCCTGGTTACCAGTTTGAGATGGAATAAGGGTTGGTTGATGGGGGAAGGGAGAACAATGGGGGGCTGGGTTGGCAGACTTCTGACCGGTCCAAATTGGCGAAGTATCTGTTAAAGCCTTCAGCAATGAGCTGATGATCCTCGATCAATGTGCCATTTATTTTGCATTCCTGACATGTATTAGTTTGATACCCTTTTAAGAGGTTGTTAATTTGGGCCCAGAAGTGCTTGGGGTTGCTTAAATTTTCTGTCTGCAAATTCCTGATGTAACAGGTCTTAGCATTTTTCAGAGTGACTTTACAATATGAACAAACACGTTGGAGAATATTAAGTTCCATACTCACAATCATGTATAAAAAGCTCAGTGATTAAATGGTGCTATCCCTACAGTCTGCACAACAACATCTGACAGTGCTTCACGCCTGTATGGAGCTTTATCAAGGGTGCTGGAACCCTGATAAAGCTCCACACAGGCATGAAACGCCATTGGATGTTTTTGTGCAGACTGTGGGGGATAGCACCATTTCATTACTGAGCTTGTATACTCGATTGTGAGTATGGAATGCAACAAGTACTCCAACTTACTTTGTTCATATTGTCTCCAAAGTTTATTCGCAATCAGTCAGCCTGAGGGGTGAGCGTGCAAGGCTTTATTTTTTGGTTAGATGGTTTGTGGTTTGCCTTACACATATTTTACAGGGGGTGACCCCTTTTGTGTTTGCTTATATTTCAGAATACTACTGTGGTCAGCCTGCCAGCACAAGGGTAGAGCTACCACTCGGGACGCCAGCAACCCTGGTTCGGGAATGAGTCTTAGTCATCAGAGGTCTGGCTAGGAGGAGGAGGATTGAGCATTTCAATGTACACGCTCCTCCTCTGGGGAGGGAGGACTCCCATATCTGCTGCAATACTGTCGCCTGAGTGACCACGGGTGGCAGTGCAGTCGGGGCATCATGTGGGAGGGGAGGACGTTAGCTGCAGTCCAGAGTGGCAGCACATCTCTGCGTGCACATATCTCCTCAGACACCACTGCATGCTGCCGTGCTCAGGGCTGGGGAAAGATGGGGAAGGAAACCCCACCTCCACCCAGTGCTTCGGGACCTCTCGGCTCAGTCCCTGGACCAGGGCATAGCCTCGGCTGGGGTGCTCTGGTAGTCTCCATGCCCTGGGATGGCACCACCACAAGGGGTAGATTCGCAGAGTTGGAAGTCCCATGGAAGGGGTGTGTGCCGGGGCTAGCTGAGGGCAAAGCAACTGCTAGGGAGAAGAAAACAAATTGAAAAATACAAAAAAAAAAAGAACAGTATTGTGCTAGGCCATTACACATTCAGCTGCTAGAATCAATGCAGGATTTATTTTTGTTATGTTTCTGACCTTTGGTCTTTGGTGTGTTATAACTGGAATGAACCCGTATTTTCTAAAATGAATTATGATGTCTTGATTCATGGTTTCTACACGGGGCAATGGAAAAAAATTGAAAGAGCACACTTTATTTGTAGTATCTGCCTGTTTTATGTGGCATATCTGACTTGCTAAGTGCCAATTTTCCCTGCAACAGAAGGTGTGCAGTATGGAAGACTTATTTCTTTGAACAGAATCTGAAATTAAAAAATGTGTTTTGCTTGGACGCAGGAGATGTGATTTCATCGGTCACTCAAGACAGATGGAAACACATACGCCGGTTAGCTTGGCTTCTTTGAACTGACAAGCTAGTTACATTCCTTTGCAGAATTAAGTGGTAGTTTTTGAGTTAACAGTTGTGAGTATTTATATGAATTCTGTAAATCTCACACCTGGATTGGCTGGCTTTTTTGTGTGTATGTTTTTGGAGTTTTTTTTGTTTGTTTTTTTACACTCATTCCTGTTTTGTTTTTTTTTGTTCTTTTGTTTTCATTTTAAATTCTTTCATTTTTAGCAGTTCTAAAACTGCTTTCCATGTTAATTTCTTACACATTTTTGATGTGTAATTGATACTATATTTCATGCAGTTAGAGGTTTCAATAAAAATTCCCCTACTATTTTTCGAGACATGACATGGGATCTTTTTAGCTTTATTTTTATTGCATTTCATAGAGAAAGAAGTACAACTTGATAAAGCTCAGCAGGTAAATGAGAACAGTAGATTGGTACAACATTATCTGAGAAAACATTTCATATAAGATAGATCAGCACTTGTCTGTCCGTGTTACACCACAGGGGTTGCTTCACTAAAAATCTCAGTAAAGTCCCAAGCATAAGTTCACAGGAGACCTAAAACTGCACAATGCTGTGGACACACAATCTTCTTTTAGTGAGTGATCTGCACTGGCTGCTGGTGAGGTGGTGAATCATCTCCAAGGTTTTCTTGCACACCTATAATGCCCTATATGGACTGGGTCATGGCTACCCGAGTGACCTCTTAACGCCTGTCTGCCCTGTGCACTTACTCTGTTCCTCTACCGACGGCCTCATAGTGTTTTCCAGTGCCCAGCTAAAGACCTCAGGAGATCGCTCCTTTGAGGCGGTTGGCCCAGCCCTATGAAACGCATTTCCAAAATGTTTGAGGGAGGCCCCATCAGTGGAGGTGTTTAAGTGGGGACTGAAGGATCATCTTTTTCGAGAGGCATTCACAAATTGCTGATGTAACTCAGAAACAGCAGACTGCTATACAGTTTAACTTATATAAGGATTTTATTTATTTACTGAGTGTTGTCTTTGTTGATGTTTCCAATATAAGTTCTATTATGTTATGTAATGCATTTATTTTAAATTCCTTGCTTCCTTGTACAGCACCCAGGGATAGGGCGCTAGATAAATAAACTGTTTACTTACTTACAGATTGGTCCCAGCCAAATATTCTGCCTTAGAAGATGGGCTACGTACTATGAGCTCTCTGACTGGCCGAGAGCCATAGTAAGAGGGTACATTAACTTACAGTTAGGGCCCAGCTGAAAACTAGTGCCGATTTGGGGTGCCCCATTATTTAAGAGTATTCCTGGGCACCCCAAATTTTCAAGCTTGCCAACTGCCATGTTTGTCACCTTAGCAGCACAACTCGTTAGAAAAACCTCAAACCACAGAACCAGGACTTTCCAAAAACCCACTGCCATTTTGTTCATTAAAAATAAAGTAACCACATCCATACAATAACTAGATCTTCTGCCCATAAAAACAAGGGGGGAAAAAAAAGAACCGGCGGACATAAAACGGGCCATCGACAACGATATCGGACTATCGCAGATTTCATGCATCAAAACACATATGAACTTCGATTTTCTTGAAATTATGTCAGTACATCTTCATTACATGTTTATCCTAATAGTTCTTAGCCCCCATAGTTCTTCCGGCTCTTCCGATTTGGTATCTGCATGGAAGGAACCCACTGGGTCACTCAGTCATCATTTGGCACTTTTCTACATACTCCCAGTCCTCAGGGCAGGCAGCGAGGACCTGGAACCCACAAAACTGACTTAAAAAAAAAAGAAAACATAAAGGACTCACTCACAGTCCTCAGGACAGGCAGCAAGGACCTGGAAACCGGGGTAAACAACTGAAGCTGAAGGGCAGGCAGCGGGACCAGGAGGGGCAAACAACTGAAGCCGAAGGGCAGGCAGCAGGGATTGGAAGCACTCCAAATAAATCATGATTCTGATCCCCACAGCAGGCAGGCAGCAGGAATGAAAACAACAGAAACAGAGAATGAATGAATAAATACATTTTAAAAAGAAAAAGAAAATATAACAGCCACCTCCAAACTTACATCTACAGAGGCTCTTGTTGGATGGAAGTCCCTACGGTGGAAAAACACAGCATTCTAAAGGAAGTGGAGGAACAATTTTATTACAAAATATATCAAATGGCTATGAGTTTTAATATTTAAACATACTATGTTTTTTCAAACATATATAATACCATGGCACATTTTCTAAGTGCAATTATACCCTCCAGGGTTGGCAGTATGGGCAATACCTGACCTTCCAGGGGCTATAAGGCCCTCCACCTGCAGCTTCAGGCCTGGGCAGTCCGGTATTGCCCAATACTGCCCATCCTGTTGGGTATTATTGCTTGCTTAGTGTCCGGTGGGCCCGAAAAATTTCAGTAGAGTTCCATTTGTTAAAAAGGCATGTTGGAAATTCCTGGGCACAAATATAGGTAACTTTGCCTCCAATTACTGAAGGAGCTTGCATATTATATTCCAAAGACGTAATACCTTTCACAGTTAAATATACTTGACAAACCGTTAAGTAATTTCTGAAACATGCATAAAATTTTAAATAGCAAAAAGAGCAGCTCTTCTAAATTGAGAAGAGCAAACTAGAATCAGCTGAATGTATTTATGTAGAATGTTATAGCAGGACAAACTTTTGTCTACAACACTCGCATTGTAAGAAAACGGCAGGCATGTCCCACTCTGCAGGGGGAAGGGAGGTATGGTCTGTCAGAGCCTTGCTGTTGTGGCACCCTGGCATCATTCAGACCATGTGGCCTAAACTGAAACCAGCATGAGTGGCTTTTTAATATGGGACACCATCCCATATCCAAACGACATGACCCCGTCCCCCGGTCGCAGAGCCTGAACAACCTCACCCATTCAAGTGAGCATTACTGAATAGAACTATCTTAGTAGTTACTAGTTAGTAGTCGTTTTTATTCATGAAATCATGAACAGGGATAAAAGACTCAATTCAGCATAGCTCATTTCCAATGAGGTCCCTTAACATTCATACGAATAATTTAAGGATTCTAAAATACCATGTGGTTCCACACCACATACAGAAGAGACGAAGATTATTTTTAAATTTATAAATAAATTGAGATAGAGCAGTTACGTACTTGACAGGACTATAACAGTTAACAATATAGACAATTTAACAGATTGTGCATAACTGAACTAATAGAACAAATTACAAATCATGATTTGCAGATTTCACACTACCAAGATCTCACCCATATCGAATATATGTTTGAGTAATTATGACAATTACCAGCTAGTCGCATCTATAAGATGGCTGCTCCAACACCAGCCACCCAAGTCATGTGACCTCTCCTGAGCAGCAAGGTAATGGGGCAGTCACCCGCTCCACCATCCATCTTTTTAAGTGGTTTGAAATAATTGGAATTCTATCCCCCCTAGATCAACGAAAGCAAAATCCCTCAAAGTGTTGCTTCTCTGTACAGAAGTGAAGCCCTACCAATCTCCAGGTACAATTTTGGATACAATAGTCTAAACCTGCTGCAGATCTCAGCCCTTATTTGGGGACTCTAATCTTAAACAGGTCCAAGATGTAACTTGGGAATTTTCCTTTCCAAACTTTAATCATAAACTGCAGAAGTTTTAAGTCCCTTTTATCCCGGGTTTGAAGCCAATTCAGTTTGTTATACAAATCACATCGGTGAATTCTTCCCGGTGCATCGAGGATGTAGCAAGCCAGTCTGCTACACATAACGTCCAGCCTGTCAAGCTGTGTCCCCGAGGCCCCTACATACAGCATATCACCTTATTCCAGTACTGGGACAATCATAGCGTTAATCCTCAAACGCACTTCAGTGGACATGTTGCATTTCAAATTGTAAAGCACTCCTAATTTTCTGTTGGTATTATTTAATATCTTATCAAAGTGTACATCCCATTTTAACAAGCTATCTAACCAGATTCCCAAATATTTATACCTGGTAACCTGTGTTATATTAGTCCCATCCAGAGTCTGAATATCTAGGGAGGCATCTTTTTCGGATTTTGGTAGTTTACCAAAGAGTAATGACTGTGTTTTTTGTCACTGAGTATTAACCAAACTTCAGATAAATTTATAACGTGACAGATTCCCAAGTGACAAAATACCATTTGCCTAAGATGATAAGCAGGATTACAGAATAATAATAGTAATAATAATAATAAACTTTATTTGTATGGTGCCTTTCAAAAACCAAGGTGCCTTAACAATATCAAAATCACAGTATCAACAAACAAACATCTCAGCAGCAAACAATATAATCAAACTGATATCATTCATTAATTAATCACCAAAAGTTTGGTACCTCAGAAAAGTTTTTAGTGCTTGCTTAAACCCCTCCACGGTCGTGCACTCACGTAACCGACGTGGTAGAGAATTCCAAAGGTTAGGGGCGACATACATAAATGCTCTCACCCCAGAAGATTTCAAACACACCCTTGGAATCTCTAGCAACCCCTCATCGGCTGAGCGGAGCAAATCACCCAGGGCAGTAAGGGACCAGAAGCTCTTTCAGATAGTCCAGGCACAGTCCATGTAGGGCTTTAAAAGTCTGAAGACCGACTTTAAAGGTGATCCGCCACTGAACTGGAAGCCAGTGCAGTCCACGCAGCACCGGCAGAATATGACAGGACCGAAATGATGCAGTCAAAAGTCGGGCTGCCGCGTTCTGCACCAGCTGCAGGCAGCGGATTTCCACCCCTGGTAGCCCTAATATAGGGAGTTGCAGTAGTCCAAACGCGAGGTCACAAAGGCATGGACCAGGGTAGGAAGGTCGCCGGATGGAACAAGGTGCTTAATCCTGGAGATATTCCTCAGATGGTAAAACGAGAATTTGACGACAGCCGACACCTGCGAATGCAGGGTCAGCCCTTCGTCAAAAATTACCCCTAGGTTTCACACCCATTCAGAGATCACAAGTGGCACACCCCCGAGAAAAAGTCCAGAGGGCGAACCCACACCCGACCCCCCTGTCCGGCGACCCGGATCCACAATCGATACCTCAGTCTTATCAGAGCTCAACTTCAACCAACTGGCATCCATCCACTCCTGGATTTCAGTGAGGCAGCTATTAAAGACCGAGACAGCTCCATCCTGGTCGGATGCCAAAGAAAGGTAGAGCTGGGTATCATCAGCATAGCAGTGAAACCTCAGCCCATAGAGTATCTTCTTACAATGTCTCCGAGAGGCAGCATATACACTGCAAACAACATGGGGGGGACAGTACTGAGCCCTGAGGAACCCCATATGATAGTGAGACTGGGTCCGAGGAATAAACCCTGGACACCACTCACTGAGATCTTCCCGTGAGGAACGATGGAAACCACCCAAGAACTGTACCTGACATTCCGCAGATGAACCTCAGATGATCAAGCAGAACCCCAAGGTCCATAGTGCCGAACACTGCTGAGAGATCCAGGAGGACCAGAATGGAATGGCTCTTCTGATCTGTAGCCATCAGGAGATTATTGAGCACCCGAACCAGCGCTGTCTCAGTACTATGTGTACTATGTACTACGTAGAAACAAATGTCTCTCTGTATACTCAGGTCGCCGGCATCGCAAGTTGTAGTGCTATTGCTTGTGCCAGTGGGCCGGCTCACTGCTATCTTTTACAAGACCCATCATAGTCACCAGCGCTTTCTCCACAGTCTCACCCTCCTTCGTGGCATCTTTTGGGCAGAGTCTGCTTCCCCCGTCGTGGTTTGTAGGGTTTTTCCAGTTTTGCCCCTGCCCCATCCTGTCTTGGCGCGGGAAGCACGCATGTGGAGGCACGAGCATGTTGTGCTACGAGACACCCTTCCTTCACATCACCCCCTCCCACCTGCACCATCACCGGAACTCCACCCGACAATGGCGAAACCACGGAGGGGCGACCACCTCCCCCGGAGAGGAGAGCTACTGTTAGGTGGCTCAATCCTGCTCCTTCCCTCCCCCCATGCTGGCTCCCCGACGACCTGAGGTTGTTCCCGAACCCGGGTCACTGGCATGACGCGAGGTAAGGTATTCAGCGTCTCAACCCTCAGTGCCACTGGGCCAGCCAATCAGCTTTCTTTTCAAGGAGTGCCACCCAATGGTCAAAATCTTCCACATTTTGGACCAACTTCTGAACAGCAGCTAAAAGTGAGCTCGGTATCAGTTCCCCAGTAGTATTAACACTCACCAGTTTCACACCAGCCAACCACATGGTTGAGCAGCTGGAACCCTCAAAGAGTCCTTGCTTTTTTAAGGGGTTCCTGTCGCAGCATCTGGAATTGGCTCAAATAAGTACCTGGTCTCTAATACAACTACTGAAACAGTTAGTTAAAAATAACAGAAGTACCCAATATGCTGCTTTTAAGTTCAACTTCTAGATTATCAAGTACAGAGCTTTTTCAACACACATCTGCTCACCTAGGCAGTTAAGCCACACCCCCCATGCCATGGAATCTTTAAACGTCCACCTGAATAACCACCAGAATGGGCAGACAGAACCTCGGTTAAACTTCTCATCTAAAAGACGGCACCTCAGGAGTGCAGCATCCCCCCTCATGCTGCACTATAGTGTCAGTACTGGGCTTCCATAGTTCCTGGTGTGGGGGCACAACGCACAATCTTCTTATCTTCCACCCTTGAAGGCGAGAGTGCAACCTGCTGAGCCACAGACATGAATGTAAGTCGGTGGGGGGAAGATTCAGCAGGGATGCAAGAAAGCATTACTTTACTGACAGAGTGGCTGAGTCATGGAACAACCTACCAGCAAAGGTGGTGGATGCAAAAAATATTAATCAGCTTAAGCATCCCTTGGATAGAGTGAGGGAAGGGAATCATGGCTATGAAAATACAGGGGCACCCAGAAGAAAAGGAAGGGCTGGAGATGCTGTGGATCATCCTGGAGATACGAGTTGGGGCTGCTGTCGGTATAGGGGTTGTATACAGACCTCCAACACAGGGAGAGGAGTTGGATAAGGCACTTGCAGAAGACATCATCAGGATGCCATATAAGGAGGAGCTGCTAGTTGGGGACTTCAGTCTACCAGATGTGAGTTGAAGCCTTCCAGCTTCAGCCTTGGCAAGGAGCAGGGCTATCCCGACTCCCTACAATGGACTTTTCTCAGGCAAATAGTCAACTAAGCCACTAGGGACAGGGCAATGCTGGATCCGGAGCTCACAAACAAAGAACAGCATTGCACAAGTCATGGTGGGCAGCCCCTGGGCAACAGTGATCACCGCTCAGTATAGGAGCAGAGCAGAGGCAAACCACATGAGGGTCTTGGACTTCAGGAAGGAGTATTTCAAAGAAATGGGAGACCGCCTTAGAAACTACTTGGTGGGGGGGATTGCCAGGAAGGGGTAGAGAACAGCGAAGAAAAATAAGTGAGGGCTTTCAGGAGGGATGCGAGAAAGCATTTATACCAGCAGTTCTGACATCACATCCCCAAAAGGGCAAAGGACATACACCTGTCATAACCTTAACAGCCCAGCATGCTGCGTAGGGTGTAAACGCACGCACACGCTTGCAAACACTAACAAAAAAGATAAAAACTTTAAACAGGGAGGGAGAGACATGTGAGGAGTGGTGCAATGCACTGGCTGTGGGGCAGCAGTCTTCCGGGAGACATTCTGGAGGCTGCGATGCTGTCCTATTTGCAGGCACCTCTCTGGTCTGAGGGAGGAGGTTGCTCGTCACCAGGCTGACCTGGCGAGGATTCAGGAAACCCCACCCAGGGACCACCATGGCCGCTGCCTCAGAGGTTGCCAAGAAAGAGGAGCGGTTGGTCCACAGTGGGCTTAGGGAGGGTGAGGGTGGTGGAACAGAGGCACATCCCTCCAGTTGTACTTCTCCACAATTCATACGCCATTCTGGCGGAGTGTGGTTCCTCTATGGAGGCACCCACAGTGGAGACCAAGGAGGATCCTGGGAACCTCCACAAAGGAGACGCACAGGAGGGTGGTATAGGACCCCATAGGGGAAGGAAACAACTCCTGGGGGGGACTCAATCGTTTGGGGGGTAGAACTAGGGAAGGGAGTGGAAAGGGAGGTAAGGTGCCTGTCCGGCGCAATGGCTTGGAGGGACAGGAAGTGAATCCTCGGGATCACGGGAGCAGCTGCATGGGAGAGGGAGCTGGACATCATTATCCACCTAGGGACAACTTATCTGGCTGGGAATGGGATCAGAGCAATGCAGGAGGAGTTTGTGGAGTATGGGAGGAGCCTTAGACAAGTAGCATGCATTGTAATCTTCTCGGAGGTGCTGCTTGTCTATAGCAGGGGTGAGGACAGAGTACTCCGCATCATGGAATTCAATGAATGGTTAAAAAACTGGTGCGGAGCTCAGGGTTTTGGCTTCAACGGGGACTGGGGGTCCACCTAGAGGGATACAAGCCTATACTGGCATGAGGATCTGCATCTGTCCGGGAGGGGAACCAGAATCCTAGGTGATAGGTTTAAATGCTTCATTGGCATGCATTTAAACTAGCTAAGGGGGGAGGCACTGAAAAGGAGCATGGAAATCCCAGCCCCCTCCCCATGCAAAACAGGGAAGTTAGCAAGATAAACACCAAGATAGAGAAGTTGATACGGAGAAGAGCAGGAGTAAATGGAGAAAAAGGCAAAAGCAGTAAGGACAGGGATGGGGCTAAAAGGGGTAAGGCCATCAAAAAATGGAGGGCGATGAGTACCAATGACCATAGTCAGGGTAACAAGCTCCCTGAACTAGTGGCCTTGATGGAAGAGGGACACCTGGATATCGTGGCAGTCACAGAAACATGGTACACAGAAAACCATGACTGGGATGTCAACATACCAGAGTACACAATCTACAGGAGAGACAGGGAGGGTAAAAGATGAGGAGGAACAGCTCTCTACATAATGGAAGGGATCAAAGCAACAGAACTAAAGGGTAAACAGGGAAGAGAGGACGCACTGTGGGTCACCCTGGAGACAGGAAATGGCATCACAATCTGCATTGTGATTGTATACAGACCCCCGTCTCAGGGGGAGGAAATGGACAAGGAAATGATAGAAGGCATCCTTAGAATGGCAGAGAAAGGGGAGATATTGTTGATGGGGGTCCTGAATATGCTAAATGTTAACTGGAACACCTTTGCTGCAGCCACATCCAAGAGCAGGGTCATTCTCGATGCCCTACAGGGGGCATGCCTAAGACAGCTAGTGTTGGAATCCACGTGGGAGGGAGCAATCTTAGACCTGGTACTCTCAAACAGGGATGGAGAGAGGATCTCAGATTTAGAAGTGGGTAGCCATCTGGGAACAAGCGACCACTAAACAGTGTAGTTCGTAGAGTCAAGCCATACAAAAGTGAGGGTACTGGACTTTAGGAGGGCTGACTTTGGTAAAATGGGAGAGTGCCTCAGAAAAGCACTAGCAAACAAGCAAGAAGAAGGGGAGGAGGAACAATGGGGAAAAATTAAAACTGCCATCACAGAGGCAACAAGCCTTTGTGTGAAGCAAATAAAACAAAATGAGGTAAAAAACCCACTATGGTTCTCAAAAGAGTTGGGGAAGGTTAGGGAGAAAAAGATAGCATTCAAAGAAGTACAGTATAAAGAAACACAGAAGAAGCAGGACAGAGAACTGTACCAGTTAAAGCAGAAGGAAGCGGGGAAGGTAGTCAGAATAGCAAAGGCCCAAACCGAGGAAAAGACAGCCAACTCAGTTAAGAAGGGGGACAAAACCTTTTACAGGCACATTATGGAGCAAAGAAAGACCAAGGGAGGGATAGTGAGGCTGAATAAAGGGGGAGGGGGGTGGGCAGAGGGTGACAATAAAAAAGGAGGGATACTGAATGAATACTTCTGCTCAGTATTCACAAAAGAATGCGAGGGGGAGGTATCTAAACCAATCAATAGAAGCACTCTGGATAGGGGGGTCAATACCAGTCCATTCACAGAAGAAATGGTTCTGAAAGAACTCCTAAAACTGAAGGTGGACAAAGCAATGGGGCCTGACGGGATTCACCCCAGAATTCTAAAATAACTAGGGAGAACTAGTGACACCACTGACTACCCTTTTTAACAAATCATGGGAGGATGGTGTGGTACCCGAGGACTAAAGGAGGGTGGATGCGATTCCCCTTTACAAAAGTGGGAGCAAGACAGAGGCAGAAAACTACAGAACTGTTAGTTTGACCTCAGTGGTAGGGAAAATGATGGAATCACTTCTGAAAGAAAGAACTGTTGAGTACCTAGAGGCCTGCGGGGCACAGGACCCAAGGCAGCATGGATTCACCGTGGGAAGGTCATGTCAGATGAATCTAACAGATTTCTTTGACTGGGTGACCAAAGTAGTAGACCACGGAGGGGCTATGAACATGGCCTAACTAGACTTTAGCAAGGCATCTAACACAGTCCCACACAAAAGATTAATAAACAAGTTAGCCAGCCTGGGAGTGGGTCCCAGGGTGGTAGCATGGGTAAAAAATTGGCTGAACAACAGGACACAGAGGGTAATAGTAAACTGAGTCCACTACGAAGAAAGGGGGGGGGTTACTAGTGGGGTAACGCAGGGTTCAGTACTGGGACCGGTCCTCTTTAAAGTCTTTATAGGTGACATTTTATTTATTTATTTGATGCTAAGATTTACAACCTTTGAGCTAAAAGCTCATTTACAAAGGTTCAGCATCAAGGAAAACATACTTAACATGAACAGAACAGGCGTAATATACAAAGCACATTGGCTTAAGACAGCAGTAAAAGTCCATTTACAATGGTTCCGCATAAAAGAGAACATGCTTAACATGAACAGAACAGGCATATTATACAGAGTACATTAAACAGCAGTAAGAAAGGCAACAAACAATAACAGGTAATTTTTAGTGTGGTCAGGAGACAAGAGAGAGAATTTGGTGGGAATGGGGAAAGGCACGTGTCCAAGGAGGTAGGATATGGGTCGTTGTGGGGATAGCTAGTTCCCTTTGTCTAGGGGATTAATTAGGGGGGGATTAATGCGAAGTGGGAGGAGACGAAGGAGGTTTAGTGCAAAGTGGGAGGGGTTGAGAAGAGGGGGTAGAGTAGGGGTGGACAGAGTAGTGGTGTGGAGGTTAGTAGAGTTGAGGTGAGAAGGGGACAAGGAGGTGGGAAAGGTGGTGAGGGAATGGGAAAGGTGGTGAAGAGGGCAGTGGGGGCTAAGGACAGCTGCTACAGGGAGGGCTTGAATTTGTAAGGAAGGGTAGGGAAGACATAAGTGGAAAACGAGGAATTGAGGGTTAAGTGCCGATAGGATAGGAAATACTACATGGCCTGATACATTGCAGAGGGACTGAAAGGAAAAGTATTCCTCTTTGCAGACGACACAAAGATCTATAACAGGGTTGATACAGAAGGGAGGGTGGAAAGGATGAGAAGGGACTTGGCAAAGTTCAAAAGTATGGCAGCTTAGATTCAATGCAAAGAAGTACAAAGTAATGCACCTGGGAAACAAAAACCCTGGGGAAGAGTACACAATGGGTGGGGGGAGGTATCAGCAACAACAAAAATGGAAAGGGACCTGGGGGTAGTCATATCAGATGACCTAAAGGTAGGCAAGCAATGTGAGAAGGCAGTAAGGAGGGTTGGGGGGATACTGGGATGCACAGGGAGAGGCATCACCAGTAGAAAACAGGAACTTATTATCCCTCTGTACAGACAGTTGGTGAGACCCCATCTGGAGTACTGCGCACAGTTCTGGAGACCCCATCTCCGCAAGGACATAGACAGAATGGAGGCAGTCCAGAGGAGGGCAACTAAAATGGTACAGGGTCTGCACCAGAAGCCATATGAAGAGAGACTAAAAGAGCTTATATGTATACTCTTGAGGAAAGGAGAGAGACGAGGGACATGATAGAAACTTTCAAGTACCTCAAGGGAATCAACAAAGTCCAAGAGGGTAGCATCTTTCAGAAAAAGAGATGTGCAAGAACAAGGGGGCACAGTTTGAAGACAGAGGGGGGACGACTCAGGGGCACAGTGAGGAAGTATTTTTTCACGGAGAGGGTGGTGGATGCGTGGAACGGCCTTCCTGAGGAGGTCGAGGGGTCAAAAACAGTTGGGGAATTTAAGAATGCATGGGACAGACATAAGGCAATTCTAGTGGGGGGTAGGAGGATGTAGGCTGTTGGTCAACTAGGACCTGCAGCCTATCCAATAGGTAGGGAAATGGGAAGACTGGGTGGGCCAAGCGGTCCTTATCTGCCCTCAAAGTCTGTGTTTCTATAATTAAGGCAACCAGACTCTGTGTGAAAGATGCGATTAAAAACAAACAAACAAAAAAAACGTCAATGGTACTCTAGGAAAGTGACCACAATAGTGAAGGAAAAAAGGGTGGCATTTATTAGGTATAAGGGAAGGAGGAAAGAGAGGTGTACCAGGTAAAACCAGGTTGGAGGCAGTATAGCACAGTGATTTAAGGCTCTGAGCTGCAAATCTGGAGACCTGGGTTTGAATCCCACAGCCCCCACTTGCATACTGTGTGACCCGAAGCAAGTCACTTAACTTCCCTGTGCTCCCAGGTTGCACTACTAAACCCTAGAGGATGGGAGTAAATCTGCTATGGCAGGAGATGTATATAAATTGGCTACTTAGCCTTCTGTACATCTATATTTTCCTAGTATGACCTGTAAACAAGCTTCACATTTGTGTCTCTCTCCTGGTTAAAAAAAAAAACAAAAAAAGAGGGAAGCAGGTAAGACAGTGAGGAGGGCAAACGCGACAATGAAAAGGATAGTCAAAGGGGTAGCAAATGAGAGAAGACTTTCCTCAGGTACACTAAAGGGGAACTGTCAGCAATAAGAGCCTCATGCCCAAGTGTGAGGCTGATCCAAAATAGAACTTTGTGTGCAAAAACATAGTACAGTTATGTAAGAATTTACCGTAACAGTAGATCTTCAAGAGAGGCTCCTGAAGTAGGTAATAACTTGTAGGACTTCGCCCCCAGTATCAGGACTACACAGAAACTTTAACTAGCAGTTTCTGGCGGGGGACCCCCACCCCCAACGTCAGCTGACAGACATCAGCGTGACCCCTACAAAGGGGCGGTCCCACGCCCGCCTTCCAGTTCTTCCACTGGAGACCCATGAGGAGGTGTGACAGGAGAAAGGAAAGAGGCCCCTGGAGCCTAAAAAGACTCATGGAAAGGAGCAACAGAAGTACAAGGGAAGAAAGGAGGAGATAGTTTCTACTGCAAAGCCTCTCTCGAAGATCTACTGTTACGTGTTCTACGTAACTGTACCATCTTACTGCAGGGCTCTTGCAGTAGGTAATAGCTTGTAGGACTGAGTCCCAAGCAGTAGGAGTCCAGGTACAGGAGAAAGACACGGGAGGCAGGAACAGGTCTGTGTAAACACCAAGGAAACTAAGACAGGAGGCCCTGAAGGACTGCTACTCCAAAGCCTGCTCTGCGCCTAGAGGCAATATCCAGACTGTAATGTTTGGTAAAGGTGTGGACAGAACTCCAAGTGGCAGCTGCGCAGATATCAGCTACTGTCACGTTCCTGAAGCCCGCAGTAGAGGCAGCCATGCCCCTGGTAGATTGCCCTTTGACCTCCCTCGGGAGAGTCTTACCATGTTTCTGGTAACAAAACACACTGCAGTTGGCTAGACATTTAGAAAGGCATTGTCTGGAAACTGCTGCACCCTCTCTCCTGGGTGCGAAAGAAACAAAAACTGGTCCAACTTCTGGACAGACTTGGTGCAGTTCATATAATAACGTAAAATTCTGTGAACATCTAAGGAATGTAAACGTGCTTCCCCGGATTGGAATACTCCAGAAAATAAACCAGAAGCTCAATAGACTGATTCAACATGATTTCTGAAACAACCTTTGGAAGAAACTTAGGGTTTGTACGCAGAGCCACCCGGTCTCTCTGGAAAATCAAGTAAGGCTCCTCACACATCAGGGCCTGGAGCTCAGAAATCCTCCAAGCTGAAGAAACTGCAACCAAAAAGAGTGCTTTCCAAGACAGATAGAGCATATCACATGAACCAGCCAGTTCAAAAGGAGGCAAAGTTAGTTTTTCTAACATAAAATTAAGGTCCCACGGCTGCGCTGGACTGCTCACTGAGGGTCTCAAGTGAAGGATCCCCTTCAGGAAGGTTTTGGACACTTCAAGTGTTGCCAGACTTTTGCCCTCCACCACAGAGTTGTAGACAGAAACAGCAGACAAGTGGACCTTGAGTGAAGAGAAACTCGGGCTCAGGTCGAAAAGAGAGAGAGGAGGTACTACATGACTTGAGGAGGTGGGCACTCAAAGGGACCCAATCTTTCCAGGTGGCCCAGATGGAGCAACGCTTCCACTTCATAGCGAGTATTCCTCGTGGACAGCTTCCTGGCCTCCACTAGGACTTTTGCCACTCTGGAGGAAACTACGAATTGGGAAGTGATTATGTCTTGAGGTGCCATGTGTGAAGATGAAGGGACTTCATCCCTGGATGAACTAGCGTGCCGACCCCCTGAGTGAGAAGGCTGTGACACAGAGGCAAGGGTAACAGAGGCTCTATCACCAGCTGTTGCAGTAGAGGAAAACAGATCTGACGCGGCCAAAAAGGGGTGATCAGAATCATGCGAGCCCCTTCTGCTTGCAGCTTGAGAAGAACCTTCTGCAGAACTGGAAAGGGAAGGAAGGCATACAGAAACCTCCATCCAGCAGAGTGACAGCATGTCTCGCCAAAAACTAGCAGACACGGGATCGAACGAGCAAAACCTTGGTAGTTTTGCGTTGGATGGGGAGACTAACAGATCAATTCTGGCTGAACCCCCTGGTCAAAGATCTGAACAACCACTTCCTGCTTGAGTTCCCATTCGTGAGCTCTGACCCTGGTGCGGCTGAGGCTGTCTGCCAGGACATTTTGCATGCCCGGGATGTGGACTGCGGAGAGCTGCACACGATGCAGAACCGCTCAATTCCAGACCCTCACTGCCTCCCTGCAAAGTGGGTACGAGCGGGTGTCCCCCTGCTTGTTGATGTACCAAACTATACACATGTTGTCCGACTGAATCAGTAGGTTGCCTGGACAAAGAAGATGCTAAAAGGCTTGGAGTGTGTAGAGAACTGCTCACATCTCAAACATGTTTATATGCAAGGGTAACTCCTCTAGGGCCCACAAACCCTGCATCTTGTGGTTCCCTAGGTGGGCACCCCAACTTGACCCTGACACATCTGTCGTTAAGAGTCTGGGAAGGACGGGGGTTGGAAGGGAACTCCCTTTGTGAGGTTGGCTAGATCCTGCTACCAAAGCAAGTCTCTCTGCATCAAGCTGGAGACCAGGACCGGATGGTCGAGGTCATTTGACCTCTGATCCCACTGGACACTGAGGGTCCACTGCGAGGTTTGCATGTGGAGTCTGGCCAATGGGACCATAGGAATAGCCGCTACCATGAGGCCAAGGAGATGGAGAACTGACCAGGCTGTAACTTTTCTGTTGGAGGTTACCAGCTGAGCATATTTCTGTTAGGCCTCTTCCCGATCCAGGGGAAGGAAGGCCATGCCCTGGTCTGTGTTCCGCACCGCCCAATAAACTGTAGGAGCTGGGCAGGTGAAAGCTGGGACTTTGGAAGACTGACCAAGATCCCTAGCTGGTTGAAAAGAGTCAGGGTAGCCGCAAGGGATTGTTCCAACAGCTCCCTCAACAGAGCTGACAGAAACCAGTCGTTCATGTAGGGAAAGACACAATGGCCTTGCTGCCTGAGGGCCGCCGCCACCACCGCAAACTTGGTAAAGACCCTGGGGGCTGAAGAAAGGCCAAAGGGGAGAGTTCTGAACTGAAAATGCTCCCCTTAGAACACAAACCTGAGAAAACGGCGGTGGGCCTGAAAGACCAGGATATGAAGATAAGCATCCTGCATATCCAGGGCACAGAGCCACTGTCCCTTGGACAAGAGAGGCAGCAGGCCTTGAAAGGTCAGCATCCTGACTCTCTTGTACTCTGCGTACAGGTTCAGGGTGCTGAGGTCCAAGACAGGGAAAAGATCCCCTGTCTTCTTTGGGACCCGGAAGAAGTGCGAATAGAACCCCTTTTGCCCTCTGAATTGGGGGAACAGGTTCTATGGCCTCTTTTTGAAGAACAGCCAACACTTCATCCCTTAGAAGAAGAATGTGCGCCTTTGGGAACCAGAAAATCCCTGGAGGATGACTTGGGTTTTTTTCCCAGAAATTCTAGGGTGTGTCCTTGCCTTATGAGTTGGAGGACCCACGAGTCTGCAGTAATTCTGGCCCAACCTTCCACATGCTTGGCGAATCTGGCGCCCACCAGCTTCACCAATGGAAGAAGTGGAGGGAAGGTTGGGCAGGACTGCCCTGAGGCCCTCTGGTTTTTGGCCGGAGGGGCTGCTGCTGTGTTGGGTGCCCTGTGCTTGAACTGGCGTCTGGGCCCTTGCTGGGGCTTCACCTGGCATTTCATCTGCCTGCGAAAAGGGCACTTGGGCTTGGGTTCAGGTCGGTACATAGTATGTACCAACCTAACAGCCATACCCTTATCTTGGAGGTTCGTAATAATATCTTGGGCATCTCACCCAAAGAGGACAGAGCCCTGGAAGGGGGGCATCCTGGATGGCTGCCTGCACCTGCACATCGGGAGCTAGGCCCGACACCCTCAGTCAAGTGGACCTTCTGAGGCTGACTGCTGTCACCGTGCCTCTAACTGAGGAATCTACAGCGTCATAAGTAGCTCAGAGGGAGTGACGTCCTGCAACCTTGGCCGAAAGGACAACATCTGCTAAGAGAGTCTTGGAGTCCAATTCCAGAAGAGATTCAATAATCTGCTCCATTTGACAGAAAAGGGATTTTTGGAAAACCAACATGTGCCACGTAATTAAGGGCACGAATAGCTAAAGTGGAGGAGGAATAGAACTTCCTCCCGAACTGATCTAACTGCCAAGATCCGGAGGGAAGGTACTCTTGTGTTTGGATTTAGTGGACCTCTCATGGGCAGCAGTAATGATCACTGAATCCACTTTAGGATGGGTATTCAGGTGGTTCTTACCCTCCAGAGTCTGGTAAGTGCCTTTTTTGCCATCGTGGGGATGGAAGATGGCATCAGGCAAATGGTGGACGACAAATCCTCATGGGGCTCCAACCAGGGTGGAGTAAGGACTGGGGAGACTTCAAGGAAATCCAAGTCCTCTGCCAATATTTGCCTTTTTGGATCTTGGGCGGACTTCCAGCCCTGGGATTCCGCCATCTGGTTTAGGAGGTCCAGGAAAGAAGAATCGCCCGGAGGAGACTTAGGTGACTCCTTGGGAGGAGGAGTCTCAAGGTCAGAGCCTGCAGAAGAGTAGACAGAATCGGATTCCGAATCAGATAGTTCCTCAGGCAGTACAGAAGGGTCCTGTCTCTCCCCCAGAACCTCTACCGGCGTCGGGGCTGATGTCTGGCCCTTCCACAGCCCAGACGTGGAGGGTCGCTGAGCACAGGGATAGGAGCTGGGTCCAGCTGAGGAAACTCATGGGGCCATCAGCTCTCCAATTCTGAGACTAACTGGCCTTTAGTCTCGGCCCACCAGGACTTAAGCATTTCCCTGAAGTCCACCTGTGGCTGCGACTGAGGAGGAGGTGGAGGTGGGGTGGTGAAAGTGTGGACACCCCAAGAAGCATCCAGGGTTACTGCACCTGGGAGAGTAAAAACCGAGCAGTGGGTAACCCAGTGCAGAATAGTATGGGGTATAGCCCGGCGTCAGGAAGTGAGGCGTCGGATACCCAGATGGCGGGTACCCTGAGAAGTGCTGGTAACCCGCCGAATAGGGGGTCCTGTGTCAGGAACCTCATCGGAGGCCCTGAAGGATGCCCGGAAGTTGGCCCCAACGATAGCCCCGCTGAGGGGAACCCTGTCGGTGGCTTCAAAGACAAAAGGCCCGACAGACCCTGCTGGAGTAAAGCCACCTGAGCAGGGCTCCGACGGCGGAGGACATGACAGAGGCCCCAATGGGGGAAACCCCGATGCAAGCCCTGATGGATGGATGCCCGATGTAGGCCCTAATGGAGGAATTCTGGAGCCAGATGGGCGATCCTGAGGAACCTGATCAGGCCCCTCACCTGGCATCAGAATAACTGGCAGCAGGACAGTCGTCTGGTCTGGGGACACTACTGGCAGAGCGCCTGACATTAGGTCTCCTTCCTCTGGGTCCCACGACTCTGGAGAAGGGATCAGGGGCTCCAGGGTGGAGGAGAGGGTGGGGCAACCTGGGTCGGATCCCCATGAGACCTACGCTCCTCGGCCGGGAAAGAGCAGACGTCCAGCCGGGCGACCTCGAAACCCACACTGGGGCCCAATGGCAGAGCAGTGGTCGGGCGACCGTCGGGCAAGCAGGTGATCAACTGATCGACCGTGGTTGAGTGGACATCAGAGGAGCCAACGTCCGTCTTACCGACCTTGGCTGGGCACTCGCTGGAAGAACTGGCAGGCGGCTTATTGGCCCTGCCTGACGCCTTGGTGCCCATGGTGGACAAGGGCCTAAGGGTGGCAGAAGCCTTGGACTCAGTCAAGGAACCCGTGGCCACCGTGATCAGTGGTGGCGGGGGGACCGATGTCTGCAATGAAGAAGGAGGGGCAGACTTGGTGGACGCGACACACTTCCCGGAGGAAGAGAGGGCTACTGCTCGCCAGGGGGGCCCGAAGGCAGCCTCGGGTAAGACGGGGACCGATCCTGGTCCTGGTGCTTCTCCTTGTCCTTTTCCTTTTCTTATGGGAATCTGACAGAGAAGAAGAGGTGCTTCTGATTTTCTGCAGCTCCTTCTCCATGGAAGCCATTTTTTTCTTCAAAAGATGGGCCTCCAGGGACTGCTGACGCCATTTCCGTGTGGCCAGGTTGAAGTGGGAGCAGGCCTCACAATCCTCGACATCATGGTCTGGTACCAGGCAGATGAGATAGAGGGAATGAAGATCTTTATGCGGGAGTTGGACGCCACAAGAATCGCACTTGTCTGTATGTGATTCGACAGAAGAAGTTGAAGACGTACAAGAAATAAAGAAATACACCAGAAAGTATGAAAAAGATGATACTCATCCGAAGTTAAATAATCGAACTGCTGCGATGATCTCCGCGAGGTCTGACGTGCACAGGTCGATGGTGGGAAAGAACTGGAAGGCGAGCGTGGGGACCACCCCCTTTATAGGGTCAAGCTGATGCTGGTCAGCTGACATCGGTGCGGTCCCCCACCAGACACTGCAAGCTAAAGTTTCCGTGTGGTCCTGATACCAGGGGGCGCAGTCCTACAAGTTATTACCTACTACAAAAGACCTCTCGAAGTAAGATTTATATTTATTTACTGTTTACTGCAGTGTAGTAGATTTTATTTATTTTTATTTAGTTTTTGTTGACCAGGTAAGTGCACTAGACAAATTCTGCCTATTTTCAGGCACGGCCCAAGGGAGGGGGATACAGATGAATGCCAACTGACCTTTAACCAGATTAAGCTATTGGTGGTATTTTTGTGAATCATTGTATCAGGCTAATTTCACTGCCTTGTAAGGTGACATTTCCTGTAACCAGAAATACCAGAATCCCCTGTAGCTGACATCAGAGGGGGACTGCAGTAGTGGGAGATTCAATAGCTTGCAGCGAATGTTAGAGATTTTGTAAGCTGTAATCTTCTGTTTGCTGGTCTGCTGTTCTTCTGTGGCTAGGTACAGTCACAGAGGACTGTACTAAGCCCAGTGAGCATATCGGGACCAGCAAACATCTGATTTCAGCTTACAAAATCTTTAACATACAGTATATACTGCGGGTTATTGAATTTCCCAGTTCTGCAGCCCTCCTCTGAAAGATGTCAGCTACAGGGGATACTGGGATTTCTGGTTGCAAGAAATGTCACCATAGGAGGCAGTGAAATTAACCTGATACATACAATCTACTACACTGCAGTAAATAATAAGTAAATAAAAACGTTTTTGCACACAAAGTGCTAACTGGGATCAGCCTCACACTTCTTCTATTGTTGACAGTTCCCCTCTAAGTGAGAAGGGAAAAGCAAGTGGAGGGATAGTTAGGATGAAGAGGGTGGCAGTGGGAGACTGTGCAAAGGAAGACCAAGAAAAAAATTACATCCTGAACAGATACTTTTGCTCAGTCTTCACAGTGTGTATGTGTGTGTGTGTTTGTGGGGGGTGGGCACACCAGTGATCAGCAGGAACAAAGGGGAAGGGAGATAGACTCAAGTCCATTTTCAGAGGAAAGAATTCTGAAAGGACTTGCAGCTCTGAACGTGGACAAGGATATGGGACCAGATGGGACACATCCACTGACAGCCTTATCCGGAAGGTCACTGGAATCATGTGTGGTTCCAGAATACTGGAGGAGAGCAGGCGTGGTCCCTCTACATAAAGAGTGGCAGCAGGTAAGAGCCTAATAACTATAGTCCAGTGAGCCTCACCTCAGTGGTGGGAAAATTACATGCAACATATAACTACAGTATAATTACTCTGTTGCATGCAATTAATGATCTGTTACATTGAAACAGATACTTGAAATACAGTGTAACCAATGGAAACTGTTAAGGGAAAGGTTGGTAGTGTATCTTGAATCAAATCAAATACCGGCCCAATTTTGGAGGCGGCCATTCCTGCTGGGTTCTCAGTGATACGTCACTCGAGACTGGACCTCAGGGGCGGGGGTGTAGCCATTTGTTTTAAATTGGAATTAGGCCTTGCAGAAGTTCCAGTTGAGGTATCCAGCTCATTTGAGTGTACTGCAGCTGCAGGTGTGGGGTGCAGGATCATTCTCATCTACTGTCCACCCAGGGTGAGAAACTGTTCCTGCAGGAGGTCACGGACTTCACTGCCGACATGGCGCTGGAGTTGCCCAGGCAGATCGTCCTGGGTGATTTCAACGCCTGGGTCGACGACGAACTCTCGCAATTTGGTCAGAACTTCCTCCAACTTAAGTATTCGTTGGGCTTCACACAGGTAGTTGCCTCTGCAACCCATAATCAGGGCCACTCACTTGACCTGGTTTTCCTCCTGGGGATGGAGGCCTGGTGGTGGAACCAGTTGGACGGTCTGACCATCACACTGTAAGGTTCATATTCCAGGCTCCCCCTTATAGATCTGCCCCTGTGGAGATAGTCCGACACCGCCCGTCGAGGGATGTTACTCCTGCTGGCCTCCTGCCGGTATTAGACCTATTAGGATTGCCGAATGCTAGCAAAAGTCCAGAGAACCTGGTCCAGGCCTATAATAAGGCTGTGGCGGGTGCTCTGGACTCTGTCGCTCCTATCTGTGTTAGTCCTCTCACTCTCCGTCCTCGGTCCCCCTGGTTTGATGGCACCTTGAGGGAGCGGACACGAGTTGGACAAAGGCTAGAACGGTGCTGGTGGAAATCTGCCCTGGATAACAACCAGCTTAAATTGATGGAACATTATTGTGTCCATCAATCAGCAATCTCCCATAAGAAGGCAGAATTCCTGTCCAGGGAGATTGCTGTAGCTCAGAATTGACTGGCTCAACTCTTTCGAACTGTGGACAGGTTGTGCAATCCAACCTGTCTACAAGCTCAAAGAGCATTTTCACAGGAGAAGTGTGGCGAGTTTGCTCGATTCTTTGCTAATAAGGTGGCTGACATCAGGGTTGAGATCTGATCAGCCTGCTTTATGTAGCCTGTCAGCGGTCGGTGCTTGGTAACTACTTCTCAGTCTTCCTGGGTATACTTTGACCAGCCAGAAATCTCTGATGTCATGCGGATTGTACAGAGCATGCGGCCAACTTGCTGTAGTTTGGACCGGGCCCTACGCGCCTCTTACTGGAGTGCGCTGATACCATCGGCCCTGTCCTGGCAGAGATAGTTTTGTGATCTTTAGAGTCGGGTGAGTTCCCCAGCTCCCTAAAGGAGGCTGTGGTGACCCCACTCCTTAAAAAATCTTCTCTGGTCTCAAACTGCCCTGTTAACTACAGACCAATCTCTAACCTTCTCTTTGCTAGGAAGGTGATTGAGAAAGTAGTCGCCCTGCAGCTGGAGAACCATTTGACCATCCAGGATATCTATGATCCCCTCCAATCCAGTTTTTGGAAGAGGCACAGTACTGAGACTGCTCTGGTTTGGGTGCTCAATGATCTTCTGATTGCGAGAGATCAGAAGTGCCGTTCATCTTGGTCCTTCTAGATCTCTCTTCAGCCTTTGACACCGTGGACCATGGGGGGCTGCTTGAGTGCCCAAGAGACATCTGTGGTCTGTCTGGTACGGTCCTCAGATGGCTTTCTCACTGGCAGGTCTCAGAGGGTGATGTCCATGATTTATTCCTCTGCCTCATTCTCCCTGCCATGTGGGGTTCCCTCAGGGCTCTGTGCTGACCCCAATACTGTTCGTGGTGTATCTACTTCCATTGGGAGATACTGTGAGATGGTATGGACTGAAGTTTCACTGCTATGCGGATGACACCCAGCTCTACCGGTCCTTTGCGCCTGACCAGGATACTACAATCTCAGTCTTTAATAACTGCCTTGCAGAAATCCAAGATTGGATGAAGGCCAGCTGGTTGAGGTTGAATCCAGATAAGACTGAGGTTCTGGTCATGGTCCAGGTTGCAGGATAGAGAGGGTGGGGTCAGCTTCTGCCTCTTGGATTTGGCTCGGAGGTAGCCAGCTGCTGCCCTCTGAACAGGTGAGGAATCTGGGGGTAATTCTTGACGACAGGCTGACACTGCATTCGCAGGTGTCGGCAGTAGTCAAGTCCTCTTTTTACCATCTGAGGAACGGGGGATACTGGGATGCATAGGGAGAGGCATCACCAGTAGAAAACAGGAGGTTATTATCCCTCTGTACAGACAGCTGGTCAGACCCCATCTGGAGTACTGCATGCAGTTCTGGAGGCCCACTCTCTGCAAAGACATAGACAGGATGGAAGCTGTCCAGAGGAGGGCACTCAAAATGGTGCAGGGTCTGCACCGGAAGACATATGAAGAGAGACTAAAGGAGCTTAATATGTATAGCCTCGAGGAAAGGAGGGAGGGGGGACATGATAGAAACTTTCAAGTACCTCAAGAGAATCAACAAAGTCCAAGAGGGTAGCATCTTTCAAAATAAGAGGTGTCAAGAACAAGGGGCACAATTTGAAGATAGAGGGGACGGCTCAGAGGTAATTTAAGGAAGCATTTTTTCACAGAGAGGGTTGTGGATGCATGGACTGGCCTTCCGGAGGAGGCTGTGGAGTCAAAAACAGTGCTGGAATTCAAGCATGCATGGGACAGTCATAAGGCCATTCTAGGGGGTGGGGGTAGGAAGAAGTAGGCTGCTGGTTAACTAGGATCTGCAGCTTATCCAGTAGGTAGGGAAATGGGCAGACTGGGTGGGCCAAGCGGTCCTTATCTGCTGTCAAATTCTATGTTTCTATCGCCTGGATTAAGCATCTTGTTCCGTCCAGCAACCTTCCAACGCTGATCCACGCCTTTGTGACCTTGCGCCTTGACTACTGCAACTCCCTTTACCTTGGGCTTGAGGGGGATGATATCCACCACTTGCAGCTGGTGCAGAATGCGGCGGCCAGGCTATTGATGGGGGTCTCCCGCGTGATTCACATCTCGTCTGTGCTGCACTGGCTGCCTGTTCACTGGCGGACCACCTTCAAGGTCGGTTTACTGACCTATAAGGCCCTACATGGACAGGGTCTGGGCTACCTGCAAGTGCTCCTGGTTCCCTACTGCCCCCGCCGACCTCTCCGCACAGCCGACAAGGGATTGCTAGAGGTTCCCAGGGTACGACTGAAAACTTCAGGGTCACAAGCTTTTGCGTATGCAGCCCCTACCCTGTGGAACTCTCTACCTCATCAGATTCGAGAGTGCCAGACTGTGGAGATTTTTAAGAAGGCCTTAAAGATCTACTTGTTCCATCTTGCCTTTGGTGATTTTATATGATGTCATTATTTATTTTTAACCAGTGTATAAGCAAGGTTGCACTGTGATTTTATTGTTTTATCTGTTTGCCTTACTGTTTTTATCTGTATAGTGCTTTGATAATAATATTCTTTATATAGCGCAATTCAAATTATTATTGTTATAAATGGGCTGCAAGACCAAAGGCAGCATGGATTCACGAGGGGGGCTGCCATGCCAGATGAACCCGACTGATTTGACTAGGTGACCACGGAAATAGATCAGGGAAGGGCAGTAAATGAGGCCCATCTAGACTTTTTGCAAGGCCTTCGGCACTGTGCCACACAGGAGATTAAGAAATTGAGAAGCCGAGGGGTTGGATCCAAAGTGGTGAACTGGGTTAGAAATTGGTTGACGTATAGGAGAAAAAGGGTTGTGGTTAAGAGCACTCACTCGAAGGATGAAGAGTGACCAGCGGGGTGCCACAGGGCTCTGTACTGAGACCAGTCTTCTTCAATGTCTTCAAAAGTGACACTGCAGATGAACTGGAAGGGAAGGTATGCCTTTCTGTAGATGATAAAATATGTACAAACCAAAGAAGTGATGGCATACAAGCTGCAGACTGATTTTCAGCATGCAAACAAAGTGATTTTATTTCACCACGAGATGCTCAGCATGAGCGTAGTACAGTGTACAATACCACAAGTCCCAGTCTGTGATACAGATAAATAAACACCGCTCAATAACAGCAAAACAGAGCGAAAAATAGCGACCCAGCGCTTCCACTCCTAACCAGTCTTCCTCAGGGGTGTGGCTTTATCTTTGTTACCTTTAAAGCTAGCCTACTCATTTATCATGCATTACATTATCAGAAAATAGTAATGATAATTATAGTGCTAGAATATTAAGAAATAAATGTATAGTGATAGCTAGCTTTTAAGTTACTGAACAATTGTTTACTTCTTTGTAATGGTATTTTACTCACTTAACCAACAGGATTGAAAAAGTAAAAGCACTTAAAAAGTTTTGTAATATGAACATCACTTAATTATTACTTGGTGAATGGGACTCCACCCCTCTAATTAAAAAATGTTTGTATAAAAGGGTCACTTGATTTCACTAGCTACAATGCTGAAGAAGACTCTGGTTACGAGTCGAAGTGCTGGGTTGCTATTTTTTACTTTCTTTTGCTGCTGTTGAGCTGCGTTTATCTGGATCACAGACTGGGACTTGTGGTATTGTATACTAAAGGAATATCGTTGGTGCAGTATGCTGGGATAATATCCCACATCGGGTGGTTGGGCCCGAGGCCACCGGCCGAGGGCGTCCAACACCCAAGAAGGGATGTTATCCCAGCATAACACCCACCCTGGAAGGCATTATTCCTATTATACATTGACTTATTGTTTTATAATAAAAAAAAGTAATTTTAAAGAATGTTTTTGTTAGTGTGTAAAAATATTTTTTGTTTTTTTAAGAGGAGCAAATCATCCAACAAACAATCAGCAGGGATGTTATGCCACGATAACATCCCTGCTGTGACAGCCAACTGACCAATCAGAATCCAGGATTCTTTCTTGCCATTGTATAATGTACTATGCTCATGCTGAACATATCACAGTGAAATAAAATCACTTTGTTTGCATCCTGAAAAATCAGTCTGCAGCTTGTGTACCATCACTTCTCTGGTTTGTATAAGATATTGGGGTGAACCACCCCTTTCGTGGTGTGCACTGGCTTGATTCGGCCTGCTCGCCAGCACAAAACTTTTGGAACAGTATCAAAATCTGTAATAGGGTGGGTTGAAAAGAATGTGTAGGGATCATATGGCAGTTGGGGTTCAATACCAGAAACTTCAGAATTATGAACCAAGGCCACAGAAACCCAGTAAATGAGTACAGGACTGGGGAGGTAATGTCAGTCACTAAGAATGAAAGGGACCTCGGGGTTATCATATTTGATTACCTCAAAGTGGCAAGATAATGCTGGGATGCATTGGGAGAGATATCTCCAGCAGAAGGAAAAGGGAGGTAGTGTTGCCACAGTATCACTCACTGGTGAGACCACAC
This sequence comes from Neoceratodus forsteri, assembly GCA_016271365.2. Lineage (NCBI taxonomy): Eukaryota > Metazoa > Chordata > Ceratodontiformes > Ceratodontidae > Neoceratodus > Neoceratodus forsteri. The sequence goes on along the minus strand of CM057451.1, from coordinate 487,379,065 downwards.
CTGGAGTACTAAGGCCAGTTCTAAACACTGCACATCAGAAAGAACATAAACAGGGTGGAGGCAGTCCAGAGGAGGGCAACTGCAATGGTGCAGGGGTTGCACCAAAAGTCAAATGAGTAAAGATTGAAGGATCTCAATTTGTTCACCCCGGAAGGGGGCAGGGACATGACAGAGACCTGAAAGTACCTCACGTGGGCCAGCAGGGTGCAGGAGGAGAGTCTCGTTCAAAGGCAGAAGAGCACCAGGACCAGAGGGCAAAGAGTGAAGCTTGGAGGTGGGGGGAAATTAAAGAGGGACACGAGGATGTACTGCTTCACTAAAAGAGTGGTAGACACCTGGATGCTGGAACAGACCACCAGCAAAAGTGGTGGAGGTGAAAACAGTAAAGGACTTCAATCATGAGTGGGGCAGACAAAACAGAAAATTAGTAAATGGACAGAGAGGAGGGAGGGTCGCTGGACACCTGTTAGGGTCTGTGGAGGAGACTAGACAGGGACCATCTCGGCTGACTGGGTGGACCAGGTAGTCCTTTTCTGCTGACAAATTCTATGTTTATAAAGGGCTAAACTGTTACTCAGGAGGTGGAAGTAAGGCACGGAGCAAAGGAAGAGGGGGGAGAGAAGGGTGAAAAACCCCATCTGGACAATATGTCATGGGGTAGAGTAGAATATAACTGGGCAGATTGGGTGGACAAATGGTCTGTTTCTGATGACAGTGTCTATGTTTTTTTTTTATTATTGTACACCAGTGGTGGCCAATACATGGATCTAGATCTACTGGTGGATCCCTACATTTTTGGTGAATCTCTGGGCAAAGGCTGCATTTTCAAACTAATGGAGATCCTTACAGCTGAAGAGCATCAATATTGTACTTTTTGTTCACTTTATTGCTGGTGGATCTTGAAGCTTCTTGAAATCCACCAAAATGGATCCCAATGCAAGGTGTACTGGCCACCACTGCTGCACACATATCACAGGCTCATAACCAACACTGTCTGTAACTCCTTAGATTCTTAACTTCATTCTACACACAGCTGCTACATAAAGAGGAAAACAGTAAAATGACGAGAGACCAAGTAGCACCCTCTCACACCCTACCTACCTACCATGTTTGTTTCTTTCTTTCTTTTGCAATCAAGCATTTTATCCTCCCCCCATCTGGTCATTTCAGGCCTAAACCAGTTACCATTCAGTCACAACAATTATGACTTAGCAATTGCAGCACGCATCCCAGGACTACCAGTAACCACCATGCAGATGGTGGTGCATATTTTGCTTCCTGTTTTTCTCCCCTCACCCCTTCACCAACCTCCCATATGGTGTCCTACGACAATGGCATACATGTAGCTGCCCATGATAGAGGAGATGGAGCACGACACCATTATCATACAGACCAAGCTACCAAACAGCCAGCAAAATACTCCAACTGGCACATCAGTACACACAAATACACAACTCGGCAGAATCCTCACGTTTTCACTGGAAGCCCTAGTGGGCCAGCAACTGTGGAAGAACCCCAATTTTAAAATAGGTGGGGCACCTGTCCTTTTCCCAGTATGGAAAGAAAAAGGCATTACAGAAGTCAGGCATTTTAACACATGGGAAACTGTCAGGCAAATGCAGAACCGCTTCAAATTAGATAAGAAAGATATCTTTTACCTTCATGCAATTAAGACACTTGTTGGCCATTACTAAGGGAACCCTGGGTAGAGTCACCGCCACCATGCAATCTGCAAGAACTGGTTAACCTGGCACATCAAAGCCATGCCGTATCACATCTCTAGTCTGCCTTACAAAACATCTTACAAAACTCCATGCCACATAGGTATAGAACACAGTCAGATTATTGACCTCAAGCCCTGAATTGGAACCCTACCCCAAAACAATGGGACTCTATTTGGTTAAATGCTTACAACTATGTAAAGACAGACACTCACTGTCTCATGCAGCACAAAATCATACAGAATATGTACCATACTCCTCAGAAGCTTTTTAAGTGGGGACTTATAGATTCTCCAAACTGCACCAGATGCTGTACCAGATGTGGTATAGGGGAGAGTACACTAATGCATATTTTGTAGGACTACCTAAGGCACACACCCTGTGGCAAGCTATTCAGAATATCCTGGACCCATTTCTAGGGCTAGAAAGGACCTCATTGAGGTATGGCTGTTTTCTGGGTCATGATAGTCACCCAGCTAATCCAGGAGCCCACCCATCTAAACCAGCGCTCTCAAAACCACACCCTACTCGACTGGATCTTAACCACCCACCCCCACAGGATTACCGCCTCAGGTATCCTTTCTGATGCCCTTAGCGACCACTGCATAACCTACTGTATCCGTAAAATCAATTCACTTCACTCCGGCCCAAAATTCATTGCAACCCGCCCCTTACAGCTCCTTGATGTATCCGCCTTCAACATGACCTGTCAAACACAGACTGGCACCCTGTCCTGGCCTCACGGATGTCGACACCGCCTCTCCACTTCTGCAAAACCTTCCTAGGTGTATGGGACTGCCATGCTCCACTAAGGAAGGCCAGAGTTAGGAAAAATCACCACCCCTGGATCACTGCCAACCTCATCTCCCTGGGTCGAATCAGAGATAAGGCCTGGAGGCGGTACAAAACATCTTCTGCATCCAGGGACCTCCTGTCCTACAAAACGCTTAGAAACAACTGCACAAAAGCCATTCGGCTATCTAAGGCTCAGTATTTCAAGGCCCAACTTACCTCTCTCCAAGCCTCCCCGGCACCTTTCTGGAAGGTGCTAAACTCTCTTATCAGCCCACGCACCAAGGTAGCTAGCCCCAGCCTAAACACTGATGGCAAAATAGACTCCGATCCTGCCATAGTCTCTGAACTCTTCAACTCCTTCTTCATCTCCTGCAAAGCCGACACCCCCCACCCTCCCACATAAACCCCTCCCTCACACCACGGCTTCCACTTTCCCCATTCACACCCTCAGAAGTTTACACTTCCTCACCTCCCTAAACCTGTCAAAATCCAGCCCCTGACGGCTCTGCATCCCAGCCTGCTCCGCATCTCCGCAGCAGCCATAGTCGAACCTATAACCCACATACTAAATCTCTCGATTGACACAGCCACTGTACCCACCGCCTGGAAACTTGCCAAAATCATACCGCTCCATAAAGATGGCGACCCATCCCTCCCAGGAAATTACAGATCCATCTCTCTCCTCCCCTCCCTGGCCAAACTCCAAGAATCCCTCATGCTATCAAAACCGTCACCTTTCCTCTCCTCAAACAGCTCCCTCTCCCCTTTTCAATCAGGGTTCAGAAAATCCCATTCCACCACCACAGCCTTACTACAAGTTACCGACTCCATTTTCTCCGCCATGGATGCAGGGCAAACCACTACCGCCATCTTCCTCGACCTGGCCAAAGCTTTTGATTCGGTCTCCCACCCTCTATTACTAGGCAAATTGAGCTCCTTCGGCCTTGCTAAACAGGCCATAAACTGGTTCCATTCCTACCTCCAAAACAGGTTGCAACAAGTACAAGTCGGAGACACTATCTCCAACCCCCTACCCATCCTCATGGGTGTCCCCCAAGGCTCCATCCTTGGTCCCATTCTTTTCTCCCTTTTCATAAATGACCTCCCCTCAGCCTTTCTTACCTCAAACATGCATCTATACGCGGATGACACCATTATCTATGCCTCAGGTCCCTCCCACACCAGCGTCCATCCAAACCTCCAAAGCGATTTCAACCGAGTACAAGCCTGGCTCCATAAAAATCAGCTAAAACTTAATGCAAAAAAAATACGTCTCCATGGTTTTCGGCACAAGACAAAAACTCGCCTCCATGCCTGCCCCCACCCCCCCACCCTGATCTCCATCCTGATGAAATTCCACAGAGTCAGTACCACCTTCAAGTACCTGGGAGTCTGGCTGGACACAAACCTAAACTTCTCCACCCATGTTGACGCTGTCTGTACCAAACTCCGCCCAAACTTGCCATCCTCTACCGCCACAAAGACAGCCTCCCCCTCCCAACTCGGAGCGAACTCATAAGTAAGACCATACTACCAATACTGGACTATGCTGACGTCATCTATGGCACAGCTCCTTCCTCCTCCCTTGCAAAACTCGACGTCCTACTAAACTCCTTCATGTGTTTCGCAACCGCATCCCCCCCACTCACTCATCACTGCAAACTGTTCACAACTCTATCCCTAACGCCACTTTCACATAGGAGGACCACCCACAGCGCCTCACTCATAGCGAAATATTGGCTCGGCACCCTTCCCCTCTACCTAGTCTCCCACCTCTCTCAAGCCAACCCCTCTGGCTACCCTCTTCGCTACAGACATGCACGCACTTTCCACCTCCCACGCCCCCTGACAGCCTCATGGCAAGCAGCCTTTTCCTACCGGCTCCCTTTCCTCTGGAACAACCTTCCTCCTAACCTTCACCTGGCCCCCTCCATATCAACCTTCAAACAGCTCCTTAGGCTTCTTCCTGCCCCTCCCTGCCACAGCTGTACACCCAAGCCCCCTTCACACGGTCCTAGCGCTACCCTAAATAGACTCACCAGAAATTAACTATAAACTCCCCACGCACACTCTTACTGCTAATCTCCTCCCCCCTCCCTCCCCCCGAATTCTAAATTTTATTGTTAATTTCAACTACTGTAAATACGTAAATACACAACCTGAAATTGAAGGGCATAAATGGTCTAGAAATGAAATGAAGAAATCCTTTTTCATTCCTGCTGTTCTTCCTAAAGTGTAACCTCTCCACCTAACCCCATGTAAATGTACCAAAAATGTATTTTTCGCCTGTTACTTGAAAATCGCTGTATTTATATTTCCCTGTCTACCACATTGTACTACATGTACCAGGGTCACGCCTGGAAACGAGCCTCAGCTCAGCGTGCCTTTCCCGGTCACCAATTCTAAATAAATAAATAAATAAATAAATACTGCTAGGCCACAGCAGATATCATTTTACACGCATCACCATTCCACATCATGGGCAAGTCCACAATCCACCAGCTCTGCCTGGCATCACCATGGTAATAAAGAAATTGATTTTACGCCACTGGCTTGATGTCCAGGTATACACAGTACTAGAATGGCACCAGAAAATCATGCAGAGACTGAGACCAGAATGCATGGTAGCTTCAATGAGGCACGGAATCCAGTCTTACAAAAAGTGGTGGGACAGCTTAGATGCCCTCCTCGCCACAGTTCAATGTACATAATTGTGGGCTTGCTATGTCTAAGGGTGGGCCGGGAGGTTGATTTTCCAGGATGTCTGTTGTTATGAATGTGATGCATTTGTATGTTGAAAAATGTTAATAAAAGTACATTTATTCAAGAAAAAAAAAGCACCACACCGTTGGCCCGCCATATAAACTGCAAGGGCGGGAACATGGATACCTTTATCCTTGTGGAGATGCGTTGCCAGCAGCAACACTCCTGACCACAGGGCCTTTTGACTGCACAGGCCAGAACTCCCGCACAGGAGCATGACAAGCCATCACTGGGCCATCATGGTGGCCCCAGCATGCATTTTCCCCTTTCTACCACACAGCATGGGTCAATAATGGACAAACAGTACACAGAGTATATACAGTTGTCTTAATGGTTTCCTTCTTAGAGGCTACTCCCAGCAGAGAAAATAAAAATAAATACAAACTTGAAAAATGTAAATGTAAAACCAAACCAAAAGTATCACTGGGGCAGTGATCCTTCAGCACCAGTATCTTTTTTTTTTTTTAATTGAACATTTTATTAATAAAATACTCAGAAATCATAACATTCCATATAAGCATTGCTGCAAGTAATTCAGAGTAACACATCCACTGCATTAAACTGGATCTTTCCTATACAGATTACATACAACTTTACCACTCTGTTTTGGTCACTATAATTTTAAGGCTAAGATGTCCATAAAAATAAGTAAATTTATAGGGAAAGGTTTAGGAGAAAAAATAAGCTGCAATTATGCCAAGTCCGGTATCCTTTACATTTAACTATAACAGGGTTAAGAGTTTTTGCCCTTTGTTTCTCTACGACAGTGGAGCCTTGCAGTAGACACTGTAGTTCTGCTACACAGAGAACATTTAAGTCAGAGAATCAGCATAAATCTAATAGAAGAAAACAATTATTGTAATGTAGCTCCTTGCAAATACTCATGATGTACACATGGAGAAAAATAAATATAAGAATATAAAGAGTAGAAAGAAGGAAAGAGAGTAAGAGAGAGAGACTACACCTACAATAATACGGAGTTAGTAGTTCTACTGTGTCAGTGGCTCAGTAGGTAGCACACTAACCTCTGAAGCCGGGAGATCAGAGGGTTGTGGGTTCAGTTCCCACATCTGGCACTTGGGTTAATATCCCAGTACTGACACTGTAGTGCAGCATGAGAGGGGTGCTGTACTTCTGAGGTGCTGTTTTTCGGATGAGACGTTAAACCGAGGTCCCATCTGCCTGGATTGGTGGTAGTTCAGGTGGATGTTAAAGATCCCATGGCACTTATTGAAAAGAGTAGGAGAATTTCCCCGGTGTCCTGGCCAAATTTCTCTCATTCACTAAAAATACCACCAACAGTTTCATCTGGTTCAAGGTCAGTTGGTATTCATCTGTATCCCCCTCCCCCGGGTCATGCCTGAAAATAGGCAGGATTTGTCTAGTGCACTTACCTGGTCAACAAAAACTAAATAAAATGACTCCTGGGGTCCTGGCATAGGTAAGGGTGTGACCCCTATCATGTATAAAGAGTTAGTCCTGTATTGCCCTTATGGTACAACATCTGGGCAGTGTTCCAACTGGTGTAGTACCCATTTGCGCCACTTTATCTCAAAGGGGGCAGAACGTCCCTGCAACCTGGCTGACATCTTCTCCAAGGAGTATACTTCATGCGCAAGGCTCTGCCACATTTCCCGAGTGGGTACTTTTTTTGTATGCCAGAGCTTAGTTATGACCTTTTTGTCTACCAGTAAGAGAAGGTCTGTCTGTTTGCATGAGTCTTTGCTAATTTTGACCTCTAGTGGAACCATGGCTGTAAGAATACAGGTTGGGGTAAGAAGAGCAGGGCAGTCATTTATTGTGATATTTCATCCAGAACCTCCTGCCAGTATTGTGCAAGCAGTGTATAGGACCACATAATATGTTCAAGATCTGCTGGAGTAAAGCCGCAGCCCCTCCATTCTTCAAGTAAGGGGCTTGTGTACTTCACAACGATAGCTGGGATATGGAAAAATCTAGCTCTAACTTTCCAAGCAGATTCTTTCCATTATGTGGCAGCTAAGCAGTCCAAGCCACAGGGTCAATTTCTGTGTTTAACTCCTGTGACCATCGTGCCCATACTGTTTCTGAGGGAACCTCCCTTAGGGCCTTATAGATTACACTAATTTGGTGATCCATTGTGTTACCCCTAAAATAGGAAAGGATAAGAGTAATTAGCGGGGTGGGTGTCTCTACTATACTGCTCAGCACCAGTACCTAAAGGCCTTCTGATATCCCAGTGCCAACCTGCGATCCCGTCTGCTTCAGATGCAAGCTCAGGATACAGGCAATCTGGCAGCCACGAATGGGAGGCCGCTACTGATGGTAATGTGTTCCAGACCGGGGGGGCACTGTGATCGACAACCATACTGACCCCTACAGTGGGCTGAACAGCTTGGTCCTCTTCAGGGGTACACTGTATGTGTGCTAGGCAAGATTGGGCTGTGCATGGTTCCATTGTGAAGGTAGGTGGGGAAAGGGGGTCAGGGATCAAATGTAGGAAAAATAGCTGACATCAGCATTCTCAACTCAGCGCAACTTGGCCATTTCCCACAGGACTATACTCAAGAGGGGGAAGGGCACCTCTCTGATGGCCCTGTCATGGTGAAGGTGGGGAGGGGTAAGTTGTCCTTGGAGTGAAAGATAAGCAGCTTGCCAGAACTGGAAGGTCGCAAATAGGAGTCTAATGATGTGACATCCAACAATAAGGTCAGACAATATCTCTACAGAAATAAGAATTGCACCATGTTGTTCCTTTGCTCTGTTCAGCACTTATCTGCTACTCTTTCTGGTTTCCGCTGTACTGTCACCCTGTAATTTGCTCCATTTTTTTCTTTGTTGTTGTTTACACTTCTCCCACCTGCTACGCTGAATGGTAACCTTCAGTTGCCGACCACGCGTACTCATGATTCGCAGTTTCATTTTCCAGTTCTTCAGCTTCCCGTGAGTTGGGAGCGTTCACAATCAACTGCGAGTCATGTACATGCCCAATATCACAGCTCGACTTTTAGAGCGTGATTAAACTAACTTTTGGCACTCATTTTTAAAGAAGAGACAGTTACTCGAGTTCAGCTTTGTATCCCCCATCAGAGACTGCATTTAGCTGAACTCGCACTGGGACAGTGGGAACACATCTCACAGGGACCATGGAAGTGTGAGGTGGGAGTTTGGCTGTATATGCGGCACCGGCCATATCTGCTGTGGATCCACAGCAATAGAAATTCATTTTGCATACTTAAAAAAATACAGATTGCTGGAGAAAATAAATTACAGATATGAAAACTGGAATAGTGGCTGCATGCTCACAAACATAAAGCAGAATTTGGATAATCACTTCCTGATTATCCAGTACTGCTGCTTTAAAGTGACCAATTTATTGTGTTTTATTATTCATTTAGTGAAACACTTTAAAATGGTTTCCTCTATCCACTTTTTCTTTGTTTCATTTCTCTTACTTATTTATTATTGATAGGGTTCATGTCGATGGTTGTGATGCACTTACTCTGGCAAGAAGGCCGGTGCTGTGGCCCTGGATTCTAGTCAGGTCATTACAGAGAACACGAATGACATTTTTAACTTGATTTATTTCAATGGTAATGGTACCTGTTTTAGGAGAGAAATATCATGTACAAAATTTTGCAACTTTGTTTCAGATGGTCTACAGCATCAAAGACTGCAGCAGTAAAGCGAAAGGGACTGGTACCCTGTATAGGGGCTCCACTATAGACAACTTTCCCCAAGGGCCAGTACAACTGGTTGCTTTCATGGCCGTACCTACACAGTAGGGTGTGTGTTCTGCTACCAGCTGATGTGTGCAGTGCAACCAGCTGATACGTGCATCGGATCAGACGAGTCAGACTATTGCCATTTTCTGCAATACTGTTTGAACAAAATGGCAATGAAATTCTGATTACGGCACAAAACGAAAGAAAAAAACTGCTATCTGAATGGGGATATTGTTCTGGTGAATCCCAGCTGTTACACAAGTATGGTTAGGGCTTACCGTATATAAAAAGCAGTGGCTCTCTAAAGGCTGTTGTGCACCTTCTAAAAGTTGTTCTGCACGTGCTATAATCAGGGCACCTGTGCCCCGCTTACACTGAGTGCCACTTGTCTGCTTTTATGTTGTTTTCGGCACTATAGTCACTAATATTAACAGCAATTTACCAGGTTTTCCCTCTTACCTCATCTGTTCACATGTGTGTGGTCCTATTAGGTGAATCGTAACATTATTTTGCGAAAAAAAAAATATCCCAAAGTTTTAAATGTTAAGCTTTACTATTTTCCAAACCCGGAACTAGTACCTCATGCTCGTGTCCAGCAGCACTAATGTCATGTGTACTGTTCTATGCAGTAACCAAGACAGCACACAGCCTTCCTACTCGCAAACGCTTAATCTCTCTTTACCTCTCACTCGTTCTCATCAGACAGCAAAACACTGGCAGAAATGAAATAAGGTTCTAAAGTCATATTTATGTCCAACAGATTATTACTGAAGAAGAATATGACCTGCTTTACTTTAGTGCCACATAGAGACAGACAAAACTATTACAGTACAATTTTCACTAAAACCATATACAGTAAAGCCCTGTTTAACTGAACCCCAGATAACCGAAAACTTCAGTTATCTAAAACTCAAGTCATGTCTCACGCAGCTAGCAACAATTAGCACATTAGTGCTTTTCAACACTGAAGGGAAGTTCAGCTGCTACCTATGGAAACGTCTTTTGTTGAGTTTCCATTAAGCCTTTTGATTGCAGCGATTGCCACATGTAAACATCTGTTTACTGTACACAATAGACAGCAGCTGAAATGACCTTCAGTACTGAAAAGTGCATTCAAATGACTTCGCTTAACTGAAACTCAAAAAACGACATTTAAGCACAGTGGTAACAGAAATGTAGTGAGCAGCAGCTTAGTTGTGTTCACTTGTTTGGGGGGGGGGGGCAGAGGGCAGCCAGGACAGTGTACAGTAGTGGCTGGCTGTAAGCTCTATCAGAGCGGATTGCGGCAGACAGATAGAGGTTGTCAAGCCCCATAGAACTAACAACACATCACAACAAACCGGCATCAAGCAGCAGGCAGCATAATTCCATCCATCTGTGAGTCACCGGCATGGTTTTCATGCACTCTTCACACTGCCTCTAAGCTTCCTTATCTGTAAGTGTGTTTTTTTTTTCACTTTTTGGGGATAAAAGATGTATAAAATTAAGCTCAGTGCCAGTTTGTTGTAATGTGTTGCTAGGTCTGTTTAAACCAGGCATGAGCATACTGACCGAGTCGTGGTCTCCTTTTGCATAGTCCCGTAGAACCTTTGCTGTTTGACTGTAGACCATGCTTAATCTGGACCTATCAGGGGAAGTAGTAAAAGCTTTCCCTCCCGCTGTACTAAAACCCCAGAATACCCCCATTTTTAGTTCACCAAACTAAAATTCCACCTAATCGTACCACAAACTCCCCCAATTTAGCAGCAAAAACAAAACTGAAAGCGTCAACATGATTGACCTCACAGCCCCGCCCCGCTCACAGCACATTAACCTTGCTCCCAACTAATGTACACCCTCCTATAGCTCATAAAATAAAACCTCAAATCCCATTACCTCCTATCAAAACACTCAGTAAACTTGGCACATCAGGGAATCACTCTACAGGAGTGTTCAGATTCACGCCACAAGCAGAGAGTCGAGCACACATTTTAAAACTGCAGCACTTGGCTGCCCTTTACTACCTCCTTCCGGTCCCACTGCTCTCAAAGTAAAGCTCTCCATTCCTTACATAAAGAAAAATACTGGACCTTTTGCCGAAATAGTCACTACCAAGCTCTTTGAAATACACATCTGTGCGTTTGTGCTAAGCTATACAGTACTGTTACATGCTCTCTCATTTAACTGAAACCCCACTTATCTGAAAGTTTTTATAACCCCCTAGACTTTTGGATAAATGGGTTTTACCTTACTGTACTATGAAAAATAAAATACGGGTGTCCATACACAACCCGCCTTGTGTTTCCATCTTGGGGCAGAGATAACACAATGGACTTCTCGAGCTTCGCTCTCAAGGTCCATATGCTGTTATCTGAACCCCTTGATGGAAACACAGGCTCGTGTACGGTCACCCATACATTATTCCTTAAATGTTGATTTATTCAGCCACATGTTCCTGTAAGTGGGATGTTCCAATTGGAAACTAGCTACTGTATGTTCCAGCATCAGGACAAAAACAACATCAGGGTAAACAGAACAGAACTGGGACTTAGGTGGGGAGCTTGTTTCATAAATGAGCATGTTCTTACAACAGGAGCACTGCTGAGTAGTCTTCAATGTACCTTTAGCAACAAAATGAGTTCTCTGTTTTCCTTCATTCTGCATGCGAGACGACTATGGTCCCAGCTGGCAGAATAATGCAGCACTAAAGAATGCTCAATTTCTGAGTGCCTATTAATACATAATTCCATACAGTATCCACTACCTCTCCACTCTATGTATCCTGTTCCTGTACACATTTTACTCAATTGAAGTCACAGTTATGTACTCCAATGCAAATTTGTACATTGCTATAATATTCGTATATTGTATACTTTATGCCTGCCGTGTAAATTTTGTATATTACCTTTTCCTTCCCCTGCTTGTAAAATCTTCCTCTTCCTCTTTGTGATTGTACCTATGTGTTATGCCACCTGTGGCCCATGTCGTGCCTGGAAATGGTCCCTTGGATCAGTGCACTTACCCAGTTACCAAAAACTAAATAAATAAATAAATAAATACATACAGCCCAACTGCAGTGCTTCACCAGCAAGGAGTCTGCATGCCCAAATGTGAGACTCCGCACTAACACTGGATTCTCCGTAACATCAAACCTTCCAATCAACTGCAACGCGTATATAGAACTATGTACCTGCTAAAACATACAAACAGCCCCTGATATATCTTGGGGAACTCTGAGAAAACAGAACATAAAGACAAATTTCAGCTCATAAAATCAGTTATTTTCTGTGTTTAGCTTTTTTTTGTTGTTTAAACACAATTCACCGTATACACTCAAATAGAAGGTGACCTCACAAATAAGTCGACCCCTTGCCTCGTCAAATTTAGCAAAATTACAGACATTATTTTGCTACTAAAATTAGATGAAAAAATATTTTTTGTTACCAATATCAGGCACAGAATCTCTCTGTGGCCAGAACTGGTCACAAAATTAGGTGGCACAGTTGCAAAAAATGGTTTACCATAGTAAACCCCACAGATAGGTAGATATCGTAGATACTGTAAGCCAGTTCCCTCTTCTTGGAGGCTTATTTTCAGCATCAAAAAGTACTATCTAGCAGTTTATATTCACGCCCTTTATATTTAGCGCTCCAAGTACCCCCACATATTCACTTCCTCTATTTTCACTGGTGGAACACTGGTGCGGCTATGTATAGTGATCTATCTAATATTTACTGTCTTTTTATTTTCACTCTAATATGAAACCAGCAAACATAGTGAAAATAAAATGACAGTGAATACTTCCTGTTATACAGTAGATTTATACTGTACATGAGTATATACAATACATTTTTCTCCCCTGCTCATCAGTGCTACCCCTTTCTACCTGGAACGCCACCACTTCGCTTCCCAGCATCTTCTGCACTTACCCCTCCTGCCCAAGGTTTACCATCCCTCAAGGTAGGGTTATGCAGGCCAGGAGAGTCCTGCCAAACATGTCTCCCCAATAGGAGATTCCCTGGTGGAAGAGGTGGGTGGCCACGGTAGAGCCAGAGTGTGTCTTCTGTCATCCCATACACATTGAGGATCTGCCATCTTTTTTCTCAGCTCTGAGGATACCAACCTCTACAAGGTTCAGTTGAGGTGAAAACCAGCTTGCATCCACCCTCCTGCTGTACCACTGCATACGCTACCACCAGTGGTCACTCTGGTAGGGGCACTGCTGTACAGCCAACAACCCTCTCTTTACAAAGAAGGATCATGTGTTCACGGAGGAACACATCCTCTTCCCTGTCCCCCACTCCCAAGAGCTTCTTTATGAACCCCAGTCAACAATACCTCGCTCAGCAGACCTGCTGCTACACTGGCAAGCCTGGCTAACCATTTTCATTTTTTTTTTTTTTTTATACTTAGTTTATTGAAGATTCAGAATGATGTACATATTGTACAGAATTTTCAATTTTTCCTTATTACATCAGAATTGATACTGTTATAACATCTGTTCTGAATTCTGTATACATTCAGTGGAAAAATTCTCAGTTACAAGAAAATCTATATAGTACATCTACTATCTCACAGTTGGTACAAGTCACTAGAATACCAAACTGTTTAAGATTCCTTTAAAACACAGAATACAACAAAACTAAAAAGAGAAAAAAGGGCCAAATAATAATACTCACACATAGCTTTTTTCATTTGTTATGGGTATACTTATGGGAACCAGATAAGGTCCCTAAAATGATTTAAACAGTTATTGTTTAACAAGGAGCAGGCTTGGGTGGGTTGGATGGGTACTGGGACTCTGGTATCAAACCCAGGGCCCTATCACTGCTAGTTCTGAAGGATCACTGTACTTTGGCTGGGGTTACCCTCAAAGTTAGACTTTAGCAGTCAGTATTATGAAGAATTTCCCACCTTGTCCATCTTTGGACTAATGCATCAGACCTGTTGTGTATGGAAAAGGTCATTTGCTCAAATTGTTGTATATGTTTTATTATTGCCATCCATTCACTAATAGTATGGGGGTCCCTCTGAAGCCATTTCCTGGTGATTACTTTATATGTAGCTACCAAGCATACAGACCACATATACATAGTGTCCCTTCCCCACAATCCCTCCGGTTGGAGGCCCAACAATAATTGTAAGGGGGTAGGAGTCTGATTTAAAATAAACATTTGTGAGATCTGCCGGATAAGATCAGTCCAAAAACCCTGGAGGACTGGACAGTCATAAAAGATATGAATCTGGTTCGCTACCTGGGTGCCACACTCCCTTCAACAGGATGAGGAGGCACCTGGTGATCTCTTAGCGACTAATAAAGGTACCAAAAAAAAACTAGCCTAAGTCTTCTATATGAATTCTCTCCAGGTAGAAGAAGAAGTGGTGGACCAAGTTGCCTGCCAAATCCTTGACCAGGCTGTGTCGTCTATTGCTGTAGACAGGTCTCTTTCCCACCTACTGCTCAAATTATTAGCAGTGTGGGAAGATAGTTGTATTAGAGATCGATATATAATGGAAATAGCCCTTTCCCCCACCTCAGAGGTTCATATTTTGATATACGGGGTATCGTCCAGGAATTGTTGAGTTTGTAGGCTGCTTATTTATAAAATCCCGTAGTTGGTAATAGTATATTCTATCCCCCTCAGTCTGGGTGAAGATTTTTTGGCCTTCCTCGAAAGAGAGGACTGGTCCTCCATGCAATAGCTGCCAAGGGGCACAAAGTCCCTTTTGCAGCCTGCCTGGTGAACCAGGGATCATATTGTGATGGGGGTGAATTGTGGATTACACAGGAACCACATATATTTCTAAAAATGGGGCTGTAAGGCTTTGTTCTTGGTGCCCCTTTTCTCTCCCTCAAGTACTGCTGCTTGGTAGCAAGTACAGTGCTTGTCTGAGGAACGGCAAAGAAAAGAGACATGCCGGGAGAGAGAATGGTAGATCCCCGGACAGGTCTATGGACTTCCAATGAGCTTGGTACCTCTTGTGCACCCATAGGAGTGCCAGTCTCATTTGAGATGCTATCCAATACTGGGTTAATGAGGGTAAGGCTATACCGCCCAGATTTTTAGGGAGGTAGAGGAGTTGTAATCTAATTCTTGGTCTTATTATTCCAGAGAAAGACACTGAACATCCTCTGCCAGCTAAGTAGTTCTTTCAGATGGCACACATTGAAACAGGTATAACAAGCGAGGAACAGCGCTCATTTTTAAAGATAAATTTTGTGCATAAAAAGAAAGAGGCAAGATATTCCCTCGTCTCATGTCCTGTTTCAAGTTATTAATTAAACGTACATAATTGCAGGCAAAGATCTGCTTCAGGTCCTTCGGAATTTTAATTCTTAAATATTTGAGTGACTGCAAGTCCGATTTCATATTATATCTCGCCTTAACTATAGAGGAGGGTGTATAATTAAATGTCAAAATCTCAGTTTTATGGGCATTTAGTGCATAGCCTGATAATTCCCCTAGAAACAAATGGATAATTCCCATAGTTACAACAATTCAATCGACTAACAAAGAGGTACTTCTGACTATTTTGTTCACTTCAGAGGATGAATTCCTTATTAAGAATGTAGCTGCTTATCTGACTGCCATTCAGAAAATTCGGTCTAAACATAAAATATAAATGAATGGTAATCATCAGATGAGATCAACTTGAAGTCTGGAGACTTTATAATATAATACAGTTTTTTAACATGTTGTTTTACTATTGTTTGTGTCAGTAACTAACAAGAATATTGTGAGTGTATTTTTAAGTTTTATTATGAAAATTGTATGACTATCTGTTTTTGTAAACTTTGTAAAGGTTTATGACCGAAAAATCAAATTGAATTGAAATTGTGTAGCCTGACAGTGTGGAGTAGTGTGACAGTTTTTGAAAAAGAGATGGAAGGGCAAGTTCAGGGTCAGACATATATATCAAAACGTTGTCTGCAAATAAGGCTAGCTTATGTTCCACCCCTGCCATTAAGATTCCTTTAATCTCTGGAGTTAAGCGGATATATTGGGCCAAAGGCTCAATATAAAATGCAAAGAGGAAAGGTGAAAGGGGGCATCCATGGTGTGTGCCTCTTCTAAGAGGGAAACCTGAGGATATGCATCCATTAGTTCGAATATAACCTTGTGGGGTATCATAAAGCTTAAAAATAAAATCTATAAATCGTCCGGGAAAATCGAAAGAGGCAAGGACCCCTCTATGAAATGGGCAGAAAACTTTATCAAAGGCCATTTCCACATCTAAACTAAGAAAAAGCACTGGAATTTTCTGATGAAGAACGTTTTCTAGTAAACAGATGGTCCTACGTACATTACCTTGGGCCTGTTGGCCTGAAATGAAACCACATTGGTCCAAGTAGGTAGAATTTTATTTTTATACAGGTAATACATGTCATTTGGACAAAATCCAGTTTACAAGACAGACCTGTGTAATTGCCTATCTAAATACATACAATAAAGTTCCACATTTAAGGACTAACAAATGAATACAAAACACAACAAAATATAACTAAAATACATCCTTATAAATTATTCTAAAAGGAAATCTTAATTTCCAAGACACAACTAAAGATATTCAACACTCACAGACATGAATATTTAACTCCTTTATGATTTGAATAAATGAAGAGTGACTTGTAATTTCCCTCACATCTACGGGGAGAAGATTCCAAAAACCAGCAGCTTGATAGATCAAGGTCCTGTCTCCATATTTATTTTGAAATTTTCCTACAGTTATTTTATTTCACCTCCTCCTGAGGGTGTGCCTGAACTTTCTGGGATAATGTCAAACAATTAAATGGGAGCGCACGCTCCCCTCCCCCATCCCGGATCACCATTGATGGCACAACCGTTACGGACCCAGCAAACATTGCAAACTACCTTAACACATCCTTTACGGACCTTAGCTCTGTCCTCCCCAGTAATTTCTTTGACCCGCCACCCTCCCTACCTGCCCCAGTCCTCCAACACCCTAGCTTCTACCTACGTAGGGTAACTGCCCAGGAAGCCAGACCCCACCTGGTCAAAGCATTAAAGAGCAATAGTCCCAGCGACGACTGCCTGGACCCCAGCATTCTCCGTCTGGTACTGGATCAGGTCCTTGCCCCACTCACCAGCCTTCTCAACAAATCCCTCTGCCTGGGGCAATTCCCAACTGCATGGAAAACTGCCATTGTTACTCCCATTCACAAAGGTGGTGACAGGTCCTCTGCCGGGAACTACTGACCTATCTCCATCCTCCCACCCCTCTCCAAAGCCCTAGAAAAACTGGTTGCTATGCAAATCACTGAATACCTGACCAAACACAACATCCTCTGCCCTGAACAGCACGGTTTCCACGCAGGACACAGTACCGGCACTGCACTAGTTGAGTTTTCAAATTTCCTACACTCCTCTCTGGACTCTGGCTCCCTAGCCAGGGCAGTGTTCGTCGACCTCTCAAAGGCTTTCGACACTGTCTCCAACCCCCTCCTGCTGGATGCCCTCTGCCACACTGGCTTCTCTAATGGGCCTCTCGCCTGGTGTACCAGCTACCAATCTGCCCGCTCCCAATGTGTCAGAATTAATGGGACACTTTCCAAAACTTGTCCCATCTGCTCAGGGGTTCCTCAGGGCTCCATCCTGGGACCCCTACTCTTCTCACTCTACCTTAACACCCTGCCCAGTGCATGCATTGGAAAAATTCTGCTGTATGCAGATAACGCCGTCATCTTTGCCACCCACCGTAACCCTATCTCCCTTCAGGACTCCCTACAACTATCCTATAATGATGCCGAAACCTGGTTTAAAGAGCACAGACAGGTCATTAATCTAAAAAAAAAAAAAAAAAATGCTCTTTGCCCACCCCCAAAACAAAGCCAGCAACTTCCCACTCCATAACCTCCCCTGCTCCAAACAACCACTAGAGCAAGTCCACTCCTACAAGTACCTTGGGGTCTCCTTTGACTCAGCCCTCACCTACCACACCCACATTGATGCACTTGCTTCAGCCACAAATGTGCGGCTAGGTATCTTATACCGCTATAAAAACTGTCTCCCCCCCCGCCCGCTGCCCTCCGTCTCGCGGTTACATCCTCTATATTATCCCTTGTTGAATATGGCCTACCAGTATACGGTGCTGCTGACACGACCACCCTCAATAAAATTTGCCTCATCCTAAATAGGGCATGCAGGCTAATCACTGGGGCCCCCAGGCTCATGCATTCATGCCAGCTCTATGACATTGGCAATGCTGCTACATCTACACAGGCGTCTCGATGCCAAACCTGCACCACTAACAAAAAACTCTTCTAAGACTATCCCCACCAGGGCTGACAGCCTCCCTCTGCCAAGCCCAACCCTTGGTCTGTACACGGACCTCCTGCAAGGCCACTTTTCTGGTCCCAAGATCCAGGACCTCCCATGGACAGAGGTCCTTCTGCTATAGAGCTCCATCCTGATATAATTCGCTCCCTGCCCCCATCTCTGATGCCCCCACGATCTCCAAATTCAAAACCGCACTTCGAAGCCAACTATTTAATACGCGTAGCTGCACCTGTCTATAATTGAGGCATAGCTCTCTGTGCCCTGACAATGCTCACTGGGTGGCATCCACACCTCACCTCTTTTAATCCTCACCCGTTGCCGACTGAACTGCTATTATCCTGCTGTTTGCTCTTACCTTCGTGCAAGAATGTGCCATTGCAACTAAACTGGCTTATCTATTTAACTGTTGTAATCACATGTGTTTGCTAACTATGTTAATCATATGCTGTAACCAAAAGTCTGTTATGTATTTGTCCTCAATGTGACGAGGCACCTTTGGAAATGAGCCTCTGGCTCAAAGGTTGTAAACTGATGTACAAATAAATAAATACATTTAAGTGAACTGATCTAGTTAATAACCTTTTAGGGTAATATTTCACTGGAAACAGTAATAGTGAAATTGGATGATTCACCAATAAATATTTCATTTTATGAATTAAGGTTAACCAATGGCACTGATAATTTATATCCAAAGGCAACCAGTTCACTTTATTCAACAGTGAACAATGATGAGTCCGATAATTCCCCTTTAATACATATCTAGCCACACGGTAGTAAGTTTTATCCAACTTAGTCAAAAGTACTTTATTTGTTTTCCTATATATCAGTTCACCATATCTTAACACTGGAATAGTTAACTGATCAGCCAACTTTTTCCTATCTAATGTTGTTAAACAATCAGTACTTCTTCTTAGTGCTCCCACCCTTTTATTAACTTTTTTAACCAGTTCTGTAATGTGGCTAGAAAAGGACATATTCTCATCAAATATAACCCCCAGATAACTATAGTCCTTAACCTGTTCTAACTTGATTGAGCTTCCTGTATAGATACAAAGTTTATGAATAACATCACCACTTTTTTTTAATGGAAATTTCATGCATTTTGTTTTTTTTTTGCATTCATAATTAATTTCAACCTGGTGAACCACCACTTTATCCTCGAAAAATCAGACTGCAGGTTTGATTGCAATACGTCTTCTGTTTTTCCATTACTGTATCATCGGCATATAATCGAATCTTTGTCTGCTCCGCAATTTGTGGAAGACTATTTATAAATATAAGAAACATAAGAGGTACCAAAATCGATCCCTGAGGAACACCTCTATTAACATTTCTACTCTCTGATAAACATCCCTGCACCTCCACCCTCTGAGATCGATTACCCAAATATGATTTTAACCAATTTAAGGGGTCATCTCTAATACCTATCTCCTGCAATCTCTCGATTAACAAGGGGTGGTCCACCAGATCAAAAGCTTTCAAAAGGTCTACAAAAATGACCACTATCTCCATATTATTTCCTAAAGACCTGTTTAACAGGTCACTAAATTCCAAAAGAGCTGTTGTAGTGGAATAATTTTTTCGAAAGCCAGATTGTTTTGTTGTTAACAAACTATATTTATCCATATAATCCATAACCTGTACAGAAATAAGTTTCTCCAAACTTTTTGATAAAAGAGGTAATAAGGTTATTGGCCTATAATTAACTTCTACCACTAAGTGCACCAACTGAGGTGCTAAGTTTTTAAGACGTCGAGCCAAAATATCTGACAACAACTTATAGTCAGTATTAAGGACCGATATCGGCCTATATAAGGAACAAAGGGAAGGGTCCTTGCCCGGTTTCAGGTCTGCTGAGACAATAGCATAATCCCAGCATGGGGGAATCTTTCCCTCAAGGGAGAAAACAAATGAAAAAAAAGTTGTAGAGTAGGGGATATGTCCTTCTTACAAGTTTTATAAAACTCCCCGGGTAGCCCGTCTGACCCCGGGCATTTCCCAGATTTCAGAAGGCCAAACTCTGCTTCAATCTCCCGCTGTGAAATAGGGGCTACCAGAGAGGTCTTCTGGATCCTGGACACGGTAGGCAAATGGAGACCCTCGAGGAAAGTGGTCACGTCTTCCCCGGTACCTCTGGGGGAGTGCAGAATATAATTGAGAATAGAAGTCCAGGAAGGCCTTAGAAATACCAGACATTGTCTGTTGTGGGGTATTGGTAAGGGGGTTCTTGACACTAGTTATAGTGGCCCTGGCCCTCTGAGCCCTCAGTCTGTCTGCAAGAAGCCTCAAAGATCTAGGTCCCCCATCATAATATTTCTGTCTCAGAAAAAGCAGTTTTTGTTCAACGTAGTGTAACCCCCTTGTTCCCAGGGGTTACTAGAATCCCACTTAGAATCAGTTGCAGGCAGGGAGAGGCAGCTTGAGAGATGCCAGTTAAATGGGTTTCACACTCTGTTTTCAGTCTCAGCTGAGCTGGAGTGATGATGTCACCTTAGAATTTTCGCAGCAGCATAAACATCAATGGAATGCTAGCTGCAGGGGTTAGCTGTATAATGAGAGAGTAGAATTGGGAGAGAGTCAGTAGTCTGTGTCGAGAGTCTGGAGAGTGAGGAGTGCTGCAGAGTGCAGCTCCTCAGACTTAGCTCTGAAAGAGAGCTACCTCAGGAGAAGGGGTAGTGTGTTCTCACCCTAAAGAAGAACACAGAACACCAGTGAAGGAAGTGGTAGAGACCATTCCTAGAGGTTTTTCCAGTGCCCCATCCCCAGAAGGATTGGGGGGGGGGATTCCAGGATTCAGGGGCAATCCCCTGGTCCAGCTTGGAGAGTGGTGAAGCTGCCTAGATTTGTTTGTTCTGTGAGTAACTGAGACTTTTTGTGGAAAAAGCCCTGGGGCACCTGCATTCCTGTGGTGAGTTTTTCTCTGACAAAGGGACTCTGTCACCAAGACTGTGTTTCTGTTAAAAGTGTCTGCCTACTATGGAGTCAGAGGGAGACTTGCCAAGTGCAACACCTTTAGTTTGTGTCTGATCTAAAAGCATCTGCTAAAGTGGGTGTCTAGAGTAAAGACATAGCCATATACAGAACTTTTAATTTCATCACATCTCCATGGTGTGAGAAGTAGAATGTTAAATGTGCAAGACATTTCAAGAGAGCATCTACAAGAGAGTGTTTCAGAAAAAGGTGTTCCTAACCAGATGAATGGCCGAGTATAAATATTGGAAGCAAAAGGCGGGAGACCCCCCCCCCCAATCTGGAGTAACCATGTTTACTTACGTCTCCGGGTTTAGTTTGGGCACCTTTATTGTCTCTCAGTGCACTTGGCCAGTGCCTAAAGAAAATACCCAGACATGGGATTTTGGATTTTCTGGTGAGCCGGAGTATGCTCAGATGGTGGTCGAGGGAACCACCAAGAAGTCCTCATGATATATGGGAAAGATTCCTAGTACTGGCCGAGGGTGCCAAGTCAAGGGAAAGAAGAGAAGTGTACTAGTTTGGGCCATGTGTGCCAAGTTCCATTCAGAACCTGAGGGTTCGCTCTGTGTGTGCTCTGTACCTCAGTAATCTGCATTACCAGTGGGAGTAGCCCTGTGGGGATCCATCTTTGCTTTGTTTATTCTCTGTTAATGTGAATAAAAGCCACACTCTAGAATCCCAACCTGGTTTGGACAATACAGTTATTGCTTCCAGTGTCTGGATTTACTTGGGTGACCCTGACCAGAAGTTTAAACCTAGCATAATGCTGGCCAGGCTAAATTGTCCCACCAGGTGTCAGCCAGGTAGTTGCCACACTTGGTTTGCCTGTCTAAGGATGGCAGGCTACAAAGTAGAAGTATGGGTCAATAGAACTGTTCGTAGTGGCTACCCCCATCCCTCTCGGTGGCGCCATGTGTGAGAGGAGCAGCCCTGCTTGTTGGACAAGGGAGGCCGGTGGGGGGAGGTTACAAAAATAATCTAGCAGGGTATTTAACTCCTTTTTTAAGTTGACCAGCTCCTTGTCCCAGGCCTTATATATCTTCTGAAGCTCTTCTAATTCTAATATTCGCTTTGAAAGTGACTCCCTGCGAGCTTCCCTACCCTTTTTTCTACGGACTGACATTTCAAATTAATTTGCCCTGAATTAGGGCCTTAAGGGTGTCCCACAGTATCAAGGAGGATATCTCTGGGGAGTCATTATCTGCCAGAGCCTGCTGGATTCTCTCCCTTATCTGATCAATATCCTCTGGGCTCTTTTTATTTTACTGTTTTATGCCGCCTCCTCACCCCCTCGGCTCTGGTCTTCCTCAGGAGCACATGGAGTCATCCCCCTATGGCACACACCCTACCTGGCCATCCTCCGTCGCCCATGTAGCCTCGGTTATGCCCCCGGGCTGGGATGGAGGCGACAACGCCCGACATTGGGCAGTAGTTGCGGTCGGTCGGGAGGATGCCAGGTGGCGGCTTCTAAACCGAGTTAAACTCAGTGTCTGCCTCCGCGCCAGAGCTGAGAGGCATTTTCTTCCGCTTTTCTCTGGAGAGTGGCTGGTGCCCTGACGTTAAGGCTGATCCGACGCCTGCCACCCCCCACTCCTCCTCTCTACTCCTCAGTGCCTGCTGTATCTCCAGCCTCTGCCAGAGATCAGCAGAGCACCGAACTGGGACCGCTGTGCCTCCCCAGGAGAGAGAGAGGCTGTCCTCTGGATGCTCAATCCCCTCCTCCTCCCTCCCTGCCGACCCCCAGCAACCGGGCTCGTTCCCAAACCTCTGGGCTCTTTAACAGAGAAAGATTAAGTCTCCAAAATGTGTTTTTTTTTTTTTTTATTCCCCAAATTTTATCTCCAGAAATACAGGCGCATGATCAGAGAGGACCAGATCTCCTAGCCAAGATCTGAGGGACACCCCGAAATGCTCCTTAGACATAAGGACGTAGTCTAGACAAGAACAGGTCAAATGGGCCTGTAAAAAGAATGTGTAGTGTGGGGAGCTTCCATTCAAGAATCTCCATGTATCCTTGTATCCTAGCTTTCACAAAAGTTTGGCCAAATATCTAATGTCTTATTACTGTTCCCACCACCCTTTGTTTCCCCTCCCGGCAAGGTCAAATTAAGGTCTCCTCCACATATGACTTGACCCTCCCCCCCATTGGGCTACATGCAGGAAAAAGGCTCAGTAAAAGTCCTGTTTGGTATTTGGGGGACATACACTAAGGCCAATGTTAGCATTTGGCCACTGAACCTTTAGCCATAGCAAATCTTCCTTCCTTATCTGTTAATGTATCTTTCAACTTGAAGGGGACTTTATGGGGGTATGAAGTGATGTGCCCCTCCTCCTTCCCCGTTTATATGCTGAGGATATAACTTGTGAGAATCCCAGTTTCTCAAACTTCCTATGCTCTAACCTAGATAAGTGTGTTTCCTGTAACATAAGGATGTCTCCCCCAGACCTTCTTAAACATGACAAAACTTTACTCCGCTTCACAGGGCTCAAAAACCTGTGTACATTATATTAACATATCATACAAGTTAAAGCCATTGTTTTAAAAATATTCCACAAACATTCAGACCTCCACCTGTCATTTTCCCAGTTGTCCGATCCAAAACCTTATCCATCCCACCATCCCCCACGAAACCCAAACAATATAGTGGTCCAATAAAATATTTAAAACATGGTGCCAACACGGCAAACTGTAACCATCTAATTAAGAACTTTTGGTGCTTCCAAGGTAGGAGGCCTGGAAAAAGAACAGGCCTCTGTGTCTACCCTAAAAAGGGCAGAGAGAAGAGGTATGCGTGACCTCCCATCTCTGGGAGACCTCCTCTGGAGCTTAAAAACACAACAGCTCCTAAATAAATGTGCCAGAGTAGGCATACGTCTCGTGTACGAGCAGCATATCCCATCATTACGTGTACGAGCAGCATATCCCATCATTACGTGTACGAGCAGCATATCCTGTCCTCAGTACATCAGGCCCATCTCCACTGCCAACTCTCCATTAAGAACTTGCAAAAGTAAAGGCTTAAAATAACATCAATGACATCATGATAATATGCTGTATTTGGCATCTGCCATTTCTCTTTGTTCACCCTTCTTACCCCACCCCGTCATCAAAAGCCATATGATTTCAATAAACCCCTTTATTATTATTATTATTATTAACTGTTTGAGATCTAAGACATTCAGTGGGGGAGTAGCAAATCAAAAGTTCTGAGGGGCTAGGCATTCTCAAATTAAAAAGTGTCAGGTTATCTGTATATCTGTAACATAAACAGTAGCAAAGTCTGCCCTGAATTGGCCTTCTTCAAGCCTAGATCCCCTCGATAAATGTAGTTAAGATTCAATCAGTCTGCTTAGTCTACAGAAAAATAAACTGAGTAAGCAGAATCTGTGGAAGGACTGAAGTTAGAGTAGAAAGTACCCTCCGTAGTGCTCACAAGGATTGCAAAGGAGTCCTACGATGAGATGCAACGACCGCTGTGAGGTAAACATAAAGTCACCCCACAAAGTCCAGAAGGCAGTTACAAAGTGAGCACAACTTACTGTTGTGGGAATCAGTTCAGGTGTGTTGGTCCATGCGCGCTGGCTTCTTGTTTGCAATTTGCCTCACTTGTTGGAACACTTCTGCTGGAGTTAAAAGATTTTGCCCAGTTCTCTTCCTGTGCACCACGCGTTGGTCTCGGGGATTGGAAGGGCTTTCTCCCTAAATGTCACTATCGCCTCCTCCACTGTAGAGTAAAGCTTCAACCCATCCTCCCAGTGAATCTGGGGTTTTGCTGGGTAGGGAGTCTGGAACCAGATCACCTTTTTTTTCAAAATCTTTAACAGGGGAGCATATCGAAGATGTTGCGACTGAAATTTCCTGTGGATAGTCATGGTCCAGGTACAGGCGATTTGTTAAGTATGTTATTTCTTTTTTCCCCCAGGCTCTACAAAGGAGGTCTTCCTTAGTGCGAAAGGAACTCAATTTAAAGATGATAGATCTTGGACGAGCAGGAGGGGTCTACAGGCTTTGGCTGCAGGGAACGGTGAGCCCGCTCAACATGTAGCTCATAGTTGGGGGCAGCTCTAA
Source organism: Neoceratodus forsteri (assembly GCA_016271365.2). Lineage (NCBI taxonomy): Eukaryota > Metazoa > Chordata > Ceratodontiformes > Ceratodontidae > Neoceratodus > Neoceratodus forsteri. The sequence continues at coordinate 487,353,762 of CM057451.1, read as the reverse complement.
AATATCTTTTAGCAGGTTTTCAATGAAAGGGGCCATTGGGGCAATTTCTAACCCCTCTGGGAGACCATATAAGTGCAGGTTTTCCTGTCTCGACTGCCCCTCGAGATCTGTATATTTTAGTTGTAGTTCACTTATGTGGGCCAGCAAGGACTATACAATTTGGGTGAGCTGAATCGTGTTGTCTTCTGTAATGGAAACCCACTCCTCCATTTGCCCAGTCCTCATTTCCAAACCTGAAAGCTGCTGCTGAACCGTTTCAAAATCTTTTTTATTTTCCTGCCTGGATTGTTGGATTTCTTTCAGCAGGATTTCAAAGCGGCTGCGTGAAAGTTGCTCAGACTCGCCTTCGGTATCATTACTCCAAGACATGTGCGCTCCCCGGGGAGGACAATATGCTCATGAGACATCTTGAAATTCTTTGCCATCCTTGCTTTGCAAGCCTCCTATAGCTTTTTGTTTGTTTTTATTCATGTCCTGGCATACACCTCCAGATTCTTTGGACATTTTTACTATCGTTGAGCGCCTCTTTAAAGGTTTTTTAGCAGTTAGAGATGGGAGAGCTCTTGCCCTAGGCTGCTACTCGCTCCATGACGTCACCCAAAATTATTCCTTTTCATTTCAACTGTGTATGCAACTGTGTCTGACCCACTTCCCAATAACCCCACTCCACCCTTTTTCACTCTCAAAACTGTATCTAACTACTCCTTCCTATTCCTCACGCCTACATTTTTTCAGGAAAGCAGGTATTCCCATGACAATGGCTGGGTGTGCATCTGAGCAGTGCTGGACCCTTGTGGGGTCTCCACTCAAAAGGGTCAAAGGGTTTGCCTGCCTCCCTCCCACCTACCCTATCTCTCTTTTTGCAAGCCTAGGAAAGTAGTACTTTTGGTGCAGGTTACTCCCTGCCAAGTCTGGCCCTTGTGGGGTGTGCATCTCAGAGGGTCGAAGGTCTGCCCCTCTTTACCCTCTCTCTCTCCTCCCCAACCCCGCCATTCCATCCCCCCTCCCTCCATCCCATTCTACAGTTATTCTTTTTCCCCTCACAGACTCTGTCTCTGCTAAGGGACAGCCCTCCAATCTCAAGTTTTCAATGTGCAATGCTGTACTATTTGTATTGTTCTCATCACATATTAAGCTGGTCATAGCTGTCATTTGCTCATATTTATATCAATTGTATGCTTATTTGTTTTGTATTTTGGGTTACACATACTTCAATTGTAATTTTCCATTTCCACTCCCCCCAGGATGCTTCTGGAAACAAGCTATTGTAGCTATGTATGCCTTTCCTGGTGAAACATTTTCAAACAGATAAATAAACAAACATGAAACTAGGATCAGTGTCCCCTAGATTTCACCTGCTCTACTTGTCTACACCTAATGTCACAATCGTCTGCCTGACATCATATTCGGTCGCTGAGGAAATTATGATGTCAAAACAGTGCATTATTATGTCAGGAGTAGAAAAGCAGCCAGAGCAGATGACACTTAGGGGACAGTGAGCCTGTTTTCATGTGAATGTGCAGAGTGATTATGAAAAACGGGAGGCTAACTATAGAGAATATGTGAATTGTAAGTTGAAAATATCTACAAGTTCTGTTTTTCCAAAGATCCATCTGTGACTTCAGGTCAAGAAGTACAGCGTCAGTAAATGGAATGCCTGGCCAATCACCAATGCCTCCAAGGCAGGTATGCTGCTTTTTATATATGTTTCCTGAAAGGAACTGCCCTGGATTCGAACCCAGGCAGGTCCTGCTGGGGCTAAGTATGGTGACAGAGGACTGTACCTAGCTCTGGGAGAATAGTGGGACCCGCAAACATCTGATCTGAGGGTTTTTCCCCTCAACATGATTTTACTTAATTTTCAAAAACAACAATATACACACACCATAAAAGGATAAAATACTTAACTCTAAAAAAAAACAAATAGAATATAAACACACACACATTCACAAAAGTGTAAATTTCTAAGGGTTTCTATTTCAGTACTGCCTGAACCTACTTACTTCATAGAAAAATTATTCTTGATTGAAAAAAATATGTGATAGAAGATGATGTTTTTGCACACAAAGTGCAAACTGTTTCCTTTCAGATGCAATTTTGTAAGTTCCTACCCGTTATTCTCATTGTATTCTGGTGCGACATGGCACATAGGATAAAATAAATTAAAAAGCATAAACATTTCAAAGATGTATTACAAGCATCAGTTATTGCCTGGGTCCCAGGAGAGCAGGGGGAGCTGCAAACTGCCACATGAATGGAGGATGCCTAAGATCTGTTCTGAAATCGAATGTCCCAGAAAACAACATACAATACTACCAGTAACTGCAACAATGAAAAGAAGGAGAAAATGGCTAACAGGGTTCACCCATATCAGTGTGACAGTCATTTTGTTGACACCAATATAGGCGAAGGCAATATGCCGCACAGCATTATGGCACCAGGTATTGCGGCTCCCGGAACGTATAGTGCCAAAGTGCTGTTCCAGGAAACAGACCTGTCCGCCTCCCCCCCCCCCAGCACCCTCCAAAACTAAAGATAACCTCCTCCGGGCAGACATGCCCTGGAGGGGTAAAATGTGGACACAAAGAATGGCATGAGTGAGGGGCAATCTAAAATCAAGATCGCCCCTTTTACTGCTGCCCCTAGTTGCTGGTCGCCTAATGTAGTCACTGTGTAATGGTCTACCACCCTAGCAGAGATAAGATCCTAACCATATTACTGTGTTACAGGAAAATATATCACACTTATACTACATGGTGATAAATGGAACCCATACTTTTAAGACAACGAAGTGTCATCCCCAATTGTAGCCCTGTATCGAGGTTCTGAGTGAACTTCGCGATGCACGAGTTGCTGGCCTGTAGTTGTAATAACAGTTTAAGGAATGCTATCAACTGAATTAGACTCTGCAGTTTAAACGAATGTGGTCTGTTTGAACTATGGCCGGCCTTTGCTAAGGCAGAAACTGGATATTTAAAAATTGGTAGGGAAATCCTTGCATCATGATTGGCCAATACCCGCCACATGGGAATAGAACTCTCAGAAACTTACACTAAAATCTTTGTGTAGTGATGCCCGTTACACAAAATGCATTTTGTATACCGATAGCCAAACTTTGCATTGCAGTTAGTAGGTAAGCTGGGTTTTTTTTCGCCCCTGCCCTGTCTAATGGCGACAGCATTCTCTCACCTGCCCAATATAAAATGTTCAGGGATGCAGAATGAGTCTTCCCTACCTGTCCCAGATAACAACATTCCGAGCTCTCCCTAATATTAAGTCCCTCGGGATGCAGTGTTTCCATATCTAACTAACCCTCTACAAGCTAGCCCTTCTACCTCTGTTCAGTATAGTGTGAAGATTCTCATCCTTTTGGTCTCACATCTGTGCCAAAATGCTTGCAATGTCACCCAACCACCATGGCGCACAACTACTATTAAATGACATTACCATCATTTGGGCCTTGCAGTTAGACCAACAGGATGAGGATCATCATGCTGCACTGGACAGTTTGTAATTTTTTTTAAGTTACTGTAGCAGAGACATTGACTGAGGAGACTTGCAATGAAAGGGTGGAGAGGATTGCAGCTAACAGGGCAAGGGGAAAGTTTACTATATTTTATGTAAAAAAAACTCTGTTGCCGTATTGGTTCTTGAACAAAACGATGAACAAAGTGGGTGATTTGATACCTTTTATTGGACCAAGAGAGTTACAGAATTTAAGCTTTTGTACTACACACAGCTCCATCAGATTCCAATTCTGATGAAGAACTCTGTGTAGCGCGAAAGCTTAAATTCTATAAATCTCTTTTTGGTCCAACAAAAGGTATCAGGTCACCCACTCTGCTCATCTCTAGGTTATGTGAAATGTGATCAGAGGGGAAGGTGCTGGCTGGGGGAGGGTTGGGGTGTGTGGTCAGGGAGATACACAGCTGCAGCAAGTCAAGCAAAACTTTGCACCAAAATAAGAGAGGACTGGGTTGTTTTCTGCCATGTGAATCAATATTCATTACTGGGCACGATCGGGTGGTGCAGGATAATCCAATCTTGGTAGCAAAGCAGTGCACTACAGGAGGGGAGTATTTTTCAAAGGGAGTGATGCACAGGAACAAGCATATAAGAGCTGTTAAGCTGGAAGGGGAAAAATTTGGGGAAGATGCGAGGAAGTACTTCTTTAGTGAAAGACTGGTAGATGCCTGGAACAGTCTTCCAGCGGAGGTAGTGGGAGCGAAAACAGTTGTGGGCTTCAAGTATGCATGAGATAGGCACAAAGGAATCTTAGCCAGGAAGCGGAGTGGGAAGGGAGCTGGAGAGCATGTAGGGTCTGCGGTGACAGTACAGACAGGGACAAATGGATAGATTAGGTGAGCCAAGGAGACCTTATCTGCAGTCAAATTCTATGTTTTTATGCTGAAACCATCCTGGATTATTGTTGGCGCGTGTAAACTTGTAAACTGACCTACATAAGGTGAAACTGCTACACCTGACAGTCAATAATTTGCTATCAGTCTGAAATGGAGTGATCATTGTGACAGGGTTGGGTAGGACCATGTCCCATTTGTTATGTGCTCCGATAGCTTGTTATTGTTTCAATATGTGCTTCTAATACTTGACAGCTTGTTATACGAACATCTAATGCCAATATTTCTTAAAGTAAAGGTGTGATGTTTTTAAAAAACAAGTTTTGGGCTTCATAGCCCACTACCCTGAGGTGGCAATAGCCCCTCTGTGTTAAAATTACAAACTGCACTGCACTCCTGTAAGTTTGGGAAAGGACTGTAACTCTGGCCAAACTGCCAGCCAGCCAATCACTTTCCACTTCCTGGGCCGCCAGCCTGCTATGCCCCTGTACTCCCAGGTTTTGTGACGTGTAACCAGGGAGAGCATGGGGATGCACCTTATACAAGCCTAAGGGGCTAGTTTTCAGAACATTTTTACAGAACTTTAAGCTACTTTTTGATAAAAATGAAAGCCACCATCTCAACTAATAGGATCCCTACCTGACAGATCCTGTGTCCACCCTGGACCATCAGAGAGAAAAAAATGGTAATGTGGGGGAAGGGTACAAGTGAGTTTTAAGCTGGGGGGATGAAACTAAATGCTTGGTACTGGGTGGACATGAACCACTGTGTACAATGTAGGGAGCATTACTGAAGAGCAGTGTTGCGCTGCATGAAAGCCCTCCCTGTGGGCACTGTATACAAAAATGCTCTAAAACAGACATTGGATGTGGTCTTCATGTAATTACTATTATAACAGTGTGATTGGTGAGACAGTATGTCCTGCTGCAAAAATAAACAAAGATAACATAAAAAAAACAAGACCAGCCTTGCTGGCACCTGCCACATTTTTTTTTTGGTTAAATAAAATCACCCTCCTGCCCCCAAATAACTCACTCCTTCAAGTTGCCTAGGATCTGCTGACTGCCAGACACCCAAGGTCTCCAAAATCAGAGGTTTATTCTATCCCATCACAGAAGCCCCCCTACCCCCAACAGGACAGGAAGTGCCTTGGTGATTCCGGTGGTGACTGAGGGATTGGAGCGGGGCTATGAAGTGTCAGAGGCTCAGCTGGTGTTGGGAAGTATGGCAGTCATCACGGAAATGCCAGTTCTGCTTTTCTGTGGGGTTTTTCCCCTCACACATTCCACCTACCTGTCACTTATGATAAACCCCCTTGGAGTCCACAGCACCTGGTGGAGGAACTTGGGCATAAACCATGAACCTTGGTGTCCCACATGGCAGTGAAATGCATTACTGCCAGAGCCACCAGGCCAGGCATGCGTGATATTTAGTAAAAATCCTAATTTTGAGAGCTGGCTGTGACAAGCAGTACATGCAAGAAGGGGAAGGTCAGAATCACACAGTAGCCTTCAACCACAAGGTAAATCAGAGGATACCAACACAGCTCAACAAGTGCTAACTGATAGTGTGAACCTCCACAAGGCTGCTATGCATATCTCTGTACTGGAAGCTCCATCCCGCAGGAGACCATCTTATGTGTGGGACTGACACACAGCCTATCAGAAATCAGTGAATTCATTGGCGCATGTATGTACAGCACATGTGGAGTCAGCACAGTGGCAGCTTCTTGCCCTGCCACATGGAAGACAGGAGTTCAGGAGAGATCGCTGGAATCTCATGCTGAGACCGGCTAGGGGACAAGCCAGTCAAAGAGGTGAGGTGCACCTCTGCCCAGTGAGAACAAGTGTGAACCACAAGACCAGGGTATTGAATAGATGGTATCGCATAGCAAAACGCTATGCAACACAGGGGGTAACGCTAATCATTTCCAGAAATGCACAGCAGTAGACTGCTAACTGTTTTGTGAGCAAGTCCATGGCACAGTAGATTACATAAATAAAACTGTTTGTTTTTAATTTTGCTAATCAATCTGTGCCAAGTGCTATGCATTTTCACAGCTGATTAGCATTTTCATGCATAAAACTGTTAATTTTTTTGGCTTATTTAATACCCTGAAGACACTTGGGCACCTCCTGTCAGTCGATCCTGGTGCTGCACTGGTTGTCAAGGCAGTCACTTGCTCACCCTTCTGGCAGGAGAAAAGGTGCATCAAGGGCCTCCACCCCTTAATTAGGGAGGCCACTGGAGGTGCTGAGCACATAACAGAGGTCAAGACCTCCAATCCCAGGGAAGGCACAAAGCCACAAGCCACATGACATCTGCCCACCCCCATGCCATCCAATTACGACGCACCACTGGCTCTGGATGTAAAGTCAGCCACATGGTTGTCCTTCAAGCTAGAGGAAGGGTGCAACCAGGTTCCCATCCCCAATGGAGGAGGTCAGCTGGGGGACACATGCGTTGCAAAGGCAAGGCACTCTGCTCCTGGTAATGGAGGGCACTGCCAACAAAGCAACTGAGGTCATCCAATCATACAGCATTAATGGTGTTGGTTGTTACGGCAGCCATTTGGATGCAGTTGCAGCCACAATAATTACACAGCAAGGGACCCACTCCTACAGCAAGTAAAAAATGTCCCAAAATCCAAGCCACAGATGCTACTATTGCAACAATCCTGGAGGATTCCAGGTCAGGTGATCACCTGTGATACAACAGAAGAGCTTGTGTATTTGCTACTGAAAGTTTCACCAGGCTGTAATATGGGCACGCACATTGTTGAATACACATGTCCAGTGCCAGGGGATTTAGGAACCAGACATATTTCTGAAGTTCAGCACACACAGCCAAAGGCTTAAGTTCCCAAACCCTTGGGTAATGGTTCCAGACAAGTTTTGGTGGCAAGAGCCATGCATTCTCATGCAGTATGGCCAACACAAACTGAGCCTGTCCGGGCTATAACTTAAAAAACACGCCGAACGGTCAGCAGCCAAGGCTGAAACAACAATGCCTGTGCCAAGACCTTGAATTTCATAACAGCTGACATGGTGTGACATGTAACCCCTCTCACAGGAACACTGGCATGCATGGTGCTGATGGTAATACTATTAGTTCACACTGACTCCAGACTGCTGCAACTGAAATAGGAAGACAGCTATTAGACTTGCATTTCACAGGATTCTGAATTATGGTGTATTGCTTGCTACCTATAGCCTCTTACTCAGGGACCTGATGAAAAAACAGGAATACTACTCCAATCCATTTACCCTGGATCTCAATAAAACGAACAAAATTGTAAGTCTAATTCATTATTCATGAGGCAAACATGTGCTCAGATTGACTGGCTGCTGTACTGGCCATTAATCCCTATACATGCCCAGTACAGCTCAGTGCAGCATGTGCCTTTGTAAACTTTGTTATAAAAGCCACTTCCCCCACTTACTAAATCCAGGGGTTCTCAAATGGTGAGGCCAGCCTCACTGGGGAGATCCCAACCTGTTCCAGGGGAGGCTCCTGCAAGTCTGAAAGAGTAACGCGTTTACATTTTGAGTTTTATATATTTTGTGTGAAAGGATGAAGCAAACTGGAAGAGGATAATAGTAGGTGAATTATGTATTTATTTACAAATTGGTGACCAGGAAAGTACAATGAGCCAAGGCTCATTTCAGGTGTACCTGGGGAAGGGTAGGGAGTGGCGAAACAATCAAGCAATACACAATGAACAACAGTGCAAACAAATATGACCAATTTAATAATGAGAGGCAGCAATTCATCAGTTTGTAGACGGGTGACAGAACAGACAAAATACAGAGGTTGAGCATAGAAATACTAAGTGCAATAGCAGGAAGGAGCAGACTGATCCCTGAGAAGTTGCTTAAGAGCAGAGGTAGACAGGCAAGGTATGTAGGAAGCTTATTTGAGATAGAGATGAAGCAGAAAAAGTAGTCTGACCCATGAAGGTACTGCAACAAGGGGTAACAATGGTTCACAAGTCAAAATAGTAGAGCAGGTAGGCTGGCCTACAATCAGCTGAATAAAATGAGAGCCAAGTACTCAAAGGGGTTTCAATTTATTCCTGGGGTACTATGTAAAGTACAGTATGTTATTTTCTTTGGTGAGGCCCAAGATTATGTCAGCATTTGGAGAAGGCTCAATCTTTTCCATGGCTTTGGGGAGGCTCACTATGACAAAGTCTGAGAACTAATGGACTAGACTTGTAATAATGACCTCAAAGCCAGTCATTTCCTGGAGATTAGTGACTGACTAGAGGGGATAACCTTAAGCTGCCCCTCGAGCCACCCTTCACCCCTAGACGGTCGTTAATGACTGGCTGTTAGGTTATGGTTGCTTGAACAGACGAATGCAAGATGGGACCGGCACAGTGGACCAGAAGCAGTGCCCCTTGGGACACAGGGTTTCTGAGCACTCCCATGGTCACCAAACTGGTACTGCCTGAGCCATAGTGCATCAAGGAGGTTCATACTCATACTGCCTTGCACCAAGACTGAGGCTTTAGAATACATGTACAATATGGAGAAATACACAGAAACCAATCAATACGGAGGTGAAATGCTTGGCTTCCACGGGAGGCAGAGCACAGTCTACAGGGCATTTACATAACTCCCTGTCAGGCAAGTGTGGTGCCTCACTGGTATCATAGGTGTAAGGCAATCCTTTGCACACACTCCCAGCTGAACAAAGGGTCCCGTACTCCTGGCTTAAGTGTGTTTTGCTCATTTTGAGAATATTTCTGCAGCTAAATTTGTTAAAAAAAAAAAGATTCTAGTAGCAGTAAAACAGGTACAGAAAGTAACTAAAAAGTATCTGGAGTACTGTACTTAACATAGAAACATAGAAGTTGTTAGAAGAAAAGGACCTCTTGGTCCACCTAGTCTGCCCTAAAATTCCCTACCTAATATGCTACCGCAGACCCTACCTAATCTGTGGCCTATACTCCCTCCCCCAGCCCTGGTACTAAGGTCCCCTTGTGTATATACAATGCATGCTTGAATCCTGCCACCGTTTGAGCACCCACCACCTCTGCTGGGAGTCTGTTCCAGATGCCGACCACCCTTTCTGTGAAGGTCTTCCTCACATCCCTTCTGAGCCTTCCCCCTCCATATTCATACCATGTCCCCTTGTCCTTGAGCATCTCTTCCTCTGCAAAGAAAAGAAAAAAAAAATCACCCTCCTGTACCCTATTTATACCTTTAAGGTATTTGAATGTGTATATCATGTCTCCCCTTTCCCTTCTCTCCTCTAGATAGTACATATTTAATTCCCTGAGAATTTCCTCATAGGGCTACTGATGCAGGCCATGCACCATTTTGGTTGCTCTCCTCTGAGTTTCTTCCAGCTGATCGAGATGGGGTCTCCAGTACTGGATACAGTACTCCAGGCGGGGCCTCATCATCAATCTATACAGGGGTAACAGTACCTCCCTCTTTCTGCTGGTGATGCCCCTCCCTGTGCACCCAAGCATTCTACTAGCCTATCACACTGCTTTGCTACCTTCAGGTCATCAGATTTGGTGACCTCTAAGTCCCTTCCCTGTTCTGTGGTTATCACCCCCCAATGTGTTACATTGCCCTAGGGTGTTTGTGCCCTATGTGCATAATTTTGCACTTTTTGGTACCGAAGCCTAGTTGCTAAGCTTTTGACCAGTCTTCCAGCTTTTTCAGATCTTCCCTCATCTCCCCCCCAACCCCGGTGTGTCCACTCTGTTGCAGATTTTTGTGTCATCCATGAACAGGCATACCTTCCTTTTCAGCCCCTCTGCGATATCACTAATGAAGACACTGAAGAGGGCAGGTCCCAGTACTGACCACTATGGTACTCTGCTGGTTACCTTGCCTTCTTCCGAGTGAACCCCATTTACCACCACCATCTGACTCCTGCTACTTAGCCAATTATGTAGCTAACATACTACCTTTGGTCCCACTCCCAGGCTGCCCAGCTTGCTTACCAGCCTCCTGTGTGGAACAGTGTCGAAGGCTTTACTGAAACCAAGGCAGGCCACATCCACCACTCCTCCCTGATCCTCTTCGCTGGTAACCCAGTTAAAGAACTTGATCAGATTATTTTGGCAAGAGCTCCCTCCTGTGAACCCATGCTGCCTCGGATCCTGTAATCCATGGCCACAAGGTATTCTCTAATCCTTTCTTTTAGTAGTGTTTCCATAACTTTGCCCACCGCCGAAGTTAGGGTTACAAGGTCAGCAGTTTCCTGTTTCCTGCCTCCTCCCTATTACCACTCTGGTGAAGTGGGACCACATCCGCCCTCCTCCAGTTCACCTGGGACTTCCACCGTATCCACTGATGGGTTGAACACGGCAGTCAGAGGTGCCATCAGCTGCTCTTTAAGTTCCCCCAGTATCCTGAAGTGAACCTCGTCTGGCCCCATTGCCTTATCCACTTTCAGTTTCACTAGCACCCTGAGGACTCTCTCCTCTGTAAAAGGGCTAGTGTCCCTTCCTTTAATGCCCTTTTCCCCTATCTGTGGCCCATCCCCTACCTCTTCCTTCCTAAATATGGAGCAAACCCACTTGTTCAATATATCAGCTTTCTTCTGGTCCTCTTCCGCATAGTCCCTCCTTCCCCTTTAAGTCTTACAATCCCTACCTTGTTTTTCCTCATTTCGTTTATATACATTAAGAATGTTTTCTCCCCCTTTGTGACTGACTTGGCAATGTTCTCCTCCATTTGTGCCTCTGCTCTCCTGTTTTCCTTGCTTCCCTCTGCTTCTCCTGATAGTCCTCTTTATCGTCATTCTTCTGTGTTGCCTTGTACCTTTTGAACACTAGCTTCTTTGCCTTTACTTTTCTTTGCTACATCCCTGAAGGACCACAGCAGTATCTTTCTTCTCTTGCTCTTTTTAACCTGCCTGACACAGAGATTTGTTGCCTTCTCAATGGCCTTCCTTATATTTGCCCAGTTGAAGTACTGTTTGTTTTACTTTCCATTTTTGTCCCCCATTTTCGCCACCAGCTACTGGGATCTCCTTCCAACTACCCAAGCCCTTATGCCTGCTGCGGGAGTTCTTCAGTGGTCCACCCCACCACCAGTATTTGCTCAACAGCATCCCTGGATACCTCGACCATAACCCACAGCTTATCCCCCATGAGCGTGACCCCCTGGTTCCCCCAGGCAAGGAGCAGGATACTTCAATTAATGGTCGGAGCCCATGAGAAGGAGCCAGTAAGTCATGGGAGGTGTCAAGATGATCCTGCTGTGACTTCGGGGGCAGGGGGGGCTCCATACGCCTAGCACTGCTGGGGAGATTTTATCCCGTTAGACCCTCCCCATATCCTGCCCCAGAGCATGGTCCTGAAAAGTGACCCAGCGAACAGCCTATAGGGCCATCGGAAGGCAAGGTAAGCCCCTCCCTACCTTCGGTGCCCCCCTACTGGCCCCACTCTGGAAGGGTGGAGCCTCCGCGTTATCTGTCAGGCAAGTGGGTGTGTACTGAAGTAAGGTCACCCCAGAGGAACCACTTATTCCTTTCTGCACAACACCCCCCCCCTCCTCCTGGGTCACCAAGAGGTGGTTGTGCAACGGAAGGAGGTGCCCTCCCTCCCCGAGGCAGGAGACGTCCAAGAGACATCTGACTCTGCCTCACCGGTCAGCACCAGACATCCCAGACTCGGGGCGCGAACCCACTTCATCTGGATGACAAGCGATAACCCTACCACTGCGCTAGCTGGCTGGCCTGGAAAGTGCTGTTTGTATTTGGAATTATTATAACAGGACCAATCCCAACAATTTGCCATGCTTAATACTAGTACTAGCTGCATTGTAAACAACACTATCATGATGATAACCATGTAAGCAAACTGCAAAACAATGCCTGTATAACACTGCAACCATGATTTCCCTGTATTAGAAATGTATTGTTATCCCAGGTCGCCCCTGAAAAACTGACCTTCGGGGCCCAGTGGGCCTACCCGGTCAGCAAAATTAAATAAATAAATAAATACACAGCTGCTTAAAGTGCTGAGCCAGGATACTGTAAGGCAAACAGTGAGCGCTAACAGGGTTAGTGTCCCAAAAGCAAGGGACTCACTAAATGTGCTACACTGAACAGCAGAGTTAGTGAGGCACTAACATTTTAACTAACACTTTAGTGAGTGGCACTAAAGTATGCCAGTGCACCTATGCAAATCACCTACCTATGGTTGCAAACATGCAAACTTGCATACTCAAAGATTCTATGTTGTATTGGTGTAAGCAGTTATTGCCACATTAACGCCTCCACAAACCTGGTCTTACTGCTGCTGTGCCTCCTCCCCCCCCCCTCCCAATCACTAGTCCAAGATGTTTTAATAATTCCCTGGTAGTCTAGTGGGTCCCCCTTCAACCCTCCAATCACCAGTCCGATGTGTTTTGATAATTCCCTGGTAGTCTAGTGGTCCCCTTAACCCCCCACCACTGTCTAAACAGATGTCCCCCAATCACACCTCTGCCACTGCAAACAACAGCCAGGTAGTCAAGTAGTCCTCCTCCCCAGTCACTTCTCTGCCTTGCAAGACACCCCCTCCCCATGTAGTCCAGCAGTCCCTCCCCCTCGACTGTCAGTCCAAGCTGATGTTTCCCTGGCAGTCCAGAAGTCCCATATTAAAGGTTTCGCAAGCTCAACCCTGGATAATACATAAAGATTTAACACATTTCTTGTGCCCAAAATCAGAATCAGTTATAGTATCAATACCCTCTCCCCACAAAAAAGCAGCCTGAAAGCCTGCAATTAAAAACAGAAGAGGTGTGGCCTTCCCCTAATTAGTAAGCTCCTCAATGGTCACCCGAGAACCTCTTAAAGGCCATAGCACACTATGTAAAAGATGAAGCAAGCGGTGGGATTTCAGTTCATACCTACATGTTAAAATTTAAAGTGTTGTTACCTGATCAATGAGGGGATCACCTTATAGTTGGTGGTGAGGCTAATCATGATTCAGTCGAAAGATGAGGCCAAGAACCCCTTTAAAATGTTAAAATGACTGAATGAAGGTAAAGTAAGAAAATGGAATTAAATGAATTTCGGGCTTTCAAGCGGTTTTTGTTTATTCGGTGGGACAGCACTAGTACTATAACTGTTCGATTCTAATTTTGGCCACACACCTGGAGCACCCCTGAAAAATTTCAGAAAAATGCATAAGAAATGTGATAAAACCTCTGTGCATTACTCAGGGTTGAACTTGCTAAACTTTTAACACTGCATTAAAAACTGGAGCGGTGTGACCTTCTCATTATTAGTAAGCTCCTCACTGGTCACCTCCTGTACGACTATTATGGGTCAGAGCACACTATATAAATGATGAAGCCAGAGAGTAGTGTCCACATAAGAAAGAACAGATCCAGAAGCAAACAGTCTGATACCTTTTATTGGACAAACTTAGATGTTACAAAAAGAACGACGTGCCTAAGCTTTCAGACCAACCAAGTCCTTCTTTGGAAACTTATGACAGTTATTTAGAAAATCCCATACTATTAACACCCAGATCATACATAAAAAAAAAACAGAAAGAAGTCTCATTGGTTTAAAATACTCATTTAAACCATAACAGCAGTTTAAATCGGAGGAATCACAGTTCACCAGTTTGTTTTAAACTAAGGAGTCAGGTCAAATGTCACCAAAATGAGATAAATATTCAAGCAAAAAGCTCCACTAACATCTAGGTGTTAATAGCATGGGATGTTCTAAATAACTGTCATAAACGTCCGAGGAAGGACTTGGTTGGCCTGAAAGCTTAGGCACTTTGTTCTTTTTGTAGCATCAATATTGGTCCAATAAAAAGTATGAAACCATGTGCTTCTGGATCTGTTCTTACAAGGACTAATACGGCAACTAAACTAAATCTGCTTGTCATATAAGAAAGAGAGAGAGGACAGTGGGACCTCAACTCATACTGGCAAGTTAAAATAAGTGCTTTTACCTGACCAATGAGAGGGTCACCTTGTAGTCGGTGTACAGGCCAGTCATGATTTAGCCAAATGACGAGATCAAGAACCCCTTTAAAATGTTAAAATGACTGAATGAAGGCAAAGTACAAAAATGGAATTAAATGAATTGCAGACTTTCAAGCTGCTTTTTTAGGGAGGGAGAACTGGTACTACAACTGTCTGAATCCAAAACCCTTGCTGGTCCTACTCGTGTTACATGTCCCTTTGGTAGTCCAGTGGCCCTCTACCCCCCAATCAAAATGCCAACACACACTTCCACTGATGGCAGCTGGCACTCCCCCATCCTGCACCACCCCATGTCATACACAACCAATGCACATTCAAATAAGTACAAATTTGTTTTATAGTTGGTTAACTGTGCTTTGAGTGTGTGCATAAATACAGAGATAATGATGGTAGGAAAAGGCCAACAGGCCTATCCAGTCTGTCCGCCCTTCCTAACTACTCTGCACTGGCCTTAGTGGTCATTCACCCCTTTGTTTCTGCCAACCCTTTTCAAATTACTACCATAGGCCTGTCCCATCCCTGTTTGCAGCTTCACACTGATTTGGCCTGTACCACTTCCTCCAGTAGCTTGTTACACTTTTTCATCACTCTTTCAGTGAAAAAGTGCTTATATAGGTCCCTTCTGAATCTCCCCTCTGCAAGTTTCAGTGAGTTCCCCCTTGTTCCTGTAGTTGACCTTAAGGAGAAAACCACCTTGGCGTCCACCCTATTTATCCCTTGCAGGTGCTTGTATATTTTGACCTTGTCACCCCTTTCCCTCCTTTTTCCAAGGGTGTACATGTTCAAATCCTGCAGCCTCTCCTCATAGGTCATCCCTCCCAGCCCATGGACCATCTTGGCAGCTGGCAGTGGCAGCAAGTGGTGGAGTCCCAGCCACCATCATGGGGGGAGGGGAGTGGTGGTATTGCGATGGGGGAAGGATGCACTTAATTAACACTAGGATATGTAACATTATGGGACTGGCGATTGGGGGGGGGGGGACCAGTAGGCTGCTAAAGAAATATTACAGTGGTTCAGACTAGCGCTCATAGGACGGTTGAACTACTGGACTACATGAGGGTTGTTTGCAATGGCAGAGGGGTGATCAGGGGGTTGGGGAGGCCCTAGATTACCAGGGATGCCTTACCACAACTCTTGACCAGTGATGGGAGGGTGGGGGGTGAAGGACAGCTAAATTGCCAGGGCCATTACAGCAACACAGTAGTATGATAACCTGGCCTGTAATGAGGTCATTATGAGATGCAAATGACCCCACTGAGCCTTGCCTGTGCTATGGGGCCAGCTGCATGGGGATATTTTTATCCTGGTAATCTAGGGCCTCCCCAACCTCCTTATCACCCCTCTGCCATTGCAAACAACCCACATGTAGTCCTTACCCCTCAAATCCTTCTGTGACTGTCTTGGGCTCACACAACCCATTGAAGAACCTATGCGTCCTAACAAGAAAAACCCCAGGAACAGCACCCTATTGGATGTCTTTCTTACAAGCAAGCCATAGTCCTTTTCCTACGCTGGAATATTTTTCTCGGATGTCAGCGATCACTGCTTCATCGCCGGTGTAAGATCTGACTCCAATCCCCCCCCCCCCCACATCTAAGTTCTCCACCAGAAGGTCCAGACGCAACTTTGACCCATTTGCCTACATTGATGAGCTAAAATCGTCTGTACACTGGCAGAACTTTTACCTAGCCAAATCGGTCAGTATGGCATATGACATTTTTCCTGAAATAGTGTCTTGTGCCATAAATAATCATGCTCCCTTGGTAAAAGTCCACGTAAAGACCAGAACTTGCAGTTGGTCCTCTGCTGAACTCAAGGCTGCATTACTAGCATGAGATAAACTCTGGAAAAAAGCCCGCAATTCAAAAACTGCCAAGGATTGGTGCCACTTCAGGAAGGCTAGGAACTCCTGCACCAAACTGGTTAGAGAGGCTAAAGCCAACTTCTACCGTTCTGAGCTTGACTCTGCCTCAAGGTGCCCAGCTAAATTTTGGTCCACAATCAAAGAGCTGTCTGGTCATACAGCTGGAAATGTACTTCCCTCGAAAATCATCTCTGACAATGTTACTATCAACGATAGCAGGAATTCTCCTGGCCTTCAACAACCACTTTGCTATGGCAGGCCTGGCATTCAACAATTCACCAGCATCGTTACGTTCTCAGGTTAGTGCACAGATTCTGAAACTAGCACCACTAATGCGGTCTTCTCATTCCTTCCTGCTTCGTTGAAAGACGTTGAAGACCTCCTTCTACAGTTGGACACCAAGAAAAGCGCTGGTGCTGACTCTCTCGACCCCTACTTCTTAAAGATTGCATACCACGTCCTAGCTGTACCAATCACACACCTATTTAACTTGTCCTTGTCCCAGGGGACTCTTCCACACTTATGGAAAATTGCCCACGTCATTCCTCTGTTTAAATCAGGGGATCCCTGCAAGCTAAATAATTACAGGCCGATATCTCTCCTACCAATATTGTCTAAAGTGCTGGAAAAAATTGTGAATTCTCAGTTGAGAACCTACCTAGATAACAAGAACCTTCTAAACCCTATGCAGTCTGGTTTCAGAGCCAAGCACAGTACCATTATGGCTCTGGCCAAAGTGACTGATGACTGGCAACGAGAGCTGGAAAACAAAAAATTTGTATGTGCCGTGTTCCTGGACCTTAGCAAGACCTTCAACACTGTCGACCACTGTCTATTTCTTTCCACCCTAAAAGTGATAGGTCTGGACCCGACCTCTTTGTGCTGATTCAATAATTACCTTACAGATAGGCTTCAGCAGGTCAAGGCCGAAGGGGAGCCCTCTCCACTCAAACCACTAAAAAGAGGCGTTCCACAGGGATCCATCCTGGGGCCTCTATTGCTTGCCATTTATATAAACAATATTGATGTTGGCATCAAGGAGGCCAATATTCACCTTTTCGCTGATGATACGGCGTTGTACCTAAGCCGCCCAATTCTGGAAGCCACCTGTGGAGATTTACAAACAGAATTCAACTTGTTGCAGAATCAGCTCCTGAATAAAAAAACTCTTACTCAATGCCAAAAAAACAAAAACTATGCGGTTCTCTCCGGCTACTCATTCGGCGAACACTGCTGTCTCTGG
Organism: Neoceratodus forsteri; assembly: GCA_016271365.2. NCBI lineage: Eukaryota > Metazoa > Chordata > Ceratodontiformes > Ceratodontidae > Neoceratodus > Neoceratodus forsteri. Next base: position 487,336,338 of record CM057451.1, on the reverse strand, counting down.
CTCCTTACCTCCCATAAACACCTTACTATGAGAGAGGTTGGAATTTGTTACAAAATTCAAGTACCAAGGGGTCTGGCTAGACCACAGACTCTCCTTTGTGAAGAATGTCGAGGATCTGCTGAAAAAGTTGAGGCACAGGCTTGGTCTCTTCTTTAGAATAAACTGCCTCCTGACCAAAGATGCCAAGATGCAGTTAGTTCAATCCACGTTTCTATCCCTAATTGATCATGCCGATTTCATTTATAGTCCGTGTAATGCCTCCTGTCTTACTAAACTGGACACCTTATACCACAGAGCCCTTAGATTCATAACTGGCCTACCTATCACCACCCACCACTGCTCTATATATGCAGCTGTGGGGTGGCCCTCCCTTCAGTACAGAAGGAATAGAAATGCAGCTCTCTGGACTTACAGAGCTATTACCAACAAATTACCCCAATACATTTCTGACTGTTTGCCGTTATACATGGTAGGCAACTACACACTGAGAAGCTATTCTCTACTTCTACCGAAGGTACCTAGGGCCAATACACGCTTTGGGAGAGCGGCCATAGGCTTTGTGCTGCCCTCACTCTGGAACAAAGTACAGAAATCTATGAAACTGAGTCTCCCAGTTAGTCTTAATACCTTCAAGACCTTGTATGCCAAGGCTGTTAAGGAGCTATGCAGCTGTTTCCAGCATGCTTAGCATGCTAGGGTACCTACTGCTTACCTGCCCATTACATCTCCACCTAACCCGGCCCCTTGATTGTCTCCACCTATACCCCCCTTTTTTTCTGCTAATCCACTACTTTTCTTACCCTCAGAGTCCTAACATATATGTCCCCAGCCCATCTACCGTAGCACCCCTCCTAGAACAGCTGCAGTCCTGTACCCCTCCACTCCATATCTGCCCCTTAAGTTTGTATATGTCCTGACCAATGATATGCCATGCTGTTTTAAACTGTTTTAATATGCTGGCTGTCTCAGAATGTTTTAATTTCCCTTCTCATACCATTCTCCCTAACCTTGTTAACCCTATAACTGAAATACTTGTTATTGCTCTGTGCATTGTTTTTCTATTTCTGTATAATTATATCTATTTATCTGTACATAAAAGTGTTATTCTTGACCTTGTGTTACAGGTCCACCTTGTAAATGAGCCTGCTCAATGGTGTTCGCCTGGATAAATAAAGACTTGATTGATTGATTGATTTAAGCTTATTTGTTTGTTAGTTAACTGGGCAAGTACACTGGACTCAGGAACTGTTTTCAGGCATGACCCGGGCCATTAAGATGGCATGTATCAGCATGAATACACACACCATAGTAACAAGGGGCAGAGACATAATATACATAAAACACGGCAAGTTAAGCCAGGTGATGCAAGGTTACACAGAGAAACAGAGCACCCAAGCTAGGTATACAAAGGAGAAATAAGACAAATAAAAAGCATGTCTATACAGGTCAATTTTTTTTTTTTTTTTTAACTTGTAAGGCATACATAACCAATGCACATTCAAATAAGTACAAATTTGTTTTATAGTTAACTGTGCTCTGAGTGTGTGCACAGATACAGACAGTGGATCAGTAATAGGAGCAAGGAGGTTATACTGTCCTTGTACAGGTCATTGGTAAGGTCGCATCTAGAGTATGGAGTTCAGTACTGGTGCCCACACCTCAAAAAGGACATTAACCTGCTGGAGAAGGCCCAGAGGAAGGCTACAAAGATGACAGTGGGTCAGCAGGGTAAGGTATATGAGGAGAGGTTGAGGGCAATGAACATGTACTCCCTGGAAGACAGGAGAGAGAGAGAGAGGGGACATGATTAGGACCTTCAAGTACTTGAAAGGGATAAATAAGGTTGATAAGGAGAGTCTCTCTAAGCTGAGTGGCAACCATAACACGAGGGGGCACAGTCTTAAGCTGGAGGGTGGGAGGTTTAGGAGGGAGGTCAGGAAGCACTTCTTCACAGAGAGGGTGGTGGACACTTGGAATGCGTTGCCAGAAGAGGTAATCTCATTGAAGACAGTGGGCAGCTTTAAGAGAGGCTGGGATAAACATAGGGGGAAGGTAAGGATCATGGGTAGGGAGGATGGGAGGAGTGGGGAGGGAGGGCAGCAACCTTAGCTCAAGCTGTGGACCCTGCAATACGAGCAGACTTGATAGACCAAATGGCTGGCTTCTTCATATGTTTGTATGTTTATTGAGAGCACTTCATACAGAACAAAACCAGTTTTGTTACAATATAAAATAATGAATCGTCTTTCATTACAGACATTGGTTTACCTAGAGTATTAAGTACAAATAACTTGGTCTAACTGAAATTATTTTTCTTTTTCTTTCAGGGAGTGTCCTCTGAATCCATATGCAATCATCTTCAAGTTTAGTCCAGCTTTGGAGTCCAATAAAGAAATGTATGCCTGAACTGGCTTTAACCCAATAAAGTCCATGTCTGTCTTTTTTTTTTTTTTTTTTAAATTAACAAAACTCCAAATAGTAGTCTCTTTACAAACTGCTCCCCATATTTGAAATTACTTCAGCATTACAGAAACAGAATTAATAATGTTCAACCTTGGAACCTACTTGAAAAATAAACTTTTCTATCATCAAAAAAACAAACAATAACAATAAACCATTAAAAAGTATTGCTTAATGTATATGTTGTGCATTTATTCCTGTTTTTCTTGATATCAGTATTAGATTATACTCCTAAATGAAAAACCATAAACAGAAGGAATAAGACACGAGAGATGAGGTTTTGATAGCACACGCCCCAGGTAGCAGTAATGAGGCACGAGGCGCTGGCGCCATGTGCCTTTAGCACCTGGAAGTGCTCTACCAGGCCACAACCACACCTCGAGTGTCTTTATTCCACTTATAAAATTGGTCCCCAGTAAAAATGTAAAAATGCACATAAAAAGAGTAAAAAATATGATATTGGAAAAAAGAACAAAAAATAGTCCCCGTCATTCACAGTGTTGTACTGGATATGTTTGATGAATATTAAGTAGGGGGCTGTGATGTATGTCTGTTCCCTCCACCCCCACAAAATCTTCTAGAATATGCACCCCAGACACACAAAATCCTTTAGAATATGCTTTTCCTATTTTTTTTTTTTTTTTTTTAATCACCCTGTACCCGCCCGGCGAGTTTTACTCAGGGGAGCAGGAGTGAGCGTATGCCTAGGCAGCCGCCATATTTAGTGGTTTTCTGATCACTGCTGCCAGCAGTACTGTAACAATTTAAGCCTGGAATGTTTAAAAAAACCAAAAAAAGTTCTGAAACACCTGGAGGACAAGCGGGCCTGCTGAGCCAGTGGAGAACTGAGAGAAAGCCTAGTCAGTTTCAGTTTTACTGAGAGGAGTGGGAGCGAAAGCGAGTGTGTCCCTTGCCTACCAGCCGCTGCATTTAGCGCTTTTGTCATAGTGCTTCCCTGATCGTGGTTTTGGCTGCTGGCTCTGCATCACATATTGAAATCTGCAGTTGAACACACACACACAAAAAAAAAAAGTCTTCTGAATGAGAGATGCAGTGGAGAAGCAGAACTGGTGATCCCGTGGAGGAGTGGGTATGGGGTTTTATTTAGAAGCTGCTTCTTCGCTAGCACAGGTCAGACATTTATTTCACTGGACGTTTAACTGACAACATATTTGGTGATGACAGACGGTGTCGCCGGGGGCCCACTTCAGCCACTATACAACAGGCTGTTGTACTTTTCTAGTTTCTCTGTTGGTGCCATCCAGTGTAGCTGCTGCAGTTCTGTGGAATGTTACCCGAGGAGCAGCAGTGGGAGAGCACCGATTTCACGCTGTGCTGCAGTTTAGGTGGCACAAGTAGTGCCAGTTGTACAGTTATGTCCTGATAAGGACACAGCTGAAAAACTGTAGCAGCCAATCAGAACTGCCGAAATATTTTACCCATTTTATAAAGATGAGTGTAACACTCCCCATGTTAAGTTAGGAACAGCTCCAGTATTGGACGACCTTCTGTTTGTTTTATACAAGTATAGTATGGAAGCCACCTCGAGTTATATTTCTCAATTTGTAATCTTAATTTAGCGGTCACTGCCTCCATATTTTTAATTGAGTGTATATAAATTATTCATTGATTCACTGTTAAAGAATCTGGGGTAAGCCAATTATGTGTGACTACTTTTTTTGTATCAAGTTTTTATTACCTTTTGAGAGAAAACAGACAGACCAAAAAAAAAAAAAACAAATACATGCATACATCAGTAGCCATATAGACACACCTACTACATAACAAAAACCCTTCAAACTCTATTTAGTCATAGGCCCGCGGACATTATATAATTCTATATAGTCCTTTAACCACTAAAGTCTTAGTTTATCCAAAGTTCATGAAGCCAGTGTCTACTGACCATCAGTAGGTCTCTAAAAGCAGAGTTCACTTCATAGTTATGTCACATGCTTAGGGCCTCGCTCACTACATCCACAGTAGTACATAATTTCACAAGTTTTAACATGTCTAAAAGTGAAAAATCTAACTACCTCCCCCCCAAAACATTGCGTTAGTACCAAAAGAAGTAGAAAAGATAACAGTATAGTTACTATTAAGAAAGTATAAAAACATAATGTATATATTAGAAAATATAGAAAGGTTTCAATCCACATCAGTATTTCTCAGTGTTAAGGCTAGAATATCCCCCTATCTCTTGTTTAAACTCTCACCCGTGTACTCATGTCATATAAAAGTGTTCTCAAGGGTCCAACCTCTCACCTCTCGTCTCAGCAGAAGCCAAAGCCTGCACAGCCAGAGGATCCAGGGGAAGGGGTGACTCCAACAGTGCATATCCTCTGACTTATCCTCAGCCCCTTGTCGCAATAACATCACTTCGTCGACTGCCTGGGCAGCCAGAGATGGACTCCATACACCTAAAAAGCTTTCTTTTCTACCCTTTAATATATGCGTCAGTCTATCCACTGCAAGGACTTGTATGGATAGGTTTTTCCACTGGGCTGTTGTCGGAACCAAGCCTCATAAGTTCTGGATGCCCTGAAGAGCGACTACCAACAAAATTCTTATCCACCTTGGGTAAAAAATCCATTCCTCCTCCACTTGCTCCTCCACCCCGAATAGCAGCAAAAGAGGGGAAACCTGCATTCAGGTTCCACTAATGGTTGATAATTCAAGCTATATTCTACCAACAGCCTTTAAGCATAGGACATTCCCAACAGTAATGGAAAAAAGTGCCTTGTGGTGCTTTACAGTGCCCACATTTGACAGAGACTGCTGGATAAAATCTATGCACCATGCCAGGAGAGAGGTATAACCGGTGTATAAATTTAAACTGCATCTCTTTATATATTACTCAAGAGAAGGCTCATATGTGAATCCAGAATCTAATTCTAACTGCCATCCAAGATCTGAATGTCCAGTCTCTTTCCCAACAATTTCGGACTTCAGCTGTGCTATTTGGAAAGCAAATTCTGTCCAGTTTTACTGTCCTTCCTATCAGACCCTTTTCCTTTTGTTGAGCTCTTAAGATTTCTCTTTCAGTCGGCCCGGTGGCGCAGAGGGTTGAGGCGCTGGACGCCACACCGATGACCCAGGATTGAGAGCGACCTCGGGTGTTGGCGGGTCGGCCAGGGGGAGGAGGACTGAGCATCTCACAGACTGCTCTCCTCCTCCAGGGAGGGTGGGTTGGGGGAACCACGGCTGTGCTGGCTAGGAGTCAGTGCATGCAGCGGTCCGCAGTGGGGAACGGCACAGGCGTCAGGCATGTAGTGCGCTAAAGCACGCATGGCAGGGTCCTTGACACCACTGCACATCCATACCGTGGGGCAGGGAAAGCAACAGAATCCTCCAGCATGCTTGAAGGTCGACCCCGACAGCACCGCCATGGATGCACCCAAGTTAGCTCTCCCCAAGCCCAGCCGCCAAGGTCTCCACAGTCGCAGGTTAAGTACTCACTGTGATGCAACTGCACGGCTAGGGAGCGAGGGGGCTCGAGCTCTGGCTGCAGCCAGGCCAGGGGACCATGAGGGCTAGATGGAAATGGGAACCATAGGTTTAAAAAAAAAAAAAAAAAACAGCCGAGGAGGTAGGAAAAATAGAAGTTAAAAAAAAAAAATTCCTTTTCCACCCTAACCAATGGCGAATCCCCTTAAGAAAGCCTCCCGTTTCCAGCAGTAATTCTGTAACTGAAAGAAGCTGAACATATGGGTCCTAAGGAGCCCGAACGCCAGCCGGAGTTTCTCAAACGAGTACAGGCCCACCCTCGTCATGAGGTCTCCCAGGCAACAGATCCCCCTCTCCTGCCAGGCAGTGAATCCATGGTCCACTTCGCTACACAAGAAGCCAGGGTTCCCAGCCACAGGGACCAGTAAAGGTAGTGATCTTAACCCCTCCACTTCTTTTCTGAATACACTTCCATGCTTCCAGAGCTGCTATGACTAGGGGATTGGAATTACCTAATTGCCGGTATGCTTTAAGTCCACCTCTCGCTAAGTATGCCAACAGCCTCCCAGGGCACCCGGCTTCTTCCAGGTTTAGCCAGCTGACAGCAGTACCCATATTGACTCAATTATGTATCAACCAAAACTGCATAGCCAAGTAATAACCTTTGATGTCCAGAAAGTCCAGTCCCCCATTCTCTTTTGTTGCCTTAAGTTTCCAGAGACTAATCCTTGGCCTCTTTAACTTCCATATGAATTCCGAGAAACCCTTCTCAAGCTTTTTGAGGTCTCTGTTAGATGGGCAATACGGAATCAATTGGGGAGTATGTAATATCCTGGGCAAAATGTTCATTTATAGCAAGCTGATCCTGCCTAACCAGGCTACTGGGAGGGCCCGCCACCTGGCAAGATCCTTAAGCACCTCATCAATCAATCAATCAATCAATCAATCAATCAAGTCTTTATTTTACCAGGCGTTCATCGTTGAGCAGAAGCTCATTTGCAAGACAGACCTGGGTGGAGCATGAACAATGGTATATACAGGTCAACACAGGTATTTACAAGGCAATACAGATAATAATTACAGAGAGGAAGAAAAAGAAGTTCATATGTACATAGAATTATACAGATATTGTACAGATTACACGGTATTTACATACATAGAAGTGTCTATAGGAAGATAAGCAGGTTATCTAAGGTTGCAGGAGGAAGTAACGGAAGAAAAAATAAAATAAAATATACACCAGGTAGAGGTGAAGGTAGGGGGAAGAGAGGGAGGAAGTAGGGAGAAAGGCTAGGAGGCACGGTGCACAGAAAGGAGTTGGTAAAGCTGGATGTAGAGAAGGTGGATGGAGAAAAGGAGTATGTGTGAGCCGGGATTGAATGCTATAGGCACGGGCATGGTAGGATGTCACAACCCAGGGTAGTGAGCTCCTATCCGAGGTTGGGAAGAAGAATAAGGGATGGATGGGCCTAGTGTTGATAAGACAGGGGATAAGAGAGAGAACAATTAGGCTGGTGAGGAGCAAGCTGGGGGTCAGTACTTAAAATTGGGTCTAGGCGTGGCTATATACCAGTGCAGACACGGTACTGGGTCTGAGTGGGTGAAGCAGTTACATACTTCTCTGATTGTATGGAAATAAAGCATCTTAAAGCATTTATTCGATTAGAGTGCTTAATTTGAGGGTTTTGTAGATCGTTCCATAAGGTAGGTAGCATGAAGCTTATTGCCCTGCAAAGCAGTTTTCTTTGGGTACTTTAAGTGTAATAGCTGAGTAACTCTTAAGCGTATTTCCCAATTATACTCAGGGAAGACAGCAGGAGATATAGTAAGGCAGCTTATTAGAGATGGCTCTATAGGTCCAGAGGCGGGCGTTTCTGTGGCGCCTGAACTTTAGTGATGTCCATCCCACTGCACATATAGGGTGCAGTGATGTGTGTCGAAGGAGTCCACGTTATAAACCTCAGTGCTCGATGGTAAGTGTGTCCAGTTTAGCCATGTAGAGTTGGGGCATTGGCTGTAGAGAAGTCAGCGTAATCAACCAATGATAGGAAAAATGGATTGGACCAGTTGTTTCTTGGCATCTCTGGTGAGAAATTGGCTGATTCTAAAAAACAGTCAAGCCTTTGCAAGTCGTTTAGCAAGTCCTGATATGTTCAATGAAGGAGAGTCTTGGGTCTATCCAAACTCCCAGATACTTGAATTTTGCAACAAATTCTAGTTTTTCACCTAGAACTGTGGTAATTTGGGAACTGTCCCACTGGACACAGGGTTAGCTATCCGGATAAAGGAGAGGACCATCGCTTTAGTTTTTGGCATTAAGGAGTAGCTTTTTGGAGAGTTGGCTTTGCAAAAGGTTGAATTCTGACTGTAGGTCATTGCAGGCAGCTTCAGGTGTTGGGCGACTCACGTGAGAGAACTGTATCATCTGCAAACAGATGGATGTTGGCTTCTTTTATACAGTAGTCGATGTTATTAATGTAGATTGCAAAAGTAAGGGGCCCTAATATAGAATTTTGAAGGTACCCCTCTTTGCAGAGTTTTAAGGGGACAGGCCTCCTTAGCACCTTAACTTGAAGGCGCCTGTAAGATAGTCAGTGAACCAACGCCAGAGAGGAGGGTTCCACACCTATGGTTTGAAGGGCGGAGAAGGCAGACTATGATCGGCAGTGTCAAAGCCTTGCTTAGATCGAGAAAACAGCACAAATAAGTTTTGCTCTCAAGATTACGCTGCCAGTCATTATTGAACTTTGGCGAGGCTGAGATAGTGCTATGTTTAGCTCTGAATCCGGACTGCATAAGGATTTAGCAGTTCCTAGACTCAAGGTGAGTCCTCAGCTGTGCATTTACAATTTTCTCTAGGAGCTTGGACAGGACCGGAAGGAGGAAATTGGCCTGTAGTTATTGAGATAGCCACGGTCACCTGATTTGAACAGTGGTATGACATGTGCTGTCTTCCATATAGGTGGTAAGGTGCCCTGAGACAGGGTAAGTTAAAAGGTGGGTGATTTGGTATTGCACGTGGGTACGCAATTTTTAGAAGTAAGGGTCAAGGAGTCGGCCCCAGCACTTTTTCTAGTATCCAACTGAAGCAAGAGGTCCCTCTACCTCTTTCAGTGTGGCAGGTTGAAGTGAGAAAGGCGGCTAAGCTTACTGAGTTTCAGGCAGTTGGTTGGCAGTCTGGGACGAAGTATGTTTGCAGGGGATTTATCAAATGCCATGCCTGCAGTAGCAAAGTGGTTATTGAATGCGTCAAGTATATCCATCTTTTCGGTTATAGTCAAGTTGCCAGAGGTAATCTTGGTCAGGAGTGAATTTCCTGGGGAGTGGCCTAGCAGATCACTGATTGTGTTCCATCATCAAACAACGGCAAATAATTAAAGGAGTACAAATTATTCAGATTTGGCCCCATCTTGATCCCAAGATACGTAAAGTGTTTCTCCACTAACTACAGGCCCCATGTGTCTTTTTTCTCCCCCTCTTACCCCTACCCAAGTATAATAATTCAGATTTGTGCCAATTAAGTTTACAGTCTGAAAAAGCAGCGAAATTGTCGATAATAGAAACATAGAAACATAGAAGTTGACGGCAGATAAGGACCGCAAGGCCCATCCAGTCTGCCCATTTCTTTTTCTACCTTATAAATGTGCCATCGGCCTTTGCTCTGTCAGTGACCTATCTATTCATAGTCATTTGTATTGCTCCTTATGCCTATCCATGCCTGTTGAAGCCCTGCACTGTATTACCACCACTTCTTGTGGTAAGCCATTCCATGCATCTACCACCCTTTCTGTGAAAAAGAATTTCTCACATTCCCCCATAATCGGCCTCCTCTAATCTCATGCTGTGTCCTCTTGTCCTGCTATTTTCTTATATTTAAACATGTTAGACTCTTTACCTTGTTTATGCCCTTAAGGTGTTTAAATGTCTCGATCATATCACCTCTCTCCCTCCTTTGCTCAGAAGTATACATATTGAGCTCCGTTAATCTGTCCTTATATAGTCTTCTGATGCAGTCCCTGACCATTTTGGTTGCCTTCTCTGGACTGCCTCAATTTGGTTAATGTCCTTGTGAAGGTGTGGCCTCCAGTACTGCGCAGTACTCAGATGGGACTAACCAATGTCTTGTACAGAGGGATTATTACCTCCCTCTTACGACTTGTGATACCCCTACTAATACACCTAACACCCCCTACCTACTGCTTTAGAGGTCTGCTTGGATGAGATTTTAGGTCATCAGTGATGATGATGCCCAAGTCTCTTTCTTCCTTTGTGACTGCTAGCAACCCCTCCCAGCCTATAAGTGGCTTCGGGTTTCTCTTCCCTATGTGCATGATTTTGCACTTCTTTGCATTAAACCCAGTTGCCACTCTTCTGACCATTCTGCTAGTTTATCCAGATCTCTTCTCATTCTGCCCACCCCATCTGGATCATCTACTCTGTTGCAGATCTTGGTGTCATCTGCAAACAGACAAGCCTTACCCTCTAGTCCATCTCGAGGTCACTAATGAAGATGTTGAATAGGACCCCAGGACTGATCCCTGAGGTACCCCACTGTGACTTGCATCTCTTCTGACTGTATACCATTTACCACCACTCTCTGTTTTCTGCCAGTCAACCAGTTTGCCACCCAGTTGACCAACTTCTGACCCACCCCGAGCCTACCTAGCTTATTTATCAATCTTCTATGTGGAACCCTGAGAAAGGCCAGGACAGATACCTCCGGTTTGGTGAGAAATAGTAAGATGTCATCCATGTAAAGGGTAATAAGATGATGTCGTCCCCCATCGCCCGGGGACCCCATTGATTTCCGGTTGACTCCGAATTTTAATAGCTAGGGGCTCAATTGCAATAGCAAACAAAAGAGGGAAGAGGGGACAATCCTGCCGCATACCTCTGTGCAAGCGAAACTCTTCCAATGGTAATCCGCTCACCAGAACACGTGCAAAAGGGGCCTTATCAAAGGCGCTAACCGGTCGTATAAACCCATCTCCCAAACCAAATCTGCGATGGGTGCTTAACATATAAGGCCATTTCAGTCTATCAAATGCCTTCCCAGCATCCACGGACAGCACGCATGCCCAGGATGCAGAGAACCCCACCACATCACATTCAGAAGCCTCCTTACATTATGATAAGAGAGTCTTCCCTGAACAAAACTCATCTGATCAGGGTGTACAATGTGTGGGAGAACTTTCTCCAGCCGAACAGCTAAAACCTTAGTCATAGTTTAAGATGGAGATGGGTCTATACGAGGCACACTCTGTTGGAACTTTGCCCTGCTTCAGGATCACACATAAATGGAGGCCTCACAGCATGATTTGGGTAGTACCCTATCCCCCATCACCTCTTCCATAATATCACTGATGGGGCCTGCTAGCTCTTCCTTTAACTTCTTATAAAATTCCGCCCCAAATCCATCAGGGCCCCCCACCTTGCCCCTTCTCAGAGTATTAATGGCCATTATTACCTCCTCCCTTGTCACTTTTGCTCCCCAAAAAAAGATCTTTGTGATTCAGATAGAGTAGAGATATCAAGGCCCTCAAAAGAATTCTTGGCCAAGTGCTCAGACCCCTGGCATTCTGCTTGATAAAGTCTCTCATAAAAAAGCTTGAAGCACTGCCAGATTTGAGCATCCCCACTAACCAAGGTCCCACCCCCATCCTTAATATTAAGAATCGTTCTGGAAGTCTTACCACCCTTCATAAGGCGTACTAACATCGGTCCCGGTTTATTCCCCTATTCGTACATTTTCGGACGAGCAAACAACATCCTTGTTCTCACATCATCTGTATAACTCATATTTAGGACCTCTTTAGCTACTGTCAACTCCTTCAAGAGCCCATCTCCTTTTCCCCTTGCCACTCTATACTCTAGTTCCCGAACCTTCCTCTCCAACTCTAAGATTTTCCGTTTCTCTCCCTTTTCAATCTGACCGTGTAGCCAATAATAGCCCCCCTCATATAAGCCTTAGCGGCTTCCCAGAAGATGCCCCCAGAGTCCACCAAGCCGCTGTTGTGCATCACATATATTTTCCATTGAGCCTTAAGGAAGTCTCTGAATTCCTTTTTGGTCAACAGGTAAGTAGGGAATTTCCATGATTCTCTCCTATCTGCCCCCTACCCCCCATTAAGCAAAGATCCACCTGGACCATAGCGTGATCAGATAAAAACAATAGGGCTACGCTTGACCTCAACTACACAGCTATACAGGTCATGCTGTTAATACACATAATCCAGTCTAGACCATGTTGCGTGGGGGTGATGAGAGAAAAAATGAACTCCCTAGCTCCGGGTCCTCCAGACACCAGTTAAGTCTAAGTCTAGGAGGCTTAGTGTCCACTGCTGGGATGCCTTATTTGCACGTGGGCAGGCCCCAGAATAATCCAATTTGGGGTCTGTAATGCAATTAAAATCTCCCCCCATTATCAGGTTCAGGAATTGTTCTTTTGTGAGGAGGTCAGCTTGTTTCCAATAGAACGAGGGGTCAAAGGAGGAAGGCGTGTAAATGCTACCAAGTGTGATCAGTTTCCCATAAGCCTCTCCTGCTACAAAAATAAATCTACCCTCCACTGGGTCCTTAACCAACTTATGCAGGATGAATGGAAAATGTTGGTGTAGCAAAATGGCTACGCCTCTCTTATGGGAGTTGTATGATGAAGCTTAGAATTCCCCAACCCAGCCCCCCACAAGCTTACTATGCTTCTTAGGTGTTGGATGGGTCTCCTGGAGGACAGCCACCTGCACATTCTTCTTCCTCAGAGCTAAAGGAATTTTAATTTGGAACGCTTGACAGGGGATGCAAATCCTTTTATATTCCAAGAAACAATATGGGTATATATGTCAGTCGCCATCACAAAAACCTACCGTGTGACTACTTTGAAGGCTGCAGCTATTAAGATGAATAAATATTTAGCTGCAGCTGTGCATGTCTCATTAGGTGGAAGGCCCAGTACCAGACTCTCAAATGTGAGTGTTAGTGTTAAGTTCAAAACAGTTTTAATAGCTTCCTCTACCTGTCCCCAAAAGGCCTGAATCCTGGGGCAGTTCCAAAATATATGATAGTGGGTGCCATTTATACTGCACCTCCTACAGCAAAGGTCAGAAGGATGTGTAGAGTAATGTTTAGAAATTGTGGGGGATAAGAAATATCTCCCATAGCTGGCCCGGTGGTGCGGAGGGTTGGGGCGCTGGACGCCTTACCTCACGCTGCACCGGTGACCCGGGTTCAGGAATGACCTTGGGTCATCGGCTGGGGGGAGGGAGGAGCAGGATCAAGCAAGCAGACAGGCTGCTCTCCTCTCCTGGGGGTGGTTGGGGTGGGTTGTCGCCCCACTGTAGTCCCGCATCCACTGGGTGGAGGTCCGGTGGATTGCATAGGCAGGAGAGGGCGGCAGCGTGGGTGGGCAGAAGGGGCTGAGCTGGCACCACGGTGTGCATGCATGCCTCCACACTCACGCATGGCCGTGTGCCAGGGCCTCGGGAGGGAAACGGGTAAAACTACAAAAATGGCAAATAAAAACCTATATGGAAAAAAAAAAGAAGTATCTCCCGCACACTTTCCACCTAAATTCTCTCCAGATTGCGGAGGCTGTTGTTATGTGTATGTTTTGCCATACCGGTTTCCAGTCCTGTTCCATAAGGACCCTCCCAGTTTCCCTCTCCCATTTGTCCTGAACTCTCTGAACTGCTAGAGTGCCCATGCCTTCCTATATTAGGTCAAAAGGTTGTGAAATGAGGTGTCTGGTCTCGGATAGTTGACCTTTAGTGTTAATTATTAAGGTTCCCAGGACAGGGAAGGATGTCAACTCCGTCATCCCGGCCCTCCTTGAATATAGTGTCGGCACTGTACGTGCCTAACAAATTTCATTGTTGTATGCAAATCATTACCTTACATTTGTAATCCTGTTTTTGTACACCAACTTTTATGTACCCTACTTCGTGTAACCCCCCTTATGTTTGCCTTTACGAACTAAGATCTCCTTGTGAATGAGCATGCTCGATGGAGTTTTCCTACAATAAACCTGAACCTAAAGAAGTCCTGTTTAGATAGTGCATATTCCTTTTGTAGGGTCATACAATCTTTAATCACCTTCCCTTGCATCGATTGATTTAGATACCTTAACCCAGACTTTGTCCATCTCTCAAAGCAAACATCCCCACCTGCAACCGGAAAACCCAGAAGATGCTGAAGTGGAATATAATGCTAAGTGTACGAAAGTAATTCCTATTTTAACATTACCTTCAGCCACATAGCCAGAGTATGCTGTGTCCATCGACTGCTGACCTGCTTTAAATCCTTCGAAAGTATCATCCAGGTAGGATATTTAAGTGGAACATAAGGGGGAGTAACTTCTTCTAAGGTATACCATTCCTCTGGTTGTGTAGGGCTGATCACTGTAACTAAAGATATTATTTGTGCTGCTAAGTAATAATTTTGAAAATGTCGTAGTCCCCAGCCTCCCATTTTTTTTTCTTTTATAATAATACTGCCCACTTGATTCTGGGCCTCTTGCTTTCCCAAATAAATTCTGAAAGCTTTTTATTTAACACCTTCCACTCCATTGTAGGGATGGGAATTGGGACAGTGGTGAAAAGAAATAAGCATCTAGTTAGTATATTAATTTTAACTGTTTCTAATTGGTTCGAGAACAACAATGGAAGCACGTGCCATCTGAGGAGATCTGTACAAATCTGCTGAAATAAAGTACCATAATTATATTGATACAACTTTGAGAGGTGATGGGGAACCCAAATACCCAAGTAAACGAGTTTTGTCCTTTACCTGTTTAAAGGGAATCCTGGCTTTTTGGTCAGGGGATAGGGAGCCACCCACCAATAGCACTTCAGATTTTCCCATATTTATCTTAAATCCCCATAACTTCCCAGAGGTGCTCAACAAGTGCAGAAAGGGTGGGAGAGAGCACTCCGGGCTCTCTATATACACCAGGGTATGGTCTGCATATACTTTAATTTTGCAGGTATTCTCCCCAGTAGCTATCCCTTGTATATCCTCAGCTTCTCTAACAGCTGCACCGAAAGGTTTCAAACTAAGGGCAAATAATAGGGGCGACAGAGGGCACCCCTACCTTGTGCGCCTTTCTATGTTAAATGAGTCTGATAAGGTGCCATTCACTAGTATACGTTGATCATAACACAGGGAAACCCATTTAAGAAACTGGCCCCTTATAACCATGTGTTCCATGGCTGTCTTTAAATATTCTGAATTAAGGTAATCAAATGCTTTTTCGGCATCTAAAAAAAAATTGCTAGCTGTGTTGCAGAGGTGGGGGATTTATAGGCTAGAACATACAGTAATTTCCGAATATTGTCCATAAACTGCCTATGGGGTATAAAACCAGTTTGGTCCACATTGATCAGATACTCCACATGTTTCTGTAATCTGAGACACAGTGTCTTTGTAAGAATTTTAAGATCTTGGTTTAATAATGAAATCAGGCGATATGCCTCACACTCATTCTGTGGCTTTCCTGGTTTAGGAATTACTGCAATTAGGGCTTCTCTCCATGTGGGAGATGGCCTCTCTTCACCCAAGCATTCATTAGAAACCTGAGCCAGAATAGGTGCAAGGACATCCACCAATTATTTTATAAAATTCTGTGCTAAACCCATCAGGGCCTGGTGATATCCCCAAAGGTAGCAACACTGTAACTCCTTTTGACTTCCTGTTCTGTGATTGGAGCATTTAATTTTTTTCTGCTTGTAAAGATAGTTTGGGTTGGTGTAAACTATTCAGAAATGCTTTAGTTTGTTGTGTTATATCCTCTTGTTGCTTGTCTTCAGCATATAATGTTTGGTAAAACTGCTGAAACTGGGCGGCTATGTCCCTTGGTCTGGTCCGCGGTTGATTGGAATTTTGTTTATTCACAATCTGGAGGACTATTCTGTCTGCTTGGGCCTTTCTTAAACTAAATGAGAGCAGCTTTGCTGCTTGCCCACCTGTCTCATGGTACTTCTGATTTACAAAACGCAATTTCCTTTCTGCTTTTTGATTTTCTAGGTTTTGCAACTCTCCTCTAACCATTTTTTTAAATCCTGTATAATATTACTTAGGTGAGGATTCTTCTTGTGTGCTTGTTCTAATTCAGTTATTTTACCTTGTAGGCGATTATATGTTAAGTTGGCTAGTTTTCTTTGGCTGTGGCATGAGTAATACTCTCCCCTTACCACCGCTTTCATTGCTTTCCATGTTGACAGGCTAGAGCACTACTGTTGCAAGTTGACAGTTTACAATTATGTAATGCTATCTTTAATTTTATCAACAAAGGACTTATTCAGTAAGGATACATTCACTCTCCACACTATTTTCTTATCTGCCATGTACACCGGGGAGTGATCAGATACTGTGATTCTATGTATCTTAGAATCCAATATTCCATACATATAGGCCTTCTGTGTGTACAACACATCTATCTGTGAACAAGTTTTCTGAGCAGCTGAATAAAATGTAAAGTCTTTTTCCCTCCGTGCTGTCTCCTCCATATGTCCCAGAACCCCAGCCTATCCATTATATTAGTTAAAGTTCTGGTTGCCTTTATATTTGTAGCTGTTGAGCCTGAGGATCTGTCCACGCATGGCTGGGCAACCGTATTACAATCACCTCCCAGAAAACTCTGTCTAGGGGGTAGTACTGCCACCCAGTGAAGGACCTCAATGAGAAACTTTGTTGTATTCATGTTTGGAGCATAAATATTAACCAAATAGAGCCCCTGCCCCTGTATCTCTCCTGATACTCTACTATATCTACCATCAAAACCTTCTTCCACCGAGTGCACCTGCAAAGGGCAATTTCTTTTAATTAATATGGCCACCCCAGCTTGTTTTTCATTATTAGATGAAGCTGTCTCCACTCTCCCCACCCAACCCCTTCTCAGTTTCAGATGTTCTGATGGAGGCGGGTGCGTTTCTTGAAATGCAATGTCGCACCTCAATTTCTTTAGCTCCCCCAGAAGCCACGTTCTTTTGATTGGGAAGTGCAATCCTTTTACATTACAAGATATTATTGTCAAACTTTCCATCTTTGTGTTTTAAACTTTCCAGTACCAATGTTGCCGTCATTTTCCTTCCTATGCCTTTAAGGTTTTCACATTTTTGGTCCTTCCCCTGTAGAGCAATGCACTTAAACATGTAACAAACTTTTAAAGAGAAATTTTAACATTCCAAGAACTGAATAACTCCAACAGTGTAACTTGAAACACATTTCAATATTTTTAAACAACTTGACCATTTTTCAATGCTTCCTAGGTTAAATCACCTTGCTGAATCAGTGCAGTGATAACTGGATTGCAACTGTTACCAATGACAAATGGGAAATGTGGTCCTGCTGCGTGCTGATAATCAACTCAACAGATGGTCACACAATATAGCAGAAACATCCCCACTAGGTTGCAGCTTTGAACCGCCTTTAAAATAAAATAAGCTGTCTTCCCAGATATTTTCCCCTCTCCCACAAGTATTAGCTGAGCCTCCAGCCATTCTATATTATTCCTTCAAAAAGAGGCTGCGCTATTTCAGATTTACTCCACTTTCTATTATGAATTTAGGTCCCCAGACTGTTCCTTTTCTTCCCGAGATCTCTCTCAGCTGCCGTCAAAGAGAGTGACTCAACTATGCACACTAGCAAAGTGTCCAGCCCCACCCAACTCTCCTGGACTGAACTCTATCACAATTGGTCCAGGGAGCCTCACAGGCGTGCCGGAGTATCTTGCTTCCAGCCTTTTATTTATGGGAGGGTGAAATGTATCCTACTGTTCCGCAATCCATCCCCCCTGTCCCACAACCTCTCGCCCCGTTAGCGTTTTTACCAATAATCCCTTCCTCTAGTCCCCTCCATTCTCTTAGTTCATCCTGATCTTCAAAAGCCAATTATGTTGTAGACATAACCCCTCACTGTCTTGAGATTAAAAATTAAAATACCAATAATTAATCCTCCCTCCTAGCAGTCAGTGTACCTCTGAGATAAGGTTATGTTGCCCAGAAGCACATGCCCCAATGTTCAGTCCTCAGGTAGAGTCCTTTAAAAAAAAAAAAAAGGTGTAGAAGAAATCCGTTATTCCAATCATGTCCTTCACATCTTCTCCTGGACAGAAGCGTCAGATGCAGTAGTGACTTTGGAGCCATTGATGTCCACTATCTTTATGAGTTTCGCGATGTTGGAAGCTAAGCAAACCGACACCGCTGTTTATTCAGCTATATAGGTCATGAACATACATTATGTTACAGTCATATTACAGTTATAGCAACATAGGACTAAGCCCATCTCTGTGAAATAGGTACTGGCAGAGCAGTTTGGTGGATGGCTTCACATTAGTATTCTAGCCATCCACTCTGAAGACCCAGGAATAGGGAAGGAAACGGAGCTGCCTCATCCAGAACACAGACATGCAGAGGTGACTAGAATGGTGCCTGACAACTACTCCTTAAAAAGAGAGGCTATGTCAAGGTCATGAAAGGGGGATGGCAAACCATTCCAAAGTCTGGGGGTGGCTATGGAGAAGGCACTCTCTCTCCCATATAGGTGACCAGCTGGGGGTATTCGAGGAGAAGGTGGGAGTAGGACCTAAGGGTAGAGTTTCAACCTTGGAACAAAAGAATGTCAATAGAGGGGAGTTTGCTCTTTCCCTCAGAGGCTTGTCAACAAGGCAGCCAAAGGTAGTCCCAGCAGGCCTGTGGGGACAGCCAGTCTAGCCTCTTGTATAGGGAGCAGTGGTGAGTGCTGAAAGGGGCCAGAAGGGCAAATCTGCAAATGTTGTTGTAGGTGGAGTTTAGCCTGGAGGGTTGCGACTAAAGGTTTGGTAGTAAATGGTTGAGCAATGGTCCACGAGGGGGAGGACTGCACCTTTGGCAATGGCTAGCTATATTTCTGGGGTTATGAAGTTCCTTGACCTGTAGCAGACCCCCAGTTTTTGGTTTATGTGCTTCACTGTTATCCCTATGTGATCAGAGAAAGTCAGGGAAGGGTCCAGTGTAACCCCAAAATGTTTAAATGGCATTACCTACTCCAGGAGGGACCCTTACTGAGTCAGAATGTTCAGGAGATTTGGAGTACCGGGGCTTGTAGCCAAGTCTGCGAGCTTGGGTTTGGACCTGAAGAGCATCGCCTTTTGTTTTTTTCACATTCACAAGCAGCCTGTTTGAAATGAACCACCTCTGGGTGACACTGTATTTCTTGGAGAGAAAAGAGGATAGCTCAGCCGGGTTTCCTGTGCCATGATAGATGATCAGATCACACACATACATAAGCATGCAGCAGCCTTTTTTTTCCCTTGGGAGGTGGTTCACAAAGAAGGAGAACAGAACTGGCTTGAGAATAGGCCCCTGGGGGACCTCGCTACCAATGAGCGTTACAGATGCCCCCCCGTGCAAACCACCTAGGACCTCCCTGAAAGATAGTTTCTAAACCAGGCTGTGGTTGCATCTGAGAAACAATGGTGTTGTAATTTGTCAAGGAGGATGTCATGGTCCATAAGACTGAAGGCCTTGGATAAAGCCACGAAAATGGCCTTTGTTAATTTCCCATCATCCATGCCCCTGAGGACACAGTCCATGAAACAGGCAAAGGCAGTGGTGGTGCTATGGCCTTTTCTAAAATCACGCTGGTGGGGGTGAAGCAGATTATAGTTGGTAACGGAAAGGCACACTGAGCTGGACCTCGTCCACGCGGGTGGGGGTGGGGGAGGTAGTGGAGAAAAATGCAACTAGAATACAGAGGTGACTGCAAAGCAATAGGTAAATTAAAAAATACAGGACATTTTTCAGAATATATACAATAAAGTACACAAATATTGCAAGTGTATACCATATATACAATAAATACAAATGAGAATGTATAATCTTTTACAATCAGGCACTAGTATAAGGAGTGACGTGCCAGGAGCCACATATGAATAGCTAGAGAGTTAAGGGGAAGGGTAAGATGTCAGGGGGGAAGAGGGGGAGGTGAGGAGGGAGTCAAGGGGGATGGGGAGAGAAGCAGGCGCAGGGGTGGGGAGGGGTTTTAGGCACTTTTTGGGGAATACAGTCGTGGGCAAGAGGCAGACTGAGAGGGGGAGATGGTTCCAGAGGGCAGGGAGCCTAAAGGCGAAGGATAACTTGCCTGATTGCGAATGTGGTAGAGGAAGGGCGAAGGACAGAGGTTCTTGAATACAAAGTGCGTAACCTGGGTAGGTGGAGGGGGATAAGAGATTGGTGAGGTAGGAGGGGAGAGCACCAAATCAATACTTTGCGATGAAGGAGAGAGGACCAGCACTGGGCAGTAGCTGTCCATTGAGGTTGGGTCCTCTGATATGAATATGGGTGTAACTATTGCCTGTTTCCATAGTAATGGCATAGTTGAGGAGGACAGCGACAAATTTAAAAGGGTGGCAAGGGGGTTTGGCAATAAGGTTGAACATTAGCTTGAGGAACTGTGAGCAGTAGCCATCACTACTGGCACACCCTTGACTGGGGAGAGCCATGAAGAGACACTGGATCTCTACAGGGGAGGTAACCTTGAAATAAAAGTGAGGATGTCCTGAGCCACTAGATATTTCATTATTTTGTGACACAGCAGTTCCCTTAGGTGAGAGTTCATCCAGGTACTCCGTTAGGTTAGTGAATTTGTCATTTAGGGTTTGCGCTACCTGGTGAGGATCAGTTACAGATCCTGCTGAAATGTGTACATTGATAGAATTTTGGTCAGTCCCAGGTTTAATAAAGGCATTTACTGATGCCCTGGCCTGTAGGTTTTTTTGTTTTGTTTAGGCAGGCCACCTTGAGTGATAATTTCTTGTTTACATTGGCTGCAGAGCCTCCTGTAATTATTTCAAGCAGTAGGGGATAGGGAAGATTTGTGAGCCTTCCACAGGGTTTGTCTGCTTCATTGTATTAAAAGCAGCCTTGGTCAGCCACCATGAGTTACCACCTGTGACTCTCTGGGTGGTGACAGGGAAGTGCTCGTCCTGGATGGAAGACAGTGCATCCATAAGATATCCCAAAGCAGAGGTCACGTCAGGTAAGGTGTGGAGTACTGACCAATCCATGCCCCTGACATCGAAGCATAGTTGAGCAGGGTCATGTTTTAAGAAATCCCTGAAGGAGAGGGACGGGGGCATGGCACTTACAGGACCAGATGCAGAATGCTGGGGAGTAACTGCTAATGGAATCGGCTAGAACACCAGTCTGTAGTATCCTATTCTCACCATTTGTGAGAATCCAGTCCAGGAGTGAGTGGATGGAGGACTTAGTGTTGAGCCAGGTAGAGGTACAAGTAGAAATGAACTAAGTGACGTTTGTCTGCTTCAGCAAATCAACTCACTCTGACTGGGGGCCATCCAATGAGCTAACTTTGAAATCCCCTAATAAGATGATCTCCCTCATGGAGGAACAGTAGCCAGTGCTATGGGATAGTTGGGTGAGGCTAGTTAGACACCCCCCCTTTAGGGTGGGTTGTAAGCACAACCTATGTAGAGTTTTTTGGCAGACCTTACTCAGTTCTGTGATAAGCCATTCACATACAGTGTCACTGTCATCCGTGGTGCTGCCTGAGATAACGGAGGCTCTTACAGAGTCTGTAATAAAGAAGGACTCCACCCCCCTTTTTGTTGCCCCGTCTGTCTTGTCAAATGATACGGAAGCCCCTAATACTGCAGTAGGAGTTGGGGATGGAGGGTCTTAGCCAAGTTTCAGTGATTCCAATTATGCTAGGCTTCTAGAGTGTGAGCCACGCTTCTAACTTAGATATCTTGGGCAACAGATTACATACATTCAAGGTGCACTACCTTAACCCCATGATGGTTGGTCCAGAGGGGTCCTTGTGATGTACTGGAGAGGGAGATGGGCCTGTGTTGCTCTCAATGTCTCCTCCTCCAGAAGCAATAGCAAGGGAGACCAGGGGATTAGCGATCCTTTATAAGTGTGGGCGGTACCCAAGAACACTTCTAGAGTAGATAAATGCACCTAGAAGACAGCCCTGCCTCTTGTCCAGTTGGCAAGGTAGGGGACCAGGACAGACTGGGAGTTGTGACTGGCCGCACTGAGGATATGTCCAGTGGGATTACTTCTGAAGTGTAACAGAGCAGCTTGATGAATTGCCAGTACACAGGCACATGCGTCTGACAATGTTGGTAACCCAATTAGGAGGAAGCCCATTAGTGCTACCAAAGCTAATAAATTTAGAATATTTCCAGAAACGGGTCAGCTCCTGAATTTTTAAAATTTGCTACTCTATGTAAGACCGCCCTACCTACCTGATGGGTAGTATTTCACAGGTACAGTGCTACCATGAGTAAGAAGAAATAGATAATGCAGTTGTCTGGGAAGCTCTAGAGTTTGCGCTGATAAAAATGTTTCGGGATTTAGAATAAGTGGAGATCCCAGATAGGTATTTGCTAGGTGTCCTGTGAAAGATAGGTAACTGGCCCCCAAAAGTGTATGGCAAGGGCTCCTAATGGTTCTAAAAGATATATAACACAAGCAGCCCCTCGATATGGAGTTGCAACCAGCCCGCAAGAGAATGTAAAACTGCAAGGGGCTTGTAGACAATCCCTAGGGATATGCAATACAATAGATCCTAGTATGCTGAGAGCAGAAGCGCAAGTAGCAACACCGTTTGGTGGCAGGATAGCAGTCAGTTCATTTGAGCACTTAACCAGCTACCCTAGCAGATTTCCTTTTTTTTTTTTTTTAACTTACATTCTTTCTTGTTGACTTCCTAGTTGCCACCACTCGTCAAGGCATCCTGCTTCATGGATCAAGCCACCATCCAGTCAGTTCCCCTGCTTCCTCTTCTGAACGGCCATTACATCTTCCCCCATGGCGGGGAGCCACCTCTCACCCGCCAGGACCGGATCTAGTTCGGCGACACCTCTCTGAAGCCAGGGTGACCGTAAGACGGCCATCTAGCCGCAGCAACCAGGACGCCATTTTCACCCTAATTTCGTTTCGTGGAGCTTGGCGTGCAATGATGCCAATGACATGGTCGTGCACACTCCCTGTGCGCCACCTCAGGCTTCTGCCGAGCTCCACCCCTTGCAATTAAGGCACCGTGTCACCGACCTCCAGCCACCGCTAGGGGTCAGGCGCACAGCGACCGAGGTCCCCCCCACCAAGGAGATGGAGAGCAGTCCGTTGGACACTCTAACCACCTCCCAACAATGACCCCTGCTCGCTCCCTTAACACGGGTCGCTGGCGTGGCGCGAGGTGTGGCGTCCAGCGCCTCAACCCTCAGCACCACCAGGCCGGCTGCTCTAGTAGATTTCCAAAAACCAAATCAAGAAACTACAAACCCTATGCTTTTCATAGCACTTGACATATGCTGTACATTACACAGCCTTCCCTCTTACTATACTAGCTACTCTAGTAGATTTTAAACCATAGGCATAACTATATGGAGCTATATCTGTCTAGGATTTAGAGCATTTCACACAGAGTACACAGATGGCAATCACCTTTGGCAACCCTCAGTAGCTACTAGGTAACTAAACAGATTTCACAACTTGTTTAAAGTTACCAGCCATACCTGCTGTGGGACACAGTTCCTTCTGTTGTTCAGGTTTCATGCTCCACATTCTTTATCTACGAAGGACAGCATTCCAGGCTGCCAGCCACCTCCATCGGTTGACTACCACAAGCAGACTCCATTTTCTATGTCCTTTGCTCTCGGTCCTTTGTGTGGAGGGCTGCTAGATGCTGAGATGTTTAAGAAGGGAAGAAGGTGCTCCGCCTCCAAAAACAGTCTGGTCCACCTTTCTGATGGAGCAAGAGGTCTGGAAAGACACTGAATGGTGGACTGTATAAGTCCTGAGCAGAGAGGTTTTGACCACTGATGCTGCTGATCGTGTGACAGTCAGAACTCCAGATGTAGTTTAAATCCCCTAGTCCTGTTGCTGCCCCACCCCTGAAAAACAGTCTGGTTCACTGACTGGAAGAATCAGGCAGTTTCGAAAGCCGGTGACTGGTAGACGTTGTAAGTCCTGAGTAGCCCTTGGGTGAGTGTTTGCTTGATGAATGGAGGTGAGCTGAAAAGGGGAAGACTCCAGAAGAGGACATGGAAATGACAATTTCAGCCCCCGCAACCCACAGGTTTGGCCACCAACTCTGACAGTCATAAATATGGTAGCTTGCTCTACAGGAGCAATCACCATCTTCGAACCCTACAAGCTCCTTTGTTTCCGACATTCTTATAGCTCACTACTGGCCACACACCTCACACACCCAGCAGGGAGTTGTGGTTTGCTGGAAGCAATTGGCTTAGTACCTATCTACTTCGGCCAGTATACTGGGACATGCCTTTAGCGCTCACGGTGCCACAGGCATGTTCCAGTATACCTGTAGTTTGCTACATATGCTAATTTGCTCCTACAGCAAACCTTTTGAGAGCACAAACCAAAATCTTTGAATATCCTGGTCCTAGTGTCCCAGCTCTGTGTTTTAAACTGATGGTTAATGCCACATAGCAACCATCTGCCTGATAAAGGGAATCAATGCGCCAGTGCTGCAGCTAGGGAGAGGGGTCCATGCCTTACAATCATGCACAAACAAACATTTAAATTAAATGACAGCACCAATGGATTGTAGAAAATTGGTTTACCTACACAGCAGATGAAATGAATATCCAACTTGGTATCAAGCTTTGCAGTTGAGATTTTGTCAATGCCAGAGCTATTTTGATGCAAGTCTACGGAGTCACTGTAGTAAACTTGTTCAAACTACTGTACATGAATTAGAACAGTCCTCTCAAACTTGTGCATCATCTCCACGAGGTGTGTGGTGCCCCACAATGTTTTTCAAAGGATGCTCTTTGCACTGTACTGGACTCTAACCTCCCATTATTCCAAGCCCAAATATGTAATCTGTTGTAGAGTTGTCACCGTGAACCATTGCTCCCACCTAGACAACATTTAATCACTATAGTTTATTGTTTTATGAGTGTTCAGTTACATTACTCTCTGTTCCTGTCACAGCGTGAGGGAATAAACTTCAGACAAGGCAAATTTACAGGTTTAAAACACACCTTGGTGTGATATTTATGTTTCAAAAGTTCGAAAAATAATAAAACAAAAATATGGCAAAGAAAATCACTACTTGACATCAGTAGTTTCTCACACAATACAGTCCTGGATTCTAGAGCTCCTAAGACCCTTCTCATCTGCATTCAGCAGCTTGTCTACAGTAGCAATAGAACATCTCCTCCTCCTCTTTCAGGGCTGAGCCACACTGGGCTGAACTGAAGTAAACTCACTGAAGAGGTATTTATATCTTTTTGGTGGGATCACCTGACTGAGCTCTCTTCTAGTTACAAGTCTGGACATGTTGTTTCATGTCTGAATATGTTGTTTCAAAACCAAGGGGGAGGGGTTATTTCAAGAGACTTCCTGGTTCAGTTAAATGTACACTGTATATATCCACAGATATTGACTTTCTAGATCTCTGATCCACAGTGAATAAGCTCTTTTATACATAGAACCTTATACAGTAACAAGTTTATAATGTGAATTTATGAAAATACCTTTAGGATTTCTTATAACTGTACTAATCATGACATTATTATTGTTTTATATGATTTCTGAATCCCTTTTCTTTAAAAAGGCTTTACTAACTGTATTCATTCCTATTAAAATAGCCTTCATGCTTTCTGTACACAAAATGCACTTATGCACTTCACACAACACCTTTCCAGGTGTTTGGCATCATTCCAGGGACTGGACGGATGGAAATGGAAAAAGAATGAAAAGATAGAACTAGTAGGAAGTTTAGCAGGGATAGTAAAGAGCTACACTAGGTGGCCTTCCTAGGGTAGGGGGGAAAAAGAAAAAAAGCGTTAACTGTAGCTAGGAAATAAGGAGATAGAAAAGTGGTCCATCAGTCACAGCCGAGGGTGTAGCCTAACTCCGCCACAGTCCCCACAGTTTTTAAACAAATTGTTTTTTTTTGCCTTTCCACGGTTCACAATAGATCCCGGAAACCGTGACCTAGACTGCATTTTGCACTCTGCTCACAAAGACTGTGGTGGAGTTGCAGTTTACCTATTTTAAAAATTCTTTCAGTGCTTAGAACACCTTTGTAGCACTATACATTGTAAAATTTTGGCTCAAAATGACTATGCTAATACACTAAGAATAAATTTGTTTCACAGTGACAGTGGTTGACATTACTATCGTCTCTCAAGGACTGAAGCGGATTTGAACTGTAGTGTCTTTAGTGTTTCTAGCATTTTATCACTAGGCTGTAAATTTTGACTCACAACGATGGTGGTCGAACACTGTAACAAAATAGTTCACAATGGCCATGGTTGACATTACTCACAGTGACTGTGGTTGAAATTACTATTGTACTTGACTGAGGTCGATTTAAACTGTGGTGCCTATTTCGGTCTCATGTAAAAGCCCCAAAAAAAGAAAACTGGGCACACAGGTGTTTAAGAAAAACCACAAGGTGTTGCAGTTTGCTCAAGGCAAACAGGCATTCAGAATACCACTGACTGAACCAGATCCTGATTCAGCAGCTCGGATATGTGTGCATGGTGTTTTGTTCAAAGAGTGTTCCCCTTTAAAACAACACAGGGAACAGCTCTGAAAAAATATCAACAAAAATGGCTTCAGAAACAGCTTCTCCTAAAGAAATGTCTGATGCAGAATTCACAAGGCAACCTAGCAAGGAGTATAGATCCTTGACTGAGGTATGCTCAGACAGGAACGGCTCCAAGAATATACATACCGAGGACTCAACCTCTCATTTTAGTCTAAGACTAAAAAGGGAAAACATTCAGAATCTGAAAAAGCATGTGACCCCTATTGTCCAGCATGCTGCGGAAGGTCAAATGCTCTTAACGGATAAAATTTATAATTAAGCAAATGTGGCAGTAATTCCAAACTGTAAGGAAGCAATTTATTAGTACATCTAGTGTTGTAGAGGAACAAATGTACTACACAGTCTCCCCACACGGCATTAGAGGTTTATTCATCGTGTTCTGCATTTCTGCCAACATCCCCAATGCTGAAATTGTCACTGATGCTGGGGAAGTCAGATTTGCTAAAACTGCTGGGCCTGACCTTAACAGAGAGAGTCAGCATACCCATCAGTGAAACTCGAACTAATTATCTTCACCATTTACATGCACTTACCGATCGAGGAACAACGATCAGTGATATATGACCAGACTGCAGCTCTAGCTCTCTTGTGTTTATATTCTGGCTGAGTCGGGTTCATGAGCTCCGATCGCGTTTACATGTTTTTTTTTCTTCTGGGAGTCGGAAGCAGGAGACACAAGATCCACACATGCACAAGCTATTGTATCCAGTTGCTAGGACGTAGAGAGGGACCAGTGACATGCGCATTTCACCTCTTATCTAATGTACAAGTGCAAGTATTCGATGCAACCAAGGACTAGTGTTTACATGCGGCGTGCATTCGGGTTCCAAAAAATCGAGTCTTTTGAACCGCATGCAGTAAAAGGAGTTGGGGAACGGACCGGGTTGCCTCTTCACAAATGTTTGCATACACAATGAATTGGGGCTCTAGGAATCAATCTAGGATCTACGGGAGTCATAAGTGGACGATAGGCAGCCTGTAAATGGGTTAACTAAAATCTTGCATTTGCAAGTATCTGCAATGCCTTTGCGGGGGTCATGCATCCCAAAAGGGCGGGTTGGCCCATTTCACTCTGCCCTTCTTCCTTCCATTTGTGCTGTACTCTCCCATTGTACATATTTATGATGGCTCTTTAGCTCTTATATGGTTATAAATAGGTTCGTTCCTTGATGGTTTACATATGATTTATTAAGTGGTCTTGGTCTATTGTTTAGTATTTTCTAACTGCCATGATTTATTTACTGTATATAATTCTTCCCATGATTTATTTACTATATGACAAGTTTGTAATGTTTTGCACTCTGAAGCATACGCCTTATCTGTGCTACCATTTTTGCATATTTCCTGTATTTAATGTGGGTATCCCCACTTCCCTTTAGCCCATGATGCACCTGGAAACGAGCTATTGCAGCTCAGTGTGTCTTTCGTGGTGAAACTTTTTCAAATTAAAAAAATAAATAAAAGAAGGTGGAAAAGAGGAGTTGGTGACCAGGCAGGGTTCCAACTACCTGTATGTACATCTCAACAGAGAAGGGTTAATTTAAGCTGCTGCATGTGAAAAAGGCAGAACTGCTTTATCAAAACTCCCTGACAATGCCACACACTGCCAGGAGACTCTCTGGATAGCAGTGAGGACTTTCTTTTACAGTTTGCCCTCAGATGAAAGGGCACAGATCACAATGCAAGGCTGGCCCTGGATAGCACCAACTGCACAGGATGCTGGACAAGAATGATACAATGGCCAGGGCTCTGGCAAATGGTTATGTACCATAAGACATGCTTGGCTAAAGACCACAGAACTTTCTGTGAACTTCCAAAACAAAGCTGCAAACCTTCCCTTTGAGGATACTGCACTCCTTGGAGATCAGATAGAGAACTACATGAACAAAGTTGACAGCAAAACTTAAATTTATTTCAGTAGAGGGTACTATAAAAAAAGAGTAAAATATATTTCAGTGAGGGGTACTATACCAGCCCTATAGTACAACCAGAGGTTCACAGATGTAAACATGGAAGAGGCAGGAGACAGGCAATAGCTCCAACACAACCACCACAAACAAAAGCCACTTGTCACACTTCACCCTCCGGTGAGGCGCCTCTATCATCATCTTCAGCAGTGGCAATCTGTCACAACAGACACATGGGTGCTAGAGATTGTGAGAGAAGGCCACCATCTGTCTTTTGTTACCATTCCAAAACACCAGAAATTGTAAAACACTCAAATCAAATTCACCAAAAAAAGAGAGAGACTGCAAATAAAATACGAAATTCAAAAGCTGTAGTCTCAGTGCTGTGGAGAAAGTACAGATGACCAGAATGTAAAAAGGGTTTTTCTCAAGGTATTTCCTAATAACAACAACAACAACAAAAACAGGAAAATGGCAGCCAGTCATTGACCTCGGATGTCCAGACACACACCTAAAAGGACGAACAATTCAAAATGATCACCTTGCAAACAGTAATTCCATCCTAGCAGCAAAGAGACTAGCTATGCTCCCTGGCTTTGAAGGATGCCTATGCCACATTCCAATAAAAGAAAGCAACAAAAAATGTTTCAGAGTAGGTCTAAGCCAGTGTCAGTACAAGGCAACATCATTTAAGGCCTGTTTACATGGCCACCTCTGCACTGCAGCAACCTGAGCGTGTGAGTTGCAGCACTACAAAAGCAGCCATGTGGACACTTACTGGAGTGTGATAAGTTACCCTCTGATCCTTGCTCCAAGCCGGCAAAGGGGATATGACTGAAGAAGAAATTACTAAGAGAATCATGAAATTAAAAAACAGTCATTCCACTGGTTCAGAATTGTTAGTACCATACATATCTAAGCCCCTGAAATATTTATTTTTATTGTCAATAGAAACAAATAAAGTATCAAATGATTGGAAAACGGCGAATGTGATCCCAGTTCACAAAAAGGAGTGGGAGCAAAACAGATTATACAAATTTTAGTCCAATAAGCCTGACCTCAGTCCCAGGAAAGATCCTTGAGGGTATTATAAAAGATAGAATTATAAAGTATTTAAAATGTTACAACTTTGTAGATAATGAACAACATGGTTTTACGGCTAATAGATCCTGTGTTACAAACTTGCTGTGTTTTAATAAAAATATCTCATCTACACTTGGTAAGTGCTTGCCAGTGGACTGCATCCATCTTGATTTCTCAAAGGCATTTGATACTGTCCCCATGGAGTAGTCTTAGAGAAATTGGTCAACTTAAATACTGATCACAGGATTCGTAAGATGGATTCAAGCATGGCTGAGGGAGAGATCATAACGGGTTAGCATAAATGGTTTCCACTCAACATATACAGCAGTGACTAGTGAAGTGCTGCAGGAGCCTGTGCAAGGCCCGGTTCTCTTTTGGGTCTTTATCTCTGATACGAGCAAAGATGTCAAAAATTGGACTAGCAAGTATGTGGATGACTCAAAATTTACAGGAGTAGTGGGTACATCAGAAGCCAGCTCTTCATTACAGGCCGATCTGGATTTAATAAACAATTGGGCAATAAATGGCGCATGTTGTAAAACTATGAAAAATGTTGCGTCATGCACCTGGGAAATCAGCATCAAAAAACAAGTATAAGTTAGGAAATAATACAATCAGGGAATCCACTAAGAAATGGACCTGGGGATATAAATACAGTAACTTCACTTCAACCTCACACTTTACCATTCAGGTTGCAAAGGCAAAAAGGTTATCATGGAACATAAAGAAATATTTCAGGAATAGAACTGAAGAGGTACAGTAATTATGCCACTGTGTAGGTCCTATGTTAGGTCCATTTTAGACTATAGAAGCCCAGTATGGTGCCCACTCAATAAGGGAGATATTGTGAAAATCGAGAAGGTACAAAGGCAGGCCACTAAAATGGCGTATAATATCAAACACCTTTCTTATAATGAACGTTTAGAACAGCTAAAATTAATGGCCCTTGAGACCAGAAGGTTGAGGGTGACTTATTGTTGTGTCATGACATACTACAGGATGACTACTTGGTCAACGAATTGGGTTTTGAATTTGAAAATGACGTACTGGCTACTAGAGGCCATTCCCTACAAATAAGGCCTGTAAAATTTCAGACTAACAAAAGAAAAGCTTTTTCACACAATGAATAGCTAACCCCTGGAATAAACTACCCACGGAAATAATCATTAGTAAAGAAAATCAGAATTCCAAAATAAGTTGGACTCCTACATACTAAAGAGTAATAACCTTTCCTACTATGGATAATGGTTTATGGAGCACTTACTAGCCTAGCGCCTTCTCTGCTCCTAGCTACCTTTATATGCACCTTTGTAGGTAACGTAAAAGTCCGATTGTCTAGCCAAGGCCACAACAGTGAGGCAGCAATAACCAGCACAATACTGAGTTAAGGCAAGCAGGCAGTAGCTTACACAACAGAAGTCATGGAAACTTACTAAAATGGGCAGAATGGTCGACCATCAGCTGCCTCTATGGTTCACACCTAGGCAGACTCCTTAGCTGCCCACTGCACTGTGGCCCTTTACACTAAGGAAAGCTGCACAGAGGACAGCTTGGGACTGATGACTGTTGAACAGGGAAGACCCACCTGAAATGTCCACTAAAGCCGCCCAGGTGGCTCCTGGTGGCGGCTATGCTGTTGGACTCCCAGTAGCTCTTTAGCGGCTGGTGCAGTGATTCCGTGCTGGAGTAAGGGCCATGGCTTGGAAGATCCCCCTCACGAGAGGGATAAGCACTACAGCAAGCTTTAGAAAAAGCAGGCATGCATCTGTAGAAGCATTTGGAGGCTCCAGCTGCGCAGCAAGGTCAGCTCTCTTTTCCTGGTCCAATGTAACAGTGGAATCAGTCCACAAGATTACACAGCAAAGTGACCAACCAAATCAAACATCTGCCAGTAAATATCGCTGAAAGACCCATTACAGTTATTTTCTAAAACTACTTGCCTGAATGCAATATAACTGAATTATGATAAGTGGAAAAAGCTTCCTTTGACACTTATTTGCAAGGCTACTGGTTTTCGATTTTTACTAGAAAACCTGGTAAAATTTCAGACCTTTGTTTCCATGGACAAGCACCCATGACTGGCCCCCTACCTTGCAGACAGTAATACATAGGGCACAGTCACTTATTGTATAAGCATAAGTGTCAGGATCTGAGTTCTACTGTATTTCTACTGAGACTCATAATGCATTTGTCATCATTCTAATTGTACCACTTGGGAGACACCGCTGTTTATATCATTGTATAATTATTAGTTAGACAATACTGCCATCTTCAGTTCTAGTGCAGAACAGCAATTACCTATGCAATTATGTATGTAACCACAAGTGGCCTTCACAAATACAGGTCCGTGTTTAGTTATCTTGTTTTTTTGCTAGCTCAGCATGCTTTCCCAGGCTAGTAAGAAATCAGGTTATTTGCCATTATCCAATGATGAGACTTTTATATATCTTTTTGGTAGTTGCTATGGTTATTATCAGGGGTATAAGACCATTTGCATTGCACCTTTTTCTCTGAGAAGAAGAGACTTGCTGCTGCCTATAGGTAAGAAAGATTGGAAGTGTGCTCCCCGGTGTTTATCATTGTGATTTAGTTGTAAGCCTGCTTTATATAACAGAAATAAATCACTTTATGTGCCGGACACCACTTGTCTGTCGTTTCTTCACTTTTGTGCAGTTCCAAGAAGAATCTGAGAAAGGTAATTTTATCACCCAGTTACATTTGGCGACCATGTGCAGGTTGGAACGTACAAAGTGAGGATTCCATTCGAGTTCTTTGAACTGAATGTTGAGTAGTGTGGTGCATTTCTGCCCACTTGGACCTACTCGAACTTACTGTGGTTGTTCCTTTACAGACTTGTTCCCTCTCGGTTTCGGACATGGCAGAACCACACCAAACCACTGGTACACTCCCTTTGTGAGTAGCAGCATACTGCCTTGGCACCACTGTTTGCCCATGGGGGACTGGAAAACCGTTGAGTGACGGCGCCAAGGATTTTATTCCAGTCTTTCGACTGCTTTCCTTGTCTGTTTACCCCTTTGTTTGTTATGCCTGTACTGTGCACAGAACTGAGACTAGATGTCTCAAAACTACCTTACCTCCCATGGAGGTTGGACTGATTTCACGCTGGACGCGAAGTCGTCAGAAGACCCTCTGCTTACGATCTCTGATCAATATCTAGAGTCGAAGCAAAAAGCCAAGAAATACCACACCGAAGGTATCTTGGTTGCGGCTTTACATACAGCCATCAAACGTTTACTAGCACAATCTGCCTCCCTTGAGCTGCAAAACACTTCTCCAAAAAAAAAAAAAAAAAAAGAGATGGGCTTGCAAGCATCGGAGTTACTGAAAAGGGAACAGAAACTCGCAGAGGACACAGGACACCTTGTCACATCCAAGACCCTGCCCCACAGGGTGGTGGCCTTTACCAGCCATTCCTAAGATGGCGGCTATTATAGCCTGCCAAGTCACGTTGGCACACCTTCTACGCTGCCATGTCAAAACAAACATGGCAGCCCCCATGATACGGAAGGCCGACCACCTCCAAGTAGGAGCCCGCTTCCACTGGCTCCCCTTTCCCGGGAAGACGGTCCAGAAGTACGAGGCACTGTACAGGACGTCTTGACTAGACTATCAACCCCTGAGGGAAGCTCCTCCATGCAGGAGCAGATCGGACGCATGTTCAAAAATGCTGTAACCCAGGAAAATGCATTTGAAGCAGTCGCTGATGCAGTAGTGGAAGCTACCCTTCATGGTGCTTTGGGTTGTGGGGAACTAAACACCGCTCCCCACTCACCCACTTCAATCCTCTACAGGTCACGCATTCTGTTCAGGAAATTGCCCAAGGCATCAAACAGATGGGCCCAACTGACAACCTGAGCTGTCATTTGGAGAAGGTGTGCTCCCTCTGCGAGAAGCTTTCTCTCCAACCTGTGTACCAGGTCCAAGTCCTGAGACAAACCATCGAGCCTACCCTCTGGGCCAAACTCCCTCTAATGGATTTCTTTGACTGGGTGACCAAAGTAATAGACCAGGGAGGGGCTGTGGATATGGCCTACCTAGACTTTAGCAAGGCATTTGACACAGTCCCGCACAAAAGATTAATAATCAAGTTAGCCAGCCTGGGAGTGGGTCTCAGGGTGGTAGCCTGGGTTGCAAACTGGCTGCACAACAGGACACAGAAGGTAATAGTGAGTGGAACACATTCCAAAGAAAGGGGGTCACTAGTGGAGTACCCTCAGGGCTCAGTACTGGGTCTAGTCATCTAACATCTTTATAGGTGACATTGCAGAGGGTCTGGAGGGAAAGGTATGCCTCTTTGCAGATGACACAAAGATCTGTAACAGAGTTGATACACAAGGGGGGGTAGAAAGGATGAGAAGGGACTTGGCAAGGTTGGAGGAATGGTCAGACATATGGCAACTTAGATTCAATGCAAAGAAGTGCAAAGTAATGCACCTGGTAAACAAAAACCCAGGAGAAGAGTACACAATAGCAAGGGAGGTACCAACAACAACAAAAATGGAACAGGACTTGGGGTAGTCATATCAGATGATCTAAAGGTTGGTAAGCAATGTGAGAAGTCAGTAAGGAGAGCCAGGGGGATACTGGGATGTATAGGAAGGGGCATCACAAGTAGAAAAAGGGAAGTTGTTATCCCTCTGTACAGACAGTTGGTGAGACCCCATCTGGAGTACTGTGTGCAGTTTTGGAGACCTCATCTATGCAAGGACATAGACAGGATGGAAGCAGTCCAGAGGAGGGCAACTAAAATGGTGCAGGGTCTGAATCAGAAATCATACAAAGAGAGACAGAGAGCTTAATATGTATATCCTTGATGACAGGGGGAACATGATAGAAATGTTCAAGTACCTCAAGGGAATCAACAAAGTCCAGGAGGGTAGCATCTTTCAGAAAAACAGATGTGTAAGAACAAGGGGACACAATTTAAAGATAGAGGGGGGACGGCTCAGGGGTACCGTGAGGAAATCTTTTTTCACGGAGAGAGTGGTGGATGCGTGGAACTACCTTCCTGGGGAGGTTGTTGGGGCTAAAACAGTGAGGGAATTCAAACATGCATGGGACAGACACAAGGCAATTGTAGTGGGGGGTGGCAGGAAGTAGGCTGTTGGTTAACTAGAATCTGCAGCTTATCCAGTAGGTAGGAAATGGGCAGACTGGGTGGGCCAAATGGTCCTTGTATCTGCCATCAGTCTATGTTTCTATGTGGTGCTGAGGTCGTGGGGAACTAAACACCGCTCCCCGCTCACCCACTTCAATCCCCTGCAGGTCGCTCATTCTGTTCAGCAAACTGCCCAAGGCATCAGACAGATGGGCCCAACTGACAACCTCAGCTGTCATTTGGAGAAGGTGTGCTCCCTCTGCGAGAAGCTTTCTCTCCAACCTGAGTAGCAGGTCCAAGTCCTGAGATAACCATCGAGCCTACCCTCTGGGCCAAACTCCCAGAGGCCGTCCGCAATTGCGAGACGCTCTACTACAACGATATCGCACAGGCACTCCTTGCTGCCAACTCCCCAGGTATTGTTGTAGCCCGTTTGGCCTTAAGGTCAAGCAAAATGTGAAGGAAAGCCCAGCGGCTTACCATCAATGGTTGTGGCTCGCCGGCAAAGGCCTAGCGGGTGAGAACATTGACAAAAAGCAAATTAAGTACAAGGATTTGTACATTCAGAACACGACTCCGGCTCTCTGGGAGAAGGTTGAACTCAATGTCTACCGACCGATACCTTTGCCGACATCCTCTCCAAAACAAAGCGTGCCTTTCAGGTCTACCTCCGTAACCTAGCTTCCGGTAAAAACACCCACAAGGCTGCTGCCATCCAAACTCCAATGGCCCACGCCACCTCGGCCCAAGTCGCCACAGTAGGCCCTGCCCCAACCCACTATGTAGTGGAAGGCAATAACAATAAACAGGAAACCCTTCTGACGACCGACAGTCACACGAGGGTGGAAACCGGAATTACAAGAAGAACCAGAACAATAACAACTACAACAGGAATGGGAAATCAAACTCTGATGGCATGTACCATAACGTGCCTAGCTATCGGGACCTATTGGACGAAAACAAGACCCTCTGTAATCAGCTGGAGGAGGCCCATGCTGTAAAAGAGGCCGCATCCACACATTCTGTGGTGGACCTGGCACCGGCTAGTAATAGCACCAACCCTTTCTGGTCTTCAGCTACTGAACAAGCAAGATGCCAAGGGGAAAACCCTTTCACGGCATTGGGCACTGGTCAGGCCGATGTGGTGATTTGGGAACCACCAATCGAACAGTTTGAGATTGCGGCTCCGATGCCAGAGGCACAGTACTGCTGTCCTGTAAACCGCAATAAGGAGGCCCAACCAGTCACCCAAGGCCTCAGGTCGCAGAAATCAGAAGATGAAGCAGAAGCCGGGAGCAGTACTGACTGACAATTACAGGCCCCAGTCCGAATTGTGAGTGACCTGCTCATCGACACACATGGACAGCCCTGTGTAAGGGCCACGGTCGGGGGCCGACAACTAGACATGCTTCTGGATACAGAAGCAGCCACATACGTTCTCCATGAGAACCCAGCCACATCTGCCTGGTCTACCAGCTGGAAGACCAGTGCACAAAGGGTAGATGGTGCCCAACTACAAACATATCGATCTGTGTGTCTGCCTGTGCAGGTAGGCCATCTCAAAACTAATTTTGTCTTTGATCTCATGGTATTACGTCATCACCCCAGCATACTGGGAATTGATTTTCTTGCACAGAATGGCTGTGCAGTGGACCTAGCTAACAGGTTATTGCTACAGATCAAAGGACAATATCATGCTGTCACCATACCAGACTCTCATGTGTTGGCAGCCATCTCCCATAACAACAGGGAGTATGACATCATGGCTCTGTTTGAAAGTCATGACTGGTTTCCTGAACTACAACCATTACTACGGGAACATATTGATGTGTTTGCTACCAACAAGCATGATTGTGGTAGGATGCACACCGCCACTGAAATTCCAGGACCTAATCCCTGTGAGGCAGAAGCAGTACTCGTTTCCTGCTGAAGCCTTACCCTTATTGAGGGAGACCATCCAATCACTGCTACAACAAGGACTGATAAGAGCTTGTGTCTCTATGGTCAACTCACCCATTTGGCCTTTGAAAAAGCCGAATGGAGCTTGGAAACTTACAATTGTTTATAGAAAGCTTAACCAAGTTACCCCCAGCTGTGCCCCAACTGTGGCATCGACTCCTGATGTGCTCAAGTTGCTGACACCTGACAAAAAGTGGTTCTCAGCTCCTGACATCTCTAATGGGTTTTGGTCACACCCATTAGCACAAGAAAGTCAATACAAATTTGCCTTCACATTCGATGGGCACCAGTACACCTGGACCCGTCTGCCCCAGGACTTTCACAACAGCCCTTCCCTCTTCCATCTCCACATGATGGATGCTCTGCATGGGTTTTCCACTCCGCAGTGTCTCCTGCAGTATGTTGATGACGTGCTCCTAGCAACTGCCACCAAAGAAGAACATCTGACCCTTCTGGATGAACTACTGACTCTCCTCAGGAGAGCAGGCCTCAAGTGCAACCCCTCTAAAGCACAATTCTGCGAGAAAGAGGTTATCTTCCTTAGCCTATGCATCACTGACCAAGGGAGGAGCCCAGCTGCCAAAATGATCCAGGGCTTGCAAGACCTGCCACTTCCCACTAGCGTGGCAACACTTAGACGCTTTTTGGGAATGGTAAACTACTCCAGGGATTTTATTCCTGATTTGCCTTGAAGGCTGCTACCCTGTATGAATTTCTGAAAAAGGATGTCTCATGAACATGGGGCCCCACACACACAAGCTGTGGCCCAACTCAAACAGGCCTTGGCCTCAGCCCCAGCAATGATCAACCCAAACCCAAGATTTCCTTTCCATTTGAAAACTGTCACCTCTGATGTGGCCATGTCTGCAGTGCTGGCACAAAAGTATAATGGGTACTACAGGCCCATTGCATATGCATCTCAGATGCTATCTCCAGTAGAAAGAATATATAGTCTCTGGGAAAGGACACTCTTGGCAACCTTATGGGCTGTCAAACACTTTCTCTACATCATTGGGTATGCTTCCATCATTTTGCACACCTGTCACACTCCAACTAACTTTTTGCTTTCAGACAAAGTAAAAGATGGATCAGTCTCTAATACCAGACTCGCCCATTGGCCTTTGCTTTTGCAGGATAGAGACATCAAAGTACTGCCTGCCAAAATGCCATTAATCCTGGCCCATGGCCTACTCTACACAGGTAAGCCCCATGACTGTGCCCTCCAATCACCTGACCTACCTTATCCAGGACCCTTCCTGCCAGCCACCCCCGAGGTCCTGGAAAACAAAACAATGTTCCACATCTTCACAGATGGCTCTGTATCTAATGTAGATGGAGAATAGGTAGCAGGGCTTGGAGTGCTCATTAGGGATCATGAGGATGATTTCAGGTGCACTGCTAGAAAATACACTGTTATCTCTTTCACAATATGCCAAACTGGCTGCTGTGGCCTGTGCACTGGAGATCATGCCACATGGTGACAAGGATGCTATCATCTTTGCGGACTCTAACTGGGTATGCTCATCCTTAACGGAGTTCTTTCCATTCTCGCAAAAGAACAACTTTATCTCATCTGATGGTACCCCTCTCAAATATAGGGAACTATTTGTGTATAGCCACACCCTGAATCAAATGTTCACACATAAGCTGTACATACAAAAGGTAAAGGCTCACTGCAAATCCAACCCTTACCATGAATTCAATGAACAAGCGGACTCACTTGCAATAGCAGGCGCTCGAAGGAGGGAGAAATGGGAAATGACTCACCCAAAGTGCATAGCAGTAATTGTGTCATCTATAATTTCTGCCGCCAAGAAGCCAGTACCAGAACCCCCATTACATCTTTCTGCTGCACAGAAAGCAGATCCAGAGATCAGAGATGTGTTCAAATTCCTAGACAAAGGAACTGAACAACCCCTGCCTGTTGGCAGTCCCTACAAAAGACACTCAGACAATTTACATCTGTCCAGTGATCAGAAATTCATCTGGTATCAGAAACAGGATACAGGTGACAAACTGTGGGTTGCACCACAATTTCTGCGGACTGAGTTTATTTATATGGTCCATGATACTCCCACTGGTGGACATCAGGGGACAGAGAATACCCTCCAGAGACTCAAGACAGTTGTCTGGTGGCCTGGCATGGCCAAAGATGTGGAACACTATGTAGACAACTTCATAGTGTGTGCTCAGAACAATCCCATTTCAGTGAAGAAAAATGCCAAGTTACTGCCCCAAAGGCAGTCTGGACCATGGAATGTGATACAGATCGATTTCATTGGCCCTCTTACTAACTCCAGTAAGAACAAGTATGCACTTGTTGTCACACACTTGTTCTCCAAGTGGGTAGAGGCATTTTCCACGAAGAACAGCACGGCAAAGACAACTGCCAAGATCCTGGTGGATCAACTGTTCCCCAGGTGGGGCCTACCTTTAAAGGCAGACTCAGACCAGGGAACCAGCTTTACAGTGGAACTGATGCAACAGACACTCCAACTTCTTGGAGTTGATCAGAAATTCCACACTCCTTACCATCCTCAATCATCAGGTCAGGTTGAAAGACCTAACAGACGCATAAAACAGATGTTATGCAAATTCATTGATGACAAGCCCAAGGACTGGGATTCCCTCTTGCCACTGCTATTAATGGCAATTAGGGGCACTCCTGCAGCTACTACTCAGTGCACACCTTATGAAGTTATGACTGGTAGAGTTATGAGACTACCTAAGTACCTGTTGAAAGATTTCCACACCCCTACTGCAGAGAGAGTATCTGTAGACAAGTATGTGGAAAAGCTTCATGATGACATCATGAAGACACACCTGTTTGCTGCTAAGCAGATGGGCAAGGCTCAACAAGCTAAAGCTCATTTTGACAAGCATGTCAAAGAAGTTGACTGGCAAGTTGGAGACCAAGTAATGCTTCTCCAATACAGGCAACCCACACATTCACTTGCCAGTAAATGAGAAGGTCCCTAGCCCATTGTCAACGAGATCAGCCCTGCTGTGTATCAGGTCAGAGTACAGCAGCAGAAAAAGACTGCTGACAAGTGGTTCCATGCTAACCAACTCAAACTATATAAAGGTGACTAAAAACTTACTTTTCCTAACCCCATAGGGTGGAATAGTACTTCCAGCTAACTAATCATTTTCCATTTCTTTCAGATATCAGCAAGATGGCCATCTTGCACCCTCTTCTCCCACTGGTGGGACTACTGCCTCTATCCATTACAGCATCCCTACTCAAACCCCCACAGACTCACAAGGACTGACTGGATCACTTGCTTGGTCAAATGGAACATTCAACTCCCATGGGTGTTCGGATTAACATTCCAAACAAAAACATTAAGGTGACTCAAGGCAAAGACGCATTTCTGGATGCTGTAGTTGTTGCCCCAGATAAATGTTCACTTCACATTCAACGGCAAACTGATGTAATGGGCTAGACAATCCCTGTAGCTCACCTGGCCAAAGGTAAATTCCGTGGCTGGCCTAACACTGATAGGTACTCTCTCTATTAGACAGGCTTCTCCACGACATACTGGTCAGTATAATCTTACTGACCTCAAAGATCCTGCCTTTTGTGACAGACTCCCTTCATAGGAGGCCACGGGCTTCTGTCTTCAAAACTACGTTGCTTCTTCTTCTCTCTACCTCTCTGTAGTCCCACCCAGTCAGGAAGAACTGCTTGCCTGTCCTTATCTGGAGAATGGCCCTCCTAGTGGTTTGACCACCACATCACTCCCAGGAGCTCTGATTAACAATGTACAATTTATGCACGTCCCAGTTATTTTCAATTTATCA
Source organism: Neoceratodus forsteri (assembly GCA_016271365.2). Lineage (NCBI taxonomy): Eukaryota > Metazoa > Chordata > Ceratodontiformes > Ceratodontidae > Neoceratodus > Neoceratodus forsteri. Next base: position 487,295,976 of record CM057451.1, on the reverse strand, counting down.
CACTGGAGTATGGCTGAATTTGGTTTATGTCAACATACCAACACTTCTAAATTTCACAGTATGATGCTCACTGATATTGTAGCTGCTTATCAAACACGCACAAATGATCCTATTGGTGGACCTCACACCACCGACCATATTGGTGTTTTTAGACCTGCCTGTAAATATGCTAAACCCAGATCAAAACGCACCAGGTGGGACACAGCCTCAGATGTCGCTGGTGCAGCCGATTCTGTCTCTGCTATGACTGGAGTAGCCGGCACTGTTACTGGCCTTTTTGGCTCAGGACTATCTATTTGGAATACAGCAGATATCGCCTCTAGTAAAGCACAGACACAAGTTCCAGCAAACACTTGGCAATGATGTTATGCCCACTAGCTTGCAAGGTGTTAACTCTCTCAGCGAGGAAGAGCGTTATACAGTTTATAATATGAAGGAGATTGTTCAAGGGTTCAGTGACATGAGACAGAAACTTAATGATCTTATTTTTCAGAATAACCGAGAGGCAGACAAGCAATATATTGGGCGTGAAATTCTATGTTCTGCTTATGGCTCTTATGTTATTTCTACTGTTAACAGTCTCTTCAGGGACTTGGAATCAGACAAAATTCCAGATGTTATTCATGATCTCAGATTGGGTAAATGGTATTGCCCATATTGCTCAGTCACTGGTTGCATTTCTATGTGTTTAAAGAATACTCAACATTTCCATGTCTACAGTGCGTAATATTGGTTATGTTTCCAGGTTTCCTAACAAAGCACCATGTTACCTGACCAAATCTTGCTCCATTAGGGACAACATGTTCGTCACCTTCACGGTCTCCTTACAGGGGCATAGCTACAAGGGTGCAGGGAGTGCAGTGGCACCCGGGTCCATGAGGTTTGAGGGGCCCAAATCATAATTTTGATGTTTATTCAAAACTGGGGAAGGGCCCTGTAACATCACCTTGCACCCAAGCCCTTTGGGAATTTGCTACGCTACTGTCTCCTTACCACTCTTTGATCCAGCTACATCTGTCTTAGACAAGCTGGCAAATATACACTCCATTGGACATCTTGAAAATGACATTTTCCGAGAACAAACAACTTCCTTCTATGCTGGTATACCACCCTGTTCTCCAGGCTTGGGTGGCTCCTCACACGAACTGTTGTGCCAAGAAAGGATTCTACTTCTTGTGTCGCTGTGACATCTTTGACATTGTGAAACCAGTTTGCAGCTACTCACCAGAACATCTTGACTGGGCTTTGACATTGGGTGAAGACTTGCTGACCAACCTTACTGACGTTGATCCAGATGACATCCCTCCTGCTACATCTTCAGCGTTCAACACCGAAACAGCACCATCCAGAAGCTATCTTGGAGAGATACACCGCTTCACCACTCACCTGACAAATCAGATCTTCACCTGCCCTGTACGCTTACATCACCGGCGTGTACCGACACACACAGTCACCTATACCTCTGAGGGACAATTCTGTATAGTCACTAACTATCTGTCTTTTGCCTACGGAACTCATACTTGTAATACTGATAAACCTAACTTTTGTTTTACTCCACAGCAGAAAACTGTCATTGGTCACACTGTGATCACGCCTGTTCCTCTCCCTGAACCAGATGTTATCAATACTGACCCCCAATACCTACTTGCCCTGTCTCAATATTTGCCTATTTTTAACGTCCACATTGATCCCTTGACTCTCTCCTTACAATCTACTTTAGCTAGAAAAGATGCTCATTTGATTTACATTAGCAATAATATATCTAAAGCTAATAATATACTTAATGATTTGATTCATGTTGGTGATTTAAGTCTTGCCCTTGGCAACTACTGGGTAGAACTTAGCTTCAAAGTTTTTGTTATTATTCAAGCATTCTTGATTGTTTTCCTAATCTTCAATCTATGCTGCCTGCGACGTACCCTAAAACAACATTGAGAACTCAAATTCCTTTACAAGACTTGTGTGTCGGGCCTGTAAATGACTTTTTAGCTCCATCCCTACCAGTTTGCCTGGCACTGTTGCCCCTTCTGAGGCAACAAGGGGGGGGAATGTTATCCATGAACCAGCACCCCTGATTTGGCCCCCTACCTCGCAGACAGTAATACACAGGGCACAGGCATTTATCGTATAAGCATAAGTGTCAGGATCTGAGTTCTACTGTATTTCTACTGAGAATCATAATGCATTTGTCATCATTCTAACTGTACCACTTGGGAGACACTGCTGTTTATTCCTTCGGTTCTAGTGCAGAACAGCAATTACCTATGCAATTATGTATACAACCACAAGTGGCCTTCACAAATACAGGTTCTGGCCAGCCCGGTGGCGCTGAGGGTTGAGGCGCTGGTCGCCACACCGCGCTACGCCCGGAGGCCCGGGTTCAGGACGGACTCTGGGCGGCCGGGGTCGGGCGGGAGAGGGAGGATCGAGCGCCCCAACGGATGCTCTCCCTCCCTCAGGGTGGGAGCACAAGAGCAGACAGCTCTGCATCTCTTCCGTAGCCAGTGGAAGCACCGGCATTGGGAAGGGATGGAGGCGGCTTCGCTGGTCGGAGCCGGGAGGGGGACGCCGCGCATGAAGGCCTGTGTGCGTGAAGCACGCCACCACTGGACGACGCTCCAAGCGCAGGCGCCCGGGGAGTGGGGAGACAAGGAGAAAAACTGAAAATCCTCCGCAGCCCTAGATGGTTGCCCTAAGTCCACCTGACCACTCCACAGGATAGACCCCACTGTGCGAGGAAGAGGAGGATGGGCACTCTAGGGCAGATCGCTAAGGTAGGTAACGGGGGACATGAGCGGACGGAAGGAGGGGGCACCGGAGGTAGGAAGGAGGATAAAGACGAAAATAAAAAAACAAAAAACAAATACAGGTCCTTTGTTTAGTTATCTTGTCTTTCTGCTAGCTCAGCATGCTTTCCCAGACTAGTAAGAAGTCAGGTTATTTGCCATTATCCAATGATGAGACTTTTATATATCTTTTTGGTAGTTGCTATGGTTATTATCAGGGGTATAAGACCCTTTGCATTGCACCTTTTTCTCTGAGAAGAAGAGACTTGCTGCTGCCTATAGGTAAGAAAGATTGGAAGTGTGCTCCCCGGTGTTTATCACTGTGATTGGTTGTAAGCCTGCTTTCTATACCAGAAATAAATCACTTTATGTGCCGGACACCACTTGTCTGACGTTTCTTCACTTTTGTGCAGTTACAACAAGAACCTGAGAAAGGTAATTTTATTACTCAGTTACACCTTGGACTGCCTGCACACCAGTTAAACAAAGAATTTCAAGGAATTTGGCATTTTATACCAGATTAATAAAGCTACAGAGCTTGCATTTTTCTTAGAATTGTTTCCTGTCCTGTTTCCAGTTTGCTTCCTTTAATGCACGGTATTAAGCCTTCTTTTCTGATTACTTATACACATACTGGTACTAAAACATACCAGTACTAAAAGAAGGAAAGTAGAATCTCCATAAAATCCAGAAAGTAGACTAACAATCACCGGTGCAATTCCTGGAATTTCAAATCTTGAAAATGCAATTTCATTACTTTAACCACCGTAAATCAGTAGCCTTACTTATTGGTAGATGTAACGTCACAGAAATAAATATCCTGCCAGCCCAGTGGCACAGAGGGTTGAGGCGCTGGACGCCCGGCGCTCGCCAGCGGCCGGGTTAGGGAATGACCTCGGTGGCAGTCGAGGTGCCAGCGTGGGGTGGGCAGAGCAAGATTCAGCACACTGGCAGACAGGTCTCTCTCCAGAGGTGGTGAGGAGGGTTGGCGCCCCCATAGCTCTGCTCCCACGGGTGGGGAGTCGGTGGGTAAGCGCAGGCAAGAAGGGCAACAAAAAGTATCAAGAGGTGGAAGAGGCTGAGCTGAGGCGCCACAGGGTGCGATGCGTGCCTTCACACGCCGCACAGCCAAGTGCGGCTCCTCCGGGGTGCCAGGGGAAGAAAATCCATAAATGACAAAAAAAAGAGAATATCCTACCTCAGGTTCTGTTTCCGTTTCAATCAGTTCCCATTTCAGTGTATGAACAATTCTTCAAAAGTTTAGAAAATATAATAATTACATTTTTATGGACAGACTGAAGCACGCCTTAGCTTAAACAAGACCAGGCCTACCAAAGACATGAAGGGGTGGGAGCTAGCCCTCCCAAACTTTAGGTGGTATCATTTGGAAACAACACAGACCAAGCACAGGATTGGTTTATGAATGCTCGCTCTATAAAACTACTGAGCAATTATTTCATAAGTACAACATTATCAGAAGTTATCTTGCATTCAAGATATTATTACAAGCAAAGCAAAGAGCTGCCATCGAATATTCTCAATTTAAGCCAGTTGTACGAGTTGGAAAAACAAACATGATAGTCCACAATGGAATGACTCTGCTTCTATTATGTACGCAAATTCATAGCAATTTTAGTTTTAAACCATCATATCTGGATAATGGCTTCATACTGTGGGAAAAATATTGTACAAAGACACCACAAGATGGTTATAGTAACATTTTATTATTTACACAATTGCAAGAAAAAAGGTCTTCCCCCATCTTCTGTTTTTCCACCTGATACTTGTGTGACCCTTATCCAGTGGCTACCCCAGTCCTGTCACCTATCCAACCCATGACTTGCCTCCATCTCTCGAACCTCCATGGGTGGGTGGGTGCTTTGCAGGGTGGGGAAATGCCTGCAGGATATGCCACTATTCCTGCCTGCCAATACTGTTTTTCCCCACAGCTTTTCTCCCCAGGACAGCGTGCATACTGCGGTGTGCATGTACTATGTGAAGACGCAGTATGCCTCAGTGACCTGTACATGGCTCACCAGGTAGGCGACGCCTGTTCCGCCACCTAGCCTCCTCTGGGCTTCAACCAAGCAGCAGTATGCGCTTGTTCACCCTCCCTGAAGGAGGACAGCAGTCACGGGATGCTCGATTCTCTTTCCCCTGGCTGGCCTTCGAGTGATCCTAGTTCATAGCTGAATGCGGATTGCCAGTGTAGTGGCCAGGGAGGCCCCCTACCACAGCTTGCTCCACTATTCGGCTGGCTACTGCAAAAAAATAAAACAAAATAAAATGTAACCTTCCACATTGTAAATTTTTCAGATATTTAAAACTGAGAGAATATATACAGTCCATGGAATACACCAGACAACTCCCCAATTGAATTAAATAAAAACAAAAAACAGCTCTATGGAGAAACCAATATCATCAATTTATAGTCTCCTGCTAAACTTTATCCCTTTTGTATTAGATCACTTAAAAGGCAAATGGACACAGCGTTTAGACAGGCCTATTAGCAAAAGTACCTAGAAATACGGTATATTACCTCATTCCCACTGAGTTCTACTCTTCAAAAATCAAAACAGACACAGTTTAACATCCTCTATAGAATGTATTATACCCCTACCAATTACATAAAATGGATAACAGTATTAGTGAGAAATGCCCACAATGTCTTTATAACCCTGGATCTCTCATGCATATGTTAATCACCTGCAAAGAAATTACATTATTTTGAAATAAAATATTCTCTATGTTGTAAAAGTCACTAAAGGTTAAATGGAACAGACGTTTGAGGGATACAATGCTAGGGGTATGTTGCCAGGACCTACAATGTACCAATGAGGAAAATAAACTTTTTTCTCATTAATGTAGTCTAGTGAAGAAATACGTATCAATGACCTGGAAGGATCCTAAACCTCTGAATCCAAGTATGGCTTAGCATAATGGTAGACCTGTATAAATTAGAAAGGATTCACTATTACCAGAGAGATAAAGTGGATACACTGGACTGAATATGGGATCCTTTCATAATGATTGCACTTTACTAAATATCCTGTCCCATCAACTCTGTGTACATAAACTGTGTGTTGTACGCCTTCAGAATTCATTGTAACTACTCAAATATAAAATACCTGGGTGCCACTAAACCTTAGCCAAATCATTTTGTATCGTCTTGTCTGAATACGAATGTTTAATATTTCTGGAAGTGTTCACAATGCCTCTGCATAATAAAGTGTCTTTATTTAAAAAAATATATATATATATTTACATTTTGTTGACCAGGTAAACCCACTAAACCTCTGGAGGCCCTTTTTCAAGGGTGACCCGGGATTAATTACAGAGATAAGTCACAGACTGCCTAAAAACAATAAACAGATGATAGAACTGTCAATCATACAATGCAGTTATAGTACAGATACATACAACTCTAGACCTACGATAAATCCAATACTATAAGGCAGGATAGCCATTTAGTACCAAGACCCATGGGATCTAAGATTAGCTGCAAACAAGGCACTTGATGCCCAAAGTCATTTAACCAGGATATGGTAACATCTTAACACTATAAACAGCACTCCAGAGGAGTAAATCCAGCAATGGTAGGGACCACATTCGGTCCTAGGACAAGCATCTAAATCTGCCACAGGAAAGGCAAAGCCCAAATTTAAATCCAACAGAGCAGCAGTAATTGGTTCAGATTTTCACCATCCACAGTAACACAGCCAGCGAAAATGCCAGTTGTTCCCCCTACCTTTCCCCACTTAACACTTGGTGCTCGTACAGCGTGGCACGTTTTATTAAAGGGACACTATCAACCCCCTTAGGTCTCAAAGTGTCCCTCGTTTAAAAAACAGATTTTATGATTGCCAATATTCTGTAAAGATTGCTGATGTAGCTGGTAGCTTGATTCAGACTCTTTTTTTCTTTAAAAAGGTTAAAAACAGATTGTCCACCATACTGGTGTTACCACACAAACACAGGTTTGTTTACATTCCTTGATTAGCTCCAACTGCATCTTTCCTGGACTTGGGAACACCCACAACACAGTCCAGCCCCTCATGATGCATTGGGAGTTTAGAAGGCTACTGCTTCAAGAGCGACTGCACCGTCTGGGTGCATTTCTAATGCTATGGAAGTATGCAGTAAGAACAGATCCAGGATTGTAAACAAAACAAGGTTGTTTATAAATATACATTAGCATGTATTTCAGTTCTACTAGACAAGAAGACATACAAAACAGACAGCAACATCGATGAATGTTGTAACATGGTTCTGAACAGAGGAGGGAAATGGAGTTCAGCGATTGGTCTAAACGTGTCATCTGACACAATTCGAGCAGTGATTAAGCCAGGAGTAGAGCCTGCTTGTGTAGTACCTCCACTGTCCACACTTGCAGTGGCCCATTAGAGCCCGCTGGGGTAGTATCTGCACTGTCCATGATCCCCAGGGTGCAGCACTGTGCAGACAAGGGAGAGCTCACAGATGCAGAAGCGCTGTATTAGACCCGCTGGCGCCGTTCCACAACTAGCCGCATGGTGCAGCACTGGGGCGGCAATCAGGAGCTCACAGAGGCGATAGGCACGCACACCTGGCTCGGCATCGGGATCGCAGAAAACCAAAAGTACAGCACAAACTACTAGTTGCTGTAATGTGTCTTTCATCATCACAGTCTGTTTCTGTCTAGATCACGGCCCTCAGGCAACACAATGAGTCCAACAGAACACAGCCACACAGTAAAATAGGGAAGCAGTACACAGACACAAACAGGAGACGACCCGCCGCCAAACAATGACAACAAACGAGACCATTACTTTTCTCCTTACCCATATATCTTGATCTGAACTGCAAGAGTAGCGAAATCGGTAGGCATACCCGCGCAACACAGTGACAGCTACTCACATGCATAAGTTCTACACTCAGTGCATCCACCCAAACAAATCATCCACAGTGCACTGCTGCAATACAACATTGGAATCTCACAGAGAAGCAGAAATCATGAAAACTGTCGGAACGAATGACTGATTTCTAGCACCGTTCTCATCTCACAGGTCGTACTACTCTTGGCATCGCAACTCTGAAATAGCGGACGCTATCTAAATAAATGTGTAGCACGAGGCGTGCACGCGCACAGTTTCAGATCCTCTCACTGTGCTGCAGCAACAGAAGTGGTCGAAACTGTACCATGCAACAGTACCACTGTCACATACCATTCGTCTCCTCAGAACTCAAATAGGAGACGCACAAACTCGCCTTACTTATATTACAAGCGCATTAATCACCTCCAGTCCGGGCTCTACGAGGGATTAATGCCCGTTGATGTTTGGAAGCCCTCGGCCCGTGCACCAACCCCCAGCAGGGCATTAATCCACGGTAGAGCCCTCCTCTGTCGGTGATTAATGCTTACTTAGAGAAGATAAGCAATCATAACATGTAGGTTTTTTAACTAGAAATAATATGATGAAAAACAGGTTGACAGTGTCCCTTTAAAGCTGCAAGACTTCATTTTTATGATGCTGATTATTATACACTGTCACATAATTCCACACTTCTGTGGATGACGGAAACCTGAACTAAGTACTACTGTTCTGTTGCATTTAAATTTGGGTTTTGCATTTCCTGTGGCAGGTTCGGATGCTGGTCCTAGGACCAAATGTGGTCACTACCACTGCTGGACTTGCTCCTCATGAGCGCCGTTTATAATTTTAAGATGTTACCATATCCAGGTAAAATGACTCTTGGGCGTCAAGTGCCTTGTTTGTGGCTTATTTCCATGATGACTTTCGTCTACATTCCATTATCGCAATAAGCACCGCTGCATGACGGTTCCTTAAAGCGCAGCTGACCCCTTTGGGAAAAACTTTGAAAAACATAATAGATGGACACATTTCAGCTTATATTTCATATGTCTTTCTCTCTCTCCAGATATACATTGTATACGTATATATGTATCTCCTCTCCATATATTGCTGAAGAAATTCTCATAAATACAAAATCTTTATCCCTTAGAGTTCATCTGCCTATATAGCTTACTCCCTACTTGAAATAATAATGCTCTGTGGTGACACCACAATCTGTTGCCCAGTCATGTCACAAGTAGAGTATATATGGCATCAGCTTGAGAAGAAGCAAAAGGAGCTGATGAACCCTCTGGGAACAGCTCTCCTGTTTTCATGCATATTGCCTTAAAAATACATAATGGTGATAAGAAATACGCAGTTATTGAGGAACATATGCTGCTTTTTGTCTAGATATTATGTTTTTAAAAGTTTTTCTCAATGCGCTGGTGGTTCTTTAAGTGACATTTTCTTCATACTAACTGGTTCTCCATGGAGGATTCTCCCCAGCAAGGGAAAAATATTGAACTGGTTTAGTGTAGACTCCCTTCCCAAGAGGAGAATTTGAACAACCTTTGACCCGGAAGAGAATGTAATCTTATTAGGGGAGTTTAATATGCCTACAACAGATTGGAAAAAAAGGGAGGGGAGTGAAAAAACTGAAAAGGAGTTTGTGGACCGTATGGACAGCTTGGGCTTAGACCAACAGATGATGTCTCTGACCAGAGGGTCAAATAACCTAGACTTTTTGTTCAGCAACATGGGAGATATTGTAACACACTGCACAACCACAGTACCTTTAGGAAACAATGATCATGTTATGATTAAATTCTCCATTGTTACGGATGCAAAGAGACCTTCAGGAATAACCAAAGTAAGAAATTTTGAGCGGACAAACTCTGAGGCAGTGAGAAGGGAGCTGGATAGTTGGGACTGGAATAAAGAATTTGAGCTAGCTGGCCAGGAAATTATGTGGAATATTGCTGAATAACCTAGTGGGCTTACTGGATATGTTCCGGTTAAATGTAAGTATAGTAACTCTATGAAATCTCCCATGGTTTACGGGTAATTAAAAACAAGCGTTTGTCAATGCCGAATGTTTCTTTGCATGGTGTATGTGACACGGGTGTACTGTGTTAGTTGAATCACCACTTAAGAGTTCATTATATCAGTAACATCAAGGATTTAGTGCTTAGTGCAGTGATGTACATAACGCCATTCAGTTGCTTGCCGGCCAGCTTTATGCACATTAAAGTGCTGAAGTGCTCTCTCACCGGAGCACTTCAATCCTTTCAAGTACACAAAGTTTCTGTCCTCAAAACTGTAACCACCAACATACACAGCTTGCGTGCTCATTGGGCTGTCAGGGATGAACCCAATGTAGATTGCTCTGCATTAGGCTAGTCCGTGACACACCTCTGACATGCTGTTCTGTGAAATGTCTCTTGCACACGTGCAAGGAAACATAAAAAATGCATGGCTGGAATTGTCTCCCAGCCAATCAGGTTTCAGGACGGCCCCTACCCATTGTAACACTTACTATCATTTGTGAGGAGGCAGAACCTTCACAACTCACTTGTAGCTTTGTTTGCCTGAAATGTATTCCAATCTTGAATGACTAAAATGTCATGGTGTATACGGAGGATAATGTACAGTGTAGCCAGCTATGATGCAACACAGTAACTTGCAGTAAATGACGTCGCAAAACACCACATGAGAAAAGGGCTCAACTGATACTGAATTACACTGCTTCTTGCAGAATACTGTGATACACTGGAGCATTACTGTGTTGCATCCTGGCTGGCATGGTTGTATGGGCCAATGTGCACAACAAGGCTGTGCTGACTTCTCAAGGTTGTCATGACAACCGTCGGACCTCGAGAGTGAAGCTTGAGAGGTCTGGGACTGTTATGATAACCCTGAGAAGCCAATTCAGCCTTGTTGTGCAAAGTGGCCCAGGCAATGTCTGTTTTTTTTTTTTTTATGACTATGTATTTCATGTGGAACCTTTAGGAATGAACATTTGTGTTGAAAGGTAATCTCCGAAGTTTCAATAAATAAATATATGAGGAATATGCAGGGGTGACCTGTGTTTTATTTATTTTATTTCATTTGTTGACTGGGTAAGCCCACTGGGCCCAAATGGTCCCTTTTTCAGGGGCGACCCGAATTTAGTTACACAGAAAAAAAAGGGGATGCACATATCAATGATACCGAATACAGAGAACATAAATACATGCTGATGACATAAATAGTTTTATAATAATAACTGTAGGATACAAACTATAAAACATCACAGAATGTGATAACCGATTTATCTGTACAAGTGCTGTTTTACTTCAGGTAACCTCACAAGTGGCATAAACCACAAATGAGGAGTCCGAGGTCAAACTGCAGGAGCATAGATAAATCAGTTATCACACAAGGTCACATATACTGAAGTAGATGAAAACAGCGCACACACCAGCATCAGTACAGACTACTGATATTTATTGGTGCAAAAATAACAAAATGCAGGCCAAACTGATCCCCTATGTATCACCACGCAAACTGGCTTCCTCAGGGGGACTCCCACCTCGAGGAAGCCACTTCTTGTGGTAATATGCAAGGGATCAGCTTGGCCTGCATATTGTTATTTTTACACCAGTAAATGTCAATGTAAAAAGGAATGAACATATTACTCCTGTCCTCCGTGAGCTGCACTGACTGCCAGTTAGGTGGAGGACTGTCTTCAAGGCAGGGCTCCTTACCTACAAGGCCCTGCACGATCGGGAACCAGCTTTTCTGCAACATCTCTTGGAACCCCCCCGGCCAGCCTGGGCTCTCCGTTCTACCGAGGATAGCCTCCTAGGTGCTCCCAGGCTTAGACTGCGGCATTCTGGGGACCGTGCATTTTCGACTGCCACACCTTACCCAGCGGAACTCACTACTCAGATATTTACAGGAGGCACCCTCGGTAGAAGCCTTTAAACAAGTCTCAAAATGCTCCTTTTTCAGCAGGCATTTGATTTATAACTGGAAATTGGATATAGTATCCTATCTTATTATATGGTAGATGCATTTTAAAGAATTTTCTGTTCTTTCTGGCTTATAATTTTAAATATCGTATTGTATTTCATTCTTGTTTTTTAATGTGCAGCAGTCCAAATCCCCGGAAAGGGATACTTTATAAATAAAGCATCCATCCATCCATCTTTCTAAATGTCTGTCTAATAGTCTATACTGAAGCTGGTGTGTGGGCTGTTTTCATCTACTTGGATATACATATGCTTTCTAAAAGCAGAGCTTTTGGGAGTCAAGGAGTATGCTTCAGTCTTTGTTTTGCATCACACACGGTCACCCCTGTATATTTCATTTATGTAGTAGTGAATGACCTTGTGTAATGCCTTTTTATGTTTACATTATTTTTTTTACTTGTAAATAATTGCATTTTTCTGATGGTTTTGTTTGTGAAGTGATGGTCTTGTGTGCTCAGGCAATGCAGTTGCTATGTTCCCTGTCATGGGCCAGGCATCCTGACACCACATCAGCGTGTGTGCATTATGGCTCATTGGTGGGGAAAAAAATGTCTTTTTCCGAAAAAGTAAAGGCAAGATGGCACCACATCTTAGCAAGAGCCTGGGGGAAGACGAGCTGTCCAAGGATTTTTCGTTGAATGGGATTGCGGTCAGAAAGAATTATTTCTTTGGTGGCCCAAGGAACATTTATTTAAAACATGATTTTGTGACTCATTTCTGTTACTGCCGGTTCAGCAGTGTGTCAATGTGACAGGCAGCTTGTTAGTGAAGAAGTGAGAAAGTGGCAACTATTACACTGAGCGCTGCCGCTGATGAAGAGCAGAGATGAGAGAGCAGAGAGTCATTGGAGAGAAACACTTGCATTCAATTTTATTGGTCTGCGGTCTGCTTATTACCGTCACCAGCAACAGAAGTCCTTAAATAAATCCAAGCAGGGCATTTCAGTGTTGAGTGACCCCTCCTCCCTTGTGGTGTCATGCCAAGTACTACTAAAAACTAATGCTAGAAATGAGATCTGCATTTTAAAGATGAAACCTGTACAATGCTTTGCATAGGCATCAGATCTGTAGATTTCCATACGTGGATAACATTTACACAGAGCGTAGTACGTTGAGCAAGCGCATGCTGCAGTATAAGACTCTGGATCATTTTTGTGCTGGATAGTATTTGGCATGACACTGGCTGACTTTATGCAAATGAAAGGACTGAAGCACTCTCTCATTGGAGCACTTCAGTCCTTTCAAGTACACAAAGTTTCTGCCCACGAAAACTGTGACCACTGTCATACTCAGCTTGCGTGGTCACTGGTCTGTCAAGGACAAGCCCAATGTAGATTGCTGTGCATTGGGCTAGTCCATGACACACCTCTGAAACGTTGTTCTCTGACAAAATGTTTCATGCGCAGGCGCAAGGAAACATTAAAAAAAAAAATAAATAAGGAAAAAGGGCAAAGTGCATATAAAGCCAAGAAAGAAAAAAAAAAAAAAGACTCTGCTCAAGCTTGGAATGCATGTAAAATAATTGCAAGGTAAAAGCAAACTAAGTATTAGGAGGGCAAAAAAGGATTATGAAATAATACTAGCGTCAAAGGTAAAAGACAACTATAAGACTTTCTACGGGTATATTAACCAAAAGAGAGGAAATGGGATACAGACAGGCCCAACTGATGATGGTTACTGGAAAATAATAACCGATGCGGGACAGACAGCAGTTAAGTGAATGCTTTAGTTTGGTATTGAACAGAAAGTCAAATAGCTTTCCCTTGGGAGATGGAGACACCAGTGGTGAATGTCTAACTTTGAATATAAGCGATGTTAGTTTGAGGCTCAGAGAGTCAACCCAAATAAGTCACCTGGCCCAGACGGAATCCACCCAAAGATAGACTACAGAAAGCGTTGAGGAGCCATGGAATAAACTGCCAGCTGAAGTAGTGGAAGCAAAGTCCGTGACATCATTCAAGCTGGGGAGGGACAAGGGGACAAGGCTCAAAGCCCGATCAAAAGCAATAGGAGCAGTGGGAGGCACTAGGCAGAAGGGAGGGTTAGGTCCTGGGATCCGAGAAGGTCCAAGGAGCACATGGCCAGACTAGATGGACCCTTAGTCTTCTTCTGCCGTCTTTTTTTTTCCCTCTGTTTCTATAGTAATGGAGTTGGCAGACCAGCTGACAGCCCTTTTTAATACAATTTTTAAAGAGCAGCTGACGCCATTAGGATAGCTTTAACAAAACATAGTATTTACACACAGTTCTGCTTGTATTTCACATTAGTTCTGTATTTCTCCTCACCATTCTTTATTACTGAGGCCATTTACTTGAAAATGGGATCTTTGCTCCTTAAGAGTTCATCTATTCCTTTTGCTTTCTCCCTACCTTAAGTCATAATGCTCCACTTGTGACATCGCAATTACTCCCATGGCAACAGATTGCGATTTCACAACAGAGGACTATGACATGAAGTAGGAAGTAAGCTAAAGAGGCAGATGAACTCTAAGGGATATAGATCATGTTTCCATGCACATTTCTCAGTAATGAGTAATGGGGAGGAGAAATCTATCAAATACATGTATAATGCAAGCCAAATTGTACCTAAATATGTTTTTCAAAGTTTTCTTTGAGCTGTCAGCAGCTCTTTAAAGAAACACTTGACAAAGGCTCGGTTATTACATCCTGGAAAGAGGCCACAATTATTCCCATTTACAAAAAAAAAAAAAGGATCAAGAAAAGAACGTAGAAATTTTGGACCGGTCAGTTCGACATCTATGCTGGGATAAGTCTTTGAGGGGGTAAAACAGAAGTGGGTGGAGGATTTTAAAATGAAAAAAGGACTGATGTATACATCACAATATGGATTTACTCTGGGCAGATTGAAAATTAAATATAGGAATGGACAGTAACATTGTGCGGTGGATTACATCATGGCTTGCTGACAGAAGACAAGAGGGTTGATATTTGTGGATATTCATCAGGGTAAGCGGAGGTAAGCAGCAAGATGCCACAGAGATCAGTCTTGGATCCATGCCTGTTTAAGTTATATGTGTCAACGGTAACCAGCTTCGATAACATATACTTATCCAAATTTGAGGATGACATCAAATTAGGGGCGTTAGTTGGAACTGAGGTTGCATTATTTCAAAAAGAACGGTGGGCGCAAAAAAGTAACTCGATCTCAACCTTGATAAATGTGCAGTGATGCACTTGGGCAGGAAAAATGCAATTAATAAATACACACTGAATGGAAAAACTCTGAGGGTCACCAAGGAGGAAATCTTAATATCCAACCATCTGGATTTTAAAAAACATTGTCACATGATGACAAAAAGGGCAAATGCTATACTAGCAAATATCAGGAGACATATCAAGAGTCGAGATAAAAGGGTTATATCGCCACTGTTTATATCATTGGTGAGACCTCATCTTGAGTATGGTGTCCAGGTTTTGTCTCGAGGTAGTAAGATGGAAATAAAAGTGTTGGAAAAATACAACACAAAGCCACTAGTATGATTATTACCCTAGATAACCTAGACTACTATGACAGACTTAAAAGCATAGCTCTATACTCACTGAAATATAGAAGACTTTGGGGTGATTTCTGCCTAGTGTACAGTGTATTTTTAAATCCCGAATTTATTATGTGACTGTCTGGGTCTTAGGACAAGGGGCTTGTCGTACAGCTAAAATGGGAGTTGTGCCGCACCAGGAAAAGCGTCCTGGTTTAATCAGTGGGTGATTAGCTTGTGGAACTCCTTTTTTTTTTTTTTTTTTTTAAAGACTTTTTTATCATCATCAGTCCAGGGCATCTCTCGGAGGTACCCTCTCGGTCTGCCCTCCACTCCCCACAGAGACCCTCCTCCTAAGTCCCTCCCACAGGACTTCCCAACCCCGGAGGGCCTGCCTCACCTACCTAGCGGCTCTTTCTGAAGATTAGAGGGTCCATCCAGTAGGTGGCGCCAAGGACTGTCCGAGGGAAGGGTCCAGTATTGAGGATGTGGGGCCTAGACCCCCTGGGGCCCTCGTCGCTTACCCAATCCTCCGGAGTTTTTCCATGCAGTTTCTCCCTTGGGAGTGCAGATGTGCAATGGCGTCAATAGAGCTATCTCGCTGACGCCCACCAATGCCTCGCCCCCGCATCTGCAAAGCGCCGCATGTTCCAGCACTGCCCCTGGCCACCACCAGGAGCCGCACAGGAGCAGCGATAATCCCAAATCCCTCCCTGGGAAGGGAGAGCGGTCTGGACGCTCGATCCTTTCCCTTCCCTGCCGACCCCCGGCAGCCCAAGTTCACTCCCGAACCCGGGTCGCCACCATGGCGTGAGGTGTGGTGTCCGACGCCTCAACCTTCAGTGCCACTGGGCCGGCCGCCGCTTGTGGAGCTCCTTACCAGTGAAGACAGTGGGAGTATGGATATTTTTAAGACAATGCTGGATAAGTGTTGCATTAAGAATAATATCATGGCTACTGACTCCAATCTTTTTTTGGTGAGCCAACATGGGCCACCTTACCCACTTGGCTTGTATTTACCTAAGATATCCCCAGTGCTGTAACATGGAGGGAAGAGAGAATGGTATCTCCTTTTACTTACATTTCTATTGTCCTCCACCAAGGAATGTAAAGATCTGTACTATGTAAAATGTTTATAAATAAAAACTAAAATAAATTAATAAATCTGGAATGGATTTTTTTTTTATTTTCCATGCTTTGTAACTCATGGCTACCAGCTGGCCCCCAATGGTCCATACCATCCACCGAGCCCCATCACCCACCTTCTCCAGGACTTACCTGCTGCCCTCCGCCTTCTGCAGGACTTACCTGCTGCCCTCTGAAGTGTGCCCTGGCTCCCCTCCGAAAGAAAGGACTGAGTCAGAGGCAGAGTGCCTCGGTCAGCGGTGTGGGGTGGACATCCTCCTGCACAGTCTGGTGGTTTTCTTTTCCTTCTTGTTTTTCATCCCGAAAGCCCTGGGATGCCGAGGAAGATATGTAATGTGATGGAAACCTGTGGCATTCCTCATGGCAGAGGGTGGCAGTGTCCCCCCCTCCCAAGCCTGCTGGCTAATGTTTACTGCCCCCTGTGGTCACCCAGCGGGTGGTAGAGCAGCAGGAGCTCAAAACACCCACCCTCCCCAAGGTGGAGAGCATTCTATGAGGTGATCATCCCACCACCCCTGGCATGCCCTCCAATGGACCCAGACTGGGTCATCAGCGTTGGGGGTGGTAGTGCTTCTGCTGCACCAGCAGGCCAGGTAGGAAATGGTGTTCAATTTGATGTGGGAACATTTCCAATACAAGGGAGGAAAAAACTACAATATACAATGGCAAGAAAATTTTCTGGACTCTGATTGGTCAGTGTGTGTTTGTTGTAGTGAAATTATCTGAGCACAACCTCACAGTATCAAGTCCAAATATTAGATGACTGCATAACAGATCTAATACTCCACCACAGCCTTTCTTACCAAGACAGTCTGAAGCTTTGTAATTGAAGTAAAGAAGCACAAGCTTAGTTTCATATAAAAAACTCATTTACTTATATTGTGGAGACTAACATTTTTGTTATGGCTACAACATTTCATAATTAAGTGTCAGAACATCTACTTTATAGCATCAGTTTTACAGCTTCTTTTTTTATGAGGAAACATGCCATATATGAATGCACTGCATCATGGGTATGCAAATATCCAATTGCCTGGGATTGTATAACACACTACAGTGATACCAGACGATTATTTGCATACCCATGATGCAGTGCTTTCACATGGGGAGTGTGTCCTAAAAAATAAATAAATTTAAAAATAAAACTGTACAACTAATATTATAAAAGAGAGATCCCTAGACATAAAAGGGATGTTTCAACACTTGTTCTCTGCCTAATAGCCATCTACACATGCTCATTTTTGTCCCCACAATATTAATAAATAAGAGCCATTGTATAATACAGCAATAATGCACTCCAGAGGGTGGATTGTGCTGGTTGCACTCGGCCTCCAGCATTGTGCCTAACCACCCCAGGAGTGAGGTTATCCAGGCACAACCCACACCCTGTTGTGCATCACTGCTTAAACGTCTAATGTGAAAAGGGCCTCAGTTTTTGCAATTCCAGAACAGAAGACAGAGGACAAACAATTATTATATATGGTGAGGTGTTTAAGGGACACCCAGCCTCTGAGCAGACCATATCGCGATGGATAGTATCCATAATAAATTTCTGCTACACTAATACAGGAAAAGTACCTCCAGATGGCACACTGCACTAGGTGACTTGTAACAACAGTGGCAACTAGAACGAATATGCCATCAGCAGTAATTAGCAAAGTTGCTACCTGGTCAGTCCACAGTCCATAAATTGACATCACACTATTGCCTGGACACAAAGGCAACAAAGAAAGCTAGCTTTGGGATTTTTGTACCTCAGAATTTAATACCATGGTAATCCTAAAGCCTTCCAATCCAGGGTACTGCTTGGAGTTTACACAAGTTTGACAGGGCTGTTTTAATTTATGTAGTTAGAAAGGCAAGTTAATCACAGTAGTAACATATTTTCTTCTTATGAATTCAAACAGCCAGTCAAGCTACCCATCCTTTTTTGGATAAGGTAATTAGGTTCTTCAGATTCCTTTGGGTGTTTCAAGATGCAGAATTTAAGCAATTTGTCTAACAGCAATTACTGGAATAGTTTTCAAATTAGGTTTCACATCCTCTTGGTCTCTTCAACTCAAATCGCTGGAGTTATAATGCTGGGAGGCTAGAGATCTGCACAGTGCGTACAACACATTAACAAGGACGACTACATTGGTAGTGAATCCAAAATAGCAAATTCCAAAGAGAGCTGATGTTCACATGCAGAATTTTATTCTGAGCATACGAAGAAAAGCTGACCGGTAAACAGCCCCCAGTACTTCGACCATGTAGTGTCTTCATCAGGGAGCATGTGCAACACAGATAAGCATTTATTTTTATCAGTTCTCACTTAAAGTGACAGTGCTTTTACAAACAAGAACAGTGTGAGCAAGAAAAAGTGATAAGTATACACAAACAAAATCAAGAACATGGGACAATAAGGTAAGGGCTAAAACAGTAACAAGTGCAGGGCAAGGTTTGATTAAAAAAAGGAATTATTGATGAAATTCATAATTATCAACAACACTTTCAATGCAGCTCAGAAATATATTCAACCAAACTATCTGCAAATCATGATACATGTAGCATTATAACATGGCAATAAATGTTACACACAAATAAGCACTTTTCATTGCAGCAATAGCAACAGCTGACCAAGGAGCAACCAGGCATTAATTCCCTAGTAATGCCCTGTTGCTCTTTGTGAACCAAAGTAAATTCTTTGTTCAAGTGCAGTTCCCATGGCAGCCCAACAGATGGCTGTAAAACTGTGCTGTACTGCAAGCATGGTCTCACAGCCTTCTGCTGGCCTGCCAACGAAACTGCAGGAACAAAACATGAAAATGTACCCTAGCATGGTCCCATCATGCAGTGCAACCTATATCTTGTAATACACACGGATGAAAATCAAAGTATCTAGCACTGATCCCAGGGCTCTAGATGAGATTTTTTGGGATGAGTACCTGTACTCCTCATTTTGAAAGTGAGGTGAGTAAAACAAAATTCAGATGTGTACAAATGTCTTGCTAGAGTGGACTGAGGAGTACATTTATTTAAAAAAAAAATTTTAGTTGGCCCGGTGGCGTAGAGGGCTGAGGCGCTGGCACCTTACCTCAAACCACACCGCGACCCGGTTCGAGGAACGACTGGGTCGCTGGTGTCGGCAGGGACGAGAGGATTGAGAGTCCTAAGGACTGCGCTCCTCCCCGGGTGGTTAGCCATGCCCTCACTCTGTAGCGCCGCCGGGTGAGACCGTGGGTACCTGGCAAGAAGCGGCGCAACAGGGAACTCGAAAAGCGGAAAAATGGCGTCTGAGTGACCAGATGACAGCCACCTGGATCCCCCGCCTCCATGGAACCCCTGAAGAGCCAGGGAAATACCAATCCCAGCAGCATCAGGGCCGAGAGCAAGAAAGCCTGAAGGCAATTTCCCTTCGGAAGGAGGGGACCCGTCCGACAAAGGGTTACGTCGGGCTACCCTGGTCAGCTGTGATCTGGGATCGGTGGAAGCTGGTGTCGGGGAGGGTTCAGAATGGAGATACTGGGGTAGTCCTTGGCAGTAGGCCTGAAAGAGAGGCCGTTCAGACGCAGGGGGCGATAAATAATGCAAAAAAATATGTTTTTTCTAGATAAGAATTTCAGGTGCCAACAGTGCTCCAAATAATGTTGGCAGGTAGGAATTTACTCACCAGTTTTAAAACACAGTGAGTAAAACAAAAGTGTGATGCATACAAGTGCTGTAAATCTGGCAAAAAAACTGTTCCTTTTGAATCACCAGTTACGTTATGAAGCACTATTCTTTGGCATGTGGAGTATTTACAAATGTTGGGTGAGTACTGGTACTCATTAAAAAAATTTCTGAAGAGTATTTCCTAAAATGAGGAGAGTAAAATAGGCCGGTACACACCTTATCTGGAGCCCTGACTGATCCAGACAGTAAGTTAGGAGAAAAAGTACCATAATAGTAAAAATTATAAAAGCATATTTGGCAATAATAACACCATGCACTTAAATCAAAATGTTGTAAAGTAATGCCTCCCTACACCCACAATATATGTAAGACAGGCTACATTCAGTAGAATGTGTACTATCAATTCACTGTTAAAGACAAAAAATATAATAACTGCCTGTGTCTTTTTTGCAATACAAGTTAGCAGTACAAATAATATATCTGCTTATTTCTGGAAATGCCTGCCATGTTACAAGCGCATTAAGCCACTGCAAAGGAGGGTTCTACTGCGGAATTAATGCCTGGTTGGGTACGGCCCCCCCCCAAAAAAACCAGGCATGAATTCCCCAGTAGAACCCTCCTTTATTGTGATTTAAAGCTTACATATTGTTCAAACTGCATATATAGGTAAATGTATCAGAAAGAAGCAGAGAACATAATAGACACACTCTGAGATTAAAAAAATTCTGCATGAATGCGGCTGGAACCAGCAGCATCTCCGCCATACAAAGACCAAGGAGTATCCCCAACTGGCATCCAAGGGGGAGACAGGGGAAATACAGCAGTAAAAAACAATAATATACTCTGTGTATATGTATTGTTGGTATTTATAAAATAGATAACATTATTGCTTACGGTACCCATTGTAAATGAGCCCTGTTGCTCAGTTAGGGTCCGACCATGTTCATGCTTTTCTTTTAAATAATATGAATAAAATTGTTACCACTACTACTATTAAAAGAACAGGCTGCTAACAGCGCACAGAACAGCCTCTGAAACAAACATCCTGATTTCCTGGGCACCATGCACCTCATGGAGATGAGGCATAAGTTTGCAGCTTATCCACTTTTATTAACCCCCCCAACTAAGGCACCAAAAGTGCAATGAGATTTCTATACTGCTTCAGGGCTTTATTTGAGGGGTGGGGTCTGAAAATTACCTAAAATGAGCAGAGTTACACAGGGACCATATACTGGCATAGTCAATCAATCCCCCCCCAACCCCCGAAATGTCATCCATAATTAAATGTCAGCGCCATCTTTTTTTTTTGGCACAGAAAAGGTAAGTTCAAAACTACTGTATATTTAAATTATTATATAGTGTTATAAGACCAGAATAACATGAGTCTGTGACTGTCAACAAACAAGGCCAGATAACAATGCAATCCCACTAGACCTCCTTTTTTTGCACTGCTTCTTTATTGCAATCAGAACCGAGGACAACCTAACTTCTCTTACGAAATATTTACAAGGCCTCCATGGATGGCTGGATGGACAGCTGGACAGACAGATGGATAACCTGTGCTTCACAGGCCCAGACATCCTCTGAATGGTCGCCAAGAAAACAACTCTCTCAATAAATTCAGCCACACCACGCCTGAACAAGAGTACACACTGTACAGTTCTTGGGCACAGCTCACACCTTCCTGAAGTACAGGTCATACTGTAAAGGAAACTAAGGTGTGTTAACACGGATAAACTACAGAGCGCAGGAGTTTAGTTTTCTATGCAGAGACAATGGTCCCTCACACAACTTTCCTGTGCTTCTCTCTCCTCTACCACCCACCCTCACAAAATGACTGCCTCCTCATTCGATTGGTACTAACTTGCTGCTGCACTTTCTGTGCTGTCCATTTTCACTGCCTTCATTAAAATATCCCCCCCCCCACCCCCGACAGCCCAGCAAGGATGAAGCATGTTTTTGTTTTCCAGTGGGTGGTGCTTTTACCCAATTTTATAACTAGGAGAAAAGTGCAGGGAGGTAACATGACTTGCTCATGGTTGCATAGTAAGTCAGTGAAAATGGACTTGTTTCCTTGATTATTTAGCATTACAAAAGTATTAGCTGGTGACAATGCGTCACCTGGAAGGCCTCCCTTCCACACAACATTCCCAACATGCAATGGGAGGTGGGAAAGCATAAACAAAGGAGAAAAATTACTGGCTGTAGGGTGACAGCAGCAGAAACATAGCAGTATAGACACTGGTGACAAAAAAAAAAAAAAAAAATTGGTCCATCAAGTCTGCCCTATTTTGTTACCCTTCCATACTCTGTGACCTACTGTCTAGACTGGGGTTTTGTCCTTGTCTCCCCTAGCATCATCACATTGCCCTTTCTGGTGTTGAATCACAACTGCCAAATGTTAGACCACCTGTCCAACATTTGCAGGTTCCACTGCAACTCCCTCACCCCCTCTTCATCATCTACCTTGCCATAACGCTTAGTGTCATCTGCAGAGATGCATCTTGCCCTGTATACCATCCCCTATGTCACTGACAATCGCCACTTGTGCACAATGGGTCAGCTAAATGCTCTGCCCCTCCCTCACTCCCATGCGATGTGATCTATTCTGCCCCAAAGTATGCCCTAACAAGTATATAGGATATTGAGGGGACAGCAGACAAGAGGCAGGAAGCCTGATGATAAGCGGAGGTGCAGGGTTGGCTCTGCCAAACACCACAGATGCAAAAAAATAAAAATAAAAAATAAGTGTTTTTAAATAGCAGTTTTTAAAACTGACAGTGTTAAATACAGATGAGAACAGGTCCTGCTTAACCTGTGACATTCACACACAAAAATACTTCAGTGAAGATATTTGTGCAAAAAATAAAAAAAAAAGTTACAGAAAACCCAATACATAGCTCCAAAACTAGAACAAAACAAAAAAAAAAAAAAACAAGAACACAGCTTCACTATCGAAAAGGGTAGGATGAAATTACACAAGCTTTCCGTGGAAGAGGTGGGGATGTAACAACTATAACACACCACCTTCCCCCTAGGTCCCCTGCATTCCATTAGGACATTTACACAAAAAAAAAAAATATTAAGGTACCGAAGACTTTCATGGTGCTCAGGTTCTCAAGCTGGTTCCCCTCCTAATGCCTGCATAATGGAGCTGTGCATCACTGGTGCTCTAGTCGTGGAGTGTAGGGGCTTTAATACTGAGGGTAGGAAGGGTCAACATACAAGATTGAAAGTGATGCTGTGATGGCTTCTGTGCAGAGCGGTTTGGTTTTTTTGGCTATTAATTTTAGTCCTACACTTGTCCCAAGTGTTAAGAGAGAGAGAGACAATGTGAGTGAGTGAGTGTGTGCACGCGCGCACGCTGCTATTCATAATAACATTAGCATTTAGGAGTTCCTTCTCCCACCTACTCATGGAATGCCCCCCTCCCCCACATACTTATATAGTTTTAGGTTGATGGTAGAAACGATGCTGGCTGACACCGCCTGTTTTTAAGTCTATTCCAAGTGTCCACCATTTATTCTGTAAAATATTTATTTCAAAGATTTTATATTTTCTTTTAATCTTCATCCTTTCCATGGCATTGTATGTCCCTTGCCCTTTCTTGCTTGTATGTCCTGAAGAGCTGCAGATTTGGTCAGATGGCGTTATCCCTTTCATGCATGGGAATACTGGAACTGTATCTCTTCCCCCCCCCCAAACATGTCTTCTCTTTCTCCAATGAGAACAGTCCCATTTCAGCAAGTCAGTACTCACAGCTCTAACCCTTCAACTACCTTGGTCATGTTCCTCTGCACTTTCTCAACCCAGCCAATACCTATCCTCAGATATTCGGACCAGGAAGACTTGTAACTTACCAGTAACAGCAGATCGAGAGAGGATCTTCATAGAGCCATAATACACTGGAGCATAAATCGGCTGCATCAGGATCACACAGAAAGCTTCTGCAGTAGTAATTTTCCTAGAGCATAGTTTTTATTTATTTAATATTTTTTTATTTATTTAGTTTAGGATTACAAGTAATTTTGGGCCAAGGCTCTTTTACAAAGGTTCCATAGAAACATAGACTTTGACGGCAGATAAGGACCACTTGGCCCACCCAGTCTGCCCATTTCCCTTCCTATTGGATAAGCTGCAGACTCTAGTTAACCAACAGCCTACTTCCTGCAACCCCCCCACTACAATTGCCTTACGTCTGTCCCATGCATGTTTGAATTCCCCCACTGTTTTAGACCAAACAACCTCCACAGGAAGGCGGTTCCATGCATTCACCACTCTCTCCGTGAAAAATAATTTCCTCACATTACCCCTGAGCCATCCCCCCTCTATCTTTAAATTGCGCCCCCTTGTTCTTACACATCTCTTTTCCTGAAAGACGCTACCCTCCTGGACTTTGTTGATTCCCTTGAGGTACTTAAAAGTTTCTATCATGTCCCCCCATCCCTTCTTTCATCAAGGGTATACATATTAAGCTCTCTCAGTTTCTCTTCATATGGTTTCTGATGCAGACCCTGCACCATTTTAGTTGCCCTCCTCTGGACTGCTTCTATCCTGTCTATGTCCTTGCGTAGATGGGGTCTCCAAAACTGCACACAGTATTCCAGATGGTGTCTCACCAACTGTCTGTACAGAGGGATAACCACTTCCCTTTTTCTACTTGTGATGCCCGTCCTATGCATCCCAGTATCCCCTGGCTCTCCTTACTGACTTCTCACATTGCTTACCCACCTTTAGGTCATCTGATATGACTACCCCAAGTCCCTTTCCATTTTTGTTGTTGTTAGTACCTCCCCTGCTATTGTGTACTCTTCTCCTGGGTTTCTGTTTCCCAGGTGCATTACTTTGCACTTCTTTGCATTGAATCTAAGTTGCAATATGTCTGACCATTCCTCCAACCTTGCCAAGTTCCTTCTCATCCTTTCTACCCCAACTTGTGTATCAACTCTGTTACAGATCTTCGTGTCATCTGCAAAAAGGCGTACCTTTCCCTCCAGACCCTCTGCAATGTCCCCTATAAAGATGTTAAAGAGGACTGGACCCAGTACTGAGCCCTGAGGTACTCCACTAGTAACCCCTTTCTTCGGAATGTGTTCCATTCACTATTACTTTCTGTGTCCTGTTGTGCAGCCATTGTTACTTCCAGGCTACCACCCTGGAACCCACTCCCAGGCTGGCTAACTTGATTATTAGTCTTTTGTGCAGGACTGTGTCAAATGCCTTGCTAAAGTCTAGGTAGGCCATATCCACAGCCCTTCCCTGGTCTATTACTTTGGTCACCCAGTCAAAGAAATCAATTAGATTTGTCTGACATGACCTTCCTGCTGTAAATCCATGGTGCTTTGGGTCCTGTGCCCCGCTGGCCTCTAGGTACTCAACAATTTTTTCTTTCAGAAGTGATTCCATCATCTTCCCTACCACTGAGGTCAAACTTACAGGTCTGTAGTTTCCTGCTTCTGCCTTGCTCCCACTTTTGTGAAGGGGAATCACATCTGTTCTCCTCCAGTCCTCAGGTACCACCCCATCCTCCCATGATTTGTTAAAAAGTGTGGTCAGTGGTGTCACTAGGTCCTCCCTTAGTTCTTTTAGGATTCTTGGGTGAATCCCGTCAGGCCCCACTGCTTTGTCCACCTTGACTTTTAGGAGTTCTTTCAGGACTCTTTCTTCTGTAAATGGACTTGCATCAACCCCCCTACCCAGAGTGCATTTATTGTCTGGTTTAGGTAACTCCTCCTCATCTTCTTTTGTGAATACTGAGAAAAAGTATTCATTCAATATCGCTACCTTTTCACTGTCTCCCTCTGCCCACCTCCCCTCTCCTTTATTAATCTTCACTATTCCTCCCTTAACCATTCTATGCTCACTAATGTACATATAAAAGGTTTTATCCCCCTTCTTGACTGAGTTGGCTATTTTTTCCTCGGTTTGGGCCTTTGCTATTCTGACTGCCTTCCCCACTTCTTTCTGCTTTAATTGATACAGTTCCCTGTCATGCTCCTTCTGTGATTCCTTATACTTTTTGAATGCAGCCTTTTTCTCCTTAACCTTCCCTGCCACCTCTTTTGAGAACCATAGTGTTTTTTTGCTCTGCTTTGTTTTCTTTATTTGTTTCACACAAAGGCTTGTTGCCTCTATGATAGCAGTTTTGATTTTTCTCCATTGTTCTTCCACCCCTCCTTTTTGGCCATTTGCTAGTGCATTCCTCAGGTATTCACCCATTTTGCTAAAGGCGGCCCTTCTAAAGTCCAGTATCCTTGTTTTTGTATGGTTTGTCTCCATGGTTGTGCTTATTGTGAAGCACACTGTGCAGTGGTCACTTGTTCCCAGATGTCTACTGACTTCTAAATTTGTGATCCTCTCTCTCCATTTGAGAGTACCAGGTCTAGTATTGCTCCCTCCCGAGTGGGTTCCAACACTAGCTGTCTAAGGCCTGCCCCCGCAGGGCATCGAGAATGACCCTGTTTTGGATGTGGCTGCACATCGTCATACAGTTAACATCTGACATATTCAGGTCCCCCATCAACAGTATCTACCCTTTTTCAGCCATTTTGAGAATGTCCTCCATCATTTTCTTGTCCGTTTCCTTCCCTTGAGACAGGGGTCTGTATACAACCCCTGTGCGGATTGTGATGCCATTCCCTGTCTCCAAGGTGACCCACAGTGCCTCTTGTCCTCCCCCTTTACTTTTTAGTTCTGTAGCTTTGATTCCTTCCCTTATGTATAGAGCTACTCCACCTCCTCTTTTACCCTCCCTGTCCCTTCTGTAGACTGTGTACCCCGATATGTTGACATCCTAGTCATGGTTCTCCATGTACCATGTTTCCGTGACTGCCACAATATCCAATTTTTCATCTTCCATCAGGGCTATTATCTCAGGAAGCTTGTTTCCCAGACTACGGGCATTGGTACTCATTGCCCTCCATTTAATGTTGGCTTTATCCTTCCCCCCCCATCCCTGCTCTTATTGCCCTTGTCTATTTTTCCATTTACCCCTGTTCTGCCCTCTGTTGAGCTCTGTGCCTCAGTGTTTACCTTACTACCTGCCATGTTTTGTGGGGGGAGGCTTGAAATTTCCTGCCTCATATCAGCACCTCCCCCCTTGGCTAGTTTAAAAGCTTTCCACGTCAGGAATAACATACAAGGAAACAACAGTGAGATAACAGGAAACAATTCTTGTACAACAGTGCTATTGAAAGAGGTCAAGTGTAGGAAGAGTAAGGTGTAGAGGAGGAGGAGGAGAAATGTAGGCAGTTAACAGAGGCAGTTATAACAAAATGGAGAACACATCAAGGACGCATGTGCCCATCAGGAGTGGGTCCGGTCAGGCGCCCCAGGGGTGACAAAGAACAGGGATGGGGGGGAGGATGTAGATGCAGCCGGAGACATTTGTCGAGAAATAAATGGGAAAGAGTGATAGCAGAGAAGAGGGGACAGGGTGGGGGGAGGAATAACTGCAACAATGGGGCAAGGAGAGACTAATGAGGCAGTATGAAGACCTGTGATTAGAGGTGGCGCCTCAAGAGCTGGGGGGAGGTGGACTGGGGGGGGGTGCCCAGGGGTTTAGCAGTATATAAGTTAGGACTACAGCTGTGTAGGTCATGAGCTAGGAGAGGCAGTCACAGGAGCTAGAGGCAGTAAGATGGGCCCGGAGCTTGGTTTTGAACAGATCTAGTGTTGTGGCTGAGGAGATGGTGTGGCTGAGACCATTTAGCCATAGAGGAGCCCTGTAGGCAAAGGAGTGTTGGCCCTGCATTGTAAGATAGCGAGGAACTTGTAGATGCTGGGTTGTTGAGCTCCTGGTATTCTGCTTAGTGTTTTGATGTAATAAGGCAGCAACACCAGGAGGTGTTAGGCCAGGGTTGATTTTTCCCACCATAGTACAGGTGAGATACTTTACACGATTGGAGAGCTGGAGCCATCCGGTTTGTGCATAGAGGGCACAGGTGTGGGTGAGACGGTGGGCACGAGATGTGAGTCGGCAAGCCTTGTTTAGGGCAGTTGTTATACGTCGGAGTGTGGATGTCGAGGAAGAGCCATAGATAATGAGGCCATAATCAATAAATGACACCACCGAGCTCTGGACGGCAATCTTCAGGGCCTCTGGAGTGAGATGTTGCCAATGCTTGTAGAGCAATCCAAGGCATGTATTGGCAGCTTTGGCCACGCTGTCAATGTAAGCAGAGTAGGAGAGACTGGGGTCAAGCAAAATCCCTAGATATTTGAAGGAGTATATTTGTTTGAGGACAGACCCGTTTGGTGAAGATGGCGAGGGGGGTGATGCTTGTGACGGTTATGTGAACTACAGAAAAGCGAGGACTTGGTTTTCTTGTGATTTAGGACAAGTTTTTGATTGGAAAACCCGGTTTCAATGGCACTGAATCCTAGTTGTAGGCTGAGTTGGAGTGGTGAAGGGTCCTTGTTCGTGGAGAAGACAACAATATCATCCGTGTGCAGGATGATTTGTTCCCAGCAGGATTGTGGTAGTGAGTTTAAAAACAGGCTGAAACGGAGTGGGCCCAGTATGGACCCCTGAGGGACTCCAGAGTCGACAGGCAAGGTATGTGAGAGAGCACTGGCAATTTTTACTCTTTGTGAGCGGTTTTCAAGGTAGCTTCTGAACCAGTGGGCTGAGACAGGTGCAAGGCCGGCAACAAGTAGTTGGTCAAACAGTAGCCAATGATGAACCATGTCGAATGCCTTCAATAATTTGATGAAGACAGCCCCAGTGAGAAGACCCTTATCTAGGGAGCTATGCACTTTGCGGGTAAATTCAAGTAGGGCAGTGGTGGTACTATGCCCTTTTCTAAAACCGTGCTGTTGAGTGCACAGAATATTGTATTTGTCCAAATAGTTAGTGAGCTGGTCTGCAACAATACGGTCAAGGGCCTTGGAGAGTGGTGGCAATATGGAGATCGGGCGATAGTTTGAGTGGCTGGTCTTATCCCCACTTTTGTGGACTGGGGTCACTGTGGCAGTTTTCAAAATTTCTGGGAATGTACTGCTGTTGAGGCAGAGGTTAAGAATTTTAGTTAGTGGACAAAGGACCTCATCAAGTGTAAGTGATAGTAGCTTAAGGTCTAGGGTGTCACTGCTGGTTCTGGATTTAGAAATGGCTGAGTCAATGTGGCGGCGAGCTTCACTCATCTTAATCTCCCTGAAGTAGAAACGTGGTTGGTTTGACAGAGCACAGTGGGTGTCACTGACTGTGAAGTAATCAGGCGGGAGAACAGAACTAAGGTCAGTAAAAGCCATGTTGAAAGTGTTAGCAATGACCATAGGATCAAGGGTAGTGGACCCTTCTACAATTAACATGGCCAGAGGGAACTCTGATTGTTTCCCAGTGATGTCCTTGATAATGTCCCAGAAGGCACGGCCATTACTCCAGGTGTTGGTGAGGACGTCCTTATAATATTAACTTTTCGTGAGACGAATGGATTTTGTGCTGGCATTATGGGCATGTTTGTATTTCTGGATGTCAGGTTGTTTGCCCGTGGCTTTAGCCACCGCCCACAGGTGGTCCCTAGATTTCAGCTGTGAAGAGCTCCGCAGTTATCCAGGGGTTACAGATGGTTTTTGCTTTCCATTTTTTAGCAGGAGCAAAGAGGTCACATGCCTTGTTGAAGGTGGTAATGAAGTAGTCGAGGGCTATGTTAACATCCGTCACATTGTAAATGGGCACCAGTCTTGCAGGGATAGGTGCTGTTTGAGATGGATTAGTTTACCATGTGGAAGGTCTCTGCTAATAATGATTATAAGGGGTGGCTTTAGAAATGTATTAAACCATTCACATATAACCGGGGAGTGGTCACTGAGTGAGTCCGGGAGAATGGACGTATGAGTGATCCTGGAAGGGTGACATGAAATTATGATTTTATGAAGAACTCGGATGTGGAAATTATAGGCTGAACTCTTCTTTTATTAGCCCACAGCAGCAAAGAGAAAGAATAAACACGTTACAGCCATATCGATCTGACCAACTCTGGTCCCAACAGCAGTATCCTAAGTACAACAGCCCCCAAAGTCCTTAGCAGCTCCCACAGTCCACAGCTTCATGCCGCATCCTGAGCCCTATTAAGAACTCAAAGCCTGCCAAAATCACCTTCCACTTTGCCAACTTGCTTTAACCGTTCTCCGTTTTGAAACTCCAGAGGTCATATGCAACTTGTCAAACTTCAAACCAGAATAGGAATTTCTGACCATTCTTCCTCTGTCCATTCTCTTGGGCTGTCCTTCACACCAGACCTATTGGAAAATAAACACAGGAAGGGTGAGGCGGGACTATACTCTCCGCCTCAGAGTCCTTCATAAAATCATAATTTTCTGTCAAGCTATGCTCTTAGAAAATTACTATTTTATATCCGGACTCTGAGGCTCCTATTATAAGCTTGTTCAAAGCCCTTCTTAAAATCATACCTGCAATATCTTGACCCAGTGGCTTGTGATAGAACGTCCTGAACAGTACATCTTTGACCAGTCTGATGTCTTCAGGATATCCTCAAGATGAATTCCCCACCAAAGAGCTAGCCTGACATTGCCCCATGGGTGGAGTGAGCTCCAAGTTGTGTCAGATCTATGCCTGCTTCCTCAATAATCCCACATATCCACTGGGTTATGGTGGCTGCTGACACCGGATTGTGCAGTTTTGCCAGAGCAATAAGGAGTTGTTCCTGGCCCTGGGAATGCCAGTCTGTCATTTTTTCTGTACAAGAAAGGATGCACCTGACCAGACATAGTTTGGGCTCCTGTTCGAACCTAAGGAAGGACACACCTGAGGTGGCTGTCTTAGTACGGCTGGAAATCTCGAAGTGAACTCCATCCACTGTTTGAGGCATTCGGGACACTTTGAGGGCTCTGATGTCCAATATTCTCTTGATAAACATCAAACAGAGTGGCACTGCCAGTTTACTGGACAACTGTTTCATGTGGAGGTCTTCGTTCTCAGCCCAATCCTGGAACAGTAGAAAAAAACCTTGCCACCTCCCAAGTACATCTATACCTGGGTTGCAGAGGTCTTCCCCCTTTGATTACTTTCAAAAAAAAATTGACAGACTAACAGGGTTTGACCTACAAACCTGCCTTCAAATGGGTCATAACCTGCCCAGATTGATGATCTCAGTATGTTAATGTACCAATAGGACTCACCTGTGGAGAAAGCATTATATAAGAATTCTATGACCTCTGTTACAGGTGCAGAAATTGGATCCAAGCGTCTTGACAGACACCAGCTAATCCAGCTGCCCCAGGTGGAGCTGTAAGCTTTTCTTGTGCCTCCAGCCCAAGACTGATGGAGAAGTTCAACAGCTCCATCCAAAAGACCCGAGACTACCCAGGAGCCCCTGAAAGAGTTCATACCGCTAATTGGAGGGGTCTTTCCTGGACTAGGGGGTGACAGCATCCTGTCGAGTCGAGCAGGAGATCATGCAGTTGGGGAAGGAGTAGCGGGATGTCAGAGTTCCAGGAGAACTGGGCACCATGGCTGGGCTTGCCAGATCAGGGTCTTCAGCACCACTGTCGTTCTCTGTTGTCCGATTTAGGTCAGCATCCTGCATATCATGGAAAAGGGGGGAAGGCGAATCCCCTTTCCCCCTCCCAATTTTGGGTAAACGCATCCGTGGTCTCTGCCTCCAGATCCGGTCTCCAACCAAAGAACCTGCAAAGCTGGCCATTTAGTCTCGATGCAAATAGGTCTATACTTGGGGAACCCTTTCTGAGGTGCATTTTCCAGAAAATCTTGGGGAGGAGATGGAAATTGTTGGAGTCTCGCAAGTGTCTCGAGCTCCAGTCTTGCCGCCCTGTTGGCCAGGCCCAGGATGTGGATTGCCTGAACCTTGATCAACTGCTGGAGGTAAAATTCCAAAAAGACCTTCACTACTGCAATCAACGGTAGGATCTGGTTCCCCCCAGGCAGCTGATGTACTTCACCGCTGCCACATTATCCATGTGAAGAATGACAGCAATCTCTGGCTTGTCCTTCGCAAAGCTATAGATGGCAAAGTTGGCTGCCATCAGCTCCAATACACTGATGTGAAGAGTGGCCTCCACTGGGGACCATTTGTCCCTGGTGCAGACTCCTTTACACAATGCTCCACAACCAAAGGAACCTGCATCAGAGTCTATTATTAATTCCAGGTGCGCGTCGAATATCACTCTTCCACTGCAGTTGTCCATTTGGCTCAACCACCAAATAAGTTCCGACCAAACTGGTCCGGGGAGGAGGAGCTTGGAATCAGATGATTCCACCTGTTTGAGGGAAAGGATTTTGAAATCTTGCAAGGTCCTATAGTGGAGAGAGGGGATGGGAAGATGACATAAACCAAGGATAATAGCAGTCATCATCCTGGCCAGATCTCTTAGGGAGGGGGCTATGGATTTCAAGAGTCTCTTTATCTCTCTTGTATTCTTCACCTTCTTGGAGGGAAGATGAAGAGAAGCAGAGCAAGAGTCCACTTCGAAGCCCAGAAAGGAGATGATCCAGACCGGGGTCAGAACTGACTTTTTTCCATTTATCACAAAGCCCAGGACCTCCTAGAGGAATGTGGTAAGGTGAAGGTGAAACAGGAGCTGAGCTCAAACCTGAGCCATAATTAACTAGCTAGATAATTAGCCTGATCCCCACAGCCCTGAGCCATGCAACTACCAGGTACAGTACCTTCGTGAAACAGCAGAGAGCTGAGGTTAATCTGAAAAGAAAACAGCTGAACTGCCACTTTTCCCCTTCCAGATGACCTCCACCAGCCCCTGTCTAGGGGGGTGAATAGGGGTCATGAGATAGGCACCTGTAAGGTCCAGACAGACCATCCAGGCCCCCACGAGTAGAGTGTCTCTTAAGAGATGGATCCCTTCCATCTTTAAAATGATGGTACACAGTGAACTAGTTCAAGCCCCTGACACTGATCACTGGGCATGATCCCCCCCCCCCCCGGTCCTTCTTTGGAACCAAGAAAATGGAGCCTGCCAGCACTAGATCTGTAGGCTTCGTATCCACCGAAGCAATAATCTGGGGCTTGTTGGAAACCTTGTTATTGTCCAGTCGGGCTGAAAGGGTGGCCCCATCCCTTCTGGACCTTGAAAAAAGTGGTCTCCTCCATCTGAAGGATGTCTACATTTTTCTCATAGAAACCTTCTTCCAGCTTTCTGAGTTCTTTCAGGAGCAGTTCACCAAAAAAGGCAACCCTCAGCCTCTGCCCCTGCATCCTTGTAAGTCAGCTCCGTGAAAATGGGGTGAAAACGGAGAGCTGACTTGTGCCTCTCTGCAGAGAGTGCAACATCAGTGCTGCCCAGGAAGCAAATAGCTCTCTGAATGATGTCCTGAAGATAGGTCGGGTCCAGGGGCTTGCTGTCATCCAGCGCCTTCTGAACCACATCCTCCCAACAGGGCTAAGGTACCCAACCAGGTCCAACAACTTATCCTGCACCATCCTAAGGCGCTTGTCTAGCCCCTTCTTGGGGTCTTTACTTCCTTTCCCCAAATACATCAAGAATGGTTTGTCAAGTCCGGTGTCAAAGCTATCTTATGAGGGAGGGATGGTCTGGGCAGTCTCACTGGAGCCTGCAACACTCCTACTATCTAGTGTTTTTTGCAGTCTTGCTACCAAGTACTTCAACACCTTGGATAGAGGAACCCATTCTAAGGGAGAGTCACCCGGACCATCCGTATCGAATGGCTGTCTGTCCATCCCGAAGTGAGACACTCCATCGGTGTGTTCACTGGGGGTGACTGGAAACTCGGGGCTGTCTCCAACCACCAACTGCGTGGTAGGGACATGTCCGAAGTGGGCATCTGAATCAGAGACCCCCCCCCTTCCATGGAAGAACTGACATCAGAGAGCAGAAGGGAAGAAGAACCAGGCTGGGGGGGGGCAGGGTGGTTTGGAGCTGTGCCCCATCAGCATTCTCTACCCAGAATTCTTATTCCCACCGGGTTCGGGGTCAAGTCTGCCTCCTTCCAAGCTACAGTTGCTTCTAAATCCCACTCTACACTCATGGACCGAGGTACTTCTGGACTTCAATCGAGTCCATCTCCTCCCTTTCAAGGACCTCCTCCTAGACTGTTGCCTTGGGATACTAGCTCTGCCTCTTTCTGTGGTGGGGTTGGTCTCTGCCTTTTTTTAATCTAGGGATTATCTTGCTGTCCCCATCTCTCTTATGGCCAATAGATTATTTTTTCCCCACTGAGAATGCCCTTTTACGGTGACTGAGGAAGTGTTTTAACTTTTTTCCTGAGGTACTTTTCTTGGATGGCAGTTGGTTCCGTATCATTACCAGAGTTAATATCAGTCAGACTGGGGGGGTGGGGGATCCACCCCCTGAACCTCCAACAATAAAGATCTCACCCCGAGATCAGCCTAGGTTCAAAGTTGCTTGGGACGCACTTCCCACATCAACCAAGCCACCAAATGCAAAATTTAACAGTTTGTCTAATCCACTGCTCAACTGCCGAAGGCCTCGAATGGCTGCAAGTGTGCCATTTCTTGTTCGCGCTATTTGCGGCAAAGAAGAGGGTGATATTGGCAGGCTTAGAGCTCTTGTAGGGCTCAGGACATGACGTGAAGCTATGGTCTGCAGGAGCCGCTAAGGACTATGGGGATTGTGGTGCTTAGGATACTGCTGTTAGGACAACAGCTGGTCAGATCGATATGGCTGTAACATGTTTATTCTTTCTTTGCTGCTTTGGGCTAGTAAAAAAAAGAGTGCAGCCTATAACGGAAGTCGTCAAGTACGGATATAAAATTGTGGTAACCTACATTCACATCTTCAGAGCACATCATCGACTATGGGCAGACCCAAACTACTTCAGTTTCCTGCCATCAGTAAACAGCGTTCTAAACATCCCCTTACAGGACTGTGGCCATCCCCACCAATCATGCACAGGCAGAGGGAGCAAAGCAAACCCCTCCCACCACATAGCAAGTGGCGGCATAGGATTAAAATGGCAAACTCAACAAGCCCTGTGGCATGGTAGGTTGAGGCATCCGTGCCTCCCTGCTGCCACACCCGACCAGAGTTCGAGAATGGACTCGAGTCACTCAGGAGACGGAAGCTTAAGTGTCTGCAGGACAGCTCTCTTCCCTCGTGGGGAGTATTCCATGACTCACCACCCGACTGCCACTTGGAGGAATCCTGGCATCACATGCAAAGTCCTGTAATTCAGGGAAAGTCTGGCGAATGGAGTGCTGAGAGCGCCTCTGCGGAGGTGGAGCATGCACACCTGCTCACTGCAGGTCCAGCCATGCCTGGGAAGAAAATTAGGTGGCAAACATGGAGGATGGGCTCGGGGGAGGGGGCAGAGACTCAGGACAACTGTAAGCTATGAGGATGGGCTAAGATAGCCAATCAGCCTGCCAGTGGAGACATAAACCTTTATAGAAAACAAAATGGTAAACTCAGTATGTAGTCCCATGCCAAGAGCTGAAAAGAAAGGGTCCGCTGTACCAAAAGGATGAGGGTGGGAAGTTTATGGCTCTATGGAAATGCTTTCAAAGATCTGCAGTTGTTGGTAACAAATCATGTACAAGCTGAGTTGTGTCTAAATTCTATGTTTTCTAAATTCTTTTCAGAGATGTCAGCAGCTTTTTAATATCATTACAGTCTTATATTTAGGTGTAACACATCATTGAAGATTCCTTTTCCCCTCCACTCTCTATCTGCTCAGTCGTGCCCCAGGGGTCTGCCCGTTGCCCTGTACTCTTCTCCACTCACTCCTGCAGCTGCCCACAATACTGGGCTCTGGGCTGTTGCCTGCCTCACTCCATTCTCTGCTCTTCCTTCGCCCTGCACCTTTATTAGTGCAGCTCCCTCTTTCACCCTCCTAAATTGCAATCTTCACTCCCACCATAAATCCTATATTGCAGCTTGCACTGCGTTCTACCTCAGCATTTTATTCATTGTAGGGTACCTCCTTACACAGAATTGTTTACTACTAATATTGGTGCTTATTACCTTTATTTGTATTATTTGTGTTGGATGCACTTCTGTACCTCATTATTTGTACTGTATTTATCCCTCTCCCCCCACCCCTAGGACGCATCCGGAAATGAGCCGATACCAGCTCAGTATGTCTTTCCTGGTAAAAGTTTTGAAATAGGCTCCCTGTTCTGCCCACCTTCCACACCCTGGATGAGACACTGCTTGAGGACACCTCCTCTTTTAGATACCTGGGGGGTTGGCTAGACCAACACCTCACCTTTTCTGGTCACATCGATACCATCCTGAAAAAGCTGTGTCCCAAGCTAGGCGCATTATACAGGAACTGTAATTGCATTCCACTTACGGCCAAGTGTGAGACTGTCCAAAAGATGATTCTCCCTATTTTTGACTACTGTGATGTAGTCTACAGTGCCGCTCCCAAATCCACCTTATCCAGATTGGATCCCCTTTTCAACTCTTTCTGCCACTTTGCCCTGGACTCTCCTGCATGTACTCATCACTGTGACCTCTATCACTCGTTGTCTTTCCCTTCGCTTGCTAATACGCGCCTCTCCCACTGGGCCAAACTCATCTCTAAATACTGGCTAGGCTCTCTTCCTCCACTCTTATCCTCCTCCCTCACTACCCCTTCCCCTTCAGCTCACTCCTAAAGATCCTGACTCACGCATCTTTCTGATCCCCCACTGTTCTACCCTTGCTGGTCAGTCTGCTTTCATATATCGCTTCCCTAAAATCTGGAATGCCCTTCCCCAACAAATCTGACACTCCTCTTCCCCATATTCCCTCTCCTCTGCCCTGCATAACTACCTCTCCTCTAACTGTACTTGCTACCATTAACCATAACCCTGCCCCTCTCCCACATTGTCTCATCTTGCCTCTAGCCTGGACCGCATCAAAAGTCTTTCGTCCCAACAGCATTTGTGCGCAACAAATCTGCACTGCTTTCGCTCAATTAATTTATCTGCCCTCCTTGTAAAATGATTTAACCCTGTAGTCTTGCCTTTGCTGTATTTCACATATTGTCCATATGCAAGCTTGATCTCAATATGGTTTGTTGTATGTCTGTCTGATGGTCTGTATTTTCCCCTTGTTCCCCTTCCCCAGGTCGCACCAGGAGACAAGCAACTTGTCGTTCACTGTGCCTTCCTGGTGAAACATATCAATAAATAAAATAAAAATAAATAGATCTATGCTAATTTTGCTTACAAGGGATGTCTCATGAAATGCAACATCCTGCGAGTCCTTGGACTGCAGCTTTCAGGAATTAAGAAAGTAGACAGATTCGGCAGGACATTTGCAATGTTCGGTTTTGGAAGCTATGGGTTAACAGCCTCCTTACCTAACTCCTGTCTCACCTTCTCTCCTGCCCCCCTTACCTCATGCACTTACCCTACCCCTCGTGGTCTAGCACTTAACCTCGAGACATGCTCACCTCTGTGGAAGGCTACTGTGACTGCTGCAGTGTACCACCCACATATTACTGTTGCACTCCACCTAGGCCCATGGCTCAGCACGGCTCTTAATTATTCGTATATATTATGCACTGTATACCTGCATCATCTATGCTCCTCACGTACTGTATGTGGATGCCTCTTACATGGATGCACTTTTTACTATGTTACATATTCCTTGACCATGCTTAAATGCATGTATTGTATTGTATTTTACTGCACCTCTTTACTACTGCATTTAATCACACCTCTGTATTGCTGTATGAGGTCACTGATATTACCGTACTTCCCACTACCCCTTCCCCCAGAACGTACCGTGAGACAAGCACTAAGTTGCTCAGTGTATCTTTCCTGGTGAAACAATTCAATAAATAAATAAAACAGCAACCCTGAGCTTCCAGCAGAACCACAGTATACTTATTACAGTGACCATAACCTGCAATAAATAATCCTGCAATACTGCACTTCTCACCACAGGGTACCTGGAAACTTATCTGAAGGGAGGAAGAACATGGAACACGAGGTCTACGCACTGAAGATAGCAGAGGTAGGCAGCCCCATGCACATTGGTTGCACACTGGGCTGTGATCTGGGAGACTTGGCACAGTGAAGGACCACAGACTGGTTTCCAAGAATCTGGGCTGGTGTAGCAAAGTTTTTAGCTGGCAACTGTTCTAAAGAGTGTGCCACCCACTTGCAGATATTTAAGATTCCCATATAAATTCTTAGGAGTCACTTCCTGGAAAAAGGAGGTACATTGTTTGGAAATATTATGAATAAAAATTTCAATTGAAAAAACTGAGAAAATATGGTACATCTAAGGTTACCCTGTTTTACTTATCAAGAGTATTAAGCATAATTTAGGTGTCTCAGGAATCTTACTATGGGGTTAACAGAAGCTCTGGTTGGGGCAATATAGGTTTTGAAATTGGCGCTGAACCAACAGCCAAATGTTACTAGATTCTGCATTGGACCAGTAACATTTTCCTTTAACTATCTGCTGGATGAAATCAGTCTCTATCAATAAGTACGCAAATTGGGCCAGTGGAATATAAGTGGGGCCAGTGGGTTTTCTCAGTCACTAACCCTGGCTGCAAAAAAAAAAACTGCAATGTATTCCGGAAGTTGGAGTAAGTGGGTGGGACTTGCTTTCCACTCCAGTGTGTGCTATAACATTATAAAAGGAACAGGGCACTGTGCTGGAGAACGACAAAGACATACAGATGTTCTTTTATATCATCCTCATTATCTGACTCTACTTTCTTTTACTTTTTAAGACTACTATCCCAAGTTTGGAAACAATTAAGACTCACTATGCACACAGTGCCCCCACCTGTACCGCAGCAGCATGGGCGCCCTCTAGTAGCTCATTAGCACTGGACCTGCCACCTGAAGACGGATTGTTAGCTGCAGTGTGAGCCACTACGTGCCACTACCTGCACCAGTAGGCAGGTGAAAGTTCAAGGTGTAAGCTAGACAGGGCAAGCCTACCACGCCTGGAGCACATGAATATCTAGGAATTTTGCACACTGTACAATTCTGCAAAAACTAGCATCATACACTCTTTCCAAGAAAGGAACTACTGTAATACAAAACTACACCGAGTGAGAGTTAGCAGCACCAACTACTCTGCAGAATATGTACACAGCACTTGACCAGGGCTCCATTTAACTAATAGGTAACAGGGGTGGGCACTACATAGTGTCTGGGGGACTACCTTGTTGCACTGGTGTAGGACCTGGGAGCCATAACAGTCAAGAGGATAAGTAAGCATTAACGCACGACAGGGTGTGCTGATAATGTGGATTAACGCACACCTCGGGGGCGTTGTGAATCATGAGGGTGCAGCCCGAGTGCTCTCACAATCCCTGGGGTGTGCATTAATCCACATTATCAGCACACCCTGGAGTACAGTACTACACTTATAAACGTGAGCTATGTGTAAACAAAACAAAAAAAAAAAGGTGTTTTTTTTGCTGTTTAAACAGCAAAAAAAGGTACTGTATCTTGCCACTTTGCAAATGTCACAAATCCAGTACTGACAGGATGTGTGACATTTGTTCTGCATAATATACTGTCTGACACTTCACACTCCCCTTACCTTGTGCCCCCCCCGCAACACAGACATCCAACAGCATGGCTGTGCTGAGACTGCAGACATGCACATTTATGCTACTGTACCAATAAGGAAACTCCCTCTGGGTACCCATGTCATAAATCATGGTAAGCAGCAAGTGACCGAGGGCCAGCAGAATGCTGGTGTGCATTACTAGGAAGGTGATCAGCAGGGCAAGGGAAGTAATCCTGCCATTTCACAAGGCCCTGGTAAAGCTCATCTAGAGTACTGTGGCCAGTCCGGGGATGTTCAATGCAAAAAAGGGCACCGAGATAGTTGAGAAGGTGCAGTACAGAGCGATCATACTGATCAGGAGTTTGGTGGATGCTCCAGGTAGACTGTTCCCTTAAGACCTGGTCAGAGACCAGCTTCTCTTGCACTTATTTTTGTTCTTGGGTTCTACTATTTGGTGTAGATTTACTAGTCCAACACCACACCCCATGGATCAACACTCCAGCGAAATTTGAGGTTGAAGGAATGCTAGGGAAATCTGGATTGCAACCCAGATCTCCCGGATCACTGCCAGATCAGTTCATTCACGGACAGGAGGCATGAAGAGTGGCTGGTGGGCTGCTCTTAGCATGTTCTACCTTGAGAAAAGGAGGCAGATAGAACATGATCTCAGGCCGCCACATGCTGCGGTAGCGCCACCGTGGACGCTGGCGACCGGCTTCGGAACGAGCCCGGGAGCTGAAGGTTAGCTGGGAGAAGGCGAGCATCCTGGGACTGCTCGCCTCCAGGAGGAGGGGGACAAGGTTCGAGTTGATTGACCCCAGGCGGGAGGCCTGGGGTACAGCAAGAGCCTGACCAATACAGGAGGGGTGGGCATGCCAGACGTTGGCGGAGCTCCGCCTTGACGTCAGGGTGCATGACATGCCCAGAAAGAACAGGGGAAAAACACCTCCGTCGCTCCGGGTAGACGGAGCACCAGTACAGACCTCAATGATCCCCTGCCTGTCCCACACGGCGTCCCCGACAAAGTAATGTTATTTCGGGGTGCTTGGCCCCCACCTCATCCCCGCCTAGGGGGGTAGATCCAAGGCTACATGGGGGGACCGCCGTGGGGCTTCAGGCATGGAAGGAACCGAGGCAGATGCCATGCGCTCCCGAAGAAGCGGAGCGTAGGGGCAGGAAGGCGGAAAAACAGCAAGTTAAAAAAAAAAAAGAACATGATCTCAGTCTTCCGCGTACTGAAGGGTATAGACAAGACTGAACAAACAGAGGTATTGGATCTGGTGTCCTACAGCAGGATGTGGGGACATGCCCTGGATCTCAGAGGTGGTAAATTCAGGGGAAATGTTATGAGGCACTTCTCCCCCCCCAGGTGGTAAACCTATGGAACCCATCTAAAACACAAATTCAGGTACAAAAGCTCACCATGGAGAAATGAAGCATATGCCGGATCCAATATGGTTCAACCAAGAGAGCTCTGCATGCAAGTTTTCTTACGAAAGTGTAATATTATACTGGAACCTAGACTCCCTACAAAGGGCATGCCTCAAACAGCTGGTGCTGGAGCCAACACGGGAGAAAGCAATTCTGGACCTGGCACTAAACAATGGGAACAGAATTACAGATGTCAGGGTTGGTAAACACCTGGGGTCCAGTGACCTTCGCACAGTGTGGTTCGATGTAAAAACTACAACAGGGGCATGCCACACGAAGGCGAGGGTTCTGAACTTCAGGAAGGCAGACTTCAGTAGGATGGGGGTACATCTAAAGGAGACCTTGGATAAGGGAAAGAAACGGGGGGGGCGAGTCAAAGGACAGTTGGCAAATCTAAAAGGAACCATTGTGGAGCCAACAAACCTTTGTATTCGACAAAGACAAAAGGAAAAGAAAACCACTATCGTTCTTGCAGGAGGTAGCAAGAACAGTAAGAGCAAAAAAGTTAGCCATCAGGAAATATAAGGAGACTCAAAAGGAGGAGGACAGAGCAGAGTATTTAGAAAAGGGAGGCAGGGAAGGCAGACAGGGGCACAAGGGCAAGGACAGAGAAAAGTACAGCAAATGAAGTTAAAAAAAGGGACAAGACCTTCTATAGATACATTAGCAAGAAAAGGAGGACCAGAGGAGGGATTGTAAGGCTGAAAGGGGAGGAAGGGGTGGGAGTGGAAGGGGACCAGGATAAAGCATCAATCCTAAACAAACATTTCTGTTCAGTTTTCACAAAGGAAGAAAAAGTGGAGGGACTGCAGCGAAAAATCAGGAAGAGAGGGGAGGTGGACAACAGTCCATTCAAAGAGGAGAGAGTCCTAGAATAATTTACGAAACTGAGGGTGGATAAACCAATGGGACCGGATAAGATACACCCTAGAACAGAAGTTTGGGGGAGGTACTGGCAGCACCACTGGCAGCCCTGTTCAACAAGTCACTGGAAATGGGGGAGGTTCCGGAGGGCAGACGTGGTCCCTCTCCATAAAAGTGGGAGCAGGGAGGAGGCTGGAAACTATAGACCTGTCAGCCTAACCTCGGTGGTGGGCAAAATTATGGAATCTCTGCTAAAGGAAATAATAATAGAGCACCTGGAATTAAAAGAGCCCTAGACCCGAGGCAGCACGGATTCATGGCAGGAAAGTCTGATAGTTTTCTTTGACTGGGTCACTAGGGGCTTCGTGGTGTGAGTGGATTAGTGCGACCATCATCCGGTCGGCAAAGCACTGATTTTTCGTTTTCTCCCCCGACCACCCACCTCCCACACATATTGGTCTGGCACTGGGGCATCTTGGGGGCAGAAGCATTCAGCAGCGTGTCGAGGCTCCATGCCACCAAGAACGCTTTACCACAAAGCCACCACCAGGAGCTGCCTAGCAAGCAGTCTGGTACCGTCCCACCCCCCAAAGCGCCCAAAGGACGCTCTTGGCTCACTCCTCGCCAGTCTCCACTCCTAAAATCTGGGTTCAGGGCATGAACCCAGATCACCAGTGTGCCAAGCAAACTCCCATCGCTCAGCACCACAAAGCTGGCACATTTGGTTATCTTTAGGTCATCAAATATGATTACCCCAGGTCCCTTTCTTGATTGGTGGCAGTCAGTACCTCCCCATCTTGTAAAACTCTCTTGGACTTCTGTGCCCAAAATGCATGATTTTGCACTTCTTTGTATTGAATCTTAGCTGCCACACTCTCAACCACTCCTTGAGCATGTTTAGGTCCTTTTCATCCCCCCACCCCGAAGTCTAATTCTGTTGCAGATCTTCGTGTTATCTGCAAAGAGGCATACCTTCCCCTCCAGTCCCTCTGCAATGCTGCTTATGAAGGCATTAAAGAGGACTGGCCCCAGCATGGATCCCTGTGGCACCCAGCTGAC
This sequence comes from Neoceratodus forsteri, assembly GCA_016271365.2. Lineage (NCBI taxonomy): Eukaryota > Metazoa > Chordata > Ceratodontiformes > Ceratodontidae > Neoceratodus > Neoceratodus forsteri. Next base: position 487,253,244 of record CM057451.1, on the reverse strand, counting down.
CACCCCCCACTCCTCAGACTGAACGCCATTTACCACCACCCTCTGTGTCCTGTCACTCAACCAGTTTCTGACCCAGTTTACCACCTTGGGGCCCACTCCCAGGCTGCCCAACTTATTTATCAACCTCCTATGTGGAACAGTGTCGAAGACCTTGGTGAACTCTAGGTAGGCTACATCCACCGCCCCTCCCTGACCTACCTCCCTGGTCACCCAGTCAAATAAATCTATCAGATATTTGCTGACATAATCAGGTTCAGGAGCCTCAGTGCATCAGTTTGATATACAAATTGCCAGTGACAAGTACAGACTTTCCGTGATCTTGTCAACCAAAAGTTCAACTAAGCTTGACACTCTCACAGCCCAGCATAATGGCTTCACTACAGTCCCTACTGTGCCATTTCCTCAGCTGCTGCACAAATAATGACTCCCATGACCACACCAAATGAGCTAACCCTCATCCTGGAAATGTTGTCACATATCCGTCATGACACAGTCGAGTTGAAATTGGTGTCTGCCCAGACTAACTGGGATCTGGCTGCACTCGGCAGTAGGGTTGCTGCTACAGAAAAGAAACTGCAAACTGTGGAAGAAGCGGGTGACTCAGAGCAGGCACAATTGAGAGAACAAGATAGTCAAATAAAATACATATTCTCCGAAATAGATGACCTTGAAAATACAGCCTGCTGCAACAATGTGGTTTGTGGGCTTTCCTGAGGGAGCTGAGGGCTCAGACATGATAACCTTTCTGCCACATGCAATCCATACTACGCTTAACGCTCTACATTGCCCATCACAGGGTATTAAATAGCTGGTATAGCATAGCAAAACGCTACGCAAAACAAGGGGTAATGTTAACCATTTCCAAAAATGCATAGCAGTGGACTGCTAACCATTTTTCCAGCGAGTCTATGGCACAGTAGACAAAATTAATAAAATTATACATATTTTAAAATTTTGCTAACCATTCTGTGCTAAGTGCTATGCATTTTTACAGCTGATTTGCACTTTCACGCGTAAAACTGCTAATCAATACTGCCGGCTTATTTAACACCCATCATCACTGGCGCTTGAGAGGGCACATCGCTCCCTGGCCCCTAAGCCTCAGCCAGGAGCGCACCCAAGACCTGTTCAGTACAAATTCCTCCAATACCCGGTGAAGGAGAATATCCTCCGACTGGCAAGAGAAAGAGGTCCCCTGTAATTGGATGGCCAGACCATTCAAGTCTTTCAAGACTTCTCAAACTGTCATAGAGGAGATGGACCTACACAGGGGCTCACCGCAAGTTTGCATAGCTGGGGATACCTTATACATGGCGACATCCAGCCCTGCTCTGGGCACGGGGAATGGTAAATAGTATACTTTTCCACCATGAGAACAGGCAGATAACTTCACTGCTCAAACCTGGTCGGACAAAAACTTTTACAGACTCTCACACTAAAGCTGTTGGAACCCATACACCGCCCACGAATTAGATCTCTGCACCAGCCTCTCAGTACCCTCCCACTACCAGCTGTAGTCATTTGGGGAGAGGAGATCCATGGCAGCAAGTTTTTTCTCTATGTAATTTGCCCTTGTGTCCATCCCACGCATGCTTGAAGCTCCCCACAGTCTTTTCCCCCACTACCTCTTCTGTCAGCTGTTCCAGTTGTCCACCACCCTTTCCGTGAAGTATTTCCTTACATATCTCCTAAACTCCCCCCCCACCCAAGTTTAATTGCATGACCCCGTGTGCTAGTACCTTCCTTCCTCTGAATAAGACGCCCCACCTGCACCTTGTTCACCACTGTGAGGTACCTGTAGTTCTCAATCATGTCCCCTCTCGCACTCCTCTCCTCTAGGGAGTACCTGTTGAGACCCCCCCCATCTTTCTTTGTATGGCTTTTCATGCAACCCAATTGCCATTTTGGTTGCCCTCATCTGTACCACTTCTACCCTGACAATGTCCTTGTGGGGTGCAGCCTCCAGAACTGTACACAGTATCCCAGGTGGGGCTTCACCAGTATGTGATACAGCGGCACCACCATCTCCCTCCTCCTACTAGAAATCCCCCTCCCAATGCATCCCAAAATACCACTAGCCTTTCCTACTGCCTTATCACACTGACCAGCTACCTTGAGAACATGAGATATGATGACCCAACATTTCTTGCTTGGTGACGAAGGACCTCTCCACCATCTTATACACAGCTCCTGGTGCATAACTGCCCCACGTGCATAACCTTCCACTTTTGGGCATTGAAACCCAGCTGCCACACCCTAGACGGCTCCTCCAGTTTCCCCAGATCCCTTTGTATTCTCTCCACCACTTCCTGCGTGTCCACTCTGCATCATCCACATGTTCCCCTCCAACTCCTCAGCAATATCTCTTGTGAAGACGTTAAAGAGGACCGGTCCCCAACATTGATCCCTGTGGCACTCGGCTAGTCACTCTCCGTCCAACTAGTGCCTGCCATTTACAAACCACCATTTTCCCCCAATCCTTCAACCACTTTGATACCCAGTGTACCACTTCCTCCACCCAAAGTTGCCTAGTTTTATTTATTTATTATTATTTTGGAGTATACCTTTGAGCTAAAAGCTAGTTTGCAAGCGTTGCATTTCGATAGAAATTGTACAGCCATCAAAGCATAGCAGGAGAAACTGGAAACGTTACAAACTATCAAACAGGAGAAGCAGGGAAATATGTACAGTGTTTACAACGACTGCAAGTCATCGCCACATGACAGTGCTTTGTCAACACCATGCAAGGATCAGAACAGCGTTATAAACAGTATTTACACCATTAGCAAGCCATTTCAGTCTGGTCTTGTATTGCACAAGGCAACTTGTAACTGTTAACCAGAAGGCTGTATACTGCTAGGGTAAACTCAGCTTCTTAACTAGCCTCCTGTGCAGCACAGTGTCAAAGACCTTACTGAAGTTAAGACAGGCCATATCCACTACTCTTCCTTGTGACACCTCCCTAATAACCCAGTCAAAGAAATTTATGAGATTTATTTGACATGCCCGCCCCTCTGTGAAACCACGCTGCCGGTTGTATGGCAGCCCATTAGCCTCCATGTACTCCATGATCCTCTCCTTCAGTGGGGGCTCCATTAATTTCACCACCGCAGATGTGAGAGTGACCAACCTGTAGTAGTTAGCCTCCTCCATGCTGCTGCTTTTGTGCGGAGGGACCTCATTGGCCCTCCTCCAGTCCTCTGTAACTGCCCCCATCTCCAATGAGGTGCTGAATAGTGTTGCCAGGGGGGCAGTTAGCACCATGCTCAGTTTGGTTAGAACTTTCGGGTAAATCCCATCTGGCCCCATTGCCTTATTTTCCTTTAGGGATTCCACTACCTTCCAGACTCGCACTACTGAAATGAACTTGTGTCCACTCCCTCTTTCCCCTGGTGCTTGCTGTTACATGCTGGCCTGTCTCCCACCTTCTACTGTGAAGACCAAGCATAAAAACATAGAAACAGACATTGTCGGCAGATAAGGACCTCTTGGCCCATCTAGTTTGCCCTATATTCCCTACCTACTGTGCCACCACAGACTGTACTCGATCTCCGGTCTTCTTCCCCTTGCCCTACTTCTAAGGTTCCCTTGTGTCTAACCCATGCGTGCTTAAATCCTGTTATGATTTTAGCACCCACCACCTCTGCTGGGAAGCTGTTCACACATCCACCACCCTCTCCATGAAGAAGTATTTCCTCACATCTCCTCTGAACCCCCCCAGCTTCATAGTGTGTCCCCTTGTCCTGGATCATCTTTTTCTATGGAAAATGCTACCTTCCTGTACCTTATTAATACCTGTGAGGTATTTCAACATTTATCATATTCCTCCTTTTCTCTAGAGAGTACGTATTTAGTTCCTGGAGTCATTCCTAGTAGGACTTTTGATGCAGGCCCTGCACCATTTTGGTAGCCCTCCTTTGTACCACCTCCAAGCTATGTTCTTCCGGAGGTGGAGCCTCCAGAACTGGACATAGTAATCGAGGTGGGGTCCTAAAAGTGATTTATACAGGGGTAATACTACCTCCCTTTTTCTGTTGATGATGCCCCTATGTACTAGAGCATCCTGCTAGCCTTCCCCACTGCTTGGCTACATTCAGGTCATCAGAAATTATTACCCCTAAGTCCCTTTCATGTTTCATGGTTGCTAATACCTCCCCGCTCAAATCGGTATGCTGCCTCTGGGTTTCTGTGCCCCAAGTGCATGATTTTGCACTTTTCTGCACTGAAACCCAGCTGCCATTCCCTTGACCAATCTTCCAGCGTTTTCAGATCATCCCTCATTCTTTTCATCACCCCTTCCCCTCCCCCCTCCCGTGTGTCCACTATGTTGCAGATTTTTGTGTTATCCGCAAACAGGCATACTTTCCCCTCCAGCTTTTCCGCAATGTCTCTAATAAAGACACTGAAGAGGGCTGGACCTAGTGCTGACCCCTGTGGCACCCCGCTTGTCACCTGGCCTTCTCCAGAGTGGACCCCATTTATCACCATCCTCTGACTCCTATTGCTTAGTTAAATTCTTACCCATTTTACTACTTTTGGACCTACTCCTAGGTTGCCCAGCTTGCTCACCAGTCTTCTATGCGGAACAGTGTTGATGGCCTTACTGAAATCCAGGTAGGCCACATCTACCGCTCCTCAGTGATCCACTGGGCAGGAGTAAGCATTTAAAATTTCAACTCTCTCTTAATCTTCCTTTTCACAGTCCCCCCCCCCCCATTCTCACTATCCCTCCACTTGTCTTTCTCTTTTCACTCGTGTAACTGAAGGATTCGTCCCCTTTTTTGATCTCTTTAGCTATCCTTTCCTCTGTTTGTGCTTTAGCTGCCCTCGACCTCCTTCCTGCCTCCCTCTGCATTCAGATATACCTCCCTGTCTTCTTCCATCTGGGTCTCTTTGTACATCCTAAGTGTTGTTTTCTTCTCCTTTTCTGCCTTTGCCTCTTCCTTAGAGAACCATAGCAGCCACTTCCTCCTCCTTCCCGTGCTCACTTCCTTCAAACAGCATACAGCTGCCGTGGTTATTCCCTCCTTAATACTTCTCCACCGAGTCTCCCCTGACCATCCTCCATTCTAGATGTTTACTGAGGTAGCTTCCCATTTTTTTTTAAATCTGTCCTCCTGAAGTCCACGACCCTCATCTTACTGTGTTTTTTCTCCTGTGCCAATCTGTATGCCAAACCACACAGTACAGTGATCACTTCTACCCAGAGAACTACCCACTGTGATGTCTGCAATGCTGTCCCTCTTTGTAAATAGCAGGTCCAGCACTGACCCATCTCTAGTAGGTTCTGTAATCTGTTGCCTGAGAAATGCCCCTTGTACAAGTAGAGGTTGTGACCCTGCTTTTTGCTGTAACTGTGGCCAGAATGCCCTAGTCTACATCCGGCACATTAAAGTCCCCCAAAATCAATATTTCCACTTCTTGCTATTTTCCTAAAGGCTTCTCCCAATACTCTGTCCAGTTCCTCCCTCTGTGCTGGTGGTCTGTACAACACCCCCATGCAAATAAAAGCTGCTGAACGTATCTCTAGGCCGACCCATAGTACCTCCAGCCCTTCCTTATCCCATTAGTGTCCCAGTATCTCAGTGACATTTATCCCTTCCCTTACATATAAAAACAATCTCCCACCCTCCTGCCTTTCCTCCCTGACCTGTCCTTCCAGAGCATGGTGTAGTCTGGGATGGCCACTTCCCACCTGTGGTTGTCGGCACACCAGGGCTACATTATAGCCACCAAATCCAGGTTAGCCCCTCCATGATGATCTCCGGGTCTGGAATGTTATTATCCGGACTCCTTGCATTGGTGTACACGGCTCTTCATACCTTACACCCTTCCTGCTTTCTCCCCCGCCCCATACCTGTGTTGTTCCCTGAAGCTCCCACTGACCCCCCTCTTCCCTTGTTATCCTCCCTGTTACCTGTTCCCTTTACTCCTCTCTTTTTGCTCTACTAATAAAATAACTTTGCTTTATGTACTAGATTAGGCATTAAGAACACTGAATCTCTCTTTCAACCACAGATATTATTATCATTATCAGGAAATGTTTCAACAGTTGCTTGTAGTGTTGTAAATCCATGGGGCTTGGGTCCTGGCCAAGAATTCATTCTTTGTATTACATATTCTTTGTTTATCTTATTTTTTATGATGTAACCCCCCTGCAAATGGGGGTTCCCGAAAGTCTTCCAGGAGCTTGCCTGAATGCTCCAAGCCTGGATGGTGTTTGGCGTCCAAGCTGCTTAAATGTGGTTGCAAGTCAGTGCTATTTGAGCCTCCACGTACTGTCTCTTTAAGAGCTGTCTGCTTGCAGACTTAAATAGTTTGCATGGGGGGACTGTGTATTTAATGCTCGAATCCCGCCCGAGCTGCGGAGTAATCGCTCCATTTTGCGTTCGCTGAAGGGGCAAAGGGAGCCCATCTGAAAGCTGTAACTGTTTGCCTGTAATCATTTAAAGCATTAGCAAAATTGTAGTTTGTCTAACCTGCCTTTATTGCAGCTGGGACTCTGTGTGTGTGTTACCCCTCCATTTTGGACCTAAACTGCTGTGCTGGGCTAAGCCAACTGGGTTAAGGGAGCCCTACAATGGAGCCTTTGGACGAATCAGAACTTGGACTCTTAATTTAAGCCAGCAACAAGGGGATTGTATGGGCAGTGACTCTGGGAAATGTAGTTTTGACCTTGGCGCCTTTTTCCACCAACAGAGGGAGTCTTACTGTGTGACAGCCGAACCAGCCAATAAAGAATAGTGTGGAGCTAAAGGAAATGCCCTGCTCTGTGACTGGAAAGATCAGATCAGATCAGTTGTGACAGTGAAGAGAGAAGGAGCTGTGTGCTTCTGCAGTGTATAGTTTCGCGCGGGAAGCGCGTGTGAGGCCCTGAGTTTCGGTCTGCAGCCTTTGTGAGTGCCAGTTTGGACTGAATCAGCGTTGTGAGGAGAAAGAAGTACTAGAAGTGTAGAAACCAGGCTAACCCTGTAGAAGACTGGAGAAACTTCTGAATGGCGCTCGGTCTGTCAGGAACTGAAGCTGCTGTGTGTTCTCCCAGGTATCTTGCAGTAACTGCGGTCGGGATCGAGGAGCAGCCTGTCTGGTATAGTACTTTCCTTTTACATATACTGTAAATGTGCGTACTGCTTGTGGGGAATCGCTATTTCAAATCCCCTGTACAGTAAATTGTGTGCTGAAGCTGGATGTAAACCCCAGCTTAATTCGGACTACATCTGCTTGCTAGCAACTGCAGTAGGGTCCAGTCACAAGGACCTTGTCCCCATGCCCTGTTCTCCTGGCAATCCAGAAGGACATTCTCCATCAGATCCTCAGCTTAGGTGTTGCAAGTACAAATCAGGGTATTCCCCTGCAACTTGTTTTCCAATCACAAGTGTGTCATCTAATTCTTGTTGTTTCACTGCTTCATGGACTGAGCCCTCCGGCTCCAGATTACAACTGGGTGTTGTGCATATCTTTTTTTCTACAGGGCCCTATCCATCTGCACCTGTCAGCCAACCCCGGACAATGGACCTGGCTAGCCCCCAACCTGGGTACCCAGAGTGCGACTTTTCAGCCCCTGTATGTGTGCACAGTACTGTGATTTAATGCCACTAATTAACCTGACTTCCCCCTCCCGTGTTACTGTCCCCTAAATAAATCAGACCTGTTGTTGTTATACTATTTACTGTCTGTGGTGTTGGTACTTATGGAAACAGTATTGCATTTTGCTGTGTACGTTGTTTAACTTTACTTTACAGGGGGTCCTAAGAGACGCGCTGCAGAATCAGTCTCGAGGGTAAGTGGTATCTATATGACTGAACAGTGTGTACACGTGGGCTATTGGGGCTGTAACTCCGGTGTACTGTGTGAGCCACTAGAGGGAATAAAAGGGGTCTCAATGTCCCAGAGGGCTGTGACCAAGCTAGTCTAACCACTACAAACCCTGACCTCTGGGTGGAGGCACCCGCCACAGGACCTAGGCCCCTCAACCTGTCCGTAGTCAAACACGCAAGGGTAGTAGCCCGTGGGATAGTGCCACCTAGGGGTTACAAAGAAACTCAACATTATTATAAAAATAAAAATCTGCATTTCTTGCAAACCCACCCATAGTACCATAAAGACCATACAGAAAAAAAAGGCACACAAAATAAATAAAATGCGTAAAGTCTGGCAAAGCTAAACAACAGTAGTAAGGAAAACCTAACTGATATGTTGTCAGTTTTTCCAAAATGCAGATGGGGGGGCAGTTCTAGCATCAACAGGCAACTGATTCCACAAATGTGGGGCTGCCACCCAGATCTCTCATATCACTATTCAAAAACAAGCAGACTACAGTGTGCCTAGTACCAAGATCTAGGAGCACAATTAGGAGCGCAGACAGTCAAAAAAGGTCCTGGAGATAAGCTGGTCCCAAACAGTTAAGGGCCTTATATGACTTGCTCATAGTTACACAGTGATTCAGCGGTTGGGTGGGACATGAAAACAAGTATGTTGTTTAAAAAACAAATGTTGCTCCCCCCCGATGCAACAGCTGTGTCACCAATGAAAGTAATCATGGTTAACACAAAAAAAAAAAAAAAAAAAAAACAGTTATTGTGGCACCCATCTCTAGCTCCAAGCCTGTGTTAAACCACGCTGCCTGCATTTAAGCCACTGCAGTATTTTTTTTTTTTTTTATTATTTTAAAATAAATCTATTTGGGGATGATTGACTCCGGGATAGCCCAATGGAGATGAAAAAAGTGTTGTTTTCAGTGGAGCCCATCTTTTTACCAGTTTTTACAGCTGGGTGGACTGAGGTACTGAGAGATGAAGTGACTTACTGAGGGTTACACAAGAATAACTGCTACTAGTGGGATTTGAACCTGGATACAACAATGTCTCTCAGGTCCAAGCTTTTGCTCAACTTACCTGCCCACTCCATCTATTCAAACCTAGGGATTAAATTGGGCAAGAGCCCACAGGAACTCCGTTCCACCACCTCCTAAAAAACTGTATAACAGTTCTACTACCTCTGTCATCTTTCTCCATTGACTATTATTGGATAGTTCTACCACCTGGAAAAAACAGGTCCACCACCTAGAAATCTAAATGTGAGAGTTCTCCCACCTAAACATGTCCAATTTAACCACTGCGGTCAAACCCGGACTCCAAAAATACATCTTGTTAAAAAATAAACTCTTTTGCTTATGGCATGTCACGTGACACTAGTTTAAACTGCAGTTTCCTCTTCTGTAAACCAAAGGGTAAAGAGAAAGAAAAACATGTTTTACACAAGTAACCAAGTGGCAGGCACTACCAGCTTACTCTTTGTGTCAACCAAATTGGGATGTGTAAAACAAAACGTAAATAAAAACGTGTTTACAGTTAATCAGTTCGCACAACACGCGTCCGACTCTCTCATGAGTTTTCTCATTCTAGTCCCGGTGCCTCCCCATCGGGGCTGAGGTGCCAACCCTGATAGGAGCACTGCATTTAAAGACAGACGGGGTAGGGGCTGAAGAATTGGCATGTAGGGGACACAAGTAGGGTTACAAGAAAGGATAGGAGAGGGACAAGATGGGGAAAAGCACCACAGATGAAGTTGGACAGGAGGTGACAGAGCAGGTGGGACCGGGTAGGGTAGGGTGCAATAAGATGAATGTCATGAGGGTGGGGGGGTGTCGGACCGGACAGCATGAAAAACAGGTCGGTATAGGGTATGGTTGGCAGGACTCGGGAGGACAGGCTGGGATCCAGCAGGGTAGGGTAGAGTGGGGCATGACAATTATATAGCAAGGGGGACTTGACGGACAGGCCAAGATAAAAAGGGATGCAGGAGGTACAGGACAGGGTAGGATGCAACAGCAAGGGAGTAGCCATGCCATAGCCCATAGGCCCAGGTCTTCATTTGGATTCAAACATTTTGAATAAATATGCCTTAACTTCACTGGCCAAAATGTGCCTCCAAACAGCATGCATCTATGTTTGTGCCTTCAGGTTCTGAAATCCTGGCTACTCCCGTGGCAATGTAGTGGGGGCAGAAGTTCAGGATGGATTGGGACCAAACAGGTACAGGATAAGACAAGGCAAGATGGGATGGGATGAGGATCATGACATGGAAGGACAGGGCAGAGGTATAGGAGGGTAAATGAAAAGGACAGGACAGGACATGGTCATTTTTTTTCTTTTTTTGTAGTCTTTGGTAACTGGGTAAGGCCCACTAGGCACAAGTGCAAATTTTCAGGAGCAACTGGGGAGCACTAGGGAGGTTAAATGACTTGCACAGAGTTACACAGTATGCAAGTGGAGGTTGTGGGAGTCAAACCCAGAAATGCTGAATGTACCAAGCTCATTCACAGCTTGTTACTGTAACCTCTACTGCCAGCCCCAAGATGGGACAGGACAAATACATAGTGAAGCTATGGGGTGCAGAACACGACAGGACAGAGTGGGACAAAACACAGCACAGTTGGACAAGATGGAACAATGCAGGATGGTACTGAGTCGCATGACAAGGTAGGATAAGGTAGGTATGTAGTGAAAGCAGAAGCACTGAAAGGGATGCGGTGAGGGCAGAGAGGATGGCAGGACAAGTCAAGGTGAGCCAGGAGAGTGTAGGATGGGACAGGTAAAGGACAGGGTAGGATGGAACAGATCAAAACAGTACAGGACAGAATGGTTCAAGACAGAATGGTGCAACACAAGGTAGCACAGGAGGATAACATGTGATAGGACAGTGTAAAATGGAAGGTGGTACATGACAGGGTAGGAAGGAAAACGTGTGCAGAGAAGGCGGGGAAGGTACAAAACACGGTAAGATTATTACAAATCATGTGATTTCAGCAAATCAGTACACAGAACCACTGTACCACTTATACTGTGTATAGCAATCTCTTGTGCATGAACATTAGCAGTGGAGCATTCCTTTCTCACCTGAAGGGGGGGGGGCCTTCATATTATCTTTTTCCTGTGCAGAAAGTTTAGTGATGTCATGTGACACACTTGGCTCCAGTGGTTCTCTGTAAGAGACACCCCATCCCCCAGAGGTTCAGAAAGTGGCTACTAGCGATTACCAGGTGGCAACCGACATTCATAGTATACATATACTTGGTTTCACAGATCCCAAACTTTGAAACAATTACTTCAGATCAGCCACAAATCTGTAATTTCAGTTTTAAGAGTAAAAAAAGAACAATTTAAAGAAAAACTTTAAAAAGGGAAAATCGACTTTCATTTTGACAGTAAAGTCAATTCTTGAAAAAGTATTGCCCTATAAAAGCAGATTTTTTTTTTTTTTATTATGGTATTTTCGTCATTGTAATTTGCTTTTTGTATCCACTTCCTGCATGTCGGGGGATTGCAGATACCCACTGTGTCAAGCATGTCACATGACATGCTACTACACCTGTCCTGAGGCAGCATACACAAGCTGCCACAGTGACACCTGATGATGACATCAGGGGCACGTACTGCAGTGCTGGAGCATAAAAGACAGTAAGCCAAGCATCAAAACAGCACTCTTCTACAGCACAGCAGTAAGGACTGAAATTGCTTGACCAGCCTCCTTTTGTGGTAAGTACTCTCACCGAGTCCCTGAATGAAATAAAAGTGAAAAATATTTATGATTTAATAGACATACACACTGTATTAACATAAATTTAATTTGCAAATCACTTATGTGAATTCTTTTTTTTTGTAACGCGTGACCACATCCTTTACAAAAGTCCTTTGTAATGCAGGATAACATCCTTTATGACGCTCATAGCCCTAGGAGTGAAACGTTGGATTTTATGTGACAGTAAAATGAATTGGTTCTATACCTCTCCGCCCCCGCTATAGTAACTCCGCCTGCCAAACTCCTAAACCAATCCTTTGCTGTCGCTGCCATCCTTTATGCATGGAAGCACGCCACTGTCATCCCTCTGCCAAAAGGAGGTGCCCCTACCTCCCCCTCTAACTACCGCCCTATCTCCCTCCTTCCAGCCCTAGCAAAACTACAAGAGCACCTTGTGCTCACCCAACTTACCTACTTCCTCATTGACTCCAAATTCTTCACGCCATTCCAGTCTGGCTTCAGGAAGGGACACTCCACCACCTCCTCCCTGATAGGCCTTACAGACACTATCCTGACAGGCATGGCCAGTGGACTGATCACCTCAGCCGTTTTTGTCGACCTTGCAAAAGCCTTCGACACCATCTCCCACCCCATACTGCTCTCGAATCTCGCTGAATCAGGCCTCTCTGTCGCAGCCACAAACTGGTTCAGATCATACCTCACTAATAGAACTCAGTCCGTTAGAGTCTCAGATGCGATCTCCATCCCCCTTCCCTTACCTACCAGTGTTCCACAGGGGTTGATTCTTGGTTCCATTCTGTTCTCTGTATTCCTAAACGACCTGCCACTCATCTGCTCTACTTCCTCAATCCACATGTATGCAGATGATACTGTACTCTACTCTACTACTCGGGCTACGCCCCGATGTGGTACAATCAAACCTCCAAGCTGACTTCAACAAGGTACAGCAATGGTTTAGCTCGCACCAGCTCTCCCTAAATGCAAAAAAAACTGTCACTATGACCTTCGGCACACGACAACGCCTGGCCAGACTCCCCTCCCTTACCTACTTCGCCACCCTGGATAGCCAAAAACTTGAAGATGTCTCCTTGTTCCGTTATTTGGGGGTCTGGCTGGACAGCCATCTCTCCTTCTCTGACCACATCAATGCTATCTCAAAAAAACAACACCCCATGCTCAGTGCACTATATAGGAACCACAGCAGCCTCTCTCCCAGAGTCCGACGTGAACTGGTCCTGAAGATGATACTGCCCTCCATCAACTACTGCGACACTGTATACAGTACAGCCCCTAAGTCCACCCTATCTAAAGTGGACACACTTTATGCCTTCTGCCGCTTTGCTCTCGATGCCTCTCCCCTCACCCACCACTGCGACCTCTACCAAGCCTTGGCACTACCGTCCCTCGAAAACCGCCGCATCTCTTACTGTGCTAAATTTGTCTCCAACCTATGGCTCATGTCCATCCCCTCCTACCTTGCCACCATGCTCACAGATGCCCTACCCCCTCCCATCATCTTAGATCCAGTGACTCCTGCCAACTTTCAGTCCCTAGGCGGAAGACCTCTGCCGGTCAAGCTGCCTTCTCACATCGGCTACCCAAGCTCTGGAACGCCCTCCCACCGCAAATTTGGCATTCCTCCTCTTCCTACTCTCTATCTACCGCCCTAGCAAACTTCCTTACTACAAATTGCTCCCGTCCCTGAACCTACCATGCCCTACTATCCCCTCCCCAATGCCTGACCAGCGGCCTTAGCCTTGCTACAGAAGCTGGCATATAACCCCAACCTTGCACTTATGTCCTGGGCCTATTTTGCCCTATGTACTGTGTATAACTGTGATATACGTCCTCTGTTGTTTACAGCTGTTACTACTGTGCTAATTTACCTTGTCTGCTGCTTCTTGTCACAACAATTTTTATCTGATACTGTAATATCCTAAGCATTCAATGTGCGCTGCTTGTATATCCATGCAATTGTGTATCCTTATGCTGCTTTTTATTTGCTTCTGTTAACTGTTCACTTGATAACCTGTGCATTACCATATCCTTGTGTACCCCCCCACCCCGGTTGCATTGGGAGACGAGCATCTTGTTGCTCGGTGTGCCTTTCCTGGTGAAACAATTGCAATAAATAAATAGCTGAATTATTGAAAATGAAAGCTGACATGAGTCATACACTGAAAGTTCTGCACTGTAATTACCTGTCCATCACTGACTGACTCTAGTGAATGATTAACTACAGGAGTTGTACAGGGGCACCACCAATTCTTCCTTCACTTAAATTTTGAAATTAAAAAAAAAGGTACAATTTATTTGAAATCACTGTAGCTAACTCCAGTGATTTATAATATGTTTACAGTATACGGTTAAGGTTTATTGTGTATGGAATTCAGTCACTCTCAGCTGTCGTAGGACAGTTCAAAGGTCACTAAAAGTACAATGATCCCACAACTTTTCATGACCTCTGAACTGCCCACATTCTTCATTACCTTTAGGAAGGTCGTTCTGAGGTGCACCTCCCTCCCCCTGCTCTTGCCCATTATTGCCCAGAGAGAGACAGAGTTACTTTTTTTTTGTTCGTTTTTAGCAGCGCACCACGTCTCAGTGGAGCTGGCAGCAGTTTGCCCTCAACATTATGGAGCCAACGAGGAAAGCATGCTAACAAAGAAACCGGCACATGAAGCAAGTATGTGAAAAAACAACCCAAAAAATGCAATAAACATCTCGTTACACAACCATTACAGGAGCCACCATAGCAACTCGAATTGGGCGTGTGGCTGGCTGATGAGCGGGCAGGGGACTGTGGACAGAAACACTTAACTCTGCATTTTTATTTTGTTTGTAACTACAGACTACATAAAACAATGTATAGGCAACTCTACACAACAAGGCATGTGTATACCATCTTGGGGTTAAGGCATCAGGGACCTCTCAGGCTTCGCTCTTAAGGTTTCTAGGATATCCTCTCAATCCCTTGATGGAAACACAGCCTTGTTGTGTATGGTTGCCCATCTACTGTTCTATATACAGGGACTTCGCAGGGTGTTTCTTGTGGTATAAGAGACTTATTGTTGCCATCCTCTCTCCCAAACCTCATACTTGAAGTCTCTTGTAACATTAGAGACATCCTGTGGAGGCTATTCAGCCACAGAAAGGATGTTGGACAGGGAAAGAAGGGACAAGCACTGCATGTACATAGTTTGTGTGGGTAATGGGGCAGGGTAGGACAGGACAACACAACACAGGGTAACATGGAACATGTGTGCATGACAGAATAGGATTGGATGGCTATGTACTGTGGGCAGGGGGTGCAGGACAAGACATCACAGGGTAGGGTGGAACAGGGTGTCTGACAGAACAGACCTGAATACGTATGCTGTGAGGGCAGGGAAGTGCAGGACGAGATGGGGGGCAGAGGAAAAAATGGAGCAGGATGGGTATTTCGGTATGGGTAAAATCCAGACTGCCAGACCAGACCCAAAACAGTAAAAAGCAGATGAGCTGGTCAAGCTGGACCAGCTGCAACTTGCGTGGTCTGGCTGTTCCGGCAGCACCAGTCAGTCCACTTGTTATCATTTCAGTCCATCTGTTCTAGTTGGTCCAGATTTCATGTAGGATGATGGGTATGGTTGAAATATGGACTGTCAGACTTGGACCAGATCAAAACGTTAAAAGATCAGGTCTGGCGATCCTGACTCACCCATACCCTCACCCTAGATCAATTCCAGACCGTATGGAACAAAGTAATGAAAAACAGACCAACTGATCCAGCTGCACTGTGCAAGTTGCGTCCAGTCTGGCCTGTTCGGCCAGTCCAGTTTTTATCCTTTTGTGTCCGGTCCCTCTCTCTCTCTCTGGATTTTACCAAGTACCAGGGTATTCAGTGGGGTAAGGAGGTGTAGGGCAGAACATGTCAGGTATGTAGTGAAGGTGTGGGTGCAGGACAAGGTAGAATGGCACATGGTGTAAAGAACACTACAGATTAAGTATGTAGTGAGGACGAGGGGTGCAGGATAGGGCATGGTGGAACACGACAGGAATGTTGTGAAGGGACGCAGGGCAGGGTGTGATGGAACACGACAGATGTATTGTGAAGTGGTGCAGGGAGGGCACGATAGCACACAACAGATATGTTGTGAGGGGGGGGTGCGGGAGAGGGCATGATGGAATAGGTCACACATGTAGTGAGTGGAGCTGCAGTGCAGATCAGGCGGGACCAAGTAAAATGGTACAGGACAAGATAAAGCGGGACGGCTCACAATTTCCTAGGAGAGCCGCATCCCCCACGGAACCCACTAGACAAGTTCATCGCAAGGGGGGCGGTGGGATGACAACACAAGAATTCCACCACGAGCATCACCGTCTCTTAGCCCTTACCTGAGCTCGCAGAAGCAAACAGGACCACACGGCGTAACCCTCGGGGCAGCGGGGGATCGGAGACGACGGGAGCCCGGGCCTGCGGTCACCACACCGGCGCTGCGCGGGGCGACTCTCGCCCGCATGAGTCTCGAGCAGGAGGATGCTGAGGATGCAGCAACGGTGCAAACAGCTACAACAACCGTACACACTATCTATACAGTATTGCAATACACGCACACGCACACACACGTACCAAGCGAACACACCCCCCAATCTGAAAGCAAAACAGAGAATACTGGTTCCGCCCCCCTCTCAGCCACACCCCTTCATGATTATTCATCTTTCAAGCACGTTTCCTCAAGGCCTCGCCCGGAACTCAGCTGGCTCTGCAATTGGATAACTACCCAGCCCCATCTACAGCTGTCCCGCCCGCCGGCCCTACATGCGCTTCCGGATTAGGAATAAATTAATTGGTAGACCGTTCGGAAGTCTCCATAGAATGGCCTATGATTGGAAGTCTCTGGGTCCGCGGGTTGGGGGCGGAGATTGCAGTAATTTATTTTGCAAGGGAGCTGGGGAAGATATTGCATGCTGGTATTTCATTTGTGGCTGGCTGGTGATCCTGAAGGCTCCTCCTAGAATGAAAGACTTTACGTTGTGTTTGTTGGGATCCCCATGACGGGACGGGTCACCTTACCTCTCAACTGATTTGAATATCACGTAACGCTATGATTGTTGCCACCCTCAAATTTATCATTGTTCTGGGAAGGTTTAGTGATGTTCTTTGTAACGTTAGAGCTTTTTAAACACAGAAACTAATTGGAGCGAAACACTCCTTAACGTTAAGCTGATGTGGCCCACTATTTTTTTATATATTCTTTAAAATGAAGTGTTACACATTCTATCCATTTGTTCTTAATTTTGAAGGCCAGTGCTATGAATTTTAATGCAGAAAGGTTGCGAGGTATGTACTATGCGGGTCAATACAGTCTGCAGATCCGGCTAGCCAGCCAGTGCCCTTTCGAGGCAACCTTAGAACACTAGTCTGCACCCCATCTACGATGCTTATTATTATATGGAGATAGAAAGCCAGACCCAAAGGAAATAAGTGCTTTCATGATATTCAGCAAGTTTGTTGTTGATTGAGCAATATCATTATGTGAAATGTTAAAACATCTCAGTGTACGAGTGGCAGGCAGCTCCACGTCCACCTGAGATAAGTGACACAATTTAGGGTCAACCATCTTAAAGCAACAGTATTAGTTAAAAAACAAACAGTAATTTAGTTGGCGGTTAGGACAAACCAAAACATCAATATATCTGATTTCTGTTTTGCTTTATTTCATTCCTGAGGCAAAACAGAGAATTTTGACGTTTTTAAAAGTTCTTGCTCCTATGCCAGGTCCACTATTATGAATGTAAGCATGTCAGGGTAGTGCTGTGCTGTTGAACATCAGGAACATTTACTGGCAATAGTCTGACATATCAGTATTTTAAATACAGTGGGTGACCTTTGGGGAGGACATTTTTAGAAGTTACGGAGGCTGCCCTCTTTGATGTAGATCCATGTGAATTACACATTTTATAATTAAACGCTGCTTTAAAAATAGCTGAATGGATTTAAAATACCTAAATGAATCTAAGATTATCTGGAATACGTTACTGCTAAAAAAAAAAAAAAGGTAGGAGACATTTTTGCTAACTAGTACTAGACCAACTAGTAGTACTGTAGCAGAACGACAGAGTGGTTTTTAGTAGGGGTGCACGGATACCTGAAATCTGGTGGGTATCGGATATGGATATCTAGCAGTCACTATCTGGCATGAGCCAGATATTATTAGGGTCAGATAATCAGTTTTTCACTTATAAGGGGAATCTCCCGAAAGAGTAGAAAATTAGAGTCCGAAGGGAAATTCCTATATTCTTTCAAAGGCCAGCAAGTTTACAGGGTTAACGTAATATCTCAAAAAGCGGCCACTATCTGACTTGTAGCAAAGACCAATATCCAGTCGGATCAGATTTTGTCTGAAAACTTTATTATCCGGCCAGTTCAGATATTGGGTCAGATATCTGTGCATCCCTAGTTTTTAGTATCCAGGAAAACTTTTGAATCCGTAATATTCAAATATAATTATGTGTATATTTTATCAATCGTCTGTATTTGACTCATATTTTTGTTACTACTGAGCACATTCATATGTAAAGTACTGTAGGTTGGACATGTCCAATTCCGCTGCATTTGGTGGGAAAGTTCTGAAAGTGGCTGTGCAGCGCTGACACTCTCCCACATGGTTACGTAAGCAATAAAACATGATGGTGTGAACTGTGGTATATCAGCATGTCTTGGATGCATTGTGAGACACAAAGCATCACACGGGAGGGTAGGTCTAGTGGGGTGCGTAGGGAAGGATATCTTCAGCAGGAGTAGGGAGGTGGTGTTGTCACTATGTAGTTCTCTGGTGAGACCCCACCTTGCAAACTGTGTCCAGTTTTGGAGACTGCAACTCAGAAAATAATGAGATGGGTGGACATGGTCCAGAGGCAGTATAGCGCAGTGGTTTAAGGCTCTGAACTGCAAGCCTGGAGACCTGGGTTTGAATCCCACAGCCCCCACTTGCATACTGTGTGATCCTAAGCAGGGGTGTCAGAAGGCATACATACTGTACTCAGCAGAGTATAGTTAAAAAAAATCAGGCAGGGGCAACAAAAAGAGGAAAGCAAGGACATTGTGAGTCACATTGTGTCTGTGTTGCGCTGAGACCTTTTGCCTTTGTTGTTCGCTATGGGACACTGATGCCACCAGCCAAATACACAAACAAGAACAACTTACAAGGCAGGCAGAAAATCAAAGGAAGGAGGATTACAGGAAGAAACTGATTACTTGAACTCAGGCATGGCAAACGGGGGCTATTGTTGATGTGCACGGCAGCACATATTTTGGTTTATGTTTACATACAGGGGCAAACAGTGCATCAATTTTAACATTTTGGCTACACCCTGACCCTTGAGCAAGACCCTTAACTTCCTTTGTGCTCCCCAGACCTGTAAACAAGCTTTCAGCTTAGAGTGTCTCTCCTGGTAAAAAAAAAAGAGGGAAACTAAAATGGTGCAGGTTTTGTACAAGAAGCCCTATGAAGAGAGACTGATGGATCTCAACATGTACACCCTGGAAGAGATGAGAGAGGGAGAGGGAGAGAGAGGTATCTTGATCAAGGCCTACAAGTACCTCTTGGGGTGAACAGGGTGTAGTGGGGGAGTCTCTTGCAAAAAAAAAAAGAGTACCTGAATTTGGGTGCATGCGATGAAGCTGAAAGGAGGGAAGTTGAGGGATGAGAGAAAATATTTCTTCAATGAAAGGGTAGTAGATGCCTGGAACAGATTGGCAGCAGAAGTGGTGGGGGCTAAAATGGTGGGGGGCTTTAAGCATGGGTGGGGTAGGCATAGGGGTATATTAGAAAAGTGACAGGGAGAAGGGAGGGTTGCGGGCGAGAAGACAGGGTGTGTGGAGGCAGATTAGACAGGAAACATCTGGGCAGACTGGATGGGCCAAGTGGTCCTTTTCTGTTGAGAAATTCTATGTTTCTATGTTTTGCAACAAGAAAGCCTACTCTGAGTGTTTTATTGCAATTAAAATGGGGTCAAAATGTAACAATAATTAAATGTAAAGTCTTAGGTTAAAAAAGGTACAGTACTTTTAAAGTGTATTCATACACCACAGGGAGAACAGCCCCTCTAACATTCTATAAGTAGAGTTTATTCAGAATGTGCTGTGGAACACAAAAATTCAAAATGCTGTCTAGTAGTGGAATTTTCACCCCCAACACACACAGACACATAATGGAAGGCCTCATTTGGAGCCAGGGCCCCATTTTATCTGTGGCAGGGTAAGCTGCTAAGCTTTCCATAGCAAGCTGGTGAGGATAGGAAGGGGAGTTTTTGTGGTCACTAATGAAGCACTAGAAACTAAAACTGTAAATCATGTTCTGTTTGTTTAATTTGTTTGCACGTGTAAGGAAGGGATCAAGAGAGGAAGTAACTTTCATTTATTTATTTGTAATCCACTCCCTTTGGTATACAGCGATCAATCTGCATCACTGCCCAGGATGGGGGTGGGCATGGTCCGTGGAACTCCCATGTTTAGAGGTGTATGGCGTTATGCTTGCTGGGAGTCCCTTGTACCTAACAGAGGGAGGTAGGTAAAGTTTATTGTCGTACCAAAGGTACTGACTTAAAAACAGAATAAAATCTACAAATATGTAAAACATAAGCAAAGCACATTTCGCAATGTTCCTTTCCAAGCTATTACTGAAAAGGAACCCATTGCAAATATAATGTGCTCCTTTATCACACATAAAAGCGTATACAAATTGGAATATTCTGAGCACATGTAACTACAGATAAGTGGAACAATCCATTTTCCTCTCACAAATTCGTAGTAAGTACAATGGAACATATGGTGCAATAGATAGCTGTCGAAAGCTACAGTCTCGCTACAACTACGTGTAATTGAAGTTTTTTGATATAAACAATTAAAGGTTAAGAGCATTATTTTGAATATAATTCATACAACAGCTTTTCTTTGTTCGTTATTTTTACAGTAATCAAGAAATGTTTTTCTACCCTACCTAGTTTTTATATTCTTTTATCTTCCATAAGCATTTCAGATACACCTGTTCTTTCCATTGCAGCTTGCAGAAAAAAACAGAGGGCTGGATATTCAAACTGCGCCATTCATAGGCGCAAGCCCTTGAGCTGCGCAAAATAGTTGCGCAAGGGTGTGTTCTGGGCGATATTCAAAGGAGTTGCGCTATTGAGCAACTCCTTTGAATATCACCCCCCAGCCACAGCCACTGTGCATGGCGCAGTGGAACTTGCGCCGGCGCAGTGGAACTTGCGCCACCGCAAGTTGACAGAGTGGAGCATTCAACTTGCGGTGGCGCAAGTACCATTGCGCCATGTGCAAAATCACGATATTCAAAGGTGACATGCAAATGGGGCTATAATTCATGCAAGGCGCAGGGGGAGCCACTTGCATGTGATTACGTCTCCATTTGCATGCCATTAGCATGTAGATGCGCTTGATCCTCAGACTTGCGCTGGCGCCCTGCCAGGCAGCAGCCGTCGAGGACCGGCCTGCAACCCGATCGTGGGCAGAGTGTACTCCCCACCAGCCCGATCGCGGGCATCAATGTGGCTCCCCACCCTCCTCCCGTACATACCCCTGGTGGTCAGTGGACGAAATGCCCGATTGCCCGGGCGTGTGTATAATAATTCCACCCCTCCGTACATATCCCTGGTGTGGTCCAGTGGACGAGAATGCCGAATCGCCCAGGCGGTATGTGTGATAACCCCCGCACATAGCCCTGGTGGCTAGTGTCCCCCACCACCCACCCGAAGCCCCACCACCCGCCCCGGCGGGCGACAGCATCCCCTGCCTGCGCCCGCCGACTGACTGCCGGTGGGCTGCTGCCCAGTGGTGCAGAGCAGAGCCAATGGGCATGCAATATACCATTTATGACAGTCAAGATTTGTGGATGATTCCACAAATCTGGACTGTCATGACTGTATAAACTGCATGACCAGCTCCTTTGCTCTGCACCAACAGACGTCACAACTTCCCTACCGGTACCAATCATCGGTACGGAAAGGGTGGGATGCTGCTCGCCGTGCTGGAAGTGGTGGGACTTCGTGGGTGAGTAGGATGGGGACACCAGCCACCAGGACTATGTTCGAGGGTTATCACACATACTGCCCAGCGATCGGGCATTTCGGTCCACTGGACCACCAGGGGATGTGAACGGGAGGGTGGGGTATTATACACACCGCCCGCGATCCGGGCATTTCAGTCCACTGGACCACCAGGGATATGAACAGGAGGGAACCACATTGATGCCCGATGGGTTGGTGGAAGTACACTATGCCATAATCGGGCTGCGAAGTACAGGACTGGGTTGGGAGCCAGCCACAGGTGGCAGCTGCTGTGTTGCACCCTGCAATACAGCAGCTCACCTGTGGTGGCCCTCAGCCTTTTTTTTTTTGGCTCAAAGTCCTGCAGGCGCAGGTTGGGGGTTGCGCCTGCACAACTCTGCAGAGCCCGGCTGAATATCGGGCTGTGCAGTTTATGCATGGTTCCTCCCCCTCCAGTTCAGCATGCATTCATTTGCATTGCGCTGTTGCTCAGCATGTTTTCTGTGGCGCAACTGCCTCCTGCTGAATATCGCAGAATGGAGCAAGTTTGGACTTGTGCAGGCGCAACCCTATTGCGCATGGTGCAACCCTTTTGAATATCTGGCCCACAGAGTTCTGTGACGGCGGAGTTCTGCTTGCCAGTGATTTCAATCTTATTTTACAGGAACATTTTAGCAGTCTGCTTGTGTGTAATATACTTCTGTGTCTATTTGTTAAAAAAAAGTCCAATAAAAAACAAGTCTTTGTCCTATCTAGTTAGTCCTACCTATCAGTATTGGAAACAAAGAATTGTGGCCAGGGGAGGACTGATAACACTGCCCCCCACCCATCATCTTGCTAAATTGCACCTTTTAGCCACTGCAATGGTTATAAATCCCAAACTGCACTGTAGCACTTCACCACTTTGTTGGGAGAAAGCCCTTTAAGCACTTATAAAACACTTAGAAAAACTGAGCACTGAACCAAAAGTTGAGTGGCTAGCCACTTCTGGTCTGATAGCATAAAGAGCCAGAGCATAGCGAGCGTGCAGTGGAGGCAACTCTGGCAGAGACAAGTGTGTTTGCCAGTGTCCACCTGGATAGCCAGGGGGCCAGGCATTATATACTATATAGTACAACATCAATTATAATGGGAAGACTTTGAGCCTGAGGTTCAATGGGCAGAGCAACAACGTCACTCCCCCATCAGGCCTTAAAAGGCCATTCATCCTGGGCTGTTCCAGGATTCGTTTCTTGTTGCAGCTGGAGGCACTGTCTTCCTTGGCTCTGTCCTGGTTTTGTTTTCCCTGACGCCTCCAGCCACCCGTCCCCCTGCCACCACTCACTCTGCTGTTTCTTTTCCTCTCATTTCCCTCCCCCTGTGCCTCCATTCTTGGCTGTTCCTTTTCCACCCTCCGACCTTATCCTCCCCACCCCCACTCCTGCCGGGCGGCTTGGTCTGCTGCGCTGCCCTGCATTTTACCTCGTTCTCTCCTTTGTGCTGCCGCTCATTCCTCTTGTCTCTTCGGATTGTGGGCCATTGTGCCTCCTGGCTCCTACAACCTTGCAACTCCTGCACCTGCTTCCTGGCTCCCTCCTGTCTCCTCCTCATCCTGTTTCAGCCTCCTGGCTGCCCGTTCATCCCAGCCATCAACCCACAACACTTTGGGTATGACATCACCCTCCATGCCTGCTGCTCACTCTCCTCTTCCCTCAGTCCTGGTTCCTCTCTGTCTGATATCCTCTTTCCCCTGTTCTGTGTATTTTCCTTTTAGGTTTCCTCTCTCCTCTCCGGGCCGCCATTCCTCACCCCACCTTCAGTGTCTGCCACCTTCGTAGTGCTCTGCACCTCCTCGCTTATCGCTCATGCATGAATTTCAGTTCTGTCACGGTACTTCAGCATGATTTTATTCCTTATCTGAGGATTCCTATTTCACCACACATGCATCAGTTACAGTGCTGCATCAGTGTGGTTGTTGCTGCACTCTCACCTCTGAACCATAACGTCATCTTTCATGGACTCTTGGATCCGGGTCATGTCAAGAGCAGGCACGGCACTGCTGCCTGGGGGAAGGGCACACTACTCCCAGCAATGCCATTCTCCCTGTCAATCTCTTGTAAAGGATCTCATGCCAATTTTCAGCATGTGATAGGGGATTAAGCCTTCTGTCCTTGCCACCATTCAGCGTTTTTGTTACTCAGTTTGAACGCTAGTTGCCATGATTTGACATGAGCTTTGTAATGGTGCTAGCCTTCTCTGCTGCATATGGTCACTGCACGGACTCGCGCCGTTCTTTCACTCCTGCTGCTTTGCTGACCCGGCGCGTCCACCTCCACTGCACTGCTGAGGTGCCCCTCTGGCTTCACCTCTGGGAAAGCAGGTCATGAGTTCCTTTCCCCATTGCTGTTGCCTCATTTTAGTGCTGGATTTCTAGTGCTTTTCCCCATTGCCTTTCACTGCTGCCTTCTACCATTCCTTAATTCTTTTGCTTCCCGTCCCATCTTTCCTCTCGCCTCCTGCCACCTTCACTGTACATTCTCTATTTCCCATCCTGTTCCATCATCAGCCTTGGTTGATTGACTTGGTCCTTCTCTCTTCCTGTCTCCTCTGTATCGGGGGTGTCTACCCCCGAGTCCCCTTGTTGCCCTCCTCCTCCCGTTCCCTCTGTCCTCCATTCTGCTCCTTCTCTGACCTTTGCTTTCTTTTGGGGTTTCCTTATCCTGCAATCACCTTCCCTATTCATATTCTCCTCTTACCCTAGTCCATCCAGGTGCCTGAGTCTGGTTCTCCTTCGCTCAGTCTGATCTCAGCATCTACTCATTCACATCGATTAATCAAGCATCCCTCTCATTGGGCCTTATGCTACCTCATCGAATTGCTTCACTCCTGTGGTTATTATCACCATCAGTTTCCTCATGACCACATCTGGGTATCCCTGACTCATCCGACCTCTTTGTGGGTCTACTCCTTCATATCGACTACTCGAGTATAACCCTCTCGGGTCCATGATACCTCAACTCGACCTGCTCTCCCCTCAGACACATGCCTTCATGTCGTTGCCCCTTTGCTTAGGGTTGGCAGGCTTCTCTCCATCATCATACATCGTTCATTTCATACCTCACTTTAACCATACCAGCTTCCATGGCATCACTCCATCGTCATGCATCTTATTCTTCATATTTCACCTTAACCGTACCGGCCTTTTAGGCCTCATTTCATAATCGTACATCATCCATTTCATTCCTCACCTAGCACCATTCAGGCCTTCAAGGCTTCTTTCCATCATCATACATCCTCTCTTGCTTTTGATTGTCTAGTTGCAGAGACATCGCTCGCAACCCTCAACAGCTGTCCATTTAGAAGGACAGAGCAAGAGCTTCCTCTAGATTGGACTTTTCCTTCTTCCTTAATCTCACTTTAAATTGCTGTAGCTGAACTGTCATGAATCAAAATATCCTTCAGCCTGGAGGGAAGGTGACCTAAGCTTTGGATCTCCCAGAGGTTTCCTCCTCGAAGGGTTTTTTCCCCTCTCCTCCATGCTAATGGTCATAATATGAGACATGGTTAGTGCTTTCATAGGTTCCGTAGTTAGGTTCCGCTGTTGGATGGAGTTGGATGGTGGCCCCGGCTGTTCCCTCTCTCCTTAGGAAGTCCACACTTCTGCATCTTGTCAGATTTCCTTTCATTCATTGTCTTAGCCTTATATCGTTCTTCTCCTGTCCTTCCTATCTATGTCTGTCTCATTTATTTCAGGTCTAGATATCTTCTATTTCTTGCCTCTTCGATGCTTGACACCCTTTTGAGTATTCTTTTTGGGCTTCTTCCTAAGCTACCTTTAGCCAAGGGAATAATTCCTGTGGCACCTATGGGGGGGGGAACCCTCCTCTAGGGTTCCTTGCTCCGTACCCCTACAGGGTGGTATATCCCACAGATGGAGAGACGAACGGCCACATTGTATCAAAGTCACACAAGCATTCATCTCATCCAGTTGTGTAAGCACAATTGAATATCTATTGCAAGGTAAGCACTACAGTTCAAATATGGCAGCTAGTAAGGGATTTATAATTCTAAAGAATGGATGTATTGAGCTAGAGTACATAATCTGTGGGAAATTTAGCAGAGAACCGATGACTGATTTTATCAATTATACAAGTATTTTTTTTTTTTTTTGACACTTTGTTTATGCACCTACCTACTGGGGCATCTCTCAGGCTTCCTCTCTCAGCATTGTAGCTCCATTACCGCCTGCCTGAACTGCACCAGCTGACGACTATATCGGGATCAGGACTCTGGCTCTCCTGCCTCCTTGGGAGAGGCCCAGAGTCCCCCGGGAGGGGGGTAGTCGAGTGTTGCAGCGACATTGGGTGTGTGGGCCCATGCTACTGGAGGTTGCCATCGCCTCCCCGGAGATAGCGTTTTTCCTTATTTTCTCCCCTAGCCCCACCCTCCCAGAGCTCAGACGTGCAATGATGTCTCCCTGACAGCTACTGCAGCTCAATCCCTCTACTTGCAGCCCAGACATGCACCGTTATCTCCAGCTTCCAACAGAGGTTGCTGCTATGTCGGGCAGGCCCTGAATCTCTCCCCAGAGAGAGGAGAGGAGAGCAGTCTACAGATGCTCGATTCTCTCTCTTCCCTGCCGACCCCCGATGGCCTGGGCTCGTTTCTGAACCCAGGTCACCGGAGTGGCGCGAGGTGTGGCATCCAGCGCCTCAGCCCTCAGCACCACCAGGCCGGCTATCAATTATAGAAGTAAAGAATGTAATTTAATCAGTTACCTAAACTACTAAATACAACAGCTGGAATAGGAGCTGAATTTTAAAAGAATTAATGAGACCCTGAATGAAATAAAAACCAACAGCGCAAATATAGAACAAGGAATAAGAATTGAGGACAAGGCACACGATGTTTGTACAAATAATGAAAGTAGTCAGAAGAAAAGACAGAGGGAGAAGGACAACACTGTTGAGGAAGAATGGTGTTTGACTGGGGTGGGAAGGAAACACAAAAAGGGAGAAAAGCAATAAGAAATTAAATCTATCTATCAAACAAATTTAAACTGCTGATAGATCTTTCAGATGCATCAGTCTCACCAGTACAAGAACAAAACACACATAAAACAAAACAAAAAAAGTTCACTCAAATAAACAAGTTTCTGTACTTGGTAATTCAATTATTAAGTACACAGACAGAATAATTTGTAATCCTCGCAAAATTAGCAGAACGTTAAGCCATGTTTCAAGAACAAAAACTGATGATGTATCAAAAATGATAAAAAATATTCTGGCAGATGCGGGAAAAGAAACACTTGCGATAACACACTAATGACATAGGCAAAAAATCAGATAAAGAATGTAAAAATGATTTTCATCAGCCAGGGGGCAGATTAATAAAGAGAGTGTAAAGTGACATTCTTTGAAATTCTACCCATGCCTAGAGCAATGTGCCAGAAACAAAAAAAGAATAAAATATCTCAACCAATGAATAAACTGGGTGAAGAAAGAAAATGGTTCTTACATATTAGGAACAGGGCGGATTTTGAAGACAGACATGACTTCTGTAGCAATGATGGACTTCATCTGAACATAAAGGAGAGCAGAATGCTGGAACATAACATCGCAAATTTTATAACAATTTAAACTAACAGAACAGAGAAGAAGGGAGCAACACAGCAAAATAACTTGGAAAAGGGTTAGAAAGAGCAGTAGAGGAAACCAAATGCATGCTGTCTTGATAAATGCAAGAAGTTGAAAGGCAAACAGAAAACAAGAATTGGAATAGCTATTAATCAAGGGAAACATAATAATAACCAGTGCAACGGAAACCTGGTGGGACCCAGAATCAGTCTGGAAAAAAACATTAAAGGGTATAAAATCTTTAGTAAGGAGAGAACTGACAAAAAGGGTGGTGGTGTAGCCTGTTAAATTAAACATGAGACTGAATGACTCTCTCGGTCAGGGTATTATTGTATGTAAAATCAGGGAAACTGGGAACTAGCCTTAGAACTCCCTATACTGCCGCAGACAAATCACTTAACCGAAAGAAGATTCAGCCACCCACACTTCTCCTAGGACTGTGCAGGAAACTCTTGTTCCTGCTTTTACTATGCTCAGGAAATGTTGAGCTTAATCCAGGCCCTCTGGCACCCATGGAATCCCCAGCAGAGCTACAAAGCCTCAAGGGGCTTAGATCCTTGCATGTTAATGTATGTAGCCAATTAAAAAAAAATCACTTCAGTTTGGGCCTGGGTATGTCATACTGCTCCAGATGTTCTGGTGATTATGGAGTCCTGGCACCAACCAGCGACCAGTAACAACGAAGTTAACATCCCCTCCTGCTCTTTGTTCAGAGCCGACAGGCAAACCAGAGGTGGTGGGGTAGCTATTTACATCAAGGATAAATTCCCTGCCTCCATAATTGACTCAACCTCTGTCCCAAAAGAATTCAAAAGCTTGTCATTAAAGTTTGAAATTGCTACCGGTGTTTCATTATGTATAATAGGATGCTAAAGACCCTCATCAGCTGAACTACAGTTGTTAAAACATCTCAAACATCCTGGGTTCAGCATCTTCAGAGTATATCATACTAGTGGACTTCAACTTAGACTGGCTCTCAAGTGCATGCACCACACTTAACATGTTCTGTGATTCCCTTGGGTTGTTACAGCTAATAAACAAATCTACTCATCCTAACAAGCTCAACCCTAATAACAGTACTCTCTTGGATATCATTTTAGTTAACAAACCCCATTTATTCTCCCATGCTGGCATCTTTTTCTCTGATATTAGTGACCATTACTTCATCGCTTGTGTAAGATCCACTCTTAAATCCACAACTGCACCACAATTCTCCTTTAAAAGGTACATACGCAACTTTGATCTCCATGGATATATATCAGAGCTAAGAGACTCCATGCGATGGCAGGACTTCTATCTAGCCAAGTCCCTGACTACGGCTTATGATATGTTATCAGAAATTGTGCTAGGGGCTCTCAACAAGTATGCTCCCATAGTAAAAGTTTGTGCCGGAAGCCAATCCTGTCGGTGGTTTACGGAAGACCTGAAAGATGCTTTGCGGAGTAGGGATGTACTCTGGAGAACTGCTGAGAAAACTAATTTAATAAATGACTGGAATTCTTTCCAGAGTGTGAGGAACCTCTGCACCAAAATGGTCAGGGAAGTCAAAGCTAATTTCTACCACTCTCAGCTGGAGAGCTCCTCAAAAAATGCCTCCAAATTCTCGAGGACGATCAAAAACATTGAAGGTCACACCACTGTTAATTCCCTACATACTAAATTATTGATCGACAATACTGTCATTTCCGACAGACCGTCTATCCTCGACGCTCTCAATAATCATTTTGCCACTGCAGGGCTAGCCTTTGACTCCTCTTCTGCAAATATCCTCCACCAACAACAACTTGGATTGGATACACAAGAAAAACCCATCCCCAGTCCATCCTTCTCTCTGCAGCCTACCTCCCTGAAAGAAGTCGAAGATCTCCTCCTTCAGTTGGGCACTTGGAAAAGTGCTGGGGCTGACCTCATTGACCCGTACTTCTTAAAGATAGGCTACCGTGTCCTCGTAGTCCCAATTACTCATCTCTTCAACTTATCCTTATCCCAAGGTGACCTACCGCCCATTTGGAAAAATGCACTTGTAGTCCCTTTGTTTAAGTCAAAAGATCCTAGTGACCTCAATAACTACAGGCCAATCTCCCTACTTCCAATCCTGTCAAAGATGCTGGAGAAAATAGTGAACTCCCAGCTTTGGAAGTACCTGGAATCAGAAAAATTGCCCAACCCATTACAATCCAGTTTTAGAGCACAACACAGTACAATCTCTGCTCTAGCCAAGGTGACAGCTTGAATTAGACAAAAAAAACCTTGCGCAGTTTTCTTGGCTCTAAGCAAGGCCTTCGATACCGTTGATCACACACTACTTCTGTCATCCCTCTGGAACATTGGTTTGGATTCCCTATCCCTTAAATGGTTCTCCAACTACCTATTGGAATGACTTCAACAAGTAAAGGCAGAAGGGGAAGTTTCTCCACCAAAACCCCTATTGAGGGGTGTACTGCAAGGCTCCATTTTTGGTCTCTTGCTCTTCACCATTTATATTAACAACGCAGATACCCCCATCAAAGAAACACAAATACATCTATTCGTGGATAATACGGTGCTCTATGCTAGTAGCCCCACCCCTGATGCGGCCTGTAAAGGCCTTCAAAATGAATTTAATCTGCTGCAACATCAGCTTATAAACCAGAAACCGTTCTTAAATGCAAAAAAAACCAAAGCAATGTTCCTCTCGCCCCGTCACAATGCAATAAATCCTGCAATTGCTGGGACACTCCCTTAGATCACTATCATTCTAGGTGAGCATTTGGACTATGTACCAAAGTTCAACTACCTGGGGGTCTGGTTTGACCATAGACTTACTTTCACAGATCACTTAGAAGAACTGGCAAAGAAACTTAGACAAAAGACTTGGTCTGTTCTTTAGGATTAATAATCTCCTCACAAGAGAGGCTAAACTGAAACTGGTTCAAACTACCTTTCTTTCCCTATTGGATTACGTAGATTTTCTATATAGTCAGGGACCTGCAGGTACCCTAGCCAAACTCGATACGCTTTATCACAGAGCCATAAGATTTATCACGGGTCTTCCTTACTCAACCCACCACTGTGCATTGTACAAGGCAGTGGGATGGTCATCCCTTGCTTACAGACGGCAAAAAAATGCTGCGGTTTGGACGTACAAAGCTATCTCAAATAAACTGCTCCAGTATATGTCTGTTTACCTTTTTGCACTCTGGGGGAGTATGCCCTGAGAAGCACCTCATATATCTACCTTTATGTTTACAAAGCAAAATCTCGCATTGGCAGAGCAGCCATCAGCTTTGTGCTCCCTAAACTGTGGAACAAGCTGCAAAAAACTTTGAAGTCAACTCACCCCATCAGCCTAGCAGCTTTTAAATCTCTATATTTACATCATAATACGGAGTCCTGTGCCTCTCTACCCTAAATAGTTATTCCCATAAGTCCAAGTACACTCTAATTAATACTGTTAAAAGACTGATCACATCTATATTCGACTCTTCCCTCTCCCCTGTTTCTGCCCCCCATATCTGTCCCTTCCACATTCCTTTGACCCTGGTTCCAGCTCTAAATTCTCCATACCGTATCACTATATATCTTTTTATATTAGGTTTTATTTATGTTCGGTGCACCTGATATGTATATTTCTTTACTTATATGAAAAATTGTGTCCTAAGCAAAACTAGCTGTATCTTCTGTTCCAAACATGTACTACTGTCAATGCTACCTGTTGATACTTTGTATATGCTGTATTATTGTATGTCACTTTATTTGTATTATTATTTTCTTGTGTGTTGCATCCCATGTATATTGTCCCTTGTTCCTTGTTGACAAACCCAGGTCCACCTCGAAAATGAGCTTGCTCAACAGTGATCGCCTGGTTAAATAAAGACTTTGATTGATTGAGTGATTGACTGAATGTACTCTAATCAATCCTACAGCAGAAAACAAACAAAATATATAACATTTATGGATCAAATTAAAAGATAAACAAGATAAAGCATTCAATATAGAACTATATTATAGACTCCCGAAATCAGGAGATAACGACATCTGATTAATTACTGAACATTTAGAAAATTCATCTGAAGATAACGCACATTGTAGTGACGGGGGATTTCAGTCTGCCTAGTATAGACTAGACAAGTGGCACAGCAGCGAATAGTGTGGAGAAGGAGTTTTTCGGATATGGTAGCTAGAACTGAAATGGAACAAGTAGTAATAGAAGCCACCAGAGGAAACAATACACATGATTTAATAGCGACCAACATGGCAACTAATATCTCAAACATAAAACTTACTGAGCATTAGGAAGTAGTGGTCATAGCATGGTCAAATTCATGATAAATAGACAAAGGAAGGGACATTTACAAGACTAAACTACAAAAGAGCAAACTTTAAATCAGTTGAGGAAGAACTGTTCAAAATAAATTGGAACAGAGAATTTAATAACAAAAATATAAATGAATGTTGGGACATCTTTAAGCATACTATGCTGATCTGGAAACAAGATACCTCTGGCTGGAAGCTGCAACACTGGACTTAAGATTTGCAAGAAAGTTAGTTGTGCTCACAACAGAGGGAAGTGAACCTTACAATTTACAATTGTCTTTGGTTTGAAGCAGATTCCTTAGGAAAGTTAATATTCTTCAGGTGGAGGATACTTCTAACTGAAGGGTGAAATAAGGAACTTAGAATGATCAGAAAAGGCAGTCTTTCAATCAACAGAGGGAGGTGGACCTTGCTTTACTTTTGTTACAATTGTTAAGATTTTCAGTGCAGGAAGAGTTTAAAGCCACAGGGACTGAATACTGTTTACTGTGTCTGTTCTTGTGCACAGCTGACTTGATTGGAGTTAATGATTGACTGTTTGCATTGTAAATATTTGTAATACTGTGAGTTATTTCACTGGGCTAAAAAAATGTCATAAGTCCTGAATTAAGAGCAGGTTACAGGCTATGTATTGGACACAGACAGTACCTAAGGGGTGGAAACTGGTTTTTCTTTCGTTTATCTCTGTGTGCCTTAAAAGGCCTGGCCAGACTGTGTCAGGAAGTGCTTATATCACAGCTATTTATCAGCCAATAGCTCTGGAAGAATCTTACAGGCCTTTATAACAGTACTAATTTTAGCAGGCTCATCAGATAACCTAATATTCTTCAGGTGAAGCTACCTCTGGCTGGAAGCTGCAACACTGGACTTAAGATTTGCAAGAAAGTGAGTTGTGCTCACAACAGAGGGAGGTGAACCTTACAATTTACAATTGTCTTTGGTTTGAAGCAGATTCCGTAGGAAAGTTAATATTCTTCAGGTGGAGGATATCTTGTGCACAGCTGACGTGTTTTGGGGCTGACTGCTTTCAGAGCACAAGTCACCAGGCTGTTTTGGGGTTGGGGAGGTTTACCTGTGTCTGACTTGGATGTTTGGATTTTTTCTCTGTTTGATTAGCAGGGTATTTTCTCTGTCAAATTGTCGTGTAGGGCATCTTGCTGACAGGAAGGCACTCATCATGCGTGTAGGTCAGAGCTTTTAGCTGATTGTTTGTGAGGGCACAGTTTAGGCCCAAACCCTTCCCACCTCACCCCACCACCCCTGAAATAGTTCCTTTATACCTGGGGTTCTGACATCATTTCCTCAAGTGGGCAAGGTGCATATCACTGTCATATCCTCTCTAGCACACTGCACTGACAGTATAAGCATACACATTATATAATACACATATTTCTATATAACAAACCAATCACACACACACACAAAAAAAAACTAAACAAGGTAGACAGACATGTGGGGAGTAGTGCAATGTAATGGCTGTGGGGCAGCAGTCTTCCGGGAGTCTTTCTGGAGGCTGAGATGCTGCCCTCTTTGCAGACAACTATATGCCCTGAGGGAGGAAGTTGCCTGTCTTCAGGCCGCACAGGACAGTAGTAAGGGAACCTCCCCCATCCAGGGAGCACCAGAGCCACCACTACTACCTCAGAGGTTGCGAAGAAAGCACAGCAGTTGGACCACAGTGGGTTCAGGGAGGGTAAGGGTGGTGGAACAGAGGCACACCAAGTCAGTTGTTCCACTCCACAATCCATACACCATTCTGGGGGAGCATAGTTCCCCTATGAATGCACCCACAGAGGAGACTAAGGAGGTTGCAGACAGCTGTCTGAGGAGGCCCTCAGGAAGGAGGCAGAGGGCACCACAGGGAAAGGAAGCAGCTCCTGGTGGGGACTCAATTATTAGGGGATAGAACTGGGGGAGCAGGGAAAACTGAAGTAAGGTGCCTGCCTGGTGCCATGGCTTGGAGGGACAGGCAGCGCATCCTTAGGATCACGAGAACAGTTGCACGGGAGTCTGAGCTGGACATCCTTGTCCACCTAGGAACAAATGACTTGGCTCATCATGAGATTAGAGCAGTGCAGAAGGACTTTGTAGAGTTGGGGAGGGGCCTAAGACAAGTAGCACACACACAGTATCCTTCTCAGAGGTGCTGCCTGTCAGTGGCATGGGTGAGGCGAGGGTACTTTGCACCATGCAGTTTAATGAATGGTTGAAAAATGGTGTGAGCACAGGGTTTGGCTTCATTGGGGACTGGGGTTCCACCTGGAGGGACACCAGCCTATACTGGCAGGATGGTCTGCATCTGTCCAGGAAGGGAACAAGTCTTTTGGGCAATCGGTTTAAATGCTTCATTGGCAAGCTTTTAAACTAGTCCAGGGGGGAGGCACTGATAAGCAGCAGAAAAATCCAAGCCTCCCCCTACAAAACAGGGTACTAAATGAGAATAAGACCAAGGAAGAAAGGTCAGTGGGGGATGCTGCTACAGAAGGTAAAGCCATCAAAAAATGGAGAGCAATGAGTACCAATGCCCGTAGTCTGGGTAACAAGCTTCCTGAATTAGTGGCCTTGATGGAGGAGGAACATCTGGATATCGTATCAGTCACAGAAACATGGTACACACAGAACCATGACTGGGATGTAAACATACCAGGATACACTATCTACAGGAGGGACAGGGAGGGTAAAAGAGGAGGAGGAGTAGCTCTCTACATTTATTTATTTATTTAAGAGATTTACCAGGAAGGCATGCAGAGCAGCGTACCGCTCGATTCCAGATGCGCCCTGGGGGTAGGGAGTTTACAATGGTACAGTAGTGCAGAAGAAACAAAAATATACATAAAGTGTTTGGTACACAATGGATGAGGCAGACATAATACAAATAGAGTAGGTACATTTTCATTAGCATTTTACTAACATTAGGTGCAGACCAAAAATCAAAAACCAGACTGGTGATAACAGCTGGCAGGTAGGGGTTGAGGTGGGGTTCAATGGGGGAACAGGGCAGTTTGTAGAGAAGTGCGTTTTAAGAAGGGCATTCCGTTAAGGAGTACTTGTAGTGTGTCTGATATCCGCTGCCAGGGAGTTCCATAATTTGGGCAGCCTGAAGCTGAAAGCAGCCTGGCCAGACCGGGTGGATCTATGTGGAATGTGCAGAAGCCTAGAGTCTATGTTTCTGAGAGTGTAGGCAGGTGGGGAGAGGGCTGTTAGTGAGGATGACAGGTAGGAGGGGAGCGTCTGCAACCAGAACTTGGCAGAGGTTCTAGCACAGTGAAGCAGTCATCGCTTATGTAGTGAGGGGAGGTCCAAAGACTGGTAGAGGTCGCAGTGATGGGTATTGGGAGGACAGTCCAAAGAGAACCAGCAGAAGGAGTTGTAAAGGGGATCAAGCCTAGCTAAGGAAGTTTGGGGGGGCGGCACAGTAGACAACATCACCATAATCCATAATCGGGAGGATCATTTTTTGGACTATTGCTAGTCTGGTTGGTAGAGGAATGCAATTCTTGTTCCGGTAGAGGGTTCCCAGCATGGGATGCAATTTTTTGTGTAGAGCGTCTATATGCACTGAGAAGTTAAGGTACTGGTCAAGCCAGATGCCGAGATAACGATATGAAGTGCAGGCCTCAAGTGGAGATCTGTCCAGGGTGTAGAATGTGGGTGGTGCAGTAAGCCGGGTTAGTTTGGCCCGAAAGCAGAAGGTGAGGGAGACATGAGTTTAAGAATAGTTGGTTTGAGAGGAATCAACGTTGGATGGAGTCGAAGTCCTTCTGTAGACAGGCTGTCATGGCACTTGCGGATGGGCCAGAGGAAAACAGCACCATATCGTCTGAGTATATATGGATAGCCGCTTGGGGGCAGGCAGCAGGCAGATCGTTGAGAAAGATAGAGAACAGCAGCGGGCCGAGTACAGACCCTTGGGGGACTCCACTGGTGACAGGAAGTGAGGTGGATCTAGCCGAGCCAATACTGACTGATTGGGACCTACCTGACAGGTATGAGTGGAACCAGTTATTTGCGTTCACAGACAGTCCCGCTTGGGCAAGTTTAGCCAGCAACAGGGGATGAGATACCGTGTCGAAGGCTTTCGCCAGGTTGATAAATATGGCTGCTGTTATTTCCACTTTGTCCATGCCCGTAAGGATGGAGTTAGTGAGGCGAAGGAGGGAGGTGGTGGTGGAGTGATTTTTTTCTGAAGCCGGCTTGGTAGGGGGTGAAAAATGATATGGTATCTAGATAGTGGTGGAGCTGGGATAATACTAGGCGCTCTTGAATTTTGGCTAGGATGGGGAGCAGAGATATGGTCCGGTAGCTGGATGGGGAGGAGAGGTCCCCTCATTTGGGTAGGGGAATGACCGTGGCTTGTTTCCATATTTTGGGGACTGCCCCAAGTTTAAAAGACAGGTTAAAGAGCAGGGTTAGAGGGTGGGCTATGGCCGGTGCTGAGAGTAGGAGCATTTTGGAATCAAGGCCCGATAGACATTTACCTTTGGATGGGTTTAGTGACTGCAGTATTTTTAGCACCTGGCCAGGGGAAACTGGGCAGAGCGAGAAGGAGGCCAAGGAGGATACTTTAGGGGGCACAAAGGGCGGGGGATGGGGAAGGGAGGAGAGTAGAGAAGAAGTATTGGTGGAAAAATATGAATTAAACTCAGTGGCAACCAAGCAAGGATCCATGATGATTCTTCCTTTGAGGTTGAGAATGGGAGTGGGGGGTTGGGCTGGTGGGGAAAGAAGGGATTTGATTGACTTCCAGAATTGAGTAGGGTGAGCAAAGTTATTGCTTGAACGCAGTTTTAAAGTAATTCAATTTGGTCTGACGTATGAGTCTTGTAGAGGCGTTTCTTAGTGACCGGTAGTGTTGCTGAGCTGATTGAGCACCAGTGGCCTTGAAGGATTTCCAGGCATGGTCTCTGGCTCTTAGGTGTTCCATGAGGTTAGTTGTTACCCATGGTAAGTGGAATCCTCATACTTGGGATCTCCTGTGTGGAGCATGGAGGTCCCAGATGGCAAGGACGTTAGTAGAGAAGTATTTCAGGGCCTCGTCCATGGAGGTGGCCCTGGGGATGAAGGACCAGTCAATGCTTGTGAGGTCATTTAGGAGAGCTGACATATCAAGGGATTTATAAACTCTGATGTAAAGCGTGCGGGGTGGGGGGGCCATTGGTCGGAAGATTTTACTCACCATATAAATGATATGGTGGTCACTAAGGGAGTCTGTTAGTAGGCCAGCTTTAACTATCCGATGAGGGTGGGTAGTAAGTGCCCAATCCAGTAGTGTGTGTTTATTGGATTTGTGGTTCAGGCGAGTGGGTTCCTCTATTTGCTGGTGCAAGTTTAGAGCATTTATTTGGCATCGTGATTTAGAGGCTGCGCTGCCTAACCAGTTCTGATTGAAATCTCCAAGGATATGGAGTTCACCGCCTTCTGTAAGGGACCTCAGGTTACCAAGGTGGTCAAGAATGCTACCCAGAGGTGTGTCTGGCGGACAGTATGACCCTGCTGTGTATAGTGGGATAGAGTGTGGCAGGGGGATTTTGATTAGAAGGGAATCAATAGTTTGTATGGGTGCCGTCGGAGTGATTATGGAAAACTGGAGATTTGAGGAGATATACATGGCAGTGCCGCCTTCCTTCTTTCTGCCCTGTCTGTCTTGGCGGATTAAGGAGTAACCGGGTATTGAGAATTCTTCATCCCGGTTATGGGGCTTCAGCCAAGATTCAGTGATGATTACAATTTCAGGGCAAAGGGCTAGGACCGTGGTTTGTAGGGCTGCTATTTTGTTTAGAATGCTGCATATGTTTAGGTGGACAATTTTAAAACCCTTAGGGAGGTGCGTAGTTGGTGTGGGAGGTTGGCCAGCTATGGGGGCCAGTGGTCCCAGGTTACGTTCAACATCCCCAGCTACAAGGAGAAGGAGAGCCAAGGTGTGCCTTAATAAGCTCATGGTCTTTACTGATGACCCCCCTTGAGTGGGATGGTTGGGAGTTAGCAAGTTTGTCTTGGGGTATGAGTAGAGTGGGATATATAGAGCAGGTTGATTAGCGTGAAAAGAGGGAGGGAGGATAGAGGCCCCCAGGGACCAATTGTGCCAATGGTACCAGTTGTGGTCTACTGGTGCCGAGGAGGAGTGGAGGGGTGGCTTAATAACTAAAGAGAGAAGTGGCAAAGGGCCAGGTAGAATAGGATGGGATGAGGGTAGAAGGGAAGATAAGGTTAGGCAAAGCATAATAATGGTTACTGTGAGAAACTGCATTTATTTTTTTCTCAGTAGTAGCTTGAATCTGCTCTGCGGTGGCCACTAGTGGCAGAAAAATATAAGGAGCTAATGGGAAAGTGGGCTGATTGGTTATCGGTGGTCATGTGCCACTACCTATAAAAGAGAATGATGACCAAGGGTGGTGGTGAGCCGGAGTGCAGCGACGGCGGGGCCGAATCCTTTCAGAGCACTGAGCAAGTACAGCTCCAGCGGCCAGATCACGTCGATCTGAGTGATTTCAGGGGTGGGGAGGGCGCCCTAAGCCCTCACGGACCTGGGGGCTGCCTCCTTGGGATACGGTTTCTGTAGGTGTTCTGAGGAAGGAAAGCAGAAACAGGACGAGGTTAAGTACAGGTACGCTTGAAAGGGAGGGGCTGTGTGGGGGAAGGGGGGGAGAAGCCTGTAGTACTTTGTTTTTTCCCTGTAACTCACAAGTCTAAATACCAACTAGAGCTGTAATACAAGGCTCATTTGTTAAATGCAGGACTAATTTCGGTAATTGAGCTGAAATGCAGTTTACTTGGTTAACTAGCAGGGCTTAGAAATGTTCCGACTTGAACTGCAGCTCCCGAAATAAAGGAGCAGCTTTTCGGTCACAATATTGCCTGCTTTTACAATTTACTTGATTTACCTAGCAGGCAGAGCTGGAAACAGGGCTTAGAAATGCTTCGACTAGTACTGCAGCTCCCGAAGTAAAGGAGCAGCTTTTCGGTCACAATATTTACTTGATTTTACAATTTACTTGATTTACCTAGCAGGCAGAGCTGGAAGAATCAAAGCAACAGAACAAAAGGGTAAACAGGGAGGAGAAGAAGCAGTGTGGGTCAATTTGGAGGCAGGCAATGGCACCACAATCCGCACAAGGGTTGTATACAGACCCCCCTCTCAGAGGGAGGAAATGGACAAGGAAATTATAGAAAGTATACTTAGAATGGCAGATAAAGGGGAGATATTGCTGATGGGCTATTTGAATATGCCTGATGTTAACTGGAGTGCAATTGCAGCAGCCACTTCTAAGAGTGGGGTTATTCTAGATGCCCTACAGGGGGCATGCCTTAGACAACTAGTATTGGAACCCACTCGAGAGGGAGCAATTTTAGACCTGGTTCTCTCAAATGGAGATGGAGAGAGGATCACAGATGTAGAAGTGGGTAGCCATCTGAGAACTAGCGACCATCGAACAGTATGGTTCACAGTAAACACAGCAATAGAGTCAAGCCATACAAAGGCAAAAGTACTGGACTTTAGGAGGGCTGACTTTACCAAAATGGATGAGTGCCTAAGGAATGCACTAGCAAATGGGCAGGAAGGAGGGGTGGAAGAACAATGGGGAATTATAAAAACTGCCATCACAGAGGTAACAAGCCTTTGTGTGAAGCAAATAAACAAAACAAAACAATGTAAGAAACCACTATGGTTCTCAAAGGAGGTGGCAGTGAAGGTACAAGAGAAAAAGAAAGCATTCAGAAAGTACAAGGAATCACAGAAGGAGCAGGACAGAGAATTGTATCAGTTAAAGCAAAAGTAAGCTGGGAAGACAGTCAGAACAGCAAAGGCCTGAACCGAGGAAAAGATAGCCAACTCAGTTAAGAAGGGGGATAAAACCTTTTTTAGGTACATCAGAGAGTGAAGGAAGACCAAGGGAGGAATAGTGAGGCTTAATAAAGGGGAGGGGGGTGGGCAGATGGTGACGGTGAAAAGGCAGA
Organism: Neoceratodus forsteri; assembly: GCA_016271365.2. Classification (NCBI taxonomy): domain Eukaryota; kingdom Metazoa; phylum Chordata; order Ceratodontiformes; family Ceratodontidae; genus Neoceratodus; species Neoceratodus forsteri. Next base: position 487,213,789 of record CM057451.1, on the reverse strand, counting down.
GATAGTAAACAAATATTTTTGCTCAGTATTTACAAATGAAGAGGGGAAGGTACCTAAAACAAATAATAGAAACACTCTGGATGCAGAAGTTGATACCAGCCCATCAACAGAAGAAAGTATTCTGAAAGAACTCTTAAAACTGAAGGTGGACAAAGCAATGGGGCCTGATGGGATTTATCCCAGAATTCTAAAAGACCTAAGGGTAGAATTAGTGACACCACTGACTACCCTCTTTAACAAATCATAGGAGGATGGGGTGGTACCTGAGGACTGGAAGAGGGCAGATGTGATTCCCCTTCACAAAAGTGGGAGCAGGGCAGAAGCAGGAAACTACAGACCTGTTAGTTTAACCTCAGTGATAGGGAAAATGAGGGAATCACTTCTGAAGGAAAGAATTGTCGAGTACCTAGAGGCCAGAGGGGCACAGGACTCAAGGCAGCATGGATTCACAGCGGGAAGGTCATGCCAGATGAATCTAATAGATTTCTTTGACTGGGTGACCAAAGTAGTAGATCAGGGAGGGGCTGTGGACATGGCCTACCTTAAAACTTTAGCAAGGCATTTGACTCAGTCCCACACAAAAGATTAATATACAAGTTAGCCAGCCTGGGAGTGGGTCCCAAGATGATAGCCTGGGTGAAGAATTGGCTGGAGAATAGGACACAGAGAGTAATAGTAAATGGAGTGCACTCTGAAGAAAGGGGGGTTACTAGTGGGGTACCGGAGGGTCTGAAGATAGGGACTCGTCCTCTTCAATGTCTTTATAGTTTACATTGCAGAGGGACTGGAAGGAAAGTATGTCTCTTTGCAGATGACACAAGATCTGCAACAGAGTTGATGCACAAGGTGGGGTGGAAAGGATGAGAAGGGACTTGGAAGGTTAGAGGAATGGTCAAATGTATGGCAGCTTAGATTTAGTGCTAAGAAGTGCAAGGTAATGCACCTGGGAAACAAAACCCAGGGAAGAAAGTACACAATGGGGGTGAGATACTAACAACAACAAAAATGGAAAGGGACCTGGGGGTAGTCATATCAGATGACTTAAAGGTGGGCAAGCAATGTGAGAGGGCAGTAAGGAGGGCTGGGGCGATACTGGGATGCATAAAGAGAGGCATCACCAGTAGAAAACAGAAAGTTGTTATCCCTCTGTAGAAACAGCTGGTGAGACCCCATCTGGAGTACCGTGTGCAGTTCTGGAGACCCAATCTCCGCAAGGACATAGACAAGATGGAAGCTGTCCAGAGGAGGGCAACTAAAATGGTGCAGGGTCTGCACCAGAAGACATATGAAGAGAGACTAAAGGAGCTTAATATGTATAGCCTTGAGGAGAGGAGGGAGAGGGAGGACATGATAGTAACTTTCAAGTACCTGAAGGGAATCAACAAAGTCCAAGAGGGTAGCATCTTTCAAAAAAAGGGGTGTGCAAGAACAAGGGAGCACAATTTGAAGATGGGGGGGGGGGCGGCTCAGAGGTAATGTAAGCAGGTATTTCTTCACAGAGAGGGTTGTGGATGCATGGAACGGCCTTCCGGAGGAGGTTGTGGAGTCAAAAACAGTGGTGGAATTCAAGCATGCATGGGACAGTCATAAGGCAATTCTAGGGGGTGAGGGTAGGAAGAAGTAGGCTGCTGGTTAACTAGGATCTGCAGCTTATCCATTAGGTAGGGAAATGGGCAGACTGAGTGGGCCAAACGGTCCTTATCTGCCATAAAATTCTATGTTTCTATATACCGAGGACAAAAAGCTACAGTAATAGGGGTGGAAAACCATATTGATGAAACATGAAAACTGAAAGCTTGATTACAAACAAAAAGAGTTTTTTTAAGAAATCCAAAAAAAAAAAACACCTACCACCAGGATGAGGCAACAAATACAAAGAAGCCATAAGAATGTCCAGAAAGAGTATTAAGGAAGCTAAAAGAAACATAGAACTCCACTTAGCAGTGTTCAAGAGTAATCCTTTTTTTAATACTTCAGACTTTATTATAAACTTTGGCAATTTCACAAATTATTCAAACACATTAAATTAGACATTGCTCAGATGAATTTACAGTAATGGCATCAATACTACATCAATTACAGAACTTAATTCCATATTAAAAGGTCCATTGCACAACTATAGAAATAAAATAACTTATAACCAGAGAAAGAAAGTGGGTCCTATAAACTTACTAAATATACCTTTTTATAAGGAGGAGCAAGGAGGGGCTAAATAAGTAAGGAAGAACCTTGTTATAGAACATACATTTACAGTAAGAAAACTATTCAGTCTACAAGCAAGCATAAAGTCATCACAAAATTGATCATAAGATTGCTAGAGTCTGGATGTACACAAAAAACTTAACAGTCTAAAATAATGAGAAAGGAAGTAGAGAAAAGAAAAAAAAAACATCATATTTAGGGAGAATTGAAACCTTCACAGAGGTCCCACCTGGTCCACCTATTCTAAAACTGTGGGATCCTTTGCTGCAATGAATAGGTGATTCGTTCAAATTTATAAATTGAAGTAACTATCTCCTTCCATTCCTCTACACCTGGAAGATCAGGAGAGAACCACTTTCTTGTAATTGCTTTAAAAGCAGCTGCAAGTAGTACTGTATATGTTGAAGAGTAATCCTAAGGCATGCTACGCTCACGTAAACTCTCATGAGATAAACGATGGAACAATCGGTCCACTACAAACAAACAACATTAGGGACAACAAATAATAATAAGAGAATGGCAGATGAACTAAACGATTTCTTTGCTTTGGTATTTGACACCACAGGAAGTATTCTGAACCACACAAACTACAACAAAAAACACAACAGACCCAACACTACCAATAAAAAATCTGACCAGTCCAAATAAGACTGTACATAAATTAACCATATTGGATGTTTCTAACTCGGCAGACCTTGACAGCTTATAACCACAGATGCTAAATGAAGTTAGTAATAGCATACCCAGTATCCTACATAAACTGGTAAATGATGGGAGAGTGCTGTTGGACTGGAAGATAGCAACCATAGTACCAATATACAAAAAAGGTGACAAATCCAGAGTTGAAAATTACATGCCTGTTATTAACATCTGTAATATGCAAAATAGCAGAAAGCGTTATCTCTGATGAAATAACAAGACTTTTTAAAAATATATGACTTAATAGATAAAAATCAACATGGTTTCACCAAAAAGTGATCATGTGTACAGATCTCTTGGGTTTTTATGTAAAGATTAGCCTCACACTCGATCAGAACATTCCTGTGGACATTATATATTTAGATTTCAAAAAAGTATGCAATAACGTGCCACACAAAACATTACTGGATAAATTATTTATTTATTTAAAATATCAGATTTACAGACCTTTGAGTCAAAGACTCGTTTACAAAGGCACCTCGTTATAGAGAACAGAGACAGACAATATTACATAGGTCAATACATAGTAATAGTTACAGGTTTCAAACAATAGTTACAAGGTTTGAACAGGTGTTACAGGAGGACAACACCTGCATACAGTTAAGCAGAGTACAGAGACATATGGTGCCTGGCCAGCAGAGCTGTGAAATACTGAGCAAACACAATGTGGTGCTAGGTGTCAACAGCAGATATGGGTTGCAAACAATAAAGCCCTGTGAGGGACAGTAGTATTCGTGCAGGGGGGAAGAGCGGACTTGTGGTGAGGCATAGGTGTGGATAAAAGCAGTCTGAAGAACATTGTCATAATCCAAAGTAGATTGGCCGTTAGGCCTGGCAGATTAGGCCCCACAGGGGCGGTCTAGAGGGGAGGGGAAGGGGAAACTGGAATTAGGTACACTTACAGCAGCGGGTGGCGAATAGGTGGCTCCTGAGGGCCACCTTGAACGGACCAATTTTAGTAATGTTGGTGATATTGGCTAGGAGGGATTTGAACCAGGAGGGCAGTCTGTAGCAAAAGGATTTCTGGGCAAGGGATGTCCAGGTTCTGGGTACTAGTAGGGTGGCCTTACAGGTACTATGGGTGGAGACCGTAGGGGTGGCCTGGTGAAGGGAGGCGGTTACCCCGGGTGGGAGAAACCGAGTAATGTTTTTTTGGCTAGTAGGAAGTCTGGTAGTGGAGTCTCTCCTCTAGGTTGAGCAGTTTGGTGGTGGAATACAGCAGACAGGTGTGAATACACCTGGAAGCTCCGGTCAGGACCCTGCAGGCCTTGTTAATGGAGAGCTGGATTTTAGCAAGAGCAATATTGTCAGCAGCTGCATAGATAGACAGGCTATAGTCCACTAGGGACAGGACAGATGAGGTGATGGCCAGCCGGAGAGCATCAGGGGGAAGGCAGTCCCTGTGATGGTATAGAAGCCCTATCCTGGAGTTGGTGGTGGCAGAGAGGGCACTGATGTGGGAGTGGAAGGTGAGGGCAGAGTCAAAGGTGATACCCAAGTATTTATAGGAGGACACTTGCTCTAGGGGGTGCAGAGTGCTGGGTAGTATCAGGAGGGGGGAATTTCTGGCCTTGCTTTGGTGGTACGTGAAGAGCATTGCCTTAGTCTTTTTTAGTTTCATGACCAACCTGTGATCAGTGAACCACTGTTCTGCTTAGTGAAAGGCATGCTGGAGGGAGGCCTGTAGTGAGGCAGGGTTACGGGGTGAGGAGAATAGTACTGCATCATCCGCATAGAGGAGTATTCTACTAATACAGATGGTGGGGAGTGTGTTACGATAGAGACTGAAGATAAGGGGTCCCAGGATGGAGCCCTGGGGTACTCCGGTGTGGACTGGATGGGTGTCAGACAAGGAGCTGTTGATTTTTACACACTGGGTTCTAGGTGAGAGGTAGCTGGTAAACCATGTGAGGGGACCAGCAGAGAAACTGATGTGGAGGAGGGAGTCAAGCAAGAGGGAATGGCAGACCATGTCAAAGGCCTTGTAGAGGTCAGTGAACATGGCTCTGGTGAGGTTGCCAGAGTCTAGGGCAGAGTACAGGAAGCTAGAGAATTCCAGGAGAGCAGCAGTGGTGATGTGACCTGAGCGAAAGCCGTGCTGCTCAGAGCATATGATATCATACTTGGTCAGGTACTCCGTGAGTTGGTCTGCTACCACTTTTTCAAGAGCTTTAGAGAGTGGGAGGAGGATAGAGATTGTCCGGTAGTTACTGGGGGAGGACCGAAACCCACTCTTGTGTATCAGAGTGATGACAGCTGTTTTCCAGGCACTGGGGAACTGACCCAGAAACAGTGAGTGGTTTAGAAGGTCAGTAAGGGGGACCAGAATAACATCCAAGACCTGACATAGGATCCTGGTGTCCAGGGGTCATTACTGGGGCTGTTGCTATTGACAGCTTTTTGTAGATATGGCCTGGCTTCAGTGGGGATATTGTGTGAAGGTAGAATGGTGGGTGAGGGAGGGTGGGGGGGGCTGAGAAGCCGGGACAGGGTCAACTAAACTGCTGGGGAGGACATAGCTAAGGTCGAGAATGTGGTATTAAGGCAGTCTGCAATGCCAAGGGGATCCGTGGAGACAGTGCCATTAATGGAGAGTTGGGATGGGGGGGGTGAGACTTCCCATTCAGTTCTTTCATGTTATTCCAGAAGTTCCTGCTTGTCCCCCAGGATGAGACAAGGGTGGTGTGATAGTGCTCAGCCTTAGCCTGTTGGATGGCCCAGGTACACTTATTGCGCTCAGCGCTGTATGCTTGCCTGTTCGCTGGCTTGCCAGATTCAGCAGCGATGTGCCAGAGGTTATTCCTCACTTTAAGTTTCTAGATGAGGGATGCGGTGACCCATGGCACATTTTGTTTTTTGGAGCAGGACCTGGTGAAGGGAGTGAAGAAGTCGCAGGCCTTATTAAAGGAATGCATGAAGAGGTCAAGAGCTAAGTCAATGTTCAGAGCACAGCTGATGGGGGACCAGTCCATCTGGGCAAGATATAGTTTGAGTTTTCCAAGGCTGCCTGGGCAGAAGCGCCGGTGCAGGATTGTCCATGGTACCAGTTTATTGGTGGTAGAGGACCACGAGAATAAGACTGGGGAGTGGTCACTTGGTGAATTGGAGAGGATGTTGATATCCTGGACTTTTTGGGGGTGGTTGGTTATAATAACGTCCAGGAGGACACCAAGATCTGCAACAGAGTAGATGATCCAGATGGGGTGGGCAGAATGAGAAGAGATCTGGATAAACTAACAAAATGGTCAGAAGAGTGGCAACTGGGATTTAATGCAAAGAAGTGCAAGATCATGCACATGGGGAAGAGAAACCCTGAAGCCACCTATAGGCTGGGAGGGGAGTTCCTAGCAGTCACAAAGGAAGAAAGAGACTTGGGCATCATCATCACTGATGACCTGAAATCATCCAAGCAGACCCTAAAGCAGTAGGTAAGGCTAGGGGTGTTAGCGCATTAGTAGGGGTGCATCACAAGTCGCAGAGGGAGGTAATAATCCCTCTTACAAGACACTGGTTAGGCCCCATCTGAGTACTCATGCAGTATTGGAGGCCACACCTTCACAAGGACATTAACCAAATTGAGGCAGTCCAGAGAAGGGCAACCAAATGGTGCAGGGACTGCATCAGAAGACATATGAGGACAGATTAACAGAGCTCAATATGTATACCCTTGAGCAAAAGAGGGAGAGAGGTGATATGATCAAGGCATTCAAACACCTTAAGGGCATTAACAAGGTGAAAGAGTCTAACATGTTTAAATATAAGAAAAATAGCAGGACAAGAGGACACAGCATGAGATTAGAGAGGGGGGGGGCCGATTAAGGGGGAATGTGAGGAAATTCTTTTTCACAGAAAGGATGGTGGATGCATGGAATGGCCTACCTCAAGAAGTGGTGGCTATGAATACAGTGCAGGGCTTCAAACAGGCATGGGATAGGTATAAGGGAGCAATACAAATGAGTATGAATAGATAGGCCACTGACAGAGCAAAGGCCAATGGCACATTTATAAGGTAGAAAAAGAAATGGGCAGACTGGGTGGGCCAAGCGGTCCTTATCTGCCATCAAAGTCTATGTTTCTATATTTCTATGTTTTATTGTCTCACCATTTCCTAGTATCATTCCTAGTGTTGCATATATACAGTATATATCAAGAATTCAGTGCTTACATGCCTTTTCAATATGATTTAACATAGTTGCAGAAAAGGAGTACCAGTTTTGGTGAATGTTTATACAGTACCTATTTTTTTGCAAAAAGGTAGACAAGTTTTCCCCACAAGTTATTTTGTACTTGGCTATTGTAACTCCCTCTAAGGGCTTCAAACAACACTTTTTAGGTAATATGTGATAATTCCTTTTCCAAATTTTTATGAAGTATCCTTAACATACATTGGCATGCTGACGTTGCAGTGACAACTTTACAGTAATCTCATTGACAGCAACAAGATCGATAGATCGCTGTAAAGTCTGCTCGGGACGCTGGCACTCTTTCCTCCTCCTCTCACTCCCTCCCTGAATTAGCTCTGACTCGGAGTTGATTATGTAAGCAATAATACCTGACAGGGTGGGCGGTTTTGGGCAATACTGGACTGCCCAGGGATGTAATGAGGCCCAACGCTGCAGGTGGAGGGCCTTACAGCCCCTGGAAGATCCGGTATTGCCCATGCCGCCCACCCTGGAGGGTATTATTGTACTTAGAAAATGGGCTACCTGTGGCATTCTTAGATGGGATTTTAAAAAATTTCAGGTGGCGCAGAGGCAGGGCATCTGTCTGTGATGCCGAAGACCCGTGTTTGGGAACGGACTTGGGACATTGGAGGGCTGGCTGGAGGGGGAGAAGGATTGAGCATCCTAGGGATTGCTCTCCTTCTCTGAGGGTGGGGGTAGGGGTGGGGTGTTGTGTGTCCAGCACACTACGGCCCCCTAGTGGAGGCCAGGGGAACTGCAGTGCCGGCACCGTGTTAGTGGGGGGCAGGGCAGACACTGGCCGTCATTGCACATTCCCGCCCCTGTTACAGTATACTGAAATGCTGGCCCCCCGAAGCATGAAGCTCTGCTTCACTGCTTCAACTGCCTACTGTGTCCGCCTGGTGGGGCCCCACTCCCATGGCTCCACCCTGGGGGTAAGCCAGGGCAAGTTACCATTGACCTTGGGGAGGGTGATCGCTTGCGGCCCTGCCCAATGGGGTAAGCCTGGGCATGGGGAGGCAGTGTGGGTGGGAGCTGAGCCCCTGCGGGGAGTTGGGAAAGCCGACACAAAAAAAAAAATAGAGTAACAAATAAGTAAGTGTTTTCCTTGTAAAGTAGTCCCTCTGTATTTCTGTGCTGTTCTATCTGCTGTTGACCCCTTCCCTCCCCAGAGCCATTCTCTCCTACTCCTCCCCCACACCACTATCTCTAGAAGAAGATATGGAGTGTCTTGTGGAGTCCCCCCCCCCCAGCAGTATCTAAGCATCTGTGCTGCACTATGAAAAAAAAAAAAAACACAAAACAGTTTTCTGCTGTTGCTGCAAGACTGGGTGATGGAAGGGCTGTGAGATACAAAATACTGAGCAGCGGCAAACTGAGTTCGTAGTGTGAGAACTGGTCTTTGTAGAACGAGTCAGGAGCGAGAGAATGAGGTGCATACTAAGTACTCAGCTGGTAGTATTTCTTTTTAAATAAAAAGCATTTCACAGTTGATGAATCGAGTGAGTGCAGAGCAGAAGGGCCAACTTACGTCTGCACAAGGGAAGCGTGGGAATGATCAGCAAAAAAAAAAAAAAACAAGCAGTCAGAGGAGTGTAAGCTGTATTTGAAAAGTAAAGAGGTTCAATAACTGACATGTGGTTTGCCACTTTTTTATTTCTTTCTGTGAGGTGTCAACTGTGCAGTATGGGGAATGGCAGTTGAGGAGAGATGCGCTCTGCAGTTTTAAAAAATGGTGCTGCTGACCATGGTACAGCACATGGGAGGGATGGCAGAGTTACATGCATTTTAGAGATACCTTACTCTAGATTGATGTGGCAGAGTGCAGCGGATGTTTCAGAGTTACAGCAGGGCGGATGGCATAAGCAAAATCGGACTGTTCAACCACTTGCCAACTGGCTGCTGACTGAAACAAACAAACAAACAAAACCCTGATAATGCAATCGGTGCTTCTCTACCATTCGATTTTGTTTCTGTGTGTTTCTGATGTATGGGGAGAAGTAATTATTTCTGTGTTGTGGGGAAATACAGTGGCAGGGGTGAGTGGGGAAGCTGGCATGACTGTGACTTCTATTAAGATTCGTCTTTTTAATGTGAGACTGCTTTTATTTAAAACTACAGAGACAGGCAGGGTGGGGAAAGGTGGCAAGCCTCTGTCAGTGTCTAGAAATGGCACTTAATTAAAAAATGAGCATTGTGCTGGGTAGGGAGCTCTATCTCTCGCTAAGCCAGAAAAAAAATGGTGGTGATTTTAATTCAGTGGGGTACTTCTGGCCAATAAGCAAGCAGGGGGGCACAAGGACACACTTGAGTGGGTGAAGGGCACTTAGGCTGGTACTTTTTATTTCTGGGCCTCTGTTGCTGAAGTTAAATTACCCCCTTAGCAAAGGGTAACGATCCAATCAGTTACCAGGGGAATAAAAGCCCATTTTCTAAGTAAGCTATATTACCCGACAGGGTAGACATTGGGCACACGCTCAGGACGTAATGAGGCCCGACACTGCAGGTGGAGGGGCCTTATAGCCCTGGAAGGTCCGTATTGCCCATACCGCTCACCCTAGAGGGTATTGCTGCACTTAGAAAATGGGCTACCTGTGGCATTTTTACATGGGATTTTAAAAGATTTTAAAAAATTAAAAAACAAATAGAGTAACAATTAAGTTTAAGTGTTTTCCTTGTAAAGTAGTCCCTCTGTGTTTCTATGCTGTTCTGTCTGCTGTTTCCCCTCCCCAGAGCCATTCTCTCCTACTCTCCCCCTGCACCACTATGTCTAGAAGAAGAAGATATGGAGTGTCTTGTGGAGCCCCCCCTTCCCAGCAGTGTCTTGGCATCTTTGCTGCACTACGAAAACCCCCCAGCAAAACAGTTTTCTGCTGTTACTGCAAGACTAGATGATGGAATGGCTGTGGGATACAAAATACTGAGCAGCGGCAGACTTGAGTTCGTAGTGTGAGAATTGGTCACAGTCGAACAAGTCAGGAGTGAGAGAACAAGGTGCATACTAAGTACTCAGTGGGTAGTTTTCCTTTTTAAATAAAAAAAAATTTCACAGTTGGTGAATCGAGTGAGTGCAGAGCAGAAGGGCCAGCTTACGTCTGCACAAGGGAATGATGGGAATGATCAGCAAAACAAAAAACAAAGGAGTCAGAGTAGTGTAAGCTGTATTTGAAAAGTAATGAGGTTCAATAACTGACATGTGGTTTGCCACTTTTTTATTTCTTTCTGCGAGGTGTCGACTGTGTAGAATGGGGAGCAGCTGGCTGCGGTTTTAAAAATGGCGCTGCGGACCGTGGTACAGCACACAGAAAGGGATGGCAGAGTTACATGCATTTTAGAGATACCTTACTCGGGAGGGATGTGACAGAGTGCAGCGGATGTTTCAGAGTTACAGCAGGACTGTTGGCATAAGCAAAATCGGACTGTTCAACCACTTGGTGACTGGATGCTGACTGAAACTAACAAACAAAAAAAAAAACCCCTGATAATGTAATCACTGCTTCTCTACCATTTGATTTTGTTTTGGTGTGTTTCTGATTTAGTTTAGTTTATTGTTCTAGGAATTACTACCTTTGAGCCAGAGGCTCTTTTACAAAGGTTCCACGTCAATTAGGTATAGTACAAAAAAGGTTACATAGATAACACAACAATTTGTGCTGTGTCAAGAGCGAGAAAACATATACAAATACATATCAAATCATTTGTGCAAAAGGACATGAGATATCAATAATCACATTATTATTACAAGAAAGAGGTCATGCCAGATTAGGAGAAACAAATAGGGAAAAAGTCCAGAACAGAAAGGGTAAGTGAAAGGTGTGGGGGAGCAGACAATAGCAGGAGAAAAGGTTTCCCAAACATGTCTTTGTCAAATAACGGAACAGGGTTGGTAGTGAGAAAATAGGAGGTTTAATCAGGGCAGTCACAGGAGCTGGAGGTGGCAAGGTGAGAGAACAGCCTTGATTTTGAAAATACCTAGAGAGGTGGAGGCAGTAATATGAGTGCTGAGGGCATTTAGCCAGCTGGGGGCACGATAGGCAAATGATCTTTGTCCCTGAGAAGTCCAGCATTGGGGGGACTTGGAGAGGCTTGTGTTCTGATCTTCTGGTAAAACGGGTGCTAGCGCTTGGGCATAACAGGTCTTGGATACAAGGTGGAGTGAGACCCAGAGTGGATTTTTTCGCCATCAGGCAGGTAAGGTACTTTATCCGGTTTGAGAGTTGCAACCAGCCTGAGTCAGCATAGAGTTCACATGTGTGGGTACGTCGATGTGCACCAGTGAGCAGCCAACAGGTCTTATTTAGGGATGTTGTAATGCGACTAAGTGCTGTAGTAGTGGCAGATCCATATATAACTAAGCCATAGTCAACGACTGAGATGACAGAGGATTGGATGGCAATCCTCAGTGCAGAATGGGTAAGGAGCTGTCGGTTCCGATACAGAATCCCAATTCGCTGATTAATAGTTTTTGCTGTACTATCAATGTGAGTTGCAAAGGTTAGGCCTTGATCAGAGTTGATTCCAAGATATTTGAAAATTGGCACTTCTTCAAGGGTATTTCCCAGGTATGTATTAATGGTGAGTGGGACTTGCTGTTTCTTGTTTTGCGGGTTAGAGAAGAGCATAGATTTAGTTTTTTTGTGGTTTAGAACCAGCTTATGTTCAAGGAACCACATCTCAACTTTGGAAAAAGCATGCTGAAGGTTGAGGCATAAGAGATTCGGATCTTTATGAGTGGCAAGAATCACGGCATCATCGGCATAGAGGATTATTTGTTCAGGGCAGGATTTGGGGAAGGAGTTTAGGAAAAGGCTGAAAAGGAGGGGGCCCAGGATGGATCCCTGGGAAACTCCTGAGCGAACCGGTTTTGAGTCTGAGAGAACTCCAGCTACTTTTACAGATTGAGAGCGCTGAGCAAGGTAATTTTTTACCCAGTCACCAGGACCCTGTGAGAGCCCTAGGGATAGTAGTTGTTTGATAAGTAGGCCATGGTGTACTGTATCAAATGCCTTGGTTAAGTCAATGTAGACTGCTCCAGTTAGGTTTCCTTTGTCCATGGCATTGTGGATTGCTCCTGAGAATTCAAGTAAGGCAGTCGATGTGTTGTGCCCTTTCCTAAATCCATGCTGCTGAGTGCATAGGATGTTGTGCTTTTCCAAGTAGTCTGAAAGTTGCCTCCCACCAAGCGCTCAAGGGCCTTAGAGAGGTGGTAGCATTGATATCGGGCGATAGTTACTAGGCAGTGACTTATCACCACTTTTGTGCACTGAATGACAACTGCAGCCTTCCATTTCCTAGGAATTGGCTGTAGCAGAGGAGAGATTGAAAATTTTTGTGAGGGGAGCAGTACTCTCTCCAGAGTGAGGGACAGAAGTTTAAGGTCAATAGTGTCGCTGCTTGCTCAGGACTTAGAAATGGCCTTCTTTACATATTTATAGACTTCATGTGGCTTTACTAGTTTGAAATGGAAGGGTGGTTTGTTGAGAGGCAGTAGTAAAAGTAGAAATTGGAGGATCAGCATCAGTGAGAAATCAGATGAGAGGACACCACTAAGGTCCGTGAAGGTATCATTTAGGTGTTTGCCATGATCTCTGGGTTCTAATGTAGTGGTTCCATCCACATTCATTATTGTAGGAGAGGATTTGGACTGCTGACCCATGATATTTCTTATGTTGTCCCAGAAGGATTTCCTTCACCCCAGGAGTTGGAGAGGGCATTCTTGAAGTAGAGCTCTTCATCAAGCGGATCTGTTTAGTACAGTGGTTGCGAGCCTGTTTATATTTTTTGGATGTCCGACAGAGTGCCAGTAGTTTTGCAGTGGCCCAGAGGTGATCCCTACTTTTGAGTTGTGCCAATAGCTTTGCTGTGAGCCAGGATTTGTGAGTGCTTTGATTTTGTGTTTTTTACTGGCATAGGTGTCACAGGCAGTGTTGAAAGTAGTAATAAAGTAATCAAGGGCTAGGTCAACATCTTGAGTTTTGTAAATCAAGGACCAGTCTATCTGCCTAAGACAGGTCTTGAGATGAGTAAGGTTGCCATAAGGTAGGACTCTGCTATAGATGGTTTTTGGAGGCTACTACTTAAACTTTTGTCCAGGTACATATTATTGGAGAGTGATCACTGAGCGAGTCAGGGAGAACACTTACATTGGTTATACGGGTAGGATGGCTGGTAAGGATCCAGTCAATGAGGGTGCTGGTCCCCGATTTGTAGTTTTTTCTGGTAGGGGAGTTTACCACTTGTGTTAAATTTACTGCTAGGATAGCATCTTTGTTTATGGGGATTTATGGGGAGAAGTAATTATTTTTGTGTTGTGGAGAAGTACAGTGGTTGGGGGTGAGTGGGGAAGCTGGCATGACTGTGACATATTAAGATTCGTCTTTTTAATGTGAGACTACTTTTATTTAAAACTACAGAGACAGGCAGGGTGGAGGAAGGTGGCAAGCCTCTGTCAGTATCTAGAAATGACAATTAAAAAACGAGCATTGTGCTGGGTAGAGAGCTCTATCTCTCGCTAAGCCAGAAAAAAATGGTGGTGGTTTTAAGTACAATGGGGTACTTCTGGCCAATGAGCAAACAGGGTGGGCACAAGGACACTTGAGTTGGTTAAGGGGCACTCAGGTTGGTACTTTTTATTTCTTGGGCATTTATTGAAAGTTAATGTACCCCCTTAGCAAGGGTAACAGCCAATCAGATGCCAGGAAAAAAAAAAAAAAAAACATTTTCTAACTAAGCAATAAGGCACGACAGGGTGTGGTATATCATGAGATATCGACACGCCTCAGGTGGTTAGGCATGAGGCCACAGGCCGGGTGGATCCAACCAGCTGAGAAGTGATGATATCTTATGATATACCACACCCCGGAGTGCCTTTTTGCTATTATGAACTTGAGTAAAGATTTTGGAAATAAAATATTTAAAAAAAAAAAAAAAACCTTTAAACCTTTTATAAAAGGAATACATTTAAAAAAAATAGTTCTAGGAGACAGCAGGTGGCGCTGTTGTAGTTGGAGCTGGCCGGAGAGGGTATTGTTGTAGTGTGACCTGTGAACTGTTTGCTGTCCCCATGTGCTCTCCACACATTTGTTGTCATTATGAGGGAAGAATTCATTTTTTTTTTTTTTTTTAGTAGTGTCTTTATTAGTTAGTAATGACAGTACAGCAAGTGGTATTGACGTGAATGAGTAGTAGCAGGGTGCCGACGGCCATTGCTGTGTGACGAGTTCCATAAGTAAGTCTGTAAGGTAAGGTGAGGGGCGTTTAGTCTCTGTGAATGAGCGGATTTTGAAGCTGTTTTTTTTTTTTTTAATTTATCTGTTAACCGCTGCATGGTTGGCAAATCAGGATATGGGAGTGAGAGTGACAACGAGCGAGAAGCTGCTCGCACAGAGCAGAGCTTCAGTGAGGCTGTATTTGTTGGCATTGTCAGTGAGGAGGCTGGTGGCCGGAGGCTTTTTGAAGCCATGATGATGTAGTTGGATATCATCATGGCTTCAAAGAGCTGTCAGCCAATCAGCTTCCTACATTTTTGGCACCAAGTTCATAAATTAAAATATGGGGAGTGCTGGGCATGAAAACACATTTGTTGTCCAACGGCACAATGCCGACCCCAATTGCATTCAACCTATAGTGCCATCGCTGTGACGTCGCATCAACATATTTTTGTTGCTGCAGCGTCGGAGATCCACATACATTTAGCATAAAGTGATCTAGTTCCTGCCCATGCTCTAAGATGCACACCTGGTGTGAAATTTGGTAAATCTATTCTCCTTAAAAAGTAGTTCTGAGTATATTCAATTGTAAACTTATTGCAATCCATGCCCCATGTTTCAATACCATGTAATATACTAGCCTATAGGTAAAAGAGCTGCGAAGGAGCTTGGTACATCCAACAGAACTGGGTTTATTTCCCACAACCTCAGCTTGCATACTGTGAGACTGAATAAATCACTTTACCTCCCCAATGCTCCTGGATCCCCCCTTAAAACAGGCACTTGTGCCTGGTAGGCCTTAACCAGTTTCCAAAGAATAAAAAAAGAATTCTAGCGTAATATTTGCTTTCAATCAATCAATCAACACTTTATAAAAAGCACGATTCACAATGGTCAAAGCGCTTGTACAGAAAACCAACTTGTACGCATTTACAATAATAATTTATAATAGAACAGAAAGTACTACATAACAATTCAGCATGCAATTTTAATAATCCATTTACTTTTTGCTTTAATTTTTCTGCAGAAGAATCCAAGTGTGATTTCCACAACTTATGGGAGCTGAAGGTAACTCCCATATATTTATAGCAGTCTAGGACATCAGGATGATAACTACCAATCTGAAAGTCCTATCCTATGCACACTTTCACGCCAAAGACAAGAACCATGGATTTCTCAACATTAATTGTAAGCTTTAATCTGTGAAGTTGTGTTGAAAAATATAATCAGTGTTTTTTTGCAGCCCATCTGGAGTTAGGGAATGTAAAACTGCATCATCCACATATAACAACAGAGGAATTGAAAGATTATCTATGAATGGTAATGCACAATCTATATTATTACTTCGATCACTTACTGTATTTCTATATGTGATAAATAAAAAGGTACAAGAATGCAACTTTGTTTAACTCCTTAATTTGTAGTTATTGAACATGATAGTGTTTCATCTCTTTGAAGCCTGATTCTAACAAGATTGTTTATGTAACATTGTATGTTTTTTATAAGATGTCTATTCAGAGTAGTTACTGTGAGAATATCCCATAGTAATTGTCTGTTTACTGTATCAAAAACACTGTTTAAAATCAATAAATGCAGCAAAAAGGTTTTTAGAATGACCTAATACAATCTTTAGCCTGTAAATACTTCAAATATAGTCATTTGCAGAGTGTTTTTCCCCCCTGAAACCAGCTTGTAGATCATACGAACGTATGAATAAGTCAGCAGTTAAAAGCCTTGTGGTCTATCAAGTCTGCGCATGAGTGCAGGTCTATCGGTGTTTACTGAGGGACTCGCCCTCATCCCTGCTTCCCCTCAACGCCCCTCACTAACACCCTTCCTCCCCCAACCCCATCTCCTCTAACGTTCCCCTTTACTCTGTCCCATCCTCTCTTGAAACCGGCCACTGACTTCAGGGACACACCCTCCTCTGGAAACTCAGTTTCCATTTGGCCACCTTCCTCTCAGTGAAAAAGTGCCTCCTAATCTCTTTCCTGAATCTTCCCCTGCCAGCTTTAGGCTGTGCCTCCTAGTGGGTTTGTTCTCACTAAGGCTGAAGAGACCCTCAGTACTCACCCTATTGATTCCTTGATCATGTCCCCCTCTCCCTTCTGTCCTCCAGGGAGTACATGTTGAAATCTCTTAGTCTCTTCTCCTAAGCTTTGCCTTGCTGGCCTGGATCATTTTGTTTGCCTTTCTCTGTACTGTTTCCAGTAAGTTGACATCCTTCTTTAGGTAAGGGCACAAATATGGCACACTGTACTCCAGGTACGGCCTCACTAGTCATCACTATACAGTGGCAGAATGACCTCTGCCTCTCTGCTTGTTACCCCCCTGGCTACGCACTCCAGCTCTGGTTTGCTTTGGCTGTTTCTCTCTTGCAGTGTGCTGAGAGCTTTATGTCAGTCTTGATGATTACTCCCAGGTCCTTCTCCTCTGCCCTGGTTACCTGCACACTGCCCAGACAATATTTGCTCTTAGGGTTCTTCACCCCCAAGTGTATTACCTTGCACTTTTTAGTGTTGAACCCTAATTGCCAAATGTCTGACCACTTCTCTAGCTTAGCCAGATCTTCCCTGAGATCCTGTCTCCACTCCTCCATGTCCATCCTCCCACAGAGCTTTGTGTCATCTGCAAACAGGAGATTTTACCTGTCTGCAGTGTCACTGATGAAGATGTTAAACAACACCGGACTGAGCACCAAGCCTTGTTGGACTCCACTTGTCACTGGCCTGGCCTTAGTCAACCCCCCCACACCACACCACTACCACCCTCCGACTTCTGTCCTGTAGTCAGTTTTTAACCCACCTATCAAGCTTACCCCTACCCCCAGGTCTCCCAGCTTCCTGATTACTCTCCCGTGAGGTACTGAGTCAAAGGCCTTACTGAAATCCAGGTACAGGGTATCAACCACTTGGCCCTTGGCCACTGTTCTGGTTACTCAATCAAAGAGGTCAATCAGATTAGTCTGGCAGGACTGCCTCGACACAAACCCATGCTTCCTGTCATCTTGGAACCCATTATCCTCTAGGAAGCTTACCAGGTTGTAGTTCAAAATGGTTTCCTTCAGCTTTCCCACTGTTGAGGTCATACTGTCTGGCCTATAACTCCCAGGGTCGTCCCTCAGTCCACTTTTGTGGAGAGGCACCACATGTGCAGTTCTCCAATCCTGGGGTGTACATTCCCTGTCTCTCTCTCTCTCTCAGAAGGTGTTAGAAAGGTGTTCCAGGGGGCCCACCAGTACCTCCTCCAGCTCCCTCAGAACCCTTCGAGTCATGCCATCTGGCCCCAGGGATTATCCATCTTCAGGGCTTTTAAGCCATTTCACTCCCTATGTACTTGGATCACACTGTCTGTGTCTCCCCTTCCCAGTTCCTACCCCCTCCTCACTTGTGGCACTGGACTGTCCTTCTACCTAGTGAAGACTGAGCAGTAATACTTGTTAAGTTCTTCCACATTTGCCTCACTACCAATGATCATTTCAGGCTGCAGAATTGTACCATTGATGCGGTCTGCACTTTATTTGTCCCAGTGTTTACTGTTGTCATGGGACACCAGGCATACAGTGCACCTGCTAGCACTGGAGGAGTGGAATCATCTTCTCTGTGGATGTGGAAGTAGGCTTAGGTAAAATAAATCATTCTGGGGTGGGACTGCAGGAACTGATGACAGGCTGGAGCCATTTCAAGATCACCGTGAAAGTTGGCCCAGTAGCGCTGAGGGTTGAGGCACTGGATGCCACACCTCATGCCATACCAGTGACCCGGGCTCAGGAGTGAGCCAGGGCCACTGGGGGTCAGCAGGGGAGGGAAGGGATTGAGCACGCAGAGTACAGCTTTCCCTTCCCTGGGGAGGGTTCCAGGGTCATGCCACTCTGTAGATGCACCTGGCAGCAGTTTAATGCAGCACAAACAGTTGGTGCATGTTCAGCAGGGGAGGAGCTTGGCAGGCGGCAGCATGCAGTACTTGGACACCATTGCATGTCTGAGCTCCTTGAGGGACTGACAAGTAGAAAATCCCCTTCCCTTGGGGATAGATGAAGGCCCGTCCTCCCAGTCTACACTCCCGATGCTGGGTGCTCTCCTCTCTATCCCCCCGCCACTCCAGCCCGGCACTCTAGACTATAGATAGGGCATCCTGGGTGGATAGGGCGGCCCTTCCCTGAGGGGGTTCAGATCCGGGGGAATTGCCGGGTTGGGGTGAGGAGTAAGGTGCAGCGTCACAGCAGGAGGTAGAGATCGAGGTCGGAGGTAGCTGGAGAGAGTTCCCCTCTAGAAGGTGTAGAAACAAACTGTACAAAAAAAAAAAAAGATCACTGTGAGTAACTAAGGAGGGAGGGAGTCTGTGTGCTGGGCTGCTTTGGGTGGGAGTGCACGTTAATGTCCTTTGATCATGTATATGCTGCACAAGAGATGGGTGTGTGATGTGAAAAGTGGGCTGCAAGCATGGAGGAACCATTTTTGTGGCAGCAGACTGGATAAAAACAAGTAAGGCAAAAAGTGGTCTGTATGGCCCATCATGCTGCATGGGAGTGGGAGCTGGGGGGGTGACTAACAGAGCTATATAGTGGCTAGACAGGAGTATTTTTGTGGCTGGAAGTTGCATTGAGAAAAAGAGAGAGAGAGACTCCGACCCTTCTTATTTTAGGCTGTATTTTAGTCTGTTAACTAAGTGTCACAAAGATTAGTGATTCATTGAGGCTTATTATTCTGTTCAAAAATGATAAACATGTTTTTTTTCTGTACAGTGAAACCACTCTTACTGTGTTTGAGCAGACTAGTAACCCTCAATGAATCACTAAACACTCAGTGACTTTGACAGACTAAAATACAGCCAAAAAATGCAAAGGGAGTTGTTACATGCAAAAAGAAGATCAAAAACACACACAGTGATTGTTTATAAATTTTATGAAGTCAGTGGCATGGCTCACATTTTTGGTAAATGGTCCGCCTTTTTGGAGGTCAGTGGGTCAACTGATCCATCAAATTTAGCACTGTATTACTCCCTATCCTCCTCTTTCTGCATACACTTGTACTTCCTGAAGGCTGATTTCTTGTCTCTTACCACCTTTGCCACCTCCCTGCCATGCCATAGCAGCTGTTTTTTTTGCTCTGAATTTCTTATTTCTTATTTTGGCACACTCACTGATGATCGCCATCAGTCCTTCCTTAATTAGGGCCTATTTCTGGTCCTCCTCCATCTCCTTCCTGACCCTAGCAAGACGCCTTTCCAGAATTTCTCCCATCTTACTGTAATCAGCCCACCTGAAGTTCAAAACCCTCATCTTGGTCCTGACCCTGTCCCTGCCATTATCCTGGTGGAACCACACTGTGTGGTGATTGCTTCCTGCAAGTGGTGCCTCCACCTCTATGTCCTGAACAAGCACACACTTAGTACCAAGTCCAATATGGCTGTCTCCCTAGTGGGCTGCAGGACATCTTGTGTCAGGACCCACCCTGGAATGCATCTAGCAGTACCTACAACCTGGTGCAGGAGGTAGCCAGGATTCTCCAGTCCACGCCTGGAAGATTGAAGTTATCCACAATCACCACCTCTCCCCTGCTGGTCATTTCCATAATTTGGAACCCTAGTTCTTTGTCCAGCTCCACACCCTGGTTTGGTGGCCTGTACACTACCCCTATCCTTAGCTTCTTACCCTCAGGGGACTGTACCTGCACCCACAACACCTCTGCCCTTCCTACCACCTCCTCCTCTCTAGTACAAATTATCCCCTTCCTCATGTACACAGCTACAGATCAGTAAAGAAGCATGACTCTTCTGCCCATTCTGTTAAAACAGACACAATATAACGAGTGTATAGCTTCCTTAGAATACTTAATACTAAGATCGGCCTGTAATAACAGGAGTCTAACTTCAATCCTTTTTTGAAAGGTGGAAAAATAACACCAATATTCTAAAGTTTAGGAATTTCTAATGCAAAATTAACAGAAGTGAAAAATTCTACAAGAGTTATGGCCCAATCTTCAAATTATGATGAAGGGCCTCAGCAGGTATTACACCCACCCCTGGTGATTTATTTCTCTTCTGTTCTAATATACATTTTTAACTATCTTTTGGTGAACTATTAACCAAAGTTTTAACTCCTCATTTAAGCTATAGGGGATGTAACATTCCATTTCAAAAATCACTTTGTCTTTATTGTATATGAGATGGAAATGTTTTGTCCAAACATTCTCTGTAATAGCTGCCTCTATGTTTATCATGTCTGATATACCCATAAGTCACTAGGCTCCAGAATTTTTTAGTATGTTTATTATCAGTAGTTTCAATGATCTCATCACAAATACTATTGTGAAAACATTCTTTAAAAATATTCTTTTTGAGAGTGTATAAGCATTGTGTATTCCCTTCTAACATTATATAATGTAATCATATTGTTATTGCATGGGTCTTTATGCACTAATGAAGTTAACTTTCCTAATACTTTCTTTCTTTTCCTACATTCCTTCTCAAACCAATTTTTTGTTTCTGGGTTTCATAGCTAACTTCTCTCTAGGAGTCCTTGCTAAGGCTTCGGTAATTTCTATCAAATTTCCATAATACTCTATTGCTAGTTTTCTCTTTTGATGAGAATAGCCATCTTTAAGTAAAAAAATGATTCACAATCCAAGTGTCTCTTATTTTGGACACGGCATCTCTTGTAGAAAGGCACCATACAATTCACTTTGCAGCAGATACAGTCGTACGTTGATACATTTTCAAGACAAAGCCCACATGTAACTAGAAAATGGTCACTTTCATCACGAGGTAGAACCTTTAAGAATGTTATCTTATCAAAGTGTGCAATATTTGTCATACCAAGATCCAGCAAACTGCCTGCAAAAACAGAGGAGAATGTCACATTTCTGTGAAAATCCCCACAAACTCTACCATTCAAAATTTGGATGTCATTGTTAAATAAAAATTTCAAAAGGTTTTTTGCCTGAGATATTTTTTTTGTCTATAGATGCTGTAATGGGGATATTATAGCAGTCATCTACTGTACAATTATTTGCTTTCAATCCAGGTTGCAGGCCAGCTCTGGCATTCACTAGTGATCAAAACAGTCCCCCCTAGAAAGTCTAAATATACAAATTCCATGCAGAGTTCAAGCTGTTTTATAAGTTTGATACTTCACATTTTGGGGGGATTTGATGGACAGTACATGTTTATTATACAGAGACACGGTCCATTATTTTCCTTTGTTATTATTGCAAGAAGATTAGAGGTATTTAATTCCAGTGTATTACATGTTGTATTCAAATTAGAAGCTACAAAAATGGCCACGCCTCCCCCCGTTGCTCTACCAACATTTTTTGTTCTAATTGCTGGTCTGCGTGAAACCCTGTAGAAAACTGAATTGTTCTAAAAAAGACCATGGGCACAATTTTCAAAAGTTTGTGCAGGTGCTAACCAGTGTTTGCCTACGCAAGCCAGGTTTTGTGCTGGAGCCCAATATTCAAAAGGCTTGGTTGTGCCAGCAAACAGGGTTGATGCCCGCAAGCCAAAGGTATGCAAATTGTGTGTGTGTGTAGAGGACAGGAATATCAGTGCAATTGATATTCAGCGGATTTGCGCCGTGCAAATTAGTGTAGTCCTTTTGTGCGGCACAAATACTGCTGAACAAAAAACCCTCTTACTTCTCTAGGTTTAGTGACAGTCCTTGTGGCCTATGGCTCAGGCAGAGTTTTAATCAACTGTCTGTCAGGTTGAAGGCACAATATCTCAACTCCCTTGACTGTCTGCGCTTTTTCAAGTTCGCACCATACAACATAGGGGACAAGATAAGTTTGTGCATCAAAATTCAAGAGTAACTCAAGCATCTCTGCTTCGAACTTTCCCTTTGGGCACTGCTCTCCACCCTAAATGAGTTGTCATGGCATGGAAGGCCATAGCTGGACCCCCAACCCCAGCAGTAAAATAAAACCCTGAGACTTACTGAGATGGCAGACAGTGAAGTGTTGTCCAGATTCCTCAAGTACTCAGTCCTGTTCTCTGGGGACCTGATCATCCTTATGTAGCTACCTGCTCCTGATCTAAACAAGCTGCAGCTGCATTCAGGCTGGTGAATGTTCTCAGTGTCTTCCATTTTAGACAGATGATGAGCCGGGATGGATAGAGATGGGCAAACTGCCATTTGCATTATGTAGCCATCTCTTTACCTCATTAAACTCCTGTTTCTTAAGTTGTAAATACCCGCCGTAGTCAGAAAAAATGCAAACAGGGGACTTCCAGTTCCAGTATGAAAGTGTGAGCACGGAGATTTAGCGCCCCCTCTGCTAATCACTCAAATCGGGCATTAAAATAGCACAAAATACCCTAAAAATGGCTAAAAGCTTACCAAAATAAAGAACTATTGCCCCTCTTCATGAAATGGCCAAATCGCAACAGAATCGATTCCAGCTATTTGCGGACATGGCCGACTCAGAAGACCATGTGTTTGACGATGCAGAGCAACAGACTAGGCCCTCTCCTGGCTCAGAGCAGAGAAACGTAAACTCTACGTCATGACAAGTGGCAAAGAAAAAAGTTAATGAGCTTAACTCTGAGGTGATCCTTCAAGCGACTGCTGACTTTCTTGGCGAAGTGAGGGAGACTATGCAGGCGAAACGATCTGAAATGGGCTCTCTACAAAATCGGATGGCAGAGGCTCACCAATAGATTTCGCTTAATACAGCCAGACTGGATGATCTTGAGGACACTATCAAAACCCTGGCAACGGAACAATTATCTATTTCACTCCGACAGGAAGATGCTGAGAATCGGAGTAGAAGAAAGAATATTAGGATTTTTACTCTACCGGAGGACAAGGAAGGTAATGATCCATTGGCCTTTTCAGACTACTTTTTACGCCTAGTTCTAGAGCTGGACCCTGGCCTGCAGCTGGACATTGAGTATGCTCACAGGGCTCTTGGCCCCAAGCCCACAAGCCCGGCTCCAGGCCCCATTCATTTCTCATCAAATTCGTCAGCTACCAAACTGAAGAGCTACTGCTCCGGAAGGCCTGGCAGAAAGGGAGAGTGATGTTGGGCCAAAGCCACCTCCTATTCGATAACGTTTACGTGCCCTGTACACAGTGCCAGTGACGGGAGTACAACCATTTATTTCCAGCACTACATTCTCAAAAAATACATTTTCAAACCCCACACCCTGCCAAACTGTCTGTCTTCCTACCTGCTGGCCAACAGAATTATAACACAGCAGCAGAAGCAACAGATGACTTGGTAGCTAGAGGAATAATTAGTACGAAGACTCAGGAAATAATGAGAGCACGACTCAGACAGCCACTCCAAGGGAACTCCAGGAATCAACAAAACGCATCTTTAAAGCTGACAGAAATACTGGAGCGTCTACAACAGTACAGAAATCCGACTTTCAATACTTGAGGTACTGTTCCTGAATATTACCCTTTTCCACTATGTGGACCTCTCTCCTCTCATCTGACCTGGGGGGAGGGGATTGTCGGGGGAAGCCTCCTGTGGGGTGCCTATGATGGAGAGAGTGCCTCTTAGGGGTCCAGGCAACACAACTAAATTACCTTTTCTCCTCTTCTTAAATTTCCTTTTAATTGATCCCCGGTTGCCATTTGGTCCTGCCCTACCCTCCGATGGCTGGGATACTCCCAGGCTGGAGGGTTTCACTCCATGAGGCTATGACCTCCTCCATCTCTAAGGGTCCTCTGGGATCTTCCTTTCTCCCTTGACGTCCCTCCTCACTATTCCCTCCCACTACTTATGGGTAAGCGGTCTTGACCGGATGGACGGGGGGGGGGGATTGTTGGAGCCCAGAGATTACCAGCCTACATGGGTTGCCAGCAAAATCAAGACCGAAAGGAAGGATCCCATGGTTAATATTTACTTTGGCGCTGCTCTCAGACTTATACTGTGTCTCTAGCCAAATATAAGACTTTGGTTGCCTCCTGTCTAACAGCTAAAACTACAGGTAGAACTAAGCTAGCCAGATCAGGCTAACACATTGCCTCTCTCTGGACAATACGGTAACCCTGGCTATTGACCCTCAAGAAGAACAGGAAAGCAGGATTTGACAGAAAGGAACTGGAACTCTTGGGTGGTGGTGGGGGGGAGGGGAGGTACAACACTCTGGAGAAACTGGGTGTGAAATATCGGGGTCCACAACCACACATAAGAAGGGCTGTAGCACGAACTAAGACCCCAGGACCTCGAGGCTGTTGCCACCTCACTGCCTCCTCCTCCTTACTCCTCGTAGTACACCCTCAATGAACTAATAATAAATAAGGCCATACATTTACGCCTCTGAAGAGCAGGGGACCCAGCCACATTAATATCTTGCTCACAGTAATGCTGGTTCTAACCCAGGGTGGGTATAGACTAAGATCACCCACCCCTTTTGGGGGTTTTCCTACTACTCCTCAGGTTTTTTTTGCCCCTGGAGGGTATAGATGCCCCTATCTCCACTCCTCCCCTCACAGGGGATTGGGACAGGAGAATTTCGAGGGAGCTTCATAAAAGCACCTCCCATATGGGAGTCAAAATGTACATAGTTCTTTTTGGAGTTTTAAAAGTTCTTAATGACTTAGTTGAGTTCAGTAGTTATTTATTATGTTGCTCCAAGAGAATCCAACCTCTACTCCTAGTGTACAATGTTCACTGGGAGTGAGAACAGGAAAAATGCATTGTTTTAAGTCCTATCTGGCTTCAGCCAATCGGATTTACAGAAAAAGTAATTTTTTTTTTGGATACCAGTTTAGGTATCTTCAGTTACAATATGTTAAACTTTCTCCTTACAAGTTAAAGGGGGAGGAGGGAAAAAAAAACACACGAGTCTTAGTACACAGTGGTTAAATTCAATTTTACTGATGTTGATACAACAAATCTATTGGATGGTTCTCTTGATACTGCATCGATGTCTACTGGCTGGGGGGAGAGTGATCCGGACTGAAAAGTCATCTATCATCCTAAGAAAAAAAGAGAAGAAAGATATTAATGTTACGCAATACCATGGCTAATAACCCCTTTAAAATCTTACCACAGAACATAAATGGCCTCCATGATCCAAACGATCCCGTTTAATGCAACACCTTAAAAAACAGAACGCAGACATATATTTCCTCCAGGAAATGCACCTTTCTGACTTGAAGCATTCCAAGCTCACCTGGGGGAATAGATACAGGGTTTATGTCTCTTATCCCAGAGGTCGTAAATGGGGGACGGCCATTCTAATCCCTGCCAAGACCACTCTATAGATCCATAACTCTTATCTAGATGCTCAAGGTAGATATGTAATTCTACTAGCCCAACTATATGGCCAGAAAGTTACACTAGCTAATGTTTATCTCCCCTCAAGAACAAGACCCCAGTGGTAAGAGGTTTCTTTCGATTTCAATGGACCACTTACAGGGGCAGTTGATCCTTGGGGGTGACTTCAACATGACTCTGACTCCTCATCTCGACTATTTGAACCAGCAGAAACATAGACCCACTAAAGTAGTAAAAGGCCTCAAAGATATGATGGAACATTTAGGCTTGGTGGATATTTGGTGATGAATATTTCCAACTTCTTCTGGCTATACATTCCACTCTGCTAGGTTCCAAACATATTCAAGGTTAGATTACTTCTTAACCACATGCGAACATCTCTCGGCTGTCCGGGATATTTCAATAGGCCCCAAAATATTATCTGACCACCATCCTCTGGTTTTAAAACCTGATATAGGGAGGGAAAAGAATACAACTTTATGGAGATTGAACCCCTAATTTTACAAGAAAAAGAATTCCAAACTACCATTAAGAATAGGATCCCTCAATTCTTTATCGAGAACGCATCAACAACCATAAAGGAAGCTATACAATGGGATGCTATGAAGGCTACATTGCATGGTGAAATGATGGCATATACCACTAAAAAGAAAAAGGAAAGGGAAGCCAAGTATCACAAACTAACCGACCTACTTTCAAACTACCAATTATTGTATAGGGAAGGGGATAGAGAACTTCAATGTAAGATTAGAGACACTAAAGCTGCCCTACAAAAAATAATAGATAAAATTCAGCAGTCTTTGGTCTACCTTCGACACGCTGTACACGGGGGTGGGCTGGGGGGTGCAAGAAAGTTGGCTCAGAAACTCCGCTCCAGAAAATCTACATCCCCAATACTTAAACTTAAAAATCCAAAAACAGGGAAAATACACCATACAGAATCTCACATTAGACAAATCTTTTCGGACTTCTTTACCCACCTTTATACAGAGGATACAGCCCCCCCCCCCAAGGCTAGAACCTCGTTCCTAGACCAACTTAATCTCCCCATGCTAAATGAATTTCAGATTGGAGCTCTGGAGGCCCCAATCTCCCTAATAGAAATTCAAACAGTAATTAAAAAACAGGCATCCGGTTGCTGTCCGGGTCCCCTTGGATTCACCATTGAGTGGTACCGAATGTTCTCAAAAGAACTTCTCCCTAAATTACATTCTTTATATATGGAAATAGTCTAGGGTGCCACCCTACCCCCATCCTGGAATTTTGCTACACTGGCCCCCATACTTAAACCAAATAATGATCCAGCTGACCCCGCAGCTTATCATCTCATTTCAATGCTAAATGTTGACTAAAAAATACATGTGGCTGTCTGGGCCTCGAGGATCGAAACCCTTCTCCCACAAATTATACACCCAGACCAATCTGGATTTATTAAGCAAAGAAATACCTCAGATAAAATCCGTAAGACCCTTATGCTTCAGGAGTATGTCCAGAATAGGAAAATACCAGCAGCCTTTATAAGCCTTGACGCTGAAAAGGCCTTTGATAGGGTCTCTTGGCCCTTTTTATGGGAAATATTAACAGTCCTACAGTTCCCTTCCTCTTTTATAACCTGGCTAAAAAATATATATATAACCCCAAAAGCTTATATCAGAATAAACGGTGGCATATCCAATTCAATCCCTATACAACGTGTGACAAGACAGGGGTGTCCGTTCTCCCCCTCCATGTTTGCTTTATATATGGAGCCTTTGACCACCTTGAAGAAAGCAGCAGAGGTAGAGGGCATCCCCATAGCGCAACAAGAATATAAGATTAGTCTCTTTGCAGATGACGTTTTTCTATTGCTGACATCACCAAACACTTCAGTCCCCAAAGCCTGGCAAATACTAAAACTATATAAGAAACTTGCAGGGTTCAAAATAAATGAGGCAAAAACAGAAATACTGGTATTTAATTTCTCTCCTCCTCCTCCTCCATCCCTAAAATGAACCTACCCATTCAAATGGCTAACTACAAAAATTAAATATTTAGGGATACATATACCTCTAAATTTGGAAGTCTTAGAAACAGTTAATTATAAACCTCTATCCATTTTAATCCAATCAGATTTAACTAAATGGTCTACCCAATGTCTACCCTTCAACCAGAGAGTTGAGACCATTCGAATGAATGTACTCCCAAGACTCCTTTACTTGATTCAAAACATTCCCTTTTTTTCCCTCAGCTTTCTATTTTAAATCATGGGACAAGCTAATTTCTAACTTTATTTGGGCAGTGGGCGCCCGAGAATATGTTTATCCATTTTAAAGCTTTCCCTTTCACAGAGGGGGCATCAACCTTCCGGACTTCAAACTATATGCAAAGGTTGCCTTTATTCGGACTATCTTACAATGGTTGATAGAAAAATATACCCTCCCCCTTGGAAAATCCTTGAATTCCCCCTTAATGATTTATTTGACATTAACAAGATACTCTTTTCTTCAGAGGAGAGATTCCTCCCACCCAGAGATTTCATGGGCATTATGGCCCACACCTATAGATTGTGGATAAAACTAAGACGGACCAAAACCTTTTGCGCCACGTTCGAATACTGTAAATTAATATTGGAGGATGAGTCCTTCCTTCCATTACAAACAGACCTTGCCTTTGCCAATTGGAGGAGGTTAGGCCTAACCCATTACTACCATTTTCTATCTCATCAAGGGATTCTCCCATTTGAAACACTAATGCACAAATATAACCTTCGTAGATCTGACCAATTCAGATATTTTCAAATAAGGAACCACATATTGAGGAACAGAATAATACAGGCCAGATTACCCTCTTTGACATCTGGGTTATTTAAACTTTTCATGGAGGCCATACAGGGGAACCTTGGAGGCCATATCATAGGGTTATTATATAGGGCCCTCAGGGAGGCTACATCAGAGTCCACTGACTCTATATTGGCTGAGTGGAATAGAGATCTTGAACTGGAGGTAGCTAGAGAGGCCTGACAGGCATCAGCCTTGCAGGTATCGAAAACAACCACATCTCCACGGTGGTGGGAGTTTGCCTGGAAATGTAGATCAAGATTTTTCCGCTCTCATGCAGTCCTTCTGAAATATCTCCCAGTGAGATATGAATTATGTTGGAGAAACTGCGGTTGCACTCAGGCAACCCTTGGCCATATCTTTTGGCTATGCCCATTACTGATGCCCTTTTGGCTCACTATACAGATGGAACCTTCTCTCTGCATGGGTGAACCAATGGAAATAACGGCAGAACAATCTCTCCTAGGAATCTTTCTGGATCACTCTCCACCCTGGGTTCACATCCTCCTGCTGATTTTTCTTTTAGCAGCCAAGAAGGCCCTCACAAGGAGTTGGATGACCGGCATCATACCAACTAGTAAGGATTGGAGATCCATAGTGAAAGAAATATACTACATGCAAACTCTTAATGCCAAAATACAAAATAAGACTCCAACCCATATGTCAAAATGACAGAAATGGGCACTACATCAATCATCTGTTGATCCAGACTTCTGTCCATAGTTTTAGAGGGGTTGGACAAGGTGGAAGGGGAGAGGAGAGAGAGGGAATACTTATGGGGAGTTGAAAGAAAAAGAAATGGAGAGATATGGAATTTGAAAGATTCTGAGTTTGGAGCCTGTGGGGAGATAACTGATTTTAAACTTTGGTAAACAAATACTGTACCTCTTAGGAGATCTATACCACTGCTAGCCATTGACATCACTATACTAATTGTTCAACTGTGCTGACCAGTGTACACTCTAAGTGATTATAACAATCTTTGACTTGTGTGTAAAACACCTTCTAAAAAAAATGATATTTAAAAAAAAGGAAAAATGCAAACAAGTGAGTTGACTGCCTTAATCGGGCTTGTTTGCCTTGCCAGCTGGAAAACCTGCTGTTGGTCCTGATAACAGAGAAACGTGATCAGGAAGTAGTGAGGGTCCTTGGAGACAGGCTTTCAGCTGGGGTAATGGTGGGCCCTCTGGAGTTCAAAAATGGTGTCTGCTGGTAGATCAAGGACCTCCAGGAGTCATTTCATGAGGAAGGTGAGGGGGTTGCAACCTTTGACTCCCTCTGGCAGTCTGACCACATGGACATTGTTTCTTCTTTCTCAGTTTTTGTGGTCGTCCGCAACTTCCTCAAGTTCCTCTGCACTTATCCATGCTGATCCCAACTTATTCCTGCGTTTGGTCAGTCTCTTCTCTCATTCAGCTATGTGGGTCTTCATCTCTGTGAGCTGTTTAGTGTGCTCATCCACTGTCACCTCCATGTCATTCACGGTCTTTCTTTTTTTTTTTTTCAGTTAGTACTTTATAGTTTTTTTCCCCTTATTCTCCCCTATTCCTGGGTCCCCAGCACATGGGCGTCATAGGTGCATGGAGACATACGCATGCCCTGTGACGCCAGCTCAGCCCCTTCCACCCTTCCCTGTGGCTAGCAATGGAGCTCCCTATGGTTGGCACAACTATCCGTCCTCCACCGGATGGCGACCAATTGCTGGGGAGCTCCAAGTCCCTCCTAGGAGGAGAGATCTGCCTTGCAGTGGCTCAATCTTGCTCCTCGCCCTTCCCCCCAGCCGACCCCCAACAATCTGGGCTAGTTCCTGAATCCAGGTCACTGGTGCAGAGTGAGGTGTGGCATCCAGCACCTCAACCCTCAGCACCACCAGGCCGACCCATTCACGGTCTTTTGTATGTGGCTGAACTGGGCAGAAAGATTCTCAAAGCCCGCTTTCATCTCTGTCTTCATTTCAAAGAGACACAAGGAGAGTGATTTTAAATTGGGAGCTGCTATGGTCTGTTCAACTGTCACTGTACTTGGTTGCTCCATTTCAAGCCTGTTGCTGGTGTTGGCATGTTTTGTCTGCTCAGTAGGCCACTCCTCCTTGATGCTGTCTTGTGCAGCTTTGAACAACAGCTGCATTTGTTTTTTTTGGTTTTTTTGTTGATTTAGTGGTCTGTGCCATTAGGGAGGTTAAATGTCTGGTTTGCTGCTCTCATTGACAGCTGTATGCCTAGGATGGCAAAGTTAAAGGATAGATTGGCCTTGGAGCATTCTAAGAAGTGGCCATCGTGCTCCCTGGCTAGGCCACACCCCTGAGGTCTGACAGTATTTGCTGTGTGAGATGTTCCAGATTAACTGGTTCTAAATGGTCTAGGTCAGGGGTCTGTAACCTTTTCAGAACGGGGAGCCACATGTTCACCTGTCGTGACAGGTATGATCACCAAACAGCCATCTGAGACTACGCATAGCAGATATCCCTTGTAATACATCATTTTACTTAAATTCATCCCCAAATGCTATTTGACTAAATGGTGGAATGGTTTACAAAGGAACTTGAAGCTGAGCTGCCCTGTTAGCCTGAATATCTTCAAGGCGCTGTACGATTGCTACATGAAAACACCTTGCAAATGTTTTCCTCACCGCTAGCCCACTAATTCCGCAACTCCCCCTTTCCATCCTGACGCTTGCCATGTTTCTACCCCTGGCTCTCAATCTTTCCCTATTAACTCTTCTTGCTGCACCCACCCTTCCCTGTCCACTCCAGCCTGGCTAAAGTCCCACCCCATCCATAGCAGTGTCCCAATTATCTACCCCTCCTCCATCATTATCATAATAAACAAGTACACGACAGCCATCATCACTTTTTGTGGTTTTAGCTCAATTTTTCCCCCAGTCGTCGGTAATATATCCCTCCCCTTCTTTACCTCTCTAACCTGCCACTCCATACACGGCCTCTTTCCCCTATAGGTGTAGTTGTCAGCTGTCTCACTCAAAAGATCTCTGCTTATAACCCCTGTATGCCTATGGTTGATTGTACATCTGCTGACTTCTTCAATTGTAAAATAATGCTGTTTTTTTTTTTTATTTATTTCAACCTTGTACTGTATACACTGTATATACTTTTTCTTCCCTGTATAGTATTGCTTTTTGTATACCTGCTTCTGTACTGTACTTTGATGTATTCATGACCAGGTCCACCTTGCAAGTGAGCCTTGCTCAGTGGTGCCTGCCTGGATAAATAAAGATTTTGATTGATTGATTGATTGATAAATATATGTTAAATAAATAAAACACCACACAAACCAAAACACTTAAAAAGTGAAACTTATCAATTATTTTTGACAACAGTTATGCATTTGTCAGCCTATACAAATGTTCAAAGGTTTCAACTAGCAGAGTATGAAAGTGTACAAATCGCAGTGTACCCCACCTGATTGCTCTGCATGGGCCAAACTTCTATCTCACTTGGTGAGAACTGTCATGCTGAGTGCACAGTCCTTGCAAACATTAACAAGTGTATCAGTGGATTGTTTCTCCTTCTCCAAACTCTCTCAGAGAAAATTGAAGAAGGTTTAACTTATTCTGCAGCTACAAGTGCAACTGGTTAGTAGCAACCTTAATTCCTAATACTTACATCCAGAAGAATTGACAAAAATGCCAGCTGTGCTGTACTCTGTCTTTGTTTTCCATGGATTCAGCAATCACAAGAGTAACATAGTTAGCTGCTCTAATATCACAAACACTGCTAAGAATCGATATTCCACAAAATGTTCTTTGCATGGTCCTTTATAGTCTTATGAAGACAAAAGCAGGTCCTAAATCTAGCATACCATAAAATGTTGCTGTGTTCCTTGAAATCTGCAAGCAAGTATGGTGCCATTTTGGAATCTGCATGGTTTATAATATCCCCAGCTGTAACATTTCTGCCTCTGCAAAGCAACTGCAGGGCTCCAGTGAAGCTGGCTAAATGCTAACCATGCCAAAGCAATGTTCTCTTAGCTCAGTTTATGTAAGCAATAAGACATGACAGGGTATGCATGGAACAGATTTTACCGCACGGCTATGGGCGTAATAGACACGAGGCCTTGAGTGCCTTTAGCCTGATGGTAAAATCTGTTCCATGCAACCCTGGAGTGTCTTTATTGCACTTAAAATGGGCTACTTTCTGTTTTTATTTTTTACAGCAAGAAAAATAATTTTAATGTGTGGAAAAAACAGATCTGCATGTTCACATTTATGATAAAATAGTCCTTCCGCCTAATACAGAATGACGTTATAGTACTGGTGCTATACACAGTTTGTCTTTCTGTGGCATCAGTAGTGCTGGTTGTGATACCGGAGTCTCCCTCCCCCCCCCCATTATGGATTGAGTGGAAATGAAACTCCAGGACAGTTAAAAAAAAAAGACATTTAACTCGCGATTTACATTAAATCTTTACGCAGGAGACAAGATTGAACAGTTGTGCTGTCTGAACCTTGCTGCCCGAACTGGGTTGCGCCCCTGCTGGTGACAGTGGTGGTGGTAGGGAGTTGAAGAAGCAGTCATGGTCGAATCTCTCTCTCTCTCCAGATATCAGTCGTTCATCGAGACATGCCGTCACACCAGAAATGAAACTCTAGGTGCTTGGGAGACTGTTAAAACAAAAAAAAAAACGGACATTCAACTCGCGATTTATAGCCTGAGATTAGTGAGCCACGACGTGGTGTGGTTACACTCTTTGTGATGCCCTTTGTCCCTCACGCTCAATGCCCGTCCGCCACTGCAAGTCCCAGAGTGATGCGATGGCATGTCTCGATGAACGACGCATATCTGAGAGAGATTCGACGATGAGTGCTTTTTCAACTCCCGTACCACCACCACTGTCACCAGCAGGAGTGCAACCCAGTTCGGGCAGCAAGGTTCAGACAGCACATCTGTTCAATCTCGTCTCCTGCGGTAAAGATTTAATAACCGGAGAGGTGGCGGCTGCCATCTCCAAGAGAGCCGAGGCAACGCGCTCATGCTGGACCACAATAAGCCCTTCAGGAAGCTCAACGCCTTCGGGAATGCTTTTCTGAACAAGATGTCTGCCAGTGAAAATGCCAACATTCTATGGCACCAGAATCTTGGCCTTTTTACTGCCAGCTCTTTTTTTTACCCATACATGGAACAGATTTCATGCATGGGTAACTAGACAATCAGATTCCTTGATTTAGCCTACCCATTTTATAATTCAAAATGAAGAAAAGGCTTTCCCCCATGCCAGTCTTCCACATTTGTTGGCATATTATATATAGAATGTTTGATTGTGACATGACCCTGAAATTAGACTTCTTAGTTCTTGCAAAGACTTTCCTTACAAATCACATGAAACATGTGTCAATCCCTGTTGATGAAACAAAAAGCACCCCAGTCTTCTGGAAATGTTATGTTCTCATCTACTTTGTTTTTCTTCTTTGCTGGAGGATGTATCATTTTATTACCTTAAAGGGACACTGTCAACCCCCTTAGTTCTCAGATTTTCCCTAGTTTATAAATCAGATTTTATGATTACTTGTATAAGCTTCCTTTGGGAGTTTACTAGTTAATTAGTAGAGCCACTGTGTCTGGAGCTGGGCCCTGTCTGCTGGCAGGGGGAGGGACCTCAAGCTGGAGGGGATAACAAGGGTAGGTTTTGGCACAAAGAGAGAGGTCCAGTAGAAAGGAAGACAGAAGAGGTGGCCCGGTTGTGTTTCAGTCACACATGGCTAAGGTTCAGGGCCAGGGTGGGCCATTTGCCACCCCGGCCCACTGCCCTTGAAGACCAGTAGTAAATGTAGGGGTTGGGAGTCCGTCCGGGTAAGCTGGAGCCAAGAAGGGACTGCCTGCACCATCTGGGGAGCCGGAGCTTGGGAAGTCAGTGGTGGTCTACCTGGTGATCTCCGGCACCGGGGTGGGGCAGCACAGGTGGGTCCTTATATCCTCATCCATGGGCGACAGCAAGTGGAGTCCCGGGTGCCAGGCCATTGAGGCAGTGCGGTGGTGGCAGTCCACACTGTAGGGAGTGCAGTGGTAGCAGCCTGTCTCCCTTTCTGGTGGCACTGCAGTCTGGCCGGGGTCTGGTCCTATAACTCATGTAGCCAAAGAGGGGAGAGTGCTCTGGTTATCCAAGATTGCCGTGGCCCTGCATGAGTGCTATGATGCCCTGGGATGCAAGGAGCTTCGTGCTGGCTTCAGCAAGAGGAGACATGGCTGGTTCTTTTGGGTCTTTGTTTGTGTATTCAGACCATCTGAGGTGGAGATCGTCAGAATTAAACTGCCACTGCAGGGATTTGGACCTCCAGTTAATGAGCTACTTTCTAGCTGTAGCTGTGTTTTGGGTGTCCAAAAGGGTGTCTGGTAAAATGAAAATGTGAAGCAACTAAGATTGTGCAGGATGGAAGCTTGGAGGGAAGATCATTTTGTGGCCTGTGTTTTGGCCTGCTGCAAATTGCTGCTGCCAGGATTCGCAGAGCCTTTTGAGCCACCTCAGCACTGAGGGAAGCACTGTAGGAAAAGCTTTTGGGAAATGAAAGTTTGCTGCAGACTGTATTGGGCTCTGTGCCCAGAATGTTACCCACCATTTGATTTTGCACCCCACACTCCATGGAGTGGAGATTGATTACATTTTCACAATTAAATAATTTTTTTTGTTTTCCTCTTTTACTGCTGTGTGGACAATGGACTTCATAACAGCACTTTTGTGATTGAACTAAGCTTGCCCCCGCTGCTGCTGTTACCCCGTTTCTGTGAAATGCCTGCACCCCCCCCCAAAGAACTTTCATTGGGACCCAGGTAATGAGTTTTAATTTCTGGGAATGTGTTTCTGGCTGCAAGTGCCCCCTCCCCCAAAGCTACACCTGGAATACCCCTAGACTCTTTTTGGGGGGGGGGGCTTACACTTATATTCTGTAAAGATTGTTGATGTATTTCTTTTTTTCTTTTTAAAAGCAAAAAAAGGCTGCCAACCATGCTGATGTTACTACACAAAAACTTGTTTATTTACATTTCATCTTCAACTTCCACTGCTTCCTTCCTGGACTTAAGAACACCCTCACACAGCCTAGCCACTCCTGATGCAGTGGCAGGAAAGGAGACTAATACATCATAAGTGGCTGCCTTGTTTAGGGGTGTTCCTGCAGTAAGAGATTGCGGATTTGAAACAAATCATGATTGGGTATAGTAACACCATATGCATGCATTTCAGTTCTACTAAGAAAGGAAGCAGACAAAACAACCAGCAACATCAACGAGTACTACAGAAGGTATGCAATCATAAAATGTGGGGTTTGAGCTAGAAATAATATGATGCAAGAAGGGTTGACAGTGTCCCTTTAAGAGTATAGAAATGTAGAAACATAGAAGTTGACGGCAGATAAGGGCCGCAAGGCCCATCCAGTCTGCCCATTTTTTCTACCTTATGAATGTGCCATAGGCCTTTACTCTGTCAATGGCCTATCTATTCATACTCATCTGTATTGCTGTCTTATGCCTACCCCATGCCTGTTTGAAGCCCTGCACTGTATTCATATCCATCACTTCCTGAGGTAGGCCATTTCATGCATCCACCACCCTTTCTGTGAAAAATAACTTTCTCACATTACCCCTTAATCGGCCTCCCTCTAATCTCATGCTGTGTCCTATTGTCCTACTGTTTTTCTTATATTGAAACATGTTAGACGCTTTCACCTTGTTAATGCTCTTAAGAGGTTTGGATGTTTCGATCATATCACCTCTCTCCTTCCTTTGCTCTAGGGTATACATATTGAGCTCCATTAATCTGTCTCATGTTTTCTGATGCAGTCCCTGCACCATTTTGGTTGCCCTTCTCTGCATTGCCTCCATTTTGTTAATGTCCTTGTACAGGTGCGGCCTCCAGTACTGCATGCAGTACTCCAGATAGGGCCTTACCAGTGTCGTGTAAAGAAGAATTATTACCTCCCTCTTACGACTTGTGATACCCCTACTAATACACCCCAACATTCCCTAGCCTTACCTACTGCTTTAGTGGTCTGCTTGGATGATTTCAAGTCATCTGTGGTGACGATGCCCAAGTCTCTTTCTTCCCTTGTGATTGCTAGCAACTACCCTCCCAGCCTATAGGTGACAAGCTTTTTTAAAAGACTATTTCTTGCAGTTGTATGATCTTGCATGCCTTCACTCAGACCTTCCTCCATCTCCACGTCTCTTATTCCATACAAGAAACCACTAATTTCCTAACACTCCAACCTCTACATAGCATCGTGATGTAACTGTGGTTGTCCCTTTGCCTCACCCCACCTCCCACACACACTGGGACAACTGATGTGGGGCTAGATTGCAACTGATGTGTGGCTATCCCAGCAAAGTACATTGAGTGGTCAGCATCTGCTCAGTGACGCTGAAGGATGACAAAAGATTTGGCTGGACCATTCTGTGTGGTGAAGGGTTAGACTCCATCTTGCCAGCCAGTCCAGCTACATTGTCTCACCTTTGTTTCACCTCTTTCCCCCCTACTTGGGCCACAGATGTCTTAGGCAGAGTTGGCTGAGCATGCACATCTGCCATACCCATCCACCATGCCCAGCCTGCTCTACATAAGCACACCTGACTGCCTGTCTGGTGCCTCTGCATCAGATGGCATACTTTGCAAGCCCTTCAGTCATCTGTCAACATGTTCTGCACTGCAGATTCCTGCCAGTAT
Organism: Neoceratodus forsteri; assembly: GCA_016271365.2. Lineage (NCBI taxonomy): Eukaryota > Metazoa > Chordata > Ceratodontiformes > Ceratodontidae > Neoceratodus > Neoceratodus forsteri. The sequence continues at coordinate 487,176,777 of CM057451.1, read as the reverse complement.
GATCTGTTCCCTTGGGCTGTCAGGGAGTCTACAGAGTCAGGAGGCATCCAAGGTTGATTCTTGTCACTGACGTTGTCACTGGATGTGCAGTACCCCAGGCTTCAGCACCAACCTGGGTCACCAGTTTAGTAACATAGAAACACACAGGCGGATTTAGAGGGGGGGCTAAGGGTGCTATAGCTCCCCCATCATGAAGCTCCTGTATTAGTAACACACTGCTGCATTCTTAATCATGAAAGCTGCCTGAGCCACACAGGTCTAATATGTCCTCCAGCAGAGCTGGCCTTAGCTAGGTGCAAACTGTTCCCCTGCACCTTGGGGGCCCATGTTTTTTTCTTGAGGAAAAAAAATTATTAAAAACATTTAAAATGCCTAAATGTTGTTAGAGATGAAAATGTTTACCAGCAAATGAAAGTGGAAGACAACTGGCTCTGTTACTGTTACAAAAGGTGGGGGTAGCTTTGCTGCAGTAGAAAAGATTAGGTTAAGTAAGTGCTAATGGTGTTAATGGCCATACTTTACACCTCCCATGTTGACTACTTTCACAAACAGAGGGCTATATTGACAAGAGAACTTGTTTGTAACCTGGACATGTAGGTGAAACAATGAATGATATGACAAAATATGTTTCAAAAGTATGTGAGCACTCAAAATGGCTCAGAAACCTGACCAGCACAGAGCAAAACTGGATTTCCTGATAGGGACCCTGAAAACCGGATCACCAGGTAAAAAAACTGATAGGTGGCAACCTTACTGGTGTCCCATGATAATCCTCTCTATTCTCTCTCACTCACACCTCCAGAAAAGTTAAGCTGTTTAACTTGTTTGCAGATCAGAGTATCAGAAGTGTGAGTGTCCAGTGATGATGTTCCTGTCCTTACAGAAATGAATATGGTAGTGGTACCGTACTTACTTAAGTTCTTGCTCCAGGCTCAGTCAGATTCATTTCCAGTGGTGAAGTCAAATAATTCAATGCAGTCAATGGCACTAATTAAAAGATGCTGGTTAAACTAGTAGACCTGGTACTGCTTTATTAATTCAAGACGGGAGCGTTAGTGAGGTGTAAATGTGGAGCCCACAAATGAAGAGCAAAGCCCGAGGTTTCAGGCAGCAGCAGTCCAGTAACGAGGGGTCAGTGTGGCCTTGGTAAATCAGCACAAGGAGTTGGAGTGAGGTTCAGGTCATCTTCTGGTAGCTGAAGCAAGCTGTTGCTGAGAGCTCTGCTCATTCATTAGGAGTCATGGGGTCAGTGTGTGCTGTCTAGAGAGAGAGTTTGGTGACCAGAGACAGTACTCAACTAGGGGCACGTAGACTTCAGCCTGCTGAAAATTGATCGTCTTTATTTAATCAGGTACTTCTTGCTTTAAAAACAAAAGACTTTCACAGTCACAAACTATGGTGGGTGGGGGCAGCTGCTGGGATAGGACAGGACATTAGTGTTCCATCAAACTGGGTGTGTAATAAATGCAGTACTACTCGGGCCGGTTTTAGGACTTTGGGGGCCTCCAGCAAACTCTATGACTGGGGCTCCACAGACGGGGCCCCCCCCCCAGTAATCACTCTACAATCAAAAGCATATAGTTAAGGAACCAGAGCCAGCTGCTGCTGCTGCTTGCTGAGCGTAACAGTTATTTCTTAAAAGAAATAAATGATTTACAGAGACAGCACAGCAGTCAGCGCACAGCAAGCAGTACTGAGCACACTAGCACCGAGGGCTGTATCAGCGGTGGTGAGGATAGGCAGGCCAGCAGCAGTACTCAAGATCAGAATGGAACCGGGTTACCAGTTGAGTGGCTGTGGCTTAAGATGCATGCAGATAGCAGTGGTCTTCTCTGTGTGACTGAGTTGTCTCTCACGGCGGCGTTCTCTCTCCCAGTCCCACTCCCCGAGTCCGACTCTCTCTCTCTCTCTCTCTCTCTCTCTTCGGCTCCTCCAAGTTCAGTTGCGAATTGATAGCGATGCCTAAGCGACTTACACAGCAAGATTCTCCTTCTCCGACTCCAACGCTCTGGAACTAGTCCTTGGTTGAATAGGACTCCAAGAGCGCCAAAGGGATCATCTTTATGGAGCCGTCACGGACCTGAGTGGGAACCAAATGTTTCAGGTCCGAGGGGGAAGAGGTGCAAAAAATAGCAAGGGACTGAGTGACTGGTGGAGCCTGTGATTGGCTCCAACTGCTCCTCCACGTCACCATGATGTGCAGCATATAGGGGAACGTGTGGAAACATGCTGCAGTTTTACAGTCTGAGACAGGCTCTCTGTCACATCACTGTGTGGAGGACAATCAGCGTGAGGCAGGGCAGCGCATGTACAACAAGTGGGCAGGATATATATATTTTTTTTCTCCCCAATGGGCGAGCAGCTGAGATCGGCGGGGCCCCGAACTTCTTACGTACAGTCAGTAAAGCGAAGAAACCAACCAACTACCGAAGCAACTATGTGATGCTGGTGCTGCCTTTTTTTTCCGTTTTAGCAAGTTGAGGGTGATGAAGGCCGGGACGGGTAAGGTAAGCGTATGCGTTGCGTTGTATAGTAGTCATCAGGCTGAGGTGTACTCGTGTCTAATGTTACTTCCTTGCCCCAGAAATATTGCTGGCTGACTGAGAGCAATACTGGGAATCTCATGCTTTCCTTCCTGACAGCTGAGTGCGTCATCTCCGCACCGTAGTTCAGCCCTCAGCCAGATCCAGGTCCATGTACATGTTACTTCCTTGCCCCAGAAATATTTGTGTGTGCATGCAGCAGCAGGGATTGCAATTGTATTGTTTGTCTACTGGCCTTGTTGTTGTTGCATGCGGCGGGGGTCAGCGGGTGGGTCAGTGCCAGTGGGGTGGGGGCCTCCCGAGGCCGCGGGGCTCGCGGGTGCCTAACACCGGCCCTGAGTACTAGTGTTATTAATTTCTAGTATGGGGAGCTTAAATTCATGACATTAAGATTGTTTAAGGTCACTGCTAGTTTTGTCCTATATGGCAAACTGATTTTGGTGCAGATTTGCAGGACAGGGAGCTGGAGAGTAGTGCCCTCCTGTAGCATGCTAGGAATGGTACAAAACTAGTGCTGGGGCACCAGGGTGTAGGCAGGCATACTCACTGTACACATTTGAGTAAGTTTTGCTGAGTGCCTGTCACAAACCATATGCCTTTCTGTTAACATTTTCATTCTAATCTGTAGTATTTGGGTTAGTTTAGGCCACTGAGGAGTGTCTCTGTTTAAACTTCTGTTGTTTAGGAGACAGATACATGTATAACCTCTTTAGAGATTAGAGGAATCATCTGACAACAATCTGACTTGTTTGGAAGGGGGTACCATTTGGAGAGGATGCGTAAATTTGTTAATGGGGGGGGGTTGTAACTTTTGGAGACTGTGTGCACAAAACAGCAATTTCTGGCTACACCCCTGCTGGGGCAGGTCTGGTCTCAGCGACAGCATGAACCAGGAGAGGCAGAAACTAATACATGAGACCTCTGAACTGAGGTAAAAACTTCAGCATGTGCTGTATGTCTAATCTGTGTGGTCTTTTCAGTCGTGGTTGTACAGTGTGAATGAGCACAGAGGGAATTAATAGACATGGGGACTGAAAAGGTGTTCTGCTGTATGTTATGGCATGTGCTGGAGTTTCTGCATGCTTGGAGAGCAAAACTGGCAATAGAAGTCATAAGACCTTGTTTGGCTCATTGACACAGGCAGTTACAAAACTGGAAAAAAAGTGATATAATCAAATATTTAGTTTATGTAGTTCTGTGTGTTGAATTGGGTGTGTGTGCACGTTGTGATGTACCCAAAAAAGTGCTGTTGCTAAGAAAAAAAAATGCATTTTTATATTTGTTTAAAAACTGTTTTTCTGTCTGCTTACTGACTTCTTGGGCCTATTGTAAAAATTAGATGCCTCATACCATGGGGTTATCCCAGTAAAGGACATTTTAAAACAATAAAACATATTTTATTTATTTAAAAAACGTATTTTCTTTGGAATAAATTGTTCTATAGAATAAAATGTTTTGCAAAAATAGCAAGCAGACTTAAAATGATATTTTCAGAAACTAGATAGCAAAGTGACTTTGTTCCCATATTTCTATAGTTATTGTATTTTTTTTAATTTTTTTACTGAGTTAAGGTTGGGGGATACATTAATCTGTACTGCAGGACAAACTGGGATTGGATGGCTTTATGGTAATGTCATAATGTGCTTGAGTGAGTGACATTTGTGAACTTGTTTACTTGGATTGTCATTTAATTTGTCTGCAGTTTGTCTTTATCACCAAGTCTCTTTCAACTTTTCTCATTTTTATGTGTTTCAGATGTGCTGCTGCCCAGCTGCAGTCTTTTGGTATTCTGTTTTTTTTTTTCGGGGGTGGGAGGGTATTTTGGGCAACACACTGTCATGTGGACTGTGGGGACTCTGGGGATGGTGCTAGGGTGCAACTAACAAAGCATGGGGAGGGAGGAAATGAGTAGAAATTGCATTAGACACACCCTCCAAAATGCACCAGAATGCACCAAAATGTTAAAAAAATTTCTGGGGGCCTTGTAGGCCCACCAGACCCCAGGCCTATTATTTTTATTTTTTCTCTGACTTGAGCTCCCCATCTATAGGACTCCTGGATCCGCCCCTGGAAACATAGAATGTGTTGGCAGATGGGGTCCATTTGGACCATCTAGTCCTCCCATGTATACAACCCCCAATTTGGCTGCTATCTTAAGTTTACCACACTGCCTGTCCCATACCAGCTTGAATTCCCTTACAGTCTTTGATCCTACCACCCCCCGTGGGGAGGTTATTCCAAGGCTCTACCACCCTTTTTGTAAAGTAAAGCTTCCTTAAGTTAGTCCTGAACTTACCCCCTTCAGGTGCATGTTGTAACCTCTGTTTCTGGTACAATTGTTTACCTGAAGGGGATCCTGTGCCTGTACCCTGTTGATACCTTTCAGGTATTTGAAAGTCTCTATCATGTCTCCACTGTCTCTTCTTTGTAAGCAGTAACACTCTCCATTAGGCTACTGAGCAGCCCTGTAGCAAGATTTTGAGTGTTTGCTGTCTCACATCTTGGTGGCCAGGGTGTGCAACACAGTTGGTATCATTGATACTGACTTAAAATATGGGTGACACTGCAGTGCCAATAAGCCTCCCTTATGTACAGTGTCTATGCTTTACTGTCTCTAATTGTGCCAGCATTATGGACATCAATATGTATGTGATGTTGCATGTACACAACATTTAAAAGTGACTCTGTATGGACAATATGTAAAAAAAAAAAAAAAAAAACTGCATTAGTGTTCCAGATGCCTTTATTATGGAGTACAGTAGCAGTGATGCTGAAATGCAAAAATGTAGGACTTTTGAGGGATGAGGAGTGCTGAGCCATATGAACATAGGCAAAGAGTCACATGTAGCTCTTGAGCCTAATGTTGCAGTCCTTTTGTCTAGGTTCTGTGGCATGTAGATATCCACATCTAGCTATTTTTTTTTTACTTTCTATTTTTTGACCCTTCTGTCTCCACATCTGTTCCCTCTCTCAGGGCTTCCCAATGTGCCACTCAGTCTACACCGCTGAGAGGACCAGGGATCGCTCCGATAGTGCCTGGCTCCATTACCTCTAGAGGCCTGCATGACCCTCTGGGTGGGGCAGAGGAGGCCTCTCCTTACCTCTTTTGAAACTTCAGGGGAGCATGCAACTGGAGTCCACCCTGGTTCCTCCATGGTCATTTGGTGCAGGAGCCTGTCGCCTGGACCAGACGTGGGGTCTTTTTCCTTGTTCTGGTCCCTGCCCCTCTGGTGATGTCAGCGTTCAAGCAGAACCAATGAGATGGAGGCACATGGAGATGCACCTCCGCTCCGGCCCTTGGCCAATGCCTGCCCCTCCCTATTAGTCTGCTTCCTCAGCTGCACCAGCACCACCCGTGGTCACCCAGGTGGTGGCAGTATAGCAGCAAGAAGAGCAACCCAACCCTTCTGGAGAAGGAGAGCTTCCCATTGGGTGCTCAATCCTTCTCCCCCCCGGCTGGCCCTCCAATGTCCCAGGCTCACTACCGAACCTGGGTTGCCGGCATTACAAGTGGTAGCACTACCACAGCACCAGTGGACCAGCCTGACATCTAGCTATTTCATTGTACTTTTATGCCATTTAAAGGAAAAGCTAGATTTTGTGGTGGGGCAAGTAAAACATTTTTTGATACTATTGCTGCTTGCTGTTTTGCACTGTCATATTTGCTGAAGTCTTCCAGGTTTTAGTTTCCTTCACAAATGTTGCATATAAGTAGAAGCATCTCCTAGCCGATTTGCGCTAGGGATTTTACTAAAATTCCTTATTCAGGTGTCCCTAAAGTACTGAAACCAATGTGCCATCCACAGAACCCAGAAATTATCTTTATTCAAAAGAACTGCTTTTGCATTATAAATTAAAAGGCTGTCCAAAAGAAAACCACTGGATTAAACATGTTCAGGCCTCTGGCCTTTACCGAAAGATGTGTGAAGTTTTGCTTCACTGGATTCAATATGTTCCCCATAATAGTTGGAAAAAAGCACTATAGAGTCTTGTCTCCAATGATTTGGGGGGGGTGGGGCACTGCAGTGAGATATAGAAAAAGTGAGAGCAATAATGTTTTAACTAGCATGACTGTCTTTTGTTGGATAGAGACATGTTTTTTCATCTGTCCACATTTTCTTCACATTCTGTCATTTTAAGATCCCACTTTTTTTGCTCTGTGTCTCTTTGGCCAAAATGCATTCCTAATATCTGAATATCTGTGTCATGGCCTAAAATAATGCAGATACAAGGATGGAGCTCCCTTGTCCTTTCTTAACAGATAAAAATAGCTTTTATTAAGATTAATTGATGCATCTGCTACCTCCAAAAACTGTTGAAAGACTGCTGTTACTTACTCCCCAGAATTTACTCCTGCCGCAAAGGGAACCACATCATCTGCATATGCCAGAACTTTAAGTGGAGGAGCCATGCTGCAGCTTTAGATGCCTCTTGTGCCTTTCTGTTTTCAGCGACTATGGTCGCATTCTTCATTCCTGGCCCCCCAATCCTGGCAGAAGGGACCTGGAACAACCAAACTGGCACACCTTCTGTTCAGCACTCTAGCTGTCGCCCACAAGATGGCCACCCTTTTTTGAGCTAGAGTGTGTGCTAATAGGAGTACATTTCTCTTTTAATTCAATCCCATATAACAATGATTGCAGCCACCAGATCTATCAAACTAGCCAACTGCCGCAGGTGAAACCCCATGCCCAGACCTGCTGGTCCCAGTCCTATTGAAACCCCAAAGTCTTGTCACTGGGTACCCAGATTTTAAGTTGCAGGCCCAAGGAGCAGCTGGTAGCCAGCGCTGGCATGCTTTCTTGAATTAATTAAATTAACTTTTTACGTTTTCCTTTTGCTTTTCCTCCAGCCCTAGGGGGCATACTTAAACTATATACAGTTCCCAGGTTTTGCAGGGCAATTTCTGCCTTTACTCACAGTTCTGCAGCATCAGTCCATGGATGGCACAGTTCACTGAAACCCTGGGGACTGACAGAAACACAGGCAGAACTGGGCTCGATGCTTGAAACAGGGACACAGAGGCTGCAGCTGGCTCTTTCTTCCTCTTGCTCGCAGATCTTACAGCTTGTCCCCTTAGCCCATTACAGTCCTGTTGCAGGGCATGTGCACAAGGCCTGCCAACTACAGAGGACCCAAACCCAGGAGTGGCCCCACAGCCCAGCTCCCTCCAATCAGAGCACCCTATCACTTGGGTACAAGACTCATGATCCCCTTCAGCATCAGACACCACTTGATGGGGGTTAGCAAGTTCCCCACCTGGCCCTAGGTGTCAGCAGAAACATTCAGCACATTTCTCTCTTGTCTTCTCTCTTCCTTTCTCTTTTTCTTTTTTGCCAAAGTGTGTAGCCAAAGCAACCCGTTTCTCTCTTTTCCTTGCTGTATGTCAAGAGCAGGCAACAGGTATCCGACCCCGAAAGTGCCTGTCCATCCTTCTGCTTTCACAGTTTCTCAAACTTCAACACAGCCACATTCTCACTTTGGCTCACACATATCTCCTGCACTCAAAGTCCCTACATAACAATTCTCCATGTGAAGATTCCTTTCCTTCTCTCAGGACATTTATATTCTTTTGTTCCTCATCATTCCTCTGTCTTCCATCTTTTCCCAGGCTTAGACGCAACCTTTGTCCTTTTATCGGGCTCAGGACACAACCGTTGTCTTTTCCCAGGCTTAGACAGAACCTTTGCCCTTTTTCCAGGCTCAGGACACAATCTCTTTTCTCCTCTTCCCACCACTTGGGTGCATCTTCAGTTCAATACATATTCTTGCAATCTGCAGCTTTCCCTTTTCCATTCAAAGTGCCTTTATCTACCACTGCGGAGCAACTTCAGAACAACGCAGAACATTCTGCAATCTGTAACTTTTCCTTTTTCTCTTCAAAGCTGCTTCTTCCAGCTGGCACGGTGGCACTGAGGGTTGAGGTGCTGGACGCCACACCTCACGCCACGCCGGTGACCTGGGATTCAGGAATGGACACGGGTCATCTAGATGCTGGCACGGGGTGCGGGAGGGTGGGAGCATGATAGAGCATTGGCTCTCCTCTTCCAGGTGGGTGGGTCACCTGTCTGTAGTCTCGCCGTCACCGGATGGAGGTCTGGTGGCAGGTGTAGGTGATAACGGAGCGACTGGTAGGGTAGAGTGTCCCATACGGCGTGACATGCGCGTGCCTCCACACGCATGCATCATGTCAAGAATGCGAGGGATTGGGACTGGGGAGTAAATGAAAAAGCAGGTAAAAGTACTTGTGGAAAAAAAAGCTGCTTCTTCCTTGCTTCTGCTTTCCCTTTTCCTGATGGGGCAGCCACTCCCTGCCTTGGGGGACAAATTGCTGGCAGCCCTCCAGCAGGCCATCCTGTAGCCCCATTCTCTCCAGGAACAAGAGCCCCACTCCTTCTGGAGGGACTCTACCCAGACTGACTGAAACTCTAACTGTCCTTGGCTTTTGGGAGCCCTTTCCTCACTCCCCATTGTCTGGAGCCACTGTCCTTAGGAAAAATTAATATGTATGAGGCTCCCTCAATGCCTCATTGGTGAATAAAAAGGCGGCTAAACATTTCCCAAAAGTCTGTTCACACAGGCCCAGAGTCCCTGGCATGAATTCTGGCTTGGTGGTTGGCTGGCTGGTGTCACATGGCTGCTACAACATTGTGGCTGGGATGAACAGTCCATCACAGATCTTACAGTGTCCCACGTTTAAAGTACTACTGTAGCCAAACCTTTTACTTTTAATTCACATTTGCCTTACCATTTGGTAGCCACCCCTGTGCCCTGTTGAGTGACTGCACACTTTAACCTATTGCCTTGCCCTTAACCCTCTTGCAGTTGCTACTGCCGTTTCTGAATGTGCCCAGGCAGTACACACAGTCCCAATGCCAGTCTCTTCATTTCCCCAACTTTGCCGCTCTGTAGCTGCTTAAATGCACACATTGATTTATTTTTTTCCCCATGGCTCTTTAGTGCACTCCCTAACATTGACATTTATTTGCCTGCCTGTTGCTAGCTCCATTTCTTAGTGCCCCTAGGCATTGGACAAGCTCACGCTTATGTATTCATGAGACGGCTCTCAGTATCTCAGGTGTAATTGGTGCACACAAAACTTTCTTTTGCCACTTCCGTGCTGCCTCTCTGGTCTTGCCCATGTCTCCAGTCCCTCTCTTACATTACCCGGGGATCGGGACCACTGGAGAGGCATACTGAAAGGTCGACGAACGGCCAATTTGAAATGGCACTTCTGCATATGAGAGGAGCTCGCCAGCACCAAGTGCCATTTTCAAAACTGGCGGCTCTCTGAACCAGCTCCTCCAGCTCCACTCTCTCTAAAAATCCATGCGGGGGCTAGCAGGAGAGGCAGGAAACACAAGGGCAAGCTAGGAAAAACCAGGACCCAGCCAAAACAGAGTGGAGGTGGAACCAAACCCCTGAGCAACACAGCCTTTTTCAGGGGCTCACAGGTAAGCCCCTGACAGGGGGGGGTTACAAGTCTATGCAAAGCGCCCCTGCGCTTGTCCTTTTCTGACATCACAAATTGTGCTAGCATGGGGGCTTGTATCCGAGTGAGGAAGTTGGGGAGTTTTAGCTGCTGGGCTCCGGGGGCAAAGTTAAGATTGTTTTTACCAAAAATATGGATTTTAATTAAGGAAACTATTTAGCACACTTTCTTTGGGGCAAGGTGAGCCACCAAATGTGTTGGGTGGTGGTGGTGGGGGCGACTTAGTAGACAAGAAAGCTGCTTTTTAACTCTTCTTTATTCTCTTGTATTGGCAAACAGAAGCAAACATTAGATTCTACCTATAATGTTAACAAACAAAATGTTTAATGCCGTATTGGTCCTTGTAAGAACAAATTCAGAACAAATGGTTTGACACCTTTTATTGGACCAACAAAGATATTACAAAAAGAACAAAGCTATAATGTTAGAGATTTGAAACTATCTGAGGCATTTGCTTGCTTGCTTTGCTACATTTTTTAATTGGCCTAAAATGTACACTGACTTCATAAGGTTGTGTGGGCAGGTTCCAGATATGCAGTTTCATTCTACATGCTACCGTTTTTGTTTCCTTTGCAGGCTGGTCAGAAACTAACACTTCTTAAACAGCAGGATGCAGTGCATCTCCAGCAGTGGACCCCCTTTTAATGCTACTGCCACTTCATTGGTATTTTCTGGTGCTTTTCTATTGCTAAACCCTTTTTTTCTTCAATTATACATATAGGCCGAATCTGGCAAATCCACATCCTTTGCAAATCCAAATTCAAACTCAGTAACCTATTATATGGACAACTCAAATTGAGCAATCCAATTTGAGCGACTCAGTTTAAGCTCCTGGGTTAACAGTGAGTGTTTATAGAACGGTGAGGAGGAATGTGAGCTACTGGAGAACACAGCGAGGTGTGGTATGATGAGGGAGGATCAGCTAAAGCAGGACATAGGGCTTTGTTTGGGAGGGCCAATCCGAGCTGGCTGTCTGGTGTGGTGGTTAGGGGTATGGTCTACGATGGTGGAGGTCTGGGGTTCAGAACTGGTGTAGGATTTATTTTTGTTATGGTTGTTGTTGCACTGTTGTATTTTCTTTTAAATTCGGGGGTTTCTTTATCCCTGACTTTATTTGCCCCCCACTCACACATTGCTCCTCATTCAACGTTCTCCCCCTGCACACTGCTACTCCACTGAGTAGCCCCCCCCATGGTTGCCTCTTCCCTCCAATGTCCACTACCCCCTGGAGCTGGTTATTTAGAAATGGGGGATGTGGGGGGCTTGCCCCTACAAAGGAGGATGCGGTGGGCATAGCTCCCTCGCATTAAAAGTAAAGTTAGATGTGTCTCCCGTTGTTTTTGTGTTGTTGTGGTGGTGTTTTTGTTTGGTTGCTGTGGTGCAAATTTCTTTTCGATGATTTTCACTCACTGTTTTGCGAGTCGCGATAAAATCTTGGCTGTTATTACATGGTACCCCAAACTAAACCTGGAATTGGTGAATCCAAAACCAAATCCAAATCCACCCTGGCTTTGGCCACCCCTAGTTTTCAGGCACAACCCAGGCCATGAAGATGGCACAAAAACACAGTATAAAGTAATAATAGAAGAGGTACAGTAAGTAACGTGATTGAAGGTAGGCACTAAAACAGGTAGGACAAGTAAATAATACAAAACAGTTATGTGCAAACATTGAGCAGATTGTGATCACTGTACAAGCAGAGAGTGCAGCACAGTAAGTAAGGTGGATAGGTAGTACATATAAAAAATGTGAGCATAAAACGAATATTTTTATTAAAACATTTTTCATGTCTGCATCATTCTTTCACAGGTATAGAAACATAGAATTTGACAGCAGATAAGGACCGCTTGGCCCACCCAGTCTGCCCATTTCCCTACCTACTGGATAAGCTGCAGATCCTAGTTAACCAGCAGCCTACTTCTTCCTACCCCCACCCCCTAGAATGGCCTTATGACTGTCCCATGCATGCTTGAATTCCACCACTGTTTTTGACTCCACAACCTCCTCCGGAAGGCGGTCCATGCATCCACGACCTCTCTGTGAAAAATACTTCCTTAAATTACCTCTGAGCCACCCCCCCTCTATCTTCAAATTGGGCCCCTTGTTCTTGCACACCTCTTTTTTTGAAAGATGCTAACCTCTTGGACTTTGTTGATTCCCTTGAGGTACTTGAAAGTTTCTATCATGTCCCCCCTCTCCCTCCTTTCCTCGAGGCTATACATATTAAGCTCCTTTATTCTCTCTTCATATGTCTTCCGGTGCAGACCCTGGATAATAAAGACTTATACATTGGTTATAAATGTGACGGCAGCTAAGGGCTGCTGGGCACACCCAGTTTGCCCATTCTTTTTTTTAACCCCCATTTTTTGCTGCAGACCCTTCTTGATATGTGGCACAACCTTTTCCCCTCCTTTCTGACTCCTATGATTCCTTTGTGCCTGTCCCAGGCATTTTTGAACCCCACCACTGTTTTCTCCTCCACCACCTCTGCTGGAAGGCTGTTCCAGGTATCCACCACCCTTTCTGTGAAGTACTTCCTCACATTCCTCCTGAAATTACCTCCTCCTACTTCATAGCATGTCCCCTTGTTCTAGAGCACATTTTTCTCTGAAAAATATCCCCCTCCTATACCTTATTTACCCTCGTGAGGTCTTTTAATGTCTCTATCATATCCCCCCCTCCCTCCTCTCCTCCAGGGTGTACATATTCAGCTCCTTTTAGCCTCTCCTCATAGGGCTTTTCATACAGACCCTGTACCATTTTGGTAGCCCTCCTCTGGACTGCTTGCATTCTGTCTATGTCCTTCCTGAGATGTGGTCTCCAGGACTGGACACAGTACTCAAGGTGAGGTCTTACCAGCGATCTATACAGGGGCAGCACCACCTTCCTCTTCCTGCTGGTGATACCCCTTGCTATGCACCCCAGCATCCCACTAGCCCTTCTGACTGCCTTGTCACACTGTCTGGCCACCTTTAGGTAATCTAATATGATTTCCCCTAGGTCTCTTTCCTGCTTGGTCTTTGTCAGTATCACGTCACCTATTTTGTACTCTGCTCCTGGGTTTCTATTGCCCAATTGCATTATTTTGCACTTGTTTGCATTAAAACCCAGCTGCTATACCTTTGACCACTCTTCTAATCTTTTCTGATCCCTGCCCATCCTTTCTACCCTCCCTTGTAATGTCCACTCTGTTGCGGATCTTGGTGTAATTCACAAAGAGGCAGACTTTCTCTTCCGGTTCCTCCACTATGTCACTAATAAAGACACTGAAGAGGACCGGTCCCAGCACTGATCCCTGAGGTACCCCACTGGTCACTCTTCCTTCCTTGGAGTGAACTCTGTTTACCACTAACCTTCCTGTCCTATCCACTAACCAGTTTCTTACCATTCCCACCCCCAAATTACCCAACTTGCTTACCAGTCTTCTGTGTGAAACGGTGTCCAAAGCCTTGCTGAAATCCAGGTAGGCTATGTCCATCGCTCCTCCCTGAACCAACTCATTGGTCACCCAGTCAAAGAAATCTATCAGATTTGTTTGGCATGACCTTTCCTCTGTGAAACCATGCTGCCTTGGGTCCTATAATCAGTTGGATACAAGATATTCCACAATCCTTTCCTTTAGTAGTGTTTCCATTAACTTACCCGCCACCGATGTGAGGCTGACAGGCCTATAATTGCCCACCTCTTCCTTGCTACCACTTCTGTGAAGCAGGACTACATCTGCCCTTCTCCAGTCCTCCAGGACCATGTCGGTCTCCAACAATCTGTTAAATAGGTCTGTCAGAGGTGCAGCTAGTGTCTCCCCGAGCTCTCTTAACACCCTTGAATGTACACCGTCTGGCCCCATAGCTTTGTCCACCTTTAAGTTAGCAAGCAAACATACAAACATATGAAAGAGCCAGAATAAGAAGGCCATCTGGTGTATCAAGTCTGCTCATTATTGCAGGGTCTCTAATTTATGCCACTGACCCTGCCCCCCACCCCGGTCTTCCCATCCTCCCTATCTGCCCCTCCCAGTCCCATGGATTCCAAGGCCCTCTTGAATTCACTAAAAAAATACCACCAACAGCTTAATCTGGTTCAAGGTCAGTTGGCATTCATCTGTATCCCCCTCCCCCGGGTCCTGCCTGAAAATAGGCAGGATTTGTCTAGTGCACTTACCCGGTCAACAAAAGCTAAATAAATAAATAAATAAACACCTACTGTCTTCTCTGAGGCCACTTCCTCTGGCAGTGCATTCTATGTGGCCACCACCCTCTCTGTAAAGAAATGCTTTCTATCATCCCTCCTAAACCTCTACCCCTACCAGCCTTAAACTATGCCCTCTCATGTTTCGGTTGTCTCTTAACTTGAAGAGACCTTCCCTATCCACTCTATTTATCCCTTTCAAGTATCTGAAGGTCTTTATCATAGCCCCTCTCCTCCAGGGAGTACATTCTCAAGGCTCCCAGCTTCTCCTTGTAAGGCTTCCCCTGCTGACCCACAGTCATCTTGGTTGCAGTCCTTTGGACTTTCTCTAGCAAGCTGACGTCCTTCTTAAGGTATGTACACCAGTATCTTACCCCATATTCTAGATGCAGTCTCACCAGCAGTATAACCTTGCTCTGTCTACTACTGATTCCCCTGGCTATACACCCCAACATCGTGTTTGTGTTTACTGCTGCCTTTTTGCACTGTGAGGAGTGCTTCAGCCAGGTCACTAGTAGTATTGAAGCTTACTGTAACCCCGAATTGTAACTATCTTGTTTCTGTAATATCTGTTGTCCCTTGTACTGCTGTCTGATGTCCTCTATGTGACGAGGTACCTTTGTAAATGAGCCTCTGGCTCAAAGCTTTCTAAACTGATGTTTAACTAACTAACTAACTAAATAAATAAATCACCACCCCTAGATCCTTTTCTTCCTCTATTGCTGCTACCCGGCCCCCCCCCCACCCAAGGTAGTACTCAGTCCTATGATTCCTGGCTCCAATGTGCATAACTTTGCACTTCATTGCATTGAAGCTAAGTTGCCAGATCCCTGACCATCTCTCAAGTTTTCTGAGGTTGTCCCACAGGTCCTGTATCTCTTCCACTGTGTCCTCCCTCCCACAAGTTTGGTGTCATCCGTAAACAGGCAAATCATGCCCTTAATACCCTCCCTAATATAATTTATGAAGGCATTGAACAACACCAGCCTCTACACCGATCCATGTGAGACCCCACTGGTGACCTCCCTGGTGCTAAACAACTCTCCCCCCACCACCACTTTCTGGGTTATGTCCCTCAGCCAGCTTTCTACTCACCTGGTCATTTTCTCCCCCAGTTCTCCCTAGATCTGCCAGTTTCCTGATCAGCCTCCTACGGGGCACTGAATTAAAGGCCTTGCTGAAGTCCAGGCAAATGATGTGCACCACATGGCCCCTATCCACTGCCTTGGTAATCAGTCAAAGAAGTCAGTCAGGTTTTTTTTTTTTTTTTCAGTTTAACCAGGAGTAGCACACTAAGCTGAAAGCTTTTTTACAGGTGCGACCTGGGAGCATAGGGAAGTTAAGTGACTTAATCAGGGTCACACAGTATGCAAGTGGAAACTGTGGGATTCAAACCCAGGTCTGGTCTGCTGGATGTCACCAGATTTGCAGCTCAGAGCCTTAAACCACTGCGCTATACTGCCTCCAGTTCATTTGGCATGATCTTCCTCCCACAAATCCATGCTGCCTCTCATCCTGGAGAACATTCTCTTCCATGTACCTTACCAGCCTCTCCTTAAGTGTGGTCTCCATGAGTTTGCACATGATTCAGGTTAGACTGACTGGCCTATAGTTCCCCTGGGTCATCCCTGGGTCCGTTCTTGTGGAAAGGCACCACATGTGCTGATCTCCAGTCCTGGGGCACCACCCCTGTCTCCAGGGAACTATTGAAGAGGCCCACTAGTGGCCCCACAAGCTCATCCACCAGCTCCTTTAGCATCCTTGGGTGTATGCCGTCCATTCCGGGGGACTTGTCTACCTTCAGTGCCAGCAGCCCCTCCCTCACTCTATCCATTTCTATCACTATGTCTGTGCTCCCTCCCCCCTTGCCTTCTCCATCCAGGTGGCACCAGACCTTCTTTTTCCCTAGTAAAGACTGAGCAGAAGTAATCATTCAGTACCTCCACCTTGCTCCCTTCTTCCTCCACCCATACATCCCCCTTCTTAAGCCTAACTATCCTGTCCTTCTTGTCCCTCTTCTTGCTCATGTAATGAAAGAGGGCCATCTCTCCTCTCTTAATCCCTTCAGCTATTTGTAGTTCCTTCTGTGCCTTAGCTTGCTGTACAACTTTGTCTGCCGCTTTATCCAACTTCAGGTAGTATTCCTTATCCACCTCATTCACAGTCCTCCTGTATCTCCTGTAGGTCACCCTCTTGTCCCTCACCACCCTGGCAAACTCAGAGTTGTACCAGATGGGTGATTTGCCCTCCCAACCCCGATTTCTTACCCTTAAACCTAACTCACTCTGCTGTGGCAGCCAGTATTGCATCCTTGATGACGGTCCATTTTTGGTCCACCCCCATGTCTACACTGACACCCTCTAGGTGCAACCTTAGCACCTCACCCATCTTCTTAAACTCTGCTCTCCTAAAATCCAGGATTTTGGCCTTGGAGGAGATACTTGTCCAGACCATATCCAACTGGAACCACACTGTGCTGTAGTCTATACTCCTCAGGGGTTCCTTGACCATTATCTCCAGTACATGCTCCCCATTTATGAGCACTAGATTAAGGATTGCCCCATCCCTGGTGCGCTCAGTAATGCCCTGAGTCAGAAACCCACTCTGTATCCCATCCGAGATCACTTGACTCCTGGCACAGGATGTGGACGGTATACTCCAGTCTGTCTTGGGCAGATTAAAGTCCCCCACCACTACCACCTCCCCCATTCCTGCTGCTTCCAGCAGTTGTGAACACAGCTTCCTGTCTCTTTCCTCCTCCTGGTTGGGCAGTCTGTAGACACCCCCAACCAAGCTTCCTCACTCTATTGGTCTGGAGCTGAATCCACAGCATTTCCACATTCCCATTTTCATTCTCCTCCCTTGTGCATGTTATCCCCTCCCTGAAGTAAGCTGCCCCCTTGCCTAACACCTTGTCTCTTCTGTATAACTTGTAACCCAGGATTGTGACAGGGAGCTCCTGCCACTGTTGAGGACCGACCTTTTCTTAAATCTGTTGCAACAGTTCTTCTGTTTCTTAGCCTAATCTATCCTTTACAAATTCTAGTCCATACGATTTGTCACCTGTGGGCACCCATTGCCTTTGTTGACTATGCTATAGTGTCCTCTTTAATTTTCCTTTTCCCTTCCAAGTCCTCATATAGGGGGGTTATTGTGGTGACCTCCAAACGTATGTAAAACAGGTTGTGTTTATCATTGTTGGATTTAGTATGTAGTAGCACTATGTCATAAAATACCTTGATGTATATACCTTATGGTCATGAAACCTGTAAATGTTGAAAATACCATGGCACTAGGTGTTTTTGATAATGGTAAAAAGTACTAGGTGACTAATAGAAATTAAGATTTAGTAGTTGCCGTATTGGTCCTTGCAAGAATAGATCCAGAAGGAAATAATTTGATACCTTTTAATGGACCAACATAGATGTAACAACAAGAACAAAGTGCACTAGCTTTCGGACCAACCAGTCCTTCTTCAGAAACTAATAAGAAGTTAATAGAAATTAAGTTAGTTGTGATATTTAAAATGCATGTAAATTGCTGTAAACTGAACAAGTCGGAAATTTTGTGGTGATTTGCATATATCCCATGATGCTTTGCATTATGGAAGTAGGTATGATGTATTTATTTGAAACTTGATTTGTTGCCAATGTCCTTTGGGGTAACCCTTTTTTCAGTGATTCTGCACTGAGGTTCTTTGTTTTTAGCTTGTTTTTTTTCCTTTTTCCTTTTGAGCCCCCACTACCCAAGCAAACGGGGCCCACATAGGGATGAAGGGTTTTCACTGAAAAGTAGTTGGATCAGAGATCGGTGTCAGTAGGTGCTGGCTAAGTGCAGAGAAAGGACATTTATAGCCTGTTGCTGCAAACTGATGTACTGAAGAAGGAATATGCTATTGCTGAAGCTTATTTCCTGTATTCTGAATAAACATCACACAGAGATTGTGTGTTGAACCTGAAGTTTGGTGTCTGGTCCATCTGTTATCTCACAACCCCTCCACAGGGATCAAAAAGTCCTAGTCATGATGTGGTGTAGCCCAAGTCTCAGTAACTGCTGCTATGTCTACCTGCCCCTCTGCTAAGACAGCCTACATGTCTGCCATCTTGATGCTGAGACTGCGAGCATTGAGTGACACCACCCTTCACCCTACCTCTGTGCTTCCCTACTTTCATTTTGTATCTTTCCTGACCTGCCCTTCCCCTGCACTCTCCCCTTCACCCCTGTACTTGGTTGACCCTCTTGCCCACCTCCCTGATGACTACTGCGTGGTGTGTGTGTGTGTGTGTGTGTGTGTGTGTGTGTGTGTGTCCACAGACCTCCTCGTCCTGAGGTTTCTGGGCATGTTGTCTCACCCCTTCCCCCCCCATCAGCAGTTTAAAATCAGATCATTGTCTGAGTATATCGGAGTCCTTCTTACTAATATGCAGTCTATCTGCTGAATACGACCTTTTGTCCGACCACATGCCCCCCCAGCCCCAATACATCTGAACCTCTCCCTATCTGTTCTGGTTATTTTCCTGCCACCACCATCACTATCCCCTCCCTCTGCTTCTCCAACCCTCTCCTTGGTCCCATTCCTCCCTGGGTAACCTTGCTTGCTACCACCCTTCCCTTCCTATCCCATACTCTAACTCCTCCCCCCGATACTCCACCCTGACTACCTCTTCCTCCCTCCCTCCGCAAGCTACTCACCTCTCTCCTCCCCTTACCTCCAGCCTTTGACTCTGGGTCTCCTCGATCATCCACCCCACCACCTGCCCCCCTTCCCTATGCTGACCAGCATTGCATACCTGTTCGAGGGCACCAAAACACCAGATCTCACCCCTGTGCTTCATCATATAGTCCCTCCCCTTCCCTCTTGTTCTGCTCCTCCTACCATTTCCCCTTACCACCTGCCATTCCTCCACACCAGTTCCCCAGGGTCTTTGAGGAGGAGGAGGTGTCCCTGGCCACTGTGGTAACCTCCCTGCTTCCAACCCGTACCTGCCGTCCACTTGCCCCGGGGCTGCCCCTTCCTCCACTGCTCTGCCTCCCACCCTCCCTTTCCAGCTCCCATCTGAGCATTCTTACCTCTGCCCTGATTTGTTCCAGGCTCCTGCACACTGGACAGTCCCCTGTTCTCCACATCATCCCCAGAAAGACTGTGGCCTCACATCCTTTACAGCTTGCCATCCTCCCTTCACCATCCTGACTCCTGTACATTCTCACCATCCTTCACCTCCACCCTGCCTAGCTGTCCTGCTGCCTGTACCAGCTCCTATTTACCCACATCCTCTTTACTCATCCTATTCCAGCCCAGCTGTGTATCTCCGCTGTTCCCCAGTCAGTGCTGTTTAGTTTGCAGTTTTCTCCAAGTCCCCTTTTTATCCACTACCCCTCTTGCCTTGTTACTTTATTGCAAATGAGGCCTGACTCGAAATGGGGATCAGCTGCTTTCCCCTTCTCACCTTGCTTTGTAACCCCAAGCCCCCTTCTTTGTCACCCTATTCAACTGTAGGCCGACCTTGTTCTGCTGCAGCCCTTACCCTTCTGCAGGGTATGGATTTTACCACACCTGCTCTCTTACCCCACTCACTATGATCAGCATGGCCTGTGGCCTGCTGCCCTCCTTGCAGATGCCTGCTGACACCCCTGGAACAGATGCCACACCCCTGCTTCATGGCACTCATGCTTCAGGGTTATTCACGCAATAGGTCACTTAGACCCCTTGGTAATGTATAGGGACTACAGCCGCCCTATTGGCTGGCTGTAGTCACAAGGTCTGTAGGGACTCCCAATGGCCCCGTGCAATGACCGCTGATCTCCACTCCTCAGCCTGCTCTCTGGTGCATCCCCCCTCCTCCAATCAGTCTGCAACCGCTGTTCCCCTAGTCACTCCAGCATTGATTTCTCTAGTTTTAAAATTAAACAATACAGGACTCGGTCCCCAGTCCACCAGCACACACAAACCCCACAACACTTATCTTGAAGTCTGGACACCGCTCCTCTGCTCTTGTTGGTGTCCTCATAGAAGCATAGAATTTGACGGCAGATAAGGACCGCTTGGCCCACCTAGTCTGCCCATTTTCCCTACCTGTTTTATATACCACAGATCCTAAATCCTCCTTTTGTTCTGTACTCCGCTGGTCTGCTCTTTTTACTCCTGAGAACTACAGCTTCCCTATTGGCTGGCTGTAGTCACAGTGTCTGTTGGGACCCCCAATGGCGCCGTGCAACGGCCGCCGATCTCCCACCCTCGGCCCCCTCTGGTGCTTCCCCCCTCCTCCCAGCAGTCTGCAACCCCACATTCTCCATGCTTTCTGTACTGTCTCCATGGAAAATGGACTAATGTCCATTTCCCTCCCACCAAAGTTCCTGGTACCTTTTCACGGTCCCTCCTCTTCTCCTTCTACTGCGAACACTGAGCAGAAGTATTTGTTCAAGATGTTTGCTTTTTCTTGATCCCCTTCTGTACAGTCACCCCCTCCCTCTTTAACTGTGCAGTCCCTCCCTTTGTCTTCCTGTTTTCACTAACATACCTAAAAAATGTCTTGACCCCTTTTGATACTCCTTGAGCTGAGCTATTCTTTCCTCAGTTTGCACCTTTACGCTCCTTACTGCCTTGCCTGCTTCCCCCTATTTTCCCTGATACACTTCCCTATCATCCTCTCTCTGGATCTCCTTATACCTTCTGAGAATGCTACTCTTTCAGCCCTTACCTTTTCTGCTGCCTCTTTCAAGAACCATAGTGGCCTCCTCCTTCTTTTACTTTTGCTTACTTGCTTGGCACAGAGGTTTGTTGCCTTCATTATGCCCTCTTTTAGTTTGGCCCACTTTTCCTCCACCTCTCCTAGGCCATCTCCTCCTACCAGGTCATTCCTGAGGCATTCACCCATTCTAGTAAAATCAGCCTTTCTGAAGTCCAGGACTCTCTCCAGTTTGTGGTTGGATTCCGCAGTTTTTCTTATATTGAACCACACTGTATGATGATCACTAGTGCCCAGATGGCTTCCCACCTTGGCGTCTGCAATACTGTCCCTGTTAGTGAGCACCAGGAAGCAACATATTGCCCCATCATGAGTGGGTTCATTGGCTAATGGGGTGTGTTACAGAGTACTTCTTTAAACATAAAGTATGCATGTTTGTGATTCTTTTACCTAAATTCCTTTCCATCCCCGTTATGGTACAATGGGGGGAGGGGGGTGATTGATATATTTCACAAAAAGTCATGCATCATGCTATTGTTTAGGGTCTGTTAATGACCCGTTGTGACTCAGAGCTACAGCGGGGGTTGGGGGTTGTTTGGGCAACACCAAGGGTCCCCCTTGGTGTGGGGGGAAGGAGGCTCAAGGGAAAGGCCAGTCAGTGCCCAACAGTTATGAGTTTGTTATCCATTCTGTTGTGAGTAGAAAAGTAATGGTATGGGTTCACCTGGGATGTGGGTCCAGGACAGAGGAGTGAAATTATGGGACAAAGTATATATCCTTTCTCATCACTTGCAGGAGACAACCATTCCATCTGGAGGAGCAGAGTTCTCTTTTGTCATTCAGGGAGTGGGTGATTTTTTTTCTGTCTTATAGATATGGTTGACTGTGGCTAACCAAGCAGCAGTCTCTGCGGGTTGTGGAGTAATCCAGTCTGGTGATAGTTTTTTTTTTTTTTTACTGTGGTTAGGATATCTAAGAGATATTGGGAGTTTGGGTATTGCAGGCCTTGTGGGAGCTGTAGCAGTATGAATAGTTTTGCGGTCAGTGATACCTGTCTGCCATAAAGTTCATCAAGTTCTTTTTTGCAGCTCATTAAAGAAAGTTTGCAGGACAGGACAGGACCACATTCTGAGTGTATGATGACTGGTTCCTTCTCTGCAATGCCTCTGGCAGGAAGGGTCTCTGATGGGGAGATAGTGGGTTGTGACCACTGCAGTTCGGAATAATCCTACCACTGCTTCCATGAATATTCTGTCCACTGGTGTGAGCTCATGATTTTGGATGAATGTTGCATGTTTTGTGCCAGTCTACTGGCTGTATTGGTGTGCCAGATTCATCCTGCTATTTCAGGGCTATCTCCATCATGTGTGCCATGGAGTACTCCACCAGAGACTTATATAAAAATGAGATCAGGTGGTCCACTAATCTTGTTTTAATTAATGAGATCAGGGAACATATAATCATTAGGTATGCCTCTGGACTATGGGATTCAGGAGGAAGAAAAAGAAGGAGAAGTAGTGCAATTGCAGGCAGTGACAGAAGTCCATTTGAATGAGGCCAAATTGAGCCTGAACTTCTAACAATGATTTTAGCATGGCCCCTGACATCAGCTGGTAGAGGTACTGCAGGGAATAATGCTCCCAGGTTCTGAATGCTGTGTCTGTTCATGAAGGATTGCAGTGTTCCAAGAGTGACAGGGGTCATAACAGTGAGAGGTGGGGAACTAGGAGAAGACATTTGTGCACTGAGTGCCAAGTCAGAACCGGTGTCAGAGCCATAGGTTTAGACGTTTCGCTATTTTTGGAATGAGGTTCTGTATGGTGTATTGATATGATAAATTCCTTATTTGGGAAAACTGAGGTTTACACCCTCTGCCATATTGTTTGTGGGGCATCTAGGTGCCACACGACCACAAATCGGAGGTGTGCAGCCCAGTAATGTAGTACACAAAGCCCCAACTCACAGAAACCCACAAGTAAGGACATGTAAGTCCAGACAGTGCTGTTCTGCAAAAAATAATGTACTGCATCCCATATAAGTAAAATGGCAGCTTGTACAATGGCAAAAGTACAACTCAGCATTTCACACCCAAATCATGCTTTGTCAAGAGTACAAACAGTAATACAGTAAAGTGCATTTATAGTGCTCAAATGTGCTGGAATTCACATGAAAAATGTAACCCATGCAATATAATTATGTTACTAAATTGCCTTTAATTCATTACTCAATATCCTTAGTGTGAGTGAGCAATTAAAAACTAATCAAATAATTAAAAAGAAACTGAATCTAATTGGTTTAGTCTACGCTCAAGTGCCATGATCACAGCTACAGTTTAAAATTAATTACAGTAATTATATCAAAAGAGTAGCATTCTATCAGGAATAAGACAAAAATATTATTGTTTCTATACACTTTACAGGAAAAATACAGATCACAATTCAGAGAATATCTACTACATGCATCATTTGACTAGGCAGTCACTTTTTCTATAAAAAATCTGAATCATTTCAACTATCATTTTTCCATGCAGTGTTCTCTCTCTCCATTATCTTGCATTTAATCTCTGCCTTCTCGGGCGTGTGTGGGATATGTACTGTACTGTACTAGCACACTTAATTCACACATCCTAAATATATTACAAAAGATAGAGAAAATAGAGAAAATGTAAATGCAAGGTTCAGATATGTTAAAATATTGACAGTGCTTTTCTTAGATACATGGATAAATAACCACAATACAAAAATAAGTTGTTATTAATATCTATGTCACATTGTTCTTCCCGTTGCACTATATAAATATACAGTTCCCAGAAATGTAGTATTGGCAGTTTTCAAGCATTTTCAATGGCAACCCAGTAAAAAGGCAGGGAGATCAAAGGAGGGGGATACAAAACATACCAAATAATATCTAACACTCCATTTAGTTATTGTACTAATGTAAAGAGATAAATATTATACGTGCTTCCCCCATAAGTCAGAGATCCAACTGTCAATTATTGATCAAACTATAAACTTTTATCATCAGTCAAAAAACACTTGCTAAAAATATGTAACAGATTGATGTATGCAGCAAATTAATACAAAGGAGCAACAACAGAAAAAATACAGCAAAATGATCTTGTGGGAGAACTGAGTGATTTCTTTAGGGAGCGAGTTGGGGGATTTGTTTATATAACCACACATATCATAGATCCAAAAATAATGCATATCTCAAGACGCACTGTTGTATTGGTAAAGCCTTCCCATTGACAGACATTTTTTTATTGTACAGTAAAGTTACAATCCAATTGAAATAATGTATACAGTTATTTCAAAAATGGTTGGGGATCAAATCTTTCATTTAATCCTAAACCTTCCAAGGCTTCCAAACTATAGCTCCAATAGTTTTCTCATCATAAAAACAAATTGTTATGATCTCCCCCTTTTGGATTTTGGAATGGCTTCTCTACCCCTCTGAATTTAAATTTGTGGTCACTTCCCAAATCAAAAATATGGTTTGCTAAAACATTCTCTCTATTGCCGTGTTCAGTGGCTCCCACATGTCCGCCAATGGGAACTTTCAAATTTAATTTTTTTGGCCCCAACATAGAAATGTGCCATTACAAATAACAACATAGACAACACTTTCTGAATTACAGGTTATAAAATCATTAATAACAAATCTCTCCGCCATATTCTCATTGCAAATTGAATTTGTTTTCAACATGACACATGAACTTTGTTGGCAACTATGTAACTATGTACAATCCTGCCACCAACAGTCGGACCTCTTTTAAATACCATCCGGGTGTAGTTGTGATACAGGGTACCAATTTTGGTTCTGCCTGTAAGACATGCCAATATTTCTGTATTATTTGCTATATTTCTCCTGCCAGTTAAGGAAATGCAGTCATAAAGTTTCTTCTCAGGGACTGCATTGGGAGCATTCTCTATAAAAGTCACTACAACTTCTTGTAACACTGTATTTTTAGGAACCAGTAAGGTACTGCTATTGTATTTATTCCTGCTCTCTATTGATCACATCATTCCTTTATCCCCTGTCCTGAAATCTAGTTGTTAAATCATTAGCATATAAATGAAAAGCTTCCTTGTTGCTGCAGTTTTGTTTGAGTCATAAAAATGATCTCACCTGTGTGTTATTACTAGCATGTCTATGATGGGAACTGGAGAATTGCAGTAACGAGTTCTTGTACATTGGCTGCAAATAGAATAAAGTATGGGGTGGTGTGTGTAATGAGAAGTTCACCCCTCCGTGGTGTTAGATACTACATAAACCCTGAGAGCAAAGCTCGAGGGATTTATTAAAGCATCTAACACCGAGGGTGTGTGTAAACTTTGAGTTTACACACACCAGCCCATGTTTTATTTTATATAATTGCTGAGTTTCCCTTTTTTGTCACAGCAATTATATAAAATACCAGATGTTCCATTCTGTTGTGACCTCTGTCCATTTCTGTTTTTGGCCGGTCTCTGCATTGTGATTATGCAAGATTTAAAAATGTTTTTGTATCCCTGTATTTGTGGAAAATCACAAAGTCATTTTGGTTAAGTAACTTACCACCGAGTTCCTCTGGTGGTTGAGTTGTGGGGAGAAGGAAGCAACAAGCTGCAGGAAGGGACACAGTGCAGTGTGTTTGTCGTTATAAATGCTCCTGTATAATGGCAAATTATGGCACAGTTTCCCTATGGGAAAAAGGGGAAGCCATTAATTACATATAGAATAAAGTATAGGGTGGTGTGTGTAACAAGAAGTTTATACCCTCCAAGGTGTTAGATGTTACATAAACCCCTAGACCAAAGCTCAAGGGGTTTATAAAGCATTTAACACCGAAAGGGTGTGTTAACTTTGAGTTCACATACACCACCCCATATTTTAATTTATATAATTGCTGGGTTTTCCTTTTTCACTACAGCAATTATATAAAATAAAGAGACGTGTCTGGTAGCTGCTGATGCTGGCCAGTTGGGTTTCAGTTTATGGTCAGCTGTATTTATTTATTCAGAAGGTTTTTAGTAGGCAGCAGTGAAGTTACATTTTTTCTCCCAAAAAAGAAGCAATTTTCCATTACTTACCACTGAGTCTGAGTGGCGGTTTGTCTGAGAGAAAGAGAAGGCAGCCACTGGTGAGTGGTCAGGAGTGGAGAGCTGCAGCGTGTGCATGCGGAGAGCGAGGGAAACCATGTGCGTGTTTGCCATAATAAACACTCCTTTAATATGGCAAATTATGCCACGGTTTCCCTACGGGAAAAATAGAAACCCATTAATTATAATACACTTGCATTCAAATACCTCCATCAGGGTTCTTCCAAAATAAAACATCTAAGAATGTGTCACAGAGGACTCAACATTTAACGATAATGTCAGATTGGCATTGCTCATTTTTAGATAATCAACAAATTGCCACAATTCTTGTTCACTTCCATTACATAACAGAACCAAATCACCAATGTAGTGTCTATACAAAGCTATATTGGTGAAAAAAAGGATTCTTTTGAGGGACCTGGATATCTTTGTTTTCTCACTCTCCAAGATACATAGTTGCATAATTGGGGATGAATGCATGCCTCTATTGCTGGCCCCTTCTGTTGCAATTAATGTTTCCCCAGAAATGTTAAAGATTTGCATTTCAGGACTTTTTCTGCTAAACCACAGAGAAAATAAATTAGTTCTACTGTTTAAAAATCAGATAGTCAGAGCAACCTGGAGTAACTCCAGCCACCATTATGGGTATGTTAATGTATGAAAATGTAATATCATGGGTTACCAATAATGTCTCTTTCTGAACTACTGCATTTTTCCATAACATTAAATACATTATATCTCCTAGGTAAGCTGGATGTGTGGGCATAATAGTTTTAATATATGCATTGATGTACCTAGCTAGAGGTTCTGTCAGGGTACCAATACTACAAATAATGGGGTGACCTGGAGGTTTTACTAGATTTTTGTGTAATTTGTGGAGCACACCAAAAACAAAAAAAATCCAGTAAAATCTCCAGGCCTCCCCATTATTTCTAGAACTGGTGCCCTGCTAGAGCCTTAAGCTAGGTATGTTGATGCACATATTAAAACTATTGCACCCACATTTCTAGCTTACTTAAGAGATACAATGATTTTTTTAATGTTATGGAAAATGCAGTAGTTCAGAAAGAGACATTATTGGTAACTGATGATATTACATTTTCATACATTAACACACCCCATTATGGTGATTTGAAGTCACTCCAGGTTGCTCTGACTTTATCTGATTTTTATATGGTAGAACTGGTTGATTTTCTTTGCAGTTTAGTAGAAAACATTCTGATGTGCAAGCCTTTAACACGGGAAACATTAATTGCAACAGAAGTGTACAGCAATGGGGGTGGCATTAGCCCTCAACTATGTGATTATTTATCTTAGAGAGTGGGAAAACAAATTTATCTGGGACACACAAAGGAATCTGTTTTATATCAGTATAGCATTGTATAGATGCTATAGTGATGATTTGGTTTTGCTATTGAATGGGAGTGAGCAAGAGCTGTGGCAATCTGTCAATCATCTAGAAATGAGCACTGCCAATCTAAAGTTATCGTCAAATGTTGATTCCTCAGAGAAGCACTTCTTAGATGTTTGATTTGGGAAGAACCCTGATGGAGGTATTGGACACAAGTGTATTGTAAAACAATCCTTTTAATCTCTCTACCCTTTTTCTTGGTTGCCATTGTTAATGATTGAACTGCCAATAATTCATTTTCTGGGAACTGTACTATTGGCATGTAGTACATGGGAGCAAATAATATGACATAGATATTAATAAATTAATATTTGTATAGTGGTTATCGATATATCTAAGAAAAGCGCTATTGATATTTTAACATCTGTGAACCTTGCACTTTTATTTTCTATATTTTATCTGTCTTTTGCTGTGTATTTAGGATGTAGGAATTAAGTGTTCTAGTACAGTACAGTACGGTATATATCCACACATGCTTGAGAAGGTAGAAACTAAAATGCAAGATAATGAAGAGTGTCTAAGGAGCTCAGGCTGGTGCAAGGCATCAAGAAGTGAGAGAAGGAATTATTCAGGTAACTCAGGGAGAAAAGGAGTTGTAGGGACAAAATAATAAGAATTAAGAGGGATGGGGTGGGTGGAAACAGGGACAGAGCAGGCAGAAGTGCTTAATGAATACTTCTGCTTGGTGTTTACTAAGAAGAAAGGAAGGGCACTACCAAGAGAGGGTGGGAGGTCAGGCTTGGGGGGGAGGAGGTGACAGATGGGGGAATCACAGAGGGCAGGGTACTGGAGGGCCTGAGGGCACTGAGGGTGGGCAAGGCACTAGGGCCAGATGTCATTCATCTCAGGGTACTGAGAGAGCTGGCAGGAATCCTGGCAGGGCCCTTGGCAGACCTGTTCAATGCCTCCCTGGTCTCGGGAAGTGTACCTCAGGATTGGAGGATGGTTCACGTGGTACCCCTACATAAGACTGGTCCCAAAGATGAATCGGGAAACTACAGGCCTGTAAGCCTCACATCCATCATGGGAAAACTGATGGAGACAATCCTGGAGGAGAGGCCGGTGTCCCTTCTGGAGACCAATGGGATGTAGGATGTTAGGCAGCATGGGTTTGTCATGGGCAGATCCTGTCAGACCAACCTGGTGGATTACTATGACTGGGTAACTAGACAGTTGGACAGGGGCCATGCAGTGGATGTCCTGTTTCTGGACTTCAGTAAGGCATTCGATTCGGTGCCACATGGGAGTCTGGGTAGTAAGCTGGCAGGTACAGGTGCAGAGGAGAAAATGGTGGGATGGGTAATAAACTGGTTACAGGGAAGGCAGCAGAGAGTGATGGTGAGAGAGGGGAGTGCTTATCTCCGAGGGCAGTGACAAGTGGAGTAGCACAGGGCTCAGTGTGGGACTGGTGTTGTTTGAGTTGTTTATATCAGACATATCAATGGGCATCAAGAGCAAGATCAGTTTGTTTGCAGATGATACCAAGATGGGAGCAGTAGTGGATGACCTAGGAGAGTGCCATGGGTTGCAGCATGATCTGTCAAAATTGGAGACCTGGTCGGACACCTGGCAGTTGGAGTTCAATGCCAAAAAGTGCAAGGTGCTACATTTCAGGGCAAAAAAAACAAGAAGGTGCTACCAGTTTTGGAGGAGGGGGGGTGTCAGCTAGCCATGACAGAGGAGGAGAAGGATCTAGGGGTGATTGTAATGGGCTCAATGAACAACTCAGCACAATGCAGGAAGGCAGCTGCAAAAGCCAACAAAATGCTGAGTTGTATTGCCAGGGATATATCTTCAAGGAGAGGGGAGGTGATCCTGCTATGTATAGGTCACTGGTTAGGCCATACCTGGAGTACTGCATGCAGTACTGGTGCCCATGCCTAAAGAGGACATTAAGTTACTGGAGGGGGCGCAGTGCAAGGCAACAAAGATGATCCAGGGACTGGGGGCCATACCCTGCATGAGCAGGCTGAAGGAGTTGAACATGTACTCACTGGAGGAGAGGAGAAATATGAGGAATATGATTGAAATCTTCATGTACATGAAGGGAATAAACAAGACAGGCATGGAGGGACTATTCAAGTTAAAGGGGTAGGGACACTTGAGGTCATGATCTCAGATTGGAGGGGGGAAGGTTCAGGAGGGAAATGAGAAGACACCTTTTCACAGAGAGAGTGGTGTCTGGGTGGAACACGTTGCCTGAGGAAGTGGTATCCTGTAGAACAGTGGACTGCTTCAAAAAGGGATGGGATAGGGTAAGAGGGAGGGTCAGGGGAGGAGATGGAGGGGCACCTGCAATGTAAGGGTTGCTAGCTGCACACTCGAGCAGACCCGATGAACCATAAGGCATTTATCCGCTGGCAAATTCATATGTTCGTATGTTCATAAGAGAGATCATTGGACAAAAAAAGAATTGTTGAAATGACCCAGATTCTTTTCAGAAAAAGTGATTGTCTAGCACAATGATGCTTGTACTAGATACCGTACTCTCAGAATTGTGATTTGTATTTTTCCTGTAAAGTGTGTGGAAACAGCAATATTTTTCTTATTCTGATTTATTCCTTTTGTACTGTGATGTATCAAGTACTGTATGTTGTATGTGCAAGTGTTATCTCTTAACCCCTTTCTTTTAACTTTTGGCACTGACTGTAAATCACAGCATACTAGTTTTCATTCACTTCTTTATTCTCTGCATTGTATTTATGTAGTACTTGAAATTGTTCTAATAAACAGATTAACTACAAAGCACAATTTGGATGTGAAATGCTGAGCTGTATTTTTACCATTGTGCAAGCTGTCATTTTACTTACTGTATATAGGATGCAATAAATTATCTTTTGCAATACAGCATTGTTTGGACTTTTACGTTCTTACTTGTGGGTTTCTATGAGCTGTTTTTTTTTTTTACTGTATTGGTCCAATTTGATTTGCCCCAGTGCTCCAGTCCCCCGAGCTACTTTTTTGCTTTTTGGCTCGATAATATAGTCTAAGTTTAATATAGTCTAAGTTATGGGAGGGCTACCCTGCCTTTCTCTCTCTGGGTAGGGTCAGTGTTTGGAACTTTATCCTTGGATGTTGTCCTGCCCAGATGAATCTGGAGATTTCTCTGTTCCAGTGTCTAAAGATGTTCACTGACAGGGAGACTGGCACATTACTGCATCCGGCAAAGCTATGTTTTTCTACCGGCTCCCCTGTCTCTGGAACAAGCTTCCCCCCCACTATCAGAAACTCTTCATCACTCCACACATGCAAGCAACAACTACACCTCATCTCTCCCCCGTCTGGCAATGTAACTGACTTGCCTCCGCTTCACTTACCTTTGCCTGTCCTGCTACGTACCCCCCAAGCACTCTCTATCAGCATGCTAACCCAGTGGTTTTAGCACCAATATGTCCTGCAAATGTTTTGTAATGTTTCCACTAAATATGGACACTGCTTACTATGCATGTGCTTTTTACTGTTTTTTTTTTTGTATTTGTGTTTATTAAGTGTATTTTCACCTTATATTGTTTACTGATGTCCCTACTTTGTGTTCTTACGTTACAGTACTGCTTGTTTGCGCTTCATCTCCCCTTTTCCCTGGGTTGCACCTGGAATCAAACTCTGGCTCAATGTGCCTTTCCCGGTAACCAAATGTTTAAATAAAATAAATAAATAAAATACAAATTGCTCTGGGCAGTGTGACCATGTAGCCTGCCTCTACTCACCTGGTATGGATCAAGGGGAGAGTACCCCAGTGTACCCCAAAGCACATTTTCTGGACCTGGAAGGACACTACTTCTTTATTCAGCTGTGAGCTATGTGAGAAATTCTATATTGCACTTGATATCTGCAACAAACGTGCACTTTAGCTTAATTCTGTGGGAGGTGAAACTAACTACCCTTGGTAATTGCTTTTTATTCACATATTTATTTAGTGTTTAACCAAGAAGGGGCTTGCAAACTCTGTTTATCTTGTTAGTAACTTCAGAAGGATTTAAATACTGCATTTGGGTAGATCCTTGGAGGTAGCTAGATTGTCTACTAGGATTTTCTGACAGTTAAACTATTTTTAAATAAATTACAGGTGGCTGAGGAGTTGAAAAAGAAGCTTGCAAACTCTGCTTATCTTGGAAGTAACTTCATAAGTGTTTGAATACTGCATTTTGGTTGTCCCTTGGGGTAGCTGGATTGACTACTAGGATTTTGGGACAGAAACTATTTTTAAATAATTTACTGGTGCGTAGGAGTTTGTGATAGTTAAATTATTTTTAAATAAGTTACTGTGGTTAAGGAGTTGTCATAGCAAAACCTGCAGTGTGAAACAGGAAAAGACAGTCTTTCAAGCAACAGAGGGAGGTGGATCTAGGTTTACGTTTGTTTGTTACAATTCTTAACATTTTCAGTGCAGGAAGAGTTTAAAGCACAGCTGACTTATTTTGGGGCTGACAGCTTTCAGAGCACAAACCACCAGGCCTGTTTTGAGGCTGGGGAGGTTTACCTGTGTCTGACTTGGATGTGCGGATTTTTCTCTGTTTGATTAGCAGGGTATTTTCTCTGTCAAATTGTTGTGTAGGGCATCTTGCTGACAGGAAGGCATTCATTGCAGCGGTGGGTCAGAGCTTTTAGCTGATTGTTTTGTGAGGGCACAGTTTAGGCCCAACCTCTTCCCACCCCTCAGCCCACCCACCCTGGAAATAGTTCCTTTATACCTGGTGTTCCGACATCATTTCCTCAAAGTGCAAGGTGCATATCACTGTCATATCCTCTCTAGCACACTGCACTGACAATATAAGCATACACATTGTATAATATATATATATATATATATATATATATTTCTATATTACAAACCAATCACACACACACACACAAAAAAAATGTGGGGAGTAGTGCAATGTAATGGCTGTGGGGCAGCAGTCTTCTGGGAGTCTTTCTGGAGGCTGAGATGCTGCCCTATTTGCAGATAACTCTCTGCCAAGGCCGGCCCATTGGTGCAGTGGTGGGATTTCCGCTTGCGACGCCGGTGACCCGGGTTCGGGAATGGATCTGGGTCGTCGGAAGGCCAGCCGGGGGGAGTAGGATCGAGCATCCGATGGGCAGCTCTCCTACTCCGGGGGGAAGGTGCAGGCAGCACTCGGTGCGATAGGGACCCCTGGTGGAGACCGGGAGTTCCACGCAACCGACGCTCGACGTGGGGGAGGAGGCTGGGCGGATGCTTGCGTCATTGCACGTCCCCGCCTCCTCCAGGGAGAAAATCTGGTGGAAAAAGAAGGCGGGCAGGACCACCGATCTATGAAGCCCTCCCTGGAGAGCCTCACATTGCCTCCGTCGCTGCGGGACCCCGACCAGTTACAGTTCCGGGGTCACGAAGGTGGCCTCGGGCCCCACCCTCCGGGGGGCAAGCCAGGGGGTGACTGTGGGTCTCCAGCAGCAATTGACGGAGGTAGAGGTCTCTGGGGGCCATGACCAGGGCGGATGGCCCCGGTGCTCCTGCCAGGAAAAAGGGCAAATTTAAAATAAATAAATAAATAAATAAATAAATAACTCTCTGCCCTGAGGGAGGAAGTTGCCCGTCTTCAGGCCACACTGGACAGTAGTAAGGGGACCTTCCCCCAGGCCACACTGGATGGTAGGAAGGGAACCTCCCCCATCCAGGGAGCACCAGAGCCACCACCGCTACCTCAGAGGTTACGAAGAAAGCACAGCAGTTGGACCACAGTGGGCTCAGGGAGGGTGAGGATGGTGGAACAGAGGCACACCCAGTCAGTTGTTCCACACCACAATCCATACACCATTCTGGGGGAGCATAGCTCCCCTATGGATGCACCCACAGAGGAGACTTAGGAGGCTGAGGACAACTGTCACAAGGGAGGCCCACAGGAAGGAGGCAGAGGACACCACAAGGAAAGGAAGCAGCTCCTGGTGGGGGACTCAATTATTAGGGGGATAGAACTGGGGGGAGCAGGGAAAACTGAAGTAAGGTGCCTGCCTGGTGCCATGGCTTGGAGAGACAGGAAGTGCATCCTCAGGATCACGAGAACAGCTGCATGGGAGTCTGAGCTGGACGTCATTGTCCACTTAGGGACAAATGACTTGGCTAATCATGAGATTAGAGCAGTGTAGAAGGACTTTGTAGAATTGGGGAGGGGCCTAAGATAAGTAGCACACACAATATCCTTCTCTGAGGTGCTGCCTGTCAATGGCATGAGTGAGGCGAGGGTACTTTGCACCATGCAGTTTAATGAATGGTTGAAAAAATGGTGTGGAGCACAGGGGTTTGGCTTCATTGGGGACTGGGCTTCCACCTGGAGGGACACCAGCTTATACTGGCAGGATGGTCTGCATCTGTCCAGGAAGGGAACAAGTCTTTTGAGCAATCGGTTTAAATGCTTCATTGGCAAGCTTTTAAACTAGTCAAGGGGGGAGGCACTGATAAGCAGCAGGAAAATCCCAGCCTCTCCCTACAAAACAGGGTACTAAATGAGAAAAAGACCGAGGTAGACAGGTCCGTGGGGGATGCTGCAAAAGAAGGTAAAGCCATCAAAAAATGGAGAGCAATGAGTACCAATGCCCATAGTCTGAGTAACAAGCTTCCTGAATTAGTGGCCTTGATGGAGGAGGAACATCCTGGATATCGTGGCAGTCACAGAAACATGGTACACACAAAACCATGACTGGGACATAAACATACCAGGATACACTATCTACAGGAGGGACAGGGAGGGTAAAAGAGGAGGAGGAGCTCTTTACATAAGGGAAGGAATCAAAGCAACAGAACAAAAGGGAAAACAGGGAGGCTAAGAAGCATTGTGGGTAAATTTGGAGACCGGCAATGGCACCACAATCCGACAGGGGTTATACAGACCCTCTTCTCAGGGGAGGAAATGGACAAGGAAATGATAGAAAGAATACTTAGAATGGCAGAAAAAGGGAGATATTGCTGATGGGTGATCTGAATATGCCAGATGTTAGCTGGAGTGCAGTTGCAGCAGCCACTTCAAAAGTGGGGTTATTCTAGATACCTACAAGGGCATGCCTTAGACAACTAGTATTGGAGCCCACTCGAGAGGAGCAATCTTAGACCTGGTTCTCTCAAATGGAGATGAAGAGGGATCACAGATGTAGAAGTGGGTAGCCATCTGGGAACTAGCGACCATTGAACAGTATGGTTCACAATAAACACAGCAATAGAGTCAAGCCATACAAGGCAAAAGTACTGACTTTAGGAGGGTTGACTTTGCCAAAATGGGTGAGTGCCTAAGGAATGCACTAGCAAATGGGCAGGAAGGAGGGTGGAAGAACAATGGGAATAATAAAACTGCCATCACAGAGGTAACAAGCCTTTGTGTGAAGCAAATTAACAAAACAAAATGATGTAAGAAACCACTATGGTTCTCAAAGGAAGTGGCAGTGAAGGTTCAAGAGAAAAGAAAGCATTCAGGAAGTACAAGGAATCACAGAAGGAGCAGGACAGGGAACTGTATCAGTTAAAGCAAAGGAAGCTGGGAAGGCAGTCAGAACAGCAAAGGCCCAAACCGAGGAAAAGATAGCCAACTCAGTTAAGAAGGAGGATAAAACCTTTATAGTACGTCAGGAGCAAAGTAGGACCAAGAGAGGCTAGTGAGGCTTAATAAAGAGGAGGGAGGGTGGGTAGAGGGTGACTGTGAAAAGGCAGAGATACTAAACAAATATTTTTGCTCAGTATTTACAAAGGAAGTGGGGGAGGTACCTAAAACAAACAGTAGAAATACTCTGGATACAGAAGTTGATACCAGCCCATTTACAGAAGAAAGGGTTCTGAAAGAACTCTTAAAACTGAAGGTGGACAAAGCAATGGGGCCTGATGGGATTCATCCCAGAATTCTAAAAGAACTAAGGGTAGAACTAGTGACACCACTGACTACCCTCTTTAACAAATCATGGGAGGATGGGGTGGTACCCGAGGACTGCAGAAGGGCAGATGTGATTCCCCTTCACAAAAGTGGGAGCAAGGCAGAAGCAGAAAACTACAGACCTGTTAGTTTAACCTCAGTGGTAGGGAAAATGATGGAATCACTTCTGAAGGAAAGAATTGTTGAGTATCTAGAGGCCAGAAGGGCTCAGGACCCAAGGCAGCATGGATTCATAGCGGGAAGGTCATGCCAGACAAATCTAATAGATTTCTTTGACTGGGTGACCAAAGTAGTAGGTCAGGGAGGAGCTGTGGACATGGTCTACCTAGACTTTAGCAAGGCATTTGACACAGTCCCACACAAAAGATTAATATACAAGTTAGCCAGCCTGGGAGTGGGTCCCAAGATGACAGCCTGGGTAAGAATTGGCTGGAGAATAGGACACAGAGAGTAATAGTAAATGGAGTCCACTTGAAGAAAGGGGGTTTCTAGTGGGCACCGTAGGTTCAGTATTAGACTGGGTCCTCTTCAATGTCTTTATAAGCGACATTGCAGAGGGACTGAAGGAAAATATGTCTCTTTGCAGATGACACAAAGATCTGCAACAGAGTTGATGCACAAGGTGGGGTGGAAAGGATGAGAAGGGACTTGGCAAGGTTAAAGGAATGGTCAAATGTATGGCAGCTTAGTTTCAAAGCTAAGAAGTGCAAGGTAATGCACCTCGGAAACAAAAACCCAGGGGAAGAGTACACAATGTGGGGTGAGATACTAACAACAACAAAAATGGAAAGGGACCTGGGGGTAGTCATATCAGATGACCTAAAGGTGGGCAAGCAATGTGAGAGGGCAGCAAGGAGGGCTGGGGCGATACTGGGATGCATAGGGAGAGGCATCACCAGTAGAAAACAGGAAGTTATTATCCCTCTATACAGACAGTTGGTGAGACCCCATCTGGAGTACTGCGTGCAGTTCTGGAGACCCAGTCTCCGCAAGGACATAGACAGGATGGAGGCTGTCCAGAGGAGGGCAACTAAAATGGTGCAGGGTCTGCACCGGAAGACATATGAAGAGAGACTTAAGGAGCTGAATATGTATAGCCTCTCGAGGAAAGGAGGGAGAGGGGGACATGATAGAAACTTTCAAGTATCTCAAGGAATCAACAAAGTCCAAGAGGGTATCATCTTTCAAAAAGAAGGTGTGCAAGAACAAGAGGGCACAATTTGAAGATAGAAGGGCGGCTCAGAGGTAATTTAAGGAAGCATTTTTTTCACAGAGAGGGTTGTGGATGCATGGAACGGCCTTCTGGAGGAGGTTGTGGAGTCAAAAACAGTGGTGGAATTCAAGCATGCATGGGACAGTCATAAGGCCATTCTAGGGGGTGGAGGTAGGAAGAAGTAGGCTGCTGGTTAACTAGGATCTGCAGCTTATCCATTAGGTAGGGAAAAGGCCAGACTGGGTGGGCCAAGCGGTCCTTATCTGCCGTCAAAATCTATGTTTCTATGTTTACCTGATCCTGTGTTAATTGTTGGGTAAATGTGGTGCAATTGTCTCTGTGAGCAGTTCTGGGGTCCCTAGACAGGTATTTCAATTTCTGCAGGTCCTAGCGGAAGGGGTGATCTTGTTTTATCTCTTGGGAGAGAATATAATGGAAAGTCAGGGCCTCAGTTTTGGATGAGTTTAACTTGCATCCCAACACCATCCCATATGCTTCCAGAATTGTGAATACTGTGGGGAGCAACATCTCCGGATTGTCAAGGTAGAGAACACTTCATCAGCATTTAGTGCAATGCAGTACTCCTCTCCACCAATCTTTTTTATCAATAAAAATGTTTATTATTTTATAATACAAAGACAATACAGAAAGATACAATCGTTGAGTGAAAGTCATTCATACAAGTATCATAAGGACATATAACACATACCTGTACATAAAAAATGTAACATTTCAGTATACAAGAAAAGGTGGTGGCCTCTCAAATAACTTGTATGATGGGTTCTATATACAACTCAAAGAGGAGGGGGGAGAGGGGGCACTTATGCCTAGTTCTATGGTATAGTGGGAAGTCTAGTGAGTGGTGACCCAAGACCTTGATACAAGCCTGTTGGCTGTCATAGCTGCCCTGCAGAAGCTTGTGCAGAGGGACTGTGAATCCAAGCTGCCCCAGGACAACATACAGGAATGCCCAGGAGACCCAGTTGAAGGCCTTTTCTGTGTCCAGGCTGAGGAGAACAGAAGGGAGCTGGTATTTTTGCATTTTATCTATGACAAGAAGGGTGCACCTGGTGTTATCTATTGTGGTCTGACTCTGGACAAATCCTGTCTGATTTAAGCACACCAGGGAGAGAAAGACCTTATCTATTTTGTGGGCTAGGATACGCATAAAATACTTACAGTTGGTGGGTAAGAACTGCAGTGAAGGTTTTTTTTTTTACCTGATTTTGGGATCACAGAGATTGCCACATATGACCAGGTCGGGGGGTGTCTATAGAGATGACGTTGTTTATTGTTTGAAGCAGGGGTGGGAGAAGCTATTTTCTCATTGTCTTGTACAATTCAGCACAGTAGCCATCATGGTTTTGAAGTATCAGATTACATTCTTCAGCTTCTCAGCAGAGATCGGCGTTATCAGCTGTGCCTCCTGTTCTTTGGTGAGCTTGGGTAGGGTCAGGGTAGCCAAAAAAGCATTTATTGTTTCCATGGGGATGCTCTGTTCTGGGGTGTAAAGGGCCTGGCAGTAAGTGTAGAAAGCACAGGTAGTATCATGTCGTCTAGATTGGCATTCCCCAGTGGTTGGATGGATTAGGGCTGGTATCACTGTGGCTTGGCTCTGCCTACATAGCTGATATGCCAGGAGATGCAATACTCTGGCTCCCAACTCATAGTATCCTTGGCAGAGGAAGGTTAGGGCAATTTCCATTTGGTGGAGGCATAGGGTGTCCAGGCCTGCTTTTACTTGTTTGAGTTATGCAACTATGGAGATGTATGGAGGTAGGGAGGCAGTATGGCGCAGTGGGTTAAGGCTCTGAGCTGCAAATCTGGAGACCTGGGTTTGAATCCCACAGCCCCCTAGGTGCATACTGTGTGACCCTGAGCAAGTCACTTAACTTCGTTGTGCTCCCAGGTTGCGCCTGCAAACAAGCTTTCAGCTTAGCGTGTCTCACCTGATAAAATAATTGGTTAAAAAAGGAAAAAAAGGTGTCCCCCTGTTGGTGGGCCTTCTGCAGGAAGTGCAGTGTGCCCACCAGCTGTTGTTGGCATTCCCATTGTAGTTTAGTCTGGGTAGAGGTATACTGTATAATGTGTCCACATAGGACTGTTTTAGGGTGTCCCTACAGGTTTAGCGGAGTGACATTTTCTCAAAGTATCTCCTCTATCTTACCCTGTAGGAAGTCCCTGAAGGTTTGTCCCTTGATGTAGTAAGGATTCAGGCACTAGCATGTATCATACCTCTAGATCCACTTCCAGTGACTAATTTAATTACTGGGGAATGGTCTGAATGAGCGAGATCCCTGATTCTACAATCTGTCACGTCTATCAGGTTTTTGACTTGGGTGTAGAAGTGGTCTATTCTGGTAAAAGTTCCATGACCTGTTATACAGATATATACGTTGTAAAGTACCATTTATATGCAGATGATTCAATAATTTATGTTGAGAGAAGTTCACCAGATCAAATAAATAGGAACATTCAACAGGCATTTATACAAATTCAAAATGTTTTCAATAAACATTTTCTTGAGCTAAATGAGACCAAACCCAATCAATTTTGTTTAGTAGGAATCCAAATAATGAGAATTTAATCTTAAACATTCAGACTCATACGGGGAAGAACAGTACACAGGTAAAAATCTATAAATATTTGGGACTTTGGCTTGGTAGTGCATTAAGAGGGGAAGACCATATAAACGAGTTATCTAATAACGTAAGTAGGAGATTGGGGGTTCTTTCTAGATTAAAACAATATATAACATCAGAAACTAGGCTGAGAATAGTAAATACGATCATAGTGCCATATTTTGGACTATGGAGACATAATATACAGTATATGGGAGCTTCAGAAGCATAGCTAGAAAGAATAAATATTATTTAACAGACTGGCCAGATATATCTTAAATGCCCCCCTCGTATGACGCACCAGTGTGTGTTATAGGTATCACGTCAAAAGAGCGAACCAAATTGAGTGACTAATAAATTAACAACTCAGTTTGGCCGAAAGGAGGTACAGCGATGGGGAGGATTTAGCGAGGGTTGGAAATAGCGATGGTGGTGGGGAATAAGGGCGATGGAAGGGAATAGCGACAGAGGAGGGGAGGGAATGTGGGAGGGACTATGGAAGATAAGGGAGGAAGTGAAGCATGCTGCTGCTGAGCTGCCTGACTAGCGTGGCGGGCTAGGATGCTATCTGTGGTGCTGGTGGTCCCCGGTTCGGGACTGCTAGCAGGTATACTTTTGTTTTGTTTTACAGGGTGTTGTGTATTTTTTTTGTTTTATGGCATTCCCATCATTGGCCCCGCTCCTCTGAATTCTTTTTTCCTCCAGTGTCCGCCCCCCCCCCCAGAAATGGTTATTTTAGTATGGAGATACCGGGGGCATAGCCCCCCTGCATTAAACATTAATTTACATTTGCACTCAGTCTGTGGTTGACACTGTGTGCTGTGTGATCATTTTGTTTTCGGCAACATCCACTCACTGTTTTGCGAGTCACCAAAATGTATTTGCTGTTATGACATGGAACCGTGTTGTATAACTCACTAGAATGGCTTATGCCAGATGATAGAAGGAATGGACATCTTTTAAATTTTATGTTTAACGTCTAGAAGGGTACTCATCCTTGATATATTCTGGACCTATTCCAAACTAGATCTGTTACGAAGGGCCTTAGATCTGCCCAAGGTGTAGAGTTTAATATAAGATGTTATAAAATGGGGACTGGCAGGTTATCTGCTATATATAGAGTAGCAAGCTTATGGAACTCGGTTCCTCTAGAACTTAGACGGGGCAACTACCCTATCAGGTTAAGACATTTAGAAAAATGGCTGGAGGAACAAGCAACTGTAGCCTTTGAATGTTGCTCAGATGCTATCACTTAAAATCTAACGCTATCAAGAATGTGGGTATTGAATTGATTGCTACTAATTGTTGTACGAAAGTAAGAATGCTCGTGTGATAATGTTAAAAAATGTCAAAGAATGTATATGAATGTGATATATTTATTACATGTTCCCAATGATTTATTTTCTTATTAGTATGTGTATATGTCTTTTTTAGTAACTGTATGTCTGATTCCAATGGGACCTCATCGAAAATGAGCTTCGGTCAATTGAGTTTTATCCCTGTTCATGTTCCTTTTTCATGAATAAAAGATTTTATTGCTGCTACTTACTACCTGTGGAGTAGTGGATGTAGTCCCAGGTATGTTGGTGGAGGAAGCGCCTTGCATCCATGCACCCTAGCTCCTGAGGAAATCATTTAAAGAATTTGTGGGCTGCTGGTTTTCTTGGGGGAGAGGGGTTGGTGGAATCCTAGCTCGGAGCACTTTTATACTGAAGCCTCCAACCAGCAGCAACAAATGCTTGGCCATGGTCAGGATCTTATCCAGTAATCTCCTGACTGTGGGGGTATTAGTTGCAGGAGGGAGGGAGGTAGAGGTTTGCCAGCATCACCAAGAACACTATTGAACAGGCCTTGCACTACCACTGAACAACCCTCCTGATCTTCCCAAGTGTGAGTAGTCTGGAAGGGGGTGTGGGATGAGGATTATAACTCCTCTTCTCCCGCATCCCGGAAATGATGAAGAAAAAACATCTGAGAATCCAGCTCTGGAGAGCTTTGTGTGCTCTGCAGTGGAAAGGTAGGATTCCTGCACATAAACAAGGTCTGCGGCTGGCCCGGTGGTGCTGAGGGCTGAGGCGCTGGATACCTTACCTTGCAGCACGCCGTCAACCTGGGTTCGGGAACGAGCCCGGGCCATCGGAGGTCAGCGGGGAGGGGAGGGCAGAGCTGGGTGGAGCTGCTGATAGGCAAGCTCTCCTCTCCTCTCCAGGGAGGTGCAAGGGGCTTCCTTCGGCTGATGGCTGCCACCTGGTGGAGGCTGGGGCAGCACGGGCCAGGAGTAGACAGGTGCTAGGCCTGGGGTGGGAGGAAAGGGGCCATTACTGGGGCCGTGGGACTAATGCATGCCTCCACATGCATGTGTACCCACTCCTGGGGCCCCCTGGGGTAAAAAACGGAGGGGATAAAAAAAAGCCGGCGGCAGGATGGCGACCGACTACCCTCAGGCTCCGCTCCCAGGCCGGGCGTAAGGTAAGCCCATGTAATTCTGGGTAATGGGGCTGGGGGGGTTGGTCAGATGATGGCTGTCTGAGGGGGTGTTGACAAAAAAATGTTAAATGATAAAAAAATAAACAAGGTCCGCTTTTGTGCATTTGAAGTGAGACATCATCCGGGGACATTTTATAGGACTGATGAGCCCATTAACATTTATGGTAAGTAGTTGTAGGGCTAGTACACTCATGTTGGGTAGCATGAAAAGCTAGCCAGCCACCTCCCTGGCCTCCACGGTGCCGCCCCCACCCCATGCCACAGCACCACACACCTTACATGTAGCTGAACAATGCAGACATCTTGCAACAAATAGTGAATGGGTAAGAGGATCATTAACAAAGAGATGGGAACTCGGGTGCACATTCTGTCAGTGTTGTAGGGATGACAACTAGGAATCAGAACTATGGCTGGCTGTGCCAGCTGGCACAGATGCCTAACTAGGAGATGTGTCAACTTCCAAAGACTGGGTCCAAGGAGTGGGACCCAGGGGGCAGGATGTGCATCCCGCTAGGCGGTAAGTCACTGTTGGTGGGCCTCTAGATATAGCTAACATCTTGGTGGTGGAATTTCAGGGTGTGGCATCAAGCCTCTGCGTCAGCCAAGGGAGGAGGAACTGGGATGCCAGAGAAATCTGGGAAAGGCAGGTTTGAAGTAGTGAAGATGGGGAGGCCATATGTTCAAAGCCTGGGCTTGCTGCTGGTCTGCACAGGAGTGTGGTTCAGGGCTCTTTCTGGTCTTTGTTGCCAAGTAGGTACTAGTCACCTCACCTAAAACAGGTGTGTGGTGGGAGATATGGGGCAAGGGGAAACTGGAGGGTTCCCCAATTGCATCTCGTGTAGGCTGAGCGTGTGGGGTTGTACTGTTCGCACTCACTGAGCATGTTGCAGAGTAGCTGCAGTCCCCAGCTTATGAGGGGCTGCTCAGAATACAAAACTTAAAATAGGGATGGGAGCAAGTACCTGGGTCAGTCCCCCAGACCGGTGTGATGGTCTCGAGTAGGGACTACTGTAGGGAGGAGCAGGGCCAGGTATACCCCTACATACCATTGCATAAAAGCTCCAGCAAACTAAAGTACCTTGCCCCCCCGACTGCCCCCCAGTAGATCACATCAGCCCCTGAAAATCCATGCATGTAGCCTACAAAAGAGCTGATAAGAATGAAGAGTCACAGCTGAGTTCCAGCTCTCTCTGGGCCTGTGCACTGAAGGATTCACAGTCACCTAGAGGTGCCAGAGTGCTGCTCTTAATGGGCCCCTGCGGTGTTCAGTCTAGTCCAGGGTGGTAGGAAAGGCCCAGTGAGGCAGTATTTATTGCAGAGGGTTGGTTAATCTTTAGGCTTCTTTGGTGCGGTCCCTATGCACATACATGATGGGGAGGATATCCTCATGGAGCCCTGATCTGTCCAAAATATGGATATAACACTGTGTCAGGGGGATCCCCACTGGGATTATACTAGAAGGTTGTTGGCAGTCGAGTTGCCCAGAGGGAGAGAGTGTGTTTTGGCTCCCTATTGCTTAGGGGTTCATATTTTCAATCTATGCTGTGAGCCTCGTGATGTGTTCCTGCAGGATTTTACCCTGCATCCTGGAATACAGGTACTAGTCCCAGGTGAGTTAGTTTGTTATCCTTAGGCCTGCTCATGGAGGTCCCCCCCATTCTGCCTCCAGCCCCATGAGGGACCCAGTATCCACATTTGCCTACACCCCTCCGCCCATGGCCCAGCAAGCCTCACATAAATTTTATAGGTTTCCTCTATGGTGCCCTGGAGCTCTCTTGTGGTCCATGCTGACATGCTTTGCAGTGCCGCATTGTCCCCATGTCAAAGGATTTAAGTGTTCTAACTTGGCCCATCGCACACAGCACATCTTTAGTAGTAGAGGCATATTTGGAGTTTCCTGTGCTAAGCCTCACAGTATTGGGTCCATCCATGGGGTGCACGTGTGCCCACTGTGCACTTGTCAGCTCCATGTGCAGGCCGCTGTCATTGGGCTCAATACCCACCAGTCACAAGATTGCTGTTTCAGGTCCCGTAGGGTGCAAGGGAGCCTAGACCCGAAAATGGGTCTCACTCATCTCAGGTGACAGTGGGAAGCTGTCTGTGGTGTTAGTGTCATATTGGTGGTGGGAAGAGCAGCCACAGCAGTCAGAGGAGAGTAGCTGTAGCAGTCTCGAGCATAATGGAGTGTGGCCACCGCACATGGATGTATGAGCATAATTCCAGGACAGGTAGCCAAACTACAGACAAACCGTAATTTGGGTTAAAGAATTACAATGCTAGACCACAGGAAGATGGGGCATATGGAGTGCCGGGGGGGGTTACAGAGCTCAGCCGGGTCCAGCCCGAGGGGAACAGGTGCATTGCATCAAGAGGATCGAGACATACAATGGCATACCTGTTTTAGAAATTGCTATATAGAGGCTTAGGGGACATGTTCAGCTTGGTGACTTATTTTATTTATTTATCAAGTCTAGGATTACAAACACCTTTGAGCCAAGGCTCTTTTACAAAGGTTCCATGTCAGAGAAATACAAATTATGGGGAACATCAAGACAGACATTACAACAATGTGGACATTGCAAACAGATTACAGATTAATACAATTCAAGGGTAACATTGTAAGCAAGGCAGTCAGTGGCATTTGTCAGAGAAAATAGACAAGAGATAAGAAATGCCAGAGTCATGGGGGGGGGGAGGAATGTAGGTAGGGTGGGGAGAGGGTGAAAAGTGCAGCATTAGGTATATTTGGTAATATAGTTTTGCCGTTCTATGAGAAGTTATCATTTAAGTAAAACCCACCGACTCTTCTTCCTTTTTTGGTCT
Organism: Neoceratodus forsteri; assembly: GCA_016271365.2. Taxonomy (NCBI): domain Eukaryota; kingdom Metazoa; phylum Chordata; order Ceratodontiformes; family Ceratodontidae; genus Neoceratodus; species Neoceratodus forsteri. The sequence goes on along the minus strand of CM057451.1, from coordinate 487,132,358 downwards.
GTCCAGTGTACGCCTCAATCACTTTCAAGTGGTAAAGTTGCCTGACTATTGACAAGGCACAGGACTGTGCCGCCAACTTTTTGTTTGACCCGTGTTCACGAGCGAAGATTTTTCTGCCCAGTTGATTGACATAAATACTCATTTCTGCAATAAAACTCCTGTTGTGGTCTGGTCCCACTTGACTGTATTTGTGTTCTCCTTTTATCTTATCCTTTTGAAAAAACTGGTTAAGGCGGGCCTTGACATTCTCCAGGATCCAGTTACCATGAAGACTAGCATTTAAATCCACCTCCTCAGATTCAAGAGTAGCCTCATTCTCCTGTTCTTCTCTTTTTGAATAATAAGCCTTTAGATTTGCTCCACGTTCCCAATTAGCACTGGAAAATCCTGAAGCAGGGCCCATGCCTGGTTCACTCTTCACTTTCATGTGTGGCGGAAGTGGTCCATCTGCAGGCAGGTCTCCATATTCACCCCCTTTATCTGCTATCGGTCCATCAGCTATTCCTGGCACACGTACAGGAACTTCTTCAGCCTTCATCTCTCCAAGGTGAACAAGGTAGTTGACAAAATATCTGGCAGCATTGGTATGAGCATCCTTCTTGTTGGTAGAGTTCCCCATACCAGTGTAGTTATAACCCTCCACTCGCACCTCACACATGAATTTCTGTTTTGGTTCCCGCCTGTTCAGATTTCATAGTTCAGGGTTAATCTCTTCTTTCCATACCATGCATACAGGAAATTTTTTATGTCACCCATATTGGCAGGAGCACCAGATTCTTCTTTAGGAAAATCGTTTTGCGGCCTGACGCTGGTGCATGTGAAGTTCGACATTGTCTGCACACGTGCAAAGATGGAATAGTATTAGTTTAGCAGTAACTGCTATTCAATACCAGAATTAACAGGACCACTTCTTTTGGATTGTAGATCTTCCCTTCCAGCTCTGCAATGCACGCCAATGCCCAGATCAGCTCCGAAAATGCTGGGGTCATTCTGGGATCAGCTTTATTGGAGGTCCACTACAATCTTTTGGAAGGTGTCTGCACTTTGCTTAAGGCAGTGATCTTTCGGTGTTGCTTGTGACCACAGTCTTTGTGATATTTTAACAGTTAGGGTCTGTGGATGTGGCGAGCGCTGGGGTAGTTACAGGTCAGGTTTCCTGTTTCTTAGCTCCCTTATGGCATCACCAGCATTTTTAAAGGTTTTGGTGCAATCTGCAAAATAAGTGTACATTTTAGTCAGGTAGGGTGTGTGAAATCTGATTTGCTGTACTCCCAGGGCTTTCATCACCGCTACATAGCCTGTATGTCATGAGGGAGGTAGGGTAATGGTTGTCGAAGTACAGACAGTACAGACAGTTATCTTTGTAGGTGATTACTACACTACCACTGACAATGTTACAATCAACAATAGAAATTAGCCTTCAGCAATCCTTTTGCCACTGCCGGCCTACCATTTGATAATGCACCAGTAAGTAGGCTTCACCCACAGACCAACACACAGCTCACGGAACCGAGCAACAACAACGTAACCTTCTCCTTCTTACCCACCTCCTTAAAAGAAGTTGAAGATCTTCTCCTACAATTGGACACAAAAAAAGTGCTGGGGCTGACGCCTTTGACCCATACTTCTTGAAGGTTGCATACCACATTCTTGCTGCACCTATCTCCACCTATTCAACCTGTCCCTATCACAAGGATCCCTCCCCCAGTTATGGAAAATTGCTCATGTCTTCCCTCTGTTTAAATCAGGGGGTCCCTGAGATCTAAAAAACTATACGCCGATCTCCCTTCTCCCTATACTCTCCAAGCTTCTGGAAAAGATAGTGAATGCCCAGCTGAGAACTTTCATAGACAACTCAAACTTACTAAACCCTATGCATTCTGACTTCAGAGCCAAGCATATGTAACCCCTAGATGGCGCTATCCCAGGGGCTACTACCCCTGCCTGATTTGCCACTAACAGGTTGAGGGGCCTGGATCCAATGGCGGGTGCCTCCACCCAGAGGTCAGGGTTTGCAATAGTTAAACTAACTTGGTCACAGCCCTCTGGGACACTGCAACCCCCCTTTCTTCCCACTAGTGGCCCATACAATATATCAGAATTACCTTCACAGTATACACTTACCCCCAGGTCTGGTTCCGGCACTGGGACCTCCTGTGAAATGAGATACAGTGCAACAATCACAGTACAGTACTTTAACATAGACAAATACCTCAGGCAGTATAACTTTGCTGAAACAAGCAGCTCTGATTTATTTAGGGGGATATAACAAGGACAGGGGGAAATCAGGTTAATTAGCTTATCACTCTAATAATCTACCTATGGCTCTGTGCACAGACCTATCCCTATCAGTTACTGTCCCTGGGTACCCAAGCCCTAGTGGCTAGTCCAAACCGTGGCAGCTGGTAGGGCCCTTTCACACAGAAAAGGAGAATTAAACAGTCAGCAGTACAGTAATTCTATTTGGATTTAATGTGGCAATTCAACAGGAGTGACCCTGAATTAGTACTCACGACCTCCAAATAAGATAGGGTCCTTCAATGTCAGCAGGGCTCACTTGAGGTACACAAACCTCTTCACACATCGATATAAAAGCACTATACCAGGCAGGCTGCATCTGTATCCAATGACTACTGCACAATACCGGGAGACACACAGCAGATTCAGTTCCTGACAGACCGAGTGCAATTTTCAGCAATTCCTCCAGTCTTCTACAGGGTGAGCCTGGTTTCTACTCTTCAGAGATCCTTTGATTCTTTTACGGGACGGATTCAGTCCTAACAAGCTGTTACACAAGCTGCAGACCGGAACTCTGGGCCTTACACGTTTTTGACTAAAACTGCACACTGAAAAAGCACAGGGCTCCTTCCTTCTTCACTGCCAAAGCTCAACTGAAACTCCAACCGACAAAACCGGGCACTTCCTTTGAGTTCCTCCCAGTTCTTGACTGGATTGGCTGTCACTCACAATAGACTGCTGCTGTTGGTCCAAAAAGGCACTGAAGTCTAAACTACATCTCCAGAGTCACTGCCCATACAATCCTCTTGTGGCTGGCTCAGATTATGAGTCAAGTTCTGATTCATCCAAGGCACCATTTTAGAGCTAGCTTACCCCACACTGGTTGGTCCAGTTCAGCAGTTCAAAACTAGAATGGGAACTAGCAGACACAGTTCTGACTGCAAAGAAAGCAGGTTAGACAAACTGTAATTTCATTATTACTCTAAATAATTTCTGGCAAACAGTTACATCTTTCAGATAGGTTCCTTTGCACTCCTAGTGACTGCAAAATGAAGTGAATTGGCAGCAGCTCGAGTGGTACTCAGAGAAGCACACAGTCCCCCATACAAACTAATTATGTCTGCAAGCAGACAGCTCTTAAAGAGACAGTACCAGAGGCTCTAAAAACACTCACTGATAAATGGCTTAAATGCCAAACACCATTCAGGCTTGGAGCATTCAAGCAAGCTCCTGGAAGTCTTTTGGGAACCCCCATTTGCAGGGGGGGTTACACATAGTACTATTATGGCATTGGCAAAAGTAACTAATGACTGGCAACGGGACTTGGACAACAAAAAATTTGTTTGTGCCATTTTCCTGGATCTCAGTAAGGCCTTCGACACCTTAGACCACTGCCTGCTCCTTTCCACCTTAAAGACAATAGGACTGGATTCAACCTCCTTGTGTTGGTTCCATGACTACCTTTCTGGTAGGCAGCAACAAATTAAGGCTGAAGGGGAGCTTTCTCCATAAACTGCTAAAGAGGTGTTCCTCAGGATCCATCTTGGGGCCATTGTTGTTTCTATCTATATCAACAGCCTGGGCGTAGGCATTAAGGAAGCAAGCATTCACTTGTTTGCTGACACATATCTCTACATAAGCGTGATTCTCCTGAAGCTGCATGTGGTGACCTGCAAACTGACTTTAATATCCTGCAGCACCAGCTCCTTAGCAAAAGACTACTACTTAATGCTAAGAAAACCAAGGCAATGCTATTCTCGCCAACTATCCAGGTGGCATATTCTGCTGCTGTTGGTTCCTTACCATCTATCTCCACCTTACTAGGAGAAAATCTTGAATTCATACCGAAATTCAAGTATTTGGGTGTCTGGCTTGACAGTAATAAACTCTCCTTTGTGGAATATGTAGAGGAACTGCTGAAAAAGCTGAGGCAGAGGCTAGGCCTTTTCTTTAGGATGAATCGTCTTCTGACCATAGATGCCAAAAGACAGCCTGTCCAGTCCACGTTCCTCTCCTTAATTGACTATGCTGACTTCATATATGGCCAGTGCTCTGCCTTGCAAAACTGGACATATTGTATCATAGAGCTCTGAGATTCATAACTGGACTTCCCTTCTTCACTCACCACTGTTCTTTATATGCAGCTGTGGAGTGGTTCTCCCTCCAACACAGACGTTATAGAAATGCGGCTTTTTGGATGCTTCGAGCCATCACCAACATACTTCTGCAGTACGTTGCTGACTGTCTTCCCCCTAAGTCCGATTGGTAATTATGCCTTGAGAAGTCACTTGCTGGTTTCCTTGAAAGTACCTAGAGTCGGCACCTGCTTTGGTAGACCGGCCATAAGCTTCATCCTGCCAACACTCTGGAATAGGATACAGAAATCGTTGCGACTAAGTTCCCTGATTAGCCTTGCTATGTTCAAGTCTTTGAATGCCAAAACGTTTGTGGAGCTTTGTAACTGTTTCCATTGCTCCTAGTAGTCCGGCTATTGCTCCTTACTCACTAAAGTATTCTTACGCCAGGTTTCCTCACCCTTTCCCTCCATCTATCCTAGTCCCTCTGGTACTAAGCATTCCTTGCACCGCCTTACATTCTCACCCATCACCTTCTCCTATGTCTCCCATCCCATCAACATAGTGTCCCAGTATCTTCCCGTCAGTGCCAGCCTTCTCCCTTCATCTCGTTCCTTCTCCCATATCTGAGGGGCTCTTAGACAGTTTATGAATGTTCTTGATGGTCAGGATTTTAAAGGCATTATTTTGTATATACTAGTCGCCAGTACTTACTACACTGTATATATCTTGTTTGTATATTTCTACCACTGTTGTTTTATGTGTATTTTAATTGTATTTTTAATTATACCTTGACCTTGCAAAATGCAGGTCCACCTTGCAAATGAGCTTGCTCAATGGTGCTCACCTGGATAAATAAAGATTTTGATTGATTAATTGATTGAGTGACTGAATGATTACTTTTAGTTGCCATGCAGTGTGCAGTATTTTTTCCTTTTCAGGAAACCTAAGCAGCTTCAGGATAACAGAACTTGGCCTAGCCCATGGTGTGCGTGGGCTTGGGGCTGAGAGCACAATGTGCATGCTCTATTTCTAGGGTGCAGGTTTCAGGCAGGGGCAGGATTGATAAGAGCATATCTTGGAAGACCTGGATGAGGCTAGGTTCCTCTGTGCCCTCCAGGAGTCCATATATATATGCAAGTTGCTTCTGTGGTTGTGGCATTCTACATCTTCTTCTTTTTTTCCATATAGGTTTTTCTACACCGGAGCCTGGCGGGTGGCTATGGCCCTCTCTCAGAGGGACTTATCCTCCAGCCCTGCATGTCCCCGCTCAGCCAACCCCAGGTAGTTTCCCCGTAGCTTGCCTCCCCCTCCGCAATGGGGCCAGGGAGGAGAGTACCGGCTTTTCTCTCCCCCCAGGACACAAATCCAGAAGTCAGGGGTGGCACAGGGATGCGGGGCCATCATGGAGCCCACCAGCTCGCTTTTTTCCTCTTTTGTCTTGTCTGCCTTCCCCTACCGATGTGAGGACATTGGTATGTGTCTCCCGGCCCATACTGCCTTCTAGCTACCACCAGAGGGCAGTCAACGAGTGAGCGACAAGCCTCCTTCCCCCAAGAGAGGAGAGCAGTCCTCCAGATGCTCAAACCTCTCTCATCCCCATTGACCCCCAGCGGCCCGGGGTCATTCCCGAACCCGGGTTGCTGGTGTGGCATGAGGTGTTGTGTCCAGTGCCTCAACCCTCAGTGCTACTGGGCCGGCTTGGAATTCTGCATCTTCTTCATGTTCTTGCAGTGTTTGACTAGACTAACAGAGGTGAAGTAGTGTACCCTCCGCAAGGCCTAGACACTTGTCTGTGGAAGCTAGCTGTTCGTCTGCTGTGTCTTGCCATTTTTATATTTTATCAAGGTCAGTGCAAAGTGTGGCTCTAGTGAGCCGCATTTCTTTATGGAAATCTCTTAGTTCTGTTAGCATTAGTTTAATTTGGTGCTGAATTGTGTAGATCCCCGAGACACTGGAGTGGGAACGGTCTTGGTATGTGGAGGTGGGGGCCTGGGAACTCTGACTGTCTGTGCCTCCATCTTGCAATCCATCCCTATCCAGATACTCGGAAGGGGATTGAGCCCAATTATGCCTTCCCTGTGGCATAGTGTTTCCTCCTTTTAACATTTAAGCCTGCAGTTATTCTTACTGGAGCAATTTGGAGGTTTTTGTTTCAAAGCTGAAATGGAGGTTCGAGCTCAGGCTGCTACCTGGCTTATGACGTCACTGGAAGTCATGGTAAGCATTTTCACTGTAGACTGATGTAACCCCCCCCCCCACTACTTTACACAGTTAGCTACACCTGGCACCCATAACATGGGCACAGACTCAAAAACACATGTAGAAATGGTATGAACCCTAGCTTTGGGAATGTATACCAGGCTTATTCTTCTAGAGATCAATGGGTGGGGGTCTACAATAGCAATTTCCTATTTGATTTCTACAAAACCAGGTCCTGAGGAGAGAACTTTCTGCTAGGGCTATGCTAGACCTAACTTCTGGAGGGGCATCCAGTAACTCCACACAGGAAGCAATAACGTAACTGTCCAGACTATAGTTGGGATTCTAGAATGTGACTTTATTCAAAAAAAATGTTCTCTAAAGCAAGGGTGGACCCCCAAGGTTTACACATTGTGGCACTAGAAACTTACAGAACAACAAATTGACTGTATCTGACAGAAAACTCTTTGTATTCCCACCTCAGTAGGACAGAGAACATCTTGGGCTTGTATCCCCACTTAACGTAGGACATAGGACACTTTCACTTTGTAATCCCACATGTCACAGGACATAGAACATTGCTTCCAGTGGCACTGGCCACAACTGAACTCACATTTCTGCTAAAACTAGCACCATTCTTCATACCAGAGAAGAAACTGTAACCCACTTCAGAGGTACAATTCTCTTCAGACATTGGCCCTTTGTCTAAAGTAACTAGGCCCTTGTACTGAACTGTTAGTCCTGAACTGGTTACTCCAGATGGGGGTCTGCCCACCCTTTACTCCCAAATCCATACTCCACCATTCTTTCAGAGTTACACCTTGAACATTCAGAAACACACTTTGGAAAATGCTTATGGAATGAAACTTGGCATCCAGCATTTGAATCACTACACTTGTAGTGGAAACACTAAAGTCCCGAACAATGTGATATAGTCATACCTCTGGACATCACACACTTCAGACAACTTTAAATTAGAACAGTCTCACACTTCTGAATTCACAGAAAAGTTGTGCCTTCCCTTTCAGCCAGAGAACACAACAGCACAGGTACTTGCTTTCTGTAGCAAATGTCAGATCTGACTCGCTGTTAGACGTTTCAGGCAGCTTCAACACATCGTGGGTCAAAAAGGGGGTTGCCCCTTGGATCCATCCACTAGCAGTCCTTTTCACCCCTCCATGGATGAAAACCATCTCAGCTGAAGCCAAGTAAACAGAGGAGTGAGCAGGTGAAAAACATTTAACTAGTTAATCACCAGCTGCCTCTCCCTGCCTAGCACTGATACTGAGGGGATTCTAGTAACTCCAGGGGACTGGGTGATTACACTGACAATTTCCACCCCCAACCCCAGTGAAAAGGAAGTGAAGTAAAGCTGAATTATATTATTGAAAGGTAGGGAAATGTTAAACATTGTCAGTTCTGCACATTTCCCTCCCTACCACCCAAGTTCTAACCAGCTTAGTGATGACTTTGGGCAGGACAGTGATAGTATTTTTGTGTGGCATGTGGTTGAACTAAGGCTGTGTTGGCATTCATTTTATGAGAGTGTGTGTGTGCGTGTTATGTGTGGTGGCCTGGTGGAGGATGGGAGCAACATTTTGTTTTTGTTTGTCAGGTGGATTCTGGACATTATGCACATGGAGGCTTTCATTTTAGCTGTGCGGCTGGGGTGGGATGTGAGCGATCATTGGGTACACTACATTGTTTAAATAGCCTGCTGTGACAGGAGGGTGGGAGGGAGACTCAACGTGCTGCTTTATTCTGAGGACTGGCTGTGGCAGGCTAGAAATGTACTGTAAGATTCTCAGTGTCTTAATGTTTGTAAACAAGCTCTGGCTGGAGGGACTTATTCTTACTAGTGCATTATAGGGTGTTAGAACACCTTTGACTATTTTATGAATGGTAAAAGTGTAATAATCCACTCCAGATGTGTGTCAATGTTGTAATAAGCTCACTTCCTGGATGGCTGAAAGCCCTCAGCTGCACCTCAGGCCTCGCCACCCACCCAACTTTTTGTTTATTACAATAGTGCAACACACCCAACCGTGGATTATTTCTTACATAATACCACTGGTAATGAATGTAGGCAGCCTATCATATCTTCTTATTCTTAAAACCCAGTGCATAATATCAGATAGAAAACATTTTATTTAGCAAAAGGAAAAAGGAAAACCACTTCAGAAATAAATAGTAACAACTGAACTGACCCGTCAATGCAATGTTAGCACTGCCACTCCTGATACAGGTTCAGGATCGAGCTGAAGCTGCTGAAGGGCCAGTGGAGGGGGGGGAGTAGAACTGAGCATCCTACAGTATGCTCCCTTTTTTTAGAGAGGGAAGGTCATTGCCTTGGCAGTAACACTGGTGGAGGTGCAGTGGAGGCAGCATGGGAGGGAGGATGCCAACTGGGCTCTGTGTGAGCATGGTTGGTAAAGAGGAACCCCCCCCCCCAAGTGCATCACATGATAACAAAGGTACACTCTTGTGACCACCACAGCAACTGCCCACACATCATGGAGTCTTCTGAGTGGAGAGACAACACCCAAAAAGGTTTTCCCCCTGGCTGGGAGAGGCTATGCCATGGGGGGTCAAGCCACTGGACTACAGGCATGTGCCTGAGAAGTTGTAGGATGGGGCTAAGAAGTTGCATAGTATAAGGGGCAATGTTGGTGATGGGGGGTAATTTATAAATTAATTAAACCTAGCTAGGACTCTGCCAGGAATGGGGATTAGAAGCAATGGGGATGGAGGCATCCTAAAAGGGATACATAATAAAGTAAGAAAAGTCGCAGAGCGGGAGCACACAAATAATGAATGGGAAGTTAAGGAGAGAAGGGGAGGACAAAGAGAGAGGTGCTAACAAGAAGGTGAGGGGAACAGGCACATGCTGGAAGTTAGTTTTCCTAAATGGCAGTAGCCTAGGGAACAAAATTAGTGAGTTCAAAGTGATAGTAGTAGATATGGGATTAGACCGTATAGACATCACAGAAAGTGGGCCACCTTGAAAAATGACAGGGACTTAGCAATACCAGGATCCACTATTTATAGGTGAGATAGGTGTAAGGGAAAAGGAGGCGGGGTAGCCCTTTATGTCAAGGAAGGTATAGAGGCAGTAGAAAAAGGGTCCATCCAGGGAGGGAAAGGGAAACAGAATGGCTGTGGGTGCAGCTCACAACCACATCAAGTAAGAAGCTGTGTACAGGGGTGTGTTAAGACCACTGGGACAGGGGGACAAGGGAAATGGGGAGCGAGGGGCAGAAATTTAGAAGGGGACAGAAAAGTGGAGGTAGTGGTGGTGGGTGATCTCAATCTACCAGATGCAGATTGTGACATTCCGGCAGCCAAGAGCACCTGGACTCAAGCCCTGAAAGTACATTGCGGGACTGCCTGCTGGTGCAGCTGGCTAGAGAACCTATAAGGCAAACTGCCATGCTTGACATGGTGTTCACCAACTCAGAGAGGGTAGGCAGAGTGAGACTTAGGGAGTCTCTGGGGTCCAGTGACCATAACACCATATGGTTCGAACTGGCCCTGGGTACCAGTATACCCTTGCCAAAGGCTGTAGTTCTGGATTTCAGGAAACAGACTTTGACCACATCACAGAGCTAGTCAAGGATAAACTGGGGGAGCAGACAAAATCAGGAGGGTGAAGCAGAAGTGGGGAGTAATTAAAGGGGCCATTCTAGATGCAATTTAGGTATGCCTGAGAAGAGTTACTAAAAGAATCAGGCACATGAGACCAATCTGCTTCTTGAAGAAAGTCAAGTGGGCAGTGAGGGCAAAAAAATGGGCCTTATTAGATACAAGGAAAAACAGGGAGAAGAGGAATGGAGGGACTACCAGTTTATTTATTTGAAAACCGGTGACCGGAAAAGGCGCACTGTGCCGAGGTTCGTTTCTAGGCATGACCTGTGGAAGTGAAACAAGGGATAACTGTGAACTGTAATACAATACTTGACATGGAAGGAACATGATACTACAGTTAAAGATCAGGGAAGCCACTAAGGCAGTCAGGGATGCAAAAGTAGTCCAGGAACTACATACTGTGGAGGGGTCAAGGGGGAACAGTTCTTTGGATAAATTAGGGACAAAGGGAAGGCAAGATAGAGACTTATTAGGCTGATGAGGGGGGGGCAGGGTAACAGAGGGAGGGGGAAGGGAAACAGGCAATTAATTCCTCAAGCAGTAATTATGTGTGTTCATCAAAAAGTCTCAGTTTAGCCCCTATTGACTATAGATCAAAAAATGTGTGAGAATGCCTTTTCTGTCTTTGCATCAATGTTTTGGAATCACCCTCAAAAATTTCTACTGAATATTGGATCCTATTGCATCGGTAAAAAATGTTTGCGGAAGCATTTGTTGGAGGAATCAAAATGTAAATGCTAAATATATTTGTTAAAGGCTGTGCCTGTAGTTCAATGGGCTGAGCAACCATTCACGCCCCCTGCCTGAGCTATTTAAAGACGGCTCTTCCTGTTTCACTCAGAAGCATTTTTTCTTTGTGGCAGGAGGCTCTGTCGAACTGTGCCTTCTCCCCCGGACTCGCCCCCCATTTAGCATTTGCCTCCCTCCTTCCCTTGTGCTTTCAGCTTTGTTTGGTTTGAGCTGGACTGTCTGCTTGGTTTGTGCTGCACTTTCTGCCTTGTTTTGCCTCTGCTACTAGGTCAGTATTTTGATTCCTGCCTCCTGACTGGTTTTTGTGCTTCTCCATATCCCTGTTCTCGCCACACTCCTCTTTCTTGTTCCTGTGCTCTTTCAGTTTGGTTTCTTTTTGGGCTTCTTTGGGTTTCCATCTTATTTCTTTTTGGGCTTTCAGTTTTCCTAGTGTCCAGCGTCACCATTTGATTTTTGTGCTGTTTGGCTCTATTTGCTGTTGTTTCCATTCCATGCAGTGCTCTCAGTTCCAATTAAAATCCCTTACTGTTGTTTCCATTCCATGCAGTGCTCTCAGTTCCAACTAAAATCCCTTACTGTTTACACCTGGCTGGCTCCTAGCTGAGCAGCCACTCAGTCTGTGTTCTGTCGTTGTGAACCAGCAGGGTATCACGTCAATACAGCACAGGGATTTTGGCGATGGTAATTTGTGTGATGGTTATTGGGCAAATGTTAAAACAGTGATGGTACATTTGGGCACCTTACAGTACGGGCGATAATTGTTTTCCCCCTCCCTGAGGTGGTACGACCTCAGAATTAGTTATTTAAGTGAGGGGGTACAGGGGGACAGAGCCCCTCTCAATAGTTGCTGCTATGGTGTTGTGGCAGGGTTGGTGCCTGAAATGCACAGGGTAGTAGGTTCAAGTCTCGACCAGAGTAGCAGAAAGGAGCCCAGCCAGTGGCTGTAGCAGCAAGGAGTTGGATTCAAGGTCTGCTGAAGCACTTGGATAACACTTTGGTGGGAGTGTGGTTTAGTGGTTACAGCACACACTTGGGAACCAGGAGGCCAAGGTTCAGATTTCACCAGGGCAACTTACTCATTGTGTTACCTTAAAGAGCTGATTACACGTTCAGGTGAACTTTAGAGAAGACTTGGTTTGCTGGCCAAGGCACCTAGCTTCACCTGAGCTCTTTCCTTCTAAGACTGCTTGAAAGGCAGAGTAGAGAAACTTACCAGAGCAAGGGAGAAGGATTAAGACTTAGTTTGGCTAAGCAGATTTACTGTGTGGTGGTGTTTTTATATTTTTACTCACAGGGATTGCTACTGTTTGTTGCTAACATTTCATTGCTTTATTTTTTCTCTGATTCAAATTGTTGTTGCTGGTATACCTTCTTCTGCATTATTACAAGGTGTGCCTACAGGTGTGTGCTAACAGATTACTGCTGTAATCTTCTGATTCAAATTGTCTTTTGCAAGGTATATCTTCTGTTACTGCTTTATTTTCTCTGGAGCAAAGTGTTTCTTACAGGTATATCTTCTCTGAAATTATTACAGGTGGTGCTTTACAGGTTTTACAGTTTTATCTAACATTAGGATAAGCTTTCAGGGTTACTGCATTTGTTGTTGACTGATTGTTTCTGCTCTTACCTCCTTGTTCTTTCGTCCGTGGTTCTTCTTTTTGGCAGGGAAGGGCCCAGCCACCCACCCCATCCCCAACCACCACACACTACACTCCTTTTATAGGGTACCACAGTTGTAACATTTCGTGGCAGAACAGGAAGGGGCGGATCAGTGGAGCCTCCACAAGGTGATCTCATTTACAGGGCACTAGTAATTTAACTTGTTATAACAAGTTAAACAAAGCACAATTAAACCATTACTTGCATTTTTTTCCTTCTAATTACTCTGACTAGGTTACAAACCCAGCAACTTATTTGGAATGGATTTCATTAACTGCAGGTACTGTGGAACAATTTTCAGAAGGACAGTCTTACAGGATTTGGACACTGTCCTACATGCTGAGCCTTTGGAGATCTTAGGTCTCAGCTCCGGGCAGCATGGGCAGAGATTGCATGCCTCAAATTTCATATTGAAGAGGAAATACATTATAAGAACCACCCGCCATTTCCCCAGCATCCAACAGAAAAACCTCGACCGCAGAGGGTAGTTGGTCCAGGAGGTTGGCAGGTGGTTAGGAGGAGCAAATCAGGTGCCCCATCACTCTCTGCTCTCCAACACATTACCTCCAAAAACCATATAAACACTACAAACAGGTATCTGCCTCTATCTCTGAAATCAAATAAAGAGGCAGAAGACACTGCAGAGCAGGACACTGCAGCACAGGAGCTAACACAACAATACCCACCCAAATCAGGAACCAAAACTAAACAAGCACAAGGAAATCCAAAAACTTCTGATCATAGGAGACTCCATGATTCGGGAGTTGATACCCATCTCCAGCCAGGGGTGATGGTCAGATGTCTCCCAGGTACATCAGCATGGAGAGACACTGACCGCATTGCTAAAATTGTTCACAAAGCAGGAGAAAACATTGATGTCCTAGTACACATAGGGACTAATGCTCTTGCCAGCCGGTCAGTTGTGGAGACCAAGGAACACCTGACTAGGCTGGGTGACAAACTATCATCTATTTCATCTCGCATCTCCTTCTCTGAGATCCTGCCAGTCTGGGAGAGGGAGCAGATGGACGGAAGGTCAGAGAATTGGAGATAGGGAGCTAAACACGTGGCTCAAGGACTGGTGCCAGGAAAAGGACACAGATTTGTAGGGAACTGGCAACAGTTCTGGGGCGAAAGTTCTTTAAATTTGATGGACTGCATCTGACTAAAGAGGAGTCAGTGCATCGGGCAGAAGTTTGACGTCTTTGCAGAATATTTAAACTAGCAAATGGGGAGAGAGGTGCAGCACCCCATACGTCGAATGGGAAGAACACCCCTCCCCCCTCAGCTAGTGGTCAAACAGGAATTCAGCGTGTTTGCCGTTCATTTGCATCACCAGGTAAGAAAAAAGGTTTGTCTCCCCATACGATGCACAGAGGAAATGCCAAACTTCACCCAACAACTAAAACATCAAAATCTGGCCAATGGAAAATCATGTACACAAATGCTCACAGCCTGGGAAATAAGATCCCAGACCTGCAGGCAATAATGTCAGAGGCTAAACTGGACATAGTAGCAATTAGTGAGACGTGGTTTACCAGTAACCACACTTGGGAGACTTCAGTACCTGGCTATGTATTGTTCAGAAGAGACCGAGGTGCAAAAAGGGGAGGAGTGGCCCTGTATGTGAATGAAAATATCAAAGCTACAGAAATTCAGAATACACATAAGGAGCCAGAAGAACTGTGGGTCACCCTGGAAACAGGAAATGGGACAGCCATAAGAACTGGGGTTGTCTACAGGCCCCCAGACCAGGGGGAGGACATAGACATATTACTATTAGAAGATATACAAAACATGACAGCTAAAGGGAGGTTCTGATAATGGGAGACTTCAACATGCCAGATACAGATTGGTCAATACCAGCAGGAACATCTGCCAGAACTAGACTCATAGTGGATTCCCTGCAGGAGGGCCTCAAACAACTGGTACAGCAACCCACAAGAGACAGGGCTATCCTAGATCTAGTACTGACTAACAAAGAAGGGATCACAGATCTTCAGGTAGAAGGTCACCTGGGGCCAGTGACCATCACATGGTATGGTTCAATTTGGCTACTACATCGAAATCATCCATTCCAAGGCAAAAATATGGGACTTCAGAGGAGCTGACTTTGATAAGATGGCCAACAGAGTTAAGCTAGCCCTGGCAAAAGAAACACAGGTGAGGAGGTACAGGCAAAGTGGGCAAGCATTAGGATGCAATACTTGAAGCAACATCCCATTGTGTTAGACAGAAAAGGAAGTGCAAAGAAGAAGGAAACCACTTTGGTTCTCAAATACAGTAGCAGAAAAGGTCAGAGCCAAAGGCTGGCCTTCAGGAAATATAAGGAACACAGCGGGATGAAGATAGGGAGGCATACAAACTGCCCTAAGGGAAGCAGGTAAGGCAGTAAGGCAGGCAAAGTCCCAAACTGAGGAAACACTAGCACGAACAGTAAAGAAGGTGACAAGACTTTCTATAGATACATTAGTGAAAGGAGAAAGTCCAGAGGGGGTATTGCTAAGCTTAATGGAGAAAGGGAGCAAGTGAGGGAGGACCCTGTAAAGGCATCTATCCTAAATAGATACTTTTGCTCAGTATTTACTGAAAGAGAAGGTAGGGCAGGGCCCACAGCTCAGCATCATGGACACAGGGGAGGAGGTGAGCACTACTCCCTTCACAAAGAAAGGGTCCTACAAGAGCTTGCTAAGCTCAGGGTGGATAAGGCAATGGGACCTGATGGCATACATCCCAGGGTACTTAAGGAGCTAAAGGAGGAACTAGCAGAGCCATTAGCAGAATTGTTTAGTGAGTCTCTGAGCACAGGAGAGGTCCCAGAAGACTGGAGAAGGGCTCATGTGATCCCAATCCACAAGAGTGGTAGCAGGGAGGAGGCGGGGAACTACAGACCAGTCAGTCTTACCTCAGTAGTGGGCAAGATTATGGAGGCACTCCTTAAGGAAAGGATAGTGCAACACCTGGAATCCATAGGGCACAGGATCCAAGACAGCATGGGTTTACAAAAGGAAGGTCCTGTCAAACTAATCTCATAGATTTCTTTGACTGGGTAACCAGAGTGGTGGACCAAGGGGGAGCAGTTGATGTCACCTACCTTGACTTCAGCAAAGCTTTTGACACTGTTCCACATAGAAGATTGATAAATAAGCTGGGTAGGCTCAGGGTGGGTCAGAAGTTGGTCAACTGGGTGGCAAACTGGTTGGGCAGAAAACAGAGAGTGGTGGTAAATGGTATACAGTCAGAAGAGATGCAAGTCACAAGTGGGGTACCTCAGGGATCAGTCCTGGGGCCAGTCCTCTTCAACATCTTCATTAGTGACCTTGCAGATGGACTAGAGGGTAAGGCTTGTCTGTTTGCAGATGACACCAAGATCTGCAACAGAGTAGATGATCCAGATGGGTTGGGCAGAATGAGAAGAGATCTGGATAAACTAGCAGAATGGTCAGAAGAGTGGCAACTGGGATTTAATGCAAAGAAGTGCAAAATCATGCACATAGGGAAGAGAAACCCTGAAGCCACTTATAGGCTGGGAGGAGTTGCTAGCAGTCACAAAGGAAGAAAGAGACTTGGGCATCATCATCACTGATGACCTGAAATCATCAAGCAGACCTCTAAAGCAGTAGGTAAGGCTAGGGAGGTGTTAGGGTGTATTAGTAGGGGCATCACAAGTCGTAAGAGGAGGTAATAATCCCTCTGTACAAGACATTGTTAGGCCCCATCTGGAGTACTAATTGCAGTATTGGAGGCCACACCTTCACAAGGACATTAACCAAATTGAGGCAGTCCGAGAAGGGCAACAAAATGGTGCAGGGACTGCATCAGAAGACATATGAGGACAGATTAGCAGAGCTCAATATGTATACCCTTGAGCAAAGGAGGAGAGAGGTGATATGATCGAGGCATTCAAACACCTTAAGGGCATAAACAAGGTGAAAGAGTCTAACATGTTTAAATATAAGAAAAATAGCAGGACAAGAGGACACAGCATGAGATTAGAGGGAGGCCGATTAAGAGGAATGTGAGGAAATTCTTTTCACAGAAAGATTGGTAGATGCATGGAATGGCTTACACCACAAGTGGTGGCTATGAATACAGTGCAGGGCTTCAAACAGGCATGGGATAGGCATAAGAGAGCAATACAAATGACTATGAATAGATAGGTCACTGACAGAGCAAAGGCCAATGGCACATTTATAAGGTAGAAAAAGAAATGGGCAGACTGGATGGGCCTTGCGGTCCTTATCTGCCGTCAACTTCTATGTTTCTATGTTTCTATGTTTCAATGGGGTGTGGGGGGTCAAAGCCATCTCGCAGGAAAACAGCAAAGTAAATGTCACCCTTACTATAGGGAGCCCAAATGTACCATCGCTGTTTTAACGTTCGTCCAATAACCGTCACTCAAATTACCGTCGCTAATATCCCCATGCTATTTTGACATGGAACCATCAGCAGCCTGCTTCCTGGTTTTTGGTTCCCACTTACTCTGCTTTCCTTAGCAGTTTATTTTGTTTTTTACTACCTTCTATCAGCATGTCAATTTCTGAATTTTACAACCAGAGTGGTTGCAGTTTATGCTGCAGGTATCATGGCGGACAGAAAACAGTATTGCTGATGGAAATACCGTCGAGGAGGGGAACCCTGTCAGAGCCATAACTGTATGTTCGTCACAAATGTGTACCAACATAATGCTGACTTTTTTATTTGGGGGGCTGTGCCCCCTGCACCCCCCACACAGGGGGCTCCACACCCTGCACCCCGTAAATAAATATAATCAACTCCGAGGTCGCACCAAATTGAAAAAAAAACATTTGAGAAACACGCTTTCAGTTTGCAGGTGCAACTGCAGAGAATTTACTTGTTCATCTACCTACTGTGGGAAGCTGTGGGAACCAAACCCAGTTCCTACCCCTGTGCTGCCTGCCTGCCTACCTACGTAATGGTCCACTACCCTAGCCACTACGCTAAACAAGTTCAGCTGCTGGGACATGCTCCGCCTGTAAACCTTATAGTTTCAGATGGTATGTGGTAACCCAAGCAGTGCACGAGTAGTCCTGAGCAGTACTCTTGTGCAGTATAAGACTCTTGTCTGATGTATCACTTCTGCTGGAAGCTGTCTGCCATGACACCTGCAGCAGGAAGTGCAAGCGAGCCTTACAAGCCAGTAGCCCACCTTAAAGCTGTAGGCATTTCTCACAGTTATCGTGTTTGTTTTTCTTCTGCTCTAGCTCTCTGCTGGGTTGTCTTGGACTTTGTGCTGGTTAGTGTTTTTTGTGTGATTTTCTGTCCTTTTGTTGCTTGCCTCTGGCCGCTGCCCTGTGCTCCTCTCTATCTCCCTCCTCTCTTCCTCCCATTTGTTGCCCCTTGCCCCGCAGCTGTCTGTCTGATCCCCCCCCCGTTGTCACTCACTCTGCGGCTGTTTGTATTTCCTCCCATTGCCACTTGCCCTGTGGTTTTCTGTGCTCCCTCTAGTTGCCGCTCGTTCCATGGCTGTGCTCCTTCCTGTTGCTGCTCACCCTGCGACTGTCTGTGTTCCCTCACATTGCTGCTTGCCCCATGGCTGTCTGTGTTCCCTTCTGTTACCGCTCCCCCTGTGGCTTTCTGAGTTCCCTCCCTTTGCCACTCACTCCACAGCTTTCTGTGTTCCCTCCAGTTGCTGCTTGACCCGTGGTTGTCTGTTTTTCCTCCCTTGCCACTCCTCTCATGGTTGTCTGTGTTCCCTCCAATTACCGCTTGCCCCACAGCTGTGTTTTCTCCATTGCCACTCACCCCACAGCTGTCTGTGTTCCCTCTGATCGCTGCTCACCTTGCAGCTGTGTTTCCCTCCCTTGCCACTCACCCAGAGGCTGTCTGTCCTCCCTCATGTTGCCGCTTGCCCTGCGGCTGTCTGTGTTTCCTCCCGTTGCCGCTCACCCTGCAGCTATCTGTGTGTTCCTCCTCCCTCTCTCCCATTCATTGCCAGTTCTCCCTCTACTCCCTCTGTTCTTGCCCCCTCCTGTTGCCGCTCGCGACTGTCTGTACTTTTCCCCCTGCAGCTCACCCCACAGCTGTTTGCGTTCCCTCCTGTTGCAGCTCACCCTGCAGCTGTCTGTGTTTTCTCCCTTGCTGCTCATCCCATGGCTGTCTAGTCCTTCCCATTGCCACTTGCCCCTTAGCTGTCTGTGTTCCTTCCCATTGCCACTTATCCTGTGGATGTTTGTACTCCCTTTGCCGCTTGCCCCATGGCTGTCTGTGCTCCCTACCATTGCCGCTTGCCCTGTGGTGCTCTGCTGTTTCCCCTTCCTCCCTCCCTCATACCTTGCTTTGTCTCTACATTTTTGAGTGTTTCTCCTGTTGCTGTGTACTGTCTTACCTTATTTCTGTTAGTTTAGCTGGTGGCCTGTTAATCCACCAACATTGGTCTTGTGATTCATATTGTTTGTCCAAAACCCTTGTTCTGTATTGTCTTGTCAGTCCTGTCCCATTTGATGTACTGTACTCTGTCTCTAAATAACACATCCCAAAGTCTGGAGGGAAGATGACATAGGCCTTAGATCCCCAGAGGTTTCCTCCTCAAATGTTTATTTTCCTCTCTTCCGTGCCAATGGTCATAATACCTAGTTAGGTTTTCGTAGCATATTCCCTAGGTTGCGTAGGTAGGTTTCCACTGTTGGATGGAGAAGGATGGTGGACCTCTTTGTCATGCCCTATTGCTGTCTAATCTTCAGACCTTCACGATGGTCGCTACACATTACCCATTGTCGTCTGCCTCACGTTACCCATACTCTTCTGCTGACCTACGTTAAGGTCCTAAATACAAGATACTTGCTTGTTGCCACCTTCTGCAATGCTTTCTGCTTTACACTCTTTTTGAGTCTCCTTCCTAAGGTACCTTTAGCCTAAGGGAATTCTTCCAGTGGCCCTCCTACAGGGTTCCTAGCCTTTGGCATCCTTTCAGGGCGGTTTTCTCCAAGGAACGAGAAGAGAATGGCCACAAAGATTTATTCATCAAGTTGCATAAGCACATCACTACACTAAGTTTTGTAAGCAGATTGAATTGAAAGGCTGTGCCTGTAGTTCAATGGGCTGACAACCAGAGACTTCTATTGCCTGAGCTATTTAAAAACAACTCTTTCTGCTTCACTCAGAAACATTTTTTCTTTGCCCTACCATTCTCTCCTCCTCCTCCTCCTCCAGTGACCTGCCTCTCTCCTCAGGGCTCCTTACTTAGGTACCCTTAGCCTAAGGGAATCCTTTGTGCAGCACCTCTAGGGGTGGAACCCTCCTACAGGGTTCTTTGTCTTCAGCATCCTGACAGGGTGGTATTCCCCGAGGTATAAGAGGTGAATGGCCACAAAGGTTTATTCATCAAGCTGCATATCACATCACTACTCTAAGTTGCATAAGCACATTGAATTTGTGTTTGATGTTGTACAAATTGAATCTTTTCTTTTAATTTTATTTTTATTCATTTTGGTGAAAAAATAATTTACAAAGTTGTAAATGCTTGGATTGGAGCATCAAATCATTACCACAGAAATATTATAGCAGGATAATACTTATCACCTCATCCATTGTCACTTCATGGGGCGGGAAATCCATATATAGAGTACACATAAGAAATTAGTAGACTTAAAGGAAAACTACACCCAAAACTTGAAAAAATATATGTTGTGCAGAGTGTTTTAATTTGTATGTGAAGTTCTAGTGTTTCCTTCCCTCTGACTGGTATTAGGAGTTTTTCCTAAATTAGTCTGCTAGCTTTAGGGTAGTTTTACAACCCCTGGAGATCTCCATATCAAATAGCTTAATTGTATTTCTTTGTCCTACAATGCACCTTGTTTCATGTGATGGTGATGTAGCAGAGCCCGTAAATCCAGCAGAAAGCATTGCATTACAAACAGTTCACAACAATAGAGATGGCTATATTTTAAAATCTGTAGAATTCAGCTTGGTGACCACCCTCATCCTAAAAGTTTTACTGTCCTGAAAAACTTTGCTGCTGGTAATTTTTGTGCAGCTTGTAAAGCTTCCAAGATATTTAGTTTGTTTGGCATGTGTGTGCTGAATGTTGGGTCTCTCTTACATCACAGTCACATGAGACAAGATGCACAGTGGAAACAAGAAATACAATTAAGCTGTCAGGGATGAAGATCCCCAGGGGTCATAAAACTAGCATAAAGCTAGCAGGCTAATTTGGGAAAAACTCCTAATACCAGTCAGAGGGAAGGAAACACTAGAACTTCACATACAAATTAAAACACTCTGCACAACATATATTTTTTTCAAGTTTTGGGTGTAGTTTTCCTTTAATGTAGCCATTGCAGCTGACCATGGACAAGTCCCACAAAAGTATACTGAATTGGTCACACAGTCCTAGAGAGTCCCTTTTATATAGAGGTAGTAATATTCTGACAGTGCAGTCCATGAACCAAGAATACATCAGCATGCAGAAAAACTCCTTGCAATTGATGTTAGATGTTTTACCCCAAAACACTTCTGGGCAGCTCCTTCAAATATCTAAATGTCTCACTTTCAACCTACATAAACAAGAATTTTGAGTACTGTATGTAAAACAACTAACACAACTTGTGAGATTTGTAACAGCCAATATAACATTCTGTGACTCAGTAAATACAATTTGAAAGGTTCCAAAACAACATACTCCTTGTAAGATATAATAATTTGCCCAAAGAACAAGAGAACTGCACATGTGTGGTTGGGGGGCCTTGAGGATTTAAATCATGTCCTCTGGAAATGCTCTTGGTTTACTCTGGAGAGGACATATTGGCTAAATGCTTTTTTAGATCCCAGATACAAAGTTAGCCACGAGACCCTGACTACCATTTTAATGCACACTGCGGATGCTGGGGCAATAACAAGAATTGCTAAATATTTTAAAGCTATTGATAGGAAAAAAGAAGAAAATAATGACAGCACCAGTTATAGTATGAATGTTCTGATTGGTTAGGGAAGGAATTAATTTATGGTCTGTAATCCTGAGATGTACCAAAGCTCTTATGAGTATATACACATGTATTTATTTATTGCTCCAGATGTTGTAGCTGAACCAATGTATTTATATATCAAAAATTTTATATTGTTTATATGTGCATGGCTTTTAAAGCTCAACAATAAAATATTTGATTGATTGACTCAGTAAATTCAGTGATTGTCTCACTGAGCCTAATACTGAAAATGAGGACATACCTCCTTGAGCAACCTCTCAATCTCAAAGCAGGTCACAGCTTCAGCTTAAATCTTTTTTATGCGCTTCAGTCCCGGGTACAGCCTGAAAAGGACCTCTGTCTACTGTCTACCCAGTAAACAGATTTAAACTAAAATAAATCAGCCATTCATAATGACTGCTTTTGCTCTGTGTTCACAGTAGAGTACAGTGAGCCCTTGCCAGAAAGTGGCATAAAGGCTGCTGCAAGAGGGATCCCAGAAATTGGGCAAGTGGTAATTATGGGAGAAAGCATCAGAAAATGGCTGGCAGCATTGGAAATAGATAAGGATTCAGGGCCAGATGGGATGCAGCCTAGGGTTTTCAGGAAACTGGCATCAGAGCTAGCTGATCTCCTGGAAGGGCTAGTCAATAGTTCGCTACAGTCAGGAAGGGTTCCAAAAGATTGGAGGGTAACAGACATAGTTCTGTTCCACAAGGAAGGAGACAAGTAGCAAAAGGGAAACTACAGACCCATTAGTCTTACCTCCATAGCAGGCAAACTAATTACGACACTAGTCAAAAGCTATGTTTACAATGCTGCAGTGCTCTAGAATTTGTGGTGCTCCACTTCTGCTGCGATGGCTGCAGTGGCTCAATTTTTGTGTTTGCACAACCCACACTGCAGGTTGCTCCAATGGGACTGTACATAGTGACCAGGTTGTTCCCCCCCAGATGTGTCAATGATGAGTTGTGACATGTCTTCTGGCACTGAAGTGCCAGAAGGCTTGTGCAGTGGAGGCTTTTGCCTATGGTGGCCCCATGCAAAGCTCGATGCCAGGGCCCCTAACAGACAGTGTTATCAGCGGGGGGTTGGGGCCGTTCTCCCAGCTGTAAGTATAACTCACCACTACTCTCCTATTTTTCTATTCTCCCTTGTCTTAATTAGTTTGTCATCTGATATAACCACAGTGGTATATCCAGCAGATCAAAATAGGATTTGCCCTAGAGAGGTTTATGCAGATAACATACATACAGTACTCAATGTAATATCATTTCAGAAGAGTCAGGGGGCACCTCAGTTGGCTATCTTGATGGATGTATAGAAAAAACTTTAATAGGGTAACTGGCAATTTTTAAAACTAAATGCTGGAGAGCTTTCAAATCCTTAAATATATACAGAAGGTATCATTATGACCCTTTATGAATGACCAGAAGTGGTAGCTAGTGAGCCTGAGCAGTATTACTTCTGGCAGGCAGATCTGCTCTGTCATGGGGTAGGAAGCAGGAGCGCATCCTTCTCTCATTCATATAGAAAACATGCTGAGCCTGCAGCCACTAGGAACTGTTCATGTTCCCTCTGCCACATGCCTTTCTAGTTACTGAGTTATCATTTTTATTCCATTACTTTTTTTTTTTGTAGACTCTGTTTATGCACCGGTCCATGAGGAACTCTCTCCAGCAACCTCTCATGCCCAGACTCTACCTCCCTGTATGAAGCTCGCTTGCACCAGGCCGACCCAGCCCAGAGAATCCCCTGGCTCTGAATCCCCTGAGGTGGGGCCACCTTACGCCCTGGCGCTCTATCTATAATCTAATGCATTGGGCCGGAGTCAGGGAGAGGACCCTGGAGAGCAAGCCCGACAGCGGGAGTGTGGCCAGGACAGAAGGCACCTTCGCCTATCCCCGACGCTGGGGATTTTCTACTTTTTTAGATGGAGTTCCTCCTAGGAGCATTGATGTGCAATGATGTTGGTAAGGAGGAGCTGTAGGCATCTGCTGGGCTTGTCCCCTATGCACACCAGGCACAAGTAGTACTTCCGATCTCCACTGGGGGGTCTTTACTGCACCAGGGAACCCTGGATCCCACCCCAGGGAGAGGAAAGCAGTCCACTGGATACTTGATCCTCCCCCTCCCCTGCTGACCCCTGGCACCCGAGCTTGTTTCTGAACTTGGGTCACTGGTGTGGCACGGGGTGTGGCGTTCAGTGCCTCAACCCTCAGCGCCACCAGGTCAACTTATTCCATGACTTTTACAGCAAGCAAAATGCTATGTTTAAAAGTGATTCAACTTCTATGTTCCGTTTTTAGAATCAGAATATATAGTTTCATTTTATTTAATGTCGTGATGACATATGTATCAGAAATATTCATTAATTATTTGACTTAGCTGCCTCAGCACATCAGCGGCAGGGTATAGAGACACTGTGACAGCAACAGCAAAGTACAAGTCAGCTGTCAGTAGTAGAGATGGGTGAAGTCGGCAAACTTCGCTCCAGAAATTCATTCACCAATTTTAGGGAATTCATAAAGCACAATTTGCGAAATTTATGAAATTCGCAGATCGCAAAGTGTGGAATTTCACAGCATAGTGCAGAATTTCACCTGTGAAATTCCACACTTCATGGTAAATTTCTGTCCTGGAGCAACAGAGGGGACTGGGTCAGCAGTCAGTTTTGACAATAAATGAATAGGTTCACTGCAGTGCTGCTGCCAGCCTGGAGATTTGACTTTATGGCTCTTCAGATAGAATCAAATGACCTGTCAAAAGACTGCAAATGACTGTTCTGGGTGGGTGGCTGCGGCTCCTAGTACACACCGGTCCGGGCATGACGTAAGTTCCCAAGTAACTCTGGCAACAGCAAGGTCGGTGTGAATTGTATGAGGCTTATAGACCTGCCCCTACAGAGATGGTTGGGTACTGCCCTTTGCAGGGTTTGACTCTTGATGGTCTTATGGTGGTCCTTGATCTATTGGGGTGTTCGAGTGTTAGCATGGACCCAGATGATCTCCTGCTAGCATATAATAAGGCAATGGGGGCTGCTCTGGATTCCATTGCTCCCCTTTGGTTTGATGGGTCCTTGAGGGAGTTGAGGAGAGTGGGGAGAAGGTTGGAGCATTGCTGGCAGAAATTGAGCTTGAATGAGGACAAACTTAGATTGGTGTCCCATTATAGGGATTATCAATCTGCAGTCTTCCATAAGAAGACAGAATTCCTGTCCAGGGAGATTGCAGCTGCAAGAAATCGACCAGCTCAGCTTTTCCGTACTGTGGACAGGTTGTGCAATCCGAACTGTCTGCGGGTATGGGAAGCTTTTTCACAGATGAAGTATGATGAGTTTGCTCGATTCTTCACAGATAAGATTGACACCATCAAGTCTGAGATCCACTCAGTTCACTCAAATGGGCAAAGCAGAGATCGTTGCGAGGCTGCAAGCACCCGGTTTGTCTGGACAGATTTTAACCAGCTGGCAATCAGGGATGTCATGCAGATGATCCAGGGTTTGCGACTGACTTACTGTAGTTTGGACCCAGGTCCAACACGCCTCCTGATGGGGTGCATGGAGGTAATCAGACCGGTCCTTGCTGTGATAGTTAGGTGCTTGTTAGAGAATGGGGTGTTTCTGGACACCCTGAATGAGGCAGTGGTTCACACCCTCCTGAAAAAAACTTCTCTCGACCCTGTCTCGCAAACTACAGGCATGTTTCTGACCTACCTTTTGTGGATAAGGTTATTGAGAAGGCAGTTGCGTTGCAGCTTGAGGAGCATCTGACCACCCATGACATCTATGAACCTCCCCAGTCTGGTTTCAGGAAGAGGCATAGTACCGAGATTGTATTAGTTTGGGTACTTAATGATCTCCTGACAGCTAGAGATTGGAGGAGCCATTCCATCTTGGTCCTCCTTGATCTCTCTGTAGCATTGACACCATGGACCATGGGATGTTTTTAGAGTGCTTGTGATTATTCTGTGGACTGTCTGGTACAATCCTCAGATGGTTTCACTCTTTCCTCACTGGTAGGATGCAGAGAGTAGAGTTGGGAGTGTTCTTCTCGGCTCCTCTCTCCCTGCCATGTGGGGTACCGAAGGGCTCCGTGCTTTCTCCCATGTTGCTTGCAGTGTACCTGCTGCCATTGGGGGACATTATTAGGCAGTACAGGTTGAGTTTTCACTACTATGCAGATGGTAGTCAACTGTACTTGTCCTTTGTGCCTGGACAAAACGATGCTGTCTCAGTCTTTAACAGCTGCCTGTCTGAGATTCAGGACTGGATGAGTGCCAGTTGGCTGAGACTGAATCTGGGTAAGACTGAGGTGTTGGTTGTGGACCCATGTCATTGGGTGGAGAGGCTACCGGCTGGGCAGCCATCTGGATTGTGGCTGGGTGGCAACCAGCTGATGGCCTCTGACCGGGTGCAGAATCTGGGCATTATCCTTGATAATGAGCTGACGCTTAAATCTCAGGTGTCAGCCGTTGTCAAGACCTCATTTTACCTTCTGAGAAATATCACCTGTATAAAGCCCCTGGTCCCACCTGATGACCTTCTGACATTGGTCCATGCCTTTGTGACCATGTGCCTTGAATACTGCAATGCACTATACCTAGGCTTCCCGGAGTGGATCTTCGCTGCCTGCAGCTGGTGCAGAATGTGGCTTCTAGGTTGTTGACTGGCTTATCAAGATCTTGCCATGTCACTCCTGTGCTGCACAAACTGCACTGGCTGCCGGTGTGGTGGAGGATCACTTCAAGGTCAGATTATTGACCTATAAGGCCCTACATGGACAGGGACCATGGTATCTACAAGATCTCCTCTGTCCTTACCACCCCCTCCTCCCTCTCCACTCCACTGATGAGGGATTGCTGGAGATTCCCAGGATCTGTTTGACAACTTCAGGTGCTAAATTGTTTGCCTTTGTAGCTCCAATCCTGTGGAATTCTCTACCTCGCTGGATTAGAGAGTGCCCATCTGTTGAGGCCTTTAAATCTGTCTTAAAAATGTATCTATTTGAACTGGCATTTTCTGACATTTAATCCTGCTGTTGATATATGTTTTTTAAATATTTTATAATGTTGAAATGGATGTTTCGTAATTTAATGATTTTTTTTGTAAAACGCTATGATCTTGTAGGAATAGCGTTCATAGGTTCACAGAAGTTTACGAGTACAGTAGGCACAGAATGCCCTTTATTGCACTCGCCACCCATATACCCTATGAGTGGAATTCACATTTTTTCCCCCATAAAGTCATCCAATCTTTGCTTAAATGTTGTTGTATTTCTACTATTAACAACTCTATCTGGCAAAGCATTCCACATTCCAACCACTCTTTGTGTACAGAAGCGACTCAGTTTGATAGATACACATTTCTCACCGATGAGTTTATAGCTATGACTCCTAGTTGATTTAATATTAGAAGCTGCTGTTAAACCTATTGTTGTTTTTAAATAGTCATCTTCTAGTGTTTTATATACAACGCATAAATCTCCCCTTATTTGTCGATATTTAACAGGGAAAGTTTTAGTTCTCTTAGTCTATCATCATAACTTTTATGCTGTAAGGATATAACTTTCTTGTTAAATCTATGCTGTACACCCTCAGCTAGTTTCAGACTCCTAATAGAAGTTGGAGCACAAAATTGGGAACAATATTTCAGATGTGGATGTACTAGACTGGTATAGAGTGGCATAAATACTTCAGGGTTTCTGCTTTTAATATTACCCAAAATTGATACTACAATTTTATTGCATTTTGTAACATTTATTGTGGTGTTTCTATCAAAGATTAAGTTATTAGAAATTATAACTCCCAAGTCTTTTTCCTAAGTAATATTTTTTAATAATATATTGTTTAAGTAATAATTGAAGAACATATTATTCTTACCCAAATGTAAAACTTTGCATTTGTCTACATTAAAATATATTCCATATGAGTTAGTCCAAGAGGATAAACTGTTTAGATGATTTTGCATGAGAAGTCTATCTGATATTGCGCTTACCAGGCTACCAATCTTACAATCATCAGCATACTTGGATACCCTAACAAGACTGAGGTATTAGTAGTGGAGTCGAACAGAGTTCGTGATGGGATGGCCTCTGACTCTGTGACTGGCATTGTGCTAGGAGCTGTGTCATTGATGGCCTCCCCAAGGGTGCATAATCTTGGTGTGATCTTTGACAGGAATTTGTCCATGGAGGCTCAAATATCCTCTGTGGTTCGTTCCTGTTTTTCATCTGAGAAATATCAGAGGATTAAGCCCTTGTTCCGGCACTGGACCTCCCTACTTTGGTACATGCCTTAGTCACTTCTAGGCTTGACTACTGTAATGCCCTCTATCTCGGGTCTCTGGAACTTCTCTTGCAGACTGCAGCTAGTGCAAAATGCTGCTGCCGGTTTTGACTGGACAAAGTAAGTTCAGTCATATTACTCCGATATGCTTGAAGTGCATTGGCTGCGGTCAGGTGGAAGTATTGTTCAAGGTGGGTTTTCTCACCTATAAGACCCTACATGGACAGGGCCCTGGTTACCTTTCTGATCTCCTGGTACTGTCACCTCTGTCCGTGATCTCGCTCTCTAATAGTGGCCTCCTCAAAGTCCCGAGAGCAAGATTGAAATCAGCTGGGGACCGATCGTTTGGAGTTGCTGCTCCAGTCCTCTGGAATTCGCTGCCATTGGAAGTGAGAGAGGCCCCTACTATTGAGGCTTTTAAGAGCCGTCTGAAGACCTTTTTATTTATGCAGGCATTTGGAAATTGAATTTTATGTATGTTATTTTAAGGAATGTATACGGTATGACACACTGTATAGTTTTTGTGCGGCGCCTAGAGCCTTTGGGATTGGGCGTCTTTTTAAATAAAATTGACATTGACATTGACATACCCATGTTTTGTCAGTTGTAGACATTGTGGAAACTAAGATATTAAAAAGTATGGGTCCCAGGACTGAGCCCTGAGGAACTCCACTAGTTATCACACCCACATCAGATAGATAACCTTTAACTGACACTCTCTGGGTCCTTTTCTCCAGCCATGATTGTATCCAGTTTATGATGTTAGGACGTATGCTAATTCTTGCTAGTTCTTGTAACAAGATTTTATGTGAAACTTTATCGAATGCCTTGGCAAAGTCTAGGAATATCACATCCACCGATATACCCCTATCCAAGGCAGCGCTAACTGGTTCTAAAAATTGGAAGAGATTAGTTAGAACAGACCTCTCAGACACAGATCCATGTTGAAAAATGTCAGCTTTATTATTTCTATCTATGTGATTATTAATGTATGTTTTAAGTAGTCTTTCCATGATTTTACCTATGCTAGAGGTGAGGCTTATTGGGCGATAATTGTTTGGATCATGTTTATCTCCTCCCTTATAAATCGGAATCACAACAGCCTCTCTCCACGCTTGAACAGCTTTGCCTTCTTGGATGGCTACATTAAAGAGTACTGTTAGTTTTCCGGAAATTGTATGACTAATTTCCAGTAAACATCTGGGTGGGATGCCATCGGGGCCTGCTGAACTATTTGACTTCAAGGATTTCATTATTTTATCAACCTCGCTTCTTTTAAAAACTGGATGATTGTTTTTGTTTTCAGAAAATGGAATTCTAATGGTTTCCTTTGTTTCAAAAACTTTTAAGAATTGATCATTTAGTACCATGGCAGTAGCTGTTTCACCAGTAATAGGGGTATTATTAATGATAGGGGCCTATAGTTTGCTGTCTACCTTTCATAGAGCCAATATAGTTGTAGAACTGTTTCTTATTATCTTTGACTTTTATAACCAGATTATGTTCTACTCTAGATTTGGAAAATTTAATCATATTTTTTATTTTCTTGACAACAATTTTGTATTTGGTCCATAAACTAGAAGATTTATTTCTAAAATATTTTCTATGCAATTTCCTTTTTCTTACAAGTTGTTTCTTAATATCAATAGACCACCATGGAGGAACACGTTTATTTTTGCAACACTTAATTCTGTCAGGAACCCAATTAGAAATGCAAGTATTAATTTTATTATTTATTTTTTCCCATATTTGTGTTAAATTAAGGTGTCTAAGTTCAAGTTCCCAATTCCATTTTGATAAGAAGTCATTTATTCTAACATAGTCTGCCTTATTAAAATCTTTCATCTTAGTAATACCCTTGGTATGAGACAGTTCGGTCCTATATTTAAATTTCACAATACAATGGTTACTATTGCCCAAGGGAGTAAGTGACGTTATATCCTCAATTTTCTCATCATCATTTGTAAGGACAATGTCCAAGATGTTCTTTCCATAAGTAGGCTGTCTAACTATTTGTTCCAGGTTGGATAGGATGAAAACATCTATAAATTTAGTTTCCATATTTGAATCAGTTTCATAAGTATCCCAATTAAGGCCGGCCCGCCGGAGCAGCGGTGGGATTTCCGTTTGAGACGCCGGCGGCCCGGGTTCGGGAACGGACCCGGATCGTTGGAGGGCCAGCCGGGGGAGAAGGATTGAGCTCCGTGGCAGCTCTCCTTCTCCGGGAGGTGCGGGCAACATCTGAGGTGCTGGAGACCCCTGGCGGAGGCCGGGAGAACTCACGCTGCCGACGTTCAAACGGGGGGGGAGAGGGAGGCGGGGCGGACACTGGCATCATTGCACGTCCCCACCTCCTCAGGGGAAGAAAATGGGAGGGAACAAAATCCCACACCTTGCGTCTTGGTGACGCTTTGCCCCAGGAAAGCCCTGATTGGCCACTGGAGCCATTCCCCCAACCAGTCACAGTTCCGCGGTCGATATAGGGGGTCGGAACCGCGGCCCCACTCTCTGGGGGGTAAGCCAGGGATGACCGGGGGAGACGGCAATATCCGGTGGCCGGGGCTCCAGGGGTCCGTGACCAGAGTTGATGGTCGACAAGAGGCGTGGGGAAAAAGTAGGAAAAAAAAAAAAAAAAAAAGTATCCCAAATAATAGTGGGAAGATTGAAATCTCCCATCAATATATAATTATTATTAATTTCTATCTCACTAATTTTATCAGTTAGTTCTTGGTTCTCATCTGAGGTTAGACTGGGTGATTTATATATTAGACCTATTGTTAGGGAGTCATAAGGCAAATTGATTTTAACTCATAAGCTCTCGTTTTTATTCATTTTAGTTTTTTATTGTATATGCTTTTAAACTTTCCTCAGTGTAAAGTACAATACCACCACCCTTTTTATTATTATCATCTCTATTTTTTTGGAACTTGTTATACCTTATAATATCAGTATTCCAGTCCCTGTCCTTATTCCAAGTTTCAGTAACTCCACATACTGATATATTTTGTGATTTTAATATATATATGTAAGCTCTTCTTTTTTATTACGAAAGCTTCTTGAATTGGTGAGTATAACATTTAAATATGTATTATGACAGGACCTAGGGATGTTAGGGGCTGTCAGTTTCAGGTTACCTGAAGTTTGGGGATCGGGTAGTTGGTTTTGTATATTGAATTCTAGAGCTGTATTACATAGATACAGCTCCCCCTTTAATGGAAGTTTAAACAAATTGTTATGGAAAGACCTAAACTCTCACCTAAGAGTTTACTACCTCTCCTACTGAGATGCAAGCCATCCCAACAGTAGAGATTTGATTTGCCATAAAAATCCTCCCAGTGGGTGATGCATTTTAGATTCTGATTCATGCACCAATATCTCAACCAGTTATTGATTTCTCTTATTTTATGTTGCTGAAATAGATTTGCTCATGGTATTGGCAAGATTTCAGACAGCTGTACTTCACACCCTAAGTATAGTAACTTGTTTGCTAACACTACATAGTCCTCTTTTAATTTTTGATTAGTCTCATAGAGAACTTTATTTGTTCCGACATTGACTATTACTAAAGGGTTAGTACCAGTATTGTATAATATTGTGTTAGACATCTGCGTAAGATCTAAGATTCTTGCTCCCCTGAAACTAGAAAGAGTTCTGTTAGTTTTATCTGGATTACAGATTATCCTGTTGATATGCTTTATAATAGAGTCTCCTAGTACTATTACTTGTCTCATTGTGTTAGCAGTTTCAGAATGCATCTCAATGGTGTTAGAACTGACATCTGAGTCCAATGAAATCAAGTGGACATCCTCATTTAAATGGCTTTTAGGAGGATCATTAATATTAATGATAGGTTCCACTATACAGGAAGAGAGTTTTCAGGCTCGTCTACAACAGATTTGGTCATTTCTGTTGTACTGGCACTATCAGACATAAAAGCCAAAGGGGTCAAATGAATTAAAGGTTGAACCAATATATTGGTCTGCCCTTCATCCTCTTTTGGTGTTTTTTTTTTTTGACTTTGTAAAGTATACCATTCCTCATCAGCATTATCTTGGACATCCTCTTCTCTAGTTCTTTTTGTGGGTTTATGTTTTTTAGGGACTGTGTCAGTGGTAAATTCAGATTAGGTAAGAGAGTTCCATAAATAAATTTACTTGTTTGCTTATGTCATTTGTGTGTGTGTGTGTGTGTGTGTGTGGGTGGGGAGGGCTAAGGTGAGGGGTTGATTCAATGTCTGGGACTGCAGCAAGAGTCTGAGACATCAGACATGTGGGAGTGTTGACAGCAGCAGAGAGCAGAAATTCCTATAGGATGACTCCAAGCTTTCTGAGTCATGGATGGTGGGCAGTTCACTCTAATAATATATATTTTTTTCTTGCCAGCCTATACTCAGGATGGCAGGGCCAAGGGGCCCCTTGCTGACTTGGAGCCCCATGCAGATATAAGGGTTGCATGTGCCTAAAGCCTCCCTGGGCTTGTGCCCTGCTTAGTGCACCCAAGTTCAGCAAACAGCATTTTTCAAAAGCAGGAAGAAAGCTGAACTTGGGAAAGTGCATGAAAATGTAAAACGAGGGCTAGAAGTATCACAAATTAGAGTCGTAAAGTGGGATCGCGATACTGGGCATGTGCGCATGCATATGCATGTTCCAAGGGACATAGAGGATATGCATATGCATTAGTGCATGCACAGTAGCGTGGCCCCAGTTTACAACCTTAATCTGTAATCCTTCTAGCCCTCATTTTATTTTTATGCACTTTCCTGAGTTCAGCTTTCTTTCTGCTTGTGAAAAATGCTGTTTGCTGAACTTGGATGTGTTAAACCAAGCCTCAGAGAAGCTCATGGGGCCACTGCAGGATGTTGGGAGAGGAGACACTCAGTCGGAGGGAGTGCTGCAGATGACAAGGCAAGGGCAAGGCAAGTTTTATTTTTCAGGTGCCCAATCCCAGAGGCTCTGGGCACTATACATATAAGTACAAACTATTCATTAAAAGTAAACACATACATAATAAAACAGCAATAAATTAATCGAGCCATATAAAACACAATTAAAAAAATAGCAGCAGTCATTAACAAGGCTATTCCAGATATATAGTAATAGTGTCTGGGAAGGCCTGACTGAACAGGAAGGACTTGAGGCGGGCCTTAAACACTTCAACTGAAGGGGCCTCCCTTACAGATGGGGGCAGCGAATTCCACAGGATGGGGCTGGCGACACTAAAAGCTCTATAGCCGGCAGTTTGTAGCCTCATCCTGGAAATCATAAGGAGGCCCCTAGAGGAAGAACAGAGGGAGTGGACTGAGGCAGTGGGTGACAGAAAGTCCGACAAGTATCCGGGGCCCAGCCAATGTAGGACCTTAAAGGGGAGCAAGCCCACCTTGAAGAGGATCCTCCACCTGACTGGCAGCCAGTGCAGTTCACACAGCACCGGGGTGATGTGGCAGTATTTAGACTGCCCCATCAACAACCTGGTAGCTGCGTTCTGCACTAGCTGCAGCCTGTGGAGGATACCTCCCGAGACCCTGAAGTAGAGCGCATTACAGTAGTCGAACCTGGACATTACAAAGGCATGTACCAAGGTGGGAAGGTCCATGGGTGGAACTAGGGGCTTGATCCTGGTGTTATTCCTTATATGGTAAAAGCTGGTCCTGACAATGGATGACACCTGAGCTTCAAATGTCAATCCACTGTCAAAGGTCACACCAAGTTCGCGCACTCTAGAGGAGGCCTTCAATGGCACAGAACCCAGAAACAACTCTGTTACTGCGCCAGAGGCTATCCTATCATGCCCTCTGTTTGACTCCACCACCAGTACCTCCATCTTTTCAGGTTCAGTCGCAACCAGCTGGAGGCCATCCAGTCATTGATCTTGACAAGGCAGCTATTCAGCACTTCCACCATATTGGATGCCCCAGGGGCAAAGGAAAAATAAAGCTGGGTATCATCCACATAGCAATGAAAACCCAAACTGTATTTCCTAATGATCTCTCCCAGGGGCAGCATATACACGGCAAACAACATTGGAGACAGGACCGAACCCTGAAGTACTCCACACGACAGGAGGCATGGGGAGGAGGAGAAATTCCCCATCACTACCCATTGCCTTCTGTTCATGAGATAGGACTCAAACCAGTGGATGACAGTGCCGGCGAGTTCACAAAATTCCCTTAGGTGGTTGAGCAACACCCAATGGTCTACCGTGTCAATTGCTGAAGAGAGGTCAAGGAGAATAAGAATTGTCCCCGCTCCTCAGTCTTGAGCCCTAAGGAGGTCATTATGCACACAAACTAATGCAGTTTCCATGCTATGCCTTGCCCGAAACCCCGACTGGAGAGACTTGTAATGGTCGAAGGTCATGAGGTGCTCCTCGAGCTGTTACGCCACAACTTTCTCAACAACCTTCCCTAAAAATGGGAGGTTGGAGATTGGACAGTAATTCCACTTGATGTCAGGGTCTAATGATGGTTTCTTTAGAAGAGGCCTAACCAGTGCCTTCTTCAAGGCATCTGGGAAGACCCCCTCTGAGATAGAGCACCATATGATCAAGACGAGCACTGGGCCAACAGTATTGACACACCCCATCTAGAAACACGTTGGCACTGGGTCCAGTTCACAATATGTGTGCTTTAGCCCGAGGGCAACCTCAATGATCTCAGCCACCTCTACTGGTTTAAACTCCCCCCAACCAGGTGGAGTGCTCTCTGGACATCCATGGCGACCACTGTTGGCCACAATGTGGCACACTGGTGGAATGCCCTGATGGATGGTGGACACCCTGTCCGAGAATAAACAAGCAAACTCTTCTCATAACATGTCAGAAAAGGCTTTTTTCGGCTGTAGACAGGCTGGGTTTAACAACCTGTCCACAGTCCGAAAGAGCACTGTTGGTCGATTCTTCCCAGCAGCAATCTCTCTGGACAGGACCTCTGCCTTCTTATGCGTGATTGCCTCCTGATACTCAGCATAATGAGAGCACAGGGTCAGTCTGTCAACCTCAAGTCTGGACCTCTGCCAGCAGCGCTCCAACCTCTGGCCCACAATCTTCATCACCTTGAGCTCCCCGTCAAACCATGGGACCTCAGGTGAGAGGATGTGGGTCATTCATGGAACGGTGCAAGAGAGGGAATCAAGCGCAGCTAACATCTCCCTATTATAGGCAGCAATGGCCTTGCCTGTACCCCCTACACATGCACTACCCACACTAGATAGATCTACCACTGCCAGAAATCCCTTCGGGTCAAACCCCTCAAAGGGTGATAGCCGATCATCTCAGCAGGGGGAGGGCTCTCAGGGGGGCCCTGAGCAAGAACTCCACTGTGCAATGATTGGACCAAGTGGCCCGATCAGTCTTGAGATTACTAATCTCAAGTCCAAGCGAGAAGACCAAGTCCAGCACGTGGCTGCCCTGGTGGGTCATGGGAAAAACTTCTTGCAACAGGCCCAGAGATGACATCATCTGGAGGAGGTTGTAACTTAGACTAGAGGATTTGTCATTGGCCCAGGCATTGAAATCCCCCAGAACTAAACATCTGGGGGACTCCAGTGTCTCACCAATGATGAAGTTGGCTATCTCCTGCAGGAATTCACCCACCACCTGGTAAATCAAGAGAATCCTGCAGCCTGTGCCAGGACCCTCATGCACAGCCACACATTCAAAGAACCCAGTCTTCCCACTTGATGCACAGTGAAGCCAAGCTCAGATCTAAAACAGATGGCCACTCCCCCACCCCTGCGTTCCATTCTGGGGTGGTGCACTACCGAATAGCCAGGAGGGATGGCGGCCTCTAAGACCGGGTCTGCATCATCACCCAACCAGGTCTCGGTAATGCATGCCAGATCAACAAAGGAACCAAGTCTGCTATAATTGCGTTCTTATTCCTAATCGATCTAGCATTCCAAAGCACTACCCTCAGGAGATTGGTGGATAGTGTAGCCCTTCTGGGTACTAGTTCACTCAGTCTGGTGGAAACCCTGGGGGTGGGAACCAAACATGTCTGGCCTCTCCCTAGGACCCGTCGACACCCAGGGCACCTTCTGCACCCAATGACCTGAATCCTACCCCCTCCCAAAGTGCCTGAGGTGCCCCAGCAAGGACAATCAATACAAGACCTCTTGATTCCGACATCCCTAGGGTGCTGAACTGTAGTGATGGAAACAGGGAGGTAGGTAAAGGGCTGCAGATCGAGAAGCTGGGATGCCGCATACACAATCCTGGCCCGCCTCAGACCCCCTCCGACCTCCCCAGACACATACTGTCCTAACCAGAAAGCCAAGTATGAAGCTAATCACTACCAGTCATACAAACATCTGCACACTAATGTACACAGGCCTAACCAGTCATACCAACAAGCATACATTAAACTAATATCTCACACCCCAGGTATCTCCACACTCTACCTCCAGAATACCCCAACTGAAACCCCACAGGACAGCGAGTAAGCCTAAAGCTTAAATTGTCTACAGATTGTCTACATTGTATGTTTAATGTGTTTTCAGTCACTTTCTCCGATATGCATCCCCTCTCATGAGTCGCATCAAAAACCTGATACGAAGCGGGCATAGGTCGCTCCCCTAAATGTTTACACCGTGGACTTTGAAGCACATCAACCCGTGCACATGGATTGATGTGTTTTAAAGTCGGTGGTGTAAACAGGGCTAAAGAGAACCTAGTAGACTACCTGGAGAGAAATAGGCTCCAGGATAGTAAGCAGCACAGGTATGTGGCAGGGAGGTCTTGTCAGACCAACCTGATAGTGTTGTTTGACTGGGTAGGGTAGTTGATAAGGGACAAGCAGTGGATTTACTCTAACATAGAAACATAGACAAAGACAGCAGAAAAAGATCAAAGGTCCATCCAGTCTGCCTGAGTTCTCTATTTAGCCCCAGAACCTACTGATCATCCAGGGTCCTAGCCCTCCCATCCTCACCCTCATTCTCCTCCTCTTTTCTGATGCCCCAAGCAACCACAATACCTTTAACATACTAACATACTAAGATGCCAGCAGAGTAGACCATATGGTCTATCAAGTCTGCTCGAGGTCAGCACCTGTGCAGGGTACTGCTGCCACCCTTCCCTCCCCCATACCCCCACCCCCACCCCACCCCCAGCCTCTGACCGAACTACACCTCTACTTTTGGTGTTACTCATTTTCACCATCCATACCTGTCCCATCCCTCTTAAAACCCCTTCACCATTTTGCAGCCACAAGTTCCTCAGACAGTGCATTCCAAGGTTCTGCCACCCTCTCAGTAAAGTATCTTTTCCTTGTCTCCCCCCTTAGCCTCCCACCCACCTGCCTCATTGTGTGCCCTCTGATGACTCCCTCCTCCCTCAGTTTGAACACCCTACCTAAGCTTACCCTATTCACCCCCTCAAGATACTTAAAGACCTTAATGATATCCCCTCTGTCCCTCCTCTCCTCTAGGGAATACAAGTTTAGCTCCTCCAGTCTCTCCCCATAGGACCTATCCCACAGCCTCTCTATCATCCTTGTCACCCTACTCTTGACCCTCTCCAGAAGAACGATGTCCTTTTTTAAGTATGGGCGCCAAAACAGCACACAGTATTCAAGGTGTGATCTAACCAAGCAGTTTTACAGAGGGAGAAGCACCTCACACCTTCTTGAGGTTATTCCTCTGGCTTATGCACCCCATCATTTTATTGGCTTTGGCTGCAGCCCTTCTACACTGTTCAGAATTGTTCATTCTGGTATCCACAACCACGCCAAGGTCCTTTTCCCCATCCGAAACCTGCAGTATCTCACCCTCCAAGAGGTACTCATACCTTGGGTTTCTATGCCCTAGGTGTAGTACCCTGCATTTTGTTGCATTAAACTTCAGTTGCCAGGTGCGTGACCCCCTCTCAAGGGTCTCCAGGTCCCCCTGTAGGGCTCTACTACCCTCCTCCCCATCCACCACTGTGCCCAGTTTCGAGTCATCAGCAAAGAGGCTCATCTCGCTCCTGATACTATTTCTGATGTCTGAAATGTAAGCATTGAACAGTAATGGGCCCAACACTGACCCTTTGGGGACCCTGCTGATGACCCTCCTAGGAGATGAAATTTCCCTCCGACTACCACCTCCTGAACCCAGCCCATCAACCAATTTCCTATCCACTTGACCATCCTTTTCCCCACCCCCATATTCCCCAGCTTAGCCAGTAGCCCAAGGTGTGGCACCGAATTAAACGCCTTGCTGAAGTCTAGAAAGAGAACATCTACTGGCCTGTTCCAGTCCAGTGCCTCTGTCATCCAGTCGTAGAACTCCACAAGGTTAGTCTGACATGATCTGCCCTGAATGAAGCCATGCTGGTGATCATCCAGATAATCCTGCACCCCAAGGAACCCCTTCAGACTCTCCTTCAAGATGACCTCCATCATTTTGCCCACCACGGACATCAGGCTTACAGGCCTGTAGTTCCCTGGCTCCTCACGTGAGCCACCTTTGTGAATAGGCACAATGTGAGCCACCCTCCAATCATGAGGCACCCACCCGGCCCTAAGGAAGGAGTTAAAAAGGTCCACCAGAGGTGCAGCAAGGACCTCCGCCATTTCCTTTAGCACCCTGGGATGGATACCATTCAGACCTGGTGCCTTTTCAGTTTTTATGACCCTGAGGGCCTCCTTCACCCTACCAACAGTAAGTTCACATCCGTGACCTCTCCCCCTTCTGCCCTTTTCACCTGCCTCCCCTCATATGGAGTTGTCCTCTCATCTTTCCTCGTGAAAACCGAGACAAAGTAGCTGTTTAGTACTCGGCCTGCTCCCCGGCCTCCTCCGCCCACCCACTTCCAGACCTTAGCCTACTAATCTGCCCCTTCATCTTCCTTCTCTCCCTGATATACCTAAAGAACCCCTTATCTCCTCTCCTAATCTCCTGGGCTAACCTCAGCTCCATCTGGGCCTTGGCTGACCTTACAACCCTGGTTACCTTTCTAGCCATCTCATCGTACTCCCCTTTGTCCATCACCCCATGTGAGAGCTTATATCTTCTATAAGCTGCTCTTTTCTCCCTCACAGCATCCTGGACTTCCCTAGTCTACCAGCTTGCTGTTTGGATCTACCACACTTACATCACACCTTTGTACAGGCCTTGGTAACTTCCAGGAGCCCTCTTTTAATAATTTCCCACTTGCTCTCTGTGTCCATTTCCAGTCTAATCCCATTCAGGCGCCCCTTAAGGATCTGCTCCATATCCTTGAAGTCCGCACCCCTAAAATCAACTACCACTGTTTTTGTGTGATCTCCCTACCGCCCCCAGGACTAGGAAAACCAGACCGTAGTGTGATCACTCCCCACCAGTGGGTCCCCCACCACCAGCTTCCTAACCAGATCACTATCCGACAGGACCACATCCAGGATGCAGCCCTCCCTCATTGGGTCTGCCACCAGCTGAGAGAGGAATGCATCCTGCACTGCTCCCTGGCTGATGATAATGCCATAGTGCGCCAATCAGCCCCTGGCATGTTAAGGTCCCCCAGCAGCACCGTTTTACCCTCTCCCTGCCCACATTTGTTCCTGAGATTTGCCACCAGACCCTCCTCCAGGTCATCCGCCTGCATGGGAGACCTATAAACCACCCCCATATTTACCCTCCTGCCCCAGGCACCTGCAGGGTGATCCATAAGACCTCCATATCACCTTCTGCCCCCCTCCACCTTGCATATCCCTATGCCATTTCTAATGATTAGTGCTGCCTCACCACCCCGGCCCACCACCCTATCCTTTCTAAACACTGCGTATCCATTCAGATTTAAGGTCCCAGTTGTTCCCAGTAGTGGCCTAAGTTTCAGTGATGGCCGCCACATCCACTTCCCCATCTACTAGCATCGCCTGCAGCTCAGGCATCTTGTTTCCCATGCTTCTGGCATTAATCAGGACCACCCTTCAACCCTTCCCCTTTCCCTCGACTGTACTCCCAACCTGACAGCTCCCATGCTACTGTCTGATCGAGCTCCCTCATGCATAATCAAGTGCTCCCGTCCCCCCCTCGCTGCTGGGGTGCCCCCCTTCATCATGACGTGCATGCTTGTGTCAACTTGAAGCCTCCGCCTTCCCTCCTCACAAGTTTAAACCCCACCTAGCCTGAATGAAGCTGGTCAGTTTTTGTTTCAAGACCTCCTTCCCTGCCAAACTGATGAAGCCTGTCCCTTGCATAAAGTCCCTTGTCCTCCCAGGTTGCACCCCAGTCCCCCAACAACCCATACCCCTAGCCTCACACCACTCCCCTAACCGCTCATTCACCTTCCTAATTTTCTGCTTGTTCCCTGTGCTAGCCCTAGGCACCGGTAAGATCTCCAACAAGGAGACTAAGCATCCCACAGCATGACACACCTGGGTCAGCTCCCAGAACTTTGCCTGAATCTCCAGCACACTGTTACCCTCAATGTCATTGGTACCCAAGTGCTACTGTCTGATCGAGCTCCCTCGTGCATAATCAAGTCTCCCTCCTTCCTGCTTCCCCCCACCTCTGCCCTACCCAGTGCCCATCTCAAGAGCCTGATCTCCTCCTTATGTTGGGCCAGTCGGCTGCACACTGCACAGCCCCCCATCTTCCAAGCCAACGCTAGTACCATGGCCGACCCACACCCGACACATCCCACTACCCTTCCAAAGAGGCCCACCGTAGTAATCTGAGGACCTTGCCCTAGCTTCGCCCCATCCCTATTCTAGTTTCCTTCCAAGCCGGGGTGGCTCCACATTATTAACTTATTTACTTATGATCATGCAGTAGAAAGAGAGATATTGGTTAACTGACAACTGTCAGCCTAGGTTTCCACCTGTCTCCTATTTAGACCTGCCCCTAGTCCCAGTCCCAGCTGTGCTTAAAACCACTAACAGTTTTCACACTCACCACCTTAGGCCGGCAGCCTGTTCCATGCCTCCACCACCCCTTCTGTAAAATAATACTGTACTTCTTTATATCCTTCCTGAACCTCCCTCCTGTTAGCTTCCATTCATGACCACGTGACTGCGAGCCAGTATTCAAATTAAATAGTTCCCTGCAGTTCATCCTGTTATTTCCATTTAGGAATTTGAAGGTCTTTATTATGTCTCTCCTTTCCATTCTGGTCTCCAGCGAGTACTGTTCAGTGCCTTGAGGCACTCATCATAGGACCTGCCCTGCTGGCCCTCGATAATTTTTGCACCCTGTGTTGCACTGTCTCCAGACCTTCCCTATCCTTCCTGAGGTGAGGACTCCAGAACTGGGTGCAGTACTCCAGGGGTGGCCTCACCAAGGATCTATACAATGGGAGTATTACCTCTCTTTTCTGCTATCACTCCTGATACCACCATGGATCCTTCCTGCTTTGCTATATGCCTTGCTGCACTGACTCGATTGCTTTAGGGAATCACTTATGATAACTCCAAGGTCTCATTCTTTAGGCATGGTACTGAGTTTCACCCCTCCCATTTAGTACTCTATCCTGGGGTTCCTTTTCCTAGGTGCATTGCCTTACACTTTTTGGCATTGAATTTCAACAGCCAGACCATGGTCACCCCTCTAAGTTTCTCTGCATTTCCTTTATTCTCACATCACTATCCAATCTTCCACAGAGCTTACTGTCATCTGCAAAGTGACAAAACCTACCCTGGATCCCCTCATCAATGTCACTGATGACCATGTTGAAGAGAACCTGCCCTAGGACAGACCCTTGCAGAAGCCCGCTCGTGACCTCCCTCTCTTCTGATCTAACCCTGTTGACTACTACCCTCTGCTGCCTCCCCTTTAGCCAGTTACCTTTTCAGTTTACTGTGACCTTAGCGGCACTCAGCTCCTCCATTTTCCTCCACTTCAACATCAGCAAGGCATTCAGCTCTGTACCACACCGAAGGTTACATAGGAAAATAGAATTTGTTGGGAGAAAAGGAATGCTTGGCCTACCCAGTCTGCCCAGTTTTTTCCTTGCCTATTCTATCCCAGCAGACCCCAACTGGTTTTTGGTGACTCTCCCCCCACCCTTTTTATTCACTTGTATTCTCCTATGTCTATTCCATGTAGGGTTCAGTTAAATTATTTTCAGTGGAAGTCTAAAACTTCCAGGAGTCCAAATCTGGAAATCATCCCAATTTTTTGGAAGTCAAACTACTTCGAGAATCCCTCTTTTGGAAGTCAATATTCTTGGGAGAAAAGATTTATGGATGTTAATATAATATATTAATGGTCAAATACAATTTCTTTCAGAACACTCCATCATTTCTGACTCCCATGCCTGCAATTTTGGAAGTCATCTAATTTTTGGTTTTGCATTTGGAAGTCAGTGACTTCCTCTCGCTTTATTTTGGAAGTTTTTGCCTTATTTTTGGAAGTCAAATACTATACTCCCAAGATGGAGTTAACTGAAGCCCTACCCATGCATGTTTGAACCCATCCCCCAGTTTTTGTCCCTACAACCTCTTATGGCAGGTTGTTCCAGGCATCCACCACTCCGTCAGTGTAGTAGCATCTTCTCACATCCTTCTTAGATTGCCCCCTTCTATCTTTGTTGCATCCCCTTTTGTTCTGTTGCACATTTTCATTTGAAACAGGCTCCCCACCTGTACTCTGTTGACTCCTGTGAGGCACTTGTAGGTCTTTATCATATCCCCTCACTCCTTCCTCTCCTCCAGGATGTACACATTGAGTCTGTCATCAGATGGTTTCTCATGCAGCCTATGTACCATTTTAATTGCCCTCCTCTGGACTGCCTCTGTCCTGTCTCTGTCTTTTCTGAGATGCGGACTCCAGAACTGTACACAGTATTCAAGTTGTGGTCTTGTCAATGATCTATACAGTAGTAATATCACCTCCCTCCTCCTTCTACTTGTGACAACTCCTTCTACTTGTGATACTTCTCCCTGTGCACCCCAGCAATCCACTTACATTCCTCACTGCCTTGTCACACTGCCTTGTGAGTTTGAGGTCATCAGACATTATAACCCCTAGGTCCCTTTCCTTCTAAGGCCCTGTTCACACTATGGTATTTAAAATGGTTTAATCTCCTTAAATTGTGTTAAATCACCATAGCATGATTTGCATCTGTACCTATCGTGGATTATAACACGTTTTTAAAAACTGTGCTTAAACCCTGATAAGACCTAGGCTTAAACATGGTTTTAAAAATGTTACAACCGCTAAATTGGACTTACTTGCAATGCAGACGCAAAGACACGGTTCTCCTTCATGTGAGTACATGGGAACCGGTTCCGAGTGAAATCAAGCTGGAGGCGGTAGTGTGGATGCCTTAAACCATCTTAAGAATGGTTTACAACACTCCAGCGCTAGTGTGAACATTACAGCACAGGCAGTACAGCATGGCAGTTAATCCATTTTTAAATAATTTTAGTTAGCTTGCTGTAGTGTGAACAGCGTCTAAGTGAGCAACAGTACTCCCCTCATATTGTATATTGAGCTCCTATGTTTCTGTGTCCCAGGTACATGACTTTATACTTTTTTGGCATTGATCCCCTGATGGAATACTATGACTAAGTGACAAGGGAGCTGGACAAGGGCCATGCAGTGAATGTCCTATATTTGGATTTCAGCAAGGCCTTTGACTTGGTCCCTCATGGGCGACTGGGGGCAAAGCTGGAACGCATAGTGGTGGGGACTAAGATGGCTGGCTGGATCAGAAAAGCCTGAAGAAAGCCTTGTCCCCTACTGCTATTCCTTTGCTTATTCTTTCCTCTGTTTATTTCTTTCTTTCACTTTCTTGGCCACTTCCCTAGGGTACCATAATGGCCTTTTTTTCCTCCTGTGTAACAGCCCTGTGATTCACCTAGGCTGCTCCGGGGCCCTCAGGGTAGTTCAGCACACACCTCCGAGGGGGCCGGCCTGGATTCTGCAGTGGTAGCCAATGTGGCTCAGTGCCTCCACCTGGGGTAATGGCAAGGGACTCCTGTGGATAAAGAACAGGTTACCACCCTGAAGAAATAGTACATTGCCCTGATAATACTTTCACCACACAAATAACAGTTTCCACACAATAACACCAAACCCCCAGCAGCACTCTTTCAATAATACAGTGACAGTGAATAAAATGCAAACAGTAACCTTATTTATTGGGGGGGGAAGAGGAGAATGACAACCACAATTCACTCTAGTCAGTCAATGACTTTCCCCTTAGCAACCCCTCTCACCACCCTCCCCCCCCACAGGTGCACCCAGCTCAGTGATGCAGGCCTGGGATCTTTCATCGGCTTAAACATAAAACAGACTTCGGACTTGTAATCCTAGACTCGCAAACTTGTATGTTTCTAAGTCGATGTGCAGAGATTTGACCCAGAATCCTAACTGGCTAGCTAACTAAAAGACTCCCCAGAGCCGCAGCTCAGGGTACTCAAAGTTTGCAGTCCACACTGGGGGTTCACAACCAGATGCGTTGCACAGTACTGCGAAGGTTCTGTATTGGTGGTGCACCACTGGTGGGGAAACCAAAGCGGGACAACTCGAGGGATGATGATCTTCACCTGCCTAGCCTCACCAACTTCACCTATGGGCCTTTATATACAGACTTCACACAGGCAGGCCTGTTTCGACCTTAAACCTGGTATGTCATCATTTTCAGTCCGAGGAACCAAGATTGCTTATGTTCCCCAAACCCTTATGATGCACGCCTAGTCACCCTCAGGTCCAGCGCAATCAGTAG
Organism: Neoceratodus forsteri; assembly: GCA_016271365.2. NCBI lineage: Eukaryota > Metazoa > Chordata > Ceratodontiformes > Ceratodontidae > Neoceratodus > Neoceratodus forsteri. The sequence goes on along the minus strand of CM057451.1, from coordinate 487,087,954 downwards.
GCCTCCACAGTCTCTAACTTACAGCCCCTCTCTTTGAGGATGCTTCCACCAGCAGGGCTGGGTTCTGTCACAGCAGCTTGACTCAACACTTACAGACTCTCCCCAGGCTGAAAAGTCCACAGCCCATCACTTTTCCTAGCTCAAACAGTTGCCAACTATTTGGGCTGCATTAGAACACTTTTCCAATTTATTCTGATTTAGTCTCACAAACACCTACTGTTCCTCCTGCACTCAGCTTATTACTTCGATGTAGCCAGGGTTCAGGCAGCCAGGCAGCCTAGATAAATGAGGACAGTCTCTCCTCTCACAGCCACCCTGCAGCCCCTCTCGATTGCCAACCTTCCCTTTGACACTAAAAATCCAGTTTTATATCCCTTAAGCAGCCTCCCTCCCATTGGCTGCAGATCCCCAGGTGATCTCAGGGCTGGCTCTATATGTCTTACTCAGCAGCACCATTTTGAAGTTTTCTTAGCGGGCTGCCATTTTGCCTCCTGGTAGAGCCCCCTGCTGTCTGGCCCATTTTATTTAATTTAGCCCTTTTTACAGGGTTATCTCCAGATTCTTTCTTGACCAGAGGCCTTCTGGTCACTAGTTGTGGCTGCCCCCAGCTCTTCTGCTAATCTGGGGGGCCGGGAATATATTTTTTCTAACATCCGCATGGCCGTGCTGAAAATAGGAGTGCGGATCCTTTAAACCCAGATGGCCGCGCATACTCAGAGGGAGCACGGCCACCATTCTATTTAGTTACTAATGCATTCCCGGTTCTCCACAACTCCAGAACTGCAAGTCACTCCCCCTAGATGCCCAAGGCGCAGATGTTCCAGTCTGATTCTCGGCCCCAGTCTGCCTAAAACCCATGGTACTGAGGACAACACTGCTGCAGGCGGCCACAGCCACATGGGAGGCGCGGGGTCCATATCACACCTGGGACCCCTGGCAGAGGCAACAGCGATGGGCTAGGACTGGAGCCTAACCAGGTAAGCCCAAATTGGGGGGCTCACACACTCCCCTGGCTGAACACTTGGCATCCCGACCAGCCATTTAAGTGTAACCAACATTATTATTATTATTTTTTTTTATTTAGTTGTTTAACCAGGTATAGCACACTAAGCTGGAAGCTTTTTTACAGGAGCGACCTGGGAGCATAAGGAGGTTAAGTGACTTGCTCAGGGTCACACAGTATGCAGGTGGAAGCTGTGGGATTCAAACCCAGGTCTGGTCTGCTGGATGTCACCAGATTTGCAGCTCAGAGCCTTAGACCACTGCGCTATACTGCCTGCCTATTTTAACATGCACTTTTCTAAGTAGACACCTGATTGCTAGCTAGCACCAACAACAATCACTTTGCATCACATTTTGCATTCCACAGATGGCGTTTGTTCAAACATCAGATGTTAACTATGTACAGGTAACTACAGGTATACACATACACCTTCCCACCCCATCCATTGGGCAACACAATGGAGGATAAACAGGGACCACAGGCTTGTGAATAACATGGAGGGGAAGGTCAGAGGAGGCACCCAGGGAGTCATACGTAAGTTTAACAATTGGCCTGGGTTGTCTTGCTGACCTTCTAGGCAAAGCTGTGTCAGGTATGGGAATCTCCCCAGAAATAAAGGGCACACCCACCTGGCTAGGTTCTGCAGCCCACCCCGGGGCCAGGTCAGGTAAAGCTACACTACCTTGAATCTGCTCAGGGACTAGGAATGGGACAAAGGCAGGGTAAGGGGTGGCCAGTGCATCAGCCACAGGCTCAGTGGGGCTCAAATCATTTTCATTGTCCATTTCAATGTCTAAATCAGGCTCAGGCATAGGGATAACAGGCCTTTTCTCAGGAATGAAAGGCATGGCATTTGGATTCAATGAAAACAGAGTCTGGAGAGTTGGTACTGGTGGATGGAGGTGAGTTTCGACAATACCATTCCCACGAGGACTGGGGTAGTTCAGGATTTGGCTCACAAGGACAAAGCTCAAAATCCTCAGCCTCACTTTCCTCAGAAGTGCTGGCAGGCCACTCGGGAGGCTCAGTTAGACCAGTGTTCAGGTTCAATGTGGTCCTCTCGGGGGGCATATCTACAGCAGGATCACTTCTGTGGGGCCTCTCAAAAAGCACAGTCGGACCAGTATTAAGGTTCAATGTGTTCTTTTCGAGCGGCAAGGATGGGCTTGAGCTTTGTTGTCTTTTCTGAGCAGCCTGACTACACATCATGGACCTTCTTGCAACTAGAGTTTCAGGACCAGGGGCAGGGTCAGGCATAATCTCGCTGATGGGGAGTAGGTGGTTTCGATGAGCAGTCTTTCCTAGACCCTAGCCTTTCTCTTGTTTAATTTGATACACTGGCAATTCCGGCAGCTTCTTCACCACAATGTAACTTTCTGGGGCCCACCGATCTTGAAGCTTGTGTTTGCCTTGCAACCCCAAATTTCAAAGCAGAACATGATCCCCCACTTGCAACTTTTGATTACGAACTTGGTTATCATACCTCTGCTTGTTACTTTGGTTACTGCGGGCTGCCGCTTCAGATGCTAGCTGGTATGCCTTTTGAAGGTGCTTTCTCAATTGATGGGTCTACTCAAGGTAGATTCTGTGGGACATGCCATCAGAGGACACACCAAAACAAAGATCAACTGGCAGCCGGGCTTCACGATCAAACATGAGGTAGAAAGGGGAGTGTTGGGTGGCATCATTCTTGGTGCAATTGTGCACGTGCACCAGATAGCTTACTTTCTGACTCCACTTTGCTTTGTTGGCTGGGTCCAAGGTACCCAACATATTCAGAAGAGTTTGATTGAAGCTCTCTGGTCGAGGGTCTCCCTGGGGGTGGTACAGTGTGGTGTTGGATTTCTTTATACCGTACGTGGCCAAGAACTCTTTCACCTGTTGACTTTAAAAATCTCGGCCTTGATCAGAATGGACTCTTTGGGATGCCATAGTGCTGTACAAACAAGACTTTGACCACAGTGCTAGCCTTTTGATCTTTGGTGGGAAATGCCTGGGCATACCTGGTATAGTGGTCAGTGGTAACCAGAATATTAGCGGTGTTTTTTCTGTCAGGTTTGAGGGACAAAAAATCCATGCAGACTAGGTCAAAGGGCCCACTGGTACTAATATTGACTAGGGGGCAGCTCGCCTTGGCAAGTTTTTTCTCTGTATGAACCGCAGGCAGCTTTTACAATGTTTTTCTACATCAGTTTTCATTTGGGGCCAGTAAAACCGTGCTCTGCATAGATCTAGGATGCATTCATAGCCTAGGTGACCCATGTCATCATGCAGGGACTTTAGGACTATATCACGATACCCCTGTGGCAGTACCAGCTGGAGCTTGTAACGTCCAGTGTTGTCTTTGTCATATACTCTTCGCATTAGCAGTCCATCTATTAGAACTAGCTTTCCACATTCTCTCAATAGGCATTTGGTGTCAGGGTGATGGCTATGCATTTTATCAGCTGAATGTCTCTTTTCAAGGGCCCAGATTAGGTCTTGGATGACTGGATCATCTCTCTGTGCCTGCCATAGTTCAGGTTACTGGGTTGGGGCAGCGAAGATATGTCCAGCCTGGTGAAATTCAAATATGCTGGTGGGATAGCTTCGGGAGAGGGCCCCAGCATAACTATAACTCTGGTAGGATTCACAACTGGATCATCAGTGGGCAAGGCAAACTATGAACACAACACTTGAACAACAGCACTCTCGATTTGAACTGCGGGGTCAGGGGTATCACCATGAGGGCATCTTGACAATGCACCAGCATCTATGTTAGTTCACTCACTTTGATATTCAAGGCTGAAATTGTACATGGAAAGGGCAGATAGCCATCGGTGTCCTGTAGCATCCAGTTTAGCTGTCATGGTGACATAAGTCAGTGGGTTGTTATCTGTTCTGACTGTAAAAGGAACCCCATATAGGTATTCATGGAACTTATCTGTTACAGCCCACTTTAATGCCAAGAATTCTAATTTATGCACTGGGTAGTTCCTTTTAGAAGGTGTCAAACTATGGCTAGCAAATGCCACTGGCCTACGGCCTCCAGGATACTCCTGGTACAGGACAGCTCTTAAGCCATTTTGACTGACATCAGTGTGGAGAACATAAGGTATGTTAGGATCAGCAAATGCCAAAACAGGGGCCTCAATCTCAGAATAATCTCCTGAAAAGCAACTTCACACTCAGGGGTGGTCCACCGTTCTCCAAAGGGTTCACCAACTCACAAATACTCCTTTGCCGGGTTTGTCCTTGACTCCGGGGATCACTTCTTTGGGCTTGTTGCGGGATAACCTTGCATCAAATCATTAAGTGGGGGTACCACCATTGAGCAGTCCCTCACGAAATGACGGTAGTAGCCACACAACCCCAAAAAGGACTGCAGGGCCCTTAAGTTGGTGGGCCTAGGCCAGGTGGTAAGGGCCTCCACTTTAGCTGGATCAATTTGCATGCTCTCCACTGAGACAATGTGCCCCACATATTTTACAGCAGGCTGGCAGAACTGGCACTTGTCAATTGAAACCTTTAGGCCAAACTCCTCCAGTTGATCCAGAACCTTCATTAACCAGGTCTCGTGTTCTTCCAGGGTGTGACTGAATATGATTAAGTCATCCAGGTAGACAATAACTTCTGGCAAGTTCATATCCCCCACTGCCTTCTCCATCAAGCGCTGGAAGGTGGCTGGTGCCCCAGATATTCCCTGCGGCATGTGCTTGAACTGGTAGAACCCCAATGGGTACATAAAAGCGGTCTTTTCTTTGTCCTCCTCCACCATGGGGATTTGATAATAGCTGCTCTGGAGGTCTAATACGGAGAACCACTGGCTCCCAGACAGGCTGGCCAGGGTGTCTTCTACCTGGGGCACAGTGTACTGATCCGGGATGGTCTTGTCATTAGTGTGCGATAGTCTATGTACACCCTCATGGCCCCGGTTTTCTTCCGGGCCACAACAATGGCAGAGGCTTAAGGGCTCCAGGACTTGGCAATGATGTCAGGATCCAATAATTCCTGCAGGTGTTGCCGGACATCCTCTATGTTGCCAGGAGCCAACCTCCAAGACCTCTCTCAGAAAGGGCGCTCTTCCATCAAACGAATCAATGCTTTTCACCTTCCACACACCCCATGTCCCATTCATGTAGCGAGAAGACCTTTTGGCGCTTGGCCAACTTTTGACTTAGACTCCACCGATAACGGGCAGGTATAGGGGAATCACCAAACTTGAACACATTTGGATCTATCTTTTCCTCTGTGGCTACCATTGAGTTTACTGCAGTGGCACTGTCACACCTGTAGATACTTGCCAGCACTTGACCCTTTTGGATGACTCTGGGTTTCCTTGATTCTTTTCGGACCCTCACCGTAAGCCACCTGGCCCAGGGTGTATCCGGAGGTGGCAGTACTCCTCTTTGCACCAGGGTAAACTGTCAGGTGGCAGACCATTGATGATGAAGGCAGGTCCTTGGGGTGGCTGAGCAAACTGTGCAATTCCCACAACTCGGCACTCTGAACTTGGAGGCAGGATCAACTCTTTTCCATCTACTCGGCACACTATGCCAACACTCTCCTCCACATTGGTTCTCGCACTTCCCACAGTCAAGCCCACTCTCTTTACCACAGCTTTTACCGAAAGGTTCACTAGCTCATCAGTCTCACCTCTTTTGGTACACATCTTTGCCAGCCACCTGAACATATCAGTATTTGTCCCAACTAATACAGGTGTGTCAGTCATCCCTTTTGGCTCCGGGCATATCAAAGCCAAAGTCTCAATGGTGGGGTGCTCTTTGGGGCCCTTTGAGAGGAAAGCTATTTGTACTAGGCAATAACCATCACAGGGGTTGTCCGAACTACCTATCCCCCACAGTGACAAATCAGCCCATGCTGCAGATGTCGGTCATAGAAAGTCCGGCGAATGATGGTGACCTGTGACCCTCTATCCAGTAGAGCGAAACAGTTACTCCCTCTAGCAAGATTTCCACGTCAGCCTGGGGGCCAATCAGGCCAGGTGGTACCTGTCTGGTGGGGGGAATTTGGGGGTCAGTCCACTTGGTGGAGCAATGCAATGGCTGGGGCCCAGGTAGCTTCATTACTGGTCCCCACTGGCATTTCCCTGGTCCATCCGCCTTTGTTTTTTGGCCACTAGCTAGGGATTTTCTGCACTGAGGCAGCCATGCCAGGTATTACCATCTTGTCCGCATTTGAAACAGAACCAGCCCTCTTGAGGCCCAAGGGGCATTCAAGGCCTAGGCCTGGGGGCAGTATATTGAGCAGACTGCAGCCTAGGCTCAGACACAACAACACTTTGCAAGAGCTGGGGCTCCAATGCCAGCTGGAAGGCCTTCACACAGTCTTTTATTTCTTGGAACTCAGCCATAGTAGGGGGAAGGGCTTCTCTCAGTCCCTTGAAGTCTTGCACACAATCTCTTAACTCTTTCAGCACATTTCCAAACTCCAAGGAGCAAGGCCATTCTGCATGGTTTGTGGCTTGGGGTCGCAGGGCTGCAGTGGTAGCTATGGGCATCTGCAGCAAGTCGACAGCATCTCCCTGGGCCTCTTCCTCTTTCGCCTCATCCAACAACTGGTTAAAGGATGGGGGAGTTGGTTTTTCGGTCCCTTAATCTGAGGGAGATTAGAGTCAATCAGGATTGCATGGCCCCCCTAAGAATCTGGTCAAGCCTCATTTTAGCTTCTTGTTTTGGGGACTCTCTACCAGCCTCTGCAATCTTGCACACCACGGCCTTCACCCTGGTAATGTACTGTGACAATTTTTCTCCGAGCTGCTGCATGGTGCCCCACAGTTGAAACAGGATGGCCTCCCTCTTTTCGACAACCCCAAAGGTGCTTTTCAGAATTTCCACATGTCATCTGCAGGACAGTTAGGCTGACTGGCCCGTACAGACTGAATCACATCGAGAACCATGCCTTTTAAGCTTTCAACAACCCTGTTACATTTTTCCTCATCCGAACACCTCTAGACTTGGACCATTTGGGTGGCCTGACTTATCCAGGATTCAAAGTCATCTTCCCTGGCTGGCATGGGGATTGCCCCTGAGAAGGTGCGCAGCCGCTTGTACTGCTCATGCGGTGCCACTACATAGGGAGTCACCCCACTGGGCAACACTATAGGAGAGGGCCTCCTCCCAAGAACATAACCTAAAAGTCTTTCAAGGACTTCCCTTCACTGGCAAGCAGGGAGTCCAGTTTAGCTTCAAAACTCCCTTTGTCACTGGGCAAGGGGCTCGGGGGTGGATTAACAGGTGGTGGACTAACCTGACTCCCTCTCTTCAGCACCACCCAGGTCTCTTGGAACTCTTCTAGTGTCACAGTAGGGGGTACAGCAACAGGACCTAAGTCCTTGTAAATTTCTATTATTAAATGCCTCAGCCCAGTGCTGGGGTCTTTTGACACCCTTTGAATTTTCATTCTCCCACTCTGTCAGGGGCCCCATCTAATACTTCCAAAATAAACTCTTTTGTCCACCCCTCCAGTCACATTTCTTATCAGCAGCATCCTCTGGGGGTCAAGGCCCTCAAACGCACAACAGTCGTCTACTTCATGAAACGCCATTTCGTTTATCCCAACCAAAAGTGGGGTACCAAAATTTCAAACTGCAATTTCAGGGGTAACCTCTAGGAGGCAGCAAATACCAGCAGTGCCTTCACTTATAATAGCCCTTTGACTCACCTAGGCTGCTCTGGGGCCCTCAGGGTAGTTCATCACATACCTCCCAGGGGGCCGGCCTGGATTCTGCAGTGGTAGCCGATGTGGCACGGTTCCTCCACCTGGGGTAATGGCAAGGGACTCCTGTGGATAAAGAACAGGTTACCACCCCGAGGAAATAGTACATTGCCCTGATAATACTTTCACCACCCAAATAACAGTTTCCACACAATAACGCCAAACCCCCAGCAGCACTCTTTCAATAATACAGTGACAGTGAATAAATTGCAAACAGTAACCTTATTTATTTAGGGGGCGGACAAAGAGAATGAGAACCACAATTCACTCTAGTCAGTCAATAACTTTCCCCTTAGCAACCCCTCTCACCACTCCCTTGGGTGCACCTAGTTTGTCCCTGTACGGTGGGTACCTCACCGCTCGATGGTGCAGGCCTGGGGTCTTTCGTCGGGGCCCTGTTAAACATGAAACAAACTTTGGACTTGTAATACTAGACTTGCAAACTTGTAGGTCTCTAAGTCGATGTGCAGGGATTTGCCCCAGAATCCTAATTGACTAGCTAACTAAAAGACTTCCCAGAGCAGCAGCTTGGGGTACTCACAGTTTGCAGTCCACACTGGGGGTTCACAGCCAGATGCATTGCATGGTACTGTGGAGGTTCTGCATTGGTGGTGCACCACCGGTGGGGGAAACCAAAGTGGGACAACTTGATGATCTTCGACTGCCTGTCCTCGCCAACTTCACCTATGGGTCTTTATAAACAGACTTCACACAGGCAGGCCTGTTTCGTCCTTCAACCCGGTGCGTCTTCATCTTCAGTCCGAGGAAACAAGATTGTTTATGTTTCCCAAACCATTATGATGCACACCTAGCCACTCTCAGGACCAGTACAGGGCAGCAGGGCTTCCACAGTCTCTACCTTACAGACCCTCTCTTTGAGGATGCTTCCACCAACAGTGCTGGATCCTTTCGCAGCAACTTGATTCAACACACAGACTCTTCCCTGGCTGAAATATCCACTTTCCCAAACAATTTCTGCGCTGTGGGGGAGCAGGGGGTCCTTCACAGTCCGCAGCCCGTCTCTTTTCCCAGCTCAAACAGCTGTCCAGCTATTTGGGTTGCATTAGAACACTTTTCCAATTTATTCTAATTTAGTTTCACAGAACAGCTGCTGTTCCTCCAGCACTCAGCTTATTAGTTGGATGTAGACAGGGTTCAGGCAGCCAGACGGCCTAGATAAATGAGGACGGTCTCTCCTCTCACAGCCACCCTGCAGCCCCTCTCAACTACTAACCTCCCCTTTGGCACCAAAAATCCAGTTTTATATCCCCTGAGCAGCCTCCCTCCCATTGGCTGCAGATCCCCAGGTGATCTCAGGGCTGGCTCTATTCTTCTTACCCAGCAGCCCCATTTTGTTGTTTTCTTAGAGGGCTGCCAGTTTGTCTCCCGGTAGGGGTCCCAGTGGTCTGGCCCAGTTTTATTTAATCTAACCCTCTTTACAGGGCTATCTCCAGATTCTTTCTTGACCAGAGGCCTTCAGGTCACTAGTTGTGGCTACCCCCAGCCCCTCTGCTAATCTGGGAGGCTGGGGATATACTTTTTCTAACATCCGCATGGCCTCACTGAAAATAGGAGTGCAGCTCCTTTAAATTTTTCCCCCAGATGGCCGCACCTGCTCAGAGTGAGCGCAGTCGCCATTTTATTTATTTACTAAAGCGGTCCTGGTTCTCCACAAATCTGGGACCACAAGTCACTCCCCCTAGATGGCCAAGGTGCAGAGATTCTGGTCCGATCCTTGGCCCCAGTCTGCCTAAAACCCATGGGACCGAGGACTACACTGCCACAGGCGACCACAGCTGCACTGACATGGGAGGCGCTGGGGTTCATATCTCACTCGGGACCCCTGGCAGAGGCACCAGTGATGGTCTGGGACCGGAGCCTACCCAGGTAAGCCCAAATTGGGGGGCTTACACCTGTTTTTACTAACTTCTTTGACACATAGGCTGGTTGCTTTCACTACCTTCCTTAAAGAGCAGCTGACGCTGTTGGAAAGACATCAGAAAACATAATATTTAGACACAATTCAGCTTGTATTTCCTCGATCTTCTATAGATTTCTCATCTCCGTTATTTATCACTAAGGTGTCTTTGTAGCCCACTGGGCTACCTACCGCCATCTGCGGTTTGCCTTCTGCATGCCTGGATACCACTCTGCACCTCTCTCGGTGCCAAGAAGCCTGCTGCCACCAGCCTCCTGGACACAAGCATCAGGCATCCTTGTAGCCTACTGGGCTACCTACCGCCATCTGCGGTTCACCTCCTGCACACCTGGGCACCACTCTGCACCTCTCTCAGTGCCTAGAAGCCTGCTGCCACCAGCCTCCTGGACACAAGCATCAGGTACGGCCTATACACAGCCCTGGCCTGCACTGCTGCTGCTTCTGCTGCAGAATTTTTTTTAAATCAGCGCCTTTCCCTGGAAAAGTCCTCATTGGTTGCTCCTGAGCAGGAGCATCCTGACTGATTGCCCGACAGACTAGCATTTTGCTCTACCGATACCGGCTCAGCTCTTAGATATTAAGCTAGTGAATTAATTTGGTCTGCCTTCATTCAAACAATCTGGAACTGGCAAAGTATATTTGTTTTTATTCTCCCTCCTATAGCTCAGCTGAATCCCTGCACTTACGGGGATCCTGTCTCCCTGCTAGCACCGATTTCTCAGCTTCAGTGTGCCAAGTTGTTCCACACAGCTTCCGCCCTACAAAGTTTTCCCTGTGTCACTGTTTAGAGCCATCTTTTGTATTATATTTAACTTGGTATCTCTGTTGCTGTGTCTAAGATTATTAGAGTACAGGATTTACAGGACTTTAGAATTTCAGTATTTTCTTTGCTGAAAGGCTCCATAGCCAGCTGATCTGTTTTATTTGAATCCAGTACAGCTACCAATTTAATTTCGCCCTTTGTTTCAACCCCCCCCCCGACTGTGACCCCCTTGTTTTACAAATCTCAGTTACAGAGCTGGTACCTAGCTGTCTGCTTCCTGCCCTCTGATTTTACCCTGTTTCAGTAAATTGCAGCTCTTTGTTTGTGTGCTAATTTTATTTTCTGTAGGATAGACCTCCACAAATTGTGTGCTCCTCTGGGGCCCACTGGGACAGCTCAGGGGGGTCTGGTGGGCAAGCACTTTTTGGTTCTCTCCTTAGGGTCTTCCTAGTGTTTGACAAAATTGCCCCTCTGGCTTCTGGTAAGCCTTGACCTGTCTACCTGACCTGTCCACAATATCTTCTCCCTTCAGTGCCCTGGTTAGTCCCAGGGACAGGTCCTTTTTGACATAGGGGTTCCTAAGCTCCTCAGGGAGGGTGCTAAGCCCTCCCCATTTATCAGTGCCCTCATCATTGGCCTTCTCACTGCCTTATGCCTCCCTTTACTTATTGCTGATTGCTCCCCTTCCTCGGGGGACCCTGGGTTACACTTAAACAGCATGAGGAGCATGACTTCACCTTCTCCAATCTAATAGCCTGTGGCAGACAGCCCCTCTGGCCTATCTGCTGTCTTGACTTCAGGTGCTTTCTGTATCCTGTCATAGTGGTCAGGCATCCTGCTTGCAAGCCTTCGGCTGGAGGTAGTTCCCCCTTATAAGGCATCTCCTCTAGCTCCTTCTTGTGACACTAGCCCTGGCTGGGGACATTGAGCTTAACCCCGGTCCTACTTATCAAGCCTCCTCATTTCCTGTGGGCTGGCTGTTATGCAAGGGGATGAAAATAGCTCACCTCAACATCCGCAGCCTTCTGCCCAATCTGGCTGAACTCTCTGCCTGAGTCACTCACTACAAGCCTGACATCCTTGGTATTACCGAGACTTGGCTGAAACCTTCCACCCCTGTCTTGACCTGTGCGATTCCTGGCTTTGATCTCATTAGGCAAGATCGGCCTGGGAAAAAGCGTAGGGGTGGTATCTTGGTCTACTACAACAGTCGCCTAAACCTGTCTGTTGTATCCCACCACTATCCCTTACTGTCTTCTTCTGAGCTGCTTCACACAGTCCTATTACTAGGGAACACTAAGAAGCTACACATCATCTGTACATACAATCCCCCCAAAGGTATTCTGTCGGGGTTATCCTACCTCCTTGATACTGTTGGTGCTAAGACTGGGGATAATGAGTTAATGATCTTGGGAGATCTTAATTTAAAGTGGCTTGGAGGAAACACCAAGCTGTATGTACCTCTGCTTGCTGGCCTCTCCTTGTCTCAACTTATTCAGGAGCCCACTAGGTGGTCTACTACTGGCGGTACTAGCTCCCTCCTGGACTGGGTCCTGTCCAATAGACCTGAGATGATCAGCTCCTCTGGTACCCTTCCTGCCTCTGTCTCTGACCACACCCCTGTGTACTGCGTATGGAAGATCTCCTCCCAGAAAATTCCTCACAAAATCATCCAAGTAAGGGATTTCTCCAAGTTTGACCTGGGGTCCTTCCATGAGGATCTGAGGCTTACGGACTGGTCTGTGGTGCTAAATGCTCAGGACTCTTCCACTGCTGTTAGTCATTTTCTCAGCACCTTCCGGGCACTGCAGGACAAGCATGCCCCTCTTATCAGGCAGAGGGTAAGGGGGTCTGCCACTAAGTGGCTGCATGGGAGCCTCCTAGCTCTCATGAGGGCTAGAGACAAGTGCTGGGCCAACTTCAAGGTCACGATGGACCAGGCCATATTTCAGCAATATAGGAGGCTCAGGAATGAATGCAAAAAAGCAATCAGGGCTGCCAAAAGTGAACACTGCAAAACTGTCTTACTAAACTCAGCTAAGGACCCTAGGAATTTCTGGAGGAACATTAAAAATATAGTAAGTGCTTCCTCCAACTGTGGGGTCTATGACATGCTCATAGATGGATCTAATTGTAACAATCCACTAACCATCGCCAATGCATTCAACTCCCACTTCTCGGATCTGTTTGCCTTCACCTCCTTATTCTCCAGTGGTGGTAGTGACTATCATGCCCCGGCCTCTGCCTCCCAGTCGGCCCCTATCTCCCGTCCGTTACTCTACTTCAGGGCTGTGATGGCACAGGAGATGCAGAGACTTCTTTCTGGTCTCTCCCCTCAATCTAGTGCTGTGGCCACTATAGCATGGAACCTAAGCTCCTCCATCTTGGTGCCTCTTATATTGCCTCCCCAGTGGCCCATATCTTCAACATGTCCCTAGCCTCTGGAGTTATTCCCGACCTCTGGAAGATGGCAAGGATTGTCTCTGTTCTCAAACAGGGCAACCCAAAGATCCTTGACAACTACCGACCGATAGCCATCTTGTCAGCTATCAGTAAACTTCTGGAGAAAGTTGTGGCTGGGCAACTCACGGAGTATATTCAGGCCCATGAGCTACTGTCTCCCACGCAGCATGGCTTTTGCAAAGGGCACAGTACATCCTCTGCCCTTGTCACTGTCTCCTCTGGGATTAGGGCAGCTATGGACCAGGGTAAGCTCTCAGGCACCATCTTCATTGACCTATCTAAGGCCTTTGACCTAGTTGACCATGTCTTACTTTTCTCTCAACTTTGGTCCCTTGGTTTGTCCCCACCTGTCCTAAGATGGTTCACTATTTACCTCCAGGTCAGACAGCAACTTACTAAATTCAGTAAGTTCCTCTCGGCCACCACTCCTGTGACCTCTGGTGTCCCCCAGGGTTCAGTCCTAGGGCCTCTTCTCTTCTCTATCTTTGTCAATAATCTCCCCATCTACTTCTTCCAACTGTAGCTCTATCCTATATGTGGATGACCTGGTCATTCTCACCCATTCCCATGACATTGTGGTCATCAACCACCAACTGAGTGAGGATTTCAGGAATATCCAGTCCTGGATAATGACCCACAAGTTGGTCCTCAACCTTAAAACAACTCAGGCCATGCTTTTTGGGTCCCTGGCCAAGATAAAGGTCTCCCCTGCCTCACCGAATATTACTGGTATTGATGGTACTCCTGTCCTAATCACTGACTCCATCAAATATCTTGGGGTGACACTTGACCCTCAGCTTGACCTTGGGCATCATATCCAAAATGTATGCAGAGCTGTCAACTGCAAACTGGGTCTGACCTACAGAGTGAAGAACAATCTTACTTCTGCTGCTCCCCTTGCACTGGCCAGAGGTGTGTTTCTCCCTTCTGTCTGCTATGGACTCATCCTGTTTGCACGCACCTCCAAAGTTCACCTCTCTAGGTGGAACATAGCCTGTGATAACATTTGCCACTTTGCGCTTGCTGCCCCTTGCCTCACCCACCACTGTGACCTGTACAACAAACTTGACTGGCTCTCCTTACCTAACCACATGAATTTTGTCTTGTGCAGCTTCACGGGCAATGTTCTCAGAACTGGCACCCCCCGAGGACTGGCTGAGCTCCTCAAACCGGCTACCTCTTCTTCTTACTCCCTTAGGTCATTAGGCCCTGCTGTTCTCAAAGTTCCTGCTACCTGAACGCAAATGGGGGACTGGGATTTTGCTTCATGTGCCCCCAGAGTATGGAACTCCTTTCCTGCCCAGGTCCGCTCCTCCCCCTCCCACTCATGCCTTTGGAGCTCCCTGTGGAATTACTTGAAGCGCTCCTCTGCGTGTGGTTGTCCTGAACAGACATAACTAACTTTGGTCTCCTGCACTGGGCTTACATGTCCTTCTTTTGGTACCCTTGTGCAGGTCCTGCTGATGCATCCTGCCTGCTTGGGTTCTGCTCTGTATAATAATGTATTTACTCTCTGTTTCAGGTGATGCTTTGACTGTGGCTCTGCTTTTGGGGCTCTGAGCTGTATAGAATTGTATAATGCACTGTTCATAGCCTTGGTGACTGTATGTATATATTTTGTTCCTATTCTAACTGTGTTTACTGACTGCTTGTGTTATGTTCATCTGGTTCTACCTGATTCTGTGTAATGCCTAACTTGTATCATGTTGTCCTCTCTATGAACTTGTGTTTCATTGTACTCTCATGGGTTGTACCTGAAACTAGGCAAATGTCTTGTTTAGTGTACTTACCTGGTCAGCTAAAAGCTAAATAAATAAATTAACACAAAAAACAAAATCTTTAGCCCTTAGAGTTCATCTGCCTTTATAGCGTATTTCCTATTTGAAACCATAACGCTCTGTTGTGACATCACAGTTTATTGCCATGGGAATAACTGTGATGTCACATGCAGAGTATTATGACGTCAGGTTGGGAAGAAGCAACAGGAGCTGGTGAACTGTCAAGGAACAGATACCCTGTTTTCATGCATATGACATCAGCAATAAATAATTGGGATAAGAAATACAGAGCTAATGAAAAATATAAGCTACTTTATGTCCAAATATGTTTTTTTAAAGTACTTCTCGAGGCGTCGGTGGCTCTTTAAGTTGTCTCCATTTTTCCTCTATGCCACCTTGGACAGCCACCTTTTCTAGGCTGTTTCTAAGGCAGTTACCCATTACTTTAAAATCTGCCCTTCTAAAGTCCAGGACCTTTGTCTTCGTGTGGTTTACTTCTGTACCTATCTTGATACTAAACCACATTGTATGCTTATCACTGGCCCTCAGTGGACTGTCCATTGTGACATCTGCTTCTCTGTCTCTGTTAGTGAGCACCAGGTCCAATATTGACTCTTCGCTAGTGAGTTCACTTTATAACTGCTTGAGAAACACTCTCTGTAAGGAGTCTATGATTGCTCTGCTTCTAGTTATAACTGCTGCTGGAAGGCTCCAGTCCACATCAAAAAGACTGGAGTCACCAACCAGCAGCACCTCTCCCTTTTTTACCATTTTGCCTATGTTTTCTCCTAATGGTTGTTCAACTCCTCCCCCAGTGCTGGAGGCTTGTATACCACCACTGTGTGAATCATGGCCCCTGCTCTTGTCTCTAGTGTGATGCACAGCACGTCTAGCCCTTCTCCTGTCTCTAGGTTGCTGAAGAAGTCATAGGATCTGGGAGCAGCAAAGGATCTAGTAAGATAGGTGGGACGCTGGCTGTGGGGGGAACAGACGAGGATGGTGGTAAATGGGATGAAATCAGGAGAGAGGGAGGTAACAAGTGGGGTGTCACAGGGTTCAGTCCTGGAGCAGTCCTTTTTAATATGTTCATCAATGACATAGGAGAAGGGAAACTGGGCTAGTTGTGTCTCTGCACAGATGTAACTAAGCTCTGCAGCAGGGCACACTGTGATAATGGGATTAGGGAGTTGCAGTGGGGCCTGCAAAGGTTACAGAGGTGGTCCAAAGTCTGGCAGTTGAAATTCAACACCAAGAAGTGCAAAGTGAGGCACATAAGGAACAAGAACCCCAGGATGGAATATTGGATGGAAGACATTAAGCTGGACACTGTCTCTGAGGAAAGGGACCTGGAAGTCATCATGAGTGACTCCCCAGAAACAATCCAGACAATGTAACAAGACCTACAGCAAGGCAACCAAAATGTGGAGGTGTAATGGAAGGGGGTTCGACAGCAAGAGGTAAGAGGTGATACTACTTCTGTATGTGTAACCTGGATGCCATGTCCCAACGGGCTACTACTCCTGCCTTGTGTGCCCATAACAAGGTTGAGGGGCCTGGTTTCCTATTTCAGATATTCAACTGGTTCTTTCCAATAGATCACATTATTACGAAGTGCGTCCACCCAGAGTATACTTTTAAGTGGGTCTGATAAACACCAGGTACAATCCCCTGGGATGCTGTACCCACCCGCATTACCATTTTGTCACCCCACACATAGATTAATAACTAAGACCCCGCATTCCTACACTTCAGAATACTACATTTCATCTCAGAGAAGCAATACGTTTTGAAGCGTGTTCACGATCTCAAGCGGGCATTATTGGGGGATTAATACCTGCTTGAGTTCATACCATGGGTTGTCTTTTAGCCAATGTCATTATTGTGTTCTGTATAGCTTTCATTGCCATGTTATAAGCAATTCTGATGACTCCACAGTTTCAACACAGTCTTTTAATTAGACCAGCTTATGAACATGACAGATCTCACTTATGAAATCCTATCCAAAATCTCATTTTGTAGCACAAGCGTGTGTTTTGGGCAGGAGTTGGAAAAATGACACATGTCGTGTTCATGAGTTGGGGTACGAAAATATCCGTGTTGAAAATGTGGGGTCAAAATCTGGTGAAACAGCAAAGCTAGCAAATCTAGGAGTAGACATTGAAGAATTTCAATGTTTCTTCATAACTCTCTTGTTTTTTAAGATTTTGACCCAAACTTTTCAACACAGTGTAGTCTTTTTATTACCAAACCATATGATCATCACAGATGAAACTTTATAAATCCTGTCTGAAAGGTAATTTAATGGAGTAGTGGGGTCTGTAGTCCTCACAGCTTGAATCTGCAGGCTGCAATACCAAAGCTGGCATGGAGTCATGGGGGGAAGGGAGGTCATGCAACAGGAATCTGATCGATTTCTTTGACTGGGTGACTAGGAAAACAGATCAAGGAAGGGCAGTGGATGTGGCCTACTTGGACTTCAGCAATGACAGTGTGCCACATAGGAGACTGATAAATAAATTGGACAGTCTAGGGGTGGGAACCAAAGCATTAAACTGGGTAAAAAAAGCAGTTAATGGATAGGCAGGAAAAGGTGGTCATAAATGGCACACAGTCTAATGATGGGAGAGTGACCAGCAGGGTGCTGCAGGGCTCAATACTTGGACCAGTCCTCTTCAGTGTTTTCATAAGTGACATTGCATAAGAGCTGAAAGGGAAGGTATGCTTTTTTACAGATGACACCAACATTTGTAATAGGGTGATTACCCAGGAGGGGTGGAGAGAGTGAGTAGGGACCTTAGAAAGCTTGAGGAATAAGCAAGGGTATGGTAATTGGGGCTCAATGTCAAGTGGTGCAAAATCATACACTTGGGTCATAGAAACCCAGCAGTTGGGTATAAAATGGGGGTGGGGTGGGGTACTGATGGTCACTAAGGAGGAAAGAGTCCTTGAGGTAATAATTTAATTTTTTTATTTTAGTCTTTGATAACTGGGTAAGACCTACTAGGCACAAGTGCCTGTTTTCAGGGGCAACCTGGGAGTACTGGGGAGGTTAAGTGACTTGCTCAGAGTTACATAGTATACAAGTGGAGGTTGTGGGAATCAAACCCAAGTCTGTTTGCTGGATGTACCAGGCTCATTCATAGCTTGTTACTCTAACCTGTAGGCTACACTGCCAGCCCCATCTAATGCCCTCAAAATGGCAGGGCAGTGTGACAAGGCAGTAGGCGGGGCCAGTGGGATGCTAGGTTGCATAGGGAGAGGTGTCACTAGAAGAAGGAGGGAGGTTGTGTTACCACTATATACTGTAGGTTGTTGGTGAGACCCAACCTGGAGTCCTGTGTCCAGTTCTGGAAGCCACATCTCAGAAAGGACACAGACAAGGTGGAGGCAGTCCAGAGGAGGGCAACTGAAATGATGCAGGGTTTGCATGAGAAATCCTATGAGGAGACACAGAGGGGTCTCAACATGTACACTCTAGAGGAGAGAAGGAAGAGGGGGTACATGTAAAGACCTACAAGTATTGTACCTCATGGAGTGAACCAGGTGCAAGAGGGGATTCTGTTTCAAATGAAGAAGTTCATCAGGACAAGAGGGCATGCAATGAAGCAGGAAGGGGGGAAGTTTAGGACGGATGTGAGGAAATACTGTTTCACTGAAAGTGGCTAATATCTGAAGCAGGCTGCCAGCAGAGGCAAGTGAGGGTGAAAACAGTAGGGGGCTTCAAGTATGCATGAGATAGGCATGGGGAAAACTAGTAAATAGGCAGAAAGAGTGAGGGTCACTGGAGATCAGTTTGGATCTGCGGAGACAGAATAAGCAGGAAACATCTTGGCAGACTAGGTGGGCCAAGTGGCTCTTTTCTGTCAACACATTCTATGATTTTATTTTTCTGTCCCAAGGAGGAAACAGCAGTGCATTGCTTTATCAGTTTAAGATACTAGTGCATACATATGAGCCTCATAGCCCAGAATGGAGATAGCTGGAGGCCAGATGCATTGTAGCGAAGATATACTCAGCTTGGGAAAGGAGAGAACGGGCCACAGTACATTTATCAACCTCCTGACAGCCAGCCAGCCAAGAAGTGGCATTGGCATCGACTGCAAAGGCAGATGCCTGCTTTCCCTCCCAGCCAGAGGGAGGGTGAGAGAGTGTGTGTGTGTGTGTGTGTGTGTGTGTGTGTGTGCGCGGCTGCATGTGTGCATGTGTGTAGTAGGGGCAGAGGGAAGAGGGACAAAAATGGGGATTAGTAGGTTCAGCAACCTGTTTAATTCCATTATGACAATTAGAAGTCAGATTATCTTAAAGTGCCATCTGTTGCATTGTAATTTATCTCTGCTTCAGGCGCACAAAGAAACATAACTTTTTCAAGTTCAATTCAGCTCAGCCGCAGTCTCAAGTGACTCACTTATGACTGGGCCTGTCTTCCTGCTCTCTGAGTAAACATCATAAATCATCATAAAAAAGGTTTTGGGAAACCTTACACATTAATAACTGATCATCAAAAACGATTTCCATCAGATTGCAAGGTAGTGGCAAAGAAAGCTGTTGGAAACATATTTCGTCCATGTGGGAATGTCTCTGCTTTGTGATGGCATGATATCACACGCTTTTTTTGAAGCAGTTTGAACAGAGCCGTTTCAGCCCTGTACCAGACACAGTACCATATTCTTTTTTGTTTGTTTCAGTATTCTGTTTATACAGATAGAACATTCTAGAATTACATTTTCACTCTATTCTTGTCTGTCTCCTGCCGGCAGCTGTCCCCATCATGCTACCTTTTGCCGGAGTGACCTTGGTGCTCTGACATGCCAGTTAACACCGTAAAGCTCACAGGGCCCAAGAGTCTCAATGGAACCTTCATCCTATAACTGGCTGGGGTGGGGGGGGGTTACACCTTTTTGTTTCAATAGCCTAGCCCCTCAATGTGGATGATTACATATAGGCACTAATCTATGCCACTCTGTACAGTTTACATGCAGCTGGTACCTGTCACAAAAAGTACTACCAAAATGCGTTGAAAAAAACTTTAAAAGCTAGCATCACTTCTGACTTGTTTGTGTTATATTACTTTAGGTTTTCAAGTTTAATTACAATTCAGTGTTTGTACGTATGTGTTCGTCACCTTTTACTTTAACATAAAACACTAACTGCAGTTGTCGGTGAATGTCAACCACATGTAAACGGTGGTTTGTCAGCAGTTTATATGTTGTTGATATGCAGTGCTGTGATAACTAATGTATTATTCTTTTTTTTAATTTATATTTTACGGACTTTTGAGAAAAAAGTGATACATGCAATGCATATGCCCAGAGAAATGGCATTACATCAGGTATTAATTTGCTCTCCATACATTTAACAAAGAAAAATAATTGATACACATTTCTCATTGTTACCATTTTGGGAGGAAGTCACCTTATAAATAAATTCACACATACGATCATATCTCAAATAATTCATATCTCAGCCAGCACAAGAGATCAATTCAATATCCATCCTATTCAGTTTAATGATCTTTTGACCAACAATAAAGTAGATTATAGATCGAGGGAGAAGTAATCCTGACCAATCAGTGTGCTCCTTTCCTCCGCACATGAGACACTCTTGTTCTGTGAAGAGCGTCTCATGTGCAGGTGCCCTAGAAACGGGCACATTCATGGAACTTTAAAAAAAATTATATTCTTGATCGTGCTCAATCAATAATATACTAATATGTCCCACATTGCCACTCTGTGCTCTATCAGAGTGGTTTCACTTGCCTTTAGCTAGAACCAGAACATCTCAGCTTCACTTCGCTGTTCTCGCTCAAGCCGAATGTGCGTGAAATCACTCTTGTACAGCAAAGAGTGGCTCCGGGGGACATATTAACATACATTCAAGGCACAATATGGATGTCTTTTATCCCTCCAAGGACTGTGTTGCAGCAACAAAAGCAAACTTTGAACTTTATGTTGTTACTAAACACAGGCATCAAGAACTAAGAACTATACTTTGTCCCTTTAATTTTAGGAGCAGCCCTGCTCAAGTGGCTGACCATGCAGGGATCTGAATTCCCTTCACAATTCTACAATATTACTAACAATGCTGTGGTGTATCCGGTGAGGGTGACTGTATGAATTCAAAACAGTTGCAGATAGGAAATGCTCCCCAGCTGTCTGGCTACCCCTCGCTCTAGGGAAAGGGACTCCGCATGCACCACAACAGAGCACATGGCTCATTGGTGCATGTAGCGCCACCTCAACAGTCCACCGTCGCCATCTTAGCCACACTAAGCAGTGAAAGTATATACTCTTTTAATGCTTGAGACCAACAAATACTATAACTGTTTAATTTATGAACATATTTAGAATTGCATTCACAAAAAGAAATATAACCCCATAAGAAGGCATGTTATTTCAATGGAGATCCCACATAAAGTTAGAGTAAAGAAACAAGGTTTTTAAGTTCAAACAAAGTTCAGTTCATCTGGTCACGATCCCATCTTGGAAGGACTGGTTGATTCTCCAGTTCCTTTATGCTCACTGATGCAAATGTGAGAGGGTATTGCAAAATAGTACTTTGTACAGCCCTCCAGTTTAGTAGGAAATTGCTGAAGTCATTCATGGGTCCATTGCAGCTGAATCATCTTGTTCCCCATCTTCGGTTGATTGCACTGTTGAAAGATGCTTGTCCACCAGTACCCTGGTAACCTTTGGATCAGTAAATGAGTGCTGCTTATTCAGTAACGAGAACTGTAGACTGGCCAGCAGTCTGACATGATAGCTGATCCCAGCATCTTTTAGCTTATGATCCACCTCTTTGGAGGCTTATTAGCGCTGTCTGGTTGTAAAGGAATAGTCAAGAAAGAATAAAATGTGATTACTGTCCACCAATAGAGGAACTGATCTTTTGCTTAGCACTTGGTCTCTCACTCCCATTGAGAATGTTATCAGTAAGACAATTCAGGGCCCATCTCCTCCTGCCAAGGCACTCGGTGTACTCGGTTTACTCGGTGTGATAAGACACAAGAAGACATGAGCCCATCATGAGTGTCTCCCACTCCTAGTGGGTGTCTTAGTGTTGGTCCCATTCCATTTGAGGTGTCTAACTTATTTTGTTTTGTATCTTCTATTTATGCACCTACCAGTGGTGGCCTCTCTCAGGTGGGGATGCTTGGCCAGGAGCTCTGCTGCCTGCCTGAAGCCCTCCAAGCCGCACTCTCCATTCTGTCCTTCACCACCCCTGACCTCGTCCGGCTGCACGACCCCCCGGCTCTAGGCCCCTGGGGCAGGACCACCAACTCCTCCGGTGCTCTATCTGTAAATCTAGTGGAGCAACTGGAGAGGAGGAGGGTGACTGGGAGCATGGCCTGGTAGGGCCTGACATTGGGCATGAGGCTCCGCCACTGCTCCCCCCCATCGCCTACCACCATGGCAGAGGTTTTTCCCTTAGTTTCTCCCAATGGGACTTGGTGTGCAATGGCGTCCTGCATGGTACTCTTGCTGCTGATGCCTGCCGATGTCCCACACTCCATTTCCGCAGCTCGACATCTGCGCCACCCCTGGTCTCAACCAGAGGCCACTGCTACATCAGGCACCCCCAGCATCCCTCCTCAGGAGAGGAGAGCAGTCCTCTGGATGCTCAATCCTCTCCCTATCCGGCTGAACTCTGATGGCCCAGGTCTGTTCCCGAACTCGGGTCGCTGGCGTGGTGTGAGGGGTGGTGTCCAGTGCCTCAACCCTCAGTGCCACTGGGCTGGCTTATCTAACTTATTTTGAAAGTCACTAAAGTTCCTTGATTGTACTGCCTCATGCTGGAGCAGATTCCAAGTCTTAGCAGCCTTAATTGTAAAGAAATTGTCCCTTTTACATGTGTTGGCTTTTGGAATGTGTAGCTGCCTGTTATGACTTATTTATATATATATATATATATATATATATATATATATATATATTATCCATTTTCCCCAGTTTTCTCCTGGCCCTTGTCCTGGCTGTGTACGCGTGTGGAGGCATGCACATGCCGCAGTACCAGGACACCCTCCATACCTGCTGCCCACCTACACTACCCTCGGATCTCCATCCGGGGCAGTGGAACTATGGTGGGCAACAGGGTGCCTCCCTGGGAGAGGGGCTGCCTTTAGGCTGCTCAATCCTGCTCCCTCCCTCCCTCCCCACTGTGCCAGCTCTGTGATGACCCGAGCTTGTTCCTGAACCCGGGTCATTGGCATGACGCGAGGTAAGGTGTCCAGTGCCTCAGCCCTCTGTGCCACCAGGCTGGCTTGTTATGGCTTCTAAGATTGATATTTCTATTAATGTATTTGTAACCTCTCTCTTCCTGCCCTGTCTAGGGGCATACTTTAACTCATTGCAGGTGGTCCAGGCAGGAAGGAAGAAGCCATTCAAAGACCTAACATTCGAGACATTGAAATACTGAACCATAAGAAATGGATGGTCCTCACCTGATGATGTCTTCATGTTTCTGAATTACCTCCTGAATTCCCAGGAAACGGATATGATATAGGCAGGGGACATCAATTCTATGCAGCATGGCTTCACCAAGGGCCACTCATGCCAGACTAACATGCTGGAGTTTTATGGCAAAGTTAGTAAGGCATTCAACAAGGTCCCTCATGGAGAGCTAGTCGATGCTCTTATAGACCACAGAATCCAGAGGAATTTATCCTGCTGGATAGCCTCATGGCTGAGCGTTAGAAAACAAAGGGTATGCATCAGGGGGTCATATTCAAGGTGGTCAGAGGTGATGAGTGGAGTGCCCCAGGGATCTGTACTGGGCCCCTGTTTATTTAACATATACATACATTCAATGATAAGTAAGCAGCATGTATGGGAATCTAAATTCACAGATGATACCAGGCTAGGTAAGGTGGTGGATAACATAGACGAGGCCACAAGTCTGCAGGCAGCACTTCATGAGCTGGAGGAATGGGTGGATGAACACAGGTTATCATTTTTTCTTTTAATGTCTTTTTCCCTCTGGTCATAGCCTGTGGGACCTCTCTCAGGCATCCTGGCCTGATCCCGCCCACCTGAGGTCTCCCCATCCGAGCCTCCTCTCTTCCCCCCCTTCTCTTGCAGCCAGTACCCCTGGATTGACCCTTCTGGGGTAGGGCCACCCCCTCCTCTTTGAGCGCTCTCTTATAGACTGGCCAAGCTACAGGTGAGGGCCCAGGTGGAGGAGCTGGAAGGCCGGGTGGGTGAGATCTGGCAGTGGGCATGGGGGCCAGATGCTGACGCCTACCCCGCAGAGCTGGTTGTTTTCTTGTTCTGTTGAGCTCCTCCCCCCTCCTGAGCATGGCATGTAATGATGCCATGGCGCATGGCAACCCTGCCAGCGTCTGCCACGCTCCCACACATCTTTTTGTCTGCTTCCTGAAGTGCCCCCGATCTCCACCAGGGGTCGTTGGGATGCTGGACAAACCTGTAGCCCTCCCCCCGAGAGAGGAGAGCAGTCCATTGGATGCTCAATTCTCTCCCTCCCCTGCCGACCCCCGGTGCCCGAGCTTGCTCCTGAACTCGGGTTGTGGGTGTAGCGCGCGGTGTGGCATCCAGCGCCTCAACCCTCAGCGCCACTGGGCCGACGCTGGTTATCATTTAACATGGATAAATTCACTATAATGCATTTTGGCAAAAAAAATATCAAAGCAAATTACACACTAAATGGAAAAACACAACAGGAAGTTATGGATGAGAGGGATCTGGGCATTCAAGTAACAAATGACCTGAGTTTTAAAAATCATTGTAGCCAGGTAATGAAAAAGGCTAGTGGTATATTGAGCTATATTGGTAGGAACATCAGGAGCAGAAGGAGGGAGGTGCTGGTCCCGCTGTATACATCACTGGTGAGACCGCACGTGGAGTATTGTGCCCAATTCTGGTCACCTGGATATAAAGGGGAGGTAAAAGCTATTGAAAGGAGGTCCAAAGGAGGGCCACAAGAATGATCTCAGATGTCAAAGACAAGGGATATAATGAGAGGCTGTCTGAACTGGGGTTGTACTCCCTAGAATACTGCAGGTTAAGGGGAAATATGTATGTAGTTTTTAGGGCAATGTCTAAAGAGGAACTACAGGAACAGCTAGGCCTGGATATAAGAGAGCAAAGTTACTGCACTAGAGCACACCCTCTACAGTTATCGGGGGGATGTTTCATACCTTGAAAAGAAAACACTGGTTTAATCTGAGGGCTGTGCCAGTCTGGAATAGTCTACCAGTAGAAGTGGTTGCCAGTTTAAATATGAGGAAGTTTAAAACCAAATTGGACCAACACTTATTATCAACTGGTATTCAAGGGTATAGTTAGCACAATGTGCGAGCTACAGTATATGAACTTCGGTCTTCTATGCTGTGTAAGAATCTATGAAACCTATGGATTATCTTCCCGAGCTGCCCACCAGACCCGGACCTCCAGATTCTTCCCTGGAGATCCCAAGGAGCTCCTGCAGCCCCCAGGGGTCGAAGACTTCCCCTGGAATACAACTTGTGACAAATCAGTCAGTCTACCAGTATGTGAGAGGAGACAAGCATTTCATTTCACCAAGCTCCCCTCCCACAGGCAAATAAGACACCGACCACGGTTTTTCCCCCAACTAACTTTTATTTTACCTGCATGGCAAATGATTTTGGCAACGCAGGAGTCACCATTCCTTTTCAGCAAGTATGTATATATATATATATCTATATACAGTTCCATGAGGCTACAAACTTTTTACACCTGGCTGGACCAAACAGACAGGAGGACAATTGATTTGACAGACACCTTAAGGACACTCTTTTTCTATGTTGTCCATCTCGGGTGCTCTACCCAAGTACCAGGATCCCTGTAATCTTCTGGCATATGGCTGTAGGACCTCCCTTGGACAGCTATCCTTCTATTATAGGACCCCCCCCCTAGTTAAACTCCCTATTGGCTGCCACCTCAACTGTACCCAAACTTGGCCCGTTCAAAACTCTCCTTAGGGAACACATCCTCTCCTCCAGCTCCTGCAATTGCTTTTAACTTTCCTTCATGCTTAACTCGATCCCTCTTCTTTCTGTCCCCCCCAGTTTTATGCCATACCTACTGCCTTCTCCTGGTCCAAGCTCTGTCTGGCACTATTTACATAATTTCTTTCTTGTTCTTATTTGTCTGATTATATGATCATGTTTAACTGACCCTGGATAGTTTTTATCCTGTATAATTATTGTTTTGTCTTATTTGTACCATATATGCTTGTCATCTTCTGTATCACTGTTTTTTACCTCCCAGACATGGAGCCTTTGCAAAAGAGTCTCTGACTCAAAGGTTTGTAATTCAAGTTCTTTTCATAAAATTAAAAAAAATATGTATGTATCAGGATCTGGTAAGCCAACCTTTTCTTTACTTGCTTTCCTACAGGTCCTCTTTCCCTACTGTGGCACTGGTCATCCCCTTTTTCTCTGGCATGGGAAAGCGAGCAGCCTTCCCCACCTGGACCCCTGGGTGCTGGCATAGCCCAAATTTGGCATCCAGGAATTTTCCTGATCACCCAGGCCCCAGCCCCTTTTATCTGGCTGGCACATTTATGCTCTAGCTGAGGCCTCTACCACCACCTTATATCCAGGCTACCCCCACAGCACCCCCATAACACCCACTCCCTACACGGAGTCTCTGCCAGGCCCACATCACTTGCAAACACTTCCTGGGCTTGAGCTAAACCCCAGCACGGAGACCCCCTCCAAGGCCTACACATTTCTGTGGTCCATGAACCTGCCCGGCCTTCATCTGGACCGGTGCCCCAGGACCTGTCCCTCCAAACAGGCCCCTAAATTAGGTGGAGGGCTCCCCGGCTCCCTCAACACCCCCCAGATTGCCCTGCCATGCCAGGTACAAGGGGAACCTCTGCCACCAGCTGTCCTCCTGAGAGGGCCCTGCCACAGCCCGCCCAGCCCTGATGACCTGAGAAACACCAAAATTGGACTCACTAAAGGGCTCCTACATCTTTTGGATGGGCTTGCTAAACCTCCCTAACACCGTAGCTCCATCGACGCAGGACCTGGCTACCTATGTCCCCACTGGAGCTCCATACCCCCAACTCCTCATTGCCCACAGCACAAGAGACCATCCTGACTCACTCTTTTGGGGGGAGGTTCCCACTGGCCCTCCTGGACTGCTGAGCTCACTCCTTTGCCCACCTATTCTGGTCCTGATTCTACTCTTCCAGCCTCCCCCCTCCAGTCCCAGGCCTAATGCCCAGGCTGAAAAGGCCCATATATTTCCTGTACGCTCCCTTATATACCCTATTTCTGCCCTCTGCTGCCACCTTAAGGCATCCATAACACTAACCTCCAGAGCACTAAACCCATTTCCTAGCTCTGGGGGGAGGGTAGGAGGGGGAAAGGGGTGCCTAAAACATGGGAGTATAAGCCTCGCTTTTGCAGGGGGCTTACACTTATCCCCAACCAGGAAATCATTCCCTCCTGGGAATGATGGCAAGGGTCCAGTGATGGTCCTCTCCCATTAGACCAAGTATGCGCACTGCTCAGCCGTCTGGAAATGAACACACCATGTCTGGCCACTAGACACCACCCAACTTACCTACCTAGCCCAAAACTATTTCCTAAAACCTAATTCCTAAACCCTACCTGCGCTAGGAGATAAATCTAAAGTGCTAGTCACTACCATCATTATTTCTTTTTAAACACAGTAACAACAATCACTTTTCTATAATGATTATGCATTTCAAAAAGATTTTCCTTAAGCTTTATGCTAACATTATTAATGAGGTAGTAGACAGTCCCCTTAGATACCTCCCACCAAACTTTTAAAATAAGTTTTTCTCTGTGTACAAAACCCCAGACCATTCTCTTACACATGCACACACACATTCTTACACCAGTCTCTCAGAAACATATTTTATCATGATATATAAAACAGTAACTATAAAATTTTTCAATTTAAGAGCTTGATCAATAAATGGAATTAGAGTCACCACATCAGCTGCGTAGAGCAAGAGTCCTTGTGCAGTTCACAGGTTTACAATCCAGGAGGCCTAGGTTGCAGGCCCTCATCTTGGGGAGAAATAATATGCTGGATCCAGTCACCACTCCAAACGAATCTCGGTCCAAAACGTAATACTTGGTCTGAGTCCCAGTCAAGTCCTGGACCATAGCAAAGTGTTTAAACATGGTTCAATGTTGGTGAAATATGAAGTGCTTGGTGATACTGTGATGATTTGTAAGTATTTTGATACTGAATTATGATGTGGCTTTTCTCTATTCCCACCCTTGGTAGATGAGCTGGGTAGCTGTAGGGAATAGCGGCTCTACCCAAGGGTGGACAGAGTGCCGGAGAAGAAGGAGGTTGATGGGGAGGATGGAGAGGGAGTTTCAGATTCCAAGCACGAAGTGCTGTGAGAGGTGTACTTTTGAAGGGGAAGTAGAGTAGCCTATTCCCTCACATTGAACCTGGGTTTAAAGCCCTCCCATTCAATGTTGGTGAAATATGAAGTGATTGGTGATACTTTGATGATTTGCAAGTATTTTGATATTGAATTATGATGTGGCTTTTCTCTATTCCCACCCTTGGTAGATGAGCTGGGTCGCTGTAGGGAATACAGGCCCAAAAAGAATTATCTCCTCCAACTCCGGAGAGTGTGATCAGGGGCACTCAGGAGAGGAAAACCCCCCTTTGGGGAAAACCTCTGAGGACCCATGGCTACTGACTTGCTCGTCCTCTGAGCAAACTAAGAGGAGATAATAGAAAAAGCATTTTTTAGTTCGAAAGTTGGATTGAGGACATATACTTTGAAGGCAGATGATTTCCATTTTCCGAGTCTTTAGATAATGTGAACTGGGATATTATGATGAGATACTGAGGTGGCTGCTCCTGTTCAGAATGAATGACGTGAATAGGAAAATGGATCTAGCCTGAGTCTCTGAAGGAGGGTTCTTGTATGGCCAGTAAACCATTTTAATGTCATGGGTATGTTGACATCGGAAGTTAATAGAGGAGAAGTTGGATTGGAATTGGAGTGGAACTTCATGAGTTTTGATAGTATTATGACTGGACACCATTTGTTTGATGTAGAGTAATAAGCTATGGATGTCCCTGATTGAAGTCTGTCAGTTTTTGATGAACGTAGATTTAGAATGAAACTGTCGTTATGCTTTTCCAGGTTAGATACTCTGAGAAAAGCAGATGAGCGAGCCGATGATATGGTGAATTATCCAGGATGAAGGAATCCATAGAATGCAAGCGTGATTGCTGAGGACATCATGATATTTGAATGATGCTTGAATGGATTTGAATCCAGTAAGTCTAGTAGATTTTGGAGTAGCGGTCCTTCGATTGGAAGTCGACGAGGGGAACTTGAATTGGATAGTCGTTGGAATCCCAATAATAGTAGTTTGATTGACTGATTGGAGAATAAAGATGGTGAAGATGTAGAATATTGAGAGAGAAAGAACTGGATGCCGGCTAGATACAATTTGATTGTACCATGTGCAAGATGTAAGGCCTGATGGCAAAATGTCAGTAAGGCCAGAACTCGATCAACCAAAATGATGGTTGGTTGTGATGATGATGAAGCACAAAATGATATGTATTTGTTCCAGGCTGTTGAATGTGCAGCTCTGGTAGATAAGGCCAATGTTGACCACATGATGAGAGATGCCTGATGTCGATAATGACTTATGTCATTATTAGGTCGTAGTACGATGGTGGAGGAGTCATGATAGGATCCGCTGAAGGATGGAGCTGGAACAATTCCTGAAATTGAAATCAAGAAAGAGCATCAGCTGCTTGGTTTTAAGCACCAGGAATGTAATAACAAGTAAGAGTGAAATCATGAATGAGTGACAGCCAGGTTAACCTCCCGCATGAACAATATGATAGAAGGTAAGGATGATCAAACTTTGTTAATGATGGCTACTGTAGACTGATTATCAGAGTATACAGAAACTGATTGGTGGGACCATAGGTGCCCCCATAGAGCTGCGGCTGCTACCATGAGATATATTTCAAATAGCGGAGAAGTAGAAACGAAACTGTCAGTGATGAGACATCTGGAGTCCAAGGGTCTGCGATCCATGCCCAAGAGAATATAGCTGCATATCCGTTGGTAGAAAGATGCATCTGTGAATATGCGAGGATGAGTTTGAGGTGATGGATCTTTCCAAAACATAGAGCATCCGTTCCATCTTGCAAGAAAAAATGACTACATGGCTAAGTTGGATTTTGCAGATGCTGTGATTCGGACATGATGGTGGAGCTCTAGAACAGATGATGCTTGAATGAGTAGGTAAGCTATAAAGGAGAGACCTTGGGGGAATGATTCTCATTGTGAAATTTAGGTACCCCAAAAGAGAGAGCAGTTCGCGTTTGGTGCAGTCCACTCAGGTAGAAAATGAAGAGACCAGCCCCTGAATCCGAGACAGTTTATCCAGTGGAAGGTGAGCTTCCATGCGGTTGGAATCTAAGATGATGCCCAGAAATTCAAGAGATGTGGAAGGTCCGGATGTTTTCTCAGCTGCAATGGGAACTGACAGGTTGGCGAAGAAGTGGATAAGCATGGAAATGCTAACCTCAGGGGTGGAGTGAGGTGGATTGATGAGGAGGAAATTGTCCAGCAGATGAAGTATGGCAGGCTGGTGGCAGACATTGAGCAAGGCCTAGCACAGAAATTCAGCAAAGATGTTGAATAGCTTAGGGCTGCTATGGCAGCCAAAGGCAAGGCGGACAGAAAAATAGAAAACAGAATCCCAAGAAATGCCATATATGTTCCAGAGAGAAGGATGGATGGGGAGTATCTTGAAGGCATCAGATATGTTGGCTTTGGACAGCCAGGAGCCACAGCCAGACCACTTAATGATGGCAATGGCATCGTCAATGCGGGCATATGCCAAAGAAAAGTCTGCGGCCGGAATGAGGGACTTGACACTCGGCATGGAAGAATGGCAAGGAGCAGAGAGGTCAATAACAAGGCGTTTTTGCCAGAGAACTTCTGAGTGGCAATGCCAATGGAATTGATCCTGTAAATGGGGAAAGAAGGGTGTGGGAAAGGGCCCAAAACAAAGCCTTTAGCTACTTCTGATTAAAGTAAGGCGTGAACTACATCAGGTTCTTGGACGGCAGACTGCAGGTTAGGACAGATGAAGGAGGTAGTAAGGAGGACGAAGTCACCTGTGTGGAAACCATGAGCGAAACCTGAGAGGAGAGAGTGCACAGCGTCCTGGTCAGGGTGGCTGGTCAGCAGGTGAGCCAGGGCAATTACATCCACAGGGGTAGAAGGATAAACTTGGCATCATCTGGACGGTCTTGGAGCCATGGGGCAGATATAGCGAGCGTGCGCATCACCGTAAATGCAACACAGGTGCAGGAATTGACATCATGGGGTTGAGCAACCACGGTCATTAAAGTTATTGCAGATGGACTTGCTGCCAACTGTATGAATGGGACGACCATGTAGATTGACATGAGCATGCTGGTCGGAGACAGGGCAAGCCAGGCCTGAATGAGAAGAGGACTCAGAAGGGTGAGAAGGCTTGGGAATGGATGAGGAGGGTCGAGGAGGAGACACTGTCAGGGGCAAAGGGGAGTGAAATGGTTGAATGAACCACACAGGGAACAAGAGTAGGCACGTTGGATGGCGAAGTGGCGACAAAAGTGTTTGTTGTCCAAAATGGCCCAATTGAGCTTGACGTTGTAGTGGTTTAATGCAGAGGCAGCCCTGGCGGAAAATGAGCGATGGTAGTCATAGAAATGTGTCCCACCATACCTGATGCTGAGGTCGATGAGGAGATAAAGATAGGTGTCCAGTTCTTCACGGCCCTCCGGGAACAAATAATGTCTCGATAGAGGCTGAAGGCGAGCACAAATTCGGCCATGGTCATTTTTCGGAGGAGATGAGAATCCTTGGACTTCAGGATGACAGAGACATACCCACAGGACACTATATGATTATCCAAGATATTGTGGGAAGAGATGAGCAGTGAGACCAAGTTGATATCCTTACCGTTCAGGATGTCTTTGCGGAGGTGAACTGGCACAAAGTGGATAGGGGAGATGAAGGGAGGCTGATGAGAGAACGACGAACCTGAAGGAACTGTCGTAGGCAGGGATGGAGAAGGCACCATGACCAGCGGGAGACTGGAGTCCAGAGGGGAGATGAGGCTTGTGGAAGGCACACCAGCGGACAGGGCGGGAGCCGGTGAAGAAGGCTGAGGAACTGCGGGGAGGGTTTAAAGCAAGGAAAGGTGAGTCTGGATGTCTGAAATAGAAGTGGTCATCTGAGCCATGAAATCCCGAATGTCTAAAAGGGGAGTAGAGTCAGGCTGAGGAGGAGGCTGGCTGGGGCCAGGTATAGGTCCAGGCTGTGATATCGACACCATGAGGAGGTCATAGAGCACCTGCTTCTGAGCAGAATTAGAGTAGGATATACCTTTTCTGGTTAACTCTGACATAAGACGAGGCATGGTCCAGTCCTTGATGGAATGACGGGACTTGGATGTGCCTTTGCAACTGATGGGAGCTGAAGAGGGTGGTGGAGTTGTAGGAGGATCTTCGATGGAATGATCATTGACAGATGACATGGTCAGGAAGGAAATCTAGGGGAGAGAGAGAGAGAAATGAGCATAAGTGAAGCGACCGGAGAAACATGAAGAAGTGGGAAGGGAGATAATGATGAGTGCAGGGAAATCATGAAGGCAGGGAAGGATGGGAAAATGAGGAAATGGATGGGATGGACTGAAACTTACCACAAAAGGCGAGACCCTGGCATAGATGAGGCAGGAAGAAGGGAGCTCTAGGTAACTGGCAGCAGCCGACAATGGTATGTGATCCTGAGGACAAGTACTATGTACCTGAAAGAAAATAAGCAGGTGTGAAGGAGCAAGAATACAATATGTGTAGCATTTTTTTTTATTCTTCTTCTTCTTCTATGGGTGAGAAGAAGTGAACTGGGACATTCATAGTGTCAGCCAGGACGCAGCAAAGCTGCAATGCAGAACAAGGCAAGGGAAACATGTTGAGGAGCCCCAACACATACTATAATACAGAGTTCTCATGGTACAAGTACTGAGAGAACAAATTAAAAGCAAAAGTCAGGATGCAAGGTCTGAAACTAAGACTGGCTATAAAGTGAGGTACCTTTGATGCACAGAAGATAGGGATCCTGATTGTCCAGAACGTAGCCAACTGCAGGAACTTGCAGCTTAAGCTGTGCAAAATCTTGATATCACTAGAAACATTCCTGAGACAGTGATTTGGTGGACACGATAGTCCATGAAAACAATTAGACACTTTTGTACTAAAAATTCAATGGTGTTAGCCCTGTTATGGAAACTGGACAACTGCCATACAGTTTTAGTTTGTGGAATAACAAATCCACAAATTCCATACGTAGTAGTGTTTCAGCCACTTCAAAAGCAGAAAATGCAAGGGTCGTGTAATCCATCGAACAAGCTTGTCCCGTCCAACATACCAGGCAGAGAAGCCTGAAATGAAGCCCTAGAATTCATGCGGCATACTGCAGCGAGCGGTGCGATGCTAGATAAATGCCGAAGTGAGGAAGAATCCAGACCAGAAAGGCGATGCAGGATACACTGCCCCGGTGGCAGCTGCAACGGGCAACCCACCCCGTGGAAATAGAGACATGCAAAAGGGGCAAGCTGGCAGCAGCGGGAGGGATAGCAAAGCCTCCGAGAAGTGGAGTGGATGAGAGAGTCAGATCGGAGGTATGAGGGGGGGGAGCAGGAGAAAGGCACCCGGGGGTTGGGAAGAAAGAAGAGAGGGACTCAGCGTACAATGAAAAAAAAAAACAACCGCTAAAACATGCAAGGCAGGAAACCCAGCCCAGATGAGAAGGTGCTTACCGTAGAGGAGAGGAGCAGGCAGTAGGCTGGATGGAGTGAACCAGCAGAAGCCAGGGGGAGGGGGCGGCCGGCCACCCGGCCAAGTATGTTGGAGTAGAAACAAAGGAGCAGCAGCACAAATCAAAAGCAAACGTCTGAAGGAGCAAAGAGAATTTAGGTGATGAAGCGCAAATGCAGAGAACAGGAAGCCATATACCACAGGAACTCAGGAGAAACCCGACAAATCAAGTTTCAGATTCCAAGCATGAAATACTGCGAGAGGTGTACGTTTGAAGGGGAAGTAGGAGGAGCCCATTCCCCCACATTGAACCTCGGGCATAAAGCCCTCCCATTAGACTTGACCAAGTCGCTGTACGGCACATTGACTGTGCCCTTTGGAACAACTCCTGAGATGGGGCATTTCCTCCTCCTGGACAGTTCTTCAGCCTTTCCAGTTGCTCTTTAAAAAGCCAGTCCTCCCACATCTCCTCAATAATGTCCCAAATCCTTTCCAGCACATATGGATAGTTCAAGTTCAGATATTCTACCCTCAGCTTTCTACGAACCCACCTTTTGGCCTGGCTCCATTCGGACAGTTACCGCACGCTGGTTCTCCTTGCTTGACCTCTGGATAGCCATATTCCCTGTTGATATTTCAAATTCAATGGGTCACTTAGGTTTAACCCGTGCATCTGGGTCTGAATGGTCTTGGACCGGACCTGGAGCTGTGGGGTGGCATCACCAAAGGTGATAACCGAGCAGTGGTAGGGCTTAGAGATTGCTCTGACCACCATGTCATCCTGGAATTGGAACTGGCTATCCACATATTTCTCCTCATTTAACTCCCTTGGATCTTGTAGGTCACCAACCTTTTCTCTGGCTGATTCTGTTGCAGGCACCAACTCAGGGCCACTCCCTATGGTTCTGTATTTGCTCCTGGCACCCGAGGCAGGCTCCACTTTGCTGGATAATGCCTGTGCACTACCACCAGACAGGGGCCATGTTGAGGATCCCCAGGGCCCTGGAGGATCCCCAACCAGTTGTCTGAGACCCCTGCCCCTCCCTCTGCCAGTGGAATAGCCGGTAGCAGGTAGCAGATTGCTGGGCAGATATCTGTGCTCCCTGCCACCTCTGTCTCTTTCTGGTACTCCTTCACCCTCCTCGTCCACAGCCTCCACTATCACATCCGGGGATTCACTTCGGGTCTCGTCCACCTGGACATGTGTGCTTTCTCCCAGGGACAGTCTCTCAAGCCCCTCTGAATCTCCACTAGCTGGTGACCATGGGATGAACAAGCTGGCGGTAGAACTGGGAGTATACATCCAGCTACATGACATGGGTGCTCTACCTATACAGTAAAGGCATATGGGCAACCAGGTTACTGCTTCTCACACAAATCCACACTTCACACAACGTTCATGTCTCTTGCATTGTCCCCCAGCCTTCCAAAGCCAGAAAAGAAGTGAGGCTGGAACTGTAGTCAGGCATTTATCCAAAGGGGTTGCTTCAGGCCTCTCTGCACCTTCCCCTGCTACTACTTGCTGCCAATCCATTGGGATGCCTGCTCTTTCTTTTCCTTCCCTCCCAGTCTCACAGTCACTTGGAGCCCACAGTTCTCTGCTCCAAAATAATACAGTCTCAGTTCACTTGCCTGCTTCTCAAATAATACGTTCCCAAAGCAATCTCTTTTGCTCTGCTTCCTCTAGCTCTGTTTGCCTTTTCTGCTTCACTACTGTTGCAGGTCTCTCTCCCTCAGCTCACCCACTCTGATCCCCAAGATGGTGCTTCCTCGTGCAGCTGCCACAGCTCCCCCTGCCCACCCCACAACAGTTTTAAAGTGTGCAACAGGGCCCAACCAGGCCGGGAAGCCTGTACACCATGGACCACATGGCTTGGGGTCCAGCGGCGATTTTTAGGGTTCAGGGAACATCCCAGACAAGCCCCCACAGTGTAACCCCTCCCTTCCTGCCCCGTTGGTGGGCAACAGGGTGCCTCCCTGGGAGAGGGACTGCCTTTAGGCTGCTCAATCCTGCTCCCTCCCTCCCCTGCCGTGCCAGCTCTGTGATGACCCGAGCTCGTTCCTGAACCCGGGTCACTGGCATGACGAGAGGTAAGGTGTCCAGTGCCTCAGCCCTCTGCGCCACCAGGCCAGCTTGTTATGGCTTCTAAGATTGACATTTCTATTAATGTATTTGTAACCTCTCTCTTCCTGCCCTGTCTAGGGGCATACTTTAACTCATTGCAGGTGGTCCAGGCAGGAAGGAGGAAGCCACTCAAAGACCTAACATTTGAGACATTGAATTACTGAACCATAGGAAATGGATGGTCCTCACCTGATCATGTCTTCACGTTTCTGAATTACTTCCTGAATTCCCTGAAATGGATTCTCTTCCCGAGCTGCCCACCGGACTTGGACCTCTTGATTCTTCCCTGGAGATCCCAAGGAGCCCCTGCAACCCCCAGGGGTCAAATTCTTTTCCCTGGAATACAACTTATGACAAATCATTCAGTCCACCAATATGTGAGAGGAGACAAGCATTTCATTTCACCAAGCTCCCCTCCCACAGGTGAATTAGACACCAACCATGGTTTCTCCCCAACTAACTTTTATTTTACCTGCATGACAAATGATTTTGGTGATGCAGGGGTCATCATTCCTTTCAGCAAGTATATATATATATATATATATGTAATAGATAAACCACTCTGAGGTGTACAGTCGTGCTCTGATATACGCACGCCTTGGTGTGCGTTGTACTCACGAGGCCAGAGGCCGCATGCGTCAACCACCCAAGGCGTGAATATATCAGGGCGTGACAGCACACCTCAGAGTGGTTTATCTATCTTATAAAATGTAAAAATTGTTTTGGAAGGAGTAAAAGTGCAGGCGTGCGGTTGCGCTCTGATATACATCATGTGATGGTCTTTCACCAATTGCAGATGATTTAGATGATTCTTTTTTCTAACCCATTTTATAAATATATATATACCGCTTCATGGGGCTACAAACTTTTTACACCTGGCCAGACCTAACTGACAGCAGGACAACTGATTTGACAGATACTTGAAAGACACTCGTTTTCTACCTTGTCCATCTTGAATGCTCTACCCAAGAACCTGGATCCCTGCAATCTCCTGACATTTCAGGATCCGGTAAGCCAACCCTTTCTTTAATTGCTTTACTATGGACCCTCTTTTCCTACTGCTGCACTGTTTCGTCCCCCGTTTCTCTGGCATGGGAAAGTGAGTGGCCTTCCCCACGTGGACCCTTGGGCACTGGCCCAGACCAAATCAGGCATCCAGGAATTTTCCTGAAGACCCAGGCCCCTACCCCTTTTATCTGGCTGGAAAATTTATGCTCTTGCTGAAGCCTCTACTGCCACCTTATATCCTGGCTACCCCTTTAGGACCCCCATGACACCCACTTCCTATGGGGAGTCTCTGCCAGGCCCACATCCCTTGCAAACACTTCCTGTGCTTGAGCTAAAGCCCAACACAGAGTTCCCCTCCAAGGCCTACACATTTCTGTGGTCCACGAACCCGCCCGGCCTTCATGTGGACTGGTGCCCCAGGGCCTGTCCCTCCAAACAGGCCCCTAAATCAGGTGGAGGGCTCCCTGGCTCCCTAAGCACCCCCAGACTACCCTGCCATGCCGGGTACAATGGAAACCTCTACCACTGGCTCCCTCCTGAGAGGGCCCTGCCACAGCCTTCCAAGACCTGACAACATGGAAAACACCAAAACTGGGCTCACTAAAGGGCTAAGCCTCCCTAATGCCCTAGTCCCCTTGACGCAGGACCTGGCTACCTATGTCCCCACCGGATCTCCATACCCCCACTCTTTGTTGGCCACGGTGCAAAAGATCACCCTGACTGCACTCTTTTGGGGGGGGTTTCCTTACTGGCCCTCCTGGACCACCAAGCTCCCTCACTTGCCCACCTATTCTGATCCTGATTCTACTCTTCCAGTCTCCCACTTCTAGTCCCAGGCCTAATGCCCATGCTGGAAAGACCCAGATACTTCCTGTATGCTCCCTTATATACCCTAGTTCTGCCCTCTGCTACCACCTTGAGGTGTCCAGAGCACTAACCCCCAGAGCACTAAACCCATTTTCTAGCTCGGGAGGGGCAGGAGGGGGAAAGGGGTGCCTAAAACATGGGAGTATAAGCCACGCTTTTGCAGGGGGCTTACATATTTGAATCCGCATTGCTTGGCAAGGTTCCCGTTATTAAGGATTTTATAGAGCTGCAACATGTCTCCCCTGGTTCATCTGTCCTCTAGGCTAACTAAACTTGTCCATTGTAATTTAGTTTCATAAGGTAGGTGTCTTAAGTGGGGAACCAATTTTGTTGCTCTTTGCACTACACAGTGAGGACTTATCCTGTAGGCCTTCTGAATGACACTGCATGTCCTAGTCTGATTGCTCGGGCAACCACCACTCTAAATAAACTGCAATGTTTTCCCTTCCACTCCTTTCTCGCATTAGTGGAGTGGACCGTGTTCTCTACTTCTTCAATTCAGTTTTTGAGCAGGGATTGTTCCTTAATGGTTGCCGCCACCACTGCCATTGCTTTGGTGGTGGCTTTCTGTGAGTTGTTCGCAATTCCCACCACACCATTAATTTTGCCTTCTACCACTGCCAAATGTCCTGCATATTAGTCCATTTTTTGGTTCAATGTTTTAATGGATTTTGTCAAGTCCATCACCACTTGTTGCAGAGATTCAAAAGTCATGAGAGTTTCCTGCATTAGTCATGGTGCTGTTTTTGGCTGGCCTGCAGCTTGCGATGGCCCGGTGGTAGAAGAGTCATTTTTATGTTTGCTTGCACGCATGTGCAAGAACATAGTGCCATCATCCGAGTTTTTGTAGGTGTGGCACCGTCTTCCAATTCAGTCAGTGTGTTTGCAGGTGCGGCCGTAGTTCACCAATGAATGCTGCAGCTGTCTATGACAGCAGTTGAAAATGCAGTGGCATACAGTTGAAAGGGAGAGCTCCGCTTCAGTGAGCAGCGATAAGATAGTGTTGATTAGCATATTGCCAGCAATCCTGCTTGTATACGTCTCTGCTTTCTCTTCCTGGAACATAAATTCAGTTTGAAGTGAACTTTTCCTAGGACTATCTTTCTGGGAGGAGGCAAGTGACTAAAATGACATCCTTGGAATGTTTCCAAAAAAAGATCTAATTGCCATCCTTGGAATGTTGAGTCAGCGTTCATGGTAGGAGTGGCATTGACAAAGACAGGAAAACAGAACCCCAAGAGACTGAAAAAGTAGACACAGTTGTCGTCTGTTGGCACACCCGATCAGTACTGTAATAATATTCCCCAACCCTCTGAGTGTCTCTGAATAGCGCCCCGCACCACCCACTGCACACAGTATGGCTGAAGGGGGTGCCCAATCCCCCGTCAGCTCCATGCCCCCCCCCGCAGAGTTCTAGGTGCCATGCTGGGAGCCCACCCCAGCGTAGCATAAGTGAGAATGGCTTGACGGGGTTGAGCAATCCCGTCGGCTCAATTAAACCCCAAAGAAACAAGCTTCCAGTTGCCACGGCTGAGCCCACCCCATTTGGCACATGTCCAGTCATGTGTGGGGTGCCCAATCCCCGTCGGCTCACTGACCCCAAAAATCTTCCAGCTGCCAAGCTGGAGCCCTGGCGTGGCACAAGTCCCCTCGTCTTCCTAAAAGAAAACAAATACCTGAAAAGAAAAT
Source organism: Neoceratodus forsteri (assembly GCA_016271365.2). Classification (NCBI taxonomy): domain Eukaryota; kingdom Metazoa; phylum Chordata; order Ceratodontiformes; family Ceratodontidae; genus Neoceratodus; species Neoceratodus forsteri. The sequence continues at coordinate 487,048,778 of CM057451.1, read as the reverse complement.
GGTCCCTCGTTGATTGTCTTGCCCCCAACCCGCCCCACCCTCTGCATCCACCTCCCCACAACCCCACCTTACCCATACTTACCTCTCCGAGGCCGGCGAGGCGATCTTGGTGGACCGGGAACACGTCCGCACTCTTCAAAGCTGACTGAGGACTGAAGAAATGCCGGTAAGCTGTATAATGGAATAAATAGTTTTTTTTCAACTTTGATGCATATCTCAGGCATTTTTTGGAATTTTGGCACCAAATTTTCAACATGGGGTTTTTGGGACCCCTCCTCATGAATTCAGTCACTGTCATGGCGTTAATCGGCCCTGAAAGGTGATTTCGTGGTCACTGCATGGAACCACCTTTCAGGACCGATTTATGAAGTGACAGTGTCACAGTTGATGAGGTAGGCCCCCAAAAACCCTATGTTGAAAATTTGGTGAAACAATTCTCAAAAATCACTGAATTACGAGCGTGCGTTGCGCAGTTCCTACGCACATTCGTAAGTTCGCAATTTTTTTATATTTTCACTCCAGATTTTCAACATTGCCATTTTACCATACCTCCATATGAGCAGTACAGCTATCATTTTTCACATCTCACCCAAAATGTGTTCCTGCGCATGTAGCGCACAATGGCTCAGTCGGTGTGCGAAATCAATGTTCTGGACAGATTAAGAAAATCACAGTGACACTGTTCATGAGCAGAGGTCTTAAAATGGCTATGTTCAAAATTTGGTAACAAAAGTTCATAAAATGACTGTGTTACAAACGAGCATTGCGCAGTTTCCACGCACCCTCGTAAGTTCATGAATTTGTAATACTTTCAGTCCAGATTTTCACCACTGGCATTTTTCCATACTTCCTTATGAACAGTACAGCTGTCATTTTTCACACCATGGCCGAAATGTGTTTTTGCACTTCCAGCGCAGAAATGCGTGGTCGCTGTGGGAAATCACTGTTCGGGACAGATTAAGAAAATCACAGTGACACTGTTCATGAGCGGAGGTCCCAAAATGCCTGTGTTGACAATCTGCTGTAAAAAATCACCAAACTAATTACATTATGGGTGTGCGTTGCATAGTTTCTACGCATACTTGTGACTTCACCAGTTTTTTTAATATTTTCACTGCAGATTTTCAACATTGTCATTTTTTACACCTCCCCATGAACAGTACAGCTGTCATTTTTCACATCCTGTTCAGAAATGTTTCGCACCTGTGGTTACTTAAGTAAATAGTCACTGTGCAAAATCAGCTTTCGGCTAATGAACTGATATTGCCATTGTTCATGAGGTGGGGTCACAAAAAACCATGTTGAAAATTTGGAGTAGAAATACCAGCAGGCATACAAGCGTTAGGGTTTCCGATACATAACGCCCCACCCTGTGAGGCTGACAGGCATCAGGGATGTGACTTGGGATTGTCGCCTGTAATGCTCATACCATTCCACCCCTACCCACACCCTGCAGCCAGCGAGAGGCATCGAGGTGTGCCTTGGACTCTTCGGCGTCAAAGTTCACCCCGTTCTCCTATACCGCACCCATCTTACCGTATTTCCTGATGGAATGGGGTGAACATAAGGGCTAAAGACCCCAAGGCACATCGTGACACTTGTCGGTGTCTGCAGGGTAGGGTGTGGTGAAATGGCGTGGCCATTATGCCTGATGACCCAAAGGCACACCCCAATGCCTGTCAGTATCTACAGGGTGGTGGTGGGGTTGGCTTCAGTTCAGTACTTCACTGCCATTCCTATTATGCAGCTCTGTAACTCCTACACTACCAATGCCAATGCCAGCAAGCAAACATTCGGCATTGACAAATGCTTGTTTTCACTGTGGTACAAGGACTACCCATGCTGAAATTCAGTATTGTTCTGTTCTGTCTGGTAAGAGCTGCTCAGATCTGCCAGCGGTGTATCAACCAGTCTAAAAAAGAAAGTCTAATAGGATGGTATTACTCCATATGTTCAGGAGCTTTCAGAGAAGCGTGTTGCCTGCTGGGCTACTGGCTCCACTCCCCTCTACTGTATTTTTCTAAAGAACAGTTTAGTATACTTTCAAAACACATTAAGTGTGATACTGTTTGTAAACCTGTATAGTGAGAAATGAAGCAGTTTTTTTAAAGCTTTTCTAAAATACTTGGTAGCAGTTTTGTGACCCATATCAGCTACAGTACATGTAAGTTCTATAGTGTAGTATGGTGTAGCATAGCGTAGTGTCAGCTACATGTAAACACCCTCAATGAGCTTATCTGCACTGTGCCATCTTTGCAGGTTGGAAACTGGCATTGGGGTGGGGACACCTACAACATCAAAGCTGTCATACTGCCTACCCAAAGGGACACTGTAGTAGCATACTAGAAGGATGAGGTAGAACCCTCCCCCTATCCCCCCTGGCTTCTGAGAATGTTACCTCCTTAACATTATCTGGACTCCTCTGGGAGTCAAATTTGCAATGCGAACCATGGTCTGTTGCATGGTCATGCTATCTACATCACCACTGGGCCCTACAATTTATGTTTTCATAGTTTTTTAGCCACTCCTGCTCATCTGTGCACTTTGGCCCAAAGGGTCTCCCAGCTTCATCCCCCGCTAGCCCTTAGCCAACGCAGCTCTGTTTAAGGGCAGGGGGATCCATGATGATGGAGCCTGACAATGCTGGTTTCGTCCATGGCAACAGCATGGATTTCTTCCCAGTTTTTCTCCATGGTAAGTCCCTACCACTTACCTGACACCACGTACAGTGTTTCTTTTTCTAAAAAAGGGCAAGCAGTGATTTTACTCATAGTTTCCCAAACAGATGGCTCATCCTGCTGCTGCCATCCTTTGGTACTCCAGACTCTCCTGGTGTCTCTGTATCAGCTGAGCTCCCTTTCTGAGCTTACTCCATCTCTCTTAGGTGTTGACTTCTCGTATTCCTTCTGGAGGTTCAGCTGGCTATTCTACTCTCCCCTTTCTTGACAGCCGAGGTCCAGCACTGATCCACATGTCCCGGCTACCAAATCCTCAGGGTGGAGGAAGCCTGACATATACAGTAGCGCCTGCTAAGGGACATGCATCCACAGCTCTGGCTTGGGTTTCTCTGCTCTGTGCTTCTCTTCAGCATCATCACTTGTGCTGACTAGCACATGAATCCTTTTCTTACAGAGACACAGCAGGTTTCATCACCATTTGCCTCATAGAGCAAGGCCTATATGGCATATCTCAATCTCTCCCTGGACAGAAAGTCTTGGCCCTCCAAGATCTGTCCCTGATTTGACCATCTCCAGCCCAAGCCTCTTATAACAGCAGTTTAAGGGCAGCTCACATTAGTTAAAAAGGCCACACCTCTCAAACCACGATACCCCATAAGTCCCGCTAAGGGTGTCAGAATCTGCTTTCTCACCTTTTCTAAGAGTCTTCCAGATTGTCTTAGCCAGCAAACCCTGTGATTGGCTGTCTCTCGGGTCAAGGGCTCACAATATGCCGCCTCCCATGGACTCTAGGGAATCTGCCCCAAAGTGTTATTATTAACAAGTTCCAACACACCCTGACAGTCTCCTGCTGAAGACTGGAAGTCCTGATGGCTTGTCTCAATATTCAGATAGCCCCCCATAGAGGGTGGGTTGCAATAAACTTGAAAAGGTTATCCTTGTTATTGTATTATTGCAATATTATGGTGTCTGATTTGGGGTTTGTGAGAGAGACTTGGGATAGTACATTCAGAAACTGAATTTTTATTTTACACTTTATAGGGATATATCATGGTAGATTGTGAAAATGGTTGTCGTAGTATAGGAAAACAGTCATGATAGCAGTATCATCAGTGAAAATGATCATGGTTATCTGAGTGGACACGCCAGAGGGTATAGGCAGAATGAGGAGGGACCTGCAGAAGCTTGAAGAATGGTCAAGAGTTTGGCAGTTGAAATTCAATGCAAAGAAGTGCAAGATAATGCATATGGGGCACAAAAACCCTGGAACAACATATCAGTAGGGGGGGGTGAGGATATAGCATGCACCAAGCAGGAAAGGGGCCTTGGGGTTATCATCTCTGATGACCTCAAGGTAAGGAAACAGTGTGACAAGGCAGCAGGTAAAGCAACTAGGATGCTGGGATGAATAGGCAGGGGCATCACCAGCAGGAAAAGGGAGGTCATGATTCCACTATACAAGACACTAGTGAGGCCCCACCTGGAGTGCAGTGTACAGTTCTGGAGACCTTACCTACCTAAGGACATGGACAGGGTAGAGAAGGTTCACAGGAGGGCAACAAAGATGGTGCAGAGATTGCATCACAAGTCCTGTGAGGACAGGCTGAAGGACTTGAATATGTACTCCCTGGAGGAGAGTAGAGACAGAAGGGATATGATAGAGACATACAAGTACCTTACAGGGAGGAACAAGGTACAGGAATACACTATTTTCCAGTGAAAAAGATGTTCCAGGACTAGAGGGCATGGGATGAAGTTGGAGGGGGTGATTCAGAGGAAACATGAAGAAGAATTTCTTCATAGAAAGGGTGGTGGACAAGTGGAACACCCTGCCAGAGGAAGTGGTGGTGGCTGAAACAATCACAGGATTTAAGAATGCATGGGATAGACATAAGAGAATTCTGGAGGTTAGGGGTAAGGGACAACAGAGTTCTAGAAAAACGTAATGGGAACTTATAAGCTAAAATGGGCAGTCTAGGTGGGTCACAGGCTCTTATCTGCCGACAGTGTCTATGTAGCTATGTTATTATGAAACAGGGTTATCATGTCGCCCCAAAGGTGAGTTCATGGAGCAACTGTGAAAACATGTTTCAGATGGGATTTAAAAAAATACTCCTGCCTTGTTCATGAGGTGGGGTAAACAAAAGACAATGTTGAAAATCTGGGGTCAAAATCTGGAAAAATAGCATAGTTATGAGTGAACATTGCAGAATTCCAACTTTTCTTAATAACTTTGTTGTTTTTTTGAGATTTTGACCCTAAATTTTCAACACAGTCTTTTTATCCCCCCACCATATGAGCAAGACAGATGGAACTTTTTTAAATCCTGTCCGAAACATGGTTTCACAGAGTAACTGCGAAAGCATATTTGGGGAAATTTGAAAAAATTTACTTACATGATTCAGGAGGTGTAGTGAAAAAAGGCCAAGTTATAAATGTGGGGTCAAAATCTGGAAAAGATGACAAAGTTATGATTAAACATTGAAGAATTTTAACATTTCATTATAATTGTGTTGTTTTTTGAGATTTTCATCCCAAATATTCAACACATTTTTTTATTACCCTACCTTATGATCAAGAAAGGTGGAATTTTTTAAGTCCCATCTGAAACATGATTTTGCAGAGTGACTGCAAAAACACTTTGGGGGGGGGGGATTTGAAAAAGTTCATTTACCTGCTTCATGAGGTGGGGTAAAAAAAGACTACGTTGAAAATCTGGGGCAAAAAATATTAAAACATGACAAAGTTATAAATAAAAGTTAAAAAACGCATTACAAAGCCAGTGACCTAGTTTACCTTATTTCAGTCGCTTCCTGATTGGGCTGTGAAGCAGCAGGATGTTCCAATGGAGGCAGCAGGATGTGCTGGTGGGCCTAATAGATAAGTGAGAGGGGTGTTGGGGGTTGGTACTGAGAGGGGTAGGGGTGGGTGTGTTGGGGCAGAAGTCATTGTTCAACCATTTTCTTTTTTCCAGGTGTTGGAAACAGGTCACGGAGGAAGCAATTGTAAAGTGGGCAGACTAAGCGGCAGGGGGGATTATTTTTTAGAGATGGAGCACCAGGCGAAGTGATCAGGAGGTAGGCAGGCTAAATGACAGAGGGTAGGATTTTCCAGGTGTTGGAAACAGGGTACCGCAGAAAGCACTTGTAAAGTGGGCAGGCTAAATGGTGGGGGTGGGGGGGGTTAGGAGACTGATCACCAGAGGAAGCGATCGGGAGGTGAGCAGGTTAAATGGCAGAAGTGGGATTTTTTTTTTTTTTTATGGCTGGAGCATCAGGTGAAGTGCTCGGGAGATTGATGGACTAAATGGCAGAGGGTGGGATTTTTTTTTAATTGACTGAGCACAGGGGAAGTGATTGGGAGGTGGGTAGTCCAAATGGCAGAGGTGGGACTGTTTGTATACAGAAAGAGCACTGGGGAACATGACTTGTAGGTGGGTGAACTAAAACAGCAGAGGTTGGGATTGTTTTTTTACAGACTGAGCACCAGGGGACATGTTCGAGAAGTGAGAAGGATAAATGGCAGATGGTGGAATTGTTCTTTTTACTGACTGTGCAATGGGGAAGCAATTGGGAGGTAGGTGGTATAAACAGTAGAGGGCGGGGTTTATTTTTAACGACAGAGCACTGGGGAAGTGATCGGGAGGTAGATGGGCTAAATGGCAGAGTTTTTTTTTTTTTTTAGTATAGATGGAGCACTGAGGGAAGTGATTGGGTTGGGGGGAGGACAACCAGCAGACTGATTGTGATGTCACTTAGCTGGTTGCTGGGCAGTGTGTTGTAGGTGAAAGCATGTAGCCACACTGATAGATACGACTGCATCCTTTCAACTACACAAAGTTTCCACCCATCAATCAGGCTGAACAAGATCACTGTCAACCTGCTCCTGGTTGGGCTGTCAGCGGCAAGTCTCCTGCAGCCTGAGCTGCACTGGATACAGTATACCATGATGATAGCAATTAAAAAATGAGCTCCTGCAAAAACAGCGACTCATTTGTAGGGCTATCATTATGCGTTACCCTGCAAGTGTAGCGATGGAACAGCGAGGAGGGTGACCCAAAGGGGAGGGATAGGGAGAAGGAGGGGAGGGATAGGGAAGAGGGTTTAGATAGGGGTATGTGCCCGCTGCAGCCGAGCCAGCCATGTGGTGTGGTGGTGAGGGTGGCTGGCTCCGGTGCAGTAGGCACTGGGTTTGGGCTGGACCAGGGGAGGACATTTTGCTGCTACTTGTGGCTGCCACTTTTCTTCAACTCCCGCACCTAGTGTTGCCCCCTCCTCAACATGCACCCCCCTGGAGTTGGTAATCCAAAATCAGGGGGGTGCTGGGGGTGGGGGGTGCAGCACCCCCACAAAAACACTAAGTGTTCCTTGAAGTGTGGTCGCCGTGAAGTGTATATCGCCGATATGCTTTTCGGTGATATACACTTGCCATAATAGTGATCGCAGTTTTGCAATCACTATTATGAACTGAGGAGTGTAAATAGAGGAATCTGATTGGTAGAGAGCTCTTTGAAGCCATGATGATATCGGGCTACATCATCACAGCTTCAAAAAGTTCTGGCGCCACCAGCCTCCTTGCTCTGTTCTGTCTGAGAACTATTTTTTCAAAATGTACTCCTACATCACCCAAAAACTTGTTCATAAAACGTTTAAAAGCCTGTTTGTTTTATTTTTTTTATTTATGAAAATTCAAACTCAGTTCATAATAGCAGTAAGTCACTCCAGAGTGTGGTATATCACGGGATATCGTCACTTCTTGGGTCGTTGGATGCACTCGGCCAACCACCCGAGGCGTGACGATATCCAATGATATACCACACCCTGTCGTGCCTTATTGCTTAGTTATGACATGGAAACACTGGGTACTACACTGACACACCTCTGCAGCTCCAGCTCTCCTGAGTAGCCACAACATGTTTGCTTTGCACGTCTGCACAAGCAAACATCAAAATACAAACCCCAGTCCCCTTAAAAATGTTCAGTGGGTCCTATTGGTATGTTAGAGGCATCGTCAGATTGATATATCAAAGCTTGTTTTTAAATTTTGGATTTATTTGATTTTTCAGGTGGTAAAATAGGTAACAAGTGACAACAAAATTGGCAGATCATTTGTAGAAAGGAGAACAGTGTACAGGGGATGAAAATACGCACATAATTTATCAGGGGGAAGAGACAATTCTAATACATTACACAATGAAATATGTAATTATCTTACATCATGTCAGTGGCTCTGTAGGTTGCACTCTTGACTCTGAGGCACTGTGATCAGAAATTTATTGGTTCTAGTCCCACACCAAGAACTTGGGCTGATGTTCAGTACTAATACTGTAGTGCAGCACTAAAGGTGTGCAACACAGCTGAGGTGGTGTTCTATGGATGAGATGTTAAATTGAGGTTTCTTTTGTCCATGAGCATGGTCTGTCTGTTGACATCATTGAATAAGGACGTCATGGCCATCTTAAGCATTTACAGGAGTGTGCAGTTTGAAGAGAAAGTCCTGGTTTGCTTACATTTAGGGCAGTATTGTAAAGCTTACGAAACTGGATTAAATGTCATGTTTTAAGACACGCAGAGCACATCATTCTGTAGGTAAGCTTGTAACCCACAGTGCTATGATTTTGGTGTTGCGTTTTCCCAAGCCCTGCTTACTTTCCCTTTAAAGGTCCCATGGCACTTCTCATAAAAGTAGGGTATTTTTTCCCAGTGTCCTGGCCAATGTTCCTCCTGTCAGTGAAACAAGTCTGTGTAACCTGCCATCATAATTCCTCTGGAAATGAGCTGTCACAGCTCATTATGCTTTTCCTGGTCAAAATTACAAATAAATAAAATGTGGGTTTAAAGGAACAATGCGCATTCTCCATGCTGTCCAAAGATTAACCTGTGACACTCAGCTCTGTGCATGTTTTGGAGGAATTCTCCTGCTCCTTTTCCTGAGAGGCTTCTTAAAAGAACCAACTACCATTCCACCTAAACATCGAAAAGAATATCATCACTATTATGTCGCTTCTTTTTCTTAGGCAGACAAACCACCAGCCTTTTTCAGTTAAACAATAATGTGAAATAAGTAATATCTATTTTTATAACATACAGAGAAACATCAGTTGTTCTGATTGGCTCAGAGCAGGTCACAGGCATGTAATTATTGACCCATAATTACATGCCAGATCTACTTTTAGCCAAGAGAACCTTATCACATAAACATGTAAACATATCACTACCCGGCATGGCTGTAGGAATGCCACCAAATGAAGAGATCCTCAGCACTTCCCTGGCAATCCATGCATGGAAACTGTGCAACTGAACACAGCACGTCTCCAAAGCCTGCAGCTCAGTTCACCACCAACCATCAGCATGTCAGCAGAGACCCAGTGTCTACTGTCCTGAGTGATAAAAAGTGAGTGTGTTGTTGAACCAATAAATCCTAGTTTGAAATAAAAAGCTGTGACTCTGGGCATGCACATTAGTGTCAACAGTAATACGCATGCCAAGAGTCATGACTTTTTATTTCAGAGTAGGAATTAAACATATTAGAGTGCTTGGTTTAACACCACACTCACGTTTTAATGCTCAGGACACTGAGCAGAGCTAGAAGGTACCTTTTTCTGATGGCACATTAAAAACAAAACAAAAAAAAACTTGCACATGCATGAGTTTCGGGCGCTTAAGTCTGCAAGAACAAATGACTACAGGTATTGTTTTTACAAGGCAGCTGTGTCTCTTTAAAGTGTTGCAAAATACAACACTTTACAAAAACAGGAATAATTTATTTTACTGTTTAAAAACAAAGTTTTATTAAGGGGGCTAATTTATGCCCCATATGTTAAAATTTAATAAATATCATATTTTCAAGCAAGTTAAAAGTTTATAGAGTGAATTTTAAAATAATTTTTCTCTATATGTTATAAGAGCAATAAGGCACTTCAGGATGTGTGATTATGGACAATAATCACACATCTCTCTCAGGTGTTTTGAAAGGTGTGTGATTACTGATCCATAATCACACACACCTGTCATGACGTATTTCGTTCATACAACAGGTATGAAAATAAATTTGCCTAAACATATTATTTTTGGCAACATGAGCAAAATAATGTATATATGTCACAATCATTTATTTTACAGGTTGCATAGGTCACTGTCATGTATTATAGAAATTACATACGTCACAACCACTTTTTGCAGAATCAGAGAGCAGCTTTCACAGTGTTGACATCACAATAGCATTGTTCTTCCCTGAAGCCAGCTGCTGAATTCAAAGAGAAACAGTTAAATCTTCCCATAAACAACTGATTTAAAAGTTATAATTTTTAACTGGTATTGCATAAATTGAGTAAACAATGGCCTATCTCAAAATACAAAACTGAGTATCCCATATATGTATTACAGAAAATGGGATACATTGGAAGGATAAAACACACTGTCAATGAAATTTCAAAATGGGACCAAAATGCTGCTTTTTACTATTTTGTCATTATCTATTCATTAAAAAAAACTCTTTCAGGGCAGATCTTAAATTGTATACGCTGGTGTATTTCAAATTTTCAGAGATTTTTTTGGACTAATAGATACAGTACATTTTATAAGTCCAATAAACTGCAGTACTTATTTAACTAGTCAAAAGGCTTTGATTTAAGGTGAATGGGAATCAATTCACACTTTTGATATTGTCCCATTGTTTCTGTTCAGAGAATATTCTGGTAGTCTGCCTTTCTGCATTGGTAGAACCATTGATTTAGTCAGTAATTTATATCTTCAAGAAGTAATCAGCTGAATGTTCACAGATGTGCTTACACTACCAGATCTGCATCATTGCAGCAGGGCAGGTGAGCTGGTTGCACCAGTGCAAATCTGGCAGTGTAAACAACCGCTAGAGCATTGCAAGCCACTCTGTTGTGGCCCAGATTGTTCCTCATTTTGTTGGGGATGTGTACTGGTACAGGCATTTTTTGCTGGTGTACAAACACGCTGCTCTGCCTGCACCAGTGCAGCCCTGTGACAGACTACACCACACCAATCATGCCGGTTTACAGCAGGCAGCCCTGTAAAAGCTATACCTGCTTTTATGCACTACCAGTCACTCTAATAATGGACCAGCAGTAACACAACCTCTGCAGATAAGACGGCCACCGTCTGCCTCAGCTCCCCATCCTAGGGATTTCTGTATTGTTCATGTGTTGGCAGGAATGGTTTCATTTGCTTCAGAAATTTTACTATTTCAAATAGTTGGTCTTGTGCCAACCTGCCTCCCATTCTGGCTCAGTGGAGATGCAGGAGGGAACACAGGAAGCACCTCTGGCACCTTGCACTGGTGCACAACTCTCTCTGTGTAAATGCAGTTGCTAGTAGTGTAGACAGAGTGGCGGAAGGGCAGTGCAGATGGAAGTGGTACAAGTCAGGTACATGTAAACCCACTTTAAGTGTTTGTGGATGACATCTGAGTAAAAAGAGGACCCACATTTTTCATCTCCTGAATTTCTGAAGTGTCTCTCTCCCAAAATATAAAGGTGAACAGTCACCACAAAGGACCCCACACCTCAAGTGTGGGGTTGGTCCCAGTGTTTATTTTGTGTGCAAAAATGTTTTGGTTTACTTACTACTTACTGTAGTATAATAGATTGTATCAGCCTTTATAATCTCTGATCAGATGTTTTCCATTTCTGCTTGTCTCCAGGGGCTACATACAGTCCTCTGTGACTGTAGTTAGGACAGAGGGACCAGCAAACAAAAGATCAGAACTTATATAAACTCTCTAACATGTACTTCAGGCTGTTGAATATCCTTCTGTTGCCTACTTTTCTGATATCAGCTGCAGGGGATTCTGGGATTTATAGTACCAGAAAATGTCAGTCTAGAAGTAAAGAAAAAATGAGTCTGATACAATCTACTATATTAAAAAGTACGTAAACCAAAATGTTTTGCACTCAGTGTGCACATTGGGATCAGTCCCACACTTGAGTGTGGACTCTTGGTGGTGACTGTTCCCTTTGTTCAAAGTTCTTACGCAGCTTAATGTGGTATTGTGCTTATGCAACTTGCTGAATAAACTGTATTCTGTCCGTTCACCTCTCTGTGCTTCGGGAATATCACCCTGTAGGGATGCCGAAGGCAGAATTCCTGGAGGAGGGTTCCACCCTTAGAGGTACCATGGGAAGGATTCCCTTAGGCTAAAGATAGCTTAGAAAAGCCCTCGAGGAGAGAAGCTAGCTGTTGAAAGAGGAGAGGAGGATGGTGGGGCAAAGAAAAAAGCTTATGCATGAAGCAGGATGGAAGGTTTAAATAGGTCAGGCAGGGGGTGTGGCTGTTGCTTCAGCCATTGAACTACAGTCTTGCAGCCTTTCAATTCATTGTGGTTATGCAACGGATCTATGTGATAATGGTGATCTCCATTAGGGCGATTGCACATGGCTGAAAAAATATGTTGGCGATGTCCTCCCCAGCGCACAGCAAAATGGCACTGGGAAGTTGGGATTTTCCACTTTATGTGGGGGCTGTACCTCCCGCACCCCCCTGCTTAAGGATTCTCAACTACAGGGGGGTGCATGTCGGGTGGGGGTGCAAACTTGGAAAAAATAAAAATTCAGGCTGGGCACAACAAAAGTACCTGCGTCCAGACCCGAACCCAGCACCATTCCCACCACAGCCCTGAACCCACCCACTTAGCCACAGAAGCAGCTCAGCAGCTTGCCATGGTGCCACCCCCTACAACACCTCTGTCCCTCCCACCCCACCTCGGCATGCTCACTCCCCACCCCGCGCGCGTAGGCATGTAGCTACAGGATGTTGTTATTTCATGCACCCCCCATCCAGTCACCCACCTTCCCCAGTCACCCCGATGACAGGTGCCACGACTGAGTCACCCTTGTGGTAGGCACCCAATCGCGGTCGCTAAAGTCACGGGATACCTTACCGAACTTAGTGTGGTGTTGTGCTTGTGCAACTTGCTGAATAAACTTTGTTGTGGCTGTTCACCTCTCTGTGCTTCGGGAATACCACCCTGTAGGGATGCCAAAGGCAGGAAACCTGGAGGAGGGTTCCAGCCCTAGAGATGCCATGGGATGAGGTCTTGGATTACACCAGTGAGCAGTTGCTCATTTATAGGTTCCACATCAGTTACATAGACAATACTATACAGATGACAGGGTTACATATGCTACAGGTAAGTTACAGGGTACTATAGCATTAAACAGTTTTGACAGTATAGCAGCTAGCCGGTGTCAGAGGTTAACACCCTACTTAGAAGCTCTCTGAGGTGAGAAGAAGGAGGAGTTGCAAACATGGGTGGAAGGAGTAAGGTAGTTGGGAGCATCTGAGAGGATAGGGAAGTGGGAGCGATGTCATGATTGGGGGGTAGGTGTAACCTAAAGTGCTGGGATTGGGGTCCCTCAACCCAATGAGTTGTCAGGAGGTAAGTGCAGGTAGTTGGTTGATGCTCTGGGCTGTGCAGCATCTGGGAACATTGTAGGTCTGAGTGGAGGAGTTCCTTGTGGGTCAGGTGCTTGAGTGTGGAGTTAGGAGGTTCTGAATCCCTGTGGGTAGTTGGTTGTGGGAGCATTTCTTGGCGATGAGGCAGGTTTGGTAGTTTATTCTGTCCTTCAGTTGTAGCCAGCCTGCCCGGGTGTAGAGCTCACAGGTGTGCATTAGTCTTTCTGTACCTGTGGGCAGTCGAACCACCTTGTTAAGTGCAGTGGTGATGCGGTTTAGGGCTGTGTCTGTTGCCGACCCATAGATTGCCAGGCTATAGTCGACGAGGGAGAGTATTGAGCTGTTGATGGCCAGGTTCAATGCCTCATGTGTTAGGCAGTGTTTATGCCTGCATAGGATCCCTAGTCTTGTATTAATCACCCTTGCTGCGTTATCGATATGTTGGGCATACGAAAGTGTAAAGTCGAGTGTGATGCCCAGGTACCTGAACTGCTGGACGTGTTCCAGTGGGTCCCCACTGGCATTCCTGATTGCAAGGGGGGGAGGCCTTATGCTTGCTCTGTGTGCTGGTGAACATCATAGTCTTAGTTTTTTTGCAGTTCATGACTAGTCTGTGATCCATAAACCATTTTTCAGTGTCTGAGAACCCCTTTTGGAGAGTCACTGCCAGTTGTTCGGGGTTAGGGTTGCTGTTGAATATGACCGCGTCGTCTGTGTATAGGAGCATTCGGCCTGGGCATGCAGTTGGCAGTTTGTTTAGGAATAAACTGAACAATAGGGGTTCTAGAATTGATCCTTGTGGGATCCCTGAGCAGATTTGTCTGTTATCATAGGTGATTCACCCCTATTTTGACCTTTTGTGAGCGATTGTGAAGGTAGCTGCTGAACCAGCATACTGATTCCGAGGAGAGTCCCGTAGCTGACAGTTGGTCCAACAGGAGCTCGTGATGCACCGTATCAAATGTTTTTGATAGGTCAATGAAAGTTGCCCCAACCAGGAGACCTTGATCAATTGAGTGGTGAATTCGATGAAGGCCATGATAGTACTGTGACCTGATCGGAAGCCGTGTTGCTCAGGACAGAAAAGTTGGTATTAGTTCAGGTGTTCAACTAACTGGTCCACCACTATCTGCTCAAGGGCTTTGGAGAGAGGGGGGAGTATGGAGATAGGTCTGCAATTGTTATGTGGGGTCCAGTCACCACCTTTGTACACTGGAGTTACTGTGGCTGATTTCCATCTCTGGGGGAACCGTGAGAGAAAGAGGGAGAGACTGACTGGTTTGGTGAGTGGGCCTAGGACTGCACCCAGGGCCAGCTTGATGAATTTTAGGTCCAGAGTGTCCCCACTATGTCTAGATTTCCCCAGCACCTTCTCCAGGTATGTTTTAGCTTTGGTTTGAGAGACTTCTTTAAAGTAGAAGAGCGAGCGGTTAAGTGATGGTTGTTTGGCCATATTAGGATCAGTTGGCAGTGGAGATCGAAGTAGTCTGCTGGTAGCACACTGCTTAGGTCCGTGAATGAGAGGTTAAGTGCATTGGCAATGTGCATGTGGTCCAAGGATGGTACACCGTCGATCAAGAGCATGGCTGATGCAGATTTGGGGTCCTTGCCAGTTATGCTGTTGAGGTTATCTAAGAATGACTTGCTGGCATTCCAGGTGCTGGAGAGGGCTTCTTTGTAGTATTTGCTTTTGGTGAGTAGGGCAGCTTTAGTGCACTCATTCTGAGCTTTTTTATACCTCTGTATGTTAGTGGTGGTACCGTGTGCTCTCGCTATCTGCCATAACTGATCTCTGGCTTGTAGTTGCTCTAGGAGGTCGGGGTGATCCAGGGGTTATTGTGCCCTCTTATCTGGTTTTCATCAGGGCATGCTTGTCACAGATGGCGTTGAAAGTTTTTATGAAGTGGTCCAGGGCCGTGTCCACATTATTGGCATTATAGAGTGCTGTCCAATCTGTGCTATTGAGGTCCATTTTTAGCAGCTCCTGGTGCCCTTTTAGTAAGACTCAGTTTGTGATTGTTATGGTGGGTGGCTTACAATAGTTGAAGGACCAGGTACATGTGACCAGAGAGTGGTCACTCAGGCAATCAGGGAGAACAGTAGTGTTGTGGATGCGGGCAGGCTGATTGGATAGAACCCAGTCAAGGAATGTGCTAGTCGCTGTTTTGTAGTTGATATGGATTGGAGTCTTTGTGAAAAACGGATGGCTGTTAAGGCATCTTTCATTGAGGTGGCAGTAGAGGAGAGCCAGTTGATGTTGATATCTCCCAGCATCATGATTTCAGTATTAAGACTCAGGGTGCTCACATAGTCCATCAGGTCCCCGGTACCAGTCCTTGTGAGTTTGAGTGGGATATATACAGAGAGTATGGTGGGAGCCCTGCTATGTGATCCCAGAAGGAGTTTTACGGTCAGGACCTGCAGGTTATTACTACTACTACTGTGGGAGGGGAGGACGTGCCCCTGAAGGGAATCCCTGATGTACAGGACACAGCCCCCACCTCTTTTTGAGAGACAGTCCTGTCTGAACGAGGTGGAACCTGGTAAAAGGATAACAGAGTCTGGTACTTTGGGAGAGAGCCAAGGCTCCACCACTAAAAGAATGTCGAACTGTGTTGGGTAACCCATGTTTTCAGGTTATCCAATTTAGGGAGCAGGCTGCACATGTTAATTGAGGCAAGAGTAAGTCCAGCTGGCTTGGTCGTTTGACTCACCTGTTGTGATGGTGGGCCTGGGTTGGGGTGCACATTGCCTGATAGTAGGAGTAGGTGCATGAGCAGGTGGAGCAAGATGGCACAGTAGGAGTTTTAGATTCCTTCCTCATTTCCTTCTCCTAGATGGTCGCTGTTTCACAGTGGTGAATTGTGTCATCATCGCAGAGAAGAGCAACAGCGTGTATGGACCATTAAGTTGGTATTCTCGCGACCAGGGCATAGAACGCCCATACGAGGGTGTGCTCAGAAACTTCAATGCTGTGGGATGTGATGGTCCCATAAGCTTTTAGCACTCTAGTTGGGAGATCCATTGTGTGGGTTGAGGGTGCAGTCTGCTGGGTGGACCTGCAAGTGATATTATAGTGTGCAGGACAAGGCTTGCAGAAACCCCATGGACTTGAGGGGCATTGTGGAGGTCACAGAGTTCTCGTCAATGATAGTACAGGGTGAATTTAGGCTGAGAATGATATTCCAATGCTCTGAGGGAAGTTTAGTCAAAACTGGAACATACAGCCACCGTGGAGCAGTCAAGATTTTGAAGGACTCGGGACTAGAAGTGTTAGGGGAGGGCAGTGAGAAGAGGATTGCTGCCTCTATGAGTTGTTGCCCTCTAGTGGCTTTGCAGTATAATTTGCAAATGGAAAAGTGGAAAAAACAAACAAAACTCTCTAACAATAATTAGTAATTTAGTTCTAAATTACTTGGCAGACCATAGCTTTAAACAGGCTGTAATCACTCTAATACAAACTAAATTAGATCTATAACATTTGCTAAAATTACAGATTGAGCTAAAAATGTAAGATATTAAATATTTCATACTACAACAGTTGCTAATTGAACTACTGGGCTGAGAATGCAAATTCAAAAATAAAGTACAGCTGAAAGCAGAGTTAGATAGAAGGAGAGAAGTCAGTCCAATCAGTCAGCAGAGATGAGGTTTTAGTGTCCAGTGAAGAGCCGTCTTCTGCCAGAGCGCATCAATCAATTGTGCAGCTTAGGATCTGAGCACCCAGCTGAAGCAGTTACCTGGACAGACTTGGGGGCAAGCAGGCAGAGATGGTGACTGTGGCTGCCCGGTAGGAATGTTGGTGCCACAGCCATAGCAGTGATGCCCGATCAGGGCAGTCCTGGACAGAGTTTGGGGCAGGCGGACAGAAGGACCAAAAGAAGCACAAAACGAAAATACAAATAGAAAAAAAACAAGAAACACAAGGAAGCAGGCAGCAGCCAGAGACAGCAAATACAAACCAAAGCAGGAAAAAGGCAACAAACGGAGTCCAGCGCAAAGCACAAATGGGGGCAAGCCCCAGAAGGTCCCAGGGCAGAAGACAGCCCCGGCAGGTCCGGGGGAGAAGACTGATTGACACAGCCTCCAGCCTGCTAAGAAAAAAGCTTCTGAATGAAGCAGAAAGGAAGAGTTTAAATAGGTCGGGCAGGGGGTGTGGCTGTTACTTCAGCCATTGAACAACAGTCTTACAGCCTTTCAAATATAGTCCAAGCCACTTATGTGGTACACCGAAATATCGGATGATCAGTTATACTGGATGGTAATGGCAGTCTGCCACGAGGTGAGCTACTGCCTGTCCCAGCCCCTACCTCCAAGCGCTCAGTTGATGCTCTTAATTGAATATCTTGGGGGTCCGAAACATTTACTTTTTTTAGTTCAATATACTTTACTGAATTTTCAGAAACACGTACACAGTTTACAAACAAGAGAGCCCCTGCCCCCAAGCACATTCTTTATAGCCACTCACATAGAGTAGATTTTGACACTGAGGTAAGATAATCTACATCTGGTATAGGAACAGTGACCTGACCTCCCCCAGAGCAATGTCCAGAATACAACACTAGGCACTTCAAACGGCTTCTAGATGCAGACATAGTTCAGTCTAGAGTCATTAGTACATACAGTGTTTTCCAGTTCTTTACATATGACAACAACCTGTTGTTCATGCTTGCAATGGATTTTTCAGCTCTCAAAGCAAGCAGTTGTTCTGCAAGCTATTCTTGGTATGAAGGTATATCATTGTCCAGCCAATGAAGTAATAAAACCTTCTTTGTACATGCTGTTGTGGATGCTTTATGGCATTTTTGGTTTCCCACCAGTTGACCTGTGAAATCCTCTAACAGACCAATATGTGGTGTAAACACTGCCTCCAGTCCCAACAAAGGATCCATCTTTGCTTTAATATTTTACTGAAAGGGCTGGGCTTTGGGGCAGTTCCAAAGAATATACATAAGGTTCCTGGGCCATCGTTATACCTGATACATATATCTGTAGGTAGCATGTGCATTTTGTATAATTACTCAGGTGTGCAATACATATTATGTAATGTATACCTTTGCTACAGTGACGGTAACATAGCGAAGACCAGTCCAGCGACAGAATCAGCTGTTCGCTGTACTGGTCCAGTGTATTACTGACGCCACTATCTCCGGAGTATCCACCCCCTCCATGAAACAACTCCAACTCAGAGTTGGAAATCTATAGTGTGGGAGTGCGGGGAGCAGAGCCATCTTGCAAAAAAACGCATGTCCCGGACAGCACAATGCCGGCTGTCAGCATTGTACCATCGCTGTGACGGCCATTGACAGAATTCCTGTTGCTGCGGCATGGTGGAACCATTATGTAATATTGTAAGTTGCATTAATCAATACGTATTCAATTTAATATACATATCCCTCCAAATATGCCCCCAGTCATGATGACCCTGGGATTTAGGCAGGACAGTCTGCCAGTGTGGTGCCACTCCATCTGCTTTAATTGGCAGGAGGTCATAGACACATGTACAGATGAGAGACTGAGTGAGGAAGGTTGGTCCACCTGGCCATAGCTACTATTGCTTCACTATTTGCGGTATTTTTAGAGTGTCCTCTAAAGTGTTTTGTAAATAGACCCATAACTTGTAAAAAGGGAAAAATATCTGTGTTTGGAACCTGGTATCTCCTTTGAAAAGTATGAAAATCTATGAAGTTACTGTCTAAGAACAATTGGTCTACATTCTCAATACTGTTATTCATCCAAGAAGATTTATAAGGAGGTTTCCCCTGTATTGTAAAGTAAGGATTAAAGATCAGGGGCTGCATTTAATCTATGACTGCAGATTACTGCAACAGTCTGCATAGCTGTCCAAGCCTTTTTACTTAAAAAAAAAATAAAATAAATAAAATCAGAGTGTTCAAAGCAGATCAGTCACTTGAATAGTTTGGCTAGGAATAATGGAATAGGACTCCAGTTCCTTTTTGTCGGTTTTTGGAACTAAGGCCATAATTAAGAGAGACATCCGGGGCATTCATATTGTGCTGCTAGAGGTAAAATTCTTGGACCAGCGCAAGACAAAGAAAAGTAAAAGCATTTGCCAAGAATGTTTTCATTAATTATGAATAAAAGTCAGATGTTTGAAGACAATCAGATACCTTCGTAGTTCCGATCATTAATGATATTGACTAGTGATCCAGCGGCATCATTCCAATGACCTGCTGGGGAGCTTCTGGGAAACCAAAGTCTTTGGATTTCAGGGGGAGTATGGTTGCAAAGCTGAAACTTAAAGGAACTGATGGAAGAGCACCACCAAGAGTGAAGCTTGCAGCTTAATTTGACTCAACACAGGAAGTCTCACCCTGCCTGGATGCAAAAAGGATTGACAGATTGATAGCTCAGTTGTGAGTTTTTTGGTTTTTTGCTCCTTCCCAGCCCCCTTCCCCGACCTTCCCCTCCTTCAGGCCGCACAACATCAGCCTCTGAAGCCCTGCCAGGCTTATCTCCCACTGCATCTCACACTGCCATCTCATGTCCAGCCCAGGCTTGTGTGCGCACGCACCATCAGAGGTCTGGCTTATCCCTGCCAGGGGAGGGGGAAGACAAGGGAGGGGGTAGCATTCCACAGCTGTCCAAGAGCCAGAGTGAGGGGGAGATCACAGTGGTGCACGTTGGTGGCTGTGTGGTGCAGAGGTCACAGGGCGGTCATCATCTGGCTGGACGGGCTGGTGTTTTCCTTTTCGTGCTGGGGCCTCACCCAACTCCCCTTCATGCAGCCACTCAAGTGTCTTGGGGTGGGAATGTTCAGTAGCATGTGATCGCCCACACCGCCAAGAATGTTCTGCAAAGCCACCACCAGGAGCCGCTGTAATAGTGGTCTGTAGGAACCCACCCCCCAGGAGGGAAGCTTCCAAGGGATGTTCTGACTCTCTCCCCACCAGCCTCTGCTCCAGATGTCCGGGCTCGGGTCTCGAACCTGGCTCGCCAGCATGCAAGAACAATGCACCATTGCTTGGCACCATGGAGCTTGCCAGTTGTGAGGTCTGATGGACTGTTTGAGTGTAGTAAATCTGTATAACTTTATTTTAAATCTTTAGCACATCTATTGGGATGTGCAAATGAATTTGATCTATATGAATTGTTTCAGTTTTTGTAGTTATATTCAGTATCCAGATCACTCTATAGAAGTAACAACATTATGTTCATGTAGCAATGCACTCATAAATTATGCAGCTGTTGATTTTTCATTTCTATTTTTTCATAAATTCCAGAGGTATGTCAGGATGTCTGCATGAAATATGGGATCCCCTATAAACAGCAAAGTGTTTTGATTCTAGCTTAGAGAGACTGCAACATTAACATGGTGGAATTGAAGCTGGCGTAACAGTTATAGATTGTTGCTTTATCCATATTGAAGTTGTTAATTGCCATTCTTCTCATGCTTTTCTGTATCAAATCTATGTAAACATTTATTGTGGTTTTCCATTCACATTTTTTAACTGTAATTATAAAATGGGTAAGAGAAATATTGTACTGTGAGTGGTGAAATCCAGTCACATGACCGTGTTGTCACAGCACAATGGCACAGGTCAGAAATGCTTAACTTTCTGAATCTCATTACTTGGTCCTAAAATAAAAAAAATTAAGGAAGCCATTTTATGATTGCAGAAAGGCATTTCAGGGTATGCGTAATTGAGGAATAACGACACTTCTCGGGTGTGTAAAGCCCTCGGCTTCACCTCGGATTTCACTTCCTGAGATGTACCATTATCCCACATTAGAAAATGGGCTTTTTATTTCCTGGCATCTGATTGGCTAGTACCCTTGCCAGGGGGGTACATTAACTTTCAATAGATGCCCAGGAAACAAAAAGTACTAGTCTACAGTGCCCCTTCACCCAGTATGCATCCTAGTGCCCACCCTGCTTCCTAATTGGCTGCAACACCTCATTTCAATTTTAAAAGTGCTGCCATTTTGTTCCCTCGCTTAGCGAGAGAGCCCCCACTACCATCACTCCTTAGCCTACACATAGTGTACCCCAGTACTATAAAACATGAAATAAAACAGCAGTACACACACAAAACAACTGAAAACATTTTTTTTTGTCTGTTCTTTCTCACTATTCCGTGAGGTGATGACAGAGCGTTGTTCCCTGTAGGTGAAGGAGTGGCTGATTTCGAGTGCAGTTTACGGTACCTCAGACCATTTTCCTAAGCCAGTGTTCTAGTTCTGGCAACCCCCCATTAATCATAGCAACATTTAAATAACAGTTACCCTTACATTTCTCTCACGTCTTTCAGGCTGACACTGCAGTTGTACCACCCCCGATCGACCTCGGACTACACGGCACAGAACAGCTACAGAACTTCCTGGCAAATGGACATTCTCCCTGGTGATCGGCGAAACTATGAAACAGCAGCTCTTCACTTTTAAATAAAATGCAAGGCGCCGACATGCTGTATCATACCTCCACTTCCTGCTTTTACTTAGCAGGGTCACGCAAGGTCACGCACCTAACAGCGCGTCTTCTATTCTGACTCAAAAGGAATACAGGTTCCTCATGGGGAGGGGGGTGAATAAGTAGAACAGAATGGCTCTGAGGGGTGTGGTGCACAACAGACAGAACAGCACTAAAACAGAGGAACTACTTTACTGAAAAAAATGTGTGTTTTTTCTATTTCTCTTCATTTTAAAACTCAGTTCCTCTGTTATTTTTAGTACTCAATTGAAATTAGCACAGATGCCCATTTTCTAAGCACAATAATACCCTCCAGGGTGGGCGGTATGGGCAATACCGGACCGGCCAGGGGCTATAAGACCCTCCGCCTGCGGCGTCGGGCCTCATTACGCCTGGCCGTCCGGTATTGCCCAATACCGCCCACCTTGTCGGGTATTATTGCTTGCATAA
Source organism: Neoceratodus forsteri (assembly GCA_016271365.2). NCBI lineage: Eukaryota > Metazoa > Chordata > Ceratodontiformes > Ceratodontidae > Neoceratodus > Neoceratodus forsteri. The sequence goes on along the minus strand of CM057451.1, from coordinate 487,026,798 downwards.
CGCACACCTTGTCATACCTTATTGCTTAATTAATTCATATATTTGTTGGAAGGTGAATGGGCTTGAACTACCTTTGAGTCACTTGTAACAGCCAGAATCTGAAATGTAAAGCACTGACAAATTAGGTATTAGTGATCACTGTGCAAGAGATATAAAAGGAGCGGTTTGGTAGCAGGAGCCCACCCATTGACAAAGCTGTTTACAAGTGAAGCACAAGGTCACCTACTCTGTGTCTTCATGCTGTATCACTGTTGTAGTCTAAGGTTAATTGAATAGTTCAATATTTTTGCAGCATTTTGAGATTTTATGAGTCTTTATTCTGTTTTAACCAATAACTGTCCTTTGCTTGTTTGAGTATGCTGTTTTTGAACCATTGGTTGAAGCCAGGGCTAGCGACCCTACAGTAGCACTGATACCTGCACTGCCAGATTGTGGGTCCACCCAACCTTGCTGTTTGAGCCCACCTCTAAAAACCCTGCTAACAAATGAAAAACCTCTATGATCTATTATATTACTTTTGAGATACACAGAGTGTGGTTTTGTGATATAGTTTAAAGAATATTCAAAACAGTTGTTTAACTGCATAGGTACTGTAATTATTTCCCATGTAAGGCGGCTTGGTGGCAATTTGTGTTAACTAGGAACACTGATCACCCTCATGGTGTCAGTAACTGAATAGACAGTAGTATTTAACTTTTCCTTAGTTTTAGGCACAGATTGTTTTGTGTTCTTTTATTTTATATGAATGTTACATATCTTCGTGAGTCTGTAAGAATCTTGTGTTATCTATATAATGTGTGTTATTATCTTGCAATGCCTTTGTAACTGGGCGGTCGCAATGGAGTTACTAGAATTGTTAAATGTTTAAATATCTGGAGGTAACAAAAGGTCAACAGCACTAAGATAACATTGGAGATAGGACCTTATAGTACTGAAGTAACAAAGAGCCCAGGGGCATTATGGTAACAAAGGACCTAATGTAGTGTAAACATAATTAATGTTCATGTTTTGCATATTAGGGTTGCTATAACCCCAACGTGAAGGCAAAATGCGTGCACTGATAGGGTTAAACCTAGCCCTGGTCTCCACTATGTCTGAAATGGTCGGAAATGCTACCAAGGTACATCCTGTTTATCTTGTGTATCCAATGTGTTCTGCTTAGCGTAACAGTAAGCAGGTGCCTGCAGTAGTACCTGAACTGCCCATTGGTTGGGAGGGTTACTGGGTAATGTTTCCTGTCTGCTAAGGGCATATAAATAGGTGCTGCTACCCAGCAACAGCAGTTCTTGTTTCTGGTTCCAGTCAACAGTGTGCAGTTCCAGCTTCTCTGGCTGCAACAAGGCAGAGGGGACCTGCGGGCCCATGATGGTGGCATTGGTCCTGGGTTCAGGTGGTACTGACTCTCTTTGGTGTGGGTTTCTAGAGACTCAGGCTCTGAGCATGGTCTGAGATCCAGGGCAGCAGGGGGGCACTCACCTTTAAGGAAGGTTTCCTGATGGCAGATGAACAAACTGTCCTGTGTTCCAGTGAATGGCGGAGAGGGTAGTGGAAAGAATCCTGTGCTGGTAAGGGATGTTCAGCCTAAAGCAAGAGGCCTGTGCATGAATAGAACACTACAGCAACTAGTGCCGGAAAACAGAACCCCAGGGGCAGGGATGAACTTGTTCCATTGGTAAGCTGCAGTCATCAGGGACCGCATGTATGCTCTGCTCCGACTCCCTATAAATGCATTGGGAGTTTGGGGCAGGCTGCCAAGGTATCCACTGAAGTACCTCTCATTCCTGTGTAACCCCTAGGTGGCACTATCCCTAGAGTTACACCCCTGCCTACTACCCTGGACAATAGGCTAAGGGGTTTGGGTTCATTTAACTTATAACAATTTTAAACACTTGCACAGAGCCTCCACTCAGAGTCTGCTTTATGTGGGCTAGCTGTTATGAGATATAACCCCCTGAGTTGCTATACCACCCACAAGTACCATTTACCTTACCCAGACATGCCCCAATAGATATTTCCCCACATTTCAGCATTTCACATTTAATGACTCTCTCTAATAATATGCTCACAGACAAGATGATGCTTTTCAAAACAGTCACAACAGATTTATTTAGGGGGCATGGGAATTAGGAATGGGGAGATGGAATAGAGGTTTTTCTGATTGCTATTTACATATGTACAAAGGATGATTAGCTTTTGCTGGTGAACCCTCCAGCTGGGTGGCTACTATGCTAATAGAAGGCAATCACATTCTCAATTAGACATTAATACCCAGAGCCCTGGCTATCTAAGCTGCTAGATAAAATCAGATGTTACGTAACAATTACTTTCCCTACTCACTGGTACCAGTCCCAGAACAGTATGAAACCCCACAATCTGACACTACACACTGGGTAACCAGATATCAAAGTCCTGGATGCTGCTCCTGACTAACATAACTAACTTGGAGGAATTACGCAAAGTTATTGAACCTCTTGGTGATAGGATCACAATATGGTTTTATGGAGTATTAAAAACTATAAAATTACAAACTGCGGTGTCACCAAGACAAAACATTTTCATAAAGCCAACTATGAGGCCATTAAAAACTACCTTATTAAGTAGAATTGGAAATCAGAATTAAAAAATAAAAATAGTGAGCAGATATGGACAGCTATAAAAAACAAAATTGATCATTGTATCCATACCTGGGTTCCAGAGAATAAAAAATATAATCATAACAATAAAAGAGTCCCCCCCCCTTGGCTGAATGGTAAAATCAAAAGATTAATAAGGAAACAGCTTATAATAAATATAAAAAAGACTCCTCGGCAGAGAAATGGCTAAAATTCACCAATTTATCTAATCAGCGTAAAAAAACAATTAGAGCAGCCAAGAAAAATTTGGAACTAAAACTTGGGACTGTTACCAAGGACAATAAAAAACAATTTTATAATTATATTGGATCAATAAGAGGAAAGGTCCCTACCATTGGTCAATTAATTAAAGACAATGTACTACTTACTAATAAGTCAGACAGGCCAGAGAATTTAATGATTACTTTCTTAATGTTTTTAAAGCCAAAGACTTTGCTTGTTTAGATAATGTAGAACTCAATCAACAATGTCCATTGATTACTCCTGAGGAAGTTAAAATAGCTAAACAAGCCACTAAAGCTCACTCTTTAGCAGTTCCTGATGAAATTCCAGCAAAATTTATTATAGAACTGGTCACTGAATTAGTGGACCTACGCACTCTACTATTTAATGTATCCCTTTATGAAGGCTATGCATTAAGAGAATGGACAGCAGCTATTGTAGTGCCTATACACAAAGGTGGAAATAAACATCTTGCTAGTAATTATAGACCGATTAGACTCAATTTGTGCATAGGTAAATTAATGGAAAGGATTTTAAAGAAATAAATGCTAGACCACTTACAAAACATAAACTTTCAGGACATTAGCCAATATGGATTTGTACAGGGTAGATCATGCCAACTCAACCTCATAAACTTTTTTGAATCAGTGAGTATGGCACTGGATCGGGGTCTCCCAGTTGATGTAATATTTCTGGATTTCGAAAAGGCTTTTGATTCCGTTCCCCATGGAATTTTGATTATGGAGTTGTTAAATTACAGTTTCAATGCAAATATAGTTGGATGGATAAACTCCTGGCTTAGTAATAGGAAACAATGGGTCAGCATTAAAGGGCATCTGTCTGAATGGGGAGAAGTGAGTAGTGGTGTCCCGCAGGGCTCTGTCCTGGGCCCTTTGCTGTTTAACTTATTAATTGCAAGCATGCAAACCTCAAATGATGTCTGGATTCACAGATATGCAGATGATAGCAAGCTTGTTTGCATTGTCAACAATTCAAATTCAGTTAGTTCTTTATAATCCAACCTTGATAACTTAGTTATGTGGTCTGAAATAAATAAAATGACCTTTAACCCTGCCAAGTGCAAGGTGATGCACTTGGGTAAAAATAATATGCTAGCATCCTATAACATAAACAAAACTTACACTCTATTATAACTGAAAAAGATTTGGGAATTACCATTGCACATGACCTAAAGTTTACTACACATAACAACAATATTATTAAAAAATGTTATGGTACACTTTCTTGCATCCTCAGACATATTAAGAGTAGGGAACCTGGAGTATTGATCCCATTATATTCAAGTTTAGTAAGATCACAAATTGATTACTGTGCTTCCGTCTGTACTCCAACATCTACTGGAGGAATAACTTCTTTAGAAAAGGTTCAAAGACGAATTACAAAAAAGGTTACAGGTTTAGCTGACCTAGATTATAGTACAAGACTTAAAACTCTGGGTTTGTTTTCTCTAGAATATAGAGCATACAGGGGTGATCTGTGCTTAGCGTACAGATTACAGATCATTTCATGATCCAGCCTTATGTGAAGCTCTCTGTCTCCAAAAAAACACAATAGGTTATAATACCAGAACACACAATTTAAAATTTAAAACTGAACTAGATAACACTTCAAAGAGGAATACATTTTATACACAGAGGCTGCCTCCTATATGGAACTCATTACCAACAGAAGTTGTTACCAGTAACAATCTGGCACAATTCAAATATGAACTGGTGTAGGCGTTGTGTTATAGTTATTAAATTATAAATTAAAAATTAGACGAATGGAGACGAGACTGATGGCGGAAGAATTTAATGATTACAATAATAATCACAGCGAGAGGCTGCGAATGGTACATTCTTCAAAATAACAGTGTGTGCAGGCTTGCTTATATAGTGAAAGACAGCATAATCATTTTCTATGGTTTTCTATGATTGGTTTAAAACAAGCACAAACATCAACTTATAAGGTAATACTTTTTCTTTGGTATATGTATGAACTCATCCTTGGTCAGCACAAGTATAAATGGTGTACATTCTATTATCATATATGGCTAGTAACAGCTGTCACCACCAGTAACCAAGGTTCAGGGGGAAGAAATAGGTTTGGACTTAGGAATGTGCACACAAGCATTTTGGCCTGTCCATATAAGGACAAACACTAGAGATAGTCAAGAGGGGACTCTGGACACTATCCTGTGTTCCTGCTTGCAGTCACGTAGGCCAAATGTTTGTTATTACTTACTCTACAATGTTATAAGGCACTTTAATATTGCAACTGTGGCTCAGTCTCTCTATAGCTTTATAGGCTTTATGTGGCCTAGCTTTATAGGCCAACAGTTGTTACACAGGCACATTATGTTTTAGACCAAAATAAGGTTAGGATGCAATATAGGGACAAACTCCTTTATCCCTTGTTACAACTGGATAATTATATGGGTGATAAGAAATTCGAATATCGCCTCTAGGTGATGAGTTTATAATGGGTTTACCACCTGAACTCGTATCATACCTATGAACCTATGAACCTATGCAGGCCTGGTGGAAGTTGCAGCTGGTTGAGTTGTCCGGCTTTGATTTGAAGGGAGGGGGCAAACTTGAAACACTATACTTCTACAATGGTTTTAGATCCTAAAGAAGAAGGCAGGGTTAGCCCTGCATTTGGCAGAAATAGCAGGCTTGGTCCTGCTGATCACAGACAGGCAGGGATTGCCCTGTGCATCACAGAAAGACAGGGATTGCCCTGCATATCACAGAAACTGAATATTCCCGGACAAGCCACTTGGTGCATCTTGGATTTCACATCCTGAACATTCAGCACAATACAAACTGAAGTCACATCTGGTATAGTTATACATCAATACTTTTATCGAGCATTCTTACTCATCAGACGAAGTCACATCCAGTACATTTAAATATCAAAGAAGGCATCTTTACTATAGGCAAAGTCTCATTCTCAGATAAAATCCAGCAAAGTCAGAAATAGGTGATTTCCAGGCATAAACTCAGACACAATGAGCTCTAGGGCCTTCTGTCCCATGAAGCGACAACGCGACTTTGGCTAGCAACTCCAAAAGGGCAGAAACTAACCCATAGGGCACAGAAAAATGTCAGTACATTTATATGATTAACTACACATCATCTTAATGCACCTGCACAAGGCCATTTGGGCAGCAGGCAAAATGCATTCAAACAATCTCCAAACAATGCAGTCTTTTGGGGGCTTGGCAGCCCAGACTGATAGCTCTTAAGGTCTCATCAAATGATTCAAAAGATTAACATATTCAGCAGGATGGGCTTGAGGCCCAAAGATTACAGGTAGAACTTCTCCCTTGCATGGGGCATTCAAAGGTACTCACGCAAGTCCTCCATGGGTGGTATCCACAATAGAATGCATCCTGGTGTCTTCAGTCATCTGGCATAACTGAGGATTGATGTCATCTGGTCTTCGGTCCACATCTTTCCCCAATGTGGGAGGGAGGCTAGTACCTGGAGGACAATTCTGGCTACCTCCAGACTAGCAATTGAAGCAAAACTAAATTACTTCACTTTAAACTTTAAATAAAATAACAACTACCCCCTCCAGACTGGAGGGGCTCAACTAGAATGCCCAGGCCCAGAAGCATAGCAGGGGCCTAAGCCCCCACCCCTGTGGGGGCTCCCAGCAGACTGGAATCTGCTCTCCTCTGTCTCGATCTGATGAAATGCTGGCAAACACTGTCTCTTATAGGGCTCTTTTCCAAGCTCCTGATGGGCTGTGAAGGTGGGATGACAGATCTCCAAGTGGCTGGAGGACCTGTCACTCACATAACTCGAGGCACAGTTGGTCTGGTGAATTGGTGCCAAAAATGATGTCCCTGTAAGTCCCCATGAGCACTTGGTGTTTTCCCATGAGGGGTTGAGAATGTCCCATAAGTCCTGGCTTTGTTTCCATAGCTTTCCAATTGGCTGTGGCTGCTTGCAGTGGCTGCCTAACCCACTGTCCCTTATAGCAGAATAGATACAGTCCTGAATAAAGTTATGGTGCAGCCATGAAGAAATAAATATTTGCCCCAATGCCCCACAGTTCTGTAGCCCAGATGGTGTACTTGCTGTCGCTGCACAGATGAAAGGTGTGGCTCTGCTGGTTTTCCTGTCGCTGCTGCAAATATTTAAACTCCCCTGCAGCAGCAGACGGGCTGATACTTATAGTCCCAAAAGTTCTGGTGAATCCAGGAAAAAGCATTTATTTTAATTTAAACACTCTCCCCCATGTGTAACACACTTCCCTAATGTATAGCAGCAGATAAAATATAATAAACATTTATTTTTCTCTTTTTTTTCTTGGCTGAAGCCGTGAACAGCTACCTTGGGGGGGAAGCCAGACACACAGATGAATATTCAGAGGACCGGAACCCAGCTCATGAATATTTAAATGAGTCCCAGTCCAGTACCTTGCAAAACTCCTTTAATTTTTATTGGAGCGGCCCCCCAGCAGGCTGTTCGTGGTCACCGGGTCCCAAATAGGTGGGAGGGATTCCAGGACCGATGGCACAGTCCCCGAGGTGACTGCAAAAAAGAGCGGTTCTAGTTTACAGGGGCTTTCTGTGCCAACGTGATGCCTGTTGCCCTGGAGGCAGCATTAATGCAATAGGAAATCGCAAGCGGCGTTTGGAGCCCCGAGGGGCTGGATTTAACACTAGGCTGCATGCAATGGCACCAGTGGAGCTAAACAAGATCTGGGGACTAAAAAAAATGGCTGGCAAATCAGGAGAAGCCTGGGAGAAACAGCAGGAAGAGACAGAGTGGCATGGCTAAGATTTTATTTTATTTATTTAGTTTTTGTTAACCGGGTTAGGTGCACCAGCCAAAGTTGACTATTTTCAGGCACGACCCGGGAGAATACATACATAAAATGAGATGAATACATACATTAAATGAGATGATGGCATGTAAGCCCAAATAGGCTTTTTAGGAACCCCCATTGGCAGGGGGGTTACACTTGTGTGAGTGTGTTTTTGGGTGGGTAAATCCCTCCTCGGTCCCTTAGCGCCAAGCAGTGCTGCTTACTTCTTTTTCCATGCAGGGCCAAGCATAGCCTGATCCTCTGGTTTCACTAATTGCTATGAGTGGGGCACTGCAGTATAAATGCTGTCCCTGAGAAGTCACCTTAAATGAGGAAATGTATAAGTAAGTGGACGGTTTAGAGACAGAGTGATTAAACTGTAAATATGTTTAAAATAGTTGAGCTGCAAATGAGACTTGAACCTGTAGCCAACTGGCAAGCAGGACAGTATACAGTAAATGCAATTATTCCAGTTGATAACAGGGATTAGTGCTAAACAGGATTGATGGTGAATAAGATTGAATGTGACAACTGATTTGGAATGCTGATTTGAGCTGGGCCCATAACTGGGATGTGCACTGGTGGTTTCCCAACCTCAAGTGTGTGCACTGCTTCTGTAAATAAATGTTGGAGTTTGAAAAAAGTAATCTAGAAGTCTGCAACTGATCTGCACTGTGTCTGTGTGTTTGTTGATAAAGGGTAGTGTTTAATTTGTAACACGGCTTGCTTTTTCAAACTTAAAGTTATGGTGCTGTAAAAAATGCAAAAGTGAAAGTCAAGTCCTGCAGCTCACAGATAAAATGAAGTTTAGGCCTACCCCAAGCTGCCATGCAGGGTTTGTAAATGTGTTCTGCGTAAAGGATCAGTTAAATCTACCTTTTAACCAACAAAGGGGACCCTGTTTACAGTACTTCTGGAACCAAAGGGAAGGCAAAAAATGTGAACAGGAGTTCTCCTTCCCAACAGAGCAGAGCCCACTGAACAGAGAAGATAAGTGGTTCACTCCAAAAGGGCACAGGTAGTGTGGCTGAGGCAGGGACTGTTGGTGCTCAGGGACATTTATAGATAGCGTCTTGGCCAGCCACACATCAAGTGACATAGAGAGAATGCTAAGCCTTGGGATTATGCAACACACAGGGGGTGGCTCCTGGTGAGTCCATACCAATAAATAACCCTAGACAGGGGAGTCCTTTTCGAGGTTATTGCCTGGCCCCTCCTGAACAAAGGGTCTTTGTGCAGGGAAGACCTGAAGCGGAGGTTGTGTTACATCTTGTATTTACAAAATCCTGTAAAAAAGGAAAAAATAAATTACAATTAGAAAAATAAAATGTGCATTTCATTAATGGTATCTGGACTAGTAGTGCAAATCAATACTTCCTGAGTCTCGTGGCTCACTGCGTTGCCTTCCAGATTGAGAGCTACCACCACTATGCCAGTATTGCCACTACCACCACCACCACCTGCAGGAGTTGTATTAAAGGAATCTACCTCACAGAGGCAAAGCAAGCAAGGAATTGCATTACTTAATGTGGCAGTGACGGATGGGATGCAAGAATACAGTGGGGGAAACATTCTATGGTTTATCCGATTACTGCGAAACATCTGGATATTTCATCTGAATCAACATGTGGGCTTCTCTGTGACGCACTGAAGCAGTAACGTGGTGAAGGATATGAATGATGGGGACTGCTGGCATATGCTTTGTCTTGCATACAGTCCCTATAAACTTAATTGTAACTGTGAGCTGCACTGCTCAGGACTTTACTTTTGCTTTTGCACAAGCAGCTCATTTGCATCTTTATGCTGGCTTGTGCATAAGCACGCAACCTCTTGCAGTGGTAGCACATTTCAGAGGTGTGTCAGTGTTGTGGCCAATGCAGAGGATGCTGTAGTGGGTGTGTCCCTCAGCCACCAACCAGTGAGCATACTGCCAATGACAGCAGTTTCAGAGAGAGACAAAACCTTGAAAGAAATCTACCTCTCCAATGAGGTGCAGTTTCCTCATTGCAGCAGCAGATGACAAGACTCCGGCCATGCTCGTTATAGTGCACAGTAATGCGCATGGCCAGAGTTACCAACAGAGTTTCAGTGTGCCTTTCCTGGTGACACATTTCAATAAGTAAAATAGCCATGGCGTGGCTTTCCATAATGACGACTCCTGCCGCCCAACACACACTCCCTGGAAAGCCAAAATTGGGGTGTCCAATCCCTGTGTTTGCATGTCCCTTCCCATTATGTGGCATGCTGGGCCCATCCAGTGTGCTGAAACATAGCGGCTCCCTGCCTCGCCACACACAATTCCGCAGTCGGCATCGAGTGCTCAATCCCCGTGGTCGGCATGTATCCCACACGTGGCACACCGGGAGCCCACCCGTGTTGAAATAATTGTTTCTGACACCAGGATGCCCACTTCAGGTGTCAGATGTGCACTCCCAAACCCATCTATGTTCTTTGCTGACAAGGGGTGCCTAGTCCCTGTGTCGACAATGGCATGCACCCCACTATTGTTTTCCCCTGTAAAATAGAAAAACTGACCCCTGTAGTATTTTTATTTTATTTAACCTGTAAAACAGAAATGGTCCTTGTGGTCTCCGTCCCCTCCCCAAACGCACCCTCCTTTGTCACCCCACCTCCCCCATACTCCCCACCCCATACTTACCTCCAGAGGTCGAGAGCAGTGATCTTCTGAGGTGTGGGACACGTTGCATTCTTCAAAGGCCAACTGCAAACTGAAGAAATGACTGTAAGCTTTATAATGGAGTCAATGGGGGGTTTCAACTTAGGTTGATATCTCAGCCATTTTTTGGAATTTTGGCTCCAAATTTTCAACATGGGGTTCTTGGGACCCCATCTTGTGAACATGTCACTGTCATTTCATTAATCAGTCCTGAAAGGTGATTCTGCTTGTGATTCTCCTTCACAAAAGTGGGAGCAGGGCAGAAGCGGGAAACTACAGACCAGTTAGTTTAACCTCAGTGATAGGGAAAATGATGGAATCACTTCTGAAGGAAAGAATTGTTGAGTACCTAGAGGCCAGAGGGGCACAGGACCCAAGGCAGCATGGATTCACAGCAGGAAGGTCATGCCAGACGAATCTAATAGATTTCTTTGACTGGGTGACCAAAGTAGTAGATCAGGGAGGGGCTGTGGACATGGCCTACCTAGATTTTAGCAAGGCATTTGACTCAGTCCCACACAAAAGATTAATATACAAGTTAGCCAGCCTGGGAGTGGGTCCCAAGATGATAGCCTGGGTAAAGAATTGGCTGGCGAATAGGACACAGAGGATAATAGTAAATGGAGTCCACTCTGAAGAAAGGGGGGTTACTAGTGGGGTGCCGCAGGGTTCAGTATTAGGACCGGTCCTCTTCAATGTCTTTGTAAGCAACATTGCAGAAGGACTGGAAGGAAAAGTATGTCTCTTTGCAGATGACACAAAGATCTGCAACACAGTTGATGCACAAGGTGGGGCGGAAAGGATGAGAAGGGACTTGGCAAGGTTAGAGGAATGGTCAAATGTATGGCAGCTTAGATTTAATGCTAAGTGCAACATAATGCACCTGGAAACAAAACCCAGGGAAGAGTACACAATGGGAGGTGAGATACTAACAACAACAAAAATGGAAGGGACCTGGGGTAGTCATATCAGATGACTTAAAGGTGGGCAAGCAATGTGAGAGGGCAGTAAGGAGGGCTGGGGGATACTGGGATGCATAGGGAGAGGCATCACCAGTAGAAAACAAGTTGTTATCCCTCTGTACAGACAGCTGGTGAGACCCCATCTGGAGTACTATGTGCAGTTCTGGAGACCCAGTCTCCAAGGACATAGACAAGATGGAAGCAGTCCAGAGGAGGAGCAACTAAAATGGGGCAGGGTCTGCACGGAAGACATATGAAGAGAACTAAAGGAGCTTAATATGTATAGCCTCGAGAAAGGAGGAGGGGGGACATGGTAAAACTTTCAAGTACCTCAAGGGAATCAACAAAGTCCAAGAGTAGCATCTTTCAAAAAAGAGGTGTGCAAGAACAAGGGCACAATTTGAAGATAGAGAGGAGTGACTCAGAGGTAATGTAAGAGTATTTTTCACAGAGAGGTTGTGGATACATGGAACGGCCTTCCGGAGGAGGTTGTGGAGTCAAAAACAGTGGCTGAATTCAAGCATGCATGGGACAGCCATAACGCAGTTCTAGGGAGTGGGGGTAGAAAGAAGTAGGCTGCTGGGTAACTAGGATTTGCAGCTTATCCATTAGGTAGGGAAATGGGCAGACTGGGTGAGCCAAGCGGTCCTTATCTGCCGTCAAATTCTATGTTTCTATGTTTTTGCGGTTGCTGAGCAGAATCACCTTTCGGGACTGAGTAACAAAATGATAGTGACACTGTTCATGAGGGGAGGTCCCAAAAAGCTCAGGTTACAAATTTGCCGAAAAAATTCCAAACAATGACTGCGTTATGAGTGTGTGTTGTGCGTTTCTACGCACACTCATAACTTCACCAATTTTTACTATTTTCACTCCAGATTTTCAACATTGCCATTTTTTCACACCTCCTTATCAGCAGTACAGCTGTCATTTTTACATCCTGCCCGAAACATGTTTTTATACCTGTGGTGCAGAATGGCATGGTCGCAGTGGGAAATCAACTTTTGGGACAGATTAACAAAATCACAGTGCCACTGGTCATGAGGAGAGGTCCAAAAATGCCCATGTTGAAAATTTGGTGAGACAATTCCAAACAAGCATTTGTCAATGCCGAATGTTTGCTTGCTGGCATTGGCAGTGGTAGTGTAGAAGTTACAGAGCTGCGTAATAGGAATGGCAGTGAAGTATTGAACTGAAGCCAACCCCACCACCACCCTGCAGAGAGTGACAGGCATTGGGGTGTGCGTTTGGGTCATCAGGCATAATGGCCACGCCATTTCACCACACCCCACCCTGCAGACACTGACAAGTGTCACGGTGTTCCTTGGGGTCTTTGGCCCTTATGCGCACCCCATTTCATTTGGAAATATGGTGAGATGGGTGCGATATAGGAGAATGGGGTGAAGTTTGGGGCTGAAGAGTCCAAGGCATACCTCGATGCCTCTCACTGACTGCAGAGTGTGGAATGGTATGAGCATCACAGGCAAGAATGCCAAGTCACACCCCTGATGCCTGTCATTCTCTACGGGGTTGGGCGTTATAGTTGGAAACCCTAATACCTCAGGCATTCGTTGTATTTCCTCCAAATCTTCAACATGTTTGTTTGTGACCCCACCTCATGAACAGGGGGAATATCACTTTGTTAGCCGAAAGCTGCTTATGCACAGTGACTATGGCATTTAGCACCACAGGTGCAAATACATTCCGAACAGGATGTAAAAAATGACTGTACTGTTGCACCAAAGCTGGACTGTACTGTTCATGGGGAGGTGTAAAAAATGGCAATGTTGCAAATCTGTACTAAAAATATTTAAAAAAATGGTGAAGTCACGAGCGTACATAGAAACTGTGCAACGCACACCCGTAATATAATTAGGTTGGGGATTTTTTACAGCAGATTGTCAACTCAGGCATTTTGGTGCCTCCGATCATGAACAGTGTCACTGTGTTTTTCTTTATCTGTGCTGAATAATGATTTCCCACAGCGACCACGCATCTCTGCGCTGAAAGTGTGAAAACACACTTCAGCCATGTTGTGAAAAATGACAGCTGTACTGTTCATAAGGAAGTGTGGAAAAATGTCACTGGTGAAAATCTGGGCTGAAAATATTACAAAGTCATGAAGTAACGAGGGTGCGTGGAAACTGCGCAATGCTCACTTGTACCACAGTCATTTTATGCACTTTTGTCACCAAATTTTCAACATAGCCATTTTAAGACCTCTGCTCATGAACAGTGTAACTGTGATTTTCTTAATCTGTCTAAACATTGCTTTACGCACACCAACAGCACCATAGTGCTTCGTAATGTGAAACACATTTTGTTATATGAAAAATTGCGGCTGTACTGTTCATAAGGAAGTGTAATAAAATGGCAATGTTGAAAATGTGGGCTAAATATTGAAAATTCGTGAACTTACTAGCGTGTGTAGGAACTGTACAACCTTGCGGCTCGTAAACAGTCATTTTTGGAATTTTCACCAAATTTTCAACATAGCCATTTAAGACCTTTGCTCATGAACAGTGTCACTGTGATTTTCTTAATTTATCTGTGCATTGATTTGCGCACTGACTGCGCCATTGTCTTCATGGCGAAACACGTTTTGGGTGAGATGTGAAAAATGACAGCTGTACTACTCATAAGAAGGTGTGGTAAAATGGCAATGTTGAAAATCTGGGTGAAAATATTGAAAATTCGCGACCTTACTGAGGCGTAGGAATTCATAGCATCGCTAAATGAAACAGTCATTTGAGAATTTTGCACCAAATTTTCAACATAGCATTTAAGACCTCTGCTCATGAACAGTGTCACTGTGATTTTCTTAATTGTCCCGTACATTGAATTCGCACACCGACTGCACCATTGTGCTACATGGTGGAAACACATTTTGGGTGAGATGTGAAAAATGACAACTGTACCACTCATAAGAAGGTGTGGTAAAATGGCAATGTTGAAAATCTGGGTGAAAATATTGAAAATTCCGAACTTACGAGGCCTGCGTGGGAACTGCGCAATGCTGCGGCTAAATAAAACAGTCATTTTGGAATTTTGGCATCAAATTTTCAACATGGGGTTTTAGGACCCCTTCTCATGAATGATGTCACTGTCATGTGGCATTATTCAGGCCCGAATAGTGATTCGGCGCGGTGACGAAATCTTATGGAGCCTGAATAGCATGAAGTGACATCAATCATGAAGGTCCCAAAACCCCATGTTGAAAATTTGGTGCAAAATTCCCAAAATGCCTGAGATATGCAACAAAGTTGGAACCCCTATCTAGCCCATTATACAGCATACTGGCATTTCCTCAGTTCGCGTCGGCTTTGAAGAGTGCAGATGTGTTCCCGGTCCACGAAGATCGTCGTGCGGAGTCGGAGGTAAGTATGGGGTAAGGGGTGTGTGTGTAGGAGCTGGGTGCGGATGGCGTGGGACATTTGCCACGCTGGGATGGGCTCCCAGCATAGCACAAGGACAGTTGAGGCTGTGTTCAGCCGGCGGGGATTAGGCACCCCGTCGGCCTAAGGATGAATTGCCCGCTGGGGTGGGCTCCACCGTGGCACTTACTACTCGGGGAGTACAGTGGAGCCGGCAGAGTTGGGCACCCGTCGGCTATGGTCAATGGTTGCCACGCTGGGGTGGGCACCCAGCGTGGCATTTTCAAGCCTTTAGGGGAGGCGGAGGCAGCACAGCCGGCCCGAGGGATTGGGCACCCGTCGGCTATACAGTGTCTTGAGAGGCGCTATGCTCTGGGCTTCTGTCTGGGAGCTGCGTGTGAGCAGCCTTATCTTATCGCTGCTCACTCAGCGTAGCTCCCCTTTCAACTGTATGCCACTGCATTTTGGAGCTTGTCATAGACAGCTCCAGAATGCATTGGCTTACAGGAGCCGCGCCTGCCAACACACTGACTGAATTGGAGGAGGGGGTGACACACCTCCGAAATCTCCGATGATGGCACTATGTTTCTTGCACATGTGTGCAGGCAAACATAAAAATGATTGCATTACAGGCGTGCGTTACGCAGTTTCTACGAACGCTTGTAACTTTGCCAATTTTTCATGTTTTCACTACAGATTTTCAACATTGCCATATTTTTACACCACCTCATGAACAGTACAGCTGTCATTTTTCACATCCTGCCCAAAATGTGTTTTCACACCTGTGACACCAAATGGCACAGTCACTGTGCAAAATCATCTTTCAGGTGATGAACTGATAGTGCCACTGTTCATGAGGTGGGGTCATAAAAAGCCCATGTTGAAAATTTGGAGTGAAAATACCAATAAATGCCTGGGGCATTAGGGTATCCAACCATAATGCCCCACCCTGTAGAGACTGACAGGCGTCGGAGGTGTGACTTGGGCTGTAATGCTCATGCCATTCCACCCCCCCCCAGCCTGCAGCCAGTGACAGGCATCAAGGTGTGCCTTGGAGTCTTCGGCCCCAAAATTCAACCCATTCTCCTATACTGCACCCACCTCAGCGTATTTCCTTATAGAATGGGGTGAGCGTAAGGCCCGAAGACCCCAAGGCACACTGTGACACCTGTTAGTGTCTGCAGGGTAGGGTGAGGTGAAATGGCATGAGCGTTATGGCCGATGACCCAAAGGCACACCCCCAATGCTTGTCAGTCTCTGCAGGGTGGGGGTGAGGTTGGCATCAGTTCAATACTTCACTGCCATTCCTATTATGCGTCTCTCTAACTCCTGCACTACCAATGCCAATGCCAGCAAGCCAACATTCGACATTGACAAATGCTTGTTTACAGTACCATACTTTACTTTTAGTTTGCAAAAGCGAGCTGCATTGCTGATTAAACACTACCCTTTAGCAGCAAACATGCAGACACAGTGCAGAACAGTTGCAGACTTAAAGGTTACTTTTCTGAACTCCAAAGTGGTGTGCACACACTTGAGGTTGGGAAACTACAACCTCAGCTCCCAGTTATGGGCCCAGCTCAAATCAGCATTCCAAACCTGTTATCACATTCAGCCTTATTCACCATGATTCCCATTTAGCACTAATCCCTGTTATCAATCGGAATAATCACATTTACTGTACACTGTCAAGCTTGCTAGTTGGCTACAGGTCCAAGGCTCATTTGTAGCTTAACTACAGTATTTTGAGCATCTTTACAGTTCAATCACTCTATTGCTAAACCGTTCACTTTACTGTACATTTCCTCATTTAAGGTGACTTCTCATGGACAGCATTTACACTGCAGTGCCCTACTCATAGCTATTGGTGGACCTCCCACCACAGTTACAGAAAGTCCCTATGGGATTACTAGGAATCTAACTCTGCCTATAACTGCACTTAATTTCTGGTATCCTCCCCTATGAGTAGTGTACTTTACTGCTTAGTCTGGCTCTATTTAAATCTATGCTTGTGTAAAATTGTAACTTATGTTTGTACTGTTTAAACCTGCTGTATTCCTTATCCATTGTTACCTTTTTACATTATGTTGCTGTCCCCTCACTGTTAAGATTTTTCACTGTTTGTATGTTCTTTGTAACCTCCCAGGTCGCATCTGAAAATAGGCATATATTTGTCTAATATGCTTATCTGGCCGGTAAAAGCTAAATAAATAAAAAATCTGGTGGTGAGTCTTGTGCTGTACAAACATGCACAGTTAAAATAAACACCCTAGCTAGCACCATTACAACGTAAAGTCGCACAGTGATCCTCCTTCTTTACCAGAAGAAGATTAAGGCACCTCAACATTGCTTAATCACAGATGTTTCCCCATGGTAGAACTTAGTCTTTTATATTTATTTATTTAGTTTTTGTTAACATGGCGGAGAAACACATGGAACGGAAATATGTTCTGAGCCATAAAATGTGATAATGTCGACTATGGCTGATATCATTCATGGGAGCAGTGGGCTGTTCTGCAAAAGCTCATCTCACTTTTGCGACCATATGAACAGGCAACCAATGATTTCAGTGAAGACAGCAACCCTTAGCATGGACCCTTCCATGGTAAATTTACTTGAAATGTACATTTGCCATTTGTGCAGAGCTACATCAGTATCAACCCATTGAAGCAATGCTGGTGGTGGTACCGGTGCCAGTGGTGACTGCAATGATGATGGTGGTGATGGAGGTGACACCAGGAGCCCGATTTTAAAAGCAACTATAGAGCAATGCAAGTTGCATTCCTCCAGGGGTATGGCAAACTCTGAGCATGTCAGGGACCCTGAGACCAATTTTATAAAAGAGGGGGTCCCTGCAAAAAAGACCCAGGATTGCCGCAGCCGCAAGCTTGCTCCAAACAGTTGGCGTACCTGTGGGGATTGCCACAGGGATCTGGCCACCCCAGCCCGGTGCAACACTTGAGGGACAGCGAAGGTGGGGGTGAATATGCCTGACAGGATGGGGCTGGGGCTGAAGGAGTGGGGGGTACCCTAGGGGGCATTGGGGATAAGGAGGCAATCACATGGAGGTGCTGTGGCACCCAGCAAGGATGCCAATTGGTAAGCCAGACAGGTGATAAGATCAGACTGCTTCATGGGGGGTTGGAAGGGCTGTACAGTGACCTGGCCTCAGGTGTGCACAGCTCTAGCACCTGCCCCATAGGTGCACAAATATCAACCCTGTAGGCAGGAGGCAGATTGCCACAATGTGGGGAGGCTGGGTACCAGGGAACAGTAGCAAGCCCAGAGAACATTCCCCACCACCACTGGCAGCCCTCAACCTGCAGCCAGTGCTTCCTGCCTACAGGGTTGGGATTTGTGCCCCTATGGGGCAGGTGCCAGAGCTGTGCACACATAAGCCAGGTCACTATCCAGCACTGCCAACCCCCCACAAAGTGGTCTGATCCAATCGCCTATCTGGCTTACCAACTAGCACCCCCACTAGGAGCCACAGCACCTCCTTGTGATTGCCGCAGTACCCCTACTGCCCCCTAGGGGATCCCCCTGCTCCTTTGCCCCTGGCCCCCTCTTGGCAGGTCCCCCCCCAATTGCCACAGTGTGTTGCAGTGGTGCATTGCTCTTAGACCACCTCCAAGCTGGTCTTACCTGAGCCCCCTGTTGTGTCCACAATGGGGTTCCAAAATTACAAAAGAGGGGATGGTGCTGCCCCGCCATAGTGCAAGCCCCCTTGTGACCTGGTGCAAGGGCACTTCTGCTGCAAGGGTGGCCCAGGATGGCTTGGGCACAAGGCATCCCAATTTCAATGCAGCCAGCATTCAAAAATCAGGATTTCTGCAACCTTTGACGCAAGGTGCCACTTGCGTCATACATATTTCCTTGTCCTGAATAGTTCCTCTCTTCCTCTATTAAAGTCCAATGTATATGCCTCCCTTGTTTCCCCTACCTCCTGCTCTTATTTCCGCTGATGCACCTTAACTTCTCCCATCCCTACCCACCTCTACCCCATCCCACCCCCTCACTTCTCTTCCCTTCCCTCTCTCTCTCTCTCTCTCTCTCTCCCCCTCACCTCCTAGTAAACCATAACTGTATTCCTCTTCTCTCTGCTCTTTACCCTAACTTTCTCCTTTTATACGTTTTTAGCACTATGTTCGCATCTACTTGTAATATCACACATTATACTGTATCTATGTAGCATTTATGCCTGTGCATAGCTCTATATGGCTATATATCTATTGTATGATGTTTGACGATTTTTACTGATATCCTGCATTATACCTCTCTGTACTTTGCACTGCTCTGTAATATTTTTGTACTGCTCTGTAATATTTGGGACCCCGGGTCGACCCTGAAAAAGGGACTGTAATTGTCTCAGTGATCTTACCCGGACAACAAAATTCAAATAAATAAATAAATAAATACATATTTGGCACAAGCACCTTGTGTCAAAGAATGCCTTTTTAAAATTGATCCTAGTAGTTCATCTGAATTTCAGCAGAAAGATGCTATAGTCGTGTAACAAGTGGCACACATCTTTTTTAGACAACTTGCGAAAAGGTTTGAAACCACTGCATCAAATACACTTTTTACCCTAGCAACACTACTGGATCCCAGCTGTAAATACTGTAAATATTCATCCTTCCTGGACATATAGAATATATGAAGCAGAAACTGTTGCATACACGTATGCAGGAGCAGCAAAGATAGCAAGATAGCAGCAAGAATGTGCATACATAGCTTTGTGCTCCTCCTCATCTGTCTTCTCATGCTGCCAGTGCCAGGCAGGGCACGGAGATAACAGAGTTGGATACTGATGACTCTGAGGATATTTGGGACTGTGTGTATGATGAATGCCAGTGCTGCTTGGACATTTCGAAGGGAAACCTCTGATGATGTGTCACCTGAGCTCATGATGCTGACATATCTATCTGATCCAGTGTCTACTAGAAATACTGCTCCATTTCACTTTTGTCAACAAAGGCAAGGCAGTTGGCCTACGATGGCCAGAATGGCTTTGTGTTTTTTTGTGATACCTTTGACATCTGTCTTGGGAAGTCATTGTCAGTACAAGTGGGGTTATTACCTCACAACAACAGTCTAGGCTAGAGCCAGAGAATATTGAATTCTTAGCATTTCTCAAACTCAACCTACCATGGATCAAGACTGAATATGGATTTGGTCATTTACAACAAACTCTATTTATTACGTTCTCTCCCATACCTCCTGCTCTAAATTCTCCTCTGGCTCCCACTGGCACCTGCACCACTGACTGTCCTCCCCAGAACTCCCAGTAGAAGTAGTAACTGCAGCAGCAGCATAACTCTTCTGATACACATCACCACAGGTCCTCAAGATACTATTTTATTTTATGAAATGGGCATCATAATTTAGGGATCCTGATTGGTCCATACCTGTGTGATATTCCTTTTTACGCACAGGAAATAGGACCAGCAGTGCCCTGCGGGCACAGATCCTAGTAAAGATGGCAGTTAGAATGTTGGCAAATTGAAAATCAGCCATCTTGTTTTCACCAACTGTGAGTGAAATACCAGGTTGTATTTTCAATCTGTCAACATATCTGTAAATGAAATTCAAGACCTGCATCATTTAAAAATAAAAGTGGCAGGATAACAATCACTGTACACCCTCACTGTAGGGCTCAATGGTTTTCTCGCAACTCCCCCACCTGTGCCCCCCCCCTTTCTCTCTCTCTTGCTCTCTCTGTCTGTAAGTAAACGAGCGAGTGGGCACTCTGTACTTCACTTCCTCAGTGCCACAGAAATGTAAACCAGAAAAAGAGAAAGAAAACCAACATAACCTGTATGTAAGATGACAGCTTAATGCATCAGTTACAGAACTCTTCCAGTTTCATACTTGGCTTCCGCATCTCGTAACGGCTTTCTCCTGTGTGCTCTAAACAAAAGCAGCTTGTTCTCCCTAGCGCCATCTGTTACAATAACATACAAAAATTATATATGTATAAAAAAAGAGACAACATAATTTCTTGTCCAAACTAAATTAATTATGACTACTGCTAATGGGGAGTGCCATGACAACTACAGAAATACAATTAAGGATGCCTTAACAACTCAAAAGTCCTCAAGTCAAAAAAAAAAAAAAAACTGGCGGAGGAACTATTTTATGAAAAATTAGGACAAATATGTCAATTTTTTCTATTAAATATTATGCATTTTAGTTATCACATACATCTGTATTTTAGATAACCATTTCATAAGTGCAATAAGACACTCCAGGATGTGTGTTAGACACCTTAACACACGGCTAGGAGGCTGGACACACTCAGCTGGTGGCCTCGTGCCTCACAATGCCTTCTGGCCATGTGTTAAAGTGTCTAACACACACCCTGTCATGTCTTATTGCTTACATAGTATATGGTAGAGTATAATATATGGGTGCCTTCTGTTGTGTATGGATTTCAGCAAGTGATGAAATCTTGTTGTAGGACAGTTCAAAGGTCAAAAAAGCTGTTGTACTATTGTTCTGACATCACATCGATAGTACAACAAATTTTTACCCTTGACTTGCCACCTGATTGGCTCAGAAGAGGCTCTCTGTAAAAAAATTAAAACAAACATGGCGACACGGTTTAGCTAGCGCCGGGCAGCGGAACCACCAACTTTGAAGTCGGGAGTCAGAACATGGAGAACCATACATGGCTCCTTTTCTAAAAATGTATTTTCTTTTTTTTTCCTGCTTTTAATGTTAATCGACCCAGAGAGGTGAAACTAAGAAGCCCGACTGAGCACAAGTGGCACCAGCATGATCGGGAGCGAGCAGGATCACCAACGGAAACGGGAGCAGCACGTACAACAAGTAAGGACAAAAAATAGCATAAAAAACACCATATACTATATAAAACAGTGGATGGACAAACATCCACAACTAAATCTGGGTTTCCATCTTGGGCAGTTGATGACATCAGCGAGACCGCTCGAGCTTTGCTCTTGAGGTCTCTATGATGTCATCAACTCCCTCGATGGAAACACAGCCTTGTTGTGGATGTTCACCCATCCACTATTCTATATGTTGTTCTGTATAGAATTCCATCCCTTTCAGAATGCTGTTCTACCACAGTTCCAAGGTCATGGAATGCTGTTCTACTTTACTGTGATAGAACAGCATTCTAGAACCTCTGGAGTCTGGATGAGTCAGTTTCATTTTGAAAGCAAAAGAACTCACGAAAGACATGTTTTCATAGAGTATTATACACTATAAAAAATACAGGATGAGCAACTCTATGCACAACCAGTGTGTTTTGCCACCTTGGGGTTCTGATTCCCGTGGACCTCTCGAGCCTCGTTCTCGAGGTCAGTTGCCCATCCAGTATTCTCTGTGTCACCAGCCAGCTTGTCATGCAGTCCTACAGAGTTATTCTTACCACTGCAGGGCCTGCCACCATTGTCATTGATCTTGTCACCATCTGCAGTACTGGCAGTGGTACATCATGGTCTTCCAAGACCATCACTGTCCACCTGCCATCAGATCTCACTGCATCATAGCTCCAAGTCATGAGTCTACTACTGACTGTACCTCCTTCTCCTTCTTCTCCTCTTCCACCACCACAACCTATTGTTTCTTGTTTTTCCCTACAGAACTTCTTCCCTTGCAGGCACAGATGGGCAGGCTCTCAGCCCTATCCTTACTCCACATGAATGGTGTCTGCCTCCCCAGATCCACCGGGGGCTACGTCCCTCATGGATTGTCCCCCTTGGTGTGGGCAGGAGAAGGAGGGTCATCCTCCACCTGTGCACACATTCAGATGCTGCCGGTGGTTGAAAGAGGGTGGGTAGGGCTTCATGAAGCCCACCTGTCCCAGTTTCCATTTTCTGGCCTCTGGTCCTCTCCCACAGTCACTCATCAGGACGTGTGTGTGGAGGCGTGCATGCACTTCAGAACTGCGACCCTTTCCTTCAAGCTGCTTGCTAACCTGCATTACCAGCGGGCTTCCACCTGGTGACATTCAGAGGCCGAGACGGCTACCCTCCCTTCCCAAGGAGAGGAGAGCAGTCCATCAGATGCTTGATCCTGTCCCACACTGACTGTCTCCCAGTGACCTGAACTCATTCCTGAACATAGGTCACAGCCCTCCATGCCACTGGGCTGGCCATATCATTGTCTACTGTTATCAATATAAAAAAAAAAAAAAAAAATGTTATTTATTGAAATGTTTCGCCAGGAAGGCACACTGAACAAGTTGCTCATCTCCTGGTACATCCTGGGGGAAGGGGTAGAGGTAGTAAACACACACACACACACACACACACATTATATATATATATATATCTATCTCACTGTCTACCTCTCATTTCATTGGTGAATTAAGTGACTTATGTAAGCGTGCTTAGATAACACAACAAAAATGATTGGTAGGATACTGGAATCATTTTCAGGTAGGATGTGAGGTCGCTTTAGACCAAAGATACCTTAGAGAAGAAACCCAAAGGAGCTGAGACAAAGGCATTAAATAAAACATTCAGAAACACTTAACTTTCCATAGGAGAGAGGGAATGAGGCCAAATGAGAAACAGTGTTCAAGAAGCAACTGACAAAGAATGAATGCCCACCATCCAAGCCTGACTCAATGTGGAATTATATTACACAAAACATTATGACCTTTGGCACAGAGGAGAGGAAGCCCCCCCACCATGTGGAGAAACCCTCTAGGGATCCAAGGCACTTAGGTCACCATCACTCCAGACATACAATTTTTTTAATTACTGTGTAACTAACCTTCTAAAAGTGCATGAAAAGCATTGACGGGTTAGGAAACCCCCAAGGCAAAATTAGAATGGTGAGAGACTGTGAAGCAACCACAAAGAATGGACAGGGAGCATCACCAAGGACCTTCAAAGGAGCATGGAACTTCTGAGGGTAGCTGGAGTGATGAAATGGAGGTAGGCAGACATGGTCGCAAGCATTGCAGCTGCCAATGGAAATGAGTATTCAAAGGATGGCTGAGGCATGCATGGTTTAAGTACTGCTGATGGCGTGTGGTGAGGCTTGCATTGCTCACTGCCCCACTGAACCACAGGCAAAACCCTGGTAAAACTCATTGGGTCCAGTAGACGTCATATGGCGTCGGAACCATCCATTACAGAACCTGACCCAAAATGGCCACCAGGACTCAATGAGTTAAGAAATAATAATAAAGAAATATGCACTGATGGATGCTACAGTCTTACTAAATAAATGGGCAGTAGTGCAGGATAGTATACATGTCCTAAATTTTAAATGTTTTAATTTGCTTTGTACGTTGATACATTCCTTGTTTGGTTTATTATATATGATTTGAAAATCAATAGAAACAGCAGGCAGTGGCCTTTTGTGGGTTGCAAACTCCACAAACTCAGCCATCACAAGCACCACCATAGCAATGCCACTTGCCACGTGGAAGCTTCAACAATAAATATCATTTGTTGACCTCAAGGCTTATTGTACACCTCCCCCTTCCATTGGTGGCAGTGTTACCTCCATGCCAATTACTATATTGTGAACTAACGTTTTGGACTGAGTTCCCAAAACTGACCCAAAGAAAAAGGTCCAGAAGCAAAACAGAACTGAATTTGCCACTGGCAACCTTCTCTCACCCCTACTCCAGGAAGTGCAATAAATCACCTCAGTTCCTGGGTGACAGAAGACCCTCTGAATCACAACCCACCTGGGTTGTGCAGTAATTCAGTATATTTACTAAAGGGAGCAGGGGCGCCAGAGAGCAGTGTTTGTGCCTAAAATGTGTTTTCAAGAGGCTCCTAATCTGTGAGATTAAAACTACTAAAATACTTCAAGTAATTTTTTTTTCGCGAACGTCCTGTATCCCTTGATATATTGTATTAAAGTTATTGCTAGTACCTGACTGGATTTGAACAT
This sequence comes from Neoceratodus forsteri, assembly GCA_016271365.2. Lineage (NCBI taxonomy): Eukaryota > Metazoa > Chordata > Ceratodontiformes > Ceratodontidae > Neoceratodus > Neoceratodus forsteri. The sequence goes on along the minus strand of CM057451.1, from coordinate 487,002,221 downwards.
AAAGGGTCACATGAAAAGTACCACACCAGCAAATCCTCAGAAGCAGTAACAAGCAGTAAGGTCACAGCAGTGGGCTCTAGCACTCACGTGATGAAGGGGATGAGCCAGCCTAGCAGGTATTCCTGACGAGGGTCCTGATCATTAACCAAAAAGTAAAAATCATACTTGCACAGCTGCAGACTTATTCAGCCAGAAATGATGCAGTACAGAATACAGTTACTTGAGCCGATGAAAGGGTGACTAAGAGTGCGACTGGCCAATGAGGAAGTGGTATTGCAGCAGAAATCTGATGCCTTCTCTCCCTGGAGGAAAGGTACATCTTCTGGGATGCTGAACTTTGCTCCCCAGCTGTCCCACCCCCCAGTTCATTTACCAACTGGGGCTGCAGGCATTGGAAGCTGTAGCATTACCACTAAATGAATGGGCCAGCTAAAAGCCCTTTTTAAATGAGGTACTGGGCTGGCCCGGTGGTGCTGAGGGCTGAGGCATCCGCCTTACCTCACGCCAAGCTGGCGGCACATTTTTGGGAGCAAACTCTGGGCACTGGGGGGCGGCTGGGGAGAAAAGTATTGAGTGTCCGGAGGACTGCTCTTCTCTCCTGGGGAGGGTGGGCTGTGGACTCTGCTACACTAGTGACTCCCGGTGGAGACCAGGAGCATCGCAATCAAGGAGAGGGAATGGAGGCAAAGGCGGACATCATGCAGGCGGGAGCATGCCCATCACACACTGGACATCATTGCACATCCACACCTCTGGGACCAGAACACAGGAAAAGCCCTGGCACCCAGGAAGACAATGACGTGTCTGGCACTCGGCACCCATGCTCATTGCAGGACCAGCCCAGTGAGCCTCTGAATTTCCTCCTGCTCGCTTTGCCTGCTGTCTGGATTATAGATAGAGCACCAGGTAGGAGTTGGTGGCTCCACCTTGGGGGGTGTTGAAGCTGGAGGATCGGCAGTGTGGGAGCGTAGGAGGAGGGCTCCAGAGCAGAGGTCTGATCTGGGGGGGGGGGGGGTCTCAGGCAGGGCAGGAGAAATGCCAGCTGTCCAAGACCACGTCAGAGGGAGTCCTATGGGGTCAGTGAAAGGAGGGAAAAAGAGTTAAAATAAATAAATAAATGAGGTACTGGGCTTACCTGTAACTAACAGTGGTCCTGAGATATCCCTAAATAAGTCTGCCCTATGTTAATCCTACATTGTCAACATTTTGAGAGTACTGTGATGTCATGCGGCCTGAAGCTGTGACTAACTTCAATCCACTAACAAGGTGGATAATACATACACATTCGATCTAGGAAATGTCCAAAATCCCGGAAAAGTCTTAAGAAACATTACCAAAGTGCCCCCCCAAGAACACAGGTTGCAATGTAGTTCAGTATGTACTGTATATAGATGTATTTAAAGCCAATGCCTGATTTAAAAGAACTTTTCATTTGGGTTGGGAGAACCAATTCAGATCTTTCAGAACCTATGCAGTTTTCTGTAAAGGAACCTTATCATACCCTCTTTCCAGGTCCTAATAAGGTCTGGATCATTTTTTAAACATTGACTGTGGAGCTTAGTATTTTCCCTGAACAGGTCTTTATCTAGAGAGAAGGCTGGCGAAGGCAGCGGAGGTGATAGTAGAAAGGACCGAAAGGAGGCTGGAGTAGTAGTAGTACCATTTCAAGTGGTTCTTAGATTTCTTTTTCTTGGCATACAATAGCTTAAGGGTGGGCAGTGATGGTTAAAACAGTTCTGTACTTTAAAAGGTTCTGAAAGTTCTGATGAGGCTTGGATAACTATCTGAACCTTCTATGGTGTATCAGAACCTTTCAGAACCTCAGAACCTTTTGTGGTTCTCCATCCCTACTTTTCATTGGCTTTCAAACTTTGAGGGCCACAGTCCATAAATGCTCCCTTTAAATGTATGGGATACGTACAATTAAAATGGATTCCTTCATATGCAGGAACATCAGAAGAGAGACTGGCAAACAGTACTGGAAAGCAGATTATGTACGACACAGGAACATTGCCTGTCGTGGTCTACTTTACTGAATTAAAATGTTTTCAGAAGAATATATATCTGTATTAAAAATATTATTTACCACACACCTCATTGTGTAGTATTGCTTGCAAAGACCATTGGCTTCGCATGGCAAGGACAGCGACGTAGGCTGCAGTTTGAAACAGTTAGTGCTTGGATCAGTGTCACAGTTTATCACCATGTGTCTTTCTTCCGGCCTGGGTTGACCATTGACTGTTCAGAAGAGATGCTCTTTCATTGCCTTCCCCAGGACATACCATGGGCTGCCAAGCCAAATTATCCTTAAGTAAGAGTGGCCATTTTCCCTTTTGAAATGATAGCCTTTTCCTGTACTTCCAGTTTAATAGCATGATAGGTCACTTTCTTGTGGCTGTTGCAAGCCATTTGCGGTCATCCATCTTGCAGAATTGGAATGGAGGACACAGGAGGTTTTTCTAGGGAAATCTTAATTACATATGCAGCGGCTGAAGTAAGCTGTTAGCTTCCCAGCTCTGCACAGTAGATTCTGAATTCATTGTGTCAGTCAATGGCTAATGCTAACATTCAGAGAGACTCAGAACATAGTACATAGCAACATAGTCATTTAAGGTCAGAAGGGATCCTAGGTTCATTATACCCCCATTCATAAGCAGGGATAAACACCTATGCTTTGCAAACATGTACTCATTTATAGGGATTTAGTTATTAACCAGGCAGAGTTATACAGATTCCATACCCATCCTACTACCCAGGGTACCCAGAGATTCCTTTGGTAAGAAAACATTTGTCCAGGTTTACCTTGAAAGCCATACTATCTTCATATCAACTGTCTCCACTGGTAAGCTGTTCCACAGATTAATCAACCTCTGGGAGAAGAAGCGCCTCCTAATGTTACCCCTTAACTAAACAACTATGAGCTTTAGAGCATGTCCATGTGTCTTGCTGGGGGACACCGAATCAAACGTCACTATCTGCTTGAAGCTGTCAATACCCTTGAGTACGCAGAAGACTGAGATCATGCAAACCTCTTAATCTTCCTTTCTCCAAAGTGACCATATCAAGGGCTACAACCCTATCTTCATAGCTTTTATCCCCCATAACTTGGATCATTTTGGTGGCCCTGCGTTGCACCGCCTCAACTGTCTCAATATTCATTTTATGCTGAGCACAGAACTGCACACAATACCCCAGGTGGGGCCTGAGCAGGGCCTTGTAAAGGGGTAGGATTACTTCCCCTGCCCTACCAGTTAGCCCTTCTGATGCACCACAGCATTTCTTTTGACAGCAGTGGTGCACTGCTTGTCATGCTTTATTCCTTGTCTGTCATGATACTCAGGCCCTTTTCCTCTTCCACTGTATCAAGTCGAGCCCCACACTGTGTACATGTCCTACAGTATCTCTGTTTGTCCTCCCTGTGTATCACTTTCATTTGGTTACATTGAACCTGAGACTCTGGGAGTCAGACCAATTCCTCAGCTTGTTCAGGTCCTCCTGAATTTTGTCCTTATCCCGAAGGAAGTCGACCATCCTAGCCAGTTTAGTGTCCTCAGCAAACTTATTTTTATTTTTGTCGACTCTATTTATTCGCCTACCTTACTGGACTCTCTCTGGTGTGGACACTCAGTACAGCTCTCCTGCCCACCTGAAGCCTCCAGCTCCCCATCTCTCTGGCTGGGCCCTTCTTCTCTCCATCTCTCCTGGCCGCATGACCCCCTGGCTCTGAGTCTCCTGGGGCAGGACTGCCGAATTCCTCCTGGTGTCCTGTCTACAATCTAGTAGAGTGACCAGGGACTTGGAGAGAGACCAGAAGCAGGGTCTGGGAAGCTTAGCATTGGACATGGGGCAGACCACTGGTCCTGCCTTAACCTACCGGCAGGCAGGGTATTTTTAATTAGTTTGCTCCCCTATGGCATGGTCGTGCAATGGCGACAGCACATGGAGGATGCACTTCTGCCCCCTCCTGCATTGCCTGCTGCCACCATCCCCATTGGCTGCCCCAGTAATGTGTGAGGTGCCCCCAGTTACCACTAGGAGCCTCCACCATACGGTGAATCCCCAGAACCCAACCCAGGAGAGGAGAGCAGTCCTCTGGATACTCAGTCCTCTACTCCCTCTGCCAACCACTGGCGACCCGAGTCTGCTTCCGAACCTGGGTCGCCGGCATCCAGCGTCTCAACCCTCAGTGCCAGCGGGCCGTCCTCAGCAAACTTGAGCATCCTGCTGGAGACTCCAGCTTCCAGACTGTTTATGAAAATATTGAACAGCAATGGCCCAAATACTGATCCCTGAGGGGTGCCACTGAGTATCTCCTCCATCGGGGTAGTCCCTGTGCACCACAAGCCTTAGCTTTGTACCCTCAGGCCAGTAAAATTCACCTTGTGTATGCCTCATGTATACTGCACTGCTATACTTTGCCAGAAACTTGTCCTGTGCCATAGAGACAAACGTTTTATAGAAATCCTCAGATAGAATACATCTACTGCTTTCTGGTCATCCCCTTGAAGAAGGTGATCAGGTTGGTTTAGAACAGGGGTTCTCAAATGGTGAGGCCAGCCTCCCTTGGGAGGCCTCAACCTATTCCAAGGGAGGCTCAAGCAAGTCTGAAAAAGTACTGTATTTAAATTTTGAGTTTTATATATTTTGTGTGAAGAGATGGAGCAAACTGAAAGAGGATAACAGTAGGTGAATTTTATGTATTTATCTACTAATAGGTGACAAGGGAAGGTGAATGAGCCAAGACTCATTTCAGGTGTACCCGGGGAAGCATAGGGAGGGAATACATTTCAAAAGGTAACTGCAAAACAATCAAGAAATACACAATAAACAATAGTGCAAACAAATATGAACAATAAACTAATAATGAGTGGAGGTAATTGATCAATTTGTAGACTGATGGCAGAACAGCCCAAATACAAGGGTTGAATATAGAAGTGCTCAGAGCAATAGCAGGAAGGAGCAAAGTAATCCCAGAGCAGTTGCTTAGGAGCAGGGAAGGCGGGGGAGAGGCAAAGTATGTAGGAAGGTTATTTCATATAGAGAGGAACTAGAGAAAGTAGTCTGACCCATGAAGGGACTGCAACAAGGGGTAACAATGGTTCAAAAATAAAAATAGTGGAGCAAGTAGGCTGACCTGTGGATGGGGGGTTACAATAAGCTTAATAATAATAATTGTTTATTTTATTTATTTGTTATTCAGATAACACCTTTTAGCACAGTAGCTCTTTTTCAAAGGTTCCATGTTAGTATAAGACAAATAACTGAATGTGAGCCAAGTACTCAAAGGGGTTTCAATTTATTCATGGTGTACTGCGCAAAGTACAGTATGTTATTTTTCTTTGGGGAGGCCCAAGATTATTTCAGTTTTTGGGGAGGCTCAAAATCTTTTCCGTGAATTTGGGGAGACTCTCTGTGACAAAGTCTAACAACTATTGGTTTAGAACAATCTTCTCCTTGTAAAGGAGCAAGTTAGTATTTTTAAAGCACGCTGTCCTTATCCCAAGGGCTCAGGGCACTGTACATAAAAATATAACAGTGCAACAAAAATCATGACAATATAAATGCAATATGCAATGCAATATTCAGTAAAACCAACAAAACCATGCTCTTAGCCATAATTGATTAAAGGATACTGTTAATCCCTTTAGCCCTCAAAGTGTCTCTGATTTTAAAAGCACATGTTATGGCTGGTTACATTGTGTAGAGGTTGGTGCTTTAGCTGGTAGTTTGATTCTGATTCCATTTTTCTTTCTTTTTTTTTTTATATTTAACCCACTTTTTGTCCTCCTGCTGTCCGTCAGAGCTCCGCCCTGGTCACCTTGCCCCCGAGGCTTCCACCGCCTGATAAGCCCCTTGCTCCCCCGGTCACTCCTGGCTTGCACCCCAGGAGGTGGAGCACGGCACCGTGGCAGGTATTGGTGCCATGTGACTGTAACTGGTTGGGAGAGCCCACAGCCAGGTGACTACTTGAAGTCTGGGGCAGGGCATCATAGAGACGTCCACGAGGAGGGATTTTGTCCCAATAGGCTGGGGTTGAGACGTGCAATGACGCCTGCATCTGTCCCACCCCAGTGCCCCTTGACCATGCGTTGGTGCTCAGGGTGATGTGTCCAGCTTCCGCTAGGTGTCACTCCTGCACCAAACGCAGAGAACCCCCACCCCCCCAGAGAAGAAGAGCAATCCTAGGGATGCTCGATCCTTCTCCCCCAGGCCGGCTCTCTGATGACCTGGGCTTGAACCCCGAACCTGGTTCGCCCGGTGTCATGAAGTGGAAATCAAACGCTTCTGCGCTGGCGGGCGGCCCTTTTCTTTTCAAAAGTAAAAAACAGACTGCCCACCATACTGGTGTTACCAACCAAAATGTATTTGTTTACATTACTTGATCAACTCCCACTGCCTCTTTCCTGGACCTGTGAACACCTCCGACACTGTCTGGCAACTCATGATGCAGTGGGAGGAGAGGCGACTATTATATTATGAGTGGCTGCACTGTTTAGGGGCATTTCTAATGTTTAGGAAGTATGCAGCAAGAGTAGATCAAGCATTTGAAAACAAAATATAGAAACATAAAGGTTTCTATCATACCCCCCCGCTCCCTCCTGTCTTCCAGTTTATACATATTGAGGTCCTTTAATCTCGCCTCATATAACTTCTGGTTTAAGCCCTACACCATCTTTGTCACCCTGCTCTGAACTGCCTCCACCCTGTTTAGGTCCTTATAAAGTTACAGCCTCCAGAACTGTATGTAGTATTCCAGATGCAGCCTCACCAGTGTTTGTTTTGCATAGTGGTATTACCACCTCCCTTCTTCGGCTAGTGATACCCCTTCCTATGCACCCCAACATGCCACTGGCTTTCTCTATAGCCTTTGTACTCTGCCTGGCCACCTTTAGGTCATCTGAGGTAATAATCCCCAAATCCCTTTCTTCCCTGGTGACCATCAACAACTCCCCCCCATCCTGCAGCTCTCCCCAGGGTTTCTGCGCCCTAGGTGCATGATCTTGTACTTCTTTGCATTGCCACACTTCAGACCCTTTTAGCAGCTTCCCTAGGTCCCTCCTCATCCTCTCCACTCCATCTGGAGTGTCTACCCTGTTGCAGGTCTTGGTGTCATCTGCAAACAGGCAAACCTTCCCATTCAGCCCTTCCGCAATGTCTGTAATGAAGACATTAAAAAGCACTGGCCCCAGGACTGATCCTTGAGGTACCCCACTGGTCACCCCCCTTTTCTCAAATTGGATCCCATTTACCTCAACCCTCTGCTTCCTGTCCCCTAACCAATTTCTAACCGAGTTCACTACCTTGTGGCCCACGCCCAGGCTACCCAACTTGTTTACCAATCTTCTGTGTGGAACAGTGTTGAAGGCCTTGCTGAAATCACACCAAACACCTGCTTCAACTTGTTATTGCACCTCCAGCCCCAACTGCCACTCCCCAACAGTCTTACCAGTTGGGATCCACATGGGGAGGGACCTGAGGACACCAGCACAAACACTGATGGTCACCAGTGCACATGGATTTTTCTGTTTATTTCTCCCTGGTCTTCCTCCTCCCTGGTGCCCTGGTGAAGGATGTGTGTCCTCACACAGCACCTAGTGATGTACTGTGGGGGAGAAATGGCTTCCTTGGCCCACCACAGGGGTTGCTACAGTGCTGGAACCAGGGCACCTTCCTCCCCTGGTTGGCAGGCAGTGCTGTGCAGCAGCAGTTCCCCAGCTCTCCGGCCTCCCGATCGACTTTCCAGGTCTGCTGCTAAACCCCAGTCATCAGCACAGTAGTGCATGGCACTTCCGCTGGGTTATCGGGCAGCAGGTTCTATGTCTGAAATAAAAAATCTACTAGCAAAAGTGAAATCTCATGTAGTCAAAATATTGGGGCCTGTCTGGTGCAGTAGCTAAAGTCTAGAAACTGAGGGAAAGTTTTCCCACAATTTGAGGGAGTAGAATCTGTTCTCAAATTACGGGAACATTTTTACATAATTGAGTCTGTCCCAAAACTGTGGAAAACATCCACAAATGAGTCAAAATAGAAATTAAAAAAAAAAAATCTGCTATTTGGGGACTTAGGAAAACAAGCATTTGTCAATACCGAATGTTGCCTTGCTGGCATTGGCATTGGTAGTGCAGGAGTTAGAGAGATGCATAATAGGAATGGCAGTAAGTACTGAACTAACGCCAACCCCCCCTGCAAAGAATGAAAGGTGTTGGGGGTGTGTCTTTGGGTCATCGGCCATAATGCTTAAGCCATTTCACCTCACCCCACCTTGCAGACAGCAACAGGTGTCGCGTGCGCCTTGGGATCTTCGGCCCTTTACGCTCACCCCATTCTATAAGGAAATAAGCTGAGATGGGTGCAGTATAGGAGCATGGCATGAACGTTAGGGCTGAAGACCCCAAGGCACACCTTGATGCCTGTCAATGGCTGTAGGGTGGGGGTAGAATGCCGTGAACATTATGACTAACGAACCAAAGTCACACCCCCTGACGCCTGTCAGTCTCTACAGGGTGGGTGTTACGGTTGGAAACCTTAACGCCTTGGGTGTTTATTGATATTTTCACTCCAAATTTTCAAAATGGGCTTTTTGGGACCCCACCTCATGAATGGTGGCACTATCATTTCATTACTCAATTCTGAAAGGTGATTTCGCACAGGAACTACAACATTCGGTGCCACAGGTGCGGAAACACATTTTGGGCAGGATGTGAAAAATGACAGCTGTACTGTTCAAGAGGAGGTGTGAAAAAATGGCAATGTTGAAAATCTGGAGTGAAAATATGAAAGATTTGTGAAGTTACGAGCGTGCGTAGAAACTGAGCAATGCACGCCCGTAACGTGGTTATTTTTTGGAATTTTTTCACCAAATTTTTAACATGGGCTTTCTGGGACCTCCCATCATGAAGAGTGGCACTGTGATTTTGTTAATCCATCCTAAAAGTTGATTTTGCACAGCAACCGCACCATTCTGCACCACAGGTGCGAAAACACATTTCGGGCAGGATGTGAAAAATGACAGCTATACTGTTCATAAGGAGGTGTTAAAAAATGGCAATATTGAAAATGTTGAGAGAAAATATTAAAAATTAGTGAAGTTATGAGCATGCGTAGGAAATGCACAATGTACGCCTGTAAAGCAGTCATTTTTTGGAATTTTTTCACCAAGTTTTCAACATGGGCTTTTTGGGACCCCACCTCACGAACAGTGGTACTGTCATTTTGTTAATTAGTCCCAAAAGGTCATTTTATTTATTTATGTATTTGATAACTGAGTGAGCAAACTGATCCAGAGGACCGTTTTCAGTTGCAACCCAGGCCACCTGGGAGGCAAACACAACAAACATCAATACAATACAGAGATACAATTAGAACAAAACAGGACTGCCAAAAACATTTGGTATGAGGTCACATTACGTAGTACAAATATTTCAGAGAAATCAGTACATACTGGTGTAGTGACATACATTATGTGGCTATGCAATATAAAAGGCTTAACATGGGGATTATGGTAAAGTATTACATGCAATGTACAGTCCACGCAGTGACCACGAAATCACCTTTCAGGACGGAGAAACAAAATGACAGTGACATGTTCACGAGATGGGGTCCCAAGAAACCAATGTTGAAAATTTTGGGCAAAAATTCCTAAAAAAAGGCTGAGATATCAACTTAAATTGAACCCCCCCATTGACTCCCATTATACAGCACTTACTCGATTCCTAAGTTTGTAGTTTGGCTTTGAAGAGTGCAGATGCATCCCAGTCCAGAGAAGATCACTACTCCCAACCTCCGGAGGGTAAGTATGGGTGGGTAGGGGGTTGCAGAGAGGTGGGTGAGCAGAGGGAGGGTTGGGGTTGGGAAGGTGGAACTGGGGAGACAACGCTGGATGGTTTCCTTTTTTACAGTGTAAGAATCAAAAAAAAAAAAAGACTCCGGGGGACTGTTTTCATTATTTATAGGTTAAAAAAATATACAAAAAACTTTTGGGCACACTGGGGTGGGCTCCAAGAGTGCCACATGAGTTTGGGGGGGGCATGATGCCAGCGGGGATTGGGCACTCCATCGGCAAGCTTGGGGGGGAGGGGAAACATGATGCCGAGGGGAATTCAGCACCCCTGTCGGCAAAGAAATTGAGCTTAGGGGCTGGGGGCATCTGACACCAGGAGTGGGCATCCCAGTGTCGGGGAAAATAAAGAAAATGTTTGGGCACACTGGGATGGGCTCCCAGTATGCCACAATGTGGCTGGGGGGGAATACATGCTGACACATGGATTGGGCATCCCCTATGTCGGCTTTGAGGGAATGTGTGGCCAGCCACAGGAGCCACCATTATGGAAAGCTGCACCGGCGGCTGTTTTATTTATTGAAATGTTTCTCCAGGAACAGCACACCAAGCAACTGCTCATAACTCTGGCCATGTGCGTCACTGTGCCCTGTAATGTGCATGGCAGGACTTGTATCATTTGCAGCTGCAGTGACGAAACTGCACCTGATTGCAGAGGCAGATTTCTTTAAACTGTTTGGCTCTCTTTGAAGTTTGCTGTCATCGCCAGCATGCTCACTGATTGACGGCTGAGGGACGCACCCACTAAAGTGTCCCCTGCATTGGCCACAACACTGACACACCTCTGAAATGTGCTACTACCTCAAGATGTTGCTTGCACGTGTGCGCAAGCCAACATAAAAATGGGAGCTGCTGCTATGGAGACCTGGCAATATTTCCACTTAATGTAAAGTTTCAGTTAAAATGGCAACAAAATGGTCACCATGTAGAGCACTGTGGAAATGCTTTGTCCTGTTGATGAAGTTTGATACGTGTCAACATAAATCAATACACTTCTAACCATGACATTTTCTTTACAAGTATGTAACCCCCAGAGGGCGCCACCCTTAAGGCTACTACCCCTGCCTGCCTCCACAAAGACAGGGTAAGGGGCCCAGATCCGTTGACGGGTGCCTCCACCCAGAGGTCAGGGTCAATATTGTCTACAGTGCCTCGGTCACAGCCCTCTGGGTTACTGCAACCCCCCGTTTGTCCCACTAGTGGCTCACACGGGGCGCAAATACTACTTTCCGCCCAAACACTCACCCCCTGGCTACTATCTCTCCTTTCCCTCCGGAGACCCCCTGTAAAATAAGGCACAGCTATATCACAGTCACCAGACAGCAGTTCACCAGTAATATACACAATAGCCAGGGTGTAGTTGCTCAGAGAACAATCTGATTTATTCAAGGGAAAATTAACAAGGAAAGGGGGAATCAAGTTGATTTGCTTATCACTACACTTATCTACCTAGGGCTCTGTGCACAGGCCTGATTCTAGTCTTTAATGTCTCTGGGTACCCAAGCCCTAACGGCTAGTCCAACGTGGCAGCTGGTTGGGGCCCTTGACACAGATAACCAGTGAGATCCTGAGAAATCAGAATAGGCAGGGGGTTTAATTTTGCAGTCAGAGATGGGTTCATACAATTGAACAACACTGTTGCACACTTGACAGGGAGCTACCCTGACTCAGTACTCACTACTCCAGCAAATAACGATTTCTTCATGCCGACAGAGCTGAGCCTGCATTTCACCAGCCTCCTTACACATTTATATGGCAAACAACAGAGGGGTACCATACCAGGCAGCTGCTTTCAGACTTCTATTAACTTGCAGAAAACTCAGGCAGCAAACTGCAGCTTCAACATCACGGATGGACCGAGCGCACTTCAGCAATCCTCTCCAGTCCTCTCAGGTCGAGCCTGGTAGGTAGCTGGGCTGGCACCAGCCTCCTCCGACCGCACGCCGGCAGATTTAGTCCGAATTTCCACAAGGCAGAGAAAACAGCCGCCGCAGGCCTTCACACGCTTCCCGCGCGAACACTACTCCAGCGCAGAAGCACAGAGCTCCTCTCCTCTCCCAAGCCACAACGCATCTGCCCCCAACAGCCAGGGGCTCTTCTGTCAGTCCAGGTGCTACCTGCTTCCATTGGCTGGCTGAACATGCCAGTCACTTCCTCCGGCTCTCAGTGGTGTGAAAAAGCGCCATAGTCCATAATGCCTTTCCCCAAATTACAAGCAGTTTCCCCATTGGTCAGTCGACTCTGTAGGGTCCCAAGGTACTGATTGGTCCTATTCAGTAGTTCTGGACAAAAATGGAGGAGACAACCGAAACAGTCCCCACTGCAAAAGGAAGGCAGGTTAGAATAACCACATTATCGTTATTATTTTACGTTATACTCAACAAACAATCGCATTCTCCAACGGAATTCCCTCTGCACCACTAGCAATGGCAGAAGGAGTTATTTTTCAGCGTCCCAGGGGACTCAGGCATACACATAGCCCTCCTATTTCAATTAATTGCGACTGCAACAGGCAGTCCTTAAAGAGACAGACACGGAGGCTTTGAAAACACTCACCAGCTGCCCATTTAAACGGTTTATGCCGCCACCAACCAGGCATGGAGCATAGAACCTAGCTCGGAAGCTATGAGGAACCTCCATTTGCAAGGAGGTTACACCCTCCCTGGCCTGGAAAAACTTGGCGTCCGCGCCAAGTAATTACCCTTAAGTTACTTGAAGGCACACAGCCTAACGGACACTACATCACACTTTGCATTACATATCTGAATATTACATTCACATTGCATTATGATTTGTACAACATTATACACATAGCTCTCGTTCCCCTTTTACTGAGGTTGCTAGTCCCTATTTACAGCACCGGGATGGGGGAAACCCCTCCCTTTTAGTTACTAGCGGGTCACCTGACGCGGGGGCACCACACTCAAAGGGTAACACTAACAGTCTGGAGTTATCCCCCAAGGCTAGCTTAGGCAAGGAACTCGGGGACACATATTCCCCTTTGTGGACCACATTTAAGGGCAAGTCCACTGGCTGACCCAGAGACTCATAACTCAGCTTTATTACCGGCCGTATTTCTCTGCCGGATCGTCTAGGGGTCTCGGGGGACCTTGGAATAGGCTCTGATTCCACTTTAGTCTCCTTGACATTAACAACGGGAATTTCCATGGGGGACACAGGCTCAGCACTCATAGAACTACTGGGGGCCTGACCTTCTAACCCTGGACCCACCCCACTGGGCCCAGCTGGGGGCTGTCTAGGTACAGGTGAGGAACCATCAGGGCATTCAAAATATTCTTCCGGTTCTGGCATATCACTTGCTGGTTCCCCCACCTTACTCTCTTCTTCTGAAAAATCAGATAATTCAGCCAGGCCAGACAGTTCAGCCATGCTCAAGGATCCCACCCCTCTGCTAGCCAATTCAAGTCCTGGAAACATGGGTTCAAGGCCAAGCTGGGGCTCAGACAGTCCAGAAGGCCCAACCTCATCTCCAGAGTTAACAAGGGGATTGCCCCGAAACAACTGACTCAGTTCATAAGAGGGATAGTATTCAATATCATCTTCGTCGTCTTCTGACCCCAATGGTTGATCATTTCCTTCCACAGACGTTGGGCAAGGCCCTCTGGGTTGGTCTGTTGAAGAATCAATGGGTTTGGTGTTCTTCCTGACAGCAGATCTAGTCATAGGCCTGGAGGGGGGATTTGGAGATTCGGCTTCAATCAGGATTTGCCCGATCGGCAGTAGATGGTTTCTGTGTATAGTTTTTACATCTTTGGAATTATTCTCAGGCCGCACTTTATATACAGGCAAGTCTGTCAATTTTCCTACAACAATGTGGGGGAGGTGATGCCATCTATCAGCAATTTTATGTTTCCCATGCAGTCCCAGATTCCTCAGTAGCACTCTATCACCTTCTTTTAGCTCCATTGTTTTCACTTTCTTATCATACCTTTCTTTGTTGGCCAGGTTTCGTTTAGCAGCCATGGTCTGTGCCAGTTGATAGGCATGATTTAACTGCGCCTTTAATTTCTGCACATACTGTAAATGGTTCTCGGCTTGCACCCCATCAGGGGAAACCCCAAAACACACATCCACTGGCAGTCTGGCCTCTCTCCTGAACATTAGTCTGTATGGGGAAAATCCTGTGGCGTCAGTTTTCGTACAGTTGTAAGCATGAACTAGGGTGCTAATCTGCTGGCTCCATCTCGGTTTGTCTTTTGGTTGCAATGTGCCCAGCATGTCAAGCAATGTACGGTTGAACCTTTCAGGCTGAGGATCTCCCTGAGGATGGTAGGGGGTGGTTCTTGACTTTTGTACCCCCCACAAAGACAACATCTCTTTAATCAAACAACTCTCAAAGCCCCTTCCATGGTCGGAATGGATCCGCTGAGGGGCCCCATAATGGACGAAAAAGTTCTCAACAAGTATCTTAGCCACCGTGGTCGCTTTTTGATCCTTAGTAGGGAAAGCCTGGGCATACCGGGTAAAATGATCAGTGACCACCAGTATGTTACTGACACTTTTTAGATCTGGTTCTAGACTCAAGAAATCAATACAGACCAATTCCATAGGGGCACTAGTAGTAATGTTAACCAGGGGGGCAGCCCTTTGGGGTAGAGCTTTCCTTTGCAGACAATGGCTACAGGTCTTGACATACTGTTCTACATCCGTACTCATTTTCGGCCAGTAGAATCGAGCCTGTACTAGATCAAGTGTTCGGTCTATGCCGAGATGCCCCATTTGATTATGCAAGGACCTCAATACCAGTTCTTTAAGAGCTGAAGTCAGCACCAGTTGTTGTTTGTGTATCCGACCCTCCTTATTTACAGTTTCTCTATATAGTAGTCGGTTAACCAGTTTCAATTTGGGCCCTTCTTTATACAACAGGGCAGTCCTTAGGTCAGTGGAACATAACCTGGACACATCCCTCCCAGCCTGCAAAGCCTCCACTGCGAGTTTTATCATAGGATCACAGGATTGAGCCTGTTGGAGACTATCATTGTTGAATTGCGGCAGGGAGCTAGTGTCTAGTGCAGCGAAATGGCAGTAGGCAGCAGGTATGCAGTGTTCAGATGGCCCCAAACAATCCACCACACAATCCACCGTGTCAGGAGACACCTGTTCCTCTTTGTCAAATTTCTGGCAGAGAGCTCTTATGTCAGGTTCAGACAACCTGACCCAATCAGTCTGTGGCACAGGCCTCCGAGAGAGAGCAATCGCATCTATATGGTTCAGGCCCGCCCGGTACTCTACAGCATAGTCATAGGTGGCCAAGACAGAAAGCCACCTATGGCCAGTGGCATCTAACTTGGCAGAGGTCTGTACATAAGTCAGAGAGTTGTTATCAGTCTTTACCAATATTTTGGCACCATACAAATAATCATGAAACTGATCAACAATGGCCCACTTCAGAGCTAGGAACTCTAGTTTGTGCACGGGATAATTTTTTTCTGAAGGCGTCAGACTTATGCTGGCAAACGCTACAGGCCTCAACCCATTTGAGTGCTCCTGGTATAACACAGCCCCCAATCCTTGTAGGCTGGCATTGGTATGAAGAATGTATGGCTTGGCCGGGTCAGCATAAGCCAGCACTGGGGCATGGGTGAGTTGATATATAATGTCGTAGAAAGCTTCCTCACACTCAGCAGTCCAACGATCCCCAAACATATCGTTCAGCCAGAAATACTTCTTTTCTGTTTCAGAGCGCACCCCCTTCTTATACCTTTTGTGCGTAGGCGGATACCCCTGAGTGAGGTTGAGGAGGGGGCGAATCACCCGAGAATAGTCCTTAACAAACCGCCTATAGTATCCACAAAACCCCAAAAATCGTTGCAACTCTTTCAAATTCCTGGGTTGAGGCCAAGTGGTCAACACCTCCACTTTGCTAGGGTCAGTCTCTATGCCCTCAGTGGACACTATGTGGTCCACGTATTTCACAGAAGTCTGGAAGAATTGACACTTGTCGATAGACAACTTGAGGCCGAACTCCTCCAACCGATCCAAGACCTTGAATAACCATTGCTCGTGTTCTTCCAACTATCGGCCAAACACTATAACGTCATCTAAATAGACCAGACACTTGAGTAGATTCATGTCCCCCACAGCCCACTCCATCAAACGCTGAAAAGTGGCTGGGGCACCCGAAATCCCTTGAGGCATCCAAACAAACTCATAGAAGCCTAGGGGGCAAATGAAGGCAGTCTTCTCCCAGTTGTCTGGGGCCATCGGCATCTGGTAGTATCCACTGCGAAGATCCAACAAAGAGAACCACTTGCTGCCATTTAGACAATCCAATGCATCCTGTATGCGTGGCATGGTATACTGGTCTGGAATGGTCCACCGATTCAAAGTGCGATAGTCTACACACATCTGAACTGCCCCATTCTTCTTCCTTACTACTACTATGGGGGAGGCATAAGGGCTCCTGGACTCTTGTAGTACACCAGCAGCCAACATCTTTTGCAGATGCCGCCTTACCTCATCTATATCAGCGGGGGCCAGGCACCGGGATCTCTCTCTTGGAAAGGCCTTTCGTCATGCAGCCGAATGTGATGCTCAGCCCCTTGTACACATCCCACATCCCACTCTTTCAGGGAGAAAACCTGGTCTTTCTTGGCAAGCCTCTCACTGACCCTTTGTTTCCATTCAGCTGGCAGCGGGGAGTCACCAAAGTCAAACAAATCAGGAGTAACTCTGTCATCTGTCCTAGAACCCTTTCTGTTTGGTAGTACTGCAGTATCTGCCCAATGTACGCTTGCCAAGGTGCATCCCCTTCTTATTCGAATCTCCCTGTCGGACACATTATGCACTTGAACCATCGCCCTCTTAACAGAAGCATGAGCTCTAGCCAGCAAGATGCTGGGTTTGACCAACAGTCCCTCGGGTAGTCTTCCCTCCACAGGCGCATCCAACATCAACAACTTATTCTTAACATCTGTTTTTAGTCATACTTCTCCATGCAGGACACATTGGGCATTCGGGGCAAGTATCACCGGGGCTGGATCCTTTTTCCACACCACCCCCACCAGGCCTTTAGGTTCCTCCGGACCGCCCTTTTCCTGAGTGGCCCTGGCCTTTTGAATCACAGCAGGTATACTCAACGCTCGCCCGGTCTGGAATGCTCGTTTCTCTGAGCACAATTGGGCCAATCGTCCGAACATATGCGCATTCGTCCCAATCAACAAAGGCACCCCATCATACAGTCCAGTGGGTGGGCAAACTAAAACTAGGGTTTCTACCTGCTCATCCATTCCAGTCATAGTTGCACAGAAAGATAACCAGACTCGGATGTATCCCAAATACGGATAGGTCTTGTCACTCAACCCCCACACATGTAGACCAGTCAAAGGTTGCAGGGGCACCTCAGGTAAGTGTGCCTGGTACCAGTCCTGAAACATGATGGTTACCTGAGAGCCACTGTCTAATACAGCTCGAGTGGGAATTCCATTCACCCGCACCGGGGCCTCCATTGAAGGCCCGACCACATCAGACCAGTTGGGGGCAGCAGCATTGATAGCTGGCTGAGCATGGGCTTGAGTCACAAAACTTTTCTTGGGGGCCCGAGACTGGGCCTGGCAGTGTAGGGCAATCAGTCTGTTGTTGACTTTCCTTAAATTCTCCGGCCTCTGGCACTGGGGTTGGAAATGTCCATCTTCCTGTAATGATAACAGAACTTGAGGTCCCGGGGGTCACTATTTTGCGGGGGTTGCCTTATCTGTGGGGGGCCCTGAGGGGGGTGAGAGGGCTCTCTTTGGCTGGGGTTCGGGGTTCTGCATAACTCAGGGGCCCCGGGCCTGACAGGGTACATAGTAGATTGCTTCAGGTCCCTCACCAGTTCCTGCAAATTCCTGACCTCGGCCCTTAACTCACTCTCTACATGGGGGTCAGAGGAAACAACTCACATTCCCACAGTACCTGGGAACTCCGGGGATACCTCAGACCCTCCTGACAGGCCAGTCTCCTCAGGGGGTTAGGCTCAGGGGTTCCACTAGGGTTCACCGCCCCCACACAGGGTTCCCACCCCTCTTCATCAGTCTCGACCTCCCTAATTTCCCTCATTATCTGACAATATTCTGGCGGAGTGGCCCGCCGATCATGTAACTTAAATTTCAACAGTATTACACTAGAAAATCTGGCAGATTTTAAAACATGTTCTAACCGAACCTGATTCAAGGCTGCAGCAGTGATTCCCCCCTTTCTATAAGCCTTCTGCAAGGCCCGCTCCACTCTAGTAACAAAAGCGGACAGTTTCTCATTTCTCCACTGCTTGGCAGACTTAAATTTCCATAATAAGTCTTCACCAGTCTCTGTGCTTCTGAAAACCCCTTCTAAAGCAGAGAGATACTCTGCAGCGGTGGCCTCCGGACTGGTAGCCCGGAAGAATCTAATGGCTTCTAGAGCAGGACCCCACAAGCTCTCCATTAGCCTCTTCCTTTTCTCCCCCTCAGAGCATTGCCATTTCTGAACTAAAGGGGTGGCATAGTCCATCCAAGCCTCCAGGTCATCCCCCCCTGAAGGCACTGGCACCATACCAGAGAAGAGTTTAAACTTGCGGTAAGAATCGAGCTGTATGGGTGGGACCAATAGGGGCAGGGAAGCCAGCACAGAGCTCTTGGGCGGGCAAGGGGAGGTGCCAGGGGAGCCCTGAGGGGTAGCATCACTGGATAAATCTAAAGCTTGTAGCAGCTCCTGGGTAGTTCTCCCCTCTACGGCCAACAATTTAAGCAGTTTGTCTTTAAAACTGTTCATTTAAGGAGACCCCCCCAGGAGTGACTGACCCACTTTGAATATGAATTAATCTCCATCCCTGTGCAGCACCCTCCGGATAAATCACAGGAGGTACCTTCTCGGGGTCAATGGCCACACTGCATAGGAGTAACACCTGCAGCGTCTGGTCAAGCAGATCAGCCATGCGCCCTTTTACCTCCACTTTGCCCAAACATTTTACTCGCTCGACTGCAGAAATGATGTCAGCAGATGGGGTTCCCAAAGGCACATCTAGCAGTCACACAGTTTTCTGGGAATCTAGCTCTTCGGCTTCACCCCACCCTATCAGTCTATGTACCATGATCTTAATAGGTCTCAACTTAATTTTTCCCAACACATCCCCTTCCTCTTTCTCCATTTCTTAGGTGCTTCCCTGCTTGGCCACTAGGGGATGCTAATCCCAGTGCTGCCTCCAACTTGTAACCCCCAAGGGGCGCTACCCTTAAGGCTACTACCCCTGTCTGCCTCCAAAAAGACAGGGTAAGGGGCCCAGACCCGTTGACGGGTGCCTCCACCCAGAGGTCGGGGTTAATATTGTCTAGATTGCCTCGGTCACAGCCCTCTGGGTTACTGCAATCCCCCGTTCATCCCACTAGTGGCTCACACGGGGCCCAAATACTACTTTCCGCCCAAACACTCACCCCCTGGCTACTATCTCTCCTTTCCCTCCGGAGACCCCCTATAAAATAAGGCACAGTTATATCACAGTCACCAGACAGCAGTTCACCAGTAATATACACAATAGCCAGGGTGTAGTTGCTCAGAGAACAATCTGATTTATTCAAGGGGAAAATTAACAAGGAAAGGGGGAATCAAGTTGATTTGCTTATCACTACACTTATCTACCTAGGGCTCTGTGCACAGGCCTGATTCTAGTCTTTAATGTCTCTGGGTACCCAAGCCCTAACGGCTAGTCCAACGTGGCAGCTGGTTGGGGCCCTTGACACAGATAACCAGTGAGATCCTGAGAAATCAGAATAGGCAGGGGGTTTAATTTTGCAGTCAGAGATGGGTTCATACAATTGAACAACACTGTTGCACACTTGGCAGGGAGCTACCCTGACTCAGTACTCACTACTCCAGCAAATAACGATTTCTTCATACTGACAGAGCTGAGCCTGCGTTTCACCAGCCTCCTTACACATTTATATGGCAAACAACAGAGGGGTACCATACCAGGCAGCTGCTTTCAGACTTCTATTAACTTGCAGAAAACTCAGGCAGCAAACTGCAGCTTCAACATCACGGATGGACCGAGCGCACTTCAGCAATCCTCTCCAGTCCTCTCAGGTCGAGCCTGGTAGGTAGCTGGGCTGGCACTAGCCTCCTCCGACCGCACGCCGGCGGATATAGTCCGAATTTCCACAAGGCAGAGAAAATGGCCGACGCAGG
Organism: Neoceratodus forsteri; assembly: GCA_016271365.2. Taxonomy (NCBI): domain Eukaryota; kingdom Metazoa; phylum Chordata; order Ceratodontiformes; family Ceratodontidae; genus Neoceratodus; species Neoceratodus forsteri. The sequence goes on along the minus strand of CM057451.1, from coordinate 486,982,225 downwards.
CCTTCACGCGCTTCCCGCGCGAACACTACTCCAGCACAGAAGCACAGAGCTCCTCCCTCCCAAGCCACAACGATCTGCCCCAACAGCCAGGGCCTCTTCTGTCAGTTCAGGCGCTACCGCTTCCATTGGCTGGCTGAACATGCCGTCACTTCCTCCGCCTCAGTGGTAATGAAAAAGGCCATATAGTCCATAATGCCTTCCTCAAATTACAAGCGATTTCCCCATTGGTCAGTCGACTCTGTAGGGTCCCAAGGTACTGATTGGTCCTATTCAGTAGTTCTGGACAAAAATGGAGGAGACAACCGAAACAGTCCCCACTGCAAAAGGAAGGCAGGTTAGAATAACCACATTATCGTTATTATTTTACGTTATACTCGACAAACAATCGCATTCTCCAATGGAACTCCCTCTGCACCACTAGCAATGGCAGAAGGGAGTTATTTTTTCAGCGTCCCGGGCGGGACTCAGGCATACAACGCCATAGCCCCCCTCCTATTTCAATTAATTATGACTGCAACAGGCAGTCCTTAAAGAGACAGCATACGGAGGCTTTGAAAACACTCACCAGCTGCCCATTTAAACGGCTTTATGCCGATCACCAACCAGGCATGGAGCATAGAACCTAGCTCCGGGAAGCTATTAGGAACCCCCATTTGCAAGGGGGTTACAAGTATATTAACCTATATTAACAAATGTTTTATTTATTTAAAAGTTTCACCAGGAAAGCCATAAAGAGCAGAATTACTTGCTTCCAGATGTGTCCTTGAGGAGACGGGTAACGGTGTTTTAGCAGGCAGTATAAATATTGTGCAGCTAAAACACTGTTACCCATCTCCCCACACTAGCTTAATCCACTTTAACTTCTAGACCACCCCCTTAGAACCTCTTTACCTTCTTTACCCTTTACCCACCCCTATTGTGCAGAACCAATACCTAATAGCAACAATATAATATATATGACATGGAAGTAACTATACACGACTGTACCAGGAGGTACAACATTTGAAAAGAGCATTGCTACTGCATAACTCGAGATGCAGTTCACAGAGACATAGCTAGCAGTTTAGCTGGCTATAATGTAAGGGGAAAACTAGCAAAAACATTTGTAGGAGGTAACAGGTTAAGTGTAGTCAACCAGTTCCATGTAAGTGCGGCAGAGCTACACGACACATCATGTTGGGAGCATGAGAGACAAAAAATGTTTGAACAAGAAAGGAGTGTTTTTAGGAGGACCCAAGGGAAATAAGGGGAGGAAGGAGAAATGGTAGTGTGTGTGTCTGTGTGTGTGTGTGTGTGGGGGGGGAGGGTGTTTGAACTTGGGATGGGAGGTATGAAGGGGAAATTGCGTGCCAGAGGAGAATTATTTGGGCAGGTATGGGAGATGAGTTAATGGAGGCACATATTAGGGACAAGCCTGGAGTGTAATGAGGAGGGGAAATTAGGCTGATAGAGCATAAGAAGGTGGGGAGAGGTTCCAAAAGGAGTGGTCTGGGGTGGATAGAGAGTGAAGAAGGTAAAGAGCTCTAAGGTGGGGAGAGGTTCCAAAAGGAGTGGCTTAGGGGTGGGTAGAGGGTGAAGAAGGTAAAGAGGTTCTAAGGGGGTGGCCTAGAAGTCAAAGTGGATCAAGCTAGTGTGCGGAGTGTAAATTAGGGCAGGAGCAAGTTGAGGAGGAGTAACTGCATAAAAGGGAGGAAAGGAATGCGGGGGAGGGATTTTTACGGATGGGGGGGGGGGTTCCACAGCTTAGAGAAGTGAAATAAGAAGGTGGATTGTCCAGCAGAGATGGACCTGTGGGGGATAGCAAGGGATTTGAGATTGGTGTTTTGGAGGGAGTATGTGGGATGGGTGGAGGTAGAGAGGCATGTATCCTTATGAAGCTTATTCTGTAGCCATAACCACCTCAAATATTTCACAATCCATACATGGGAAAGTTACAGTTCCCTAAATAGCCCAAGTATGCGGAAGATAGTAATGATATTCTGTCAAAGAGAACCATATCCTTTTTCTAGTTTGCGTCATTATTTCTCAGATATCATAAAATACACAAATGAATAAAAAGCCTTCTTTGTCCCGTGTCTGTGCAATGACTTCCCTTCCCTCTTACCTGAACTCTTTAGGCAGAACCAAACAATGTGCTATCTGGGCGCCTTCACGTCTATAAAACAAATGTTGCTTACCCCTTGCAGTCAGGTACTATGGTGTCCTCCACCGTGATAGCTACAGGTTTGGTGGGACCACATGGCAAACTAATATGCTTACACAAAGTTAAAATGACCTGCAAACAGTTTCAACAGATTCAGTGTTCACAAGAAAGATTTTCAGTCAAGCAGCAGGGTTTTTTCATGATCTTCGTGGCACTCTTTTCTTGTCCCTTTTCCTTATACAATAACACCTTTCTCCTTGGAGGAAGCACTTGAGCATTTGCTGGGGCTTAGGATCACACTGACCCAGTTACTTTTCTCACACAGGGACTAATGGCATATTGAAGCGTGCACCAACCAAATCGACTGTCTTGAGCGTGATGCCTGATGAGGTGTGCAGCGTTGGTCAGTTAGTTGAACCCTGTGGGGTGTGGGTCATGGGAAAGGTATTTCTTTGATGATTTGGCTACATGATCGAATGTTCATCAAAAACAAGAAGCAGAAGACACATCTCAAAACAACAGGCCAGTGTATCAGAGCAACAGCACCTCAGAGATCACAAACAGGTGAAGGAGTTGTGTGTTACAAGTTACAACAATTTTGGAGCACTAGCTTCATGTTTAAAAAAATAACACTCTACAGTAATGTAAGCTCCTAAATGATGGGGTTTACCTGACCTTTTTGCATCATCCTGACAGCCTGCCACCATCTGTTGCTCTCTCTAGCACCGGGACTGCAGCCTGTGTGGGGACCAGAGGAGCTTTCCTGTTACAGCTACCTTGGCTGTTTGTACTTAAGCACTGAGTGTGCCCTGCCTGAACTTTCACCACTGCAATCCATGGCTGCCAACACGGTCAGTCTCCTGCCATGAGTTCCAGCCCCAGGAACTTCTGTGTGACATCAGGGGGCCTGGAGATACACTGGGAGGGGAACAGGGCACTAGATGGGTAGGAAACTCGTTGAAGGAGAGAAACATAGAAACATAGTAGTTGACGGCAGATAAGGACCGCAAGGCCCATCCAGTCTGACCATTTCTTTTTCTACCTTATAAATGTGCCATCGGCCTTTGCTCTGTCAGTGGTCTATCTATTCATACTCATTTGTATTGCTCCCTTATGCCTATCCCATGCCTGTTTGAAGCCCTGCACTGTATTCATAGCCACCACTTCTTGAGGTAGGCCATTCCATGCATCCACCACCCTTTCTGTGAAAAAGAATTTCCTCACATTCCCCCTTAATCGGCCCCCCTCTAATCTCATGCTGTGTCCTCTTGTCCTGCTATTTTTCTTATATTTAAACATGTTAGACTCTTTCACCTTGTTAATGCCCTTAAGGTGTTTGAATGCCTCGATCATATCACCTCTCTCCCTCCTTTGCTCAAGGGTATACATATTGAGCTCTGTTAATCTGTCCTCATATGTCTTCTGATGCAGTCCCTGCACCATTTTGGTTGCCCTTCTCTGGACTGCCTCAATTTGGTTAATGTCCTTGTGAAGGTGTGGCCTCCAATACTGCACGCAGTACTCCAGATGGGGCCTAACCAGTGTCTTGTAAAGAGGGATTATTACTTCCCTCTTACGACTTGTGATACCCCTACTAATACACCCTAACACTCCCCTAGCCTTACCTACTGCTTTAGAGGTCTGCTTGGATGATTTCAGGTCATCAGTGTTGATGATGCCCAAGTCTCTTTCTTCCTTTGTGACTGCTAGCAACTCCCCTCCCAGCCTATAGGTGGTTTCAGGGTTTCTATTCCCTATGTGCATGATCTTACACTTCTTTGCATTAAATCCCAGTTGCCACTCTTCTGACCATTTTGCTAGTTTATCCAGATCTCTTCTCATTCTGCCCACCCCATCTGGATCATCTACTCTGTTGCAGATCTTGGTGTCATCTGCAAACAGACAAGCCTTACCCTCTAGACCATCTGCAAGGTCACTAATGAAGATGTTGAAGAGGACTGGCCCCAGGACTGATCCCTGAGGTAGCCCACTTGTGACTTGCATCTCTTCTGACTGTATACCATTTACCACCACTCTCTGTTTTCTGCCCATCAACCAGTTTGCCACCCAGTTGACCAACTTCTGACCCACCCCAAGTCTACCCAGCTTATTTATCAATCTTCTATGTGGAACAGTGTCAAAAGCTTTGCTGAAGTCAAGGTAGGCGACATCAACTGCTCCCCCTTGGTCCACCACTCTGGTTACCCAGTCAAAGAAATCTATGAGATTAGTTTGACAGGACCTTCCTTTTGTAAACCCATGCTGTCTTGGATCCTGTGCCCCTATGGATTCCAGGTGTTGCACTATCCTTTCCTTAAGGAGTGCCTCCATAATCTTGCCCACTACTGAGGTAAGACTGACTGGTCTGTAGTTCCCTGCCTCCTCCCTGCTACCACTCTTGTGGAGCAGGATCACATGAGCCCTTCTCCAGTCTTCTGGGACCTCTCCTGTGCTCAGAGACTCACTAAACAGTTCTGCTAATGGCTCTGCTGGTTCCACCTTTAGCTCCTTAAGTACCCTGGGATGTATGCCATCAGGTCCCATTGCCTTGTCCACCCTGAGCTTAGCAGGCTCTTGTAGGACCCTTTCTTTTGTGAAGGGAGTAGTGCTCACCTCCCTCCTGGTATCATGGTAATGAATGGATCAGGGGGATAAAGAGGGACATACAAAGGCTAGAAAGGTTGTCTAAGGTTTGGCTGCTGACATTCAATGCCAGAAAGCAGAGGGTGGTAATAAACAGAGTCAAACTGGAAAAGAGGGAGGTAATGGGGGTAGTAGGGTGCTGCAGGGATGAGAATCTTTCCCAGGTTTTATCTTCTTCAGTACATTCATCAGTGACATTGGAGAGGGCATCTGGGGCAAGTTGTGTCCCTTTGTAGATGACACAAAGCTCTGTGGTAGGGTAAATGGTAATGAAGGGATCAGGGGGATAAAGAGGGACATACAAAGGCTAGAAAGGTTGTCTAAGGTTTGGCAGCTGACATTCAATGCCAGAAAATGCAAGTTATGCACCTAGCATTTTTGCTGTTGAATTCTGCCCCCTCCCACACACACACAGGTCCATACCCCTTACTGCCCAATCCACAAAAGGCTTCCAACCCTTCCGTATGCACGGAGGGTCATGAAAGGCTGTGCAGTGCCCCTTTTCTGCATGATGTGCATCTGTATGATATCCATGTAACTGGCTGTGTGCCCTGTCTGCACCTTATCCCTAGTCATATGAGGGTCTATGTGGGCAGTTGGGACAGACAGGACCAGGAGGTGGGCATGGGCTCCATTTCTCAGACATAGGGCTGGTGGAGGGGGTGGAGGCTACACTGCCCTAAGAGCTGTATTAGTGATGATGTGTCCCCTCTGCATAGCCATTGTAGCATCCTCGAGGCCCATCAGTCCCCTTGTTCCAGCCCCTAGTGCCTCCAAGGTGGGCTGGGGCCATACTGGCATAAGCTAGTGCCAGAAGTAAATGATGTATAATTCTGGGGCTATGACAATCCTTTGAAGACCACTGTATCCATACCTCTCTACCCCCTACCTCAAAAATCAGGAACATATGACCAGAAATCAGGAGCACAACTTTCCCCCCTGCTCTGTTGGCGGCCCTCATCGGCCCTTCAGAGATCCCCAACCCCATCACCCGCCATCCCTGGGACTTACTTTTGGTGACAGAGTGCCCCACAGATTGCCTCCTATGGTGGAGCCATTGAGGGGTTCCCCAAGCCCCCTTCTGGTGCCATGTTCAGATCCACTACTGGTGCTCAGTAGGTGGTGTGAGGTCTGTGGGGTTCCATGGGGTGGCATCCTGTGGACAGCGGTCTTTTTCCATTGTTCTTTTTCCCCAACCCACAGATGCTTCATGGAGGCAGTGGTTTGATGTGTGCATGTCAGAAGACATGTTTACATCTCCCACCAAGACGTGTCCCTCATCCGAAACTGCTATCCCTCCGTACCACCACCTGTGGTCACTTAGGAGGCAGTGTTATGGTGGTACAGTCTGTCCTCCCTCCACAGAGGAGGACAGTGTCCACTCAGATGCTCAATCCTCCTCTCTCCGGCCAACCCCCGAGCGTCCCAGGATCATTTCTGACCATGGGTCGCTGGCGTGAGGCATGGGTGCTTCTGCCCTCTGTGTCACCAGACTGGCTAGGGATGCAGTTTAAAAAAGGGAATATCAAGGGGTAGGAAACTGAGGCTAGGGGTGGAGTATAGGCCACAGTCCAAAGAGTTGGATAGGGAGTTGGCGGATTAGATTCAATGGGTATGTGGTAAGGGGAGCATGGTGATCATGGGGGACCTCAATCTACCTGGGGTGGATTGAGGAACCCAAGCCACCTCTAGTGCCAGGGAACAGGTACTTCTGGATGCGTTCCAAGATAGCCATCTGGTGCAGATGGTTGGCTGAACCAACCCAGCTAGGTAATACATTGGCTCTGGTATTATCAAATGGGGAGATGGAGAGGGAGCTATGGGTGGAGGACCCACTAGCTGGCAGTGACCACCTTTCAGTGTGGTTCACACTCAGAATGAGCAGGGAGGCTATGGGGTCAGCAACAAGGGTAGTGGACTTCAGATTGGTGGACTTTGGGATGATGAGGGAAATACTGAGGGGGCACCTTGAGGGGGTTAGGTTGGAGATGGACGCACAATAGAAGTTGGATATCATAAAGTCTGGGCTGAGGGAGGCTACTGAAGTGTGCACCAGGACTCTGAGCAAGAAGGCCAGGGCTAAAGTGCCATGCTGGATGACCAGAAATGTGTTGGAGGGGGTAAGGGCCAAGACAGTGGCTTTTAGGAGACTGAAAAGAATCAGGAGGGAGGAGGACAGGGAGATGTATGCGAGGAGGTTCAAGGAGGTAACCAAGTTAGTAGGAGAGGCTAAGGCCTCTAAGGAGCTGAGGCTGGCTCAGGGAATCAGGGAAGGGGAGAAGGAATTCTATAGATATGTGAGGGAGAAAAGGAACTGCAGGGACTGGATAGTCCAGATCAAGAAGGGCGGAGGGTGGGTGGAAAAGGAGGAGGAACAGGCAGAAGTACTGAATGAATACTTTTGCTCTGTGTTCATGAGAGAGGTAGGAGGTCTACTACCTACGTGGACTTGGAGGGTGGGGACGAGGGGGGGAGGTGACTGATGGGGTGATTTTGGAAAGCAAGGTATTGGAAAGTCTGAAGGCACTTAGGGTGGATAAGGCACCAGCTTCAGATGGCATTCAACCTAGGGTGTTGAGAGAGATGGCAGAGGTGTTGACCAGGCCACTGGCTGACCTGTTCAACACCTCCCTGGACATGGGGTGCATGCCACAGGACTGGAGGTTGGCTCATGTGGTGCCTATCCACAAGAGTGTCCCAAAAGATGAGCTGGGTAACTACAGACCTGTCAGTCTCACTTCCATAGTGGGAAAACTTATGGAAGCAAACTTGAAGAAGAGACTGGTAAACTGGAAACTCCTTTCCATCAAAGATTAACTCTGGGAATACAGCTATCAGTGATAGGCTGGAGATCTTAGATTCCTTTAATAATCACTTCGCCACTGCAGGCATAACATTTGACAATTCCCTTGCATGCTCGTTATGTGCTCAGGATGGCACCCTTATCCTGAGTCCCCTGCCGCTACCTCAACATTCTCCCTTCAACCTGCTTCACTGAAAGAAGTGGAGGATCTTCTGTCACAGCTGGATACCAGAAAAAGTGCTGGCGCTGACAATCTAGATCCATACTTCATAAAGATTGCGTATCATGTATTAGCGTGCCTATTACTCACCTATTTAACTTATCACTAGCTCAGGGTATTCTGCCACCTGTATGGAAAACAGCGCATGTCATTCCCCTGTTCAAATCAGGTGACCCCTGTGATCTCAATAACTACAGGCTGATCTCCCTTCTTCCAATATTGTCTAAATTACTGGAGAAAATTGTGAACGTACAGTTGACAACTTACATTGAAACTATGAATCTACTAAATCCCATGCAGTCTGGCTTCAGAGCTAAACATAGCACTATTACAGCTCTTGCCAAAGTGACTAACGATTGGCAATGTGATCTGGATAGCAGGAACTTCGTCTGTGCTGTGTTTCTGGATCTAAGTAAGGCCTTCGACACTATTGATCATAGCCTGCTTCTCTCCTCCCTGCGGAGTATTGGCCTGGACTCTTCATCACTGCGATGGTTTGCTGACTATCAAGCAGGATGCCTTCAGCAGGTTAAAGCCGAAGGTGAACTATCACCCCTCAAGCCTCTTCAAAGAGGGGTGCCCCAGGAATCTATATTAGGTCCCCTGCTGTTCGCAATCTACATTAACAATATTAACAACTGTATAAACAAGGCCAATATTCATCTGTTCGCTGATGATGCGGTACTTTACTTAAGCCGCTCAATGCCTGAAGCTGCCTGTGGAGACCTCCAATCTGAATCTTAATCTACTGCAGAGTCAACTACTTCACAAAAAGCTCCTTCTCAATGCCAAAAAAACCAAAGTGATGCTCTTTTCCTCATTTATCCATTCGGAAACCCAGAGTGGATCAGTTCCCCAGATTACCAGAATTCTAGGAGAAAAATTGAAATTTGTCACAAAATTCAAGTGCCTGGGAGTGTGGCTAGACCGCAGACTTTCCTTCACAGAACATGTTGAGGACCTGCAAAAAAACTAAGGCAGAGATTGGGCCTTTTCTTTAGAATTAACCAATTTCTTACCAGAGATGCTAAGCTGCGGCTGGTCCAATCAACGTTTCTGTCATTGGTAGATTACACTGACTTCCTATACTGCCAGTGTCCCATCTCTTCCTTGGCAAAACTGGACACGCTCTAACACAGAGCCCTAAGGTTTATAACAAGACTTTCCTTTGCCACGTATCACTGCTCCCTGTATGCAGCCATGGGGTGGACCTTCCTTAAGTTCAGACGAGATAGAAATGCTGCCCTCTGGACCTTCAGAGCTATCTCCAAAACACTGCCACATTATATTTCTAGCTGCCTTCCGCTAAGCGCAATAGGTAACTATGCTCTAAGAAGTCACTAATTTATCTCACTCAAAGTACCTAAGGCAAAAAATAGGAGGCAGTATAGTGCAGTGGTCTAAGGCTCTGAGCTGCAAATTTGGTGACATCCAGCAGACCAGACCTGGGTTTGAATCCCACAGCTTCCACTTGCATACTGTGTGACCCTGAGCAAGTCACTTAACCTCCTTGTACTCCCAGGTCGCTCCTGTAAAAAAGCTTTCAGCTTAGTGTGCTATACCTGGTTAAACAACTAAATAAATAAAAAAATAAAAATCTCGCTTTGGTAGAACGGCCATAAGCTTTGCACTGCCTTCTTTATGGAACAATCTGCAAAAAACTCTCAAATTGAGCATCCCTGTTTGCCTGTCTGCCTTCAAGACACTATATTCCCACTCAGTCAAAGAAGTATGTAACTGCTTCGCCCATCCAGGATCTGCATTAGTGCCTGCCATGGTTCCCAATCCTGCCCGGATCCATATATAAGGCTTAGGTATCTTGAGTCCTGGTCACCTCTCTCTCAAGCCTAGCTGTCCCATCATCTCCCTTTGCATCCCCATCCTTCTTTACTACTGCTATCCCCTATCTTAATTTCAGTCCTTGTCTCCCATCTTCAGGATAGGAATTCCTCATACCCTTGGTTGAGGCCTATATCCTTGCACCTTCCCCTGTACTCTGCGTTCCCTTTATCCCCCTTCCGGTTCCTTTCCATCATTCCCTGTCCACTCCCCCCCACCCTATTTTGTTTCTCCCTTTGTATCTTTATTAGTCCTCTGGTCACCCCCACCCCTCTATCCTGACCTTTCTCTGCTGGCCAAGCTGTTACTCAGTCCACTGTAGTCTACAATAGTATCTAACTATGCTTATTTTTACTGTGCCCAGTTATTGTATCCCATACCCAAGGGCTCCGCAGATTATGGGCAGGTACTGCGCTCCTCCCTGAAAACCCATCCAACTTGGGTGCTACTATGTAATGCCAGGTCTATCAGGAACAAGACTGCTCCTATTGCAGACCTTGTTGCAACATCTGACCTGGCATGTATCACTGAGACCTGGCTTGATGAGAATGCAGGTCCGATACTAGCTTCTGCTGCTCCGGCTGGGTTCTCGGTGATACACCACCCGAGACTGGATCGTAGAGGCGGAGGAGTAGCCACCTTTTTTAAAACGGAGTTGAGTCTTGTGGATGGTCCAGTGGATAGCGCTCGTACCTTTTGAGTGTATCCTGGGAGCAGGTGCGGGGTTCAGGATTCTCCTCATCTATCGTCCACCCGGTGATGGTGGAGAATTCCTGAAGGAGTTTGCGGACTTCATTGTCGACATGGCAATGGAGTCACCCAGATGGTTAATACTGGGTGACTTCAATGCGTGGGTCAAAGATGAACTGTCACATTTTGGAAAGAATCTCTTCCAACTTATGACTATGTTGGGCCTCTCACAGGTAGTTACCTCTGCTACCCATATAGGGGGTCACTCATTAGATCTAGTGTTTCTACTGGATTTGGAGGTCACGCATTTGGGGGTGGAACCGAATGCGTGGACAGACCATCATACCATAAGATTCAGCCTCGGGGCACCCCCAAATAGACCTGCCTCTATGGAGATGGTCCAGTATCACCCTTTAAGGGGAGTTACTCCAGAGGGTCTACTGGCGGTACTGGATCTATCGGGTATTTCCAGTGAGTGCATGGGTCCAGGGGACCTCGTTCTTGCCTATATTAAAGCAGTGAGTGAGGCCCTGGACCTAGTTGCTCCTGTCTCAGGAAACCGTCACTAATTACCAGCGCAAAGACTCTATGGTTTGATGAGTCTTAAAGGAACTGAGGAGAGTGGGGGTGAAGGCTAGAGAGGGCTTGGCGGAAATCCGGCCTTGATGCAGACAAACTTAGGTTGATGGATCATTATGGTTCCTATCAATCAGCAATCACCCGTAACAAGGCAGAATTCCTGTCCAGGAAGATTGCTGCTGCACAGAACCGACCAGCTCAACTCTTTCAGACTGTCAACAGATTGTGCAATCCACTCTGTCTGCAGTCTGGAACAGATTTTTCACAAAAAAATGTGATGAGCTTGCTCGATTCTTCACAGATAGGATTGCCAACATCAGGTAGAGTATTGGCCAAGCTCCCTCTTTAAGGGTTTGCGGTGATCGGCGCGAGGAAGCAAACACCTCTGTTACCTGGCCTGACTTTGGTAGGCTGGAGCTTATGGATATCGTGAGGATTGTCCAGATTGTACGACCAACCAGCTGTAGTTTGGATCCCGGGCTCTACGTCACTATTATTAGGTTGCGTAGATACTGTCTGTCCGATCCTTGCTGAAATTGCCTGGAAATCTTTGGAGCAGGGGATCTTTCCTGACCCCCTAAAGGAGGCGGTCGTTTGACCACTCCTATAAAAGTCTTCACTGAATCCAGACTGCTTAGCTAACTACAGACCTATCTCTAACCTGCCCTTTGTGGGTAAGGTTATTGAAAAGGTGGTTGCACTACAACTGTATGACCATCTTATAAATCACAATGTCTATGATACTCTTCAATCGGGATTTAGGAAAAGACATAGCACTGAGACCGCCCTTGTCCGGGTTTTGAATGATCTCTTGATTGCGAGAGATCAAAAGGCTCGTACTATTCTAGTCCTTCTTGATCTCTCCGCAGCATTTGATACTGTGGACCATGGTGTGCTTTTGGAGCGCCTGCGGCTTTATTGTGGACTGTCTGGTACAGTTCTACATTGGTTTCGATCCTTCCTCACAGGTTGGAGGCAGAGGGTTGTCACTGGAATTTATTCCTCTGACACCATCTCCCTATCCTGTGGGATGCCGCAGGGCTCCATTTTGACACCCATGTTGTTCGCCGTATATATGCTGCCATTGGGAGACATTATTAGGCGATACGATCTGGGTTTTCACTGCTATGCAGATGATACCCAGTTGTATCTGTCCTTCAATCCTGGACAGGAAGATGCGATCTCTGTGCTTAACAACTGTCTATATGAAATCAAAGATTGGATGAGTACTAGCTGGCTGAAGTTAAACTCGGATAAGACTGAGGTGTTGGCTGTGGACCCTGGTCGCCTTGAGGTGGGTTGTAGGGCTGGGACTCCATCGGGCATATGGCTCGATGGTGTCCAACTCTCAACCTCAGACCAGGTACGTAATCTGGGCGTTCTTATAGACAATGGTCTGACCCTAAAATCTCAGGTGTCGGCTGTTGTCAAATCCTCATTTCACCATATTAGAAATATCGCTCGGGTGAAACACCTGGTTCCTCTGGCTGACCTTCCTACCTTGGTCCATGCCTTTGTAACCTCTCGCCTTGACTACTGCAATGCCTTGTACATAGGGCTACCAGGGGTTGATATCCGCCGCTTGCAGCTGGTGCAGAATGCAGCAGCCAGGCTTTTGACTGGGACATCTAGAAATAGTCATATTATGCCTGTGCTGCATGGACTGCACTGGCTGCCGGTTCAGTGGCAGATCACCTTTAAGGTCAGGTTACTGACCTATAAAGCCCTACATGAACAGGGACATGGTATCTGCAAGATCTCCTTACTCCCTACTTTCCTCTAGCTCCTCCGATCCACCGGCGAGGATTGCTAGGGTCCCAGGAGTTCGTTAGCGACATCTGGAGACGCGTGCATTTTCGCTGCCCCCACCCTGTGAAATTCTCTACCACCGGATGAGGCTGCCTGACCGTTGAGAGTTTTAAATCTGAGCTAAAAACCTTTTTGTTTTTAAAAGCATTTAAAGATTGATTTTATTATTAATATTTGTTTATTATTTAATGTAATTACTGTACAGCGCTTTGGTTTTTGAAAAGCGCTTATAAATAAACTTTTACTTACTTACTTGCTTACTGTATATATGTATATGTTGTCTGTATTTTTAACTATTGCCTTAAACTGTACAAGTTCTTATAGGCTCTTGTTTTTGGTTGCCCTGTATTCAGTATTTGTACCTGTTTGCTCTGACTGTATATAAATGTACTGCCTTGTGTTATTATGTCTACCGTGTTCCACCAAGGTCCTTCTTGTAAATGAGCATTGTTCAACGATGATCACCTGTATAAATAAAGATTTGATTGACTGATTGATTGATAACCTTCCTGGAGGTCAATGAGCTCCAGGATGGGCAGCAGCATGGGTTAATCTTTGGGAGATCATGCCAGACCAACCCAATAGAATACTTTGACTGGGTCACAAGGAGTTAGACAAGGGCCATGCAGTGGACGTCCTATATTTGGATTTCAGCAAGGCCTTTGATTTGGTTCCTCACGAGCGACTGGGTGCAAAGCTGAAATATGTAGGGGAGGGGGCTCAGATGGCTAACTGGATCAAGAATTGGCTAGAAGATAGACTACAATGGGTGGTTGTGGGGGGGGACTCTCATCTCCTAGGCCAGTGACCAGTGGTGTGCCACAGGGCTCTGTGCTGGGGCCAGTGTTGTTTGGTCTGTTTATATTGGATATTGCACATGGGGTTGGGAGCAAGATCAGTTTGTTCGCTGATGACACCAAGATGGGGGCTGTTGTGGATGACATAGAGGGGTGGCAGAAGCTACAGGGTGGCCTAACCAGACTTGAAGAGTGGTTGGCAAAGTAGCAATTGGGTTTTAATGCAAAGAGATGCAGAGTTATGCACTTTGGGTCAAAGAACCCAAGGAGGGAATATTGGTTGGGAGGGGTGCAGTTGGGTGTTACTGAGGAGGTAAAGGATCTAGGGGTCATAGTAATGAGGAGCATGAACAACTCTGCTCAGTGCAGGAAGGCTGCGGCTAAGGCCAATAGGATGCTGGGGTGCATTCCGAGGGGGTTCTCGTCCAGACACAAGGATGTGATCCTGCCCCTGTACAGGTCCTTGGTTAGGCCCTTCACAAAAGTGGGAGCAAGGCAGAGGCAGGAAATTATAGACCTGTTAGTTTGACCTCAATGGTAGGGAAAATAATAGAATCACTTCTGAAAGAAAGAATTGTTTAATACCTAGAGGCCAGCGGGGCACAGGACCCAAGGCAGCATGGATTCACAGCGGGAAGGTCATGTCAGACGAATCTAATAGATTTCTTTAACTGGGTGAACAAAGTTGATCAGGGAGAGACTGTGGATATGGCCTACCTAGACTTTAGCAAGGCATTTGACACAGTCCCACACAAAGGATTAATAAACAAGTTAGCCAGCCTGGGAGTGGGTTCCAGGGTGGTAGCCTGGGTAATAAATTGTCTGGACAACAGGAGGCAGAGGGCAATAGTAAACAGAGTACACTCTGAAGAAAGGGGGTTTACTAGTGGGATACTACAGGGTTCAGTACTGGGACCGGTCCTCTTTAATGTCTTTACAAGAGACATTGCAGAGGGGCTGGAAGGAAAAGTATGCCTCTTTGCAGATGACACAAAGATCTGCAACAGGGTTGATACACAAGGGGGGTGGAAAGGATGTGAAGGGACTTGGCAAGGTTGGAGGAATGGTCAAATGTATGGCAGCTTAGATTCAATGCAAAGAAGTGCAAAGTAATGCACCTGGGAAACAAAAACCCAGGGGAAGAGTACACAATGGGGAGGGGTATTAACAACAACAAAAATGGAAAGAGACCTGGGGTGGTCATATCAGATGACCATAAGGTAGGCAAGCAATGTGAAAAGGCAGTAAGGAGGGCTGGGGGGATACTAGGATGCATATGGAGAGGCATCACCAATAAAAAACAGGAAGCTGCTATCCCTCTGTACAGACAGTTGATGAGACCCCATCTGGAGTACTGCATGCAGTTCTGGAGACCCCATCTCTGCAAGGACATAAACAGGATTCAGGCAGTCCAGAGGAGGGCAAATAAAATGGTGCAGAGTCTGCAACAGAAGCCATATTAAGAGAGACTAAAAGAGCTTAATATGTATACCCTTGAGGAAAGGAGGGGAGAGGGGGAACATGATAGAAACGTTCATGTACTTCAAGGAAATCAACAAAGTCCAAGAGAGGAGCATCTTTCAGAAAAAGAGATGTGCAAGAACAAGGGGGTACAATTTGAAGATAGAGGGGGGACAGCTCAAGGGCAATGTGAGGAAATATTTGTTCACAGAGAGGGTGGTGGACGCATGGAACCGCCTTCCTGAGAAAGTCATGGGGTCAAAAACAGTGGGGGAATTCAAGAATGCATGGAACAGACATAAGGAAATGCTAGTGGGGGATAGGAGGAAGTAGGCTGTTAGTTAAATAGAATCTGCAGCTTATCCAGTAAGTAGGGAAATGGGCAGACTGGGTGGGCCAAGCGGTCCTTATGTGCCATCAAAGTCTATGTTTCTAGGCTGCATTTGGAGTATTGCGTGCAGTACTGGCATCTGTTTCTGATGAAGGATATCAAGCTGTTCGAGGCGGTGGAGCGTAGGGTGATAAAATTAATACAGAAGATGGAAGGCAGAACCTACGAAGAAAGGCTGAGACACTTGAGTTTGTACACCCTGGAGGAGAGAAGGAATTGGGGAGATATGATTGAAACTTTAAAATACTTGAGGGGGAATGAACAAATCTGGCACACAGGGGTTGTTTAAGCCGAGGAAGCAAAGGGACACGAGGGTGCACAGGCTTACTGGAGGGTGGCAGATTCCAGAGGGAGATGTGAGCATTATTTCACTGAGAGGATGGTGTCAAAATGGAATGTTCTACCACAGGAGGTGGTGGCATGCGGGATGGTGGGCAGTTTCAAAAGAGCATGGGAGAGGGGTGTTGGGTAAACAACACTGAGTAGTTTCTGAGGGTGAGGGGGGGATGGGGTGGGGAAGCTGCAGTATAGGGGTGATAGCTACGCATTCGAGCAGACTTGATAGACCATGAGGCCTGTTTCTGCTGGCAAGCTTCGTGTGTTCGTATGTTTGTATCAGTTCCTGAAGCTGTTGCTATAAGTGGTTCAGTGATGAAGTAAACACATTTTCTGATGGAGAACTAGACTGTACAACTATTATCTGATATGATTTTATGATTCAAATCTCTAGTCTTCAGTGGCAAAATGCCAAACTTAGAAGGGACAGAGGTAATTTGGTTAAATTCAGTACACTTTATTGATCGACCAGTTGCTTAATAAAAATTGCAATAAAAATAAATTAAAAGAGTAGGCCAATACATTACTTAGTATAGACATTCATCACTGAGCCAGTGTGTTTCTATTCAACTATAAATAAATTGATTCATGTAGCAATATCAAAATTTAAAAAAAGTTGTACAAATATCTGACAATATTTTTATTACAATACTAGACAGTGATCATTGAGTTCTGGACATTCACATGTATGCTATCAATAGTGATAATATATAAGTGGGAAATATGTCCCTAAGTTTTTAGCTAGCTCATTGAAGAGCCCACCTAGTGCTCTTCTTGAGTTTAAACAGCACATTGCAAGGTCTGGGTCTAGACACCGACACCCCTTACAAAGTTTTGTTGCCTGTAGTTACTATACTCTATAAAGAGACAAAAAAAAAAAGTCCAGAAGGCTTTTTTTTTAAAAAAGATTTAGACATGTGGCCCATTTGGTTTTTATTGTACAGACATATCAATTATCTGACAAGTTTTGATCCTGCTCTTTTCAGCTTCCAGTAAGAATATAACACATTTCTCAAATACATTCATGTTTTCTGCATTGAAGAAAAGGTCCAAAATAAATTTTGGTGCTACATATAGTGTATATAATTCCTGTTATCCTGCCTAAGAATCTTTTTCTAACTTGAGTATACCAAGGGACAGCGCAGTACGACACGGAGTAAGAGCTCCGTTTCCTGTAAGCCACAGTTACAGTTTGTAGTTTGAACTACTTCTTTCCTGTATCTGTGGTTTATAACATTACTAAGAAATGCCTCAAATCTAAATAAAGTCAGAATATCTCTCTATTTTGGGTTCTGAATCTTATTTATATAGAATCTCAGTGAATGTTCCTTGGTATTAGTCACTAACCATTTAGAAACTTTAAGCTTTGTAATTTGAACCAAATCTTCATCTTTAGCTCTTTGCTGAATTAATTTACTAAATTTTGTACAAGACAGGTTTAACCTTGTTCCTTGCTCTGTTAGGATTTTGAGATAAGCAATACTGTATAAGTCCAACAGTCATAAATATAAGTTAACCAAACTTCTGCTATGTTTCTTTGAAATACGGGGCCAGATATTCAAAAGGGTTGCTCCATGCTCAACAGGGTTGCGCATGCTCAAGTCCTACATTGTGCCATTCTGCGATATTCAGCAGGAGGCAGTTGCACCACTGAAAACAGGCTGAGCAACAGCGTAATGCAAATGAATGCATGCTCAACAGGAGGGGGAGGAACCATGCATAAACTGCACAGCCCGATATTCAGCCGGGCTGTGCAGAGTTGTGCAGGCGCAACCCCCAACCTGAGCCTGAAGGACCTTGAGCCAAAAAAAAAGGCTTAAGTAGAGGGCCACCCACAGGTGAGCTGCTGTATTGCAGGGTGCAACAGCAGCTGCCACCGTGGCTGGCCCAACTCAGTCCCTGTGCCCCCAGCCCGATCGCTGGCATAGTGTCCCCCACCAGGCCGATCGTGGGCATCTATGTGGCCCCTCCCGTTCACATCCCCTGGTGGTCCAGTGATCGAATACCGATCGCTGGCAGTAAGGTGAACCTTCTTCAACAGGTTCTTCTTTGAAAATCAGTGATCGCACCCCATCGCTGGCAGAATTTTCTGCTGGGCTTTTGGTGGCAGTGTCCCCCTCATTCTCCCATTTCATGAAGCTCATCACCCGCCACGGGCGAGGGTGCCCACTATCTGTCGCTGCCGCCGACGATTGCCCGGGGCTTGCGTTGAGCAAGAACCACGGGCGCAGCAGTTCATATCGGTGATGACAGTCCAGATTTGGTGAATGATTCACAAATCTGACTGTCATGACTGAGTGGCTGCACGCCCATTGGTTCTTGCTCTGCACCACCGGCGCAGTCCACCGGCAGTCAGTCGGCGGGCGGGGGCTGGCAGGCGGGTGGATGCTGTCGCCCGCCGCCGCCGGGAGCGGTGGTGGGCCGGGTGGGGTGGGGGACACTAGCCACCAGGGAGATGTTTGGGCGGGGGTGTTATTTACATTGTGCCCGCGATCGGGCATTACGGTCCACTGGACCACCAGGGAGATGTTGGGGGTTCTTTACATTCTGCCCGCGATCGGCTGCAGGGTGCATCGGTCCTCGACGGCTGCTGCCTGGCAGGGCAGCCAGGCGCAAGTCCTCGGGGATCGGCGCACCTACATGCTAATGGCATGCAAATGGGGCCATAATCAGATGCAAATGGCCCCCCCCCTGCGCCTTGCATGAATTATGGCCCCATTTGCATGTCACCTTTTGACTATCATGATTTTGCGCATGGCACAATGGTACTTGGCCACCGCAAGTTGAATGCTCCACTGACAACTTGGCGGTGGCGCAAGCTCACTGCGCTTACGCACAGTGGTTGTGGTTGGGGTGATATTCAAAGGAGTTGCTCAATAGTGCAACTCCTTTGAATATCGCCTGGGACACACCCCTGCACAACTATTTTGTGCAGCGCAAGGGCTTGCGCCTCAGAATGGCGCAGTTTGAATATCTAGCCCACTGTGTTTTTCTCTTTAATACTGTCTGATAATGTTCCTCAGGGGTATAATAATAGTTTTGCCCAAATACTAATCAGTCTTACATGTACAATATTTATTTATTTAACTTTGTCTACTGGGTGAGTGCACTGGTAACAAGTACCCTTTTCAGGCACAACCTGGGTGCAGAAGCACAGAAAAAGAAATTACTGTGAATACATACGAATTTACAGCAAGTTGTAGGCAAACATGAGCAGCTGCACATATGGTGCTAATACTTGTACATATACAATGTGATATACAATGTAATATACAAAAGTGCTTGTAATGTAACAAACAAAGGTAGAATTGAGGATAGAGAAAGGAGGAGGAAGATGGAGGAGGAGAATGAAAAATGTGATCGAGATTGGTCAGTGGGTGCGATTAGCTAGTATAAGGTGGGAGGTCATGACAGAGGGAGGTTATTGGAAGGAAGAGTAGGCTTGGGCTGAGGAGTAGTGTGACTTTAGGAGCTTGGCAAAGGCATAGGGAGAGGAAGATGTTTTGACAGAAGGAGGTAGGGAGTTCCAAACTGAAGCTGCATGATAACTAAAAGAGCGCTGACTCATATTTGTGCATAACTTGGGTATTATTATGTTGTTTTTGGTTGCAGAATGGGATGAAGGAAGGTTGATGACAGAGGTTTGGTTACTGAGGTAGGCAGGTGTCCCATTATGCATAGTTTTCTTTCCTAGTGTTGCAATAGCTAGATTGGTTTTGATGTTGGAGGAAGCAATTAAGGGATTTGAGAGCCGTACAGTGGTGAACATTGAACCTGCAATCTAAGGCAAATTTACATATTTTGTAATATAGATTGTGTTTTTGCTGTAGTGTGGATTTACTGCTAGCATCAGTTACAACCGACCCATAATCTAATGATGGGACTAGGTTTGCCAGTGTAATATGGATTCTGGCCTCAGGAGTTAAGAAATGTCAAACACTGTAGAGAGCACCTAGCTTCTGGTGTAAGAGAGAGGTGGTGTGTTGGAGATGGGATTCAAAGGATGATGTAGGGTCAAGATGAACCCCAAGGTACTTGAAAGACTGTGTAATGCTTGCTTGGCTGAAAAAAAGAAATGTGGTAGCTGTGGTAGTCCAGTCAACAATGTAGAGAAAAAAGACAACAGATATGTTGCATGTGATACCTTTTATTGGACTAACAAAATTATTTCTGAGACTAGCTTTCAAGGGATAAAACTCTCTTCTTCAGGTCAGAGTGAAAATAGCTGAATAGCATGACAGATACAGAGGTTGGATGTGGATTCAAGACATAGACTAACAGTTTACAGCCTGCATTACAGTCAATTCACATTCCTAACAAACAGGAAGACTCTAATTGTCATTATAGTGTGTCTGTTGAAGAGCTCAACATATATGATCAAAAGGCAGCTACATTTTAATGTGGACCATCAAGTCACATTTGTAAAAAATCAAGACAGAAAAAAAAATACCATTGTCTTTAGAAGGCTCCTGTTACAAGAGCCCAAAGGTGCTGATGTGATGGTTCAAGGGGAAACTCTGAAGCACTGTTTTAAGCATACGAACATATGAAATTGCCAGCAGAAACTGGCCTCCCGGTCTATCGAGTCTGCTCAAGTGTGCAGCTAGCACTTCATCTCGCAGCTGCCCCTCCTGCCCCCCTCTTCCCAGTATCCCTTCCTCTTAACCTGTCCCAACCCCTCTTGAAACTGCCCACCTTCCTACAGGACACTATGTCGTCTGGTGAGGTGTTCCATTTGTCCACCACTATTTCAGTGAAAAAATGTCTCCTCATCTCCCTCCTGAATCTTCCCCCCTCTGATCTCAGTCCATGCCCTCTCATGTCCCTCCCCCTTCTCATCTGGAAAATCCCTTCTGTGTTGGTCTTGTTTATCCCCTTCAGATACTTAAAGGTCTCGTTCATATCCCTCCATCCCTCCTCTCCTCCTGTGAATATATATTCAACTCTCCCAGCTTGTCCTCGTAGGACTTTCTCTCTAATCCCTGGATCATCTTTGTGGCTCTTCGCTGCACCCCCTCCAACAGTCTAATGCCCTTCCTCAGGAATGGGCACCAGTACTGCACGCAGTACTCTAGGTGGGACCTGACCAATGACCTATACAGGGGCAGGATAACCTCCCTCCTTCAGGAGGAGATCCCTCTTGCAATACACCATAGCATTTTGTTGGCATTTTTTGCTGCCTTCCTGCACTTAGCAGAGTTGTTCATGCTCCCCATAATGATCACTTCTAAGTCCTTCTCTGTGGAGCTCCCCAACTGTACCCCATTCAAGTGATAATCCCGCCACTGGTTCCTGGCTCCGAAGTGCAGAACCTTGCACTTCTTGGCATTGAACCCCAACTGCCATGTTTCTGCCCACTCCTGCAGCTTAGTCAAGTCCTCCTGCAACCCCTTCCACCCCTCTGCATCATCAACCACAGCTCCCATCTTGGTATCATCAGTGAACAGACTGATCCTGCTCTGGATCCTGTGTGAGAAATCCCAAACAGTACTGGTCCCAGTACTGATTCCTGTGGTACCCCACTTGTCACTGCTCTCGGCAATGAGAGGTTCCCCCCACCACCCTTTGCTGCCTTTCCTTTAGCCAGTTTGTGATCCATTTCACCATTTTTGCTCCCCCCCCCCCACATATTCCAGTTTTCTCCCCGACCTCCCATGTGGCACTGAATCAAAGGCCTTGCTGAAGTCTAAATACAGGACATCCACTGCATGGCCCTTGTCCAGTTCCCATGTCACCCAGTCATAGTACTCTACAAGGTTTGTCTGGCAGGATCTGCCCACTACAAACCCATGCTGTTGACCATCCTGGAGACCATTTGCCTCCCAGAAGCTCATTAGTCTCTCTTTTAGAATGGTCTCCATGAGCTTTCCCATGATCGATGTGAGGCTCATTGGCCAATAGTTTCCTGGTTCATCCTTTGAGCCACTTTTGTGGATGGGCACCACATGGGCCATTCTCCAGGCCTGTAGTACACATCCCATGTCCAGGGAGGTATTGAACAGGTTGGCCAGTGGCCCCACCTGGACCTCTGCCAACTCCCTTAGTACCCTTGGGTGAATGCTATCAGGTCCAGGTGCTTTGTCCACCCTTAATGCCCTCAACCCATCTAGTACCCTGCTCTCTGTAATCCCTACATCTGTTGTCTCCTCCCCCCACCCATCCCCCTCGTCTGGGGTATCTGCCTCCCCTTCTCCTGCATGAATACAGAGCAGAAGTATTCATTCAGTGCCTCTGCCTGCTCTTCCCCTTTCTCCACCCACTCCCGTCCTTCTTAATCCACACCAGCTGATCCTTGCTCCTTCTTCTCTCTCCGATGTAGCTGAAGAAGTCTTTTTCTCCACTTTTGATTCCCTGCATCAGTCTCAGCTCCCTGGATGCCTTGGCCTCTCTGACAAGTCTGGCAACCTCTCTTTTGGCCCTCACCCCTTCCATAACCTCCTGTGTCAGCCAACTGGGTTTCTTTGCCCTTCCCTTCTTGCTTTTCTTCCTAGTGCAGGACTCTGTTGCCTCCGCCAACCCTTCCTTTATGATGTCCCAGTTCTGGTCTGCATCCATGTGTGGTTGCATACCTGCCAGGTGCCTGCCCAAAATTTCCCCCATCTTCTTAAAGTCCACCCCCCTGAACTCAATCACCCTTGTACCCATGCCCCCTGTTTTCCTCCCCATGCTGAACGTGAACCACACCGAACAGTGGTCACTCCAAGCTAGTGGTTCCTCCACTTCCAGATTTCTTACAGCTTCCTTGTTATCCAGTACAAGATCCAGAGTCCTTTCTAACCGAGTTGGCCCCTGGACCAACCGTCTCAGAAAGCTGTTTTGAAATGCTTCTAGCAGGATCCACTCATTTGCACTCATGGTGGATGGGGTGCCCCACTCCATCCTGGTAGGTTGAAGTCCCCCACCACCACTGTGCTCCACTTCCTGCAGACCTTCCTAATTTGTTCAGCTAATTCCCTATCTAGGTCACTCCCCTGAGCTGGTGGCCTGTACACCATCTCCATCCTCAGCGTCCTCTTCTTTGCATCTTGGAACTACATCCATAGTGCTTCTGTCCTCCCCTCCTCCCCTTCCTCCCTTTCACACTTTATCCCCTCCCTTACATAGATTGCCACTCCCCACCATTCCCCTTAGCCCTATCCTTTCTGAATAACCTGAACCTCAGGATCATCATATCCCAGTCCTGGTACTGGCTGGCCAACGATTCCATGATGGCCGTAATGTCCACCCTCTCCACTGCCATGAGAGTCTGTAACTCTGCTGTTCTATTCCTTAAGCTTCTTTTTTTTTTATTCGCTTTCTCGCTCCCTGGTCTGGAACTCTCTCGGGCTACCCCCACTGGCCTAACCGCTCTACCATCCGCCGTCCCTCCCGTCACCTTCAAGGTAGCTGTGACCTTCTTGGGGCCGTGGGGGGGCTAACACCCCTGGAGAGATCATGGGGGCAGTGACGGGAGACCGGTGTTGGACGTGTGACGGTGGCGCTGGAGGAAGCCGTCGCCTATCTAGTCAGGGAGGGATTTTTCCCTTTATGCCCCTTAGTCCCCTCCCTCCCTCCCATGCTTGGTGCACATTTCCGACTATGGCACACGGCAAACCTGCCAGCATCGGGCCACGCTGATGTACATGCTGTTCAGCACTCTGCAATGCCCCCGATCTCCACTGGGGGTCACCGGAGCTCCTAGCCACCCTCCACCCTCCCCCTGGGACAGGAGAGCAGCCCACTGGGTGCTCCATCCTATCCCTTCCCTGCCGACCCCCAGCACCCGAGCTTGCTCCTGAACCCGGGTCACCGGCGTGGCACGAGGTGTGGCGTCCAGCGCCTCAACCCACAGCACCACCGGGCCAGCCCCTTCCTTAGGCTTCTTGCATTCAGTGTGACCACCCTCCAGCCTGTCTGCTCCCTTTACCTACCCCTATTCTTTCTCCCCTTTATCCCTCCCTGGGCCACTTACCCTCTGCCTTTACCCATAACTAGGGGGGGTGAGCTCACTAGGCTCCCCTTTCCGGACCCTTTTCCCATAAGCAGTCCCCTCATCACCCCCTTATGCCCCCTGTCCCCTTATGCAGCTTTAGTGTTTGTTTATATAAAGAATTTAGTATGGCGTCCAATACATTTGAATCTGTGGTTCCCCATACGTCTACCACAGAAAGTCCCTGATTGATAAGTTTGGCATAATCACAGGTAATGTGCTAAAAAAAACACATCTTTATTAAGTCCTTTTTCTTTAGTGTCAAAAAATTGTATCATTTTTAGTTCAAATGTTTGCTATTCCTGACTGTTTTTGAAGTTACCTTTTAACACTCTGACAGTAAAATCACTGATAGAGTGGTCTGGTCTTGAGAAATGTTCCCCTACCAGTGTATTTTCATTTTTGTGGGTAACTGTGAATCTGTGGTGATTCATTCTTGTTTTGAGTTCCTGTTAAGTGTCACCAATATAGCAGAATGTGAGGATGGCTGCTATATTTGTGAAACTGGACAGGAACTCAAAACAAAAATGAATCACCACAGATTCAGTTACCCACAAAAATGAAATGCCAGTAGGGGAACATTTCTCAAGACCAGATCACTCCACCAGTGATTTTACTGTCAGAGTGTTAAAAGGTAACTTTAAAAACAGTCAGGAATGGCAAACATTTGAAATAAAAGATGATAAAAATTTTTGACACTAAAGAAAAAGGGCTTAATGAAGATGTAGCTTTTTTATTACATTACCAGAAAACAGTGCTTCAGAGTTTCTCCTTGAACCATCACGTCAGCATGCTCTGATTCTTTTAACAGGTACCTTCTAAAGACTGTGGTATTTTTTTCCTGTTTTGATTTTTTTACAAATATGAATTGATGGTCCAGACTAAAATATAGCTGCTCTTTGATCTTATAAATTGAGTTCTTCAACAGACACACTCCAATGACAATTAGAGTCTTCCTGTTTGTTAGGAATGTGAATTGACTGTAATGCTTTGATGTGTAAACTGCTAGTCTATGTCTTGAATCCACATCCAACCTCTATATATGTCATGCTAGTCAGCTGTTTTCACTCTGACCTGAAGAAGAGAGTTTTATCTCTTGAAAGCTAGTCTCAGAAATAATTTTGTTAGTCCAATAAAAGGTATCACCTCCAACATATTTGTTATTGTTTTTCTCTACAATGCATACTTGGCCTAACTAAGTCCTAATTAGTAAATTAGGTGTCCCCTTATGCAGTTTTAGTGTTTGTTTATATAAATAATTAGCATGGAGTCCAATACATTCAGATCTGTAGTTCCCTGTACTTCTACCGCAGAAAGTCCCTGATTTATAAGTTTGGCATTTATAGCTTTTATCATTGGCGCAACTGATGAGCCTCCAAAGATTCTATAGAGTCTCTTTATTCCCCCAGCTGTAATGTGCATTTTACTATTGGAATATTTAATATGCATATTCCAATTCATATTATAATTAAATGTCACCCCCAAATATGAAAATTCTTGGGCATATTCTTGAGTTTCTTCTGTGTGGTATAACCTTATATCTTTTTTTGTTATCAAAAATCATCACTTTTGTTTTATTGGTATTGGGAGTAAGGTTAAGTTTAAAACAAAGAGTATCAAGTTTTCTTAAACTTCTCTGTAGTCTGAGTCTACTGGTAATAATAAATACAGAGGTAATTTGTAATGCAAAATCGGGGACATCCTTGAAAAATCAGAGACAGTTGAGGGGTATGGCTGTTTCCAGCCATCCTGGTGAAAATTTTGAAATAAATAAACAAATAAATGAATGAATGAATGAGGGCTTTCAAATTCAGACATGCACTACCAGCTGGGGTGAGGGGCCACTAGACCACCAGGACTGGGCAACTTATTTATTCATTTAACACCGAGTGCTATCGGGGTTCGGGGGGGGGGACCACTAGACCACCAGGATGGGGTAACATACTTATTAATTTAAAAATGGGCACTATCAGGGTTTAGGGAGGGTAGAACAAAAGACCACCAGGATGGGGTAACATATTTATTAATTTAACAATGGGTGCTATTGGGGTTCAGGGAAGGGGTACCACTAGACCACCAGGGAGTTATTTTATATGTACATGTATATGTATATGTTTATATATATATATATATATATATATATATATAGGATCAGGGCTGGGGCAGGGACTGCGATACATTTCTGCACAGTGCTCATCCCACCCAGAGGGTGAATTTCTAAGTACCCTTACACCAGCCCTGGCTAGTCTAGGGGTACTTAGAAATTCACCCTCTGGGGGAGATTTGTAAATCCCGATTGTGAAGCTATGGCAGCCTCTGTCTGCCACAAGCCCCTAGCCCCATGTCGCAGCCCATTTCTGGGTGCACAGGTGGTGCAAGCCCCATCTGGAGCAGGCAGCCTGCGGTTGATGCAGGCTGCCTTTGTGAATAGCCGAGGGGGCGGCATTGGATGCAAAGTGCCATTTGCACCATTTATGTTTGGCACAGGCACCTTGTGTCAATCCAGGGCTTTGTGAATCAGGCCCAGAATGTTTTTTAGCTAGCACTACTCCTATCTGATGATCAGCCCATGATTTTTCAGCAGGTAGTGGGACATTTTAGTTCTGGTATGCAAGGGCTGGTGATCTGTGAACATTTCAGAGTCTCTGAGTGATGCAGAATATTATAATTGGCATGAAATGATTTAGTCAGCCTGAATAAAGAACAACTTTGATGTAAAACGCATACTGTCTCTTTTTTTTTTTTTATTTGGCCTAACTAAGTCCTAATTAGTGAGTTAGGTGTCCCCTTATGCAAAACGTATACTGTCTCTTTAAACTGTGGTTATTGATTTTGGCAGTGCTTTAGTCATGCAGCTGTATGGGGCAATTCTAAAACATGCAGGGATACTGGATGGGGCAATTCTAAACATGCAGGGATACTGGATGGGGTAATTCTAAAACATGCAGGGACAAGTGGCCAGTTCTGGAGCCAGCAAGATCATTTTAGATAAATTTGGAGCCTGCAAGGACAGTTATGTAGTCATGAGCATGCAATTGCAATTTAAACAGTTTGGGGAGCAATTAAAGGCAATTCCAGTGGTCCTGAAGCAAGCAATTTTGAGTATGTGAAGGCAGTTAAACAGTCTTAAAGCATGTGATAGCTGTACAGACAAATTTAAAGCATACAAGGGCAGCAAAATGGTCGAGACGAGTGTTGTTAGTGTGAAGGAAATGCTCTACCTGCATGCCAACCAAAATCAACTTTCTTATCAGTTTGCTACGTTGTCTTTAAAAAAACCAAACTGCAATGGATCCTTTGTCACCGGAGTTCCAGAAACTTTCAAAAAAAGAATGAAAGAATAAAAAGTGCAGGAGAGGGAGCATAAGGAAAAATGAAAGGAGATCAGTAGCTCTCCATCGGACTTAGCTAGCCCTGATAAGAGAGAGATCATGTAGGATCCATGGACAAATATCTGTACTCTGTAATCTCGGGTAATCTGGGGGGGGGGTGGGGATTGAGTCAGTCAGCCACGGCTGAGACTCCTAGCCCCAGCCCTGTGCGAAAAGACTCTGTTCTTGCTGCTCTTTCCATGACTGCTACTGAGCAAAAAGATACTCCCATTTCACCTAAGCTGGACTTTTTTGATGCACTCAATAAGTCCTATACAGTATTAGTAAAAGCAATCCAGAAACTGGATGGAAAAAAGGATTCTGCTGTCTCTCGCTGAGAGGTAATTGAACCGGGTGACTGAAACTGAAAAAAGTAATTCTTCTAATGAAGGACCATGCCACCTAAGCAACTAAAACTGAATCAAATACAGCATTGCTGCACCGGCCCAGTGGGGTTGAGGGCTGAGGTGCTGTGCGCCTCACCTCACCACAGCGACCCATATTTGGTAAATGAGCATGGGTTGCTGGGGGTCGGCCGGGGCGGGTGAGGATTGAGGGCCACTTATGGCTCTCCTCCCCCAGATAGGGAGGCTGGTGCCTTGGTCCTTGACTGCCACCATGTGGAGGTGTGGCAGTGGTGCGGGCATTGGCGGGGAGCCAGGGGCTAGGCCAGGGTTGGGAAGAGTGGAGCCACTTGGGCCAAGGTGTGTATGCATGCCTCCACGCGCATGCCTGATCTTGTCTGGGGCTCTGGGGGCTAAAGGAAAAATCAGGAGGAAAAATCGGGGCTGAGGCTAGATGAAGCCCCCTCACCAGCACCAATGGTGTGTCCGAGTTTAAGGAGGTGCGTTGATCTCGGGACGGCTGTGGAAACTGAATGGGATGGGAAGATTGAGGCCACCCAGTCTGCTGGGAGAATAAATAATGTCAGTGAAAAAAAAATGCATCATTGCTCTCTGCCATGTTATGGGACAACATTTCACAAGCCTGGAAAATTGAAAAGCTAGAAAATGCCTCACATGCTAACAACTTATGGATAGTCGGCTTGCCTTCTCTGGAAACCTCAGAAAAAAATCACGTGGGACATTGTACAAGAGTTTTTTACAACATCCCTTGGGGTCAATTCTGACAGTATGTCTCCATTAATCAAAGTTTTTCGACTTCCCACATGCTTGAAGCAGAAAACATCTACACTGCAAACCCTTGTTACACCTGCGGTGGACACAGCAACTGTGACTATGTCTTTTAGACCTGCTACTGTGCTAGTACAGTTCGCCTTGGGCAGTGACAGAGACTACATGACAAAACAGGCTAGGCTGAAAGGGGCAATGCTATATCAAAACTCAAAAGTTCTATGTGTACCCAGATGTTAGCCTGCAGATGCAAGCTAGGCATCACAGATTCCTGATGTTTTGGTCTGAAGTACAAGGCACTGAAGCAAAATTCTTCTTGTTATGTCAATGTAAATGCAGGGTTATTGTTAGTACCAATAAATTCATTTTTTTTATCCTAAACAGTTAGCCAATTTTTTTAACTCTAAGTTTGTATCACAAACAGAGAAAGAGGGTGCTGGTTCCTCTGATTCAGGTGACGAAACAAATTCAGAATTTAACTCACCTGAAGCTATCAGTGGTAGTACTTTTATTTATTTTTGTGCCCTTCCCTGGAGGCCCAGGGTGCCACTACAAAGAGGAATTAGCAAAATTATATCCCAATACATCATAATTAACAATACAATATAATGATATAAATTAAAAAAAACCTCTATATGCAAATATAAAACTAAAAATACATTTAAATACCAAATAACAAGCCACTCAAAATAAACAATTCAAACATCAAACACCTGAGCAAACAAAAAAGTGTTAAGTCCTTTTTTAAAAACTTCCACCAAGGGGGCCTCCATTAGGGCCTTCAGTAATGAATTCCAAAGTAACGGAC
This sequence comes from Neoceratodus forsteri, assembly GCA_016271365.2. Classification (NCBI taxonomy): domain Eukaryota; kingdom Metazoa; phylum Chordata; order Ceratodontiformes; family Ceratodontidae; genus Neoceratodus; species Neoceratodus forsteri. The sequence goes on along the minus strand of CM057451.1, from coordinate 486,953,233 downwards.
CAGCCACTTCAAAGGCTCTGTCCCTTGATATTTTTAGTCTGGTCCTGGGAACAACCAGGAGACCCTCCTCAGCAGAATGGAGGGGACAAGCAGGATGATAAGGATGCAGGAGTTCACACAGGTAGCCTGGACCCAGACCGTGTAGGGCCTTATCTGGGTCGCCCCTGAAAAAGGGACCTTCCGGGCTCAGTGGTCCTACCCGGTCACCAAAATTTAATAAATAAATAAATAAATATTGGTTAGCAGACAAACCTTATAGGAGATATGCCACTTAACTGGCAGCCAATGCAGTTCACGCAGTGCAGGGATAATGAGACTCATCCTTGGAAGTTCAGTCAACAACTTCGCAGCCACATTCTGCACTAACTGCAGCCATTGCAATGTACCGCCACTGACCCCAAGGTAGAGGGCATTGCAGTAATCGAGGTGAAATGTCACACAGGCATGTACTAGAGAAGGCAAGTCCTCAGGGGGATAAGGGAATGAATCCAGCTGATATTTCTGAGGTGGTAGAAGCTAGTCTGGATGACTTCCTTCACCTGAGATTCAAATATTAGCCCTTCATCCAGGATGACACCCAGATTCTTCACCTTTTTGGGAATGTCAGACCTGGAGGTACTGAGACAGAGTCCCATTTCCCTCCTCAACACTGCCAGACTCCCCTCCTACCTGACTGAATCACCAGTACTTCAGCTTTGTCCAGGTTGAGTCTCAGCCAGCTTGAAGACGTTCAGTCCTGGATCTCAGCCAAACACTTGTTTATCACATCCACTGCTCCCTGGTCCTGGGGTGCAAAAGACAGATAGAGCTGGATGTCATTAACATAACAGTGAAACCCAAGTCCATACTGCCTAATGATCCTGCCAGGGGCATTATGTACACTGAAAACAACATGGACGAAAAGACTGACCCTTGGGGTACACTACAGTACAGATCCATTGGGCGCAATGAGAAGTTACCCATCACAACCTCCTGAGACCTGCCCCTGAGGTAGGATTCAAACCAGCTAATGACTTTGCCGGTGAGTCCCATGTACTCCCGAGACTGTCCAATAAAAGCCCATGGTCAACTGTGTCAAATGCCGAGGAGAGATCCAGGAGAACAAGAATTGACTGCTCTCCTCTATCCCTTGACCTGAGGAAGTCATTACGCACCCTGACCAGAGCAATCTCAGTACTGAACTTTGACCGCAATCCTGACTGGAAAGGATGATACATATTGAAGGTTGCCAAGTGAGTCTCCAGCTGCAACACATCGACCTTCTCACTAACTTTGTCTAAAAAAGGTCCAGTCCACGTTTCAGTGTGGCAGGGAAGACCCACTATAACAAGGAACACCGAATAATCACAGCGAACACTGGGCACAGATGCTCAGTGCAGCCCACCAAGAGTTGCGTTGAGCCTGGGTCCAGTTCACTGCATTGGTCCCAGTCCTGAGATCTTCTCAATGACCTCCTCAATTGTTACTGAACGAAACTCACCCCATCCATGACCACTGACCACTGTTGCAACATCTAGTCCTGACACTGCTAGGAATGACTGCCCTAATAGAGGACACTCAGTCCGAGAAGAACAGAGCAAACTCCTCGCATTTCACAAATCAAGCAGCCTTCATGGGCTCCAGATAAGCTGGTTGTAAAAGCCTGTCCACTACCAGAAAAAGCTGGGCTGGTTGGTTCCTCTTGACAACAATCTCCCTGGACAGGAATTCTGCCTTCTTACGTGAGTGTGACTTTGATACTCACTATAGTGAGTATTCAAAGTCAGTTTGTCCTCCTGGGCCCCAAACCTCCTCCAACACCATCCAACCTCTGCCCCATTGCCTTCATCACCCTCAGCTTGCCATCAAACCACGGGGAGCTGAGGCGTGAAACCAGTAGGCAAATGTGGACTGGTGCCACCAGGTCTAAGGCCACATTGAAGGCTCTATTAAAGGCTGTCACTGCTTCCTCCATACCCTTAGCACAAGCCATAATTACACCTGAGGTGTCCAGTACTGCTAAAAGTCCATCAGGCCGAGACTTCCGGTGATGTCACTGATGTAATGGCAGTCTAGCGATGGAGTTCTAACCCCCCCCCCCCGAGCAAAAACCAATGCTCCCAATCCTGCAAAATCTGACTATTGGAATACAATATGAGTAAAAATAATACTGTGAGCACAGCAGGGAAGAGATCTCATCCTTGGAGTATGAAACTAGCCCAGAAAACAAGCGATAAGCTCGGAGGCCTGTGGCAGGGACTCTCCAGCAAGTATGGCGAACTGTGACAAGGAGGAGGAGGAGGAGTTGGAAATCTTGTCTCATTCACAATTTGAGATATTATTGTCTGAAATTAAACAATTTTGCTCTGAGAATAAATCAGAGTTTGAGAAGCTCCACAAAAACCTTACGCAGCTGGAGACAAGGATGCATGAAACAGAAGACAGGATCTCCACAGCAGAAGATGACATTCGGCACCTCTCCCATGCAGTAGAATTGCTCACACAACAACAAGAGCAAACGGCAGCTAAATGCCTTAATCTTGAGCCTTGTGCCAGAAGAGATAACCTGAGAATCTGTGGCCTCCTGGATGAGGCTGAAGTAGGGGAAATGACCGACTTCCTTATGGATTTACTGAAACACATTCTGGATCTGCCACAGTGATTCTCCTTTAAAATATAGCGAGCCCATAGGGCCTTAATCCCTAAGCCTCCTTCAACATCAGCCCGACCGAGGTCTATCATAGCAAAATTCTCAAGCTTCCGCGATAAGGAGACTATCCTGTGGACCGCATGTCGCCAGCAAAAGGTGGAGTACAATGGCTCCCGATTATTCTTTGACCAAGATTACCCCCCACAAATTCAACAACATTGCCTTGAATATGGCCCCATCTTATGTAAATTGAAACTGCTAGGGATTAAATTTCAAATGCCTTACCCTGCTCGTTTATGAGTGTGCTGGGAGTCTGGCACAGAGTTGTATCATTCGGCAGAAGAAGCCCTGTAGGCGCTGAAGAGTAAAGGACGTGATATTCCAGAAGTTAGTTCCCACACGACTGCATGATCTAGCCAGCAATCACGTTGGCAGGAAGCTGTACAGCACAACAGCAAGAGAAACAGAATTTGACGGCAGATAAGGACCGCTTGGCCCACCCAGTCTGCCCACTTCTCTACCTACTGGATAAGCTGCAGATCCTAGTTAACCAGCAGCCTACTTCTTCCTACCCCCACCCCCTAGAATGGCCTTATGACTGTCCCATGCATGCTTGAATTCCACCACTGTTTTTGACTCCACAACCTCCTCCGGAAGGCCGTTCCATGCATCCATAACCCTCTCTGTGAAAAAATACTTCCTTAAATTACCTCTGAGCTGCCCCTCTATCTTCAAATTGTGCCCCTTGTTCTTGCACACCTCTTTTTTTGAAAGATGCTACCCTCTTGGACTTTGTTGATTCCCTTGAGGTACTTGAACGTTTCTATCATGTCCCCCCTCTCCCTCCTTTCCTCGAGGCTATACATATTAAGCTCCTTTAGTCTCTCTTCATATGTCTTCTGGTGCAGACCCTGCACCATTTTAGTTGCCCTCCTCTGGACAGCTTCCAACCTGTCTATGTCTTTGCGGAGATTGGATCTCCAGAACTGCACGCAGTACTCCAGATGGGGTCTTACCAGCTGTCTGTACAGAGGGATAATAACTTCCTGTTTTCTACTGGTGATGTCTCTCCCTATGCATCCCAGTACCCCCCCAGCCCTCCTTGCTGCCCTCTCACATTGCTTGCCCACCTTTAAGTCATCTGATATGATTTCTTGCATGCAATGTTTCACTTTGGAGTGTTGAGTTGCTGGGCTGCTGTTGCCCTGTTTCTGGTGATGGAGGGAGGACCAGATGTAGTCCCTGTTTTTAATAAGGGGTACCTACCGGTTCCTTCCACCCATTTAGCTGGATGCACTTGATGTCTTTAGGCCAAAATGGCAGGCCTAGGCCCACATTTGCTAGGGCCCTAGAGGATCAAACCCTGCCAAGGGTCCACCTCCTCTACCTCCAAATCACCAATTTGGGGGATTTAGGGAATGTAATATATGGTTCCCCTACCTTGAGGGTCACATTGTACATAATTTGACCGTGGGTGTGAAGGTAGCTTGGTTAGTGTGATGTAGTTAGTAATGTGTTTGGCTGAATGGCTGTGTTGGTTTCTTTTAATGTTAGGCATGGGCACTGCATCCTTTGTATGTTTCAGTCTGTTGGGGGGGGGGCATGGAGGGGCTTAGGATACTGTGAATTCCAACTATGGGACCGAGGGGGAGCAGGATGGGTCATGAGGGTTATCCTTTATTGTCAGTCAGCTATGCATATCCTTATCATAGGTTTATATGCTCCATTTGCAAACGGCTGACAGGGACAGGTTTACAATTATGTCACATAATGTGAATGGGTTAAATAACCCGATTAAAAGATACAAAGTCCTTACGAATCTGAAAAGGCAAGCCCCAAGTTTTGTATTGCTGCAGGAGACTCACCCCTGAGGAGCTGAGCATAAATAGCTGGCCGGGCTTGGCTTTGCAGAGGTGTATGCTTCTTCATATAGCAGGGGCAAATGAAGAGGAACATCTGTCTTAATCCCTTGGGGTTCCCCCTTTAGGAAAATTACTAACTATTCAGAGCTGGAGGGTAGGCTGACCATTGTATCTGGAGATCTAGGGGGTTCGCCCATCACTCTAGCGTCGCTCTATATACCCCCGGGTGCCCCAGTCTCAGAAGTTAAAGGGATTTTGCTCAATATAACGGAATACCATAAGGGGATGCTGGTGGTGGTGGGGGACCTTAATCAGACAGTGGAACACATGGACACTTCCAGACCTGCCGTATTTTGAAACAGCCCCATTACCAAACTGACTAGGACATATATGAGAGGAGCCTCGTGGGTGGATGTTTGGTGCACAGTGCACCCTAAAAAATGGGAGTACACACATTTCTCTCCACCTCACAGGTCCTACGCTCGTATTGATTATTTTTTAATATCTAGCAAACATCAGCACCAGATTAGTGAATGTGCACACACCCCCTCAGTCCTGTCTGACCACTCACAACTGATGCTGCAACCAGAGTGGGGGGGAAGAGAAAAGACAAACATTATGGAAATTGAACAATTATCTTGATTGAAATCAGGTAAATCCCGAGGCCCCGATGGATATACTCCTGAGTTCTTTACATTTTTAAATACAGAGGTGGAGGGCCCCCTGCTAGTGGCCTGCAGAGAGGCACAACAAGGGGAGCAGATCCCGGACACCGGGAACTATGTGGTGATATCCAGCATTCCAAAACTAGGGAAAGATATTTCCCAGTGTAAATCATATAGACCAATTTCAGTCCTTAATATTGACTACAAATTATATGCCGATCTTATTGCCAAATGACTAGAACTCATCCTGCCTAACCTAATTAATTTTGGTCAAACAGGTTTGTGTCTGGCAGGCAAATCCAGGACAATATTATGCGGACACTACACATTCTACACCATGCTGCCCGGTTGAGGTCTCCCTTCCTACTCTTAAGTTTGGATGCTGAGAAGGCCTTCGACTGGGTAGCATGGAATTTTCTTCTCTTGACTTTAACCCACTTTGGCTTCTTGGAATCCTATATTAAAGTTATTAATAATATTTACTCTAAGCCTAAAGCCTTTATAAAGATTAATGGCCAGGTGTCCGGGATGCTTTCACTATACAGAGGTACGAGGCAGGGGTGCCCTCTGTCCCTCCTCCACTTTGCACTTTATTTTGAGCCTTTGGCTCGGGCACTGAGAGGGGAAGATGGGGTGAGGGGGATGGAGCTCGGTGGGGAGCAACAACTAGCGTTGTATGCAGATGATCTTGTTATTTATTTAGAGGACCTAGAATGGGCTCTTCCTCGACTGTGGAGGTGCTTAGAGAGCTTTGGTCAACTGGCGGGGTACAAAATCAACACTATAAAAACTGATGTGTTGCAGATTCACTACACCCCCTCGGGCAGCATTCGGCTACAATTCCCCTTTAAGTGGGACTTAAACCCCCCAAAATATCTGGGGGTGCAAACAGGCCCTGCACATGAGCATCTGGCCAATCTTAATTATTCCCCAACCTTAGAGCGAATAAGAAGGGACCTGGGGAGATGGTCAATTGTTCCCATCTCTCTACTGCAAAGAGTGCAGGCGGTAAAGATGGTAGTATTACCTAGATTTCTTTACTTAGCACAGACCCTACCTACGGGCCTCCCACACCGCTTCTATAACTCACTCACTAGGAAAATTTCCAGATTTATTTGGGGCCCACAAAAAACAAGGGTACGCCTATCAACTCTTCAGCTTCCATGAGAAGAGGGAGGGTTGTCGCTCCCTAACTTTATTTATTTATTTATTCATTTGAACAAGTCGGATTTACAACCTTTGAGTCAGGGACTAATTTACAAAGGCACCTTGCCACAGGGAGGGCAAGACAATAGAACATTGTGCAGATACAACATTGGACAACATTACAGGTGCAGACATTGAACACAGAATACACTTAGTTACATGTTGGTATAAAATACAGATTTACAATTGAAGATGTATAATTTCTCTGGAGTTGCAGTGGAATACATCCTTGTATAAACCTAGGGGGTAGGTAAAAAGGGGTAGGGGGAAAGATGGATCGGCAGTCCAAGGGACCTTGTCGAGATTAGGGGGGCCAGGCAGGGAAAGGTTCTGCAGCAGGATTGGGGCGCAGGGTTAGTTGCACCTACAGCAGCGGACATTAAAGAGATGGTTCCGGAGAGCGGTTTTGAAGGGACCAAGTTTGGCAGTGTTGGCGATGCAGGTAGGGAGGGAGTTGAACCAGGCGAGGGCTCGATAAAAGAAGGACCTCTGGGCGAGGGAGGTCTTGGTTCTGGGCACTTTGAAGGTGGCTTTAACAGAACTGCGGGTGGAAATGGATGAGGATGACTGTGGTAGGGAGGCAGAGACTCCTGGGGGAGAGTCTGAGCAGGGATTTCTTAGCAAGAAGGCAGGTCTGATACTGCAGATGTTCCTCGAAGTTGAGCAGGTTGGCAGAGGAATAGAGCAGGCAGGTGTGGGTGTGGCTGGAGGCTCCGGTCAGGAGCCTACAGGCCTTATTGATGGAGAACTGGATTTTAGAGAGGGCGGTGTTATCAGCTGCAGCATAGATGGGCAAGCCGTAGTCCACTAGGGACAGGACGTAGGAGGTGATGGCCAGCCGGAGGGCAGTGAGGGGCAGGCAATCTCTATGGCAGTAAAGCAGGCCAATCCGAGAGTTTATGGCTGAGGAAAGAGCGTTGATGTGGGTGTGGAAGGTAAGGGCAGTATTGAAATTGATGCCTAGGTATTTGTATGTGGGCACTTGCTCTAATGGGAGCTGACAGTTGGGGGTAATCAGGAGGGGGGCACTTCTAGCTTTATTTTGGTGGTGAGAGAAGAGCATTGATTTGGTTTTCTTAAGGTTTATGACTAGTCTGTGATCAAGAAACCACCTTTCTGTTTGGTTGTAAGCGAGTTGAAGGGATGATTGGAGAGTGGAGGGATCTGGGTGTGAGGCAGAGAACTGCATCATCTGCATAGAGGAGCATCTTGCTATTGCAGGAGCTGGGGAGAGTGTTGAGGTAGAGACTGAAGAGAATGGGACCCAGGATTGAGCCCTGTGGGACCCCGGAGCTAATGGGTCAAATGTTGGAGAGGGAGCCATTGATTTTTACATGCTGGGATCTAGCAGAGAGGTAGCTGGAAAATCAGGCAAGGGGACCAGCAGAGAAAACGAGTTGGTGGAGAGAGTTGAGTAGGAAGGGGTGACAGACAGTGTCAAAGGCCTTGGAGAGGTCAAGGAACACTGCACCGGCCAAGTTGCCAGAGTCGAGAGCAGAGTGCAGATATTGGGAGAACTCCAGGAGAGCAGTGGTTGTACTGTGTCCTGGGCGGAAGCTGTGCTGCTCCGGGCACATAATGTCATACTTAGCCAAGTACTCAGATAGTTGGATAGACACCACTTTTTCAAGGGCTTTGGAGAGTGGGGGGAGGATGGAGATTGGCTGATAGTTGCTGGGGGAGAATCAATCACCGCTGTTATGTATTGGAGTGATTTCAGCAGTTTTCCATGCACTGGGGAACTGTCCAAGGCATAGGGACCAGTTGAGTAGGTCCATCAGGGGGACTAGGACAATGTCCAGGACCAGGTGGAGGATCCTGGAGTCGAGGGGGTTGCTGCTGGGGTTATTACTACCAAGGGCTTTTAGCAGGTGTGGCCTGGCTTCTTGGGGGGATAGGGTGGCAGGTAGAAAGGGGAGTGAGGCAGGGCAGGGGTTAGTGAGGAGGGGATTGGATCAAAAAAGCTGCTAGGGAGGACAGAGCTTAGATCAGAGAAAGTGGTGTTGAGGCAGTCAGCTATAGGAAGTGGATCAGAGGAGGTAGTGCCATCGATGGTGAGCTGAGATGGTGGAGGGGAGCAGGTCCTCCCATTTAGTTCTTTCATGCTATCCCAGATGGTCCGAGCTGAGCCCCAGGTGGAGGTGAGGGTGGCATGGTAGTGCTTCGCCTTGGCCCGTCTGATGGCCCAGGTGCACTTATTGCGCTCTGCATTGTAGGCTTGTCTGTCAGATGGATTGCCTGAATCTACAGTGATTCACCAGAGATTATCCCTATTCTTAAGTTTCTGGATGAGGGAAGGGGTGATCCAAGGGGTGTTGCATTTCTTTGTACGGATCCTGGTGGGGGGGGGTGAAGAGGTCACAGGCCTTGCAGAAGGCACTTGTGAAGAAGTCAAGAGCTGAGTCAATATCTGGGGCATGTCAGACAGGGGACCAGTCTAGCTGGGCTAGGTGCTGTTTCAACTTTTTTGGCCACCAGGGCATAGCTGCCGGCACAGTGTAGCCTGGGACACTGGTTTTGGAGAGGAGGATGACCAGGTACAGATGACTGGGGAGCGATCACTAAGTGAGTCAGGGAAGACAATGATGTCCCAGATTTTAAAGGGGCAGTTTGATAAGATAATGTTTAGGAGGGTGTTGGTTCCACTGGATCGGTTGAACCTGGTGGGCTGTGAGACTAGTTGGGACATATCCAGGGCAGCGAAGGAGTCCCTGGTTTGGGAGGTGGCCAAAGCAAGCCAGTTAACATTAAGATCACCAAGGATGACTTGCTCGACTTTGTGCGGGAGGGATGTGAGGTAGTCAATAAGGGACTGGACTGCTGAGTTCTGGTTTCTTGGGGGGTATGCAGGAGACAGTGAGAAAAAGAGGGGCTCTGGCGTGGTCAGGGATTACTTTTAGTGTGAGGGCTTGGGCACCATAGTCAAGTTTGGGAGCAGGGAGTGCATGACCTATTAAGATGTCCCGCATGAATACAGCGCACCCACCACTGCGTTTGCCTACACAGTCTTCCCTGAATATGGTGTATGCAGGGAGGGAGATAGCGGAGTCAGGGTTGGACTTAGAGAGCCAAGTCTCTACCAGAGCAACAATATCAGGTTGATGCTGGGTGACCCAGCACTGGAGAACAGCAGTTTTCTTTAGGAGGCTGCATATGTTAAGGGATGCAAGGTGGACACCGGTAGTGGTACAGGATTTGGGCGGGTTGGCACATAAAGGTCCAGGATTGGGGTATACATTCCCAGACAGTAAGAGTAGCAATGTGACTATTCTGATTAGGGGATGGTGGTGGCAGGGACCCATGGTTCGGCACCCGGGCGAGGACCTGGTGATAAGGGTGCAGGGGATAGGTAGAGCATGAAGGGTGGGTATGGCAGGGAACAGGTGGGTCCAGAGTGAGCCCGGGAGGGCAGGGGGAGTGGTGCTGTAGGCAGGGGGTGGGTGCTGGGGAGTTAGGGGTGCGTTCAAGCTGGGGGAGAGTTGGGTCTTACTGGGGTAACTTGGGGGTGAGGTGCCTGATGTATTGGGTGGGAGCTCAGGTCGGGGGGAAGTTTGAAACAGGAGGGTAAGGGTGAGAAGACATAGCAAGGGAGTGCCCATAGTTCTATGCTTATAGTGAAAGATAAGGTGGATAGCTGAACTTCAGTGAGGGTGACTGCCACTGTAGAGTAGTGATAGTGTTACTGACTTTGGTGCAAGAGGTCCCAGGTTCGAGTACACCAGGGAGAGGGTGTCTTAGAGCCTTGTGGAGGAGATGTCGGAGGTTACCTAGGGCTGGATAGGGCTGGGTTTGGAGAGGAAAAGAGAGGAGAAATAGCAATTTAGGTTTGATCTCCTTAGGAAGGGAGGGTGTGGTTTCAGGGGATAGAAAACCAGCTGATTGTGAAATTCCAGTGGGAGGAGTTCCTGTGGGAGGAGTTTCTGGACAGAGACTATATAATAAACTGTCAGAGAAGGGGGAGGGTTGGGATTCCAGTAGGAGGAGTTCCTGTGGGAGGAGTTCCTGGGCAGATACTATATAATAAACTGTCAGAGAACAGGGAGGGTAGGGTTAACAAACAGTACATATTGAAAATGATGTAGGCAGGCGAAAAAATCGAGTGAGAGCAGGCTGTGGCACAAAGGTCCCTCAGTGCGCAATTAGCTTGATTTAGAAAGCTGCTTAAGGAGGGGGAATAAAAACTAATACTAAATATTGAGTTGCTAAGTTAGGGATTGCAGGTGACCACACAGCTCCTAGGTTCAAGGATGGAGTCAATGCTCAGGCTCACACAAAGATCCGAGAAATGGTGCCAAATTTAAAATTTACAGCTGGAGGGGGGCACTCTATCAGTTGAGCAGGTGTACCTGTTTTCGGCCCTTGAGAGGGCAGGGAGCAGCTCTTGTGGCTACAGCCATGGGTGGAGGAATGCCCAGGGAACTTTGGCACAGTCTGTTTTCGGCCTTTGAGAGGACAGGGAGCAGCTCCTGTGGCTACAGCCACGGGTGGAGGAATGCCCAGGGGACTTTGGCGCAGTCTTAAAGTATGTCATGTGGCTGCACAACTTAGGACAATATTGTATTGGTCCAATAAGAGCTATGTAGCTAAGTGGAAGTCACTGGAATTAGAGGACAGGGACCCCACCAACCTACATTGAGCTCTGCTGGTAAGCAAAAGGCAGCTAGTGCTCCCGAGGGATCCCAACCCATATACAGCCCACACCTTGGATATTTGGTATAGGGTCTTGGGAGATCGGAGGTTGCGGGATTGGAGATATCGCCTACTCACGATTCCATACCTGGAGGACTTTAGTCCTGCAAAATGGGATGGTGGATTTAAATTATGGGAGAAGAAAAACCTTTATTTGATCTGGCACTTTGTGGATGGGGAAGGGATCCTGCCTCTTCAGGATCTAATCACTCAATATGGGCTTACATGGAGAGATAGATTCTGGTATTTTCAAATCTGGGACTACATTAAAAATCTTTGTCCCAAGGTGGAGGAGACCACCCCCCCCAATATTAACCTTATGCAAGGCAATAGTAGAAGGCTGGGCACCCCCGACCCATATCATATCTTATATATACAAGGCCTTATTGACATGGAAAGGGGACTCCACACAATTAGTTAAAGAAACATGGGCTAAGGACCTAGGGATTTTAATAGAGGATGACATGTGGAGTATGGCCCAAATGAAGTTATACAGAGGGCTATCTGCAATATCCTGGAGAGAATTCTCTTGGAAAACATTGATTCGCTTCTTTAGGACCCCAGCGATACAAGCCACATATCAGACCGACCGTACTGCACATTGTTGGAGTGATTGTGGTTACTCTCCAGCTGCACTGGGTCACATATTGTGGGAACTAACAAAACAAGACCGTAAAGCATTGCACTACAAGGCGAAGGGGGTGCTCCTACGGAGGTTGCAAGCCTCATACAGTCATGAGTAAAGGTAAATAAGAGCAGCTCCACACAAGTAAAGATAAAGCAGAAGCGCAGGGGTTCCTGGCCGTGATTATCCAGCAACAATAAATGCTACTATAGCTTTATCTTTACTTGTGTGGAGCTGCTGTTATTTACCTTTACACACATATTGTAGGACTGCCCAATCCTGGTCAGATTTCGTGGGGAACTGCAACAAGCATTACGTATTATATTTAATCCTGACTTGGTACTGACCCCGTCTTTGTATTTCTTTATGGCTACATCACAGGGGTATAGGGACACAAACACAGAGAAACTCAAGAAGGTGGCTTTTCTGGCAGCCCAAAAGGCAACCACCAAAAAAATGGCTCACTAAGCAAGCACCTGACCTCTCCCAATGGCATGAGATCATGATCTTGATTTATAGAATGGAAGCTCTAACAGCCATGATAAATAAGAGACAATCACAGTTTGAGCTTGTCTGAAGAAGACGGGTATTGTACATGTCATCAATAAGTACGGACTTTGTACCCCAGAGAATTTTAGTAATCCAGATTTTTGTCAAAGGTAATAGGATCAACTGGTTTATTTGTTAACCCTTTGGTTATAATCAGGTCTGCCCAGCTGTGTCCCTCTCCTGGCCTTTACCTCACCCACCTTCCCTCCTGCCATCCCTCTGTCTCCCTTTAGCCCCTCCCCCCCTCCCTTCCTTAGAACCTCCCGTCCCCTTGGTCCTCCTTTTTTCCTTCTCAGCTTTTCTATCCTGAAACTATAACTTAAACTGATAAACTATGGTTGTAGTGTCCTATGTTTATGTTTTGTTACGTGTATTGTGATTAATTGTGGTATGTCACATAGTTGTACGTATTATTTTTCTGAAAAAAAAAAAAAAAATAAAGAAAGTTTCAAAAAAAAAAGTCCATTAGGCCTCAGCCATCTCATAGGGTGGTATGTAGAGATGCAGTGAAATTTAATTTTTGTCAGCGAAATAGCGAATTTCGCCGTGAGAGATATTTCATGAAAGTCGTGGCATTCCTTGCGGAAATATTTCCGTGCAAATGCGGATTTCGCCCATGAAATGTGGAATTTCATCAGCGAATGTAGAATTTCACCTGCAAATGGCAGGATTTTGCCTGCGAGTGATGCAATTCCATCAATCGTTGGCGAAATTCTGCATTTTGCCGGTGCAATTTCACATTTTGCACCCACGAAATATTCACGAAATGCACGAATTTCACAATATATTTCATGTAACAAAATTGGTTGATTTCACCCATCTCTGGTGGTATCTGATCACCCCCAGAGGAAGTGAACTACAGAGGGGTGCCCTGAACTCCTAACTGATGGCGTAATGATCCAACAAGCTGATCAGATCAATCTTGAGGTTCTCCACTTCAAGCCCTGTGTAGAATATCAGGTCCTGCATGTGGCTGTGTTGGAGAGTTGCAGTAGTAACTGCTTGTGTCTTGACAATGGCCGACACCTGAGATTTAAGGGTCAAGCTATCATCAAAAATAATGCCCAGGTTCGGCACCTGATCTAAGGTAGTCAGCTGAACACCCCAGAGACAAATCCTGGAGGGTTGTCCTGCCAACAAACCCGCCTCCTGATGATTCAGGTCCACAACCAGCACCTCAGTTTTAGCTGGGTTCAACCACAGCCAGCTGGCACTCATCCAGTCCAGAATCTCAGACAGGCAGTTGTTAAAGACCGAGAGGATCACATCCTGTCTGAGCACAAAGGACATGTACAGCTGAGTATCATCTGCATAGCAGGGAAAACTCAGACCGTACTGCCTAATGATCTCTTCTAATGGCAGCATATACACTGCAAACAACATGGGTGACAGAATGGAGCCCTGTGGTACCCTGCAGGATAGGGGGAGAGAAGCTGAGGAATAAATCCCAGACACCAATCTCTGAGTCCTACCCTGGAGGAATGATCAAAACCATCTGAGGACTGTACCAGACAGTCTACAGATGAACCACAGGTGCTCTAGCAACACACCATGGTCCACAGTTCAAACGCTGCAGAGAGATCAAGGAGGACCAAGATAGCATGAGTCCTCTGATCTCTCTCTCTATTAGTAGGTCATTTAGCACCTGAACAAGAGTCGTCTCGGTACTATGTCTCCTAAATCCTGACTGGAGAGAATCATAGACATCATGACTGGACAAATGATTGTCCAGTTGCAGCGCAACTGCCTTCTGAATAACCTCACCCACAAAGGGGAGGTTAGAGACAGGTCTGTAGTTAGCCAGACAGCCTGGGTCAAGGGAGGGCTTTTTAAGGAGGGGTTGAACAACCACCTACTTTAGGGGTTCCAGAAAGACCCTTGTCTCCAGTGACCTCCAGACTATCTTGGCTAGGACGGGACAATTTTATCCATGCTCCCTACAAGAAAGCACGCAGGACCTGGGTCCAAACTACAGCTGGCTGGCCGCAAAGCCTGAATGATCCTCATGATATTAATGATTTCTGGCCAGCTGAAGTCAGACCAGGCAAACTGGGCACCTGCCACCTCCTGCTGATCTCCGCAATACCCAATAGAGGGGGTAGAACAGATCCCGGACCTGATGGTGAAACCTTATCTGCGAAGAACCGAGCAAACTCATCATACCTTCCTTGTGAAAAGGCTCCACCAGGCTGAAGAGACTGGATTGCACAATCTGTCAACAGTCCGGAAGAGCTGAGCTGGTCGGTTTTGCACAGCGGCAATCTCCCTGGACAGGAACTCTGTCTTCTTACGGGTGATTGCCAGTTGATAGACCGCATAATGGTCCATCAGTCTAAGTCTGTCACACTCTAGTCCAGATTTCTGCTAGTCCCTTTCTAGCCTTCATCCCACTCTCCTCATCTCCTTTATCAGAGTACATACTGATAAAATACTATGTCTTTGTTTTAGATATGATATACATATCATACTTTATACGTAGCTCTAAAAAGTACTTGCTGGCAAGGCTAGTATGAGCATCAAATACACAGATGACACAAAACTTTGAGGGACCATCTATAATACTGTACAAATTGAGTCAGTTCAATCTGACCTAGACAAAATAGGTAGATAGGCATTTTGGTGGGGTATGACATTTAACACGGAAAAATGCTGTGTTATGCATTTGGGTCAACAATCCATTCCCCACACTTACACTTTGTGCAATACGGCAATGAAAACTGTAGATGCTGAAAATGACTTAGCTGTCCTAATCAATAAAAATGTAGACTTCAGTAAGAAATGTTTCTCTGCCATCACAAATGCAAGTGAGATTTTAGGAACTATAAAAAAATGTCAATAGTAGAAGGGAGGAGGAGGTGGTAATGCCCCTTTATAGGGCTTATGTGAGACCAATGTTGGATTATGGGAGTCAGCTGTGGTGACCTTATAAAGAGCAGAATATAGTGCAGATGGAGAGCATTCAATGCAGGGCTACTAATATAGTCCACAGTGAAAAAAACAATTCCTATGAGGATCGTTTAAAAAATTTAGGACTCTTGCCCCTTGAAACCAGAAGACTCAGGGGTGATTTAATGCTCATGTATGATATATGTGCAGATCCCTACTTAATATGTGAACATAATCTGGATTTTAAGAATGATTTTAAAGGGACCAGAGGTCATCCTTTACAATTTTTTAAAATCTAATTCATAACGACTAATATAGAATAATTATTATACACAATGTGTAATTAATCCTTGGAATACACTGCCACTAGACATCATTTTGAGCAAGAATAAAATGGAATTCAAAAAAAGATTACTTATATCAGTAATGGGGCTCAGCTAAAGTACTTCTGATAATATACAGGAGCTATAATGGGCCGATGCCTTCTCTGCTTCTTATCGCCATAGTATGAACCACAGTATTATGTCATAGCTGTACTGTCATCTGTATATAAAAGTTCATTTTGGAAATGTGATTAGCTTAATGAGTAGAAGTTCTTTGTTGCACGGCTTTCTTAAATAGCTTTGTTTATGGATCTCAAATTTTATGTTATTAATTCCATTGGGAGTTAGAAAAATAGGTTATCTTCCCTCTGCAGCTTTATTAACTATGTCTAGCATGGCATATAACAGAACAGTTTTTTTATGTATATTATTTGATTAACAGTATAAGTGAATAGACAGGTTAACAAAATGGTATGATTTTTCTTTGGCTATAATCTTAATCCAGTGTTTAGTGGAGTCAATGAAGAAGCAATTTAATTGTAAATCCCTGACCTGTAGACCGCACTAGTAATCTGTTCCACACTCTGTTTTGAATTTTTCAGATTAACTTTATTGGTTAAAATCTGGATGTTAAAGCTTTTCCTCACATGTTGCTATAGGATCTAGCCTGGAGTGTGAATTATGTTTTTGTTTAGGTGCCTAATGGGCTTTCTATATATGTTTTATTTTATATTAATTTCTAATATATAAGGGACCCGTTGGCAGGGAGTGACCATGCCACGATCTGGTTCTGCCTGGACCTAGGAGGTGTAGAAGGTGGCACAAAGACGAAGGTAATTGAACTTTAGGGGGGCGGATTTCAAAGAAATGGGAAGGATCCTTAAGGAAAATGTGGATGGAATTGGGCCAGATATGGATGCAGACAGTAGGTGGGAAATCATCCGGAGGGGGGTGCAGAATGCTACCAGCACCTGTGCAAGAGTGAGATGCAAATGTGGTAGGGCCCAAAAACCCTGCTGGTGGACCAGGGAGGTTCAGGTGGTGGTGAGGGGAAAGAAGGTTGCCTATAGGCATTTCAAGTGCTCAAGGAGTGAAAGGGATCGAGGGGCGTATGAGCTGGTGGCCAGAAGGGCCACTAGGGTGGTGAGGGCGGTTAAGACAAGGAAGGAGCAGAACCTGGATAGGGAAATTAGGAGAGGGCACAAGGGGTTCTTCAGATACATTGGGGAAAAACGAAGAGTGAAGGGGCAGATTAGCAGGATTAAAACAGGGGAGGGATGGGCACAAGACCCGGAGGAGCAAGCTGAGGTACTAAATGAGTACTTTGCCTCATTTTTCACCAAGGAAAATGGGGGGGGGGGTTGCTCTCATACATGGAATGAGATGGTGAAACTGAGGAGGGGGACCCTTACCGATCGGAGGGTCTGGGGAGGGGGAGCCATCACTGGCAGAAGAGGGGGAGGCAAAGCAGGGGGACGAGGTAGCGGAGGTGGAAATCATGGCAGAGAGAGTGAGGGAAGCCCTCAAGTCCCTTAAAATGGAGAAAGCACTGGGGCCGGATAAAATACATCCCAGAGTGCTGAAGGAACTGGCAGATGTCCTGGCGAAACCCCTGGTGGATCTTTTCAGCATCTCCTTGAGGACAGGGTGGGTTCCCCAGGACCGGAAGGTGGCGCATATAGTGCCTATCCACAAGGCTGGATCAAGGGAGGTGGCAGAAAACTACAGGCCCGTCAGCCTGACCTCAGTGGTGGGCAAGGTGATGGAGGGCATCGTAAAGGAGAGGCTGGGGGGACTAGAAAAGTCGGGGTGCCAGGACAATAGACAGCATGGCTTTGTCCCAGGGAAATCGTGTCAGACAAACCTTGAGGAGTTCTATGATTGGGTGGTGAGTGCCTTGGACCTGGGTAGGCTGGTGGATGTCCTCTTTCTTGACTTCAGCAAGGCATTTGACTCTGTTCCCCACGGGGGCCCATTAGATAAGCTGGGGGAAATGGGGGTGGGAAACAAGATGATCAGATGGATAGGGAATTGGCTCCAGGACAGGACCCAGAGGGTCATGGTTGCCAGGATAGTCTCATCCCCAAGGATGGTCAGGGATCAGTCCTTGGGCCCCTCCTGTTCAACACCTACATCTCTGACATAAGGAAGGGTATCAGGAGTGAGATGAGTCTCTTTGCAGATGACCCAAAGCTGGGGGCAGTGGGGGATGAGGGGAGGGTGGCCTTCAGGGGGACCTGGAGGCTCTAGAAAGGTGGTCTAGAAAGTGGAAACTGAGGTTCAATGCAGGGAATTGCAAGGTACTGCACCTGGGAGTCAGAAACCCTGGCCAAGTGTACACCGGGGGGGGGGATGCTACCAGTCTCGACGGCTGTGAGGGACCTGGGGGGTGGTGGTGGATGTCAAGATGAACAACTCGGAGACTTGCAGGAGAGCAGCAGCTAAGGCCAACAGGATGCTGGGATGCATCGCTAGGGGGATCACCTCCAGAAGGATGGAAGTGATACCACCTCTGTACAACTGCTTGGTGAGGCCGCACCTTGAGTACTGCATACAGTTCTGTAGGCCACATTTAAAGAGGGACATTGAACTCCTGGAGAGGGTCCAGAGGAGAGCAACCAAAATTATCTGGGGCTTGGGAGACAGAACCTATGGGGAGAGGCTCAAGGAGCTAAATATGTACACATTGGAAGAGAGAAGTGACCGGGGGGACATAATAGAGGTCTTCAGGTACATGAGGAGGGGGTAAATAGGGAAGGTGAAGTCAGGGTGCTCCGAAGGAAGGAGGGGGGGCAGCTAGTGGACATGGGTGGAACCTGGAGGGGGGGCCGTCAGGGGAGAAAGAAGAAGGTGCTACTTCACTGAGAGGATGGTGGAGCCATGCAATGCGCTGCCCGGGGAGCTGGTGGAGGCAGAGACAGTGGAGGGGTTTAAGAGGGGATGGGACAGGTACAGGGAGAGGGTTCTGGAAGCAAAGTCCAGTGCAGCAAGAATATCCGGGACTGGGAAGGGAGAAGCCCGAGAGGGCGAGGGGGGCAGCAAGGTCAGTTCCCAGGGTGGGGGTTGACCAAACGAGCAGATGCGAAAGACCGATAGGCCTATTCTGCAGGCATTTTAGTATGTTAGTATATAAACTGAATACTCCTGTCATTTTGAATGTAAACTTTCAACAAAAATATTGTTGGAAAATTCTTCTTTAAAAAAAAAATCATTTTAGAAAAATTCAGAGCTTGTGAGGTGAGTTACATAGTTGTGGAGCATGCAATTACAATTTAAGCAGTATTTGAAGCAATTAAGGGAAATTTCAGTAGTCTTGAAGCAAGCCAGTGCAATTTTGAGCATGCAAGGGCAATTACATAGTCTCAAAACATGCAACAGCAGTACAGACAAATCTAAAGCATGCAAGGGCACTTTACCAGTCTTGGAGCATGCAATGGCAGTTTAGCATGGTCCCTTTAAATAAGCAGTTTGACTACAACCCAGTTCTTGGCCTTTATGATTCAGCACAGTCACTTTAACAGCAATTGCAGTTTAAACTTCTCATTCAGATATTCAGCACAGTCACTTTAGTAGCACTTCAATAACCCTTGTACTTTATATACCAGTTTGTCTTGTAACTAGGGGCACAATACTAGCCAGACACACCTGAGGGGAGACGTGAATTTAAATGGGCTGGATGACACTGTGTCTCAACTGAGATGCCAGATTCAGGCTTACAGTGTTGGATGCACGAAGCTACAGTGGTGATCATGGGCTATGCTCTCTGTCCCACACAAAGTCAGACAAAACAGCAGGCTGGCAATCTTTCACATAAATTATACAAATCAGGGACTCTCCAAGCATCTCGTAGCCTCTGCTGCAGCTCTAGTTATTTTAGCTCCTTTTCTTGAGTCAACTCCCAATTGGCTGATTTCAATATACATGGGTTGATCTGAGTACACATGAGGTACTAGAGTCTCCTTAATGGTCTGGGCCACTTTCTCTTTCAATAGGCCTTGTATGGCTGGGGCCCTTGACAGCTATGCTGGTGCCTTGTTTGTTTTCCCTTCCCTTGCTCCTGAATGGAGCTCCAAGAACAATTCACTTGATCAGTTTATTTTATTTAATACTAGCCCCAGCTTTGAGCTACCTGGTATTCCATGTTCTGTCCTCCTGGGAATTTACTTTCTCATGGCTTGTCCCGGCCCTTTCTCCACCCCCCTGGTGTTCCCTTCTGAATAGAGGCCTGCATTGCACTGTCATTTACACTGGGGCCTTGCTCTGCCCCTAATCCTGTCCCACTGGATCAGGGCCTACCTTACCCCTGTTGGTCCTCCTTCTCCACTCACCTGGCGTTCCTTTCTGGGGCCTGCCCTGCCCCTTTCCTTCCTTTACTCCACCCTCCTGACTGTCTTTTAGATATGGGACCTTTCTTTCACTTCTGCACCCACAGCCACAGCCTGCTGCATCCTCAAAGTAACACTTTCTTTTTTTTTCTTTCTTTAAAACCAAAATAAACAAGTGGTCAGTGCCTGTTCTCTGGCGCTGCCACAACTCAGCACCCTATCAGGTTGTTTCCTTCTGGGCTGGCTGGTAGGGGTTGGCTCTGTTGAGGCCAACTGACATGCTATTGCTGCTGACTCTGCTTTCAGACTCCGCCTCTCAGCACCGTGGCCACCAATGTGACAGGCAGTCTTCCTCCCACTGTTCTGTTTGACTACTGCTGCAGGACTTCAATTAATGAAATAGGAAAACCTCTGCAACCACATTCCACTTTAGCCTGGAACTGTTGACTCTGCTCCTTCCATAGACTGGGCTTCTCTACAGCTCTGCCTCCAACAAACTGAGGGAACCACTGTTACTGGCCAACCATACTGCTGATCAACAAGAGAGGTGCTGCACATTCGATGAATTGACCCGGACACAGCAAGGGACCCCTTATGGCTAAGGTAAGTCCCTCCTGCTGTCCTTGTCTGACCGGTCACTGGTTCTCTAGTTTTGCCTACTTTCAGAATTCTACACTGCTGCTTGATGATGGAACCCTTGTTTCCTGCTGTGCCATCTTTTATGTCCCCCAGTGTTCTGGATGCTGAGTCCCTGGCAACAGGGGGCCACCAAATGGCCAGCGTGAGCTGGCATAATATTAAAAAAAAACACAAAACTGAGCTGCACTTGAGGTTGCCAAGCACTGAGAGTGGTAAAAAGCTAAGGGGGAAGGCTTTTGTAGGAAAAAGGTTTTAAAAGCACTTGGGGGAAGCTTCTGCAGGAAAATAAGTTTTAAAAGCACTGGCAAAGGTTAACATTTATATATATATATAAATATTGCTGCGTCAGTATAGTTAGGATGATAGTGCACTTTATTATAAAAGCCAAATATCTGCATCTTAATTACTTTTATACCGTTCAATGGATTTTCACAAAATGTGGAATGAAGAAGTGCCATGGATAGGTCTGTAGACTTGGCAAACTTGGTATCAATCCATTGAACAGGACAAAAATTATGGAAGATTTAAAAAGCCTATGATTCACTACTTTTTTCTGTTTTTTTTCTTCACATGTATCTCACAAACGGGTGTAGACATTGGTCTGATTTTTTTATGCTTGCTTGCACGCATGTGCAAGAAACATAGTGCCATCATCCGAGTTTTTGGAGGTGTGGCACCCGTCTTCCAGTTCAGTCAGTGTGTTTGCAGGTGCGGCCGCAGTTCTCCAATGAATGCTGCAGCTGTCTATGACAGCAGTTGAAAATGCAGTGCCGTACAGTTGAAAGGGAGAGCTCCGCTTCCAGTGAGCAGCGCTCCCCCCTCCACCTGCGCTGCGCATGCATATTGCATGCTCATGCGCCTCCCCCATGCACACACTGTATGGCTGATGGGGGTGCCAAACCCTGTTGGCTCCATGCCCCACCAAAAGCTTTCAGGTTCCACGCTGGAGGCCACCCCAGCGTGGCAAAAATTGTGCAGCGACAGAGGTGCCCAATCCCGTCATTCAGGCCCCCCAAACAGCCTTCCAGCTGCCACGCTGGGAGCCCACCCAGCGTGGCAAACGTCCCATGTCGCCTTCCTAAAAAAAAAAAAAAAAAAAAAGACCTGCAAACAAAAAAACATTCCCAGTGTCTCCGCCACCTGCGCCCAACCTCCGCGCCTACCTCCCCACACCCCCCTCGCCCCATACTTACCTCTGAGGCGGCGAGGCGATCTCCGGTGGATCAGGAACACGTCTGCACTCTTCAAAGCCGACTGCGAACTGAGGAAATGCTGGTAAGCTGTATAATGCAATAAATAGGGTTTTTCAACTTTAATGCATATCTCAGGCATTTTTTGGAATTTTGGCACCAAATTTTCAACATGGGTTTTGGGACCCCTCCTCATGAATTCTAGAACTGTCATGGCGTTAATCGGGCCCGAAGGGTGATTTTGCAGTCACTGCACTAAATCACCTTTCGGGACTGATTAACGAAACGACTGTGCCAGTGTTCATAAGGTGGGCTCTCAGAAAGTCTATGTTGCAAATTTGATGAAAAAATTCCTAAAAATGACTGTTTTATGAGCGTGCCTTGCACAGTTCCTACACACGCTTGTAAGTTTGCAAATTTTTAATATTTGCACTCCAGATTTTCAACATTGCCATTTCACCACACCTCCTTATGAGCAGTACAACTGTCATTTTTCCCATATCACCCAAAATGTGCTTCCCTGCATGTGGCGCACAATGGCACAGTCGGTGTGCGCAATCAATGTTTGGGAAAGATTAAGAAAATCACAGTGACATCATTCATGAGCAGAGGTCTTAAAATGGCTATGTTGAAAATTTGGTGAAAAAATTCCCACAAATGACTATTTTAGGAGCGCACGTTGCGCAGTTCCTACGCACGCTCGCAAGTTTGTGAATTTTTAATATTGGCACACCAGATTTTCAACATTGCCATTTTATTACACTTCCTTATGAGCAGTACAGCTGCCATTTTTCACATCTCACCCAAAATGTGTTTCCGCACATGTAGCGCAGTGCAGTCGGTGTGCGAAAGCAATGTTTGGGACAGATTAAGAAAATCACAGTTATACTGTTCATGAGCAGAGGTCTTAAAATGTCTATGTCGAAAATTTGGTGACAAAAGTCCATAAAATGACTATAATGTATGGTAAGTGCCTATTAACCACCATAATCAGCAGTCACACAGCTTTGTTATGCACTGTTTAGAATTTTAAAAGTTGTTAACCACACTTCGGAACTTCCAAACAGTTGCAAAACAAAAAAGAATGCACCAGAGTTCCATAATTCTCACACATAGAATGCAAAAAGTATTTTTTTGACCATACACTATAAAAGATGATGGCTGGGGATTGGGTGACAACCACACTGAAATCACCTCTTGTGGTTGCTAGGGCTACAGTAAACCTCTCAAGCTGCCATTATCCTCTATGTGTTATGAGTGAGCATTGCGCAGTTTCCACGCACCCTCGTAAGTTCATGAATTTGTAATATTTTCAGTCCAGATTTTCACCAGTGGCATTTTTCCACACTTCCTTATGAACAGCACAGCTGTCATTTTTCACAACATGGCCGAAATGTGTTTTCACACTTTCGGCGCAGAAGTGCATGGTTGCTGTGGGAAATCATTGTTCGGGACAGATAAAGAAAATCACAGTGACACTGTTCATGATCGGAGGTCCCAAAATGCCTGTGTTGACAATCTGCTGTAAAAAATCCCAAAACTAATTACATTATGGATGTGCATTGCACAGTTTCCACGCACGCTTGTGACTTCACCAGTTTTTTTAATATTTTCACTGCAGATTTTCAACATTGCCATTTTTTACACCTCCCCATGAACAGTACAGCTGTCATTTTTCACATCCTGTTCGGAATGTGTTTTTGCACCTGTGGTGCTAAATGCCGTAGTCACTGTGCAAAAGCAGCTTTCGGCAAACAAACTGATATTGCCATTGTTCATGAGGTGGGGGTCACAAAAAAACCATGTTGAAAATTTGGAGTGAAAATACCAATGAATGCCTGAGGCATTAGGGTTTCTGACCATGATGCCCCACCCTGTAGAGAATGACAGGCATCAGGGGTGCGACTTGGGATTCTTGCCTGTAATGCTCATACCATTCCACACCCTGCAGCCAGTGAGAGGCATTGAGGTGTGCCTTGGACTCTTCCGCCCCAAAGTTCACCCCATTCTCCTATACCACACCCATCTGACCATATTTCCTGTTGGAATGGGGTGTGCATAAGGGCCAAAGACCCCAAGGCACACCGTGGCACTTGTTGGTGTCTGCAGGGTAGGGTGTGGTGAAATGGCGTGGCCGTTATGCCTGATGACCCAAAGGCACACCCCGATGCCTGTCAGTCTCTGCAGGGTGGTGGTGGGGTTGGCTTCAGTTCAATACTTCACTGCCATTCCTATTATGCAGCTCTGTAACTCCTACACTACCAATGCCAATGCCAGCAAGCAAACATTCAGCATTGACAAATGCTTGTTTTTGTTTGAAAGCCTTGGGCCCACACATGTTCCTTTTGAAGGTTTGGCGCAAAATTATGTATCCGTTCAAAAGTTATTTAATTTTGTTTTTTCCCTGTTATTTCCTATGGGAAAAAGTTAGATGTGCTGTGCAACACTTTTTGTGCAGTACTTTTCTGCAGGAATTAGCAAAAAGTAATGCACAAAAAGTTTCACAGGGGATAGATAACTGATTCCCATTCTAAATAATGGGAAGAGTCCATATAAATTCCCTGGTGACTAGTGGTCCCTCCCATGTACCCAGTTACCCACCCTAACTTTTCAGTAAGCTCACCCTCCCCCCCAAAAAATGGTGTCTCCCTTGGTAATGTTTCTCTGGTGGTAGCGTCCGCAGTATGGTCTCCCTCCCCCAGCAGTGTGCCCTTTGCTGACAGTGGGGTGCCCAATCCTAGTGTCGGCAGTAGCCTCCCCCACACTGTGTAGGACACTGGGTAGCCCACTCCCAGTGTCCCCAGTATGGTCTGCCTCCCTCCAGCAGTGTGCCCATTGCCGACAGCGGGGTGCCCAATCCTCATGTCGGCAGTAGCCCCCCCCACAGTGTGGAACACTGGGTAGCCCACTCCCAGTGTTCCCAGTTGTCTCCATTATAGTATTCTTTTTGGACTCTGGGGAACCCACTCCCAGAGTTCACAAATCATACATTAACTGAAAAAAAAAGAAAACAGTCCCCCAATGTCTTTTTTGTTTTAAATCCTGAAAAAAAGAAAAACGTCCTTCGCCATCCCCTGCCATCTCCCTCCCCCAGCCCACACCCTCCCACTGAGGACCCACCACCCCTTACCCCCCCTTACCCCATACTTACCATTGGAGGTCAGCGGCTGGTATTTTCTCTGGACCAGAACACGTCTGCACTCTTCAAAGGTGAACCGCGAACTGAGGAATCCAGATAAGTGCCATATAATGGCTGTCAATGGGCTTTTCAACTTATGTTGATATCTCAGTCATGTATAGGAATTTTGGCCCCAAATTTTCAACGCGGTGTTCTTGGGACCCCATCTCATGAACACTGGCACTGTCATCTCGTTACTTGGTTCCAAAAGATGATTTCGTGCAGCCTGCGCAGAAACACCTTTTGGGACTGATTAACGAAATGACAGTGCCAGTGTTCATGAAGGGAGATCCCAAAAAGGCTCATGTTGAAAATTTGGTGCTAAAAATCCAAAAAATGGCTGCATTACGAGCATGCATTGCGCAGTTTCTATGCACGCTCGCAACTTCACCAATTTTTAATATTTTCTCTCCAGATTTTCAACATTGCCATTTGTTCGTACTTCCTCATGAACAGTAGCTGTCATTTTTCACATCCTGCCCGAAATGTGTTTTTGCACCTGCGGCATGGGATTGCGCAGTCATTGTGCGAAATCACCATTTGGGACTAAGTAACAAAATGGCAGTACCACTGTTCATGAGATGTGCTCCCAAAATGCCCATATTGAAAATTTGGTGACAAAATTCTAAAAAATGGCCGACTTACTTGCATTCACTGAAATTTTCTACACACTCCCGTAACTTTGGTAATTTTTAATATTTTGACTCCAAAGGTTCAACATAGTAATTTTTCCACACTACCTCATGAGCACTACAACTGTCATTTCCAAAATCCTGTCCAAAATTTGTTTTTACGCCTCTTGCTTGGAATGGCATTGCAGTTGCGCAGAATTATGTTTTGGCACTGATTTTACACTTTTATGTACAGGGTACAAGTGCTGGGGTAATAAGATGACTACGCTGATAATTTTGTCATGTATTTATGGAGGGATGGGTGTGCAGGGTACAAAGGACCCTGCGCTCCCACAGTACAATTATGAAAATCCCCGAACATGGGAGCGCAGGGCCCGAAAGGGCCTGTGCTCCCACTGTGACATAAGGATACAAGTAAGCAATCTAAAAAAGGAAATTCATTGCAAAAAAACTTTGTCAATGCATCAGTTAGGGTGAGTACTATAGTGACAAAAACCAGGAAATGAGGCGTTAGGGTTTCCAACCCTAATGCCCACCCTGCAGATACCGACAGTCATCGGTGGGGTGACTTGGGGTCATGAACCCTAATGCTCACCCTATTCTCATATACTCTATCCATCTGAGCTTACTTATTTATGGAATAGTGTGAGTGTTAGGGTTCATGACCCCAAGTCACCCCACCAATGGCTGTCGGTGTCTGCAGGGTGGGGGTGGGGCGTTAGGGTTGGAGCCCTAAAGCCTCATTTCCTTGCTTTTGTTGCTATAGTACTCGCCCTAACTGATGCATTAATGAAGTTTTTTTGCGATGAATATATATATTATAGTGGTGCGGTAGCACCACAATAGTTAGGGTCAAGGGATTACTTCTATGTTAAAGCCAAACGTTTGAACCTTAATAACTTTGTAACTTCAATAGATTTGCATGAAATATTTTATGCATAATCTCTTTGGGTAGGTCTCTTGACGTGACAAATTTCATGTGACTCTGTTGTGTGGTTTCTGAGATACAGAGTGTCATAAATCCCTAAATTTACATGTTTTTTACTGTTTCTTTGTCCACCTGTATCTCAGAAACTGTTTAGGTTGTAATCTGAAATTTTCAGGGTAGAAAGTCTTTGCCTCACAGATGTGCCTTTTGAAGGTTTGGTGAAAAAATATTAATCCGTTCCAAAGTTATTAAATTTCAAAGTTTCCCATTATTTTCAATGGGAAAAGATAGATGTCCTGCACAAACATAGATTTATTTTCGCTGGAGCTACTATATTTTCACAGACAGGGTCATATAGTGTCACAGGCAGCCTAATACATTTTTGCAGAGTGCTGCTGTGTCTGCCATCTTGTTTTTCAGTTAGCGAGAGACAGAAAAATTATGAAAATATCTAGAAATGGATGGATTTTAAAAAACAGACATCAGAACCTAGCTAAACTTGACCCATTTAGCTATATTCTGATGTTTGTTTTTTTAAACTGAGGCCAGAAACACCTTTTCTGGGCACCCAAAATCTCGGGTACCCAGCTTAGCGAGAGGAGCACTTCCCCCGCATTCTCTGTATGAGAACAGCATGATTTTCTTGACTTCTGTAGCTGCAGCTAGAACTCGTTCAGCTGTGAGCTGCCATTTCCCTGGTGTCTAGTGGCACCCCCACCTTCTGATCCTCATATTTTATTATATAGATTTCTCATTGGTGTTAGTGGTATTCCCCCACCATCCTTTATGTACCCCTGGTGTCCAGTGGCACCCCCCACCCTCTGATTCTCATATCGTATTATACAGATTTCTCGTTGGTGTTAGTAGTATCCCCCCTCCATCTTTTATGTATCCCTTATGTCCTGTGGCATCCCCCACTCTCTGATCCCCATATTAATTTATTTGCATGTGTTGGTGTTAGTGTTAGTCGTCCCCCCACCCTCCTGTATCTTTCCCTGGTGTCTAGTGGCACCCCCACCCTCTGATCTCCATATTTGAGTTTTTTTTCATTGGTGGTTAGTGGCTCCACCCCCTGAATCTTTTTTTTGAACTATATGTTTATTGCTTTTGACAAAAACAATTACACATAGTATAATCATCTGTAAGGCCTCAAATAAAAGGAAACTAATACAAATACATCCAATGTACATCAGTACTGGCAACCTATACAGAATTGCATCAGGCAGTGGGAGGAAAAACTAAATAGGTGTCATCAAGAATAAAGAGAACAAAATAGCTACAGCCATCTAGGGCTTTGGGGTACAAGTCCAAAATGTGTCATATTAAAATATGATAGACTCAGCAACCAGTGTTGATATGTCCCCAAGTCCAGAAGGGTTGCCATAACATAGTAAGTGCCTAAGAAAACTGCCTATCTATCCCCTCAATATTCGATCTACAACAAGGGATCAAAAATGTATAACAGAACAGCCTGGACATCTAGTTCCATGTCATTAAACTTTTTTTTTCCTTTTAAAACTAATAGTCTCTTAACCAGGAAATGTCAACTTAATGGAACCAAGCAGCCCAGTAATAATCTGTCTTCACTCATTTGGCTAGAAGTGATACATTGAAATTATACTTAAGTTCGAATAAGGTGCAGCAGTCCATATCAAGGCTCTTCCTCTGAGTCCTCGTTCCATTGCCCCTCCGAGGTATGAAACTCCGAACTATGGCTTCCACCCTTTTGCCAGCTTCAACTAGGTTGCTAAATTGAAATGTGCATATGCCATAGTATATTTGGAGCCTTGCGGGCATCAAGAGAGAATGAGATACTCCCAGGCCTTTAAGCCTGGCCCGAACTGCATTGAATTTTTTCTTTCTGGTGCGGGTTGCAAATGACAGGTTGGAAAACAGGTGAATCATTGCCCCTTCAAAGGATAGCCCCTCCACGGATCTTGCAGCTTGTAAGATCACTTCCCGAATTATTGAATTGGCCGTAATCAAGAGGATCCCTCTTGCCATATCTCCACCTGGACCAGCAGATTGGGGGGTGATTCGAAAGGCTTTCCGCAAATGGTCAGCTAGGAGGTCTGGTGGTAAGTTCAACACCTCAGGAAGCCAGGATTTAAGAAAGATTATAAGCTCAGCCCCTTCAGTCCCCTCTGGAAGCCCTATAATACGGACATGGGAGGCTCAATTGGAGTTCTCTAACGTCTCCAGTGTATAACGTAACTGGGCATTCTCCTGTACAAGTTTAGAAGTCATGGCTAGGTCCTGATTTGCTGATTTCTCTGCCAATGTTGCAGTGTTAACAGCTGACTCAATTTTGGCATCCTGCTCCACAAAACGCTGGAGTATCGACTCCACCTTTAAGTCAATAGCTTGCATAGCTGATTGAAGTGCTTTCCAAGGGGGCACTGCTCCCAAAGTCGTCGAGGTGGTTGCTGTCTGGTCTGGTAGCACCGATGAGTTTTAGGCTCCACTTTCAGCCACTTTCTGGGTACGACCCATGAGTAAAGTTTGGTATCTGCAGACTCTGGAAATTTGTATCTGTTCAAATCTGCTGCTTTTGTTTGTTTTTATCCCACTTGTTGAGTAATTTTCTCTATTTTAAATCACAGGATATACAGAGCTGTTTCCAGGCACGTCTTGCCAGATAGCTGCTCAACAGCGCCTCCCCTGAATCTTTTTATTATGTGCTGAAAAAAGAAAACAGTTCCCCAACATCTTTTTTTTAAACCTGAAAAAAAAGAAAACAGTCCCTCATCGTCCCTGTTGTCCCCGTCCCCATCCTGACCCTCCCACTGAGCACACACCTCCCCACACACCCCCTTACCCTATACTTACCATTCAATGTTCAAGTCTGTCATCTTCTGTGGACTGAGACACATCTGTACTCTTCAAAGCCGAACCGCGTACTGAGGAACCAAGGTAAGTGCTATATCATGTATTTCAATGGCATTTTAAAGTTATGTTCATAATTTGCCATTTTTAGGCCAGTAGGTTATAGTTTTTCACTAGAGACTCCTTTACAGGCAATGAACATGTTACTGATGGATAAGATTATAAAGGCATCTCTGTATGTATTATTTACCTTTATTTCTACACTGTATATATTTTGTTGTATACGTCTTGCTACAGTCGTTTTATGTATATTTTACTTGTACTCTATTTTGTACCCTCGTCCTTGCAAACTGCAGGTCCACCTTGTAAATGAGCTTGCTCAATGGTGATCACCTGGGTAAATAAAGATTTTGATTGATTGGGAGAGTCTAGACAGAGTTGAAATTGGATCAGGACTTATTTATAAAGGACAGACTTAGTGAGAGACAGATGCCAGGGTGGCCATGAAGTGTGTGGGCAAAGTGTGGGCAGAGGGACACAGGGATTTTTGTTACAGTTCAGAGACTGCTGGCATGACCTTCTTTTGACTCAGAATTATGTACTGCAACATTATCCCTGCTGACTGAGGCCTCAGCTAATCAGTTTTCAGTGTCTTGGTCACCCATTTCATAATATTTATTGTAACCCTTTGCTTCCTGTTGGCCTGTTGGCCTGTTGGTACACTGGTAGCTACTACTGCTTGTAGCACTGGAGACACAAGTTAGGGAATGAGCTGGGTTTGTCAGGGACACCGCTGCTGTTGCAGTGCCACCTGGGTAACCACAGTGGTTATCATCCATGCTTCAGTGGTCGATGCAGACTTATTCCTGTATAGGACTTGTTGTATACAGTATATGTGTTGTTAAATACTTGAAATGACTAACCCTATCAATTTTTATTCCACTAGTTCCAACTATATCGTAAGTCCATTACTCCATAATGGGTCCTGTCATCCGGCATGGGGTCATAATGTCGCAAGACATTATGCGACATGGCTAAATCGCGTTGCCAACACAGCGCGATTTATGTCATGTAGCATAACTGTTTTTTCTGTGGGGAGCTCCGCCTCCACACACCCCATTGCAGGGGGCTGTACCCCCGGACCCCCTCACTAAAGATTCTCAACTCCAGGGGGTGTCCAACTCGATGAACACACAAAGACTTAAAAAAAATACAATTTCTTGGACCGGGAATCAAACCCAGTCCCAGATGCAGTGCCTGGATTCCTGCTGCTGTGGCTCTGTCCAGTGAGCCATGGCAGCTGCTCAGTGGAACCCACTCCCAGTATAGGTCTTATCATCTGCCTGGGAGTGTGTGAATGGTGCAATACTGCGTACAGCAGTATACGCAGTATTGTACCATTCGCTGTCCTAGACAGTGCTATTACAGGTTAGCTATAATGTAGTACACTATTAAGCATATGACATTATGACCTGGTAGGCTGATGTCCTAGGGTGGCACCTTGAGGAAAGAGATATTAAGGCAGAAAGAAGGTTCCTTTGTCTAAGGACCAGTAAAGACTGTGTCAAGTAAAAATCAGCCATGGAGCTGGCAAAATGACAGGCCTTTACAGAGAGGAGAGGGGATTCGCTATGAGGAACTATTAGGAATCTTCCCTAACTGTGTAAAGCATTAGTGCATAGAGGATTAAGATCCATATTTAATCCCACATGGGCGGAGGTGATGTTCTAGAGGAGCAGTATAACCGTACAGACAGAAGGTCAAGGAGAAATTCTCCATTATATTATTACTAGAATATGTGTTAGTGGTTGGGGGGCGGTCATACATGTGTGCTGAGCGCCGCAGAATGAGTCTGTCTTTTTTGCCCAGGGTGGACCCACAATTTTATCTGCCCAGGGAGCCAGTGACTGTGGGGGATATCATTGATGTATAGGATCAATTCAGAAATGTAATCACTGCTCTGCCCATAGTGGTGAAATATCCCATAGATCACCAGTAAAGGATGTCCAGTATGGTGCCCCTCAGACCCTTGCACAAGACAAATATGGGATGGCAGGAAAGGGAATAACAGTAATACATAGGACTCAACAGAGAAAGCCTGCTCATTTTCATAAATATATATATATATATATATATATATATATAAAAAAAACTTCATTAATGCATCAGTTAGGGTTGTTACTAAAGTGACAACAGTAGGGAAATGTGGCAGTAGGGTTTCCAACCCTAACACCCCACCCTGCAGACACTGACAGATATAGAGCGTGTGCCTTGGGGTCATCAACCCTAATGCTTACCCCATTCCATAAGTAAATAACCTGAGATAGGTACAATATTGGAGAATGGGGTAAGTGTCAGGGCTGACGACCCCAAGGCACATCCCCAATGCCTGTCAGTGTCTGCAGGGTGGGGGTGGGGTGTTAGGGTTGGAAACCCTAACGACACATTTCCCTACTTTTGTCACTTTAGTAACAACCCTAACTGATGCATTAACGAAGATTGTTGCAATGAACTTCCTTACTTATCCAGATAGTATAATGATATCATTATTTGCCTGTGGGAATGCAGGGCCCAGAGGGCCCTGTGCTCCCATCCCTGCATAGATGCATATATGTATGTCACTGTGGGCCCTGTGCTTCCATTTATAGGACAACAGTGACCAAATTGTCAGCATAGCCATCTTATTACCCCACCTCATGTACCTGATACAGAAAATTTTCAAATCCCCACCAAAATGTAATTCTGTGCAACTACAATGCCATTCCATGCCACAGGTGTGAAAACACATTTTGGGCAGGATTTGAAAAATGGCAGCTGTAAAATATATGAGGTTGGGTAATAAGAAGGCTATGTTGAAAATCTGGGGTCAAAATATTTAAAATTTCTGAAGTTATGAGTGGGCGTAGCGAAACAGCAATGAATGATCATAACTTTGGCACTTTTTCATATTTTGACCCCATAGTTTGAACACAGTCTTCTTATGACCCCACCTCATAAACCCCATAGGTGAAAATTTTAAAATCCATGCCAAAACACCATTCCATACCACAAATGCGAAAACACGTTTCAGACAGGATGTGAAAAATAACAGCTGTACTGTTCATGAGGTGGTGTGAAAAAATGGCTATGTTGAAAATTTGGACTGAAAATATTGAAAATTACCAAAGTTACATGTGTGCGCGTAGAAAATTTTCAATGAGCACTCACAACTTGGCCATTTTTAGGAATTGCTTCATCAAATTTTCAACATGGCCTTTTTGGGACCCCACCTCACGAACACTGGCACTGTCATTTCATTAACTGGGCCCAGAAGGTGGTTTTGCAGTCACTGCATGAAATCACCTTTCAGGACCGAATAATGAAATTTCACCACCAGTGTTCATGAGGTGGGGTCCCAAAAAGGCCATGTTGAAAATTTGTTGAAGCAATTCCTAAAAATGGCTGAGTTTAGTGCCTTTATAACTGACATTGCAGAGGAGCTAGATAGGAAAGGTCTGCCTCTTTGTGGATGACACCAAAATCTGTAAGAAGAATAGACACCCAAGAGGGGGTGGAAGGAATGGGTAGAGATCTGAGGAAACTTAAAGAGTAGTCACGGGCATGGCAGCTGGGTTTCAATGCAAAAAAAAAAGCGAAATCATACACTTGGGGCACAAAAATCCAGAGGCGGAATACAAAATGGGAGAAGAGGTATTGATGGTCACCAAACAGGAAAGGGTCCTGAGAGTAATTATATCTGATGACCTCAAGGTGGCGAAGTAGTGTGACAAGGCAGTGGGGTTGAGCCAGTGGGATGTTGGTATGTATAGGGAGAGGTATCACCAGCAGAAGTAGGCAAGTGGTGTTGCTACTGTATAGATCACTGGTGAGACCCTACCTGGAGTACTGTGTTCCATTCTGGAGACCATATCTGAGAAAGGCCAAAGCATGGAGACAGTCCCGATGAGGGCAACTAAAATGGTGAATGGGCTGCATCAGAAGACCTAAGAGGGGAGACTGAAGGACCTCAATATGTAAATCCTGGAAGAGAGAAGGGAGAGGGGAGATATAATAAAGACATAAATATCTCACGGAGGTAAATAAGGTACAGGAGGGGAACATTTTTCAGAGAACTTAAGGGAAAATGCAATGAAGCTGGAAGGGGGTAAATTCAAGAGAGATGTGAGAAAGTACATCTTCACTGAAAGAGTGGTGGATGCCTGAAACAGTCTTCTAGTGGAGGTGATGGGGGCAGAAACAGTGGTGCACTTCAAGTATGCATGGGATAGGCACAAGGGAATATTAGAGGAAAGTAAGAGAGCCAGAGACCACGTAGGGTCTGCTAAACAGTATTGGCGGAGAAGATTAGGGAGACTGGGTGGGCAAAGAGGTCCTTATCTGCTGTCAAATTCTATGTATATATATATATATATATACATATATATATATACATACATGTGTTGCTGCAATGTTCTTTTAATCGAGGTTTTTATGTCTTCTGTCACCGTGCTTTAGCCCCGTCAAGCACAAACCAGTGACCTCCCAGTTATAACTGTCACAGCTCAGCTGCAACAGTGGCATGGGGCCCGACAGTACCAGTGCCAGTCATGTAGACTGTGGTAGCATACCTCTCAACTGTCTCACATTATGAGGGACATCTCTCATTTTACCTCTCAGAAATGTTCTGTCCCACATCCTTCACACTTGGAAAAGGGTCTGCTAGCAGAGAAAAGATGCTGAATACTCAGGCATTAACACAAAAAATTCATATTTACTCTATGATGCAAAATCAAAATTAAACTTAGCTTGGAAAAAGGCTTTAGTTTCCATCGTGTTCTGAACTTAAATCTCCATGTTTGATGATGTGTCACACGTTATGAGTGCCAGTGTGCCACATTTTCTCACATTTCAAGTGTCAGTGTTTCACATTTCAGTGCAAAAGGTTGAGAGGTATGGGTGGTGGGAATTTGTTTTCTTCCCCATTTTCATCACTTCGCCTTCCTCCCATGTGGCATCCCATGACAATGCCAGTATTGCAGCTTTCCCCTGCAGAGGAGAGGGAAAAAAACACCTCCTTGAATTTTCACAAGGTTTAATGCAGATCCGGGAACTGGTAACACCCCCTCCCACCCGGCTAAGAAGTACTACAGTCAGTAACACTCCTAACCAAGGGGGTGGCATGACTACAGCGATCTGGGCTCACACCTGTACCTGGGTCAACCTGAATGTCAGTGCAGTGCATTAACACTGGGCTATAGATGTGGCCCCCTTGTTGCTTTAATTTGACAGTCTCTTACAGCCTGCTGCTTCTTAATCAGGTCACCCTCTCATGAGATACTGAGGCCTCAGTGGGATTTTCCAGGTAAAGGATAAATAAAATTAAAAATACAATTCCTTCCCACTGCTTCACTTTTTGCTTGGGACTTTGGCTCCCTAAAGCAGGACTTCATGGATGTCCCCAGATGCCTTCCATTAATTATCACAGTTAATGAGCCCTCTGAAATAACGAACTCCTGTTACATAAGGCATTGTCAGAATGTACCTCACTAAGGATGTATGTCCCGATTGAACTTTACATTTTTAATTAAAAACTGCATTTCCTGGTTTTTTGGTTGAGAAAAGAGAAAGGCAATTAAATGTATCCGTCCCTGTGGATGCAAATCTCTCTCTTCTTTCTCTTTGTCTTTTTTTTCTTGCTTTATTTTTTGTGTTTGAAAAAGTGTCCATGGCCAAAGATAAAGCAGTCTTCTTTTTGTTCTTGATAAACTAGGCTAGCAAGGGTGAATTTCCTTGAAACCAGAAAAGACCTATTTTCGCAGGTCATGCTGGTTGCCTCACCTACACTCAGGAACACAGACTAGAATTTGGTTTTTATATAGCGCCTTTCATTCTGCACTGTATCCCAAAGTACTTTACAAAGGAATGGGTGAGATACTATTAGAAGTCAAATTAAATATTCCTGAGCCTAGGGAAGCTACTGATTGGCTACTGGATTGGTAATAAATGTCTTAGAGGATTGGTCCTCAATTTTGTATAACTCGCAAATAACAGCAACTTAAAAAAACACACAGTTCTTTAAAAAAAAAAAAACAATCCTTTGGTGTTTAACAGGCCTGCTTTATGCCCCAAAGATTGGCCCAGTGTTTATTTGAGACCTTCATGAAGGTGAGAAATAGGGGGGGAAATTCTGGATGAGAAGCAGTCACTTGAGTCTCAGGAGTCATCTGTACTTTGGAATGACTTTTACCATTTACAAAACATCAGCCAGATTAAATCCATTGCCCCCCTGGAAGATCTGGCATCACAGGCACGGTTTGTGATGTCCAGGCTTGATTACTGTAACGCTCTTTACCTTGGAGTCAGTGGCGGTACTCTGCAGCACCTGCAGCTGGTGCAGAACGCCAGGGCCAGGTTGCTGATGGGCCTTTTTAGGTCAAGTTATATGATCCTGGTCCTGCACGAATTGCACTGGCTGCCAGTGAAGTGGCATATCATCTTTAAGGTTGGATTACTAACCTATGAGGATCTACAGCTGACCCAAGCTACCTGATAGAACCCCTGACTCCCTACCAACCTTCTTGCCCTCTCCACTCCAACGAGGTGGGCCTCCTCTCAGTACCTAGGGCTAGACTAAAATTGTCTGGGGACCGGCAATGAAGTTGCCAGACCCCAGTTGTGGAACTTGCATTCCCAGTCCTAAGGGAAGTCCCCTCTGTGCAGGCCTTTAAAAGAGGCCTCAAGATCTGTCTTTTTTGGAGAAAGGTAACGGCCTACTGTCTAGCCTACTTATATAGTAGCTACTGATCCTACCTTTTTGATACTAGCTTTTAATGTTTAAATTGATTACCCAGTTCTGTAGTCTCACTGTTTGTTCATTTCTCTCTAAGCTGCGGTAGGATGTATGTATCAGCCAATTGTTGGTTCTAGTTTGCTTTCTCACTCTACCTGACTGGGTTAATCAATCGCATGCCCTCGCATTAGTTTATATTTGCATGTATTGTTAGACTGTTTGCATCACCTTCACTTTTATGAGAAGGACATGGGAATTGAAATATATCAACCAATTTAATTTGAACTTTAACGGACTCAATCAGGACATTGGATGTATGGCACACTATGGAAAACTTTATACTGTATGTCACTTTTATCACATTTTTTCAGAGACTCCACCCACCTTTGCACCCTGTGTATCTCAGGTCTTTTTATTCTGTGTTCCTGTCTGGACACTTTCCAATTACTGTACCTCTTCAAGGCATCCATTTAGCCCCCCTTACGAATAGCTCAGCACTTCCTGATAATCATTACCTTGCAGCTATAGAAATGTTCCTATTCATTGCCCACCCACCCTTCCTGTTAAATTCTTCCCATCTATCCTATCTTAATTACTTTGAAACAATGCATCACACTTTATATAGACCTCACACTCTGTTTATCTCAGGTCTTTATTATTTTGAGTTCCTGTCATGATATCATTCCAATTACCACTTCAAGGCATCCATTCAGCCTCTTTTAGGAATATCTTAGCACTTTCTGCTAATCTTCCCCTCACATTTATTGTCCACCCACCCTTCCTGTTAAATTCTCCTCAACTATCCTATCATAATTATTTCATTTAAACAATGCATCACAGTGTAAATAATTGCTGCTTATTTTGCTCAGTTTGTTATTCACCTGAAGGAGAGACCTGTGAGGCCCAGAAAAGACACATGGGGCTAAGGGGAAGGGGGTGCCTCAAGTTACGGTTGGCTGGGCTAGTGGGGTAAGGGGCAGATTAGATGGGCCATGGGCTCCTTTTCTGCTGTCACCTTCTATGATTCTGTGATTCTTCTATGATTCTATTAAAGCTTGTACTCTATACCATCTTTGTACAAGACATTTGTTGGCCCAATAAAAGGTATCAAACCTTTCAGCGACTCCACTTTTATAAGGACCCTAAAGTACTGATTATTTGTTTGAACTGTCCGATTATAGGTATCACCTCCAAATGTATGTTTTACTTATGTGCTGTATGTTGAATCTCATGTATTATATGTGCCATCTAGATGGCCCAGGTCGTTCCTGAAAATGGTACCTTGGACAAGTGTACTTACCCAGTTTTTTAAATAAATAAATGAAATAAAATAAATAAATGTAGTTTTATCAATATCTGTTGAAATGTATTTTATGTGTAGATTTTATGCTTATTTAAATGTTTCTGTTTAATTGTGTGGTGCCCCGAGCATCAGAGGAAGGGTGCCTAACATGTAAATTACTACTACTAATTACTACTGTGGTAGTTGCCCTCAGTGCAAGGCTCCTAACATGTAAATTACTACTGCTAATTACTACTGTGGTAGTTGCCCTCAATGCAAGGCACCTAGCATGTAAATTACTACTGTGGTAGTCGCCCTCAGCGAAAGGCTCCTAACATGTAAATTACTACTACTAATTACTAGTATGGTAGTTGCCCTCAATGCAAGGCACCGAGCATGCAAATTACTACTACTAATTACTAGTATGGTAGTTGCCCTCAATGCAAGGCACCTAGCATGTAAATTACTACTACTAATTACTACTGTGGTAGTTGCCCTCAGTGCAAGGCTCCTAACATGTAAATTACTACTACTAATTACTAGTATGGTAGTTGCCCTCAATGCAAGGCGCCTAGCATGTAAATTACTACTGCTCATTACTACTATGGTAGTTGCCCTCAATGCAAGGTGCCTAGCATGTAAATTACTACTACTAATTACTACTATGGTAGTTGCCCTCAGTGCAAGGCACCTAGCATGTAAATTACTACTACTCATTACTACTATGGTAGTTGTCCTCAGTGCAAGGTGCCTAGCATGTAAATTACTACTACTAATTACTACTGTGGTAGTTGCCCTCAGTGCAAGGCACCAAACATATAAATTACTACTACTAATTACTACTGTGGTAGTTGCCCTCAGTGCAAGGCTCCTAACTTGTAAATTACTACTACTAATTACTACTGTGGTAGTTGCCCTCAGTGCAAAGCTCCTAACATGTAAATTACTACTACTAATTACTAGTATGGTAGTTGCCCTCAGTGCAAGGCTCCTAACATGTAAATTACTACTACTAATTACTAGTATGGTAGTTGCCCTCAGTGCAAGGCTCCTAACATGTAAATTACTATTACTAATCACTACTGTGGTAGTTGCCCTCAGTGCAAGGCTCCTAACATGTAAATAACTACTACTAATTACTTCTACGGTAGTTGCCCTCAATGCAAGGTGCCTAGCATGTAAATTACTACTGTGGTAGTCACCCTCAGTGCAAGGCTTCTAACATGTAAATTACTACTACTAATTACTACTGTGGTAGCTGCCCTCAATGCAAGGCGCCTAGCATGTAAATTACCACTACTAATTACTACTGTGGTAGTTGTCCTCAATACAAGGTGTCTAGCATGTAAATTACTACTACTAATTACTAGTATGGTAGTTGCCCTCCATAAAAGGTGCCTAGCATGTAAATTACTACTACTAATTACTAGTATGGTAGTTGCCCTCAATGCAAGGCGCCTAGAGCTGATATGTTGCATATGTTCTGGGCCTGCTCAGAAATGGTGACCATCTGGTTTATGGTTGAAAAATCATTGATGGATATTATACAAAAAAAAATTAAGGCTCTGTCTAATAGAATGGTATTATCACACTGGAAAGACACATCCCATCCAGATCATAAGGAATGACTTAATAGGGTATCTCTAGCTGCACCCCTTCAGGAACTGGTATATTCATAGAGACCAAGGTTTGATACTTACACATCAATATGTGCAAAGTTTGAGGATTATTTGTCCATTTAGGGTTTGGGACAAGCTAAGAGTTTAATGTCACTAGTCTGGGGAGTTTATTAATAAGTTTGAAGGTCATTTCTCAAGGTACTGTATGGCTCCTGATTCATGGGACAGTGATGGGGTTGGGATCTAGAAGGCTGAATAACCAACTCAGGCTTAAAAATATCTTGTGTTAGCCTTACATTTTGGTCTGACAGCCCATATTGTATGGTTAGCAACTATGGGGACACTGGTCTCCCCAAAGTAATGAAATTATTGCACATACAATATTCCATATAACCAACTGTGCAAAACTGTGAATGTACCACTTCCCTTGTACCCCACCCCCTGCTCCCTTGAAATCCAATAACACTTATTTAAAAAAAATTACAGATCATGTTACCAATTGACGTTGTGCAGCTAGCAACATCTTAAACGTAAGACGTGCTCATGCTGCACTGTTCAGGCCAGACCGACCAAACAGTGATGGTAAGTTAAACAACTCTAAAAAACAAAAGCTGTTATTGTGATTAGAGTTATAATCACAATACCAACCTAGAAGCCATCCAATTCCATGGATTAATGATTGTCTGAAGGGAGGTGGCCCTCAGCAATAGCTTGGGACAGCCATTCTCCCAACTGGTTGTTAATCCCTCAGAAATGAGTGGTTTATTAGCAGTAGCAGTATAACAGCAGCCACTAAGCACATGTAGCCAGGGGTTCAGTTACCAGCAATTTATTTTTAGTGGAAGTCTTAAACTTTCATGAGTCAAAATCTGGAAGTCATTCCAGATTTTTGGAAGTGAAAATACTTCCTGTATCCCACAGTTTGGAACTCAGTATTTTAGGAAGGACTAGTTTATGGATGTTACTATAAATATTAATGATAAAATACAATTTCTTTTGGAAAATTCCATTATTTGTGACTTCAATGCCTTTAATGTTGGAAGTCATTTAATTTTTTGTTTTACATTTGGAAGTCAATGACTTCCTCCTTCTTTATTTTGGAAGTTTTTGCCTCATTTCTGGAAGTCAAATACTCCCAAAATGGAGTTAACTGAAGCCCTTTTTTTGTTTTGTTTTCAATTATTTAACCAGGAGTGGCACACTATGCTGAAAGCTTGTTTACACATGTGACCTGGGAGCACAGGGAAGTTAAGTGACTTGCTCAGGGTCACACAGTATGCAAGTGGGGGCTGTGGAATTCAAACCCAGGTCTCCAGATTTGCAGCTCAGAGCCTTAGACCACTGTACTATACTGCCTCCCTGCATGTAGCATTACTGCATTAGAGCAAATGTTACTGAGAGAGGGAAACACTGGCCAGGACATTAGAAATAAATCCCCCACTCTTATAAAAAGTGCATTGGATCTATAACAAAAACCTGTGTTGTGTCAGTGTGAGGGTTGTAAACAAAACCAAGGGGTAGATTGAACGCACACTGAAAAACAGAACATGGTAATCAATGTTTCAAACAAAGACTTCTTTTGTGATTATCTATAAAGAAGAAAAAAAAAGCCAAGTTAGTGAAGTGGTAGGGAGAAAGCAGGTATTGTACAGTACATATGTGGGGAAGGAAAAAGTTGGGGTGGATCTTAGAGTAAAATCCATAAAAGGCAAGCTTAGAACAGAAATTCAGAAACTGAATGGTATGGATGGTGAGAGTCACGAGCCAGGTCCAAGGTACCTTCACTCCCCATATTAACCATTTTGTTATGTAAAGTTTTGAGTACTACTCTCTCAAATTTAGCAGGCAATAGCAATTGTCATCTAGTGAACCCTTGACGATTGGTCACTTCATGATACAGCAAGTACTTTCGAAACTCGAATTTAGGCCACTCTGTCAGTAGCAGTCCAGTATCTGGATTGTCAGTTATTACATGTGAGGCATTGCCCCCTTTCTTTAAACCAGCAATAATGTATTTTAGCACAGGGTCCTTGCTTTGCTCTCTGAGTAGATCCTCTACTGTTAACTGTGGCAAGGAACTCAAATCCAGGGTGGCTAAATTTTTTTAATTTTTTTTTATTTTATTTAAACAGCAGTTTGGAAAACCTTTGAGCCATAGGCTCATTTACAAAGGTACCTTGTCACAGTAAGACAAACCAAAATACACAGTATAGCAGTACAACACATAAGTATAACAGTAAAATTAAGACATAGCTACAAACAAGCTGGTACAGGTAGGATGGATGCAAACAATACCAGAGTTATGTCGTCCTTAGCAGCTTAGTAATAAGCTTTGTCATAAGTATTGAGTACGGCTTTGACTAGCGGCAGTTACAGCATCGGGTGTTAATAAGGTGGTTACGTAAGGAAGTTTTGAAGCACGATATAGTAGGAGCTTCGGAGATGGAGGGGGGCAGTGTGTTGAACCAGGAGGGGGCCCTAAAGCTGAAGGCTCTTTGGCCGTGAGAGGTCCTAGCTCTAGGGATAACAAGAGAGGTTTTCCCAGAGGTCCGAGTATGAACTAGTGGGACAGAGCGGCGTATGGTGGTGGTCAATCCTGGTGGGGAAAGCCCAAGGAGGGTCTTTTGTAAGGGTACAGGTAAGATATTTGAGGCGCCATCGAGATCAAGTACCAGCTTTAGCATACAGTAGACAGGTGTGTGTCATCCTAGGTGCTCCAGTAATTAACCTGCAGGCCTTATTCAGAGTAGTGCGAATTTTATGGAGTGCGGTCTGATCAGCAGCACCATACACCGGCAGTCCATAGTCCACTAGGGACAGGATAGAGGAGGTGACTGTAGTCAAGAGGCCTCCGGGGAGGCAGTAGTTATACCGATGTAAGATGCCCAATCGATATTAGTGGCAGTGGCTAGGCAGCGATGTGTCCATGGAAGGAGAGGAGGGGTCAAAATGGATCCCTAGGTATTTATTGAGCAAACTTGTTCGAGGGAATGAGGACCCAGAGTGAATGAGGAGTTTGAAGTTGCAGGACTTGTTTTGGGGATGAGTGAAGAACATGGTTTTTGTTTTTTAAGATTTATCACCAATCTATGTTCCTTGAACCAGCCTCGGCTTCAGTGAAGGACTTCTGCAGCGAGTCCTGGAGGCAATAGGGTTACGATTTGAGGCAAAGATGACTGCATCATCAGCGCACAATAGAATGTTCCCGAGCAAGAGCGTGGAAGGGTGTTAAGGTAAAGGAGAATAGTAAGGCCCAGAATGGAGCCCTGGGGAACCCCAGAAAAGATGGGACAGATGTCTGAGTAGGTCCCATTAATTTTACATGCTGTGAGCGGTCAGACAGATAACTGGTGCACCAGGAGATAGGCCCAGCAGCAAAACCAGAGAGACTAAGGCATCAAGAAGGAGGGGTGGGAGACAGTGCCGAAAGCTTTCAAGAGGTCAATGAAGACAGCACCAGCCAGAGAACCAGTGTCTAAGGAGGAGTGGAGAAAGTTGGAGAACCTAGGAGGGCTGTGTTGGTACTGTGGCCCGCTCGAAGCCATGCTGCTCAGGACAAAGGACATTGTAGGTGGAGAGGTAGTCAGAGATTTGAGAGGCCACCACTTTTTCCAAGGCCTTGGAAAGAGGAGAGAGAATGGAGATCGGTCGATAGTTTCCAGCCACAGTCCTATCACCACCTTTAAAGATAGGGGTGACAGTGGTGACTTTCCAGGCCATTGGAACCTTCCCCAGGCAAAGAGAGTGGTTGATGAGGCATGTGATCGGGGTAAGGACTATGTCTAAGACCAGCCATAGGATACACGGATCCAGGGTGTCACTGCCTGTACTATTACTCTTGAGGGCAGCGACAAGGTGTGGCCTAAGTTCTTGGGCAGAAACACAGCGGAGGAGAAAATAAGGGCGAGAAAGATTTACGGCAGGTGCTGGGGGAGGAGGGTCAAAAAAATTTGTAGGGAGGATAGGGCTAAGGTCAGTGAATGAGGTGTTGAGGTGGTTGGCTATGAGGGCTGGGTCTGAGGAGATCACACCATTAATGTTGATCTGGTGGGTGGGGGGGTGGCACTCCCATTTAACTGTTTAATGTTATCCCAGAAGGTTCTGGGATTCCCCC
This sequence comes from Neoceratodus forsteri, assembly GCA_016271365.2. Lineage (NCBI taxonomy): Eukaryota > Metazoa > Chordata > Ceratodontiformes > Ceratodontidae > Neoceratodus > Neoceratodus forsteri. Next base: position 486,910,297 of record CM057451.1, on the reverse strand, counting down.
ATGAGGCAGTGAGTGAGGACCGATAGTGCTCAGACTTGGCCTTTCTGATGGCCCGAGTGCACTTGTTTCAGGCGGCAGCATATAACCACCTGTCATTGGGCCGGCCAGTCTCAATGGCACGGTGCCATAGGTTGTCCCTATGTTTGAGCTGGTGGATCAAAGCTGGGGTAACCCAGGGGGCATTCTTCCTTTTAGAACGGCGGGTCAACACTGGGGCAAAGATATCACAGGCATTATTAAAAGTTTGGGTAAAGAAGGAGAGAGCTGTGTCGATGTCAGGAGTTGCTAGTATAGGAGACCAGTCAATTTGGGACAGAAGTTCTTTGAGTTTTATCAGTCCACCAGGTATTAGACGCCGCCGGATGTGGACTGTGCTATGGGTCTGGGGACTGAGGTTGACCAGTGGAATAGAATGGGGAGTGATCACTGAGAGAGTCTGGGAGGACTTGTACATTGGGGATCCGATTAGGGCGGTTGGTGAGTACCACATCAAGCAGGGTACTGGAGCCTCTTGGGGTTAGTCCTGGTAGGGTGGGTAACTAGTTGCTTAGGTATATTGCAGAAAAGGAGTCTCGGGTAGAGGAGGAGGAGGGGCTGAGCCAGTTGACATTTAAGTCACCCACCAGAATTTGATCAGCGGAAGGAGGTAGAGAGGTAAGGTATTCTGTAAGAGAGGCAATGGCCTGCGTTTGGTCCCTGGGGGGCACGTATGCAGTAGTCAGATAAAGGGGTCCCTTTAAAGGGTCAGGGGTTAGTTTCAGCGTAAGCGCCTGGACCCTGGAGTCAAGCATGGGAGTGGGCAGGGCTAGTACGGGGAGAGATTCCTTGACATAAATAGCGCAGCCGCTGCCCCATCTCCCAACACGGTCGGACCGGAAAAGGGTGAAACCAGGAAGGGAGACTAGGGAGTCAGGGGAGGATTTTGACAGCCAAGTCTCAACCAGGGTGATGACATCAGGTTAATTGATGTGACCAGGCATTGTAGTGAGTCAACTTTTTAGGAGGCTACAGATATTCATGGAGACCATGCATAGGCCTGTGGTGCGAGTTGGGGAGCTCCTGGGAACCGGGCCAGGGTTTGATGAATGTTCCTGACAGGAGTAGTAGCATGACTAACACCCTGGCTGGGAGATGGTGAGAGGTTTTCCTGTGATTGACATGAGGGGAGGGAGGCTAAGGGAGCAGGGGTGGGCAGGGAGGTACAGGAGGGAAAGCAAGAATAAGAAGACACCCAGATGTGCCTGAGGTGAAGAGAAAGCTAGGGGAGGGCAGGGGATGGGGACACACAAGGTCCCAAGGGCAGGAGAGGAGGTTCAGGGCAAGGGGGGAGGGTGCTAGGCACAGTGTGGACTAGCAGATGGGTAAATGGGTAAGTGCACTGCTAGTGGGGATAGGCACAGGCAGAGCATGAAGCAGGGCGAATACATTGTGGTGAGCAAGATCCCAGGAATAGTGCTGTACAGGTAGGAGTAGGAAGTAGTGAGGAGCATAGGTCCTCTAGTGGCCAGCAGGTATAACCTGCAAATGGGAAAGTGGGGAGATAGGTTCTGGGCAACAGGACGTGATGTCACCAGATGTGATGACACGGGTGGATCCTTAAATGACAGCCGCCCGGGTGGGAGGGTGGTGGGAGGCGGGGCAGGCAGGCGTGGCTGCCGGCTGCTAGCACCCCTCTGCAGGTGTCCAGACAAAGAGAAGAGGCTCTCTTTACCTCAAAAGTTAGCAGGCTGGAGATTTGGCTTCCTCAGCTACTCAGGTGAGCTGCTTGTTGCTTCAGTTGCTTGATTGTCCCGAGTGCCTAGCTTGGGGAGCTGCCTATGTTGTGGAGAAAACAAAGCCTCTCATTACTATGCAGCGGGAGAATATGTTGTGACTTACACAAAGGAGCTAAACTAAAAGCAAACAGGGCTATTCCAAAATGAGGTCACACTAGGACCCAGCTAACCTAATACCTTCAGTAACAAGCACAATTAGCTCAATACCACCATATTAAACAAGTCTGATCTATATTAGCTGCTTGGTATATCTGGCTTTAAGATGAAATCAGCAAGGCAACTCTAGAAAAGCCAGTGATTCCCTAGCTTTACACTTCAGCATTAGTAGCACAAAGAGAATCAAATAACAAGCCCACCCAGAGGTGAACAGGAACAAAGTTCATAAAATATAAGTGTTCATCAGGTAGCACCCCTCTGCAGGTGTCCAGAAGAAGATAAGAGGCTCTCTTTACCTCAAAAGTTATCAGGCTGGAGATTTGGCTTACTCAGCTACTCAGGTGAGCTGCTTGTTGCTTCAGTTGCTTGATTGTCCCAAGTGCCTAGCTTGGGGGGGGGGAGCTGCCTATGTTGTGGAGAAAACAAAGCCTCTCATTACTATGCAGCGGGAGAATATGTTGTGACTTACACAAAGGAGCTAAACTAAAAGCAAACAGGGCTATTCCAAAATGAGGTCACACTAGGACCCAGCTAACCTAATACCTTCAGTAACAAGCACAATTAGCTCAATACCACCATATTAAACAAATCTGATCTATATTAGCTGCTTGGTATATCTGGCTTTAAGATGAAATCAGCAAGACAACTCTAGAAAAGCCAGTGAGTCCCTAGCTTTACACTTCAGCATTAGTAGCACAAAGAGAATCAAATAACAAGCCCACCCAGAGGTGAACAGGAACAAAGTTCATAAAATATAAGTGTTCATCAGGTAGCACCCCTCTGCAGGTGTCCAGAAGAAGATAAGAGGCTCTCTTTACCTCAAAAGTTATCAGGCTGGAGATTTGGCTTCCTCAGCTCCTGAGGTGAGCTGCTTGTTGCTTCAGTTGCTTGAATGTCCCGAGTGCCTAGCTTGGGGGAGCTGCCTATGTTGTGGAGAAAACAAACCCTCTCATTACTATGCAGCGGGAGAATATGTTGTGACTTACACAAAGCAGCTCCACTCTAAGCAAACAGGGCTATTCCAAAATGAGGTCACACTAGGACCCAGCTAACCTAATGCCTTCAGTAACAAGTACAATTAGCTCAATACCACCATATTAAACAAGTCTGATCTATATTAGCTGCTTGGTATATCTGGCTTTAAGATGAAATCAGCAAGGCAACTCTATAAAAGCCAGTGAGTCCCTAGCTTTACACTTCAGCATTAGTAGCACAAAGAGAATCAAATAACAAGCCCACCCAGTGGTGAACAGGAACAAAGTTCATAAAATATAAGTGTTCATCAGGTAGCACCCCTCTGCAGGCATCCAGATGAAGAGAAGAGGCTCTCTTTACCTTGAAAGTTAGCAGGCTGGAGATTTGGCTTCCTCAGCTACTCAGGTGACCTGCTTGTTGCTTCAGTTGCTTGATTGTCCCGAGTGCCTAGCTTGGGGGGGGCTGCCTATGTTGTGGAGAAAACAAACCCTCTCATTACTATGCAGCGGGAGAATATGTTGTGACTTACACAAAGGAGCTCCACTCTAAGCAAACAGGGCTATTCCAAAATGAGGTCACACTAGGACCCAGCTAACCTAATGCCTTCAGTAACAAGTACAATTAGCTCAATACCACCATATTAAACAAGTCTGATCTATATTAGCTGCTTGGTATATCTGGCTTTAAGATGAAATCAGCAAGGCAACTCTAGAAAAGCCAGTGACTCCCTAGCTTTACACTTCAGCATTAGTAGCACAAAGAGAATCAAATAACAAGCCCACCCAGTGGTGAACAGGAACAAAGTTCATAAAATATAAGTGTTCATCAGGTAGCACCCCTCTGCAGGCATCCAGACGAAGAGAAGAGGCTCTCTTTACCTTGAAAGTTAGCAGGCTGGAGATTTGGCTTCCTCAGCTACTCAGGTGAGCTGCTTGTTGCTTCAGTTGCTTGATTGTCCCGAGTGCCTAGCTTGGGGGCTGCCTATGTTGTGGAGAAAACAAACCCTCTCATTACTATGCAGCGGGAGAATATGTTGTGACTTACACAAAGCAGCTCCACTCTAAGCAAACAGGGCTATTCCAAAATGAGGTCACACTAGGACCCAGTTAACCTAATGCCTTCAGTAACAAGCACAATTAGCTCAATACCACCATATTAAACAAGTCTGATCTATATTAGCTGCTTGGTATATCTAGCTTTAAGATGAAATCAGCAAGGCAACTCTAGAAAATCCAGTGAGTCCCTAGCTTTACACTTCAGCATTAGTAGCACAAAGAGAATCAAATAACAAGCCCACCCAGTGGTGAACAGGAACAAAGTTCATAAAATATAAGTGTTCATCAGGTAGCACCCTTCTGCAGGTGTCCAGAAGAAGATAAGAGGCTCTCTTTACCTCAAAAGTTATCAGGCTGGAGATTTGGCTTCCTCAGCTCCTGAGGTGAGCTGCTTGTTGCTTCAGTTGCTTGAATGTCCCGAGTGCCTAGCTTGGGGGGGGGGAGCTGCCTATGTTGTGGAGAAAACAAACCTCTCATTACTATGCAGCGGGAGAATATGTGTCATAACAAAGCAGCTCCACCTCTAAGCAAACAGGGCTATTCCAAAATGAGGTCACACTAGGACCCAGCTAACCTAATGCCTTCAGTAACAAGCACAATTAGCTCAATACCACCATATTAAACAAGTCTGATCTATATTAGCTGCTTGGTATATCTGGCTTTAAGATGAAATCAGCAAGGCAACTCTAGAAAATCCAGTGAGTCCCTAGCTTTACACTTCAGCATTAGTAGCACAAAGAGAATCAAATAACAAGCCCACCCAGTGGTGAACAGGAACAAAGTTCATAAAATATAAGTGTTCATCAGGTAGCACCCCTCTGCAGGTGTCCAGATGAAAAGAAGAGGCTCTCTTTGCCTCAAAAGTTATCAGGCTGGAGATTTGGCTTCCACAGCTCCTGAGGTGAGCTGCTTGTTGCTTCAGTTGCTTGATTGTCCCGAGTGCCTAGCTTGGGGGAGCTGCCTATGTTGTGGAGAAAACAAACCCTCTCATTACTATGCAGGAGAATATGTTGTGACTTACACAAAGCAGCTCCACTCTAAGCAAACAGGGCTATTCCAAAATGAGGTCACACTAGGACCCAGCTAACCTAATGCCTTCAGTAACAAGCACAATTAGCTCAATACCACCATATTAAACAAGTCTGATCTATATTAGCTGCTTGGTATATCTGGCTTTAAGATGAAATCAGCAAGGCAACTCTAGAAAATCCAGTGAGTCCCTAGCTTTACACTTCAGCATTAGTAGCACAAAGAGAATCAAATAACAAGCCCACCCAGTGGTGAACAGGAACAAAGTTCATAAAATATAAGTGTTCATCAGGTAGCACCCCTCTGCAGGTGTCCAGATGAAAAGAAGAGGCTCTCTTTGCCTCAAAAGTTATCAGGCTGGAGATTTGGCTTCCACAGCTCCTGAGGTGAGCTGCTTGTTGCTTCAGTTGCTTGATTGTCCCGAGTGCCTAGCTTGTGGGGGGGGGAGCTGCCTATGTTGTGGAGAAAACAAAGCTTCTCATTACTATGCAGCAGGAGAATATGTTGTGACTTACAGAAAGGAGCTCCACTCTAAGCAAACAGGGCTATTCCAAATGAGGCACACACTAGGACCCAGCTAACCTAATGCCTTCAGTAACAAGTACAATTAGCTCAATACCACCATATTAAACAAGTCTGATCTATATTAGCTGCTTGGTATATCTGGCTTTAAGATGAAATCAGCAAGGCAACTCTGAAAAGCCAGTGACTCCTAGCTTTACACTTCAGCATTAGTAGCACAAAGAGAATCAACAACAAGCCCACCAGTGGTGAACAGGAACAAAGTTCATAAAATATAAGTGTTCATCAGGTAGCACCCCTCTGCAGGTGTCCAGATGAAGAGAAGAGGCTCTCTTTACCTCAAAAGTTATCAGGCTGGAGATTTGGCTTCCTCAGCTCCTGAGGTGAGCTGCTTGTTGCTTCAGTTGCTTGAATGTCCCGAGTGCCTAGCTTGGGGGAGCTGCCTATGTTGTGGAGAAAACAAACCCTCTCATTACTATGCAGCGGGAGAATATGTTGTGACTTACACAAAGGAGCTCCACTCTAAGCAAACAGGGCTATTCCAAAATGAGGTCACACTAGGACCCAGTTAACCTAATGCCTTCAGTAACAAGCACAATTAGCTCAATACCACCATATTAAACAAGTCTGATCTATATTAGCTGCTTGGTATATCTGGCTTTAAGATGAAATCAGCAAGGCAACTCTAGAAAATCCAGTGAGTCCCTAGCTTTACACTTCAGCATTAGTAGCACAAAGAGAATCAAATAACAAGCCCACCCAGTGGTGAACAGGAACAAAGTTCATAAAATATAAGTGTTCATCAGGTAGCACCCCTCTGCAGGTGTCCAGAAGAAGAGAAGAGGCTCTCTTTACCTCAAAAGTTATCAGGCTGGAGATTTGGCTTCCTCAGCTCCTGAGGTGAGCTGCTTGTTGCTTCAGTTGCTTGATTGTCCCGAGTGCCTAGCTTGGTGGGGGGGGGAGCTGCTTATGTTGTGGAGAAAACAAAGCTTCTCATTACTATGCAGCGGGAGAATATGTTGTGACTTACAGAAAGGAGCTCCACTCTAAGCAAACAGGGCTATTCCAAAATGAGGTCACACTAGGACCCAGCTAACCTAATGCCTTCAGTAACAAGTACAATTAGCTCAATACCACCATATTAAACAAGTCTGATCTATATTAGCTGCTTGGTATATCTGGCTTTAAGATGAAATCAGCAAGGAAACTCTAGAAAAGCCAGTGAGTCCCTAGCTTTACACTTCAGCATTAGTAGCACAAAGAGAATCAAATAAGAAGCCCACCCAGTGGTGAACAGGAACAAAGTTCATAAAAAATAAGTGTTCATCAGGTAGCACCCCTCTGCAGGCATCCAGATCAAGAGAAGAGGCTCTCTTTACGTCGAAAGTTGTCAGGCTGGAGATTTGGCTTCCTCAGCTACTCAGGTGAGCTGCTTGTTGCTTCAGTTGCTTGATTGTCCTGAGTGCCTAGCATGGGGGGAGAGCTGCCTATGTTGTGGAGAAAACAAAGCCACTCATTACTATGCAGCGGGAGAATATGTTGTGACTTACACAAAGGAGCTCCACTCTAAGCAAACAGGGCTATTCCAAAATGAGGTCACACTAGGACCCAGCTAACCTAATGCCTTCAGTAACAAGCACAATTAGCTCAATACCACCATATTAAACAAGTCTGATCTATATTAGCTGCTTGGTATATCTGGCTTTAAGATGAAATCAGCAAGGCAACTCCAGTAAAGCCAGTGAGTCCCTAGCTTTACACTTCAGCATTAGTAGCACAAAGAGAATCAAATATCAAGCCCACCCAGTGGTGAACAGGAACAAAGTTCATAAAATATAAGTGTTCATCAGGTAGTACCCCTCTGCAGGTGTACAGATGAAGAGAAGAGGCTCTCTTTACCTCAAAAGTTATCAGGCTGGAGATTTGGCTTCCTCAGCTACTCAGGTGAGCTGCTTGTTGCTTCAGTTGCTTGATTGTCCCGAGTGCCTAGCTTGGGAGCTGCCTATGTTGTAGAAAAAACAAAGCCTCTCTTTACAATGCAGTGGGACAATATGTTGTGACTTACACAAAGGAGCTACACTCTAAGCAAACAGGGCTATTCCAAAATGAGGTCACACTTGGACCCAACTATCCTAATGCCTTCAATAACAAGCACAATTAGCTCAATACCACCATATTAAACAAGTCTGATCTATATTAGCTGCTTGGTATATCTGGCTTTAAGATGAAATCAGCAAGGCAACTCTAGAAAATCCAGTGAGTCCCTAGCTTTACACTTCAGCATTAGTAGCACAAAGAGAATCAAATAACAAGCCCCCCCAGTGGTGAACAGGAACAAAGTTTATAAAATATAAGTGTTCATTAGGGAGCACCCCTTTGCAGGCGTCCAGATGAAGAGAAGAGGCTCTCTTTACCTCAAAAGTTATCAGGCTGGAGATTTGGCTTCCTCAGCTCCTGAGGTGAGCTGCTTGTTGCTTCAGTTGCTTGATTGTCCCGAGTGCCTAGCTTGGTGGGAGGGGGGAGCTGCCTATGTTGTGGAGAAAACAAAGCTTCTCATTACTATGCAGCGGGAGAATATGTTGTGACTTACACAAAGGAGCTCCACTCTAAGCAAACAGGGCTATTCCAAAATGAGGTCACACTAGGACCCAGCTAACCTAATGCCTTCAGTAACAAGCACAATTAGCTCAATACCACCATATTAAACAAGTCTGATCTATATTAGCTGCTTGGTATATCTGGCTTTAAGATGAAATCAGCAAGGCAACTCTAGTAAAGCAAGTGAGTCCCTAGCTTTACACTTCAGAATTAGTAGCACAAAGAGAATCAAATATCAAGCCCACCCAGTGGTGAACAGGAACAAATTTCATAAAATATAAGTGTTAATCAGGTAGTACCCCTCTGCAGGCATAGAGATGAAGAGAAGAGGCTCTCTTTACCTTGAAAGTTATCAGGATGGAGATTTGTCTTCCTCAGCTACTCAGGTGAGCTGCTTGTTGCTTCAGTTGCTTGATTGTCCCGAGTGCCTAGCTTGGGGGGTGCTGACTATGTTGTGGAGAAAACAAAGTCTCTCATTACAATGCAGCGGGAGAATATGTTGTGACTTACACAAAGGAGCTCCACTCTAAGCAAACAGGGCTATTCCAAAATGAAGTCACACTAGGACCCAACTAACCTAATGCCTTCAGTAACAAGCACAATTAGCTCAATATCACCATATTAAACAAGTCTGATCTATATTAGCTGCTTGGTATATCTGGCTTTAAGATGAAATCAGCAAGGCAGCTCTAGAAAATCCAGTGAGTCCCTAGCTTTACACTTCAGCATTAGTAGCACAAAGAGAATCAAATAACAAGCCCACCCAGTGGTGAACAGGAACAAAGTTCATAAATATAAGTGTCCCAGGTAGCACCCTTGCAGGCTATCCAGATGAAGAGAAGAGGCTCTCTTTACTTCAAAAGTTGTCAGGCTTGAGATTTGGCTTTCCTCAGCTCCCTGAGGTGAGCTGTTTAAGTTGCTTTCTGCTGGTTTGATTGTCCCGGAAAGTGCCTAGTTTGGGGGAGCTGGCTCATGTTGTGAGAGAAACAAAGCCTTCAGCTTACTATGCAGCGGGAGAATATGTTGTGACTTGCTACAAAGGAGCTAAACTAAAAGCAAACAGGGCTATTCCAAAATGAGGTCACACTTAGGACCCAGCTAACTTAATACCTTCAGTAACAAGCACAGTTAGCTCAATACCACCATATTAAACAAGTCTGATCTATATTAGCTGCTTGGCATATTCTTGGCTTTAAGATGAAATCAGCAAGGCAACTCTAGAAAAGCCAGTGATTCCCTAGCTTTACACTTCAGCATTAGTAGCACAAAGAGAATCAAATAAGAAGCCCACCCAGTGGTGAACAGGAACAAAGTTCATAAAATATCAGTGTTCATCAGGTAGCACCCCTCTGCAGGCATCCAGATGAAGAGAAGAGGCTCTCTTTACCTCAAAAGTTATCAGGCTGGAGATTTGGCTTACTCAGCTACTCAGGTGAGCTGCTTGTTGCTTCAGTTGCTTGATTGTCCCAAGTGCCTAGCTTGGGGGGGAAGCTGCCTATGTTGTGGAGAAAACAAAGCCTCTCATTACTATGCAGCAGGAGAATATGTTGTGACTTACACAAAGGAGCTCCACTCTAAGCAAACAGGGCTATTCCAAAATGAGGTCACACTAGGACCCAGCTAACCTAATACCTTCAGTAACAAGCACAATTAGCTCAATACCACCATATTAAACAAATCTGATCTATATTAGCTGCTTGGTATATCTGGGTTTAAGATGAAATCAGCAAGGCAACTCTAGAAAAGCCAGTGAGTCCCTAGCTTTGCACTTCAGCATTAGTAGCACAAAGAGAATCAAATAACAAGCCCACCCAGAGGTGAACAGGAACAAAGTTCATAAAATATAAGTGTTCATCAGGTAGCACCCCTCTGCAGGTGTCCAGAAGAAGATAAGAGGCTCTCTTTACCTCAAAAGTTATCAGGCTGGAGATTTGGCTTCCTCAGCTCCTGAGGTGAGCTGCTTGTTGCTTCAGTTGCTTGAATGTCCCGAGTGCCTAGCTTGGGGGAGCTGCCTATGTTGTGGAGAAAACAAACCCTCTCATTACTATGCAGCGGGAGAATATGTTGTGACTTACACAAAGCAGCTCCACTCTAAGCAAACAGGGCTATTCCAAAATGAGGTCACACTAGGACCCAGCTAACCTAATGCCTTCAGTAACAAGTACAATTAGCTCAATACCACCATATTAAACAAGTCTGATCTATATTAGCTGCTTGGTATATCTGGCTTTAAGATGAAATCAGAAAGGCAACTCTAGAAAAGCCAGTGACTCCCTAGCTTTACACTTCAGCATTAGTAGCACAAAGAGAATCAACTAACAAGGCTCACCCAGTGGTGAACAGGAACAAAGTTCATAAATATGTGTTCATCAGGTAGCACCTCTGCAGGCATCCAGATGAAGAGAAGAGGCTCTTTACCTTGAAAGTTAGCAGGCTGGGAGATTTGGCTTCCCAGCTACTCAGGTGAGCTTCTTGTTGTTCAGTTGCTTGATTGACCCGAAAGTGCCTAGCTTGGGGCTGTCCTGTTGTGGAGAAAACAAACCTCTCATTACTATGCAGCGGAGAATATTGTTGTGACTTACACAGCTAGCTCCAACTCAAAGCAAACAGGGCTATTCCAAAATGAGGTCACATTGGGACCCAGTTAACCTAATGCCTTCAGTAACAAGCACAATTAGCTCAATACCACCATATTAAACAAGTCTGATCTATATTAGCTGCTTGGTATATCTGGCTTTAAGATGAAATCAGCAAGGCAACTCTAGAAAAGCCAGTGAGTCCCTAGCTTTACACTTCAGCATTAGTAGCACAAAGACAATCAAATAACAAGCCCACCCAGTGGTGAACAGGAACAAAGTTCATAAAATATAAGTGTTCATCAGGTAGCACCCCTCTGCAGGCATCCAGATGAAGAGAAGAGGCTCTCTTTACCTCGAAAGTTAGCAGGCTGGAGATTTGGCTTCCTCAGCTACTCAGGTGAGCTGCTTGTTGCTTCAGTTGCTTGATTGTCCCGAGTGCCTAGCTTGGGGCCGTCGGCGTTGTGGAGAAAACAAACCCTCTCATTACTATGCAGCGGAGAATATGTTGTGACTTGCACAAAGCAGCTCCACTCTAAGCAAACAGGGCTATTCCAAATGAGGTCACACTAGACCCAGCTAACCTAATGCCTTCAGTAACAAGCACAATTAGCTCAATACCACCATATTAAACAAGTCTGATCTATATTAGCTGTTGGTATATCTGGCTTTAAGATGAAATCAGCAAGGCAACTTAAAAATCCAGTGAGTCCCTAGCTTTACACTTCAGCATTAGTAGCCAAAGAGAATCAAATACGTTCCACCCTAGTGGTGAACAGGAACAAAGTTCATAAAATATAAGTGTTCATCAGGTAGCACCCTCTGCAGGTGTCCAGATGAAAAGAAGAGGCTCTTTTGCCTCAAAAGTTATCAGGCTGAGATTTGGCTCACAGCTCCTGAGGTGAACTGTTGTTGCTTCAGTTGCTTGATTGTCCCGAGAGCTCAGCTTGGGGAGCTGGCTCATGTTGTGGAGAAAACAAACCTTCCATTACTATGCAGTGAGAATATGTCGTGACTTACACAAAGCAGCTCACTCAAGCAAACAGGGTTATTCCAAAATGAGGTCACACTAGGACCCAGCTAACCTAATGCCTTTCAGTAAGAAGCACAATTAGCTCATCACCATATTAAACAAGTCTGACTATATTAGCTGTTTGGTATATCTGCTTAAGATGAAATTACAAGGCAACTCTAGAAAATCCAGTGAGTCCCTAGTTTACACTTCAGCATTAGTAGCACAAAGAGAATCAACAATGTTTTCCACCCCAGTGGTGAACAGGAACAAAGTTCATAAAATATAAGTGTTCATCAGGTAGCACCTCTGCAGGTGTCCAGGATGAAAAGAAGAGGCTCTCTTTGCCTCAAAGGTTATCAGGCTGGAGATTTGGCTCTCAGCTCCCTGAGGTGAGCTGCTTGTTGCTTCAGTTGTCTTGATTGTCCCGAGTGCCTAGCTTGGTGGGAGGGGGAGCTGCTTTATGTTGTGAGAAACAAAGCTTCATTACTATGCAGCAGGAGAATATTCAGACTTACAGAAAGGAGCTCCACTTGCTCAAACAGGGCTATTCCAAATGAGGTCACACTAGGACCCAGCTAACTCAATGCCTTCTGTAACAAGTAACTTAGCTCAATACCACCATATTAACAAGTCTGATCTATATTAGCTGCTTGGTATATCTGGTTTTAAGATGAAATCAGCAGGCAACTCTAGAAAATCCAGTGAGTCCCCAGCTTTAATTTCAGCATTAGCAGCACAAAGAGAATCAACAACAAGCCCACCTAGTGGTGAACAGAACAAAGTTCATAAATATAAGTGTTCATCAGGTAGCACCCCTCTGCAGGTGTCCAGAAGAAGAGAAGAGGCTCTCTTTACCTCGAAAGTTATCAGGCTGGAGATTGGCTTCCTCAGCTACTCAGGTGAGCTGCTTGTTGCTTCAGTTGCTTGATTGTCCCGAGTGCCTAGCTTGGTGGGGAGGGGGGAGCTGCTTATGTTGTGGAGAAAACAAAGCTTCTCATTACTATGCAGCGGGAGAATATGTTGTGACTTACAGAAAGGAGCTCCACTCTAAGCAAACAGGGCTATTCCAAAATGAGGTCACACTAGGACCCAGCTAACCTAATGCCTTCAGTAACAAGTACTACTAGTTCAATAACACCATATTAAACAAGACTGATCTATATTAGCTGCTTGGTATATTCTGCCTTTTAAGATGAAATCAGCATGAAACTCTAGAAAAGCCAGTGAGTCCCTGCGCTTTACTCTTCAGCATTAGTAGCACAAAGAGAATCAAATAAGAAGTCTCACCCAGTGGTGAACAGGAACAAAGTTCATAAAATATAAGTGTTCATCAGGTAGCTCCCTCTGCAGGTGTCCAGATCAAGAGAAGAGGCTCTTTATCTCGAAAGTTAATCAATAAAGCCCTACATAAATTTGTATGGGGAAATGAAAGCCAGAGTAGCATGGCAGACCCTTATAATGCCCAAATCAAAAGGAGGACTTGGTTTGCCAGATTTAAAACCTACTACCTTGTGGCCCAGATGACCCCCTGGGTTGCATATCATAACAAAGACCCATGTTGTGTGTGGTTGGATATGGAAGTGGAAGTAATCCCAAAGTGCACGATGGTGGACTTCACAGACCTCCCGGACCAGCTACTAAGGGCTAAATTAAATAATCCATGGCAGAAGCAACTTTATAAAATATGGGATAAGGTAAAAAAAGGCCTTCTTCTACCAAGGTCCTTGTCAAATCAGACACTGATCACTTCCTACTCTGGTTTTGTCCCTCCTAGGATGGACCATGCTTTTGACAGATGGCACAGACTTGGACTAAAATATTTCAGTCAGTGGATGAAACAAAACCAGTTAAAGTCCTTTCGGAATTGCAATGAGAATTGGGCTTCCTAGATCTCACTTTTTAGATATTTACAAATTACTTCCTTTATACACAAGGTCTCTACCTCCGTTAAAATCCAGCAAGATCCACATCACCTGGAAAACCTAATACTACAAGTTACAAAAACACGGGAGAGGTCACACTTCATTTCTAAGTTAGTAAAAATCTGCATAGAACACAGAGAAGAAGATCCCCCAATATGCCAGACAAGATGGGAAGAGGAAGCAGGGATAAAACTGGAAGCCCAAATATGGAAGGACATATGGGAAGGGTTTTTTCGTACATCAGCCTCCCCAAGCTGGAAAGAGTTTTGATGGAAACTTACAAGCAGGTTTTTAATACCCACCAGAGTTAAGCATTACAACAGTATCCAATCTGACGACTGCTGGAGGGCTGTGGAACACAGGCTCCCATTACCATATCTTCTGGTCCTGCTCGAAACTACAGCCTTTCTGGACAGAAATCTCAGTAAAATATCAACAGATGGTAGGTGGGGACCAACTGCTAACATCTCAACATATGATTTTGGGGGTACCTCCAAAAAGTAGAGAGATGAATGCTCAGCAGTCTTTTATGGGGATACTATTGGCAGCTGCAGGAAAGGCCATCACTAAATGATGGCTGGCTCCATGTCCTCCCACAGTACAAGACTGGTTAGACATTGTTAAAGGCATACAGAGGGGAGAGAGAATCACCACTGAACTACGGTTAAGAAAAAAATGTAATGCCACTTGGTTTCTGTTTATGTCTCTAGTGGAAGAACATGAAGGGTTTCGATACTGTCTCAGCAGGGCTTTGGGCTCTGATCCTTTAATCACTGCCGCTTGTATAACCCCAGAGGGGAAAACTTCCTAAATATATCAAATGAAACCACTAGAGAATGAAATACACCAGCCATAGTTTATTCGATTGCATTTATTTTATACTCAGAAAATCACTACTTCCTTTCTTTTTTTCTCTTTGTATAATCTTTTGGAGAATAATAACAGAAGGATTTTAAACAATGTATTGACAATAATTTTAGAGAAATAGCTCTTAACCATCTACAATGTATAATGTATGGTGTTTCTGTGCTAATAGAAAAAAATGAACTTGAAGTAAAAAAAAAATAATGGATTACACACAGGGAGAAATGAAGTAATCTGAAGTGACACTATCTGTCTGTAACATTTTGAAAAACTTTACCACCAGAATCGGACACTCCAAAACTTTAAGGGCTGTAATGTTTTAAAAATGTTACCTAGTACTTTATTAGTAGTGTGAAGGGACTAAAGGTGTTCCCCTGGGTCTCCAGTGGGCACAGATAAAGTCTGTGACGTGCAGTTCAGAGATAAAAAGACTTCAACAATTTTTATATTGCTGTTTCAACTTTTTACTGTTTTAACAACAGTCAGAAAGCTAAGTCTTGGCCATAAAGGTGCCCTCCCCTTCAACACCCCCCTCCGGCCCTTGCCCTGCCTACCCTAGGGCACAAATGACATCTGTGGTGTCCAGAGACAAAACAAAAGGTAAAGACTTCAACGTTTCTTTTTATATTGTCGTCAGAATAATGACAGACAAAGCAAAGGCGAAGGGCCCCCTTCTCTTGTTTTCAATATATTATGCACTGACTGCAGTGGTGGCAGGCAGCAAATGCCTAAGTACACTGACAAAACAAAGACTGCAGCTTCAGGAAATAAAATTCAAGTTTTTTTTTTTCACAACAATAATTAAAGCAGCTACAGAAAAGAAAGCAACACTGCTGCCCTTGTACACTGGCAGCAGCTTCAACACAACAAACATACACTAAAGTTTTTGTACAAACAGATGCAGTAGTATTACTGCAAAATGAAAAAAATTCAGCATGTTAAGTCTATTTCTGAAGAAGTCAAAGGAACAGGCCCTTTTCAGCCAACAATGCAGCAAGCAAGAGCTAGTCTAAAGCCTGCCTGCAACTGCAGACAGACCCTGGCTGAACAGTACAACATGATTTGTTCTGTTGTAAAAAGAAATTACTTAGCAAGTAATTAATCAAGTCGAGCACCGCAGTCTCCACTAAGATTTATTAAATAGAAGAGTCAAAGAAAGTGTGCAAAGACTATTTTTTTCCTGAATCCCATCCAGTAGAGCACAATTCCTTCACAGAGAGCAACAATTTCCTCTCAGCTGTGTCTCTCTGCACTAAGGCAGGTCACGTGGTAAAAGCTCTAGAAAGCTCTCTGTGTAGTCTCTTGGATTGGCTGAGGAGATCTTACAAGAGCTCAAAGTCTAGCCAAAAACACATCTTTGAATACCTCCTGTAAACTCAAGTATTAGGGATATTTGGCTATTCATCAAATATGCCTGGTATATGAGGTATTCAATGGCTCATTCAAGCCCCAAATGCATCATTTCCTTTATATCAGCAGTTCTGACATCACTTCCCAAAAGTGCAAAGGACATACAACCTGTTCATATCCTTAACAGCACAGCAACTGAATAGGGGTAAACACACCCACATGCACTAAAAACAAAAACAAAATCTTAAACAGGAAGGGAGACAGACATGTGGGGGTGGTGCAATGCACTGGCTGTGGAGGGCAGTCTTCCAGGAGGCGTTCAGGAGGCTGCGTTGCTGCCCTATTTGCAGACACCTCTTGGTCTATGGGGCGGTTGCCCATCTCCATGCTGACCCCACCAGGATTTGGGACCATCTCCATGCTGACCTGGCGAGACTGGAACCTCCTCCCCACCCAGAGACCACCCAGGCCACCACCACTGCCTCAGAGGTTGCCAAGAAAGAGGAGCAGTTGGACCATGGTGGGCTCAGGGAGGGTGAGGGTGGTGGAACAGCAGTGCATCCTCCAGTTGTGCCTCTCCACATCCACTCGCCATTCTGGCAGAGCGTGGTTCATCTATGGAGGCACCCGTAGTGGAGACAAAGGAGGATGCTGGAACCTCAACAAAGGGAGACCCACAGGAAGGTGGCACAGGACCCCATAGGGGAAGAAACAACTCCTGGTGGGGACTCTAATCATGGAGGGTGAGAACTGGGGAGGAGGGAGGGAGAGTAAGGTGACTGCCCGCGCCATGGCTTGGAGGGACAGGAAGCAAATCCTAAGGATCATGGGAGCAGCTGCACTGGGAGGGAGCTGATTGTCATTGTCCACCTAGGGACAAATGACCTGGCTGGGAATGGGATCAGAGCTGTGCAGCAGGAGTTTGTGGAGTTGGGGAAGGGCCTTAGACAAGTAGCATGCATGGTAACTTTCTCAGAAGTGCTGCCTATCTATGGCATGCGTGAGGCTAGGGTACTGTGCACCATGGGATTCAATGACTGGTTGAAAAACTGGTGCAGAGCTCAGGGATTTGGCTTCACTGGGGACTGGGGGTCCACCTGGAGGGATGCAGGCCTATACTGGCATGATGGTCTGCATCTGTCCAGGAGGAAAACCAGGATCCTCGGTGATAGGTTTAAATGTTTCATTGGCAAGCATTAAAACCTAGCCAAGGGAGGAGGCACTGAAGAGAAGCAGGGAAATTCCAGTCCCCCCCCCCACACACACACACACACAAAACAGGGTAGTTGGTGAAGTAGACACAAAGGTAAAGAAGTCGATAGGGAGTAGGACAGGGGTAAATCAAGAAAAAGGCAAATACAGTAAGGACAGGGATGGGCCTAAAAGGGGTAAGGCCATCAAAAAATGGAGGGCGATGAGTACCAATGCCCATAGTGTGTGTAACAAGCTCCCTGAGCCAGTGGCCTTGATGGAAGAGGGATGCCTGGATATCGTGGCTGTCACAAATATGGTATACAGAGAACCATGAATGGGATGTCAACATACCGGGTACACAATCTACAGGAGGGACAGGGAGGGTAAAGAGAGGAGGATGCCTTTCTACATAAGGAAGATATCAAAGCAATAGAACTAAATGGTAAACAGGGAGGGGAGGAGGCACCATGGGTCACCCTGGAGACAGGAAATTGCACCCCAGTCCGCACAGGGGTTGTTTATAGACCCCTGTATCAGGGAGAGGCAATGGACAAGGAAATGATAAAAGAATCCTTAGAATGGCAGAAAAAGGAGAGATATTGTTGATGGGGGACCTGAATATGCCAGATGATAACTGGAGCACCTTTACTGCAGCCACATCCAACAGCAGGGTCATTTTCGATGCCCTACAGGGGGCATGCCTCAGACAGCTAATGTTGGAACCCACTCGGGAGGGAGCAGTCTTAGACCTGGTACTCTCAAATGGGAATGGAGAGAGGATCTCAGATTTAGAGGTGGGTAGCCATCTGGGAACAAGCGACCACCAGTGTGGTTCACAATAAACACAGCTGTAGAGTCAAGCCATACAAAAGCAAGGGTGTTGGACTTTAGGAGGTCTGACTTAGGCAAAATGGGAGAGTGCCTCAGAAAAGCGTTCCCAAACAGGCAAGAAGAAGGGGTGGAAGAACAATGGGAGAAATCAAAACTGCCATCACAGAGGCAGCAAGCCTTTGTGTAAAGCAAATCAACAAAACAAAATGAAGGAAAAAGCCACTATGGTTCTCAAAAGAGGTGGCAGGAAATGTTAAGGAGAAAAGGATAGTATTCAGGAAATATAAGGAAACACAGAACGAGCAGGACAGAGAACTATATCAGTTAAAGCAGAAGGAGGCAGGGAAGGCAGTCAGAATAGCAAAGGCACAAACTGAAGAAAAGATAGCCAACTCTGTTAAGAAGGGGGATAAAACCTTTTATAGGTACATTAGGGAATGGAGAAAGACCAAGGGAGGGATACTGAGGCTTAATAAAGGGGAGGGAATGTGAGCACAGGGTGACAGTGAAAAAGCAGGGATACTGAATGAATACTTCTGCTCAGTATCCACAAAAGAAGAGGAGGGGGAGGTACCTAAACCAACAATAGAAACACTCTGGATAGGGAGGTTGATACCAGTCCATTCACAGAAGAAAGGGTTCTGAAAGAACTCTTAAAACCAAAGGTGGACAAAGCAATGGGGCCTGACAGGATTCACCCCAGAATTCTAAAAGAACTAAGGGGAGAACTAGTGATGCCACTGACTACCCGAACTGTTAAGTACCTAGAGGCCAGCAGGGCACAGGACCCAAGGCAGCATGGATTCACAGCAGGAAGGTTGTGTCGGAAGAATCTAATAGATTTCTTTGACTGGTTGGCCAAAGTAGTAGACCAGAGAGGGGCTGTGAACATGGCCTACCTGGACTTTAGCAAGGCATCTGACACAGTCCCACACAAAAGATTAATAAACAAGTTAATCAGCCTTGGAGTGGGTTCCAAGGCAGTAGCCTGAGTAAAGAATTGGCTGGACAACGACACGCAGAGGGTAATAGTAAACAGAGTCCACTCTGAAACAAGGGGGGGTTACTAGTGGGGTACCACAGGGTTCAGTACTGGGACTGGTCCTTTTTAATGTCTTTATAAGTGACATTACGGAGGGACTGGAAGGAAAAGTATGTCTCTTTGCAGACAACACAAAGATCTGCAACAGGGTTGATACACAAAGTGGGGTGGAAATGATGAGAGGGGACTTGGTAGGGTGGAGGAATGGTCAAATGTATGGCAGCTTAGATTCAATACAAAGAAATGAAAAGTAATGCACCTAGGAAACAAAAACCCAGGGGAAGAGTACACAATGGAGACTGAGATACTAACAACAACAAAAATGGAAAGGGACCTGGGGGTAGTCATATCAGATGACCTAAAGGTGGGCAAGCAATGTTAGAAGGCAGTAAGGAGGGCTGGAGGATACTGGGATGCATAGGGAGAGGCATCATGAGTAGAAAACAAGTTGTTATCCCTCTGTACAGACAGCTGGTGAGACCCCATCTGGAGCACTGCGTGCAGTTCTGGAGGCCCCAAGGACATAGACAGGATGGAGGCTGTCCAGAGGAGGGCAACTAAAATGGTGCAGGGTCTGCACCAGAACCCATACAAAGAGAGACTAAAGGAGCTTAATATGTATACCCTCGAGGAAGGGGGGTGATAGACACCTCAAGTACCTCAAGGAAATCAATAAAGTTCAAGAGGGTAGCATCTTTCAGAAAAGAGATGTGCAAGAACAAGGGGCACAATTTAAAGATACGGGGGGACAGCTCAGAGGTAATGTGGGGAAGTATTTTTTCATGGAGAAGATTGTGGATGCATAGAACGGCCTTCCTGAGGAGGTTGTGGAGTTAAAAACAGTGGGGGAATTCAAGAATGCATGGGACAGACATAAGGCACTTCTAGTGGGGGGAGCAGGATGAAGTAGGCTGTTGGTTAACTAGGATCTGCAGCTTATCCATTAGGTAGGGGAAATGGGCAGACTAGGTGGGCCAAGTGGTCCTTATCTGCCATCAAATTCTATGTTTCTATGATGTACACCTCTACTGAGTGGAGTCACTGTGCAAGTTCCCAGTCCCCTTCTAAATCAAACCCCCAATTGTGGAGTTTAATGAGCACATGCCCTTCAAATTAGTTTGTGGCCCCCATGGGCATAAGGCAACGGTAGTAAGTGTGAACAATCTCCAACATCTGCACGGCGACCTGGTTACAAATGTACAAAATGCATGATTGCTAATTTCTGATATTTTGGCACATTTACAACAGTTTGTCTGCCTTACAACACAAAAAAAATATCCATTCATCATTTTTCAAGGACACATTGCAGCACGTGCATCAAGAAGTCAGACCACATTTTATGTGAACTAACTGTTGTGATGCAAGCAGTGTAAGTGCACTTTGATTATGACACACTGAGGGAAATGCACCCGGAGGAGCTTCAAATATCCTCCACCATCTATACTGAGAGAAATCTTCTTTCTCCTTTTTTTTTCACATAGATGTTTGACCTCTGTTGCCACCTATGCTTGTCTTCGGGCCGTTGATCCAGTGCCTTTTAGTCCTGTCTGCCACTCCACCCACCATTGCACTGGTAGGAATCCACATGGAGTGGGGTCTGAAAGCACCAGGGGCTATCACATATGGCAGTAGAGAGACACAGTATTTTTGCTGTATTGCTCCCGGGACTGTGGTGGCACGTGGGTACATGCATGTGGAGGCACACATACGCCCCCAGAACCACAGTCCCATCTATCCACATTACATTACGTTAGCCTCCCAGGCCTCTACTTTGATATCCACACTCCACCAGGTTTCAGCTGAGAGCGAGGAAACTCACCACCCCAACCCGAGAGATGAGAGCTGCCTAGTGGCCACCCGATCATCTCCCAGCCTTCCCCCACCACCACCAACCCCCAGCACCCAGAGCTTGTTCACGTACTCCAGTCACTGGCATGGCATGAAGTAAGGTGCTGAAGCAGTACTACCGGGCTGGCACTCCTTGTTTCTCCTTCTAATGATGAAACCAGAAGCAAAAAAGACTGAACATGATTTTATCAACTTTCTTTTTTCCTTGATGTAAGCATATATCCTTCATGGCAGATCCCAATCAGAGCCTTTACAGGTGAACTCTTAGCCTTGACTACCATGGTAGCACTCCTTTGGGTACTGCGAGGTATAAGTTTAACAGTAGCCACCATTCTGATGACCATGGATGGGTCCCCCTTTTTCCACTCCCTTCCTGCCTCCTCACACGAGTACTGTAGCCTGTCTGCACTCCGCAGTAACTCTATGGAGGAAGGAAGGGAGCATGCCTCCATGTCCCACAAGGTTTGTGAAAGGAAAGGATGAAGACACACTCCCTCCTGCTCCCAGCCAGAAAAACCTGCCGATCAGCTGCATACCCATCTCATGGGCCGCCACACAACAGGGATCGTCCCTGGTTCACTCATGAACCCAGGATGTCAGTATGGTAGAGCAATGCACTGCCTCTGAGCCACTGGGCCATGTGTTTTTTTTAATTAAAACAGCTGTCTCAGATGAATGTAATAAATGTTCCACCTAGAACTGGAGTTACATAGAAATATTACTGTGATGGATCACTGGGACAGAACTGATATTTATGAAATGCTGAGGCCACTTATGTCCACTGGAGTTTGCTCCAAGCCAGATTTAGAAAAATACATTATTTATGTTTCTTACAGTAAGTAATAAATCATAAAAAAAGCCTGGATTTTTTTTTCTTGGTTAATGCAACACATGATCTGCATCTATCATCAAAACTGAATTTTACAATCCTGCAAATACAGTGGGAGCTTAAATATAATTTGTCATTGTTAGATCCCATTTACTGTACGTATTATTGAGCTTCTGTTATATATTGTGCCTGAGCCGAGCCTTTGGGAAGCTTGCATTTCTTTTGTGTTTTCGATAATATTTTGTTGACATATCTTCTTAAAAAATAAAGCAAAGTAATGAGTCATATGGGCATAAGTGAGTTTTTTTTCCCCCACCATTTTGATCTTGTATGAATACGGGGTATCTGGGTTGAGGGCTCCTTGGAGGGAAGGGGCAGACAACATCCAGTTCTGGTTTTGTTTCTGTGATTTTCCTTAAAGTCCTAGTCAATTAGAACCTTTCTAATTCAAACTTGAAATTTTTGAACAGTATTAGAAATAAAAGCCATATTAAAGCATGTTACATTTCAATCTAAGAGCACAGAATGTCAAAGGCAGGCTCTTCTCTTTTTTGTGTGTTTGCATGTGCCCATGCACAAAGCAAATATCTTGGGATGACTCCCAACAAAGTAGGACTAGGGAGGTGTGTGCTGCAAGCAGGCAATGCAGCGGAGCCTACAGAAGGTATGTGTGCAAGTTCAATCCTGTCTGGGCTGCTTCTGATGCTGGTTTGTTTGCTGTTGGGAGGAAACTTCTCATATATGAAAGGATGCAGCCACCCTATCAGACTAAGGCTGCATCCTTTCATTGTTTCCACTATCTGGCAGCATCCAGTGCCCCCACCATAGTTTCCCAGTAACATCTGACAGCTGCGGTATCCCCCTCAGCCCAACCCAGCTCTATGTGACTGGCACCACTGGAATCCTCCCTCCTGACAACCCAACTTGTTTGTGTGACCAGCGGCAGGTACATGTTCAACCCCACCACCGGTATTCCCCTACTGCCTAATCTGGCTTTCACACCCCCAACAGACACACACAAATGCACAGTCAGACAATGGGGATCCAACCCCAGTGCCAGCTAACCACCCCATACAACAATTCACTGTGCTACCTAATCCCCACTATTGTTACCTGAAATAAAGAAAAGCTATCCCTTGTAGTCTTTTTTTTTGTAACCTGTAAAGAAGAAAATGATCCCTCAACATGTTCTGACCCCCAAACCCTCCAGCACCCATCCCAGCCCCCTCAGTACCCACCACCCCACACTCCCCACCCCTCATTTACATATCCGGTCTTCCTCTCATGACTGCTGAACATCCTGTTGTTTCCATTGTAAACCTCAATCTGCTGAAAACAAGGTAGACTTGGTTAATGACTTTTTAATGCATTTTGAACTTTTACTCATAACATTGTCACGGTCATTTTTCAACATTTTTTGCCCCAGATTTTCAACATAGCCTGTTTGGGACCCAATCTCATGAACAAAGTAGGTGACATTTTGCAAATCTGCCCCCCTGGAAACATGTTTTTGCAGTCATTCTACAAAATCAACTTTCAGACAGCATTGGAAAAATTCCACCTGCCTTGTATGATGGATAGCATCTGCTTGTTATTATATTGTATTATAATTGTGATATAAAAGTATGTTCTGTGAATTTCTGCTGAAAAAATATGGCAGACAGCAGAACAGCAATCGGGGAGATGGAATTTCAAAAGTGTGGTCAGGGAAATGACACTCTCCATGACCCAGTGGAAACTTTAATTAAGAACTTCCTTCTAAGGCCAAGTTATCACACACTGTAAACCATTCATTTACTTTGAAATCCAGGGACAAAGTATGCATTTTACAACCTCTGAGGAAGAGGCAGCTTTTAACTGATACCTGTTAGATTTCACAACTAGGTGAACACAGTTCCACAGGAAGTTTCTGAAGACATCAAAGGGGTAATTCTGTCCTGTCATAAGGCCTCACTAATTAAGAATAATAAATATATATATATATATATATATATATATATATATATATATATATATTTTAATTGGAATGTTTGAGCAGTGGGCTGAGACATGTGACTGATAAATTAATTCAGTACCCAGGTTTGAGTGACCTCACAGCCAGCATCTGTGAGCTGTCATCAGGGAGGAGGGGGTTTGTAACAACATATTACCAGCCAGCTGGGAGAAAACTTGGCATTTGGCATTTTGCCTTTGGTTTTGAAGGGGGACTACCAAAAAGAAACTCTCACAGCACTTTAGGTAAATTCAACCACCTATTTATTATTTGAAACCTAGGATAGTTAGATAATCCAGTTACCAGGCGTGTTTTTTTTGTAATTCCCTTTTCTTTTGACTGTAAGTATTAATGTATATATGTTCGGTGTTTTGTATGTATTTACTATTTTTAATCTCAGTAAACTTTTTGGTTTCCTTAATCCTGCTTGAGTCTTTTCTCATTTTTTTGCATGTGAATGCTGGGACAGTATTTGATAAAGCTGACAGAACTGTTAAGGGCTTATATTGTTACCATTTTGCATAAAAGGTAAGAACATACCTGAGTCTCAATTGAGTCCAAAAAGGGGAAAATCATGAACCAGGCTTGGTGCCCATTGGGTTAAGTATTGCATTGCATTTCCCCGAAGAGAGTGTGATTTTTGATCCTGTTAACTGGGCGGGCTAGCGAAAAAGGGTTCATATTTTACCTCAGGACTCGAGACTAGTAGGTGTTTCAGACCCAAAACAGACAGAAGGGTTACCCTGTTTGTCTCCTTTTCACATATTGCACTTCTAGGTTTGGCACTGTGTGAGCAGAGGGCCTGACCTGCAGAGTGCATTTGTGACATCTTGATCATAAGGTGGGGTTATAGAAAGACTATGTTACAAATTTGGGGTCAAAATATCATAAAACAAGGAAGTTAGGAAGAAACTTTGAATTCTTCTGATATTTACTTGTTATCTTTGCACATTTTGACCCCACATTTTCAACACAGCCTTGTGTTACCACACCTCATGAAAACGACTGGTGTCATTTTGCAAGTCCCTCTGAAATATGTTTTTGCAGTCATTTGCAAAATCACCTTTCGGACAGGATTTTAAAAATTCCACCCATCTTGATCATAATGTGGGTTCATAAAAAGACTGTGTTGAAAATTTGGGGTCAAAATGTCAAAAACTATGACGTTATGAAGAAACAGTGAACTTATAAAGATGTTCTTTATTCTAGTCACCATTTTGTCAGTTTTAGGGCCCCATATTCATAGGCACAGCAGAATATTCAGAGGTTTCAGCAGTGCTAAACGGTCTTCACTGCAGCACTGTTCAACACTGCTGAAACCCTGTCCATATGCCCATCCATGGTCACCCCCCAATCACCCATCCTATAGCTGGCTTGCATATTCCTAGTGGTCTAGTGGGCCCCCAATCCCTCTGATCACCTCTCACGTAGCTGTCTTAAATATTCTTAGTGGTCTAGTGCTCCCCCCACACCCTGATTGCCTGTCCTGTAGCTGTCTTAGGTATTGTAGAACAAAACAAAACCTCCAGCACAGCTGCCTCTTCAGTGCTATATCTGAATTAAATAATTCAAGAACAAGGAAAGAAAAGTGCAAGCACCAAAACGAGCTGCAGTATAAATATTTATTGACTGACATGAATACCAAAGGCTGGTGCAAAAACACATGCCAATAAGTGCCATTACAGCCCTGTGCACATTCAGCCAAAAGCCTTCATGGGGATGTAGTTACTTGCTAGTGCATCAGCTTATAAGCCCTGAAGTCATGAATATTCATGAATGTGATATATTTGCATTAAAGCAATCAACTTCCTATAACCATTATTTGTATTAAAAGAGCAGAATACCACACAAATTATACACAACTGTTAATAACAAGTGAATATGAACATAAAAGTCACTGATTCAAAAATCCAAAATTCCAAAGAAACTGCGCAGAGAGTACACTTTGATAAAGCTTGGTGGTACCGTAGTTATTTTCTTATCATTTCTTATCATATCATATCAGGTCTTATGCTCCTCAAACATTAATCTTTAACATGGAGACATATGAAAACTAATCAGAGATCATTTTTTATTTTTGATCTCTTTTATTGAAAATACCTACATGCAATGAAGTACTCACCAGTGAAAAATATTACCCTTACCCTTTAACTTATTGCTGGAAATGGGGGTGGTTCTAGGAACTGGAGGAGGGCAGATGTGGTCCCACTTCACAAAAGTGGAAATAGGAAGAAGGCAGGAAATTACAGACCTGTCAGCCTGACTTTGGTAGTGGATAAGATAATGGAATAACTACTGAAGGAAAGGATGGTGGAATACCTTGAAACTAGTGGATTGTAGGATCCAAGGCAACATGGTTTCACAGGGAGGCAGTCTTGCCAGACAAACCTGATCAAGTTCTTCGACTGGGTGACCATGGAAATGGATCAGGGAGGAGCAGTAGATGTGGCCTACCTGGATTTCAGCAAGGCCTTCGACACCGTTCCACATAGAAGACTGGTGAACAAGCTAGCCTGTCTAGGAGTGAGATGGAAAGTATTGTAGTAAACTGGGTAAGAAGTTGGTTAAGCAGCAGGAGTCAAAGTGTGGTGGTAAATGGAGTCCACTCTGGAGAAGGCAGGGTGACCAGTGGGGTGCCTCAGGGATCAGTGCTAGGCCTGATCCTCTTCAATGTCTTTATTAGCGACATTGCAGAAGGGCTAGAAGTCAAAGTCTGCCTGTTCACAGATGACACAAAAATCTGCAACAGAGTGGACACACAGGAGGGTGGGGGTGGAAAAAATGAGGAATGATTTGGGAAAGTTATAAGAATGGTCACATGTTTGGCAACTGGGTTTCAATGCAAAAAAGTGCACAATCATGCACTTGAGGCACAGAAACCTGGGGTCTGCATATCAATTGGGGGGGGTACTGGCAACCACCAAACAGAAAAGGGAGCTGGTTGTAATCATTTCTGATGACCTGAAGGTAGCCATGCAGAGTGAAAAGGCAATGGGAAAAGCTAGTGGAATGCTGGGGTGCATAAGGAGAGGAATCACCAGTATCAGTCAGTCAATCAATTTCAATTTATTGTTTGGCTAAACAGCCTTTACAATCACAACACAGTAAAAACTTACAATAATTTAACACATAATGACCATGTGACTACAATGTAATACATAAAATATTCAATATCCTTAAAAGAGATCATTCGTGCAAATTGCAATTCATCAATAACTCTCCAGTACACCATCATTAGAGATAATAAGCCTGACAGCTTTTATCTCCCCTTAAATAATTTTTACACATTTTTTAAACTGCGCAATACCATAAAAATATTTAGCCATTCTTTCTACTGTCCGTGCATCTTCTGTATGCATTAAATACAAGTTAATGTAAACCTATCCAGCTGATACTGAGGGAGAAGAAAAAGGCTCAACCAATATTGTCTTTGTTTTTGTACCATTTGCAATTCCATAATACATGGAATAAACCTTCTTTCTCACCATACCTGCAATAACATTCCTCTGATTGCATACCTGGTGTTTTGTAACGATGCACTAGAACATTGCTGCTAAACTGTTCAAATTTGTAACTTATGAACGTAATTCTGAGTTTAGGATTAGTAAGTATATCCAAATAAGGCTTATATCCATGGATGTAATTATTTCTAGCATACCAGCAAGAGTAATGTGAGGCAGTAATTAATTCCAGGTCAGTCTTCTCCCAGTGTCTGGTGATTTTTGTAAACATATTTATTGTATTTCTGGCTTAAAACAATTTCCTGCCCAACAGCTTACCTGAGATTCACCAATTTATACTTCTCAAGTAGGAGAGTTATAGTATTGTACCAGTATCCCGTCTTGAACCCCAGCCTATGCCAGGGTCCTTTTTCGCTAAGACACAGTTTTGCTAGTCTATTATCCTCCATCCACATCAGTTTAAGCCAATAACTCAGTTTTTTACTTTCAATTGAAGCGTGAACGTTTCTAAGTCCTAATTCAGATCTTAGATAGGCAGCTGGGCATGAATGACCCAATCTTAATGTACTACGGAGAATTTTACATAAAGGCACCATAAACATATTAACATTTTTCATGTCCCAGACTTCAGCCCCATATAGAAGCTGCGGATAAAGTTTTGTTTTTATTACTTGGATAAAAGGCCTCATCGACATACCCCCGTATTTGAGGTTAAACCACTGTCTTCTGCTTATTTTGTTATCTCTGTATTCTGTACTGTCCCGGTTCGTGCTTGAAAATAGGCAGGCCAAATTGCCTAATGCACTTACCTGGTTACCAAAAGCTAATAAATAAATAAACCTACTTAATCCTGCAGTTGTGTTCTCTGATTTTGTCAAAAGAGTTTCTGCATGGCAGGTCCAGTTTGTATTTGCTTGAACTACTACCCCTAAATAGGTGTAGTTCGAAGTTACCTCCACCTTATCATTTCCCACATGCCACATACTTTCTACGTATTTCCCTCCGAAAAAAAGAATTTTCGATTTATCCATGTTTATCTGTAACTTCTGTTCCCTTGATCTTTCATATATAAAACTTATCTTATTCTGTAATCCCTTTTTCATCAGCGAAAAGATGACAATGTCATCTGCATATGCTAATATTGGAACAGGGGTAGAGTTAATTTTTGGCAAATCTTGATTAACACTACCGCAGTTCATCAACTTTTATCTATCTACAGAGTGAAAAGTATTGGTGCTAACAGGCAACCCTGTCCTACACCTCTGTTAAACAGACACAAATGAGCTAGAGTACTGTCCCAGGCAGCCCATTCTAATCCTAGCCCAAGTATTAGTATACAAGTGAGCTATAATTGCAACCAAGTTCTGGTCTATGCCATGGTTGATCAGAATTTCCCACAAGGTTCCTCTATGAATACTGTCAAAGGCACTGGAGTAATCAATAAACATGGTGAGCCAAAAATGTGTCATGCAGTACCTATGGCACTGGAGATGGCAGTACTGTAGGTGGACTACTGTGGGTGCAGTATGATGTGCCCAGGAAAACACGGTAGTGTACTGGTACTACAGTGGTCAATGCCTACCTCATTATGACAGTCACACATACAAGCACATGACAGTACAGACCTGACCGACACTGACAAGGTAGCAACCGGGGCTGTGAGCAGTATGACCAACCACCTGTGGCACTTGGTCAGTGACACAGGGAACATGCCACTGCATAGTGGAAGGCATGCCATGGCACAATAGACTTACACAGGGCGCAGTGCCAGTAACACGTAGATATAGCAGTATATTGCAGACCATAACACACAACTGTATCACTGGTGGGGCAATGCCCCAAGTGCAGGGTGAGTGTCCTCAACACATGCAGAGGTGAAGCCCTCACAGGTATGCAACCTGCATGGTGTGCCACACATGGACACCCATCTCCAGCCACAGAGGCTTGCAGCATAATGTATACATGAGTGGCAGAAGAGTATAAACAATGGCAGGACCAAGGATGTAAGGGGTGAGTCTCCAGCCCCCCCCTTGGGTGAGGTCACCTACATCCATATCTTGAACAGATGCATCATATGTACTGTAAGTCCTCCTGACCAACTGACAGCATCTCCCTGTGTCCTTATCCCCCCCCAAAGGCCAGGCCTATCATTAAAATTGGTAAATCTGACCACTGTGCCATAACCCAGCAGGTCATGCCCCAGCCCCCCATTAATAATACCTTGGCCATCGCTGGCCACAAATCTGCTGACACCCTGCATGCCACACAGAGAGTGATCAGTAAATAACACAGTTTACAGCACATGCTGCACTTTCAAGGCCCAGTCCTCCACTGTAATACATTGTTATGATTGCACCATCTGATAGAGCCAGGCCCTACATGTCATGACAGTGCTAGGGTGATGACCATAGTGGCCCAACCTGTTCCAGCACCTATGAGTGTGAACATGCAACCCCGGGTGTGACACACAATGAGGGGTACTTATATGGACACACCTCCCGTGATTTGTTTCTCCAGGCCCCATCATAGCCTAGCAATTCTCCGGGCTGGTTGTCCCCACAACTCCGTTGATCCATATCCCTGCACAGGGTCTGCTGTCCACTAAAGTCTGTAGAGGAGGGAAAGGGAGTTGTGATCAGTATCTTGCAGTGGAACGCAGTTCACCATAAAGACCCATAACCTGTACTGTGCACCAGCCACCATAGTTGGATGACAGCTGCATGATGCAGGTGGCCCGGACCTGGGAGTTTTATAATGTCCCTGTGTGGATACCTGTGGCACCCCACAAGTGTTTCATGGCCCAGGTGCAGCAGCAGTGATACATCCTCCTGTGGTAGATATGGCCTTGCACACAATATGCCAGCCCATGTAATGGCCTTATCCAGCCATCCTCCCAGCCCCTGTGCAACAGAACCATACATAGCCCCAGGCCCTTACACAGCATGGTGTGCAGCTGTATGCATGGTGCACCAGGCTGCATGTGACAAGGGTTGACAAGACATATCTGCACAACAGCTGGGGGTGCAGGATTCCATAGGTGTGGCCCTACACCATGGCCAGTACGTATCCGGAACCCCATGTGCAGTACAATAGTACCAAATGCTGTATCTGGCATATGCATACAGTGCCCATGAGGTGTAGTATGGACAGTGCACATGGCACAGATGGTGGCCACATCTATGTCCTGATGGAGACACCTACCAGTACAGCTACATGTAGGACACATGTAACTCATTCCCGAGTTGTACCCCACAACATGCAGTGACATGCCCAAGTCACTGTACCCAGTAATCAGACCCTGCATAACATCCCATGGCATAATACATGGGTCTGTCATGCACCCTGATGCTGCTGCCCTGTCACTGTGGTGACCCACAATCATGCAGCCCAGGCAGACACATACCTCAGGCAACCACGACAGGTCATGTCATGCACAGGGCATGGGGGCTTCATGTGGGTGAGGGGGCCCAGACACCTGCATACATATGGGCATGCCATGCAGTGGGGCATGTCCAATAGTACACAGGGGAACAAGAAGGGCACACAGGTAATGTGCACAGTGCCTCGGAGACAGTAGCCCTATCAGACTATAATGACACAGGCTAGCACACAGGCCATTACACACACCATACATGAAACCATCGTACCCACCTGGCCTTGGCACAATGCATCACCCTCAGCTTCTGCAGGCAGTGTGCCTCCCTCCTCTGGAGGTTGTTGGACTGGTGCCAGCACTGGTCACTGGTGTGGTTGACCCCAGTTCTTCATGTGAGGTGCTGTCCCACAGACGCCCACACCTTACTCTGGGACCTATCTGACATTGCCACCTCCACCAGCAGCTGGTCCTCTCTGGCCACCAACAGGTCAACCACATTGGTCATCTCAGTGTTGGACCATCTGTGGTCCCGGTACTGCTCAGCTCTGTGTCATCTGCCTGACATTGTGTTATCCACTGCTAGGCCTAGCACTTATAACATGCACCAGCCAGGTTCTGGGCTACCTGAGTGTGTCCTCTAGTGTTGTGCAGCACGTTGCCATGGTAGCACCGTGCTATGTCACATTACGCTATGCAATGCACACATCCAAGGGGGCTGGACTGGGAGCACACCCCAGGCATGGGGTGGCACATGCACGGGACGCACATGTGCATGTTGCATATGCACAGTTCTGCGCAGTGCTGCATACCAGCATTGCGCAGCAGTTTGTCGCACAGGGTTGTGTAGTCTGATGATGTTATATGCATTAAGGACATCATGACTGCACCATGGCCTGACATTGTGCAAGCACAAGTGCAGTGCACTAGCACAAACACGATTGTGCAGCTGGCAAAACTGTAATATCCAGCCAAGGTAGGCAAATGTGTCAGTTTCGCAGTTGTTTGGCAAACAACCACATCTGCATGTCATTACTGGCAGGTATACATACATTAGCATGTCTGATTGTGCCTGGAGTATGTAAAGGAGCATAATGTACCACCTAGATTCCACAGCTGAACTGCAGGTGGACGGAGGTAGGTGTCCTGTGAAATGGAAAGAAAGGAGCATGGGTGAGCATTTCACTGTGTGTATGCAGTGGCTACAGCATGGCTCCCTGATTTCTCATTGTCCATGTACCTCTAGGGAAATTTTCCTATGTGTTCCTGTAGATTTCTTTACTTACTATTGAAGTCAAAGTACTCTGTTTTCCTACATAACCCATGTAAGTCCATAGGGACAATTTCCCTGTAGATGGCTCAATTACCCTGTACTATAGAGGAACCCTGTAGGTCTGGGGACCGTGCTACACTGGAAATGATTTGGTGGGGGAACTCTCATATCCAGATTTCTAGGTGGTGTAACTGTGATTTGTAGGTGGTGGAACTCTCGTATCATAGTTAATGGGCTAGGATGACAGAGGTGGTGGAACTGTCATACATGTTTTGGAGAGGTGGTCGAACTGAGTCCCTGTGACTCCTGCCCAGTGTTACCCCTGTGTGCCTGCTGGGTGCAGTGGTGCCCTGGTCATGTGGTGACTGTAGACGCTGGTATCTACATCTAGTTTTTCCCCGATTGTTTAACCAGGTGAGACACACTAAGCTGAAAGCTTGTTTACAGGTGCAACCTGGGAGCACAGGGAAGTTAAATGACTTGCTCAGGGCCACACAGTATGCAAGTGGGGGCTGTGGGATTCAAACCCAGGTCTCCAAATTTGCAGCTCAGAGCTTTAAACCACTGTGCTATACTGCCTCCCTATATCTAATGGTGGTGGTGTTGTGTCAAGGTGGAGGCACCCTGACAGCGAAGGTGCACCCTCACATATATGTGTAGGTGGTGGTGGCACTGAGTTCATGTGGGCCCCTGCCCATGTCCACCCTTGTATGTCTGTGACCTAAATAATAGCTGTATCTGCACATGGGCAGACCTGTGTCAGGCAGCAGATGGCTGTGTTAGGACATGCACTGCTGAGACACCTACGTGGGAGGAGGGGCTGCAGCATGTACTGTTCCGCTGTGCATTACTGTGTGTACTCCCCAATCACCTGTATTCCACTCCTCTGTCCAGCAGATACTGCAGAGGACACTAACAGACTTTAGGCCCACTGCTTCCTTCTGAAGGAGTTGCAAGCACTGGCAAAGGCCTACATGGCCAGGGAGGAGGTGTTGTCCCAAAGCAGGCTATGAATGCCTAGGTAGGCAGGCTTGGGAGGAGATTACCAATGTGGTTAATGTCATCAGCGGCTGCAACAGACCCATGGAAGCTGTAAGGAAATACTTTGGGGACATGAAGAGGCACAAAAAGCAAGTCGTGGCAACACACCGCAGGGAGCTGCATACCACAGGCAGGGACCCTCAGGCATCGGAGGCTGCACTTATCCTGTATCCTGCAAAGGAGGTCATAGCATCCACCCTATGGCACATGGAGGTGATGAAAGTGCCAGGTGGTGACTACAAGAAACAAGTGGGACCTGCCCAGCCATGTGAGTGACTGCCAGTGTAATGTCTCGTTGGCCATTTGTGTATGTGTGTATATATTTATGGGTGCATGCATACACCAGTGCTGGGTGACACATTCGGCTGGGTGACACATTCGGTGTACGCCATCCTACTGTTTCTATGTCACCCGGTGTGTAGCCATCTGTGTGTAAATACATGACTGTGCCCTATATGTTATTGCCCATGTGCTCACTGGTTCTAGGATGTGTGTTCCCTTGGGATGGTGTGTGTGCACATTGGTGCTGGTCTGTGAGCTCATTGGTGCTGAGTGTGTGTTCACAGGTGTTGAGATGTGTGTTCACCAGTTTTGGGGTGTGTGCTTACTGGTGCTGGGTGTGTGTTCACAGGTGTTAGAGTGTGTGGTTTGCAAGGACACAGGGGTTATAATCAGTGCAATGCACACACTGCATGGGTGATGCATCATCATACGCTGGGCCTGCATGCTGCCTTGGCCGGCACACAACTCTGTATGTTATAGTGCTATATAACTCTCTTCTCCTCTCCCAACAGCACACCACATTGTACTGGACAGGACTGAAGATGCCCCAGGTCCATCTCAATGGCAGCTGCCCCTGCCACCCACTCATCTGCACCATGCAGGCAGACAGCAGTGAGGAGGATGTGGAGGAATAGGATGACAACACCTACATCAAGGAATGGGGAAAGGAGGGTCCACCCCAGGCCAGGAGGGGTTGTCCCACCTCCCAGCCCCCATGCCAATGCGGCCCAGCCACTGTCCCCATGTAGCCAGGAGTCACAGTGGTGCAGCCCCTTCATCCCCTAGCACAGCCACCGCTGTGCCACCCCATGAACCCACCTCTGGCACAGCCATCTTATTGCCATCCCCAGCCAATACCGCAGGGCCTGCTATTGCTGTGCCTCCCCATTATCCATCCTCTGGCATGGCCACAGCCCTGCTTCCCCATGCAGTATCCCATGATAATAGCGACCAAATATGGGTGACCGTCAAAACGGCAACTCCATATTCGGCGCTATTGTGATAGGCGACCCGCAAGGGTAGTGATTACTTCTACCGTGAGGGTAGGGGAAGGTGATCAGAAAGGGGGGAATGGCAAGAGGAAGGGGAAGGATAGGGAAGAGGGTTATCTGGAGGAAGTGTGCCTGCTGCTGCTGAGCCAGCTGTGTGGTGTGATGGTGAGGGAGGCTGGCTGCAGCACAGCAAGTACTGGGTTCGGTGCTGGGGATGGGAGGGTTTGAATTTTGCTGCTGCCTGTGACTCCCAGACTTAATTTTTTTTTTTTCAGCCGGATTGTGCCCCCTCCCCGACATACACCCGCCTGGAGTTAAGTATCCTAATTCAGAGGGGTGCAGGGGGGGCACAGCACCACTACAAAAACACTTTAGGTTGCTGGGTGTTGGTTCGCTGGTAAATGTATATCGCCAATCTGCTTTTCAGTGACATACACTCACCACAATAGCAATTTCCATTTCTCGTTCACTATTATGACATAGAAACGCCCCACACCCATCCCACCAGGCCAACCACAGCCAGCCCACAGCTCCGAAAACAGACCTCAGCACCAACTGTGATGCAGCCCTGGGCTATACAGTTGCCAAGGGTGCAGCCTGATCCTGTCCCAATGGACAGTCCCTGGTGATAGCGGGATGCAGCCAACAACCAGCAGCTGCTGCAGTCAGCTGTGGAGGCACAGAGTGTCATGCAGCAGGACCTGACATGCATCCACCATAAACTGCATGAAGACATGCAGCATGCCGAGAACTGGGTGGAAGCACATCATACAGAGTCCATGGTGATCCTGCATGACCTGCGCCAGGATCTGGCCTCTGGTATGGAGCTATAGTGCCAGAACATGACCTCCTGCATGGATTGCCTATGTGTCACTGTGCTGGAGACTGCAGTCATTGTGGCAGGGACTGTGAGATCCAGCCATAACCTTGGCCTATTCAGTGGGAGTAGTGTCACCCACAGCAGTTACCATGGCATACACCCATGCCACACAGTGCTGGAACAAGAATGCCCAGCACACTCGGGATTCCCAGGACACCAAGGACACCATGTACACCAGGTCAAGACCTGCTAATTCCAGGGGTCAGTACCCCACAGGGCCATGGCCAGGGGTGGGTAACACCATCCCCATGCTCAACCCCCATACTATAGCTGAGGACCCCCAACCATACCGGGTACAGCACAGACATACTGTCTGTACTTGATGAAGTAGTAGGAGATACATGTAGGTTGCTCATGGCCAACCCTCACCAACATGTTCCCCCTCTTCCCCCAGTACCCATGTCACACTGCCACCTGCCTCTGTGACCTAGCCCAGTCATCCCAACCCCCATCCTGATTTGCCTGTACTACAGCAACACCCCCACCTTGCTGGGGGGGTATGTGTGTGTACAGCCCTTTGGAACCCCCCCCAACATGGCCTGTATTTGTGTATAAACCATTTGCTACCTCCCCGGCCTAGAAGGCCTATATTACCATCAACCCTTCCTTCCTTCTGCCCCCCTGCCAGGATGGCATGTATCTATGCTGACACCCCTTTAGGACTCCCCCTGCTAATATGGACTGTATTTGTGCACTCTATTTGCTATGCCCCTGCCTGGTTTAAATGCATTTCTGCTCCCACTTTGATAACCTCAGCCTGGCTTGATGATCTGTATGTACTGATATTGGTGAGTGATAATACACTGACAAAACATATTACAGTCGCTTGTGTGGTCTGTACTCACCCTCCAGGATGTCTCTCAGATTCAGGCTCTGCATTCCTCAGCCCTCCTGGTCATTCTGGGTTCACACCTTTCTAGCTGCTCCTGTATCCCTTGGTCCATTGGCTCTGAATCAGCTGCAAGTTGTTCCACTGAGGCTGGCATGCATATCCCACTGTTGAGTGCCATGTTGTGTAGTATACAACAGGCAATGAATATGGCACAGGCCTCTTGAGGGGTGCACTGTAGGGCACCACTGGAACTGCATCTTGAGCACACCAAAGACATACTCAATGATGTTGCGTGTGGTGCTGAGTGCCACATTATACCTATCCTCTGCAATGGATACAGGTTGTAGGACAGGTGTGAGGAGGCACGGACACAGGGGATAAGACATGTCCCCTACGTAGGTAAAGGGCACTAGTGTAATCGTGTGCAACATGGGAAGGGGGGGCCTTTGGGGTGTACTCACTGATGAGGTGACCATGAGGGATGTCCCCACATTCAAACCTTTGGCACAGGATTGAGTTGTGCTAGATGAAGGCGTCATGGGCGCTGCCGGGGTACCATGTCAGGACATTGATGATGCGCCCTGTTGCATCACACACCACCTGGCAATTGATGGAGTGGTATCCCTTACTATTGACACTGGCCTCTACTCCATCACCATTGTGTGCCCGGATGGCAACATGGCTGCAGTCAATGGCACTGAGTACAGCTGATAGGAGTACAGCCTGATAGAACTGCTGCATGTTTGTTGTTTGCTCTGCTGATGTGGTAGAAAATATGATTAACTCACCAGCATGGGCTAGCAGGGCATCTAGGAATTGGCCCAACAATGGGCATGAGGTGGGTGACTGCAAGATATCAGTGGTTTTCCCCACCAGTGTCTGGAATGTTCTGATGGCCAGGAAACACAGTGCAGCCAACAACTTGAGCTTGACTGGCAATGCATGGCTGCGCTGGGTGTCTGACCAAATCTGGTAATGCGACATCTCACACAACTGAAGAGTCTATCAGAAGTCTTCAGGCTGACCTAAAAAAGCTTGAAACATGGTCCACAGAATGGCAACTAAACTTTAATGCAAAGAAATGCAAGGTGATGCACTTGGGCAAAATTAATCCCAAGACTGAATATTGGTTAAATGGAGTCAAATTCGATCACCTCATCTGAAGAAAAGGATTTAGGAGTGTTAATCTCAGAAAACCTTAAAGTATCCAGTCAGTGTAACTCTGCATACAGTAAGGCCAGCAGAATGCTGGGGTGCATCAGCAGGCGCTTCAATAGCAGGAACAGGAACATCATCCTACCTCTTTGTAGATTACCAAGACCTCATATGGAGTACTGTGTCCAGTTTTGGGGACCACACCTTAGGAAGGACATCAATAAACTGGAGACGGTCCAGAGAAGGGCCACAAAGATGATATCAGGATTACACAACCTGCCGTACAACGAACATCTGAAGGAGTTGAATTTGTTCTCGCTTGAGTCTAGGAGGGGGTGGGGAACATGATCCAGACATTCAAGTACCTAAAAGACATCAACAAAGTTCCTTACTCTGAATTGTTCACTAGGTCCAATAACACTAATATGAGAGGACACAACTGGAAGCTCAAGAGGAGGAATTTCAAGCACAATATCAGGAAACACTTTTTCTCAGAGCGAGAGATAGCACCTTGGAATAGTTTGCCATCTGAAGTAGTGGAGGCCAAAACGGTCACTTCGTTCAAGCTAGAATGGGACAGGACTTACATACAACATAGGGTCTGGGGAGGGGCTTCACCTAGAATGCAAATTCTAAAGTGATAGTATCTAGAGCCCAATAGGGGTCT
The DNA here is from genome assembly GCA_016271365.2 of Neoceratodus forsteri. Lineage (NCBI taxonomy): Eukaryota > Metazoa > Chordata > Ceratodontiformes > Ceratodontidae > Neoceratodus > Neoceratodus forsteri. The sequence goes on along the minus strand of CM057451.1, from coordinate 486,872,767 downwards.
CTGAAAACCAACGGGCAGACTAGATGGACCATTGGTCTCCTTCTGCCATTGCCTTTCTATGTTTCTATGTTTCAGCTGCCTAGGTATGAGCCTGTTGAGCCTGTACCAGCCCACAATCTGGTCGTCACTGAGGACTTCGAATGCGACCCATGGATGAGTACTGTCAGTTTGTAGTATAGTGCCTCCATGGCCTACGTCTGGGTCAGGTAAGCATGGGCCCTCTCCTCATCCTCCATGACCTGCTGCATGAGGTACACGATGTGTGCTCCTGTGTGTGCCATTTTGGTGTGTGGCCTGCGGTGTCTCCTTCCACCTCTAGGGTTTGCCCTGGTTTAAGATGGCCTTTTTACAAACAAAATTTGTGCAGTGCTATGTTTATTTATTTATTTATATATTTATATCTTGGATTACAATACCTTTGAGCCAGAGGCTCTTTTACAAAGGTTCCATGTCAGGTAAAAGACAAGCACAGTTTACATAGTAAGTACAGCAACAGGTAAGGTGAACAGTGCATGAGAGATAGACGCAGTTTATATAGTAATTTACAAGTAGAAAATACGCACAATTTACATAGCATGTTACAAAAAAGCACACAGGCAAAGTGAACAGTGCATGAGAGACAAAATAAGGTGCAAACTTCATGACAATACAGAATAACAATGCAGCCAGGCAAAGGCCACGTCAAGATAGAAGGGGAGGTAGACTAGAGCAGGGGAGAATGGGAGGCTTAGTTTACTGGGGATGAGGATAGAAGAAGGGCGGAGAGGAAGAGGGGCTGTACAGGGAAGGGGAATAGACAGACAGAACAGGGAGGCTTAGCATACTGGGAATGAGGATAGAGGAAGTGCAGAGAGGGAGCAGGGCTGTACAGGAAAGGGGAGGGTGAGGGAGAGATGAACAGGCAGAGGGGAGGTGAGGGACGTGCAAGCGATTGGTGCAGAGAAAAAGCGGTAGGGTAGGGGGAGGAGAGAATAGAGGTCTGGGGGTCAGTTTTCCGATAATGGAGTGGGATAGCTTAGGTTAGACAATCACACCTGCACTGCGTAGCGAGGTGCTGGTGAAGTTTGTGCTTAAAGGGGCCAATCTTGGATTGGTCATGGAGTGTTAGGGGGAGGTAATTTACCTAGTTTGGAGCCCTGTACTTGAAGGAGCACTGTGCCATAGAGGTGTGACAGAATGGGACCTGGTAAGCCAGGTTAGACATCCCATGGATGTGGTGAGGGTTAGTTACCCGGTTAAGAAGCTTTAGTAAGACTGGAGGAGTTAGATCAAGAAATGCCTTTTAGGTGAAGCCAGTTAAATCCAGCATACAGCTTACAAGTGTGCATGAGTCTACTAGCCCCAGTAGCTAGTCTGCAGGTTTTATTAAGGGCTAAGCTGATTCTTTTAAGCATGGTATCCATGGCGGCCCCATATATAACTAGCCCATAGTCAATTAAGGAGGATATTGAATTAGTGATTGCTTTGTGAAGAGCATCAGGGGTGAGACAGAGCCTGTGCCTATATAAGAGCCCAATCCTGGTGTTTACTGCCTTAGCTTAATGGTCAATGTGGGTGGCAAATGACGTGGAGGTATCCAGGTTTATACCGAGGTATCTGAACTGCTGGACCTGTTCAAGGGGGTGAGTTAAGATTGTTAAGGATGGTCAACTGGTGTAGTTTGTTCCTATTGTGAGGACTGGCAAAAATCATAGATTTCATTTTTCTGTAATTGAGACAAAGCTTGTGGTCAGAGAACCATTCTCGGTTGTTTAGAAGTTGTCCTGTAGCGCTTGTCTGGGGTTAGTGACTTGACAAAATGACGGCATCATCCGTATAGAGAAGTAGGTTAGCTCGAGCAAGCCTGAGGAGGGTGTTAAGGAATAGACTAAAGAACAGGGGACCCAGGATTGAACCTTATGGGACCCTAGATCACACATGGCAACTGTCGGAGAGCGCATTACTTATTTTGACTCTCTGGGATCAGCCACCAAGGTAGCTCTCAAACCAGCCCATTACCTCAGCTGATAGACCCAGGGCATAGAATGAGTTGAGTAATAGGGTGTGACTGACCATATCAGACACTTTTGTGATGTTGATATATATCACCCCCACTAGGTGACCCTGGTCCAGAGCGTTGTGTATAAAGCCAATGTATTCAACTAGCGCAGTGGTGGTGCTATGCACCTTCCTAAATCCATGCTGTTGCAGGCATTGTATTTGAAATTTCTCAAGGTGTTCTGTAAGCTGATCCATGACAATCCATTCTAAGGCTTTTGAGAGGGGGAGAAGAATGGAAATAGGACAATAGTTAGACAGCTGAGTCCGTCACCACCCTTGTGGATATGTGTAACCACAGTAGCTTTCCATAGTGTTGGGAACTGCCCAAGGCAGAGTGATAGGTTCAGCAATTTAGTGAGGAATAGTAGGACTGCATCAAGGGTTAGATGAAGAAGTTTCAGATTAAGTGTGTCACTACTGGATCTACTTTTGCCTAGCACCCAACCTAGGTATTTTTTAGCCTCGGTTAAGGTGACTCTCCTAAAGTGAAAAGGAGGAGAGCTTTGTGAGGGTCAGGCATTACTGCCCTGTGCTATACAGATCGGTGTATTGAAAAAGTCAGGGGAGAGAATGCCGTCAAGGTCAGAGAAGGCATTGTTGAAGGTATCAGCAATGCATTTGGGGTCCCAGACAGTCTCGTCCTCAACATCAATAATAGTGGGTGAGGATTTGCTGGAAGTGCCCATCAGATCTTTAAGGTTATCCCAGAACCGCCTACCATCACCCTAGGAGTCTGAGAGCTAATCCTTAAAGTGCTGAGTTTTAGCTAGACGGCTTTGTGGGTACAGGCATTCCTGGCTGTTTTGTACAGTTTAAGGTCAGCCTGTTTGCCGGTGGCACAGTGCCAGAGGTTGTCCCTGGAGGCCATCAGCTTTAGGAGGGAAGGGGTACTCCAGGGATTATTAGCCTCCTTCATCTTCCATTTTTTGATGGGGTCATAGATGTCACAGACACTATTGAATTTGGTTATGAAATACTCAAGTGCTTGGTCAATGTTATGTGCAGAGTCAATAGGAGACCAGTCACAATTTAGGAGATGGGCCTGGAGGTTTTTAGCTGCCTTTTCTTCAAGACCCAGTACAAGACTGTTTTGGCCGGTGGCTTAGGGGACTTGTTAGACCAGAAACAGTGAACAGGAGAGTGGTCACTAATAGCATCCGGGAGGACTGCAGTGCCAGAAATTCTGTCTGGCTGGTTAGAGATGATCCAGTCTAGGAGGGAACTGGAGTCCATCCGGTGGCTGGTTTTGATAGGCAAGTTGATTAGCTGGGCTATATGGATCAAGGTGAGGGCATCCTTGAAGTGGGCAGACTCAGGGGCCAGCCAATTAACATTAAAATCCCCTAGTGCAACTACTTCAGTGTTAGGTGGCAGGTTGGATAGGTAGTCAATGAGCTTGTTGAAACCAATGGCCTGATCACGCGGTGGTATGTAAACTGAGATAATGGTGAGGGATTTACCATGGGGCCTAATGGTAACCTGGGGGCAAGGACCTGATCATTTTTTTCTGGAGGCCAATTGGGGAGGGCAAAACCCTTGAGTGTGTCCTTGATGTAAATTGCACACCCTCCACTCCTTTCACATAGCCTATTCTGACGAAAGATGGTATACCCAGCAAGGGAAATGGCAGAGTCTGGGGTCTTAGATGTTAGCCAGGTTTCCACCACACATAGTACGTCAGGTTTGTGTTGGGTGACCCATGCCTGGAGATCATCACGTTTAGGTAGTAGGCTCCGGATATTGATAGAGGCCAACTTTAGAGCTCCAAGGTTGTTATTGCAGTGGCTAAGGGATTGGGCGGGGCCAGGGTTGGGGTGTTTGTTACCTGTGAACAGGAGGAATAGTGCAGTTTGCGGTAGAGATTGTTGTAGTAGCTTTCGAGTGGTAGGTGGTTTATGCCACCTGAGCCTAACATCCTTGTGAGTATGCAGCAATATAGTGAGTCAAGGTAGTTAAGAGAGGGTATTAGTGCTTGGTACTTGAGCTGAGCAAATGGGCAGTAGAGCTGGTCTGAGCATGCAATCTAGGGTGTTACATTGGGTAGCCAGGCCCACTGGGAGGAGGTTACTGGTGGGGGGGCAGTTGGCGAAGTGTTGATTCTTGCCAGGACCAGGGAGTGTTAGGATGATAGAGATCAGAATAAGTGAAACTAAGCTGCTATGACCTCACATGGTGTTTGAGAGGGTCCGGAAGAGAGTATAGGTAATGGTAGGAGAAGGGTAGGAGGAGTCCGCTATACCACTCAGAGATTTAGCAAAGGGGCATGAGGTGAGGCACAGAGGGGTTGTGGCATACCAGGAGGGATTTTGGGGGGGGGTAGAGGCAGAGAGGTGACCTGCACAAATCCATTTGCACAGCACTAACATGCTGAACATCATGCTATGTACGTTATGCAGGGAACTGCCTCCACCTTTGTGCACTGCATACATTACCTCTGCGCTGGTGCACTGGCACTAATATGCACACAAGGTTCCCTTTGAATATGGGATTTTGGCGCAAAGGCATGCACAGAACAGGTGCAAACACTTTGTGCCTGGCACAAGGCTTCAAATATCTGGGCCATGGTTTCAAATTAAAAATCTCATTGGGACCACTTGGTGACATTCTTTGAAAACTATGGCTCCACCATGTCTCCCCTTTTTAAGTTTGTTCAGTCTATCACCCCCCACCGCCATCTTCAGAACATGTTACAAGCCCCTGTATTTTAAGCAACTCAGATCCTTACTGTAGCACTGTAAGATGTGTGCTCCCAAAGCACACTTTCTGTCACCATTTTTGATGGCCCAGATACAGTATGTCCTTACAACCGAATTCTAAGCTGTCTGATGGTCCTGCCCAAATAAACTTTTGGGCAGGAGCATCAGAGAGCATATACTATATTTTTGGTTGCAGCTGACAAACTATCTGATGTAAGATCCCTTTCCTTGCCCTTCATTGGACATCTTGGAACCCTATATAACATATCTGCAACTTGAACATCTTTTACAAGGATGATGATCACTATGTCTATTGTTTAACCACCCAACTTGTGATGTTTCCACAGTACATAGTGGCTTTGCATAACAGAGTCATTCAAATTTGGGGCATGTGAAAAAGATACTCTAGGTTGTGTCCCCACACAACTTCTAAATCTTGCATCACTCATTAGTATATTCCAGTATCTCAAAACAATTTTCCTTTTTTCAGGTACCAAGGGTTCCTACTGCAGTACAAAAGTAACATGCTGATTTCCTTGGTTAGTCATAGGCTTTGGGATTGATGGGGACACCCTGTGGGTGGTTTTAGCCTTATCAGTTTTATCACCCTATTATTATTATCCATTTTTCAGTATGAAGCCGTACTGTTCAAATTTTTCATCTGTGGAACAATTCTGCCATAGCCTTAAAAACTGCCCAAGAGGGATACTGAATACAAGGATACATGGGTGTGCACTCTTGGCTTGGAGCAGAGCATTGCCTGGGCACCATCTCCTTCCTGTATGTGTCTGTTTGCATAGTCATTTATTTATTTATTTAGTGATTCGGAAAAGACCTTTGAGCACAAGCTCTTTTACAAAGGTTCCACGTCATAGATTGCAAAACAAAGAACAATAGGAGAAAGCAAAGGTACATTACAATGAACGATATGGCTTGGATTCAAAACTTACAGAATAACTCAAAACATAGGTACAAGTTAAAATAAAAGGAAAAACACTTTATGAGGTGAGGGGGATAAGCAGCCACAGAGTGCCTTGTCAGTAGTTCAGAGGGACAGGGATAGCTGGCAGTGGGGTGAAGAAAGAAGGTACAAGAGAGAGGCATGTAATGCGGTGGAGGTGAAGGGTGGGGGAAGAAGGATGATAAGGTATAGGGATCAATGGTGGGGTGAAGGGAGGCTGAGTGGAGAAGACATGCTAAAGTAAATGGTGGGATGTGAGGGGGCATGGTCAGGCAGCCTGCATTGGTAGTGACTGTTAGGGAAACTTATGGGACTGTGAGTTGGGGAGGGGAGGGGTGGGGTGGTGGGTGCCGAAGGAGCATGACGCAGACTGATTGCTGAGGTCAAGTCATGAGAAGGGACAGAGGGAGAGGGTACCTTGAGGCCTGCCTAGTGCTTGCTGGGGGGCAGAAAGAGCAGGTGTGACTGGACTCAGGGGCAGGTGCACTTAGAGAGTGTTATTAGGTGCTGTTTGAGGTCAGTTTTGAATTGTGCCAGACAATGGGTGGCCAAGAGGTGCCCAAGCAGTTCATTCATCCACGGGGGCCCAGAAGGCAAATGCACGTTGCCCAAGTGACATGCGATGGAAGGGGATAGCCAAGGCCCCTCTAGTCCTCCCTCTGGTGACCTGTAATGAGTTGGCCGCCTTGATCATATTGCCTACACAAGGTGGTGTTTTACCCAATAGAGCCTTCTTCCCTAGAATGCAAGTCTGGAATTTGACCCAGTTTCTTAATGATAGCCAATTTGCACATTCGTACAGAGCACAGGTGCGAGTGCCACACTCAGCATCCAGGGTGAGTCTGCAGGCTTTGTTGAGCGCAGTCTGGACCCTCTTGAGCGCTATATCCATTGCTGCCCCATACACCACTAGTCCATAGTCAATAATAGATATAATTGAACTGTGGACTGAGAGGCGGAGGGCCCCCAGAGAGAGGTGTTCCCTGTGCCTGTACAGTACATCAATCTTGGTACTGACTATCTTGACCAAAGAGTCAATATGGTGCACAAATGTGAGGGTATCATCTATTATGACCCTCAGATACTTGAACAAGTGAACTTGTTCCAGCAGCTCACTGCATGAGTTGGAAATGATTTGGGGGTGGTGCTTATTTTTGTTGTGGGGGCTGGACATAAGCATGGCCTTGGTCTTCTTGTAGATTAGTAGCAACTTATGACTACAGAACCAGTCCTCAAGTTTGGAGAAGGAGTTCTGCAGCTCAGATTGTAGGGCAGACTGAGACGTGCTGCTGCTCAGGAGCACAGCATCATCTGCATTTAGTATGAGTTTGGTGTCGCAGGCTGTGGGAAGGTCATTTAAGAAGAGGATGAAGAGTAGTAGCCCCAGTATTGATCCCTGGGGTACTCCTAATGATACCTCTTTCGCGCTGGATACTGTTTGCCCAATTTTGACACATTGATTTCTCTGTAACAGGTAGTCTTGGAACCAGCAAAGGGCATTGGGCGCCACACTCATGTTTTGCAGTTGGGTCAGTAACAGGGGGTGGTTGACTGTATTGAAGGTTTTGGTGAGGTCAATAAAGACAGACCCCACCAGTTTGCCTTCATCCATGGCCCTATGTGCATAGTTCGTGTAGTCCAGCAGGGCAGTGGTGGTACTGTGATTTTGTCTGAAGCCATGCTGGTTGGGGCATAGTAGATTATACTTATTGAGGTAGTCAATGAGTTGACCCACCACAATCTCTTCCAGTGCCTTGGACAGGGGGGAGAGTATCGAGATGGGTCTGTAGTTATGTCACCTCCTTTATGCACTGGTGTAACTAGGGCCTGCTTCCAAACTGCCAGGAATTGGGCCAGGGCCAGGGACTTATTGTACAGCATGGTAATGGGTACTATAAGAATGTCCAGGGTGAGGGATAGAAGTTTCATGTCTATCCCGTCACTGCCCAGCCTGGTCTTACCTAGTATTTTCTTGACCGTAGTAAGGGTCTCCTTCACCATCACCCTTTTAAAGTAGAAGGTCGCGTGAGAACACTCAGTAGATACGTCGTTAGAGTGGTTTAAATCAGGTTGAAAATAGGCAGGTGGTAGCACTGGGGTAAGATCAGTGAAGGCCTTACTGAAGAATTCTGAAATAGCTAGAGGGTCTGTAGTGGGGATATTACTGATACTGAGCAGCTGAGGGTGCTTCTTGTCCTCCTTTCCAAGGATGTTTTTGATGTTATCCCAGAATCTTTTCCCATCACCCCAAGAATTGCAAAGTTGGGCCTTATGATAGTTGGCTTTGGCGAGCCAGATTAGCTTGGTGCAGTGGTTCCTGGCTGTTCTGTAGCACTGGTAGTCATGCTTGCTACCTGTATTTCTGGTACATAGATTCTTACACGTAAGAACGCTATGCTTTTTTTGTCCATTTTACAGGTGAAACCAAGTTGTAAGTGTTCTTATTTAGCTAACTGACAAACTCCTCAGCCTGTTCCGACAACCCTAACCAGACACAAAAAATATCATCAGTGTAGTGGTGCCAGCTGATGATGTTTCCCGGGCGTGGATTACATCTCTGCACACAAAAACACTGAGCTCTCCCAAAGTCAGGTTAATTAGATTTATTCATGGAGCCTACATTGCTCACATCAAACATAGCTTGCAAGTGGTTTGATAAAGTGCTGCAAATACGTGCAGTGTCATGCCACATCATAATACAAGAAGATGAAGTGCCAATAATTAAAAAGTACTTATAAAAACAGACATACAAAGATGGATTTCAGACCTCCACCTAAGCAAGCACAGCTGATGACTGGAACCATGTGCCCTTTTACTTCGAGGAAAAATCCTGTTCCTCAGGGGGTGTGGCTGGTGCATGGAAAATGTTTGGCTTATATACTGACATTTTGATGACATCATATACTAACATACTAAAATGCCAGCAGAATAGGCCTTACAGTCTTTCGTGTCTGCTCGTTTGGTCAGCCCCACCCTGGGAGCTGACCTTCCTGCCCCCCTTGTCCTCTCTGGCTTCTCCCTTCCCAGTCCAGGATATTCCTACTGCACAGGACTTTGCATCCAGACCTCCCCTGTACCTGTCCCACCCCTTGAACCCCTCCACCGTGTCTTCCTCCACCAGCCCCTGGGCAGCACATTCCATGGTTCCACTACCCTCTCAGTGAAGTAGCACCTCCTCCTTTCTCTCCTGAATCTCCCTCCAGCTTCCACCCATGCCTCTAGTTACCCCCCCTTCCTTCGGAGCACCTTGACTGCTTCTCCCTATTTAACCCTTCATACTTGAATACCTCTATCATGTCCCCCGGTCTCTTCTCTCTTCCAATGTATACATATTTAGCTGTTCGAGCCTCTCCCCTTAGGTCCTGTCCCCCAAGCCCCAGATCATTTTGGTTGCCCTCCTCTGGACCCTCTCCAGGAGTTCAATGTCCCCTGTTTAAGTGTGGCCTCCAAAACTGCACATGAGTACTTGAGATGCGGACTCACCAACAGTTATACAGGGGGTATCACTTCCCTCCTTCTGGAGGTGATCCCCTAGCGATGCATCCCAGCATCCTGTTGGCCTTGGCCGCTGCCCTCCTACAAGTCTCAGAATTGTTCATCTTGACATCCACCCCCAGGTCTCTCTCAGCCATTGAGACTTGTAGCATTCCCCCCAGTGTACTCTTGGCCCGGGTTTCTGGCTCCCAGATGCAGTACCTTGCATTTCCCTGCATTAAACCTCAGCTTCCACTTTCTAGACCACCTTTCCAGAGCCTCCAGGTCCCCCTGTAGGGCCACCCTCCCCTCCTTCCCATCCACCACCGCCCCCAGTTTTGAGTCATCCGCAAAGAGACTCATCTCACTCCTGATACTTCCTTATGTCAGAGACATAGGCATTGAACAAGAGGGGCTCAAGGACTGATTCCTGAGGGACCCCACTAATGACCCTCCTTGGGGATGAGACTATCCCATCAACCATGACCCTCTGGGTCCGGTCCTGGAGCCAATTGCCTATCCATCTGACAATCTGGTTCCCCATCCCCATTTCTCCCAGCTTATTCAACAGGCCCCCATGAGGAACAGAGTCAAACGCCTTGCTGAAGTCAAGCTAGAGGATCGGTCCACTGGTCTACCCAGGTCCAAGGCTCTTGTCACCCAGTCAATGAACTCCACAAGGTTTGTCTGACACAGTTTCCCTGGGATGAATCCATGCTGTCTATCGTCCAGGCACCCCAACTTTTCCAGGTCCCCCCAGCCTCTCCTTGACAATGCCCTCCATCACCTTGCACCACCACCGATGTCAGGCTGATGGGCCTGTAGTTCTCTGCCACCTCCCTTGATCCCCCCTTGTGGATAGGCACTATATGCGCCACCTTCCAGTCCTGGGGCACCCACCCTGTCCTCAGAGAGATGCTGAAAAGCTCCACCAGGGGTTTCGACAGAACATCCACCAGTTCCTTCAGCACTCTGGGATGTAATTTATCTGGCCCCAGTGCTTTCTCAGTCTTAAGGGACCTGAGGGCTTCCCTCACTTTCTCTGCTGTGATTTCCACCTCCGCTACCTCATCCCCCTGCCTTGCCATCCCCCCCCTCCTGCCAGTGATGGCCCATCCTCTCTCCAGACCCGACGATCGGCAAGGTTCCCCCCCTTCAGTTTCACCATCTCCTCCCATGTATGATGCAGCCTCCCCATTTTTCTTGGTGAAAACTGAGGTGAAGTACTCATTTAATACCTTAGCCTGCTCCCCCGGATCTTGTGCCCATCCCTCCCCTGTTTTAATCCTGCTAATCTGCCCCTTCACCCTTCGTTTTTCCCCAATGTATCTAAAGAACCCCATATTCCCTCTCCTAATTTCCTTGGCCAGGTTCTGCTCCTTCCTTGCCTTAGCCACCCTTACCACCCTAGTGGCCCTTCTGGACATCAGTTTGTACTCCCCTCTATCCCTTTCACTCCTTGAGCACTTGAAATGCCTATAAGACGCCTTCTTTCCCCTCACCACCTCCTGAACCTCCCTGGTCCACCAGCAGGGTTTACGGGCCCCACCATATTTTTGTCTTAGTCTTGCACAGGTGCTGGTAGCATCCTGCACCCCCCTCCTGATGATTTCCCACCTACTGTCAGCGTCCATGTCTGGCTCAATCCCATCCAAATGCTTCTTAAGGATCCTTCCCATTTCCTTGAAATCCACCCCCCTGAAGTCGGTTACCTCTGTCTTTGTGCAGCCTTCTACCCCTCCTAGGTCCAGGCAGAACCAGACCATGGCATGGTCACTCCCGCTAATGGAGGATGGTCGCCCTCGTGGCATGGTCGCTCCCGTCAATGGGTCCTTACCTCCAGGCCCCCAATCTGGTCACTGTCTGCCAGACCACATCTAGTATCTGCACCTCCCGGTCGGTTCCCCACCTACTGAGTTAGGAATGCATCCTGAAAGACATCCAACAACCTCTGTCCCTGGCCACCGAGAATGTCATAGTCTCCCAGTCCATTCCTGGCATGTTTAAGTCCCCCAACACCACCACCCTTCCCCTGCCCAATTTGCAGTGTCTCCCAACATCTGCCACCAGACTCTCCTCCAGCTCCTCCGCCAGCACAGGGGGTCTATACACCACTCCTATTTTTACTCTCTTGCCCCCATTTATTATCAAGGTGACCCAAATCACCTCCACAGTTCCCTCCACCTCCTCCACTTCTCCTATGCCAATGCAGTTTTTGACTATTACTGCTATCCCCTCCCTTCCCTCCCTCCCCCTGTCCTTCCTGAACATGGTGTAACCCTCCAGGTTCAGGTCCCAGTCATGCCCTGCGGTGGCCCAGGTCTCAGTGACCACTGCCACATCCACCTCTCCCTCAGTTAGCATCGCCTGGAGCTCAGGCATTTTATTGCCCAAGCTCCTGGCATTTAGCAGGACTACCTTCCACCCTTTCCGTATACTTCCATTTCCCCTGCTCGCGTTCCCATGGGGATTCTGTCTTCCCCCAGTCAGCACCTTACCAGTCGGCCTTTTCCCACATTCCTCCAGCTCCCCAGGGGGGTGGAGACAGAGTCCCTCCTTATTGGACCCCTCGACAGCCTTCTCTCCCATGCTTCCCCTTCACAAGTTTAAACCCCAACTTTCACCAATGAACCCTCTATTTTCAATTTAAAGATTTCTTCCTCCAAATTGAGATGGAGTCTATCTCTAGCATATATCCCTTATCTCCCAGGTCTCCCCCAGTCCCCCATCAACCCATACCCTCTGGCCCCACACCACTCCCTGAGCCACTGGTTTATCTCCCTAATCTTCCTCTTGTGTTACCCACTAGCCCTTGGCACCGGCAGGATTTCCGAGAAGAAAATTGTGCATTCTATGTCATGACAGACCCTGGCAAGCTCCCTGAACCTTGCCTGTATATCTAGCTCACTATTTCCCTCAATGTCATTGGTACCCAGGTGGACCAGTATATCCAGGGAACCTCCACAGTCCTTTGCCAGCTGATATACCTCATGCTTGGCCCTGTGCACCGTTAGTCCAGGGAAGCATTTTGTTCTAATGGGGCAGGCTTCCCCCTGCCTATCCCATTTGATACCCCTAATCATGGAATCACCCAACAGGATCACTCTGACCACCCCTTTTCCTCCATTTCCCTCTCTATCCCTCATCCTTTCTACCGCCCTCCCCCAGCTGGCTCCTTGCTCCTCCCTATCTGGGTGCCCCCTGCCGCCCCCTCCTTATTTACCCTGGTCACCCCTCCCCTCTGATCCTATGCCTCTCCTCCTCCTGAGTATCCTTTTGTACCCTGCTATCCCCCCATCACTGCTCGCAACTGGTCCTTCCTCCCATCTGCTAAACTTGCCTGGCTCATCCTCCCTTCCTTCCTGACTCCGTTCAGCCCCTCCTTGCCTGTCATGTCCCCCTGGCATAAACCCTCAGCTGCCTTTACTGTATCCTCCTTGTACTTCCGGTCCCTCTTGCCCTTTCCTCCCAACTGGTCCTTCCTTGCACTTTCCTCTCTCTCTCACCCCCTTCCTGCTCTGATCCACCACTCCCCATTTTCCCATGTTCCAAGTTCCCCACTGTTCTTCCTACTATCTGGCCCCTGCCTCCTGCCCTCCACTCCCTTTCCATCTCCAACCGCCCCTGTTATGGCTACATCACCCCCCTCATCCTCAAGCAGAAGAAGAGAATTGAGGCGGATACCGAGCTTAAGGTCTGATCCACCTCCCCCCCCATGCTTCCTTCTGTCCTGCCCCAGCCATCTGCCTACTTCCCTGAGAATGTCCTCCCTTTGGCCGCCCCTCTGTGAGGGTCCCCAGATACCTGCCTGCTTCCTTGGTAGTGCCCTCCATTTAGGCCCCCTCTGTCAGGGTCCCTATGTGACCCCCGAGTACTCTCCTGCACTCCTTTCCCTATGCCCCTGCCCCTAGTGCTTGGTGCAACCCCATGGAAGAGCCCCTGCCCTATTCCACAACCATACCTCCCCCCTCCCTCCAGCTGTCTCCTAATCCCCTCAACCTCCTCCCTAAGCTGTGCCAGCTGGTGGCACACTGGGCAACCACCAAACTTCCAAGCCCAGTCCAGTATCATGGCCACCCCACACCCTGTGCACCCCACCACCCTCCCAAAGATGCCGGCCCTAATGACGTGTGGTCCCATCCCCCTCCAGTTAGGTTTCCTTGGGTGAATTACCATGTTCCCCACTAGTCCAAGATACACCCCTACCCACTAATCAGGTCACCCACTAATCCTAGATACAGTCCCACAGTAAACAGGTACCCCCGTTACTAGGTGCAGTACTACACAGTAAACTTATAGGGGAAGTGTACAACTCCCTAAGCTCCTCTCTCTCAGCCCTTAAACCCAGCCCCCAGTGGCTAGAACTACATGAGCTGCACCTGAAGCCTTTTCCTCCAATTGCAGGGCAGGTGTTCCCCTATAAATCAGCCTAGCTCTGGGGAAGGAGGATGGGCCTACACCTGACTCTCAGAAGAGTGTATCAGCCCCTCACTGCACCTCCAGCTACGAAAATCTTTCAAGTCTACTTCCTCACAGCATCCAGCTAGAAGCTTCATTCCCCTCTAACTGAAGACTGACTGAGTTGAGAGTCCCACCTTACTTTCAAACAGCACTAATCCCTGTAATATGATGCCTGCACTTACAGGCCAGCTAGCAGCTTTTAAAAAACACACACACCAAATGGTCTGCTAGAAACAAACAGAAAAACCAGCAGGAACATCCTTCAAGTCCACTTACTCTCACAGCCTCCTGCTTTTAAACACCCACAAACACCAAATTGTATGCTGAAACACACAGAAAACCAGCTAAGACAAATCTTTCAAGTCTACTTCCTCACAGCATCCAGCTAGAAGCTTCTTTCCCCATTCACCCCTAACTGAAGACTGACTGAGTTGAGAGTCCCACCTTACTTTCAAATAGCACTACTCCCCTGTAATATGATGCCTGCACTTACAGGCCAGCTAGCAGCTTTTAAACACACACCAAATAGTCTGCTAGAAACAAACAGAAAAAACAGCTAGGACAATCTTTCAAGTCCACTTACTCTCACAGCCTCCTGCTTTTAAACATCAACAAACACCAAACTGTCAGCTGGAAACACACAGAAAACCAGCTAAGACAAATCTTTCAAGTCTACTTCCTCACAGCATCCAGCTAGAAGCGTCTTTCCCCATTCACCCCTAACTGAAGACTGACTATATAATGGCAAAACATTTGTCTTCAAAGTTGACACATCGTTAAAACAAAGTTTCTTTATATTACTATCTTTAATCAACTAATAAGAAGCCAAAACACAGAATGCTGTTCAATGGACACTCCAAGCCACATAAAACAGGTGGCAAACTTACTGGAGGATAGTTGGTGTGCTGACTGATAGTGACTCTCACCTTAAACACAGGTGAACTAGTGCAAAGTGAACAATAAGTGAAAGAAATAAATACATTTAAAATAATGCCCATAATTTGACTAATGCACAATGGGCCCTATGCATATATGGGCGGGAAGTATGCACCGGAGGCGCGTATCCCACCCACAAGAGCAACAACTGCAGATGGGGTGCACACCTGGTGGCACGCACTACTGGAGTGCACCTGTCTGGCCCCACCCCTGACTTATGGGAGTGGAGGACAGATACGTGATCTGGACGGGCATCCAATTGGATGCCTGACCAGGTTCACCGGTGGATCCCTTGCACCCTTGGGTGCAGAGAAATGGCTGCCACCATGTGCAGCAACCAAGAAGCAGGCTGGTGCCCCGGTCAGCTGTTCCAGACCACCATTCATTGTCCATGTTCTGGGGTGGCATGGTGTGGGGGACGGCATTCCCTGCCTGACTTTTGGCGACCGGGAGGCGGCATCCCGGGGGGGCATGCAGGCCTTATGGCAGGGGTTCCCCCTGTGTACTGTGTGCCCCCCGCACCCAGCACTCCACAACTCTATGAAAGCAAGGAGGCAGTATAGTGCAGTGGTTTAAGGCTCTGAGCTGCAAATCTGGAAACCTGGGTTTGAATCCACAGCCACCACTTGCGTGCTGTGTGACCCTGAGCAAGTCACTTAACTTCTCTGTGCTCCCAGGTCACACCTGTAAACAAGCTTTCAGCTTGGTGTGCCACTCCTGGTTAAACAATTGAAAAAAAAAAAAAAAGAATGTCACAGAGTGTGGGCACGCCCCCGGCATGCCCCTGCCTGCCTCGACTGCGTTGCCCTCCACATGGTCTGGCAGTGGGGCTGCATGCCCTGTAGGTGAATCCTGCGTGGGGGTGCAATGGGTGCGGAGGGGTTACGCGTGATGGGTATGTGGCACGTAGCCACTCTGCACCATAGTGCATAGGGCCCAACTGATTGAAAATACATGCAAGAATATAGAAACAATATTTATTTAATTCTGTATGAACATAGATCTAGATTAAGTATGTGCAATTTCTTCACTAGTATTGCATATTCCCTGCTTGGTAATTGAGGTCCATCTAGACAATCTATTTATGTAATCAGATCCATTTTCCATGCAAAAGACTCAGCAGTCCAGGACGGCAAACAACAAACATTGTCAGTGACTGTAAAGATAGTAAGGGACATTATACCATCAAAAGAAATGCAGGTTTGTCAGTCACTGAACTTTCCTCCTCTGCCTGTTCCAATAACCCCAACCAAACACAAAAATATCATCAATGTAGTGGTGCCATCTGACAGTGTTCCCCAGGTGTGGATTACAACCCTGACTGAAGATTGTTTGTTCCTCCCACCAGGACAGGAAAATGTTTGCATACGATGGGACCATAGTGGCACCCATCACTGTTTCCTGTACCTGGTGAATGTAATCCGTAGCCCAGAGAAGAAATTCAGATGGCACCACTGATACATGACCCTGTTGTCTCATTAAAAAGTGTCTGCAGCCAGCCCACTGGCACAGCGATTGGATTTCCGCCTGTGACGCCGACAATCCAGGTTTGGGAACGGACTCGGGTGTCAGAAGGCCGGCCAGGGGGAGATGGCTTGAGCATCCAACGACCGCTTGCCTTCTTCTGGGAGGGTTGAGGGGGTTCATGGCTCAGTGTTTGCTGGCCCCTGGTGGAGGCCGGGAGCACTGCAACATGTTGGGCCTTGCTGCAGGAGGGAGCATGGCGAATGTTGGCTTGTGCCTTGACGTCACATGGCACGTCATGCTCCCTAAGAAAATGGGAAAAAGTCACCCTCCTGGCCAACTGGATGATGGCTGCCAGTCCCTCCACATGCCCAAAGCCCGGACAAGAGCATCCTTGCTGACCCCTGCCATACCCAGGATACATTGGAAGCCCTCCGGGATGATTCTCCTCCCTGGCAGCCTCCACAGGGTAGGGGCCTACCCGACAAAGGGTTACGTCAGGTTACCCTGGGACACAGCGATTAGGGGTGGTGGATGGCATTCAGGACTTGGCAGCAGTGGTAAGGGCCTTGGCTGGCCTGAAGGAGTGGATGCCCAGTGGTCAGAGGAGCAAAAAAAAAAGAAAATGTCTGCTATCTTGAATGCCCAGATCTTGTGGTACACTGATACAGAGTGAATCATTTGCTAGGAACACATAATCTTCCTTCCATGCTGTGTTATTCATTTTATTCAGGGTCCATTTTTGGACACCGAGCCTGTCCTAGAGACAACATGACATTCCAGGGGATTTTCAATATTTTTGCTTGTCTTTGACAAAAGATAGAAGGTTGGACATGTAGGGTATTTAACTCTCAAGTCATTTCATCATATGTTCCCTGTCCAGTCCAGAGTGTATTATCAATAAGATCATCCAGAATGCCCTTAAATTGTAACATAGGGCTACAATGCAACTTCCTATAACAATTCATGTCATTAAGCTGTCGCAGAGATTCAGTTTTCTACTTTTCTTTTGACATGATCACAACATTCCCACCCTTGTCAGCATTTTTATTACAATGTCTTGCATATTTTAATTTATGTATTGCTTGATACTCAAGGGTGGAAATACTGTGATAGATTTTATATGAGACAGCGTTTTCTTTTTTTTTTGCCTGCCCTCTGCCCATAGCAGACACTTACCCTGCCCCACCCCCCATGCCCAGGCTTACCCCTCCTGGGCAGGGCCACTGAGTGGACACCCCTCACCAAGGAACACGATCTTCTTGCCCTGGCTTATCCCTAGGGTGGGGCCAAGGTAGCACCCCCACCCCCGGCAGACATGAGTCTCAGCAGGAGCGGTGATGGAGGCAGGGGCATCATGAGCAGAGCCGGATTTTTTTATATGTTGCTTTCCCCTGGGAACGGGATGTGCAATGACATCAATGGGCATGCCCGACATCTGGCCCGCCTCCCGTCTCATGTGGCGCCAGTCTCCATGGATCCCCTAGCCTCTGCCAGGGGCCGCTAATGTACCAGGTGCTCCCCTCCCCAGAGAAGGAGAGCAGCCACTCAGGCACTCAATCTTTCTCTGCCTGGCCGACCCTCTGACTCCCGGGTCTATTCCCGAACCCGGGATATTGGCGTCACAAGCGGGTGCCTTGCCACTGCGCTAGCTCATAGGGGAACATTTTCAAATAGCTAATTATTTTAACCTCTTGATCAACAAGTTCCTGAAATGACCGAAGGATTAAAAATAGATTTTGCTTTAAAACCAGTATTTTGAAAAATAATCTAATTGATTTTGTATATCCCATATCTGTTTCAAATCTCCCCCTTGTCTTGAATATTCCTGGTGGTCTAGTGGTCCCCGCATCCCCTGATCACCCATTCTGTAGCTGTCTGTAATATTCCTGGGGCCACAGTGGTCCCCCTTCCTGTAAGGGTATCCGAGCCTCTCCTGACCCACCCACACTCAGGACCCTTCTCCCCCGCATCCACCCTCACCCTGGTCACCTAAGTTGAACTATGGCAATAGTGAAGGTGACTCAGCACAATCCTCCACACACCACCTCAGCCAGCTACCATCTGACTGTTATTGAGAAATAGTGAGTATTGTAGGAGCAGCTGTTTCTGCAGTACTCATGATTGCTAACTGACAGTCAGTAGCTTTCTACAGTGCTCACGATCACTCACTGCGAGTCAGAAGGCAGGCAGGCGGCGGTGAGCAGAGGGCTGTGCTGGCCCCTGTCAGTATTACTACAGCGTGACTGAGGTGACTGGGGTGAGTGGTGGATGCAGGAAGAAGGGTCCTGAGATGGTGGGTCGGAGGAGGTTGGATGCCCCTATGGTGGGATCACTAGATAATCAGGAATATTCAAGACAGTTACAGGATGAGCGATGGGAAGGGGGTTAAGGGACCACTACACTGCCAGAAGTATTCAAGTCTGCTATAGGATCGCCGATTTTGGGGGTGCAGTGACTACTAGACAACCAGAAATATTCAAGACAGCTACAGGACGGGTGTTGGGGGGAGGCACACGCATGCTAATAAGCCCATAAAGGGCACGCAAATAGGCCATAGCGCCCTGACTGCCCAGTGGTCTTATTCGCATGTTAGGATTGAATATTGACACCAGGAGCTCTGGCACTCTCCCATTTGTGCTGCACTATCTTCATTTGGCTCCTGAGGCCCATATTTAGTCTGGGGCTGTGTCAGAGTACTGCATAGTCACTATGCACTGTGCTAACACAGTCCCACATTCAGATAGTTAGCACTCCCCCCATCGGAGCATGCTAATTGTGAATATTGCCCCCAAGTCATCTACACGCTAATTGCCATGAAGTGCCCCAGTCAACACAGTGTACAAGGCCTGCTCTGAATATGGGGACCTATACCCCTTAGCCCAGTCGAACCCAAGGTCCACAAGACAATTTACTGGGGTAAAAGGTCTTCCGAGCCTCAAGATACCATTGTTCTAACTTGTAACATCATGCAAGCACAGTACAGTGCAGTGGTTTGAGGCTCTGAGCTGCAAACCTTGATACCTGGGTTTGAATTACACAGCCCCCACTTGCATAGTGTGTGACCCTGAGCAAGTCACTTAACTTCCTTGTGCTCCCAGGTCGCACCTGTAAACAAACTTGCCACTTAGTGTGTCTCTCTTGGTTAAAAAAAACAAGCATTTGTCAATGCCGAATGTTGCTTGCTTGTATGTGCTGTTTAGGTATTTGGAAGTGACAGTTTCATGCCTTCCTCCCAAGACATCCACTGTGTCTTTCCATTCAGTATTCACAGAAGAGTGGGAGGGGCAAGGGCCACAGCAGTACAGCAGTTGCCAAGGGGGTGAAGAGGTGGACAATGGTCCATTCAAAGGCAAAAGAGTCCTGCAGGAGCTCACTAAATTGAAGGTGGACAAAGCGATGGAACCAGATGGCATACGCCCAAGGATATTAACAGAACTGCGAAGGGAGATAGCAGTACCTCTGGCAGCCATGTTCACTGAGTCATTCAACATGAGTGAATTGGAGGAGGGCACATGTGGTCCCTCTACACAAGTCCGGCAGCAGGGAGGAGGCAGGGAACCAATAGGCCATTCAGCCTCATCTCAGTAGTGGGAAGATCATGGAGACATTGCTTAAAGAAAGGATAGTGGGGCATCTAGATGCCATCGGAACCAGGACCATAGACAACATGGATTCACAGTGGGGACATCATGTCAGATAAATCTGGTTGATTTATTTGACTGGATGACAAGGAAGTGAATCAAGGTGGGCAGTGGACAACGCCTACCTTGATTTCAACAAAGCCTTGACACCATCCCATAGGAGGCTGATAAACTAGCTGGGTAGGCTGGGCATGGGGAAAGGGTGGTAAACTGGGTTAGAAACTGGCTAACAGACAGGAGGCAGAGAGTGGTGGTAAATGGTATGCAGTCTAGGGAGAGGGGGCGACCAGTGGGGTGCTGCAGGGATCGGTCCTGGGGCCAGTTCTGTTCAATGTCTTCATTAGTTATATTGCAGAACATCTGAAGGGAATTTTTTCACCAAATTTTCAACATAGCCATTTTAAGACCTTTGTTCATGAACAGTGTCACTGTGATTTTCTTAATTTATCCCGTACATTGATTTCGCACACCGACTGCGCCATTGTGCGCTACATGGGCGGAAACACATTTTGGGTGAGATGTGAAAAATGACAGCTGTACTATTCATAAGAAGGTATGGCAAAATGGCAATGTTGGAAATCTGGAGTGAAAATATTGAAAATTCGCGAACTTACAAGCGTGCATAGGAACTGTACAACGCACTTCAGAAAAACAGTCATTTTATGAATTTTTCACCAAATTTTCAACATAGCTATTTTAAGACCTCTGCTCATGAACAGCATCACTGTGATTTTCTTAATTTGTCCCAGCCATTGATTTACGCTACGACCTAAGCCATTTGTATGCGCTACATGAAGTGAAATACATTTTTAGGTGAGATGTGAAAATGACAGCTGTACTATTCATAAGAAGGTGTGGTAAAATGGCCATGTTGAAAATCTGGAGTGAAAATATTGAAATTTCGCGAACTTACGAGCCTGCGGTAGGAACTATAGCATACGCTCGTAAAACAGTAATTTTTGAATTTGCTTAGCAAATTTTCAACATGGGGTTTTGGGACCCCTTCTCATGAATGATGTCACTGTCATGACATTATTCAGGCCAAAAGGTGATTTTGCACAGTGACTCGAAATCACCCTCGGACCGAATAACGCCATGACAGTGACATCATTCATGAGAAGAGGTCCAAAACCCATGTTGAAATAGTTGCAAAACCCAAAAATACCTGAGATCTGCAACAAAGTTGAAACCCCCATCTAGCCCATTATGCAGCTTACGGCATTTCCTCAGTTAAGCTGTCGGCTTTGAAGAGTGCAGGCGTGTTCCCGGTCCACCGAAGATATGGCGCACGAGGTCCGGAGATAAGTATGGGGTGAGGGGTGTGGGAGGCAGGGTGTGCAGTGGGTGGGTGCGGGTTGTGGGAGGGGCCAGGGAGACTACGATGGGACCGTTTTTCTTTGGGGAAAAAAAAATGGGCGACGCGGAGCGTTTGCCATGCTGGGGTGGGCTCCCAGCGTGGCAGAGATGGTTGAGGGCGTTCAGCGCGACAGGGGATTGGGCACCCCCATCAGCCTAAGGATCGCTTGCGCTGGGGTGGGCTCCCAGCGTGGCACTTACTGCCTGGGGGGGCGCAGCTCGGCCGATGGGGATTGGGCACCCGTCAGCTATACAGTGCGTGCGGGGGCGGGGGGTGCGCATGCCTGCGTGGGTGTCTGGGGAGGGAGTTCGCGCGAGCAGCCAATATCTTGTGCTGCTCACTCAAGCGTAGCTCCCCTTTCAACTGCTTGCCACTGCATTTTGGAGCTTGTCCGATAGCAGCTCCAGAATGCGATAGCTTACAGAAACCCGCCTGCCATCACACTGACTGAATTGGAGGAGGAGGTGACACACCTCCAAATCTCCGATGATGGTACTATGTTTCTTGCACATGCGTGCAAGCAACATAAAAAAAAAACACATCTTGGTATTGACAAATGCTTCTTTTAACTTTGTCTTTATTTGCTTTTGTCAAAGAGAGGCTCTCCTCTTTCCTCAGTATGGTGCCTCTCTTTGCAATTATTCCTCTGGAGAATAAGGCTACTGTACCTTTGGTGAAGACATGGCTGGAAAGAGGAAGAACCTGGGGCCTGGTTCACAGTAAGGAGTGGTGCAAAATGGTTCACTTGCACAACAACCCATAACTGTTATTCCTGAGCTGCCCCATGGCGCTGAAGGTTGAGGTACTGGACACCACACCTCACACTACACCGAGACCGGGTGGAATGACCTCAGGTTGCTGGGGTGCCGCGCGGGAGGGAGGGAGGGTGGGAGCCAGATTCAGTGTTGGCTCTCCTCTCCCGGGTAGGGGTGGGGTCACCTGCTCATAGTCCCGCCATCACCGAATGGAGGTTTGGTGCCGGCACAGGTGGTCAGTGGTGTGACTGGAAGGGAGGAGCATCCCAAACAGCGTGCACACATGTGCCTCCATACACACATGCTACATCGGGGACGTGCGGGCGTAGGGGCCGGTAGAAAACCCGCAAAATCCCAGAAACTATATATGGGAAAAAAAACTGCTATTCCTAAATGTATATCCACTTTCCAGTGTAAGGGAGTAACCCTCCTAACACCATGGTATACTACAAAAGTCACTGGTCCAGATGTTGCTGGACACAAATTTGTTGGTGCCAGCCAACACCCTGACATGCACCTACAACACATCATGGCACGATAATATGCTCCTGATGCTTGTTGCTATCCCCAAAACTGTGCCACATTGAAAATGCTGGACATGCAGGTCTCTTGGCTCATGTCCTCCCCCTTCTTAACCTCTCCCCACACCAAAGTCAGAGCCCTGTCAAGCAATAATACCCGACAAGGTGCAGACCCTGGTTGAAACCTGCATGCTAAGGGGTGCGTTGAGGCCTGCGCCAGATGCAGAGGGCCTTACAGCCCCTGGAAGGGCAGGTTTTCACCAATACTCCATATCCTGAAGCATCCTATTATGCTTAAATCTCTAAAAGATATAAAATACACAAAAAATATAATAAAATAAAGCTCAGAAAATGTTGAATTGTCCCCAGCAGATGATTCCTACCTGTCAGTCATTAGTCTTTCTATATATTTAATAGAAAGGTGTTATTATCATGGAACATAATTTTTAGTACAAATGTGCAAAGCGATTGGCCCCTGAATACCTTACAGCTAAAATGTTATTCAACTCACCAGTTTACTCCTTACATGACATTAAAGGTAGAGGCTTGAAAGTTCCTCAAGCAAAAACCAAATGTGGCCAAATGTGTTTTGACTACACTGCAATGGAAGCACCAAGATATCTCATCAGCAAGAATGCCAACCTCCCCCACAGCAATGACATAATACCGATGCAGGTATTGTGCCTCTCTTATCTCTGTTTTTCTGTAGAGGCACTGCCCCATACCCACGGACTCTGGGATTCCAGCTCCAGGTCAAAGTTGGTCCAGGGAGGCGGAACACTGGGGAAGGTGAAACACAGAAAAGTACCATTATCGTGAATGTCGCCATAACGGTCTTTTCTGTGTTTCGCCATAAGGTGTCGACCACAAAAGGTGCTATGCATTGCAACCACTCTACTGGAATTCCCTCCCCAAAACTATGTAATATGCCTACTTACCCAAGTTTTGAGACAGCTTTTTGGAATTGTACCTTGTTTGTGCAACTATTATTAATTTTATCAACAATATGTTTGTGATGTTTGTATTTAATCTGATGTCTGTGTTAAAACCTGATGTATGTAACACTTTCATGTACAGTGCTCTGAAACAAGACTGACCTGAAAACAGGCTCTGCCTAGTGCCCTATCCTGTTAAAACATAAATAAACTTGAACTTGAATATAAGAATTCAATATTTTGCAGTATTCCTCTAGTAGAATACCTCCACACACACCCCACACACACACAGACAAACATGGAATGCATGAATTCAAAATACTGCAGCATTCCACTTGCATACAGACAGAGGAGGCCACATATGGAGCCAGAACTTCAGTTTAACCTGTGGCAGGGTTAACAGTAAAAGATTTCTTTGTAAACCAGGTTAGAATTTAAGGTGCTTTTCATGGTCATCAAAGAAACACCAGAAATGGAAACTGAATAACGCTTAATTTTTTTAATTTGTTTGTGAGTAAGGATGGGATCACAAGTGGAAAGAACATTCAATTATTTATTTTCTTTTAAGTGAGTTTATTTTTTAGGATCTAGTTGAAGGTTTTTATGTTATAATAAAGGTTTCAGCCATGTTTGTGATGGAAATCAGGAATGAGTGAAGTGGCTCATGAGTTCTGTAAGTGATTTGTCCAAATTCCAGATCACCTGGTTGGACCCTTTTCTTTACAGTGTATTGTCCTCCCCCCTCAGCTAGTGGTCAAACAGGAATTCAGCGTGTTTGCCATTCATTTGCATCACCAGGTAAGAAAAAAGGTTTGTCTCCCCATACGATGCACAGGGGTAATGCCAAACTTCACCCAACAACTAACACACCAAAATCTGGCCAATGGAAAATCATGTACACAAATGCTCACAGCCTGGGAAATAAGATCCCAGACCTGCAGGCAATTATGTCAGAAGGCTAAACTGGACATAGTAGCAATTAGTGAGACGTGGTTTACCAGTAACCACACTTGGGAGACTTGGTACCTGGCTATGTATTGTTCAGAAGAGACCGAAAGTAAAAAAGGGGGAGGTGCCCTGTATGTTAATGAAAATATCAAAGCTACAGAAATTCAGAATACACATAAGGAGCCAGAAGAACTGTGGGTCACCCTGGAAACAGGAAATGGGACAGCCATAAGAACTGGGGTTGTCTACAGGCCCCCAGACCAGAGGGAGGACATAGACACATTACTGTTAGAAGATATACAAAACATGACAGCTAAAGGGGAGGTTCTGATAATGGGAGACTTCAACATGCCAGATACAGATTGGTCAATACCAGCAGGAACATCTGCCAGAACTAGACTCATAGTGGATTCCCTGCAGGGGGAGGGCCTCAAACAACTGGTACAGCAACCCACAAGAGACAGGGCTATCCTAGATCTAGTACTGACTAACAAAGAAGGGATCACAGATCTCCAGGTAGAAGGTCACCTGGGGGCCAGTGACCATCACATGGTATGGTTCAATTTGGCTACTACATCTAAATCATCCCATTCCAAAGCAAAATATGGGACTTCAGAGGGAGCTGACTTTGATAAGATGGCCAACAGGTTAAGCTAGCCCTGGCAAAAGGAACACAGGTGAGAGGTACAGGCAAAGTGGGCAAAGCATTAAGGATACAATACTTGAAGCAACATCCCATTGTGTTAGACAGAAAAGGAAGTGCAAAAGAAGAAGGAAACCACTTTGGTTCTCAAATACAGTAGCAGAAAAGGTCAGAGCCAAAAGGCTGGCCTTCAGAAAATATAAGGGAACACAGCGGATGAAGATAGGGAGGCATACCAAACTGCCCTAAGGGAAGCAGGTAAGGCAGTAGGGCAGGCAAAGTCCCAAACTGAGGAAACACTACTACGAACAGTAAAGAAGGTGACAAGACTTCTATAGATACATTAGTGAAAGGAGAAAGTCCAGAGGGGTATTAATGCTAATGGAGAAAAGGGAGCATGTGAGGAGGAGGACCCTGTAAAGGCATCTATCCTAAATAGATACTTTGCTCAGTATTTACTGAAGAGAAGGTAGGCAGGCCCACAGCTCAGCATCATGGACACAGGGGAGGGAGGTGAGCACTACTCCTTCACAAAAGAAAGGGTCCTACAAGAGCTTGCTAAGCTCAGGGTGGATAAGGCAATGGGACCTGATGGCATACATCCCAGGGTACTTAAGGAGCTAAAGGAGGAACTAGCAGAGCCATTAGCAGAATTGTTTAGTGAGTCCTGAGCACAGGAGAGGTCCCAGAAGACTGGAGAAGGCTCATGTGATCCCACTCCACAAGAGTGTAGCAGGGAGGAGGCGGAACTACAGACCGGCCAGTCTTACCTCAGTAGTGGGCAAGATTATGGAGGCACTCCTTAAGGAAAGGATAGTGCAACACCTGGAATCCATAGGGGCACAGGATCCAAGACAGCATGGGTTTACAAAGGAAGGTCCTGTCAAACTAATCTCATAGATTTCTTTGACTGGGTAACCAGAGTGGTGGACCAAGGGGAGCAGTTGATGTCGCCTACCTTGACTTCAGCAAAGCTTTTGACACTGTTCCACATAGAAGATTGATAAATAAGCTAGGTAGGCTCGGGTGGGTCAGAAGTTGGTCAACTGGGTGGCAAACTGGTTGACTGGCAGAAAACAGAGAGTGGTGGTAAATGGTATACAGTCAGAAGAGATGCAAGTCACAAGTGGGGTACCTCAGGGATCAGTCCTGGGGCCAGTCCTATTCAACATCTTCATTAGTGACCTCGCAGATGGACTAGAGGGTAAGGCTTGTCTGTTTGCAGATGACACCAAGATCTGCAACAGAGTAGATGATCCAGATGGGGTGGGCAGAATGAGAAGAGATCTGGATAAACTAGCAGAATGGTCAGAAGAGTGGCAACTGGGTTTTAATGCAAAGAAGTGCAAAATCATGCACATAGGGAAGAGAAACCCTGAAGCCACTTATAGGCTGGGAGGGGAGTTGCTAGCAGTCACAAAGGAAGAAAGAGACTTGGGCATCATCATCACTGATGACCTAAAATCATCAAGCAGACCTCTAAAGCAGTAGGTAAGGCTAGGGGTGTTAGGGTGTATTAGTAGGGGTATCACAAGTCGTAGAGGAGGGTAATAATCCCTCTGTACCAAGACATTGTTGAGCCCCATCTGGAGTACTAAGTGCAGTATTGGAGGCCACACCTTCACAAGGACATTAACCAAATTGAGGCAGTCCAGAGAAGGGCAACCAAAATGGTGCAGGGACTGCATCAGAAGACATATGAGGACAGATTAATGGAGCTCAATATGTATACCCTTGAGCAAAGGAGGGAGAGAGGTGATATGATCGAGACATTTAAACACCTTAAGGGCATAAACAAGGTGAAAGAGTCTAACATGTTTAAATATAAGAAAAATAGCAGGACAAGAGGACACAGCATGAGATTAGAGGGAGGCCGATTAAGGGGGAATGTGAGGAAATTCTTTTTCACAGAAAGGGTGGTAGATGCATGGAATGGCTTACCACAAGAAGTGGTGGCTATGAATACAGTGCAGGGCTTCAAACAGGCATGGGATAGGCATAAGGGAGCAATACAAATGACTATGAATAGATAGGTCACTGACAGAGCAAAGGCCGATGGCACATTTATAAGGTAGAAAAAGAAATGGGCAGACTGGATGGGCCTTGCGGTCCTTATCTGCCGTCAACTTCTATGTTTCTATGTTTCTATGTTTCTATTGTTGGCACATATACATATGCCAATGGCATGGCAGCAGCCAATCAGAATACAGTATTTCACTTGCCCTTTTTTCTAAATTCAAATTGAGTATAGTCGTTACTGTGCATAAGAAAAGACAGATAATACTAGGATCAATACTAGGAGATC
Source organism: Neoceratodus forsteri (assembly GCA_016271365.2). NCBI lineage: Eukaryota > Metazoa > Chordata > Ceratodontiformes > Ceratodontidae > Neoceratodus > Neoceratodus forsteri. The sequence goes on along the minus strand of CM057451.1, from coordinate 486,845,627 downwards.
AAGGGCAGTAGGAGACAAGATGTTTATTAAGGCTGCCCCCCCAACACACACACACAACACACACACACACACACACACACACACAAATATACACACACACACAAATATACACACACACACACACAGTAGCAGTATCTGTTGTTGTTTTCAGTCCAGTATTAGTCAAGTCTAGCCTTAAATATGTGTTCATTTGCGTTTCAACAATCTTTCCTGGTATTGTGTTCCATGGTCCCACTACTCTTACTGTGAAAATGTGTCTACAAACCTCTTGCTTTACTGTTGTGTATTCTAGTTGATGTGAATGCCTTCTAAGGATATGCGTAAAATCCTAAGATTTGAAACCAATTTCCTCTATCATTTTCTCATCTTTGAGAATTTTATGTAATAACAGGTCTCCTATTAGCCTTCTCCTTTCTAGTGTTTGTAATCCTGGATATTCTAGCCTATCTGTATAGGTCTTATTTGCCAACGTAGCTATTTTATTTGTTTGTTTTTTAAAGAGTTTTACCTAGAGAGACATACTGAGCTGCAACAGTTAATTTCCAGATGCATCCAGACCCTGTGGGGAAGTGGGAAGGGAGTAAACAATACAGGATGTGCTAGACGAAATGTACTTATATGCTTGAGTTCCTTTGCCTGGACTTGTTCCTTGTATTTTTGTTTGCTCTCGCACTGTTGTAAATTCCTACAGTATATGTTTTCTAACACTTTATTGTAAGAAATAATGTACACTTTTTTTTTTTATGTTGGTACACTTGTGCAGCCAACATCATGGGACAGTGCAGCTTTGGGCGGGGGTCGCTTTTGCGAATGCAGGGCACTCACCAGTAGGTGCGCCCTCATTCCCCAATCAGCCTGCATGCGGTGCCACACCATGCATATTGTACATAATGTGGTGAGCACATCTAAGAAAAGGTCCGCTGCAATCCGAGCAAAGCTCATCATATGCAGCAGACCCTTCCTGCGTGCTTACCGACATTATGCGCGTAATCGCGGCAGGCCGGCAACCGCAACTACTGCCGACTTTAAGGTGCCCAATCGTCCTGTCGGTTAACCCTGCCCTGCTTTCTTTGTGTGCCGCCGGTAGACCACTCCCCATCAGCATAACCCCACCTTGTTGAATACCGAGGGGTGCCCGATTCTCCCTCGGCTACAGGTACCCCAAACAGTTAGGTGGCATGCTGGGAGCCCACCCAAGCGTGCCAAATCCTCTGCAAAAACTGTCCTGCAAAGTTTTTTCCTGTAAATGAAAACAGTCCTCTGGTCTCGGTGTCCCCTCCCGCACCCACCCTCTGTGCACCCTGCCTCCCATCACCCCCTCACCCCATACTTACTGCGGAGTCCAGCACACGATATCTAAGGGACCGGGAATACATCTGCACTCTTCAAAGCTGACCGCGAACTGAAGAAATGCTGGTAAGCTGTATAATGGAATTAATAGGATTTTTTCAACTTTAACGCATATCTTTAATGCATTTTTGTGAATTTTTGCCCCAAATTTTCAACATGGGGTTTTTGGGACCCCTTCTCATGAATTCTTGTACTGTCATGGCGTTATTCGGTCCCGAAAGGTGATTTTGCAGTCACTGTGTGGAATCCACCTTTTGGGACTGAGTAATGAAATTACAGTGCCACTGTTCATGAGAGGGGCTCTCAAAAAGCCTATGTTGCAAGTTTGGTGGGAAAAATCCCCAAAAATTACTGTTTTACGAGCATGCGCAGCAACTGCACAATGCACGCTCGTAAGTTAGTGCATTCACACTGTTTTCATGCCAGATTCTCAACATTGGCATTTTACCACACCTTCTTGTGAACTGTACAGCTGTCATTTTTCATATCCTGGCGAAATGCATTTTGAACTTCTGGCGAATAAGCGTGGTGCTGGCAAAATTAATGTTTGGGACACATTACAAAATTACAGTGACACTGTTCATGAGCAGAGGTCCTAAAATGTCTGTGTTGACAATTTGGTGACAATACTCCATAAAATGACTGTTTTACAAGCATGTGTAGCAACTGCACAATGCAGGCTTGTAAGTTAGCGCATTTGCAATATTTTCATGCCACATTCTCAACATTGGCATTTTATCACACCTTCCTGTGAACTGTACAGCTGTCATTTCTTACATCCTTGCCGAAATGTGTTTTCGCTCTTCCGGCGCAGAATAGCGCAGTCGCTGTGTGAAATCACTGTTTGGGACACATTACAAAAATAACAGTGACACTGCTCATGAGCAGAGGTCCTAAAATGCCTGTGTTGAAAATTTGGTGACAATACCCCATAAAATTACTGTGTTACGAGCGTGCGTTGCGCAGTTTGAACGCACACTCGTAAGTTTGCAAACTTATAATATTTTCACTCCACATTTTCAACAGTGCCATTGTTCTACACCTCCTGATGAACAGTATAGCTGTCATTTTTCACATCCTGACCAAAATCTGTTTTCGCAGTTCCAGCGCACAATAGCGCGGTCACTGTGAAAAGCCTGTGTTCGAAACACATTATGAAAATGGCAGTGACACTGTTCATTAGCAGATGTCCTAAAATGCCTATGTTGAAAATTTAGGGATGAAAGTCAATAAAATGAGTGATTTACAAGCATGCGTTGCGCAGTTTGCATGCACACTCGTAATTTTGTGAATTTGTAATACTTTCACTCCAGCTGTTCATCATTGGCATTTTCCATACCTCCTTATGAATAGTACATAAGTGCAAGGGATCCTGAGCTGGACGTAATTGTCCATCTAGGGACAAATGACTTGGCTCATCATGAGATTAGAGCAGTGCAGGAGGACATTGCAGAGTTGGGGAGGGACCTAAGACAAGTAGCACACACAGTATCCTTCTCAGAGGTGCTGCCTATCACAGGCATGGGGAGAAGCCGAGGTAATTGGCACCATGCAGTTTAATGAATGGTTGAAAAAATGGAGTGAGCAGGGTTTGGCTTTCATTAGACTGGGGTTCCACCTGGAGGACACCAGCCTATACTGGCAGGATGGTCTGCATCTGTCCAGGAAGGAACAAGTCTTTTCAGCAATCGGTTTAAATGCTTCATTTGCAAGCTTTTAAACTAGTCAAAACAGAGGCACTGACAAGCAGCAGGAAAATCCCAGCCTCTCCTACAAAACAGGGTACTAAATGAGAAAAGGTCCGAGGTAGAACGGTCAGTGGGGGATGCTGCAATAGAAGGTAAAGCCATCAAAAAATGGAGAGCAACAAGTACCAATGCCCATAGTCTGGGTAACAAGCTTCCTGAATTAGTGGCCTTGATGGAGGAGGATCATCTGGATATCGTGGCAGTCACAGAAACATGGTACACACAAAACCATGACTGGGACATAAACATATCAGGATACACTGTCTACAGGAGGGACAGGGAGGGTAAAAGAGGAGGAGGAGGAGTAGTTCTTTACATAAGGAAGGAATAAAAGCAACAGAACAAAAGGGTAAACAGGAGGAGAAGAAGCACTGTGGGTAAATTTGGAGACAGACAATGGCACCACAATACGCATTACGGGTTGTATACAGACCCCTTCTCAGGGGAGGAAATGGACAGGGAAATGATAGAAAGTATACTTAGAATGGCAGAAAAGGGAGATATTGCTGATGGTGATCTGAATATGCCAGATGTTAACTGGAGTGCAGTTGCAGCTGCCACTCAAGAGTGCAGTTATTCTAGATGCCCTACAGGGGCATGCCTTAGACAACTAGTACTGGAGCCGACTCGAGAGGGAGCAATAGACCTGGTTCTCTCAAATGGAGATGGAGAGAGGATCACAGATGTAGAAGTGGGTAGCCATCTGGGAACTAGCGACCATCGAACAGTATGGTTCACAATAAACACAGCAATAGAGTCAAGCCATACAAAGGCAAAAGTACTGGACTTTAGGAGGGCTGACTTTGCCAAAATGGGTGAGTGCCTAAGGAATGCACTAGCAAATGGGCAGGAAGGAGGGGTGGAAGAACAATGGGAATAATAAAACTGCCATCACAGAGGTAACGAGCCTTTGTGTGTTAAGCAAATAAACAAAACAAAGACGATGTAAGAAACCACTATGGTTCTCAAAGGAAGTGGCAAGTTCAAGAGAAAAAGAAAGCATTCAGGAAGTACAAGGAATCGCAGAAGGAGCAGGACAGAGAACTGTATCAGTTAAAGCAAAAGGAGGCTGGGAAGGCAGTCAGAACAGCAAAGGCCCAAACCGAGGAAAAGATAGCCAACTCAGTTAAGAAGGGGGATAAAACCTTTATAGGTACATCAGGAGCAAAGGAAGACCAAGGAGGGATAGTGAGACTTAATCAAGGGAGGGAGGGTGGGCAGAGGGAGACTGTGAAAAGGCAGAGATACTAAACAAATATTTTTGCTCAGTATTTACAAATGAAGAGGGGAGGTACATAAAACAAACAGTAGTAGCACTCTGGATACAGAAGTTGATACCAGCCCATTTACAGAAGAAGGTTCTGAAAGAACTCTTAAAACTGAAGGTGGACAAAGCAATGGGGCGGATGGGATTCATCCTAGAATTCTAAAAGAGCTAAGGGTAGAACTAGTGACACCACTGACTACCCTTTTAACAAATCATGGGAGGATGGGGTGGTACCCGAGGACTGGAGGAGGGCAGATGTGATTCCCTTCACAAAGTGGGAGCAAGGCAGAAGCAGAAACACAGACCTGTTAGTTTAACCTCAGTGATAAGGAAAATGATGGAATCACTTCTGAAGGAAAGAATTGTCGAGTATCTAGAGGCCAGAGGGCACAGGACCCCAGGCATTGGATTCACAGCAGGAAGGTCATGCCAGACAAATCTGATAGATTTCTTTGACTGGGTGACCAAAGTAGTAGATCAGGCTGTGGACATGGCCTACCTAGACTTTAGCAAGGCATTTGACACAGTCCCACACAAAGATTAATATACAAGTTAGCCAGCCTGGGGTGGGTCCCAAGATGACAGCCTGAGTAAAGAATTGGCTGGAGAATAGGACACAGAGAGTAATAGTAAATGGGGTCCACTCAGAAGAAAGGAGGGTTACTAGTGGGGTACAGTGCAGGAGTTCCACATTTAGGACCGTCTCTTCAATGTCTTTATGGCGACATTGCGGAAGGACTGGAAGGAAAAGTATGTCTCTTTGCAGATGACACTAAGATCTGCAACAGAGTTGTACTGCTCCAAAGTTGGCCATTACAGAGAAAATACTGTACATAATAGAAAAGTGCCCTGTGCACTTGCAGCTTTGTAAAACGTTAGACTTTACAAGCAATGTGTGTCATAATAGCCTGGATGGAATGCTGTGCTAGGTGGCTCATGCACAGCATTCCAATACAGCAGATCTAGAACCCTGCAGAGGTTCAAGTTTAAAACAATCATTCTACAAGTAGACAGTTGGAGACAGTTAACCCTGGGCAGAGGTTGAGGAGCCAGGACCCAGAAGTCAGGGGGACAGTTTAGGCTTACCTTGGTTTGGAGCCGTCCCTCTGGACTTGCTGTGGTCCTGTGCTGCCTCCCAGCCCGAAGACTTCCTCTTTTTCTTTAGTCTGCCGTCGGTGGTGCCATCAGGGCACCACGAAGATGAAAACATCAGTCCCGACGCGTTTTATGGGCTTAGAAGCCCTCCGTTTCTTCATTTTGGCCCCCGCGAGTGTTTTACAGTTTTATTTCGGTCCCCCGTCAGCAGCCCTGCCAGAAATGACGGTCACGCTCCTTGTCGGCCCGCGAAGCAATGAAGTTGTCCCCCAACTGCCTGTCTGGTTTTCCCTCCCACCGCCAGCATTCCTCCCGCCTCTACCGCAGCAACCTCCTTCCAGCTCGCGAGGAGGAGGAGTCGTGCGGCAGCGCGTGGTGCTGTCCTTTGTTTCAAAGGGGTGACTGAATTTGTTTTAATAGCGCATTAGGGTGCTTTCAGAGGGTGGCCGAAAGGGCGGGGCTATTGGTGGTTAGGACCCGTGGAAATTAATATTTATTAGGGATGAGATTAGTGACGCCCCTAAGGAGGGGCCAGAAAGAAAGACCTTTATAGCAGCCTATGAATATTCATTAGGGCGCATGGAGGCAGAGATTTGCTGTACTAAATGACAGCAGGTTCAGCGAGCCTGCAGATTTAAAGGGCAACGTTATTAAATGGGCGATTCCGCCAAAATATAAAGTAGAGCATTAGGCCCATTATAAAGTGGGGCATCAGGTCCAAAGTTTAGAGGGGCATCAGGCCCATTGTAAATTGGGGCACCAGGCCCAATCTAAGGTGGGGCACCAGGCCCAGTACAAAGTGGGGCACCAGGCCCAATGCAACGAGGGGCACCAGGCCCATTGTAAAGTGGGGCACCAGGCCCAGTATAAAGTGGGGCACCAGATCCAAGCTAACGTAGAGCTTCAGGCCCGAGGTAAAGCCTGGTCTAAGGGGAGGCCCCAGCCTAGCGGAATAAGGCAAACCAGCCTAGTGGTACTACAGGGAGGTCCCGGCCTAGCGGAATAGGGCAAGCCAGCCTAGTGGTACTAAAGGGAGGCCCCAGCCTAGCAGAATAGGGCAAGCCAGCCTAGTGGTACTAAAGGGAGGCCCCGGCCTAGCGGAATAGGGCAAGTCAGCCTAGTGGTACTACAGGGAGGCCCCGGCCTAGCGGAATAGGGCAAGCCAGCCTAGTGGTACTATAGGGAGGCCCCAGCCAGCTGGAATAGGGCAAGCCAGTCTAGTGGTACTAAAGGGAGGCCCCAGCCTAGCGGAATAGGGCAGGCTAGCTAACGAGGGCTTCAGGCCCGAGGTAAAGGTAGGCATTAGGCCCAAGGTAAAGCCTGGTCTAAAGGGGAGGCCCATGCCTTTCAGAATAGGGCAAGCCAGCCTAGCGGTACTAAAGGGAGGCCCTAGCCACAACGTACAGTAAGGGATCCTATCCCAGAATACCCTACCTATAGAAACAGGGGTTCATTTGAGACTGTTCCATTTGCCTATACTGTGAATTTACTGTGATTACTGTACTGCTTATGCTGAACTATTGCCCTAAGTACCTGAACTGTTGTCCGAGGTACCCGAACTATTGCCCTAAGTACCTGAACTATTGCTCTAAGTACCTGAACTATTGTCGAGGTACCCGAACTATTGCCCTAAGTACCGGAACTATTGTCTGAAGTACCTGAACAATTGGTCCAAGTACCTGAACTATTGCCCTAAGCACCTGGACATTGGCCCTTATTAGTAACAATTACCCCTGAAGTTATAATTTGCCCTCCCCAGCAAATTATTGTACTATTCCACAGTTCTTTGGGCATTCTTCAGTTATATGTTTACTACTGTACGAAGACAGTCTTAATCTTCTACCACACTGCAGTCTCCTAGTGTGGTCTGTTACACCACGTGCTCAGAATCAGTCTCTACTCAGAAGAAGACATCCTTCCGGCATTCTTCACTTCAGGAAGATCATCCATCAACTCATCCCGTTCATTTGTGTCCTCCGCCAAAGTCAAAGTCCGTCAGTCAGTCATACCAGCCGTTTTCTTGTTTTCACAGCTTGAAAGTACGTCCACCGAAACGCATCACGACAGCCGTGCCAGTGTCATTCCATATGGTTCCTGTTCCAGATTTCCCAAAGTTGGTCACCCTCTACAGAAGAGAGAGAGCTCATCTTGGAGAACCTGTTCTGCGGCCCCCACCTGGTCGCTCGCCGAAGTCGAGTCTGTCAAGCTCAGTCCGGGACGCTGGCCCTCACTGCTTTTGTAAGTTTTGTGTTAGTTCCTGACCTGAGGATTGCAGATTCAACCATCATCTCTTCAGATTCTTATGGTTCCTGGTCCTGTCAGAGTTCCTTCCGAGTCCAGCTGGCCCTTGAGTGCTGCAGCATCAGTCGGATCGTGGAAGTCCTCCATTGATTCATCGCACACAGATCTTGGTCTTTCTTCATCCTTGGCAACCCTAGAAGTGGGTTTTGCGAGAAACCTCTTGCTTCAGTGTGTGTTATTTCAGGAACCAGTTGCTTTGGTTCTACATTCCGCAGCCTTGGAGAGAGTGGGCTTTTGCCGAAGATATATGGTCTGTTTACTAAACCTCTCACCACCCCAGTGGCCTTATCTAGGTCCTTGCTGGGAATTGAGATTAGGTTCTACAGTTCTGTTTTATTTCCCTAGTAGCTACCAACGGTTAGAACGACGTGTACAAGATGCTGGATCTCTGGACCTTTGTAAAATTCTGGACTGTTTTGTAGATGTATGATGCTGATCACCCTAATGTAGTGCTGAGTAGCCTAAGACTGCATTCTTGTTTAGAGTATAGAAATTCAGTATAAACTAGTATCAAAATAGGACTGGATTCTTGTTTAGAGTATACAGTACAGTATAAACTAGTATTAGAATAAGAGTGGCAGTAGGCCCGAAGTTTATGCTTGCAGAGGTAACCATAAAAGTGGTAGATCGAAAGTGTTTCAGTATAGCCCTGTTATAATTTGCCCTATTGTTTATCGGGCAACCCCTTCCTCCTTCTTGTGACTGTGTCTGTCTACACCTTTGGTACCAAATAAAACGTCCACCCTGCGGGCATCGAAAATACTAAGTCGACTCCTGCCTCTCCTTGTCCGGATAGCAGTTATCCTATCCAAAATAATTCGACCCTGGGTTGCTCATCATCATCATCTTCTAGAGCATCACAGAGTTGATGCAAAGGGTGGGGTGGAAAGGATGAGAAGGGACTTAGCAAGGTTAGAGGAATGGTCAAATGTATGGCAGCTTAGACTCAATGCTAAGAAGTGCAAGGTAATGCACCTGGGAAACAAAACCCATGGGAAGAGTACATATAGGAGGTGAGATACTAACAACAACAAAATGGAAAGGGACCTGGGGTAGTCATATCAGATGACTTAAAGGTGGGCAAGCAATGTGAGAGGACAGCAAGGAGGGCTGGGGGGATACTGGGATACATAGGGAGAGGCATCACCAGTAGAAAACAGGAAGTTATTATCCCTCTGTACAGACAGCTGGTGAGACCCCATCTGGAGTACTGTGTGCAGTTCCGGAGACCCAATCTCCGCAAAGACATAGACAGGATGGAAGCTGTCCAGAGGAGGGCAACTAAAATGCTGCAGGGTCTGCACTGGAAGACATATGAAGAGAGACTTAAGGAGCTTAATATGTATAGCCTCGAAGAAAGGAGGGAGAGGGGGGACATGATAGAAACTTTCAAGTACCTCAAGAGAATCAACAAAGTCCAAGAGGGTAGCATCTTTCAAAAAAAGAGGTGTGCAAGAACAAGAGGGCACAATTTGAAGATGGGGGGGCAGCTCAGAGGTAATTTAAGGAAGTATTTTTCACAGAGAGGGCTGTGGATGTGATGGAACGGCTCCTCTGGAGGAGGAGGTTGTGGAGTCAAAGTCAGTGGTGGAATTCAAGCATGCATGGGACAGTCATAGGCAATTCTGGGGGTGGGGGTAAGAAGAAGTAGGCTGCTGGTTAACTAGGATCTGCAGCTTATCCAGTAAGTAGGAAATGGGCAGACTGGTGGCCAAGCGGTCCTTATCTGCCGTCAAATTCTATGTTTCTATGTACAGTTGGCTGAAATGTGTTTTCACGTCCGTGCAGAATTCCACGGTCACTGTGCAAAATCACTTTTCGGGACACTTTGAGGAAATGACGGTGACACTATTCATCAGCAGAGGTCCTAAAATGCCTATGTTGAAAATTTGGTGGCAAAAGTCTAGACAATGACTGTGTTGCAAGCGTGCATTGCACAGTTTCCATGCACCCTTGTAACTTCGTCAATCTGCAATATTTTTATGCCACATTTTCACCACTGGCATTTGTGCACACCTCATTATCAACAGTCCAGCTGCCATTTTCCATAGCCTGCCCAAAACACATTTCCACAGCTCTGCCGCACAGTGGCATACTCACTGTGCAAAATCACCTTTTGGGACACATTAACAAACTCACAGTGCTATGCTTCTCCAACTCCACCACTGCCAATGCCAGCATGACAACATTCGCCATTGACAAATGCTTGTTTTCCTAGTCTCTGGCAGCCCTCATTCAGGAGGGAGCCCCAGCCCTATCCCCCCAACATCCACCGTCAGTGCTGACCATCTTCTCCTAGGGCTTGCCCCTCCAGCAGGGTCATTGGGGGATCCCCAGGCCCCCACCAAAGACCGGATCCAGTTCTGGTCGGCGCCCGACTGATCAGGGAGTGGGACCTGTGAGTCCCTCCTTCATCCAACCATTGGAAACATTTTCTCTTTTTTGAGGGAAGGCGTAATGTTGCCAGTGGCAGTGTCACACATACTCCTGCGCGGAACACCAGGTATCTGCCCTGCCTCCACCCACCCACCTTGTAGAGCATCAGAGTGCCATCCCCCAGCCTCAGCTAGGGACCAGGCAAGCACTGATCACTGATCTGCCCTCCCCCTAGGAGGAGAGCTTCCTTGGGACACTCAGTCCTCCTCCTCCTCCCTGGCCGACCCCGGTGACCTGCTCGCACTGCGAACATGGGTCACCGGCATGGCAGGAGGTAAGGCATGATGCCTCAGCCCTCCAAGCTGCTGGACCAGCCCCATAAAGTACAATTTTTGTACTGGAGTGTTTGCTATATCAATTCTTGTGAAACTGTATTCTTTTGTGGATCATCTTCTACTCCAGTTCTTGTGTAATTGTATTTTCTGTGTAATTAATTCTGGGTCACCCATGAAAAAGGGACTTTCAGTCTCCCCGGGCCTACCCGGTTAAAAAAATTCAATAAATAATAAATAAAAGTGAAAATAACAGGTACAGTAGTAATAAAAATAAAATACAATACTTTAAGAAATACATTACAAAAAATGAAAGTAATAAAACACTACAGTTGTGCAGTCATGATCCACAGGCAGGTATTCAGTGAAAACAAAATAAAGCTAAAAACAGGGCAAATTAAGGTACAAATGCAATATAGCACTGGGAGCAATGCCAGACAAGAGGAAGAAAACTGCTACCCAGATTGATGAAGGTGAGGTAGATGTACAGTTTTATTTATTGAATTTTGTAACTGGTAGGCCCACTGAGACTAGACAGTCCCTTTTTCAGTGGCGGCCTGGTAAATACAGTGCATTAATAGTGCAATAGTTGACACAGGAAACCATACAGGTATGACAATTGTAATACCAAGACCAATTAATATAGTTACAGGAACATGTCACAATACAACACAATTACATCAAACAAACATTCACAACTAACATAAACAAAATGTACAGAGAACATAATTACTACAGTTAAGGACCACTAGTATGGATAACAGTACCATAGAGTATACTATGACAGACAGTAACGTAATCATCAATCCCTATTTACAGATAACGTTGTACATAATTCAGATTGTACAGATAACAATGTACCTAACTGAGAAATCCAGTGATGCTAAGCACACAGTCAATGGAGAGCTAAAAAGCCTGGAAGTCATCGATAGCAGGAACAAGACTGGGCAGCTAGATGAGCTTGCAGTGAGCACTGAAACTGAGGGAGTGAAGAGCAAGTCAGGACTGAGGAGCGTAACGAGTTCCAGGAGGACACAGCAGAAAAGGTGAATGATCTCTGGGCCATGGAGAGATGCAAGTTTGGCACTATGAAAAGGGGTAGGGAGGCAGATCTGAGAGCACACAGGGGAGTCAGCGTTGGATGTTATCAACTAGGCAGGGAGGCATGAATCTATGAACAACTTGTGAACAAAGCTCAGGGTAGCATAGCGCAGTTTGCCTCATAGGGCAACCATCCGTAGCAGATAGGCCATCACAATGATGATGGACAGCATGGGGTCCCACAACAAACCTACCCACTCAGCTGTAGACCTCAGAGATGAGATGATATGGTTGCAGAGGTCAAGAGAAGCAATGGGCACCATACAAGAGGAGAGGCAGGAGGGTGGCATCTGCAATCTTAGACAGGCAGTTGAAGTAAAGAAGGGACGAATGCGTAAAGGACCCACATTTTTGGTTAAGGATTTTGGTAAGAGCTGTTATTTGTGCATCCAGTGTTAGTGAAGGATCCAAGGTGACCCCAGGTATTTAAATGACTCAACAGATTCAAGGGCAGTCCCAGTACATGAGAGCACAGCCAGATGGGAGGATGCATGCAGGTGATCTAGAGAACAACATGCATTACGTTTTCAGTGTTAAGCATCAGTGGCTTTTAGGCAAACCAATCCTGAGGGTGTTAAAGTCGGATTACAGTACCAGTGCAGATGGGCAGGTACAGGAGCAAAACATTTCCTGATGTGACAACTGATTAGAAGCAGATAAGCCAGGAAAGGAGAAGAAAGTTTTCAAGCAGGGGAGGGTGTGCAGAAGGGGCATCAACAAAACAAGAAGTGGGGGAACATAAAGATCAGGAACAGGTATTGGTTTGGTAGCCCGTTGCTGCACCCTTTCGATAAGTTCTATGTCTTTTGTAAGTGTTGGCTCCAAAGCTGCAAGTCCTAGACTAGTTGGGGTGTCACGATAAAATCGGCACAAAGAGCAGATAATTGCTTCTGTTTTATTAATAAATGCTTTCCTCACACAGTTTAACACCTGTTTACCTTGCTAGTTATTAATTTACAGAGTCTGGAGTGCTTAAGGTCACTATTAATTAATGTTCCAAGATCTTTTCATTTTCGACTGTATTAAAGAGCTGATGACATATTCAGGAGAACTTTAACAAAACCTAATATTTAGATACAGTCCAGCTTGTATTTCCTATTAGTGCTGTATCCCTCCTCCCCATTATTTATTACTGAGGTCATTTGAATGAAAACAGGATCTCTGCTCCTGAAGAGTTTGTCCATTTCTGCTACTTCCTCCCAACCTGTAGTCATAGAGCACTGCTTGTGACATCACAGTTACTCAAATAGCAACCGATAGTGATGTCACAACAGAGGATTATGACTTGAAGTAGGGAGTAAGCTACAGAGGCAGATGAAGTCAAAGTGAACTCTAAGGGATAAAGATCATATAGTCATACACATTTCCTTAGTAATAAATAATGAGGAGGAGAAATATACAAAATATAAATGGAATGCAGGCAGAATTGTACCCAATTATTATGTTTTTTAAAGTATTCTTTGACGCATCAGTAGCTCGTTAGGTTCAATGCTGGTGCGGTAGTACTTCTGGTGTGGATTGTTATATACAAAATGGATCACTACACATTTATTATTGTTAAACTCCATATTGTTCACCTTTGCCAGTGATTCTAGTTTTTTGAGATCCTCTGAAAATGTTATACTGTTTTCTGGTATATCGATTAAGCTACATAGTTGAGACAAGCTGGAGGACACCTAAGTCATCATAATATATATAATAATGACTAGGAATGCATAACAAGGCTGTGTTTCTCTCTCAGGGTTCTGATATCACAGATCTCAAGAGCAGAGCTCAAGTGGTCTCTGATATCATCAGAACCCAGAGATGGGAAACACATGCCTTGTTTGTCTATGGTACTGTATTCCATCCATTATTTTTTTATAGCACAGTATACGATTCCTAAAATAAATAGAAAACGTTCCTCAACAAAACATTGTCTTTTTTCCTGTATTTTTTTCTGTTTCCATCTGAGTGGGCCACATCAGAGACAGAAGCCGTTATACTATAGTTTGAAGTCAGTGCCCTGCCATGTACAGTTTAACAAGTAAACAAAATTAAAAATAAACTTATTTAGGCTGGGTGAGCAAGGAAGCAGAAAGGGGCCAGTGGAGACAGGGGATAAATATATGGAAAAAAATGTATTTTTCCAAGTATGGTTAGGGGCACTGAGTCATGGTTACTGACCAATTGGGTGCTGGGTGTATTTACTTATTTTTAACCAAATTACAGCAAAACTATAGAATTTATGTTGGGGCGGCAGCACAGCATCTGCTGAATTTGAAGGATACCAGGTAGTAATAGTAGTAACATCAGTACTGCAGTACAACAACTGGGCAACATCACTACTGCAGTACAACAACTGGGTAACATCACTACTGCAGTACAACAACTGGGTAACATCACTACTGCGGTACAACAACTGGGCAACATCACTACTGCGGTACAACAACTGGGTAACATCACTACTGCGGTACAACAACTGGGCAACATCACTACTGCGGTACAACAACTGAGTAACATCACTACCACCCCCCACACCCATCAGGGAGGTAGTATAGTGCAGTGGTTTAAGGCTCTGAGCTGCAAATCTAGAGACCTGGGTTTGAATCCCACAGCCCCCACTTACATACTGTGTGACCTTGAGCAAGTCACTTAACTTCCTGTGCCCCAGGTTGCACCTGTAAACAAGCATTCAGCTTAGTGTGCCACTCCTGGTTAAACAATTGAAAAAAATAAAATTAACTACTGCATATACAGCTCACAATACTTTGCATTATGGGGGTATGTGTGATTTTGTATTTCCGCTGTATACTGTGTTACTATATTACATTTAGCCCAAAAAATTCTCGATTTAGTTTGGGAAATTTAACCTGCTGATTTTGAATAAACTCAGATTTTTCTTAGAACTGGTTTCTTACACTGGGGTTCTTCTGTTTTGTTCAGTTACATACTGTCAGTACAGTGCAGATCGCAGTACTAAACTAGTCAATCCAGAATGCTTGCTGCAGCCTTTTTCTTCATCAACAATTGTTGCAATCTCCAACTTGGATAATTTAGTGCATATTGCCCCTGGAACGGGAGCACCGCCATAAATTACAGCTTTTAATATTCTAATTTAACATTTGAGCAATTTAGCATGCAAAGTGGAATGTTTAAAGGCTATAATGTGAGCAGCTAGTGCTTAACTGTTGTTTTTCTGATAAATAGTAATGGTCTCACTGTTTACTACCCTATCAAACACTAGAGTTTGAGGGATATACAATTCCTTAAATATGAACCTTAAATGAAGTAATGTTATAGGATGCATTCAAAAATGTAGTAGTATAATCTCAAATGAAAAAATATAATTATTATTGTAAGCAATAAGACATGACAGAGTGTGGGTAGTAGTGGGATCACAACACCCCGTGGCATAGTAGGGCACGAGACCCCAACCGAGTGCCTTCAACCCTGAAAGTGTGATGATCACCCTACTAGTCACAACCTGGAGTGTCTTACTGCACTTGTAAAATGAGTCATTAGCTAAAATTAGTGAAATATATGTAAAAACTGGTAAAGCATTGAAACAATTAAATACTTTTGGTAAAATTGTTCCTCCACCACTAGGAGGTTGTGATTGGTTGCTGTTTGCTGTGAGTCAAACCCAGTCTTCTTTTCCCACCCGTTGTGGGTATTCAATTTTTTTCCTTTGTACCAAAAAAAGTGTTCTACATGTAAGCAAGGGTACAAACATGTTTTTTTTACTGACTCTATGGAGATTGTGTTCAAGTGGGCTGCAGAGAGGGTGACAGTGTACAGTACTGTTGCAGTTCGTACTGAGTATGTTGGAGCGGGCATCAGAGAAAACAACAGTGTACAGTGCTGTTAGGTTTGTGTTTGGTAATGCCAGTACGAGCTGAAATCATGTGAAGTGAGAGAGAGCATGCCAGAGCCTGAACTAGACATGCGTGAG
The DNA here is from genome assembly GCA_016271365.2 of Neoceratodus forsteri. Lineage (NCBI taxonomy): Eukaryota > Metazoa > Chordata > Ceratodontiformes > Ceratodontidae > Neoceratodus > Neoceratodus forsteri. Next base: position 486,830,123 of record CM057451.1, on the reverse strand, counting down.
AGACATAGCAGGACCAGAAGCATGAGGGTTATCGAGGCTTCTGGCAGGTGCTGTACTGAGAGTTTTAACAAGTGCTGAGAAAAATGCTGGCTGTTTGAAAAGTAAAATGTGAATGTGGCTCATACAGTAGATATGGTATATGCATGGGTGTTGGTAGTAGTGCAATTAAGTACACCTAGTAGCCAATCAGAATGCAGTGTTTTAACCCATTTTATCATTTCCATTTATTCCTCCTCCACACCAGTTTCCCCGCTGTATCCCACCCACCTACATCACTTCCCAGTCAACGTCCACACTGAAACACCATGCAGATACTGAACAAGGTGCTTAAATACTTAAGACAGCTATCACTACCCACTTTCTGTTGCTTTACTGTTGTGCAAATAAAAAGATGTTTATGGACTGCCCTGGCTGCTCAGTGGCTAATATGTGGGTGTCCTGGGCTTGGAAGCAAGTCCAAGTTTTCTGCTGTCTGGTGGCTTGTGATGATGGTGGGAGGAGGACTGTAGGAGGTCGATAGGGGAAACAGTCATGGGAATCAACAAATATACTTTTTTTTTTAAAGCAGTCTGTGAGTAGCATTGCCATACAGATGTGAAAAATTGCAATGGAAGAATATCTATAGTGTTCAGGAGCTGCAATTGCAGTGCCCTCTACATGCCAAAAGCCAATGGAAGAATATCGCTATACTGTTCAGAAACTGCAATAACAGTGCATGCTAGATTGTGAGTAGCTACAATGGAAGGGTGCCTCTAGTGTTGAAAAGTTACAACAGCAGTGCCCTCCAGATGTGAGAAAAGCTGCAATGGAAGACTGCCTCTAGTGCTGAAAAGTTATAACAGCAGCGTCCTCTAGAAGTGAGAAAGCTGCAATGGAAGAGTGCCTTTAGTCCTGAGTAGTTACAACAGCAGCGCATTCTACATGTGAGAATCTGCAATGGAAGAGTATCTCTAATGTTGAGATCTTACAACAGCAGCCCACTCTAGATGTGAGAAGCTACAGTGGAAGCATGCTTCTAGTGTTGAGAAGTTGTAACAGCAGCATCTTCTAGATGTGAGGAGTTGCAATGGAAGAGTGCTGCTTTGAGAAGTTGTAACAGTAGTGCCCTCTAGATGTGTTCATACAAACATACGTATAAATGAAGAAGACAGCAGAATTAGGCCTTTTGGTCTATCTAGTCTACTCATTGTGAAGGGTTCTCGGCTCAGGCTGGTACCCCTGCTCCCCCTCTCTTACCTTTCCATCCTTTCCACCTATATCTATCCCAGCCTCTCTTGAAGCTGCCCACCATCCTCAATAAGATCACCTCTTCTGGCAGTGTGTTCCATTTGCTCACCACCCTTTCTGTGTCATGTCTCTCTCTCTCTCTCTCTCCCCCGTCCTCCAGGGAGTACAAGGTTAGGGCCCTCAGTCTCTCCTCATATGATTTACCCTTCTTCCCAGCAGTCATCTTCGTAGCCCTCCACTGGACCATCTCCATCAGGTTGATATCCTTTTTAAGGTGAGGGCTCCAGAACTGCACCACATACTCCAGATGCGGTCTCACCAGTGACCTGTACAATGGCAGAATCACCTCCTGTAACCTACTGCTTATTCCCCTGGCTATGCACCCCCCAACATCCTGTTTGCCCTTGCCATGGCCTTCTTGCATTGCATACAATGCTTCAGGTCCCTAGTTAAAAGTAACACATAACTAGTAACAAGCTGCAATGGAAGATTGCCTGTCGTGTCAAGAAGTTTCAACAGCAGTGTCCTCTAGACAAGAGAAGCTATAATGGAACAGTACTTCTAATATTGTGAAGTAGCAACAGCTGCGCCCTCTGGATGTGAGAAGCTACAATGGAAGTGTGCCTCTAGTGTTAAGAAGTTTCAACAGCAGAGCTCTCTAGATGAGAGGTTGCAATGGAACAGTACCTCTAGTACTGTGAAGTTGTAACAGCAGTACCATCCAGATTTAAGAAGCTCTCTAATGTTGAGAAGACATAATGGCAACATCATCTAGATGTGAGAAGCTGCAATGGAAGAGTGCCTCTAGTGTTGATATGTTGCAACAGCACCCTCAAGATGTGAAGCTGCAATGAAATACTGCCTCTTGTGTTAAGTAGCTGCAACAGCCGTTTCTAGATGCAGAATCTGCAATGAAGTCTCCTCTCAACCTTAACATTAAGCAGGCCACTGAAGCTAACCATGCTTCAACGCCAACAGCAACAAACAGTAATGCCATGGAGCCTCCATATGCCCATAGGATTCATAAGATGTTTTACAGGTCATAAAGCATTAGATATTTTTGACCTGCACCATATTAGAAATTTAATTGAAAACAGATTTCCTACTATATTTATCCATTGCATTTTTAAATTGATTCCAACTATCACAGGATAGTACCGGGTAGGTAATGCTCCACAGTGTCACAACTCCGTGAGAACCAATTGCCTTTTCAGATTTTTGTAGTAATGTTCTCCCTTCAGCTGTAGCTGGTAGCCCCTATTTGTTATGAGTATCTGGCCTTCTGTTCAGTTCTGTATACTCCTATAATTTTGGATCCTCAAAAGCCTTGAACACCAGGCATATATCTCCATGATATCTCATGTACTGAAGGGAGTACATCTGCAAGACCCTCAGTCTATCCTCATAAGACCTACCCTGCATCCCATCCATCATTCTAGTTGTTCACCTCTGAACCCCCTCCAACCTCCTCCCATCACTCTTTAGGTGTGATGCCCAAAACTGCCCACAGTACTCAAGATGCGTGCATACCAAAGCAGTGTACAGTGGAATCACTACCTCTCTGGATCTACTCCTAATATTTCTTCCAGTAGAAGCAAGTATTCCATACCCCTTATTGGCCATCATGGCACTGGTATTAGTGAAATTTAAATCACTACTTATTATTATTCCCAAGTCTCTCTCTGAGTCTGTAGAATTTAGGATAACTCTATTTATATGATATGAGAATTTATTGTTCTTTTTTCCTAACTGCATGATCTTGCATTTATTCATATTAAATCTGAGTTTTTGCTCCCAGCAACATCTGCTAATGCATCTATATTTTCTTGAAACATCTTAGCATCATTCATTAGTGACTAGTGCCCTGATTTTTATATCATCTGCAAACCTTTCCATTCATGTTTTGCTGTTACAAGATATAGATGATGCTAATATGTTAAAAAGAGTGGGTCCCAAAACAGATCCCTGGGACCCCACTAGTTACAGGAACCTAATCAGATAGGTGTCCCTTAATGGATACTCTTTGCCTTCTGTTTGTCAGCCAGGCAGTTATCCATCTGATGAGGCATTTATTCAGTTTTAATTCCTCAAGGGAGTTTATTAATTCGAGATGGGAAACACTGTCAAAGTCCTTGTCAAAATCTACATAGAGTAAATCCACAGATATAGCTCTATCCATAGCTTGACTAACTGGATCAAAGAAGTGGGTCAGATTTGTCAAACAAGACCTTCCTTTTCGAAACCCATGTTGATGCATGTCAGTTTTGCCTACCTCCTGAAAGATGTTGATCTATGGATTCTTTAATTAACCCCTCTAATATTTTGCCTAAGATACTGGTAAGGCTGATGGGTCTATAGTTAGAACAATCTGATCTGGTTCCCTTTTGTGTTGCTTGCACACATAAGCAAGAAACACATTGTGTCAGCAGTTAAGGAGCATGCCACAATGTGTGAAATTTATTACGTTACCATACAATTAGCTGTTTTGGTGCATTACAGGGATACCAAGACAGCTGATTTAAATGAATGATCCCCATGGCAATGGCTGCTCCTTCAGCCTCTCACAGTCCCCAGGAGCCGATGGAAAGCCGCCGCCCACCATTCAGTGTGCCTTCCTGTTGTAACCACCCCCCACTGGCCCCCTTGTTTAACTAGCAGGGCTGTTCCTCTCACCACATGGCACCCAAGAAAGGGATGGGGGTGTACACAAACAGTTTACAGTATATCTACTTCTGAGCCTGCCATACACAGACAGGCAAACCAAGTGTGGCAACTACCTGACTCACACCTGGTGGGACCATTTACCATGGCCATCAACCTAGGTCCCTGGGAGAAAACATTTGCTCACAATTATGCTAGGTTTGCACTTCTGCACAGGGGTACCCAAGTAAATCCAGACACAGTGGAAGCAATAACAGTACTGTCCAAACCAGGTTGGGATTTTAGAGTGTGGCTTTTATTCACATACACAGAGAATAATCACACAGTGAAGATGGACCCCCACAGGGCTACTCTACTGTGGTATGCAGATTACTGAGGTACAGAGAACACACACAGCGAACCCTCAAGTTCTGACTTGAACAGCGAAACACTCTGGTTCTGAATTAACAACAGCGAACTCTGTTCTGAATTAGAAAATTGGCACACATGGCCAGTTACTGGTACACTTCCCTTGATTAGGACACACAGCCAGTACTAGGACACTTTCCCATATTTCATGAGGAATACTGGTGGCAAACATGACCACCAAAGAGCAATATCTAGGCTCACAGAAAATCCAACTCACATCTGGGTAACTATTTCCAGCAGGCACTGCCAAATGCACTGAATGAAAATTGAACTGGTGCCCAAACTGAACCCGGAGAGGTAAACTTGTTACTTGAGATGGGGGTCTCCCACCTTTGCTTCCAAATTTATACTCGGCCATTCATCTGGTTAATAACACCCTCACAGAAAACTTTAGATGCTACCTTGAAAATGTTTTCACAACTAATATACTACATGACTAAAGGTTCTGTACTTGACAGTCTCTCTCTAGACTGTATAGTAGGCAGACAGTTTAAAAAAAAACAGAAACAGTCTAGGTGACAGGGTCCTTTTGTCAGAAAACATTCACCAAGGAATGCAGGTGTCCCTCCTGGGCTGAGCACAAAAGTACTCACTTTTTCTGAAGTTGTCACAGGCAGCTTCACTAGACAGACTGGGTGAGGGGATTGCCCCGGAATCCTGAATATTGCCCCCATCCCTCCTGGGATGGGGCAAAGGAAAACCCACTTGAAACAGTTTCTACCACTTCAATCTCTGTCTTCTATGTTCTTCTTCTAGGGTGAGAACAAACTACCCAAACACACAGTGGTAGCTCTCTGTCAGAGTTAAAACTGAGGAGCAGCTGCAGGCTGCAGCCTCCTCCTGGAACTCCACTCTACAGACTCACGAACATTCCAAAGCTATCTCCCTTGCAGCCTGGACAAGTGTGGCTTATGCAGCTGCGAGAGTTCCAAAGTGACATCATCACTTCAGCTCAGCTGAGACTGAAAACAGAGTGTGACACTGTGAAATCCATTTACCTGGCATTCTCAAGCTGCCTATCCCTGCCTGCCACTGGTTCTATCTTGGATTCTAGTAACCCCTGGGCATGAGGGAGTTACACTGGTGAAACATTTCAATAAATAAAATAAAAGCTGACAGGGTGTCCAATCCTCTGTCGGCATGACCCCTCCCCAGTTCATTTGCCGACGGGTAGCCTAAGCACCGCCAGCATAATGCACCTCCTCCATTTGTTGTTTATCAAGGGGTGCCTAATCCCCCTCAGCTCATGCATACCCCAGCACACTGTATGGCCAATGGGGTGCCCACCCCATCGGCTCCACTGCCCCCCAAAAACTTCCATCAATCATGCTGGAGCCCACCCAGCATGGCAAAGTCTTTGGCCAAAGGGGTGCCCAATCCCCATCGGCTCCACTGTCCCACAACACATTCCATGTGCCACACTGGGAGCTCACCCCAGCATGGCAAAAGTCTCCTTGGCTCCACGGGGATGCTTTAAACCCCTGTCGGCTCCACTGCCCCTCCAAATAGTCTTTGGTACACGCTGGGAGCCTAAACCCAGCATGGCAAAAGTCCCCTGTCATCTTTAAAAAAAAAACTAGAATAAATAAAACAGTCCTCGTTGATTCTCTTGCTCCCTCCCCAACCCACGCCCACCCTCTGCATACTCCACCTCCACACACACCCCGCCTCACCCCATACTTATCTCCGCAGCCAGGCACGATGATCTCCTGTGGACCCGGGAACACGTCTGCACTCTTCAAAGATGACCCTGCAAACTGAAGAATGCCTGTAAGCTGTATAATGGCATAAATAGGGTTTTTTCAACTTTGGTGCATATCTAGGCCTATTTTCACCAAATTTTCAACATGAGGTTCTTGGGACCCCACCTCATGAACTCAGTCACTGTCATTTGTTATTCGGTCCCGAAAGGTGATTTCGTGGTCACTGCGTGGAACCACCTTTGGGACTGATTAACGAAATGACAGTGTCACAGTTCATGAGGTGGTCCCCAAAGCCCTATGTTGAAAATTTGGTGAAAAATTCCAAAATGACTGTTTACTATCAGGTGTTGTGCAGTTCCTATGTCACGCTCATAACTTTGTGAACATTTTAATACTTTCACTCCAGATTTTTCAACATTGCCGACTTTACCACCTCCTTATGAACAGTATAGCTGTCATTTCCATCTCCCCAGAAATGTGTTTTCACATCTGTAGCACACAATGGCGCAGTCGGTTGTGAAATCAATGTTTGGGACAGATTAGAAAACCACAGTGACACTGTTCATAAGGTAGGCCCCAAAAATACCTATGTTGAAAATTTAGTGAAACAATTTCTAAAATGACTGTTTCACCAGTGTAAGTTGTGCAGTTCCTACACCACGCCTTCCAGACTTCCTCATATTTTCCTACCAGATTTTCAACATTGCCATTTTACCACACTCCTTATGAACGGTACAGCTGTCATTTTCACATCTCCCCAGAAATGTGTTTTTGCACATGTAGCGCATAGTGGCACGGTCGGTGTGTGAAATCAATGTTCGGGACAGATTAAGAAAATCACAGTTACACTGCCCATGAGCAGAGGTCTTAAACTGGCTATGTTGAAAATTTGGTGACAAACGTCCATAAAATGACTGTGTTACTAGCGTGCATTGTGCAATTTCCGCGCACCCTCATAAGTTCATAAATTTGTAATATTTTCTGTCCAGATTTTCAACACTGACATTTTTCCACACCTCCTTATGAACAGTACAGCTGTCATTTTTCACACCCTGGCCAAAATGTGTTTCACACTTCCGGGGCAGAATTGCGCGGTCGCTGTGGGAAATCAGTGTTCGGGACAGATTAAGAAAATCACAGTGACACTGTTCATGAGCGGAGGTCCCAAAATGCCTATGTTGAAAATCTGCTATAAAATATCCCCAAACTAATTACATTACAGGTGTGCATTGCACAGTTTCTCACACACTCGTGCCTTCACCAGTTTTTCAATATTTTCATTCCAGATTTTCAACTTGCCATTTGTTCACCTCTTCATGAACTTTACAGGTGTCATTTTCACATCCTGTTAAAATGTGTTTTGCACCTGGTTGCAAAGTGGGCAGATCACTGTGCAAAATCACCTTTCGCTAACAAACTGATAATGTCACTGTTCATGGTGGGTCACAAAAGCCCATGTTGAAAACTTGGAGTAAAATACCAAGAAACACCCTGGGTGTTAGGGTTTTCAACCATAACGCCCTACCCTGCAGGGACTGACAGGTGTCAGGGGTGTGATTTGGGATTGTCGACAGTAATGCTCATGCCATTCCACCCCCACCCTGCAGCCAGTGGCAGGCACCAAGGTGCACCTTGGACCCTTTGGCCCCAGAGTTCACCCCATTCTCCTATACTGCATCCATTTCAGCGTATTTCCTTATGGAATGAGGTGAGTGTAAAGCCAGAAAACTCTAAAGCATACCTCGACACTTGTAAGTGTCTGCAGGGTAGGGTGAGGTGAAATGTCATGACCTTTATGGGTGACAAGCCAAAGGCACACCCCAATACCTGTCCATCTCTGCAGGGTGGGGGTGGAGTTGGTGTCAGATCAGTACTTCACCGCCATTCCTATACTGCATCTGTCTAACTCCTGCACTTCCACTGCTAATGACAGCAAGCAACACTTGGCATTGACAAATGCTGGTTGTGTATTGTCATTATGTTAGCAGATTTGCAATCCTTTGGTATTAATCCTTCCCTTAGAGAGTTATGGAATAGACCATGTAATGGGTGGCACAGCACCGGAGCCAGTACTTTCAATAACCTAGGGTGTAGTCCGTCAGGCCCAGCTGATTTAGTGGGATCTAATTTCTCAAGTTTGTTTCTGATTGTAGCTGGTGTAAACTCTAAATTACTTTCCAAGGGCCCATACCATAATTTTTATGTTTGCTTGCATGCATGTGCAAGAAACATAGTGCCACCATACGAGAATTCGTAGGTGTGCCTCCCCACTTCAATGTCCTGCCTCCTTTGCAAGCACAACCGCACCACCAATGAATGTCGGAGCTGTCTATGACAGCCCTTCAGATGCAGTGGCATACAGTTGAAGGCAAAAACTGCTGCAATCAGCGGTGGTAACGTGTAGGTACTACGGTAGTATGCAAAGTGCCTACATCGCCGCACTGCATTGAATCAGCTGTCATAGACAGCTCCATCCCCCATAACAAGTAGGCACACTGGGAGCCCACCCCAGCGTGCTCATGCTCCCCCCACACACACTGTATGGCGGACAGGGTGCTCAATCCCCATCTGCTCTGCCTCCCCAACAGAGTTCCAGGTGCCATGCTGGGGCCCACCCCAGCATGGCAACAGTTCTATAAGGCTGATGGGGTGCCCAATCCCGTTAGCTCCACTGTATCCCCTAACAGACCTCCAGGTGCCACGCTGGGAGCCCACCCCAGCATGGCAACAGTTCTATAAGGCTGATGGGGATGCCAATCCCGTTGGCTCCACTGTATCCCCCAACAGACCTCCAGGTGCCACGCTGGGCCCACCCCAGCGTGGCAGCAAGTCCGTATGGCCGATGGGGTGCCCAATCCCCGTTGGCTCCACTGTCCACAAACAGCCTTCCAGCTGCCATGCTGGGAGCCCACCCAGCATGGCAACAGTTCTATAAGGCTGATGGGGTGCCCAATCCCGTTGGCTCCACTGTATCCCCAACAGACCTCCAGGTGCCACGCTGGAGCCCACCCAGCATGGCAACAGTTCTATAAGGCTGATGGGATGCCCAATCCCCATTGGCTCCACTGTATCCCCCCAACAGACCTCCAGGTGCCAGCTGAGAGCCACCCCAGCGTGGCAACAGTCGTAGATGGCCGATGGGGGTGCCCAACTCTGTTGGCTCCACTGTCCCCACAAACAGCCTTCCAGCTGCCATGCTGGGAGCCCACCCAACATGGCAAAAGTCCTGCATGGTCTTTAAAAAACATGCCCTGTAGAAAGAACTGTCCCTCGCTGACTGTCTTGACCCCCCACCCGCCCACCCTCTGTGCACCCTGCCTCCCCACCCCCACCTCACCCCATACTTACCTCCAGAGGCCAGCGTGACGATCTTTGGTGGACCAGGAACACATCTGCACTATTCAAAGCCAACCTCAAACTGAGGAAATGCCGGTAAGCTGTATAATGGAATAAATAGGGTTTTTTCAACTTTGATGCATATCTCAGGCATTTTGGGGAATTTTTTCACCAAATTTTCAACATGGGGTTCTTGGGACCCCACCTCATGAATTCTGGCACTGTCATTTTGTTATTTGTTCCTGAAAGGTGATATCATGGTCACTGCATGGAACCACATTTCAGGATCAATTTACGAAATGACAGTGTTGCAGTTCATGACGTAGGACCCCAAAAACCCTATGTTGAAAATTTGGTGAAAAAATTTCCAAAAATGACTGTTTTACGAGCGTGCGTTGCGCAGTTCCTACGCACGCTCGTAAGTTTGCAAATTTTTAATATTTTCACTCCAGATTTTCAACATTGCCATTTTACCACACCTCCTTACAGCTGTCATTTTTCACATCTTGCCCAAAATGTGTTTACGCGCATGTAGCGCACAATGGCACAGTCGGTGTGCCAAATCTATGTTTGGGACAGATTAAGAAAATCACAGTGACACTGTTCATGAGCAGAGGTCTTAAAATGGCTATGTTAAAAATCTGGTGACAAAAGTCCATAAAATGACTATGTTACGAGTGAGCATTGCGCAGTTTCCACGCACCCTGGTAAGTTCATGAATTTGTAATATTTTTAGTCCAGATTTTCATCACTGGCATTTTTCCATACTTCCTTATGAACAGTACAGCTGTCATTTTTCACACCATGGCCAAAATGTGTTTTCGTACTTCCAGTGCAGAAATGTGTGGTTGCTGTGGGAAATCACTGTTCGGGACAGATTAAGAAAATCACAGTGACACTGTTCATGAGCGGAGGTCCCAAAATGCCTGTGTTGACAATCTGCTGTAAAAAATCCCCAAACTAATTACATTATGTGTGTGTGTTGCGCAGTTTCTATGCATGCTTGTGACATCACCAGTTTTTTAAATATTTTCACTGCAGATTTTCAACATTGCCATTTTTTACACTCCCCTGAACAGTACAGCTGTCATTTTTCACATCCTGTTCAAAATGTGTTTTCACACTTGTAGTGTAAGCCAATGTGAAGTCGCTGTGCAAAATCAGCTTTCGCTAACGAACTGATATTGCCACTGTTCAGAAGGTGGGGTCACAAAACCTATGTTGAAAATTTGGAGTGAAATACTAAAGAACGCCTGAGGCGTTAGGGTTTCCACCATAACGCCCCACCCTGTAGAGACTGACAGGCATCAGGGTGTGTGACTTGGGATTGTCGCCTGTAATGCTCATACACTCCACCCCCACCCACACCTGCAGCCAGTGAGAGGCATTGAGGTGTGCCTTGGACTCTTCAGCCCCAAAGTTCACCCCATTCTCCTATACTGCACCCATCTCACATATCCCCTGATGGAATGGGGTGAACATAAGGGCCAAAGACCCCAAGGCACACGTGACACGCTAGCAGATGTCTGCAGGGTAGGGTATCAGTGAAACCGTTATGCCTGATGACCTAAAGGCACAAACACAATGCCTGTCACTCTCTGCAGGGTGGCGGTGGGTTGGCTTAGTTCATACCACTGCCATTCCCATTATGCAGCTCTGTACCTCCTACACTACCAATGCCAATGCCAGCAACCAAACATCTGGCATTGACAAATGCTTGTTCTTTATGTCACTAGCCTGGTACACACTGTGGAAGTATGCATTAAATTCATTGGCCATGGCTAAAGCAGTCAGTGATTATCTTATTTCCTTGTTTAAGAGGACCTATGTTTTGGTTATTATTCTTTAGGCTACCAGCATAATTATAAAAGGCCTTTTTATTATTGCCTATCTTGTTTACCAGTCTAATCTCCATAGACCTTTTAACTATTTTTATTTCCTTTTTTAATTCTCCAAGTTTGAATTTATACATATTGGTATACTTTGTGGATCCCTCTTTTTTGCCTTTTGTATAATCTATTTTTAGCACTAATAAGCTTCTGGATTTTCCAATTATACCAGACTGGGATCTGCCCTTTTGTGTTATATTTGTTTTTGGTTGGTATGTGTCTCTCCACCATCCATGGTACAAGGAACCCATGCTCTCAACAAAAACATTGAGGATTTCAACATTTGGTCAACTTTGCTGAAGACGAAGCTAGGGGCAGTGCAGACTGAAGTCCATTCAGGGAGCACCACAGTGGATAAGGCTCTGATAACAGGTACTGTATAACAGCTTTGGTGGCCATTAGGAAGACAGCAACACCATAATCTAGAATGGGTAGCAGAAATTGCTGGATAACATGTTCATCTGTACATACCCAGACAGTGCTTAGGCTTGTTACATTATATAGAAACATTGCATTTATTACTGTCAGTGGCTCAGTAGGTGGCACGCTCACCTCTTGGGGGCATAATATCAGAAGGGATCTTGCCCTATACTAGGTACTTGGGATAATACCAAAACTGCCACTGTAATGCAGTATGAGAGGGTTACTGCTCTGTTGAGGTGCATCTTTCAGATGAGATATTAAATTGTAGTCTTTTCTTCCTGTCTCTAGCCACTGTCCAGGTAGATCACATAACATCTATCAAACAAGAATAAGGTAAATGGAATAGGTGTTATATCAACATCTGTCTCCTTGCCCTCTCCATGCCCAGGCATACCCACCACTGCGTCCTCTATGCTAGCCTTGGCTGGCTCTCCCCATTTTCTTATCAACTATATATTTCTGGTTGTACCATAGATAATATTATTGGAACTGAGGCACCAGAGGCACTGGCCAACATGTTCAGACATGCCTCACAAGCCTACCCCTTGAGGTCAACTGACAAGTCACTCCTTGACATTCTTAAATGTGCTACAAAGATGGGAGAACAGGTTTTCTCAGCGTTTGCTCCCAAGCTCTGGAACTCCTTACCAATGCCATTAAGATGCTCCAAGTCTCACCAGGTTTTCAAAATGAACTTTGTAGTTCCTTCTGGCCAATGTCAAGTGCTCATGTAACTGATCCATTGTATTTTCACACCTGTTTGGCTTCATCTATTACACAGTACCTCATGAATTTCGTACTTATTTGATTGCTTTCTTAAATCTCCTGTGCTGCTCATTGTTACAAGTTACTCCTGTATTTGGACAGAACACGTTGATGTTTTACTGTTCTTCTGTAATTTGCTGTTCATTTTGCCTGTAACCCTCCCAAGTCATGCATGAAAATAGGAAATGCTTTTGTCTAATGCACCCACCCAGTCAACAAAAACTAAATACATAAAATAAAGAGTCTTCCTGGTGTTATGGCTAACATTCCCCCATCAATAAAACAGGTTCATGTAAGCCACCCCCAAGGTGCACCTGGAAACAAGCTATAACAGTTTAGTGTACCTTTGCTGGTCATAAATTACAAATAAATAAACAATAAAATTTAATCTGGCACCTGCTGAGGCCCATATGTGATCCTCAAGTTAACTATAGACCAGTGATGGATCAAGATACTAGTTAGGACATTGCCTGGACCAGTGTCACTGGCTGGTGGTGTACTACTCCATTACATGGGAGACACAGGATCAAGTCTCAGTTTGACTCCCCACCTTGTGTTGGTGGTGTCTTGGGTGGGAAACGCTGTGTTCAGATCCAGCAGGATGGAGCTGGGCTTCCCACCACTTGAGTGCCATCCTCCACCCCAATGGAAGAGAACCTCAGAAGTCATTTAGCAAGGGAGGTGGGCAAGGACTCTCAAGAGGAAAAATCCACAGAAGCAGTAAGAATGGCGGTGATGATGAGCCCGTCCACTCCAATGATGACGAATGTTCTGACATCCCTCTGCCCCAACCTCCCCAGACTACAGTTGCTCCTAGGCAGTCAGCAGCACATGGGTCAATTATCAGGGCCTGGACCAAGGGGTAAGACATGGAGCAAACTGGGAGAAGATGTGTTTGCACCAATAGTAGAATATGATTTTTCTTACACATTTTATTGCATATGTATATGTATTTATGCACTGCACATATGTACTGCTGACTATTGTCAATGAAGAATATATTTTAATGATACTTAGAACATAGCAACTGTTCTGAAGTACATTGTCTTCTGTTACAGTGTCTACTTATTTCTTCAGGCGAAACAAAGCTGTGAGGGCTTAGTTCCTGCTGAGTTCAGCACAAGCCTAACACATTTCACAAGCTTCAGTTGTAGTTAGATTCTAGTTGGTTTGATACCTGTTACAGTGACAAAGAACTGTACTATGATGTGAATGTACATTGTATGGAGCACTGATCCCACTGCTTTGGTACTGTAGGCCACGTACAAAGACTGAGAACATCAGTATGGGCTCAGATATAGACTCCACAGGTACACCAAGTGCAATATGTTTTAGATCCAAGCTACTGCCATGGATTGCAATGTTCTGAGTATGGATTCTTATGTGGCCTGCAGAATGCTGCCACCTGCTTTTAGCTTCCTAGTCCACCAGGACTTTGGGGCAGTAATTTATTTAAGTTTTTGCCAGGAAAGACACTGTGAGTTGAAACAAGCCAATTTCCAGGTGTCTGGCAGGGGGTGGGGAACATGGGACAATACAGACTACACTGTTAAATAAAAACAGTAGACTAAATAATAATGAGAAAATTGAATATGAGTGTCATAAAATTACAAGGTGCAAAACAGGTGCAAGTTAACAGCTGGGACATACTACTAAAAGTCAGTTAAAACAGGTATAAAGCAGTAAACTATTGTGCAAAAAAAGCATCAAGGAACAAATGTGTGCAAATCAACAAGCAATAAAACAGGTCACAAGTCATCAGGAAATTGTAGCAACTCAGAAACTATAGTAAATGGGGGACAGGTGAGAGGAAAAGAAAGTATTAAACCCCACACGAAGGCGCTGGACAGATGGTGGTATTGGCCTAAAATGTTATTTATTTAATTAGGAATTGGTGACTGGGAAAGGCACATTGAGCCAAGGCTCATTTCCAGGTGTGACCTTAGGAAAAGGGTACATAGGAGCCTACTTCATATACGTAAAACAAAATACCAGTATAAAGTCAGTGTAAGTATGACCTAGTGCAAATGAGCCAGCCCACCAACACAGCTGCAAGACTGCCACTCAGGATGCTGATGACCTTGGTTGTGGAACATACCTAGGCTATTAGACGGCTGGCCTCAGGTGATTGAGCATTCCAGCAGACCCTCTCCCTGCTGCCTGGATGTCTACAGATAGAGGTGCAACTCTGTGTGGCAAAAGTGAGGGGGAGGATGCTTGCCGGCTCTACACAATGCTGCAGAGTTGTGTGCGCACATTAGAACCCTTCTGTATGAGAAGTCCCTGGGGAAGGATTGAAGGGGATACAAAAAACCCCCTGCCGCAAGAATGATGCCCAGTACACTCAGGCTGCACGCAGTCTACTATGCCCCCAGCACCCATAGGCTCTCCAGAGGGGCAACATCCCCCTGGCCCATCCTTAGGGTTGAAAGCTGGAGCTGCGGATGGCATGACAGAGCTGGGTGGTTGCCTGAAGTGACAATGAAAGTGACCAAGACAGAAACAATACAAATTAAAAAAAAAGGTTAGCACAAATGGAAAACAATTGAAATTGAAATTCACTGTACCTTATGAACGTGGAGGTTTGCAGACACAGGAAATGCAAACTGCCTCTAAGCTGGACTTTACTGACCAGCCTGACCCAAGGATGACAGTAGCAGCACACTCTGTACATGTTCTCTGCTACCACCAGTCAGCTGATGGTGCACTGGATCCAGTCTTGGCAGGGTTTTGGGGGCAGCAACCATGTCACAGGGTGGTAATCTGCAGAAGGAAAGTTCTTTGGGGTTGGGTCGAGCAACAGGACTGGAAATAGCATAGAACTGAGGGTTGTAAATTCTGGAGTAGGAGCATCAAGGTAATTAAAAAGCATCTGGCAAATGGTAACAGCTATCACTCGATTACCAGTGAAAGCAAATGATCTGAAAGAGAAGCCTGAAGACGCCAAGAGACTCAGGCTGAGTTTTGTGAATTTCAAATCATTTAGGAAGAGGTCTGTTTAGCCTTGAAATGCTCAAATTCTTAATTAACTCTTTTCTTCTTTTGGAACTACTGTAACTGGCACATTTCCAAGGTATAGTCATCAATCCACGAGATTTGAGTCACACAAAAAATACACTGAGACAGCTGAACTTGGTTCCTTAAAAATTAACTTCTCAGACAAACCCTGGGGAGAATGCAGTTATTGCATTATTTCTTGGTGTGCTAAATTAAAAAAGCCTCGTTAGTCTATGCCTCCCCATTATATTCATAGTTAACGTCCGTCTGTCTATCTAGGGCAATCAATACCAGCACCACCACAATCAACCTATTTGGACTCTTTATTTTATATTTTTTGGTTATGCCATTTGTTTGCCCTTGAGCTGACTATACCCTCTTCAAGCCAACTTCCTCAGCCCCACCAACCATCTCCTCTTACGATTACCTCAAGTCTGTGTCTCCAGTGGCTTTCCCTCATGGTGGGGTGAACCCTACTCCACCACAGGTCAGAATCTAGATCCGGAGAAGGGCCAAGTCACCAGCGCAGTGTCTGCAGGACATCGGATAATCATCCTATTCTGGCTAGGACTTATCCTCTTTTTCCTGTCCGCTTCCTGGAATTCCAGTGGCAAGACTGCACATGCACACAAGCATGCTTAGTGCACCACCAGCCAGTGCCCCTCTCTCTGTAAAGCTGTTTCATCTGCACTACCACCTGTGGTCACCATCTGGCAGTATCGCAGTGGAGCCAGCTGCCCTCCCTCTCCAGAGGAAGACAATATCCTCTGGGATGCTCGAGCCTTCTTCCCCTGATTGGTCTCTCATGACTGAGGCTCGTTCCCAAACCTGTGCCATTGACATTGCAAGTAGTAGGATTTAAATGAGCCAGTTAGGGCCAGATTATGGTTATCAGGGTCCCTAGACTCAATACAAATCTGGGGCCCCTCACACATGGGACCTTGTACTTTTTTCTAGAGCCATCTCTTATTTCCTTTTCATATCATCAGTGAATTTAGATGTTTTAATTATTACACACTTACTATGTTAGTGATTGCAAAGAAATCTGTTAGCTTTAGGACCTTTGCAAGTATTTTGCTTTCTCATTAACTTGCTGATCCCTGGCACATGTATGTTTGTGAAGGTTCCACCCTCGGAGTACACCTGTCGGATTGCGCCCATCATTAGGGCACCAGGATTTAATTTCACTCATTGCCCTATATGCAGGGAGCTGTGTCCCCTACACCCCTCCGCGGTAGTGGCTGTGCCCCATGCCCCCCTCAACTAAATATTCCAATTCCGGGGAGGTGGACTCAGGAGGGGGGCACCAAATCAAAGTTTGGCACCCTAATGATGGGCTAACCGATGGTCGCACAGATAGCCGGAAGGGGTTGTGAAATCTATTGAGATACTTGCATACTGCTGCTGACTCTGTGTTTCTACTGTCTTAATTATCTACAATACAGAAACTAAGAACCTATGAGTGGGAGTACACAGACAAAGCTCACTCAACATCTGCAGCAAGCAAACCACCAAACAATATAAATGCCTCCCTACTTTAATATGTGGCTACGCAAATTTATAGCAAACTTAGAGTTTGAATTTTCATTTCTAAGTTTTCCCTTCTAGACTAATACCTTACCTTTGAAGCGACTAGCATTTTCTTTACAGTTGTTGGGCTTTGATTTTGAATTTTCTCCCTTTCTTTCTGTAAAAGAATACTAGGACACCATTTATTTGATTATCAACTTTGTTGGACAAAAGCACATAAGTTATGTATGTTGGACTATACATGCTTAGTTCCTTTGTAAGAGGATGCCAATTGATTTTTCTGCTGAGTTACTGAAAAATAAACACAAAGTTAAAAATACATACATACATACATACATACATACATACATACATATATACATTACTCTAATAAACCACAATTAACAACATAGGAATTACAATGATCACAAACAGCCAAACAATTCCATGGCTGCATTTTTTTAATTTATTTTACTTTTGTGCCCTGGGTCATTAAGGCTCAGCCCTGGTCTTGGCCCCCCTGTGCTCCCACCAGTGACTGACGGTGATCTCACAGTTACCCCTGGCTTGCCCCCCAGAGGGTGGAGTTGCAATGCCGCCTCCCTTAAACAGCGCCGCACTACTGGTCTTGATCGGGGGATCATGGCACTATAGGTTAATTGAAGCCAGGGAGAGGGCTTCAAGAAGACGACCCAGGCAGTGATTCTTTTTTCCCCTGTAAGCAGGGGCGGAGACATACACTGATGACCAGCGTCCACCCCGCCCCTGAGTTGCAGTGGCATCTGGTGCGTGAGTGATGCACCCAGCCTCCACGGGTGTCGTGAGTGCACCAGACACTCAACCCCCCTCCCTCCCGAAGAAGGAGAGCAGTCCAAGGGATACTCAGTCCTTCACTCTCCGGCCATCCCTTCGATGACCCGAGTCCATTTCTGAACCCGGGTCGCCGGCGTTCCAGACAGAAATCCAACCGTTGCACCGGCGGTCTGGCCCCATGGTTGTATTTTTTATTTAATTTTCACACAGTACATATTCCTTGGTTTCAGCTACATGTCAGTGCCATGGTTGCTATATGAGAGAGCTTGTATGGAGCTGTAGCCATGTGATAAATACACAAATTAAAGAAAATGTAATATTAGCTAAAAATACATTGCAGCAATAAACCACAATCAGCAGCTTAGGAACGGCAGTCACAAAAAATGAATATTTCCAAGGCAATTTTTTTTTTTATTCTTATATCTATCCCCTGCTTTCAGCTACTGTGCTTACCAGTGCTATGGTGGATATGTGAGACTGTATGGAACTGAAGCCAGGGGATCTTTACAAGAATTTTCAAGTGCAGTCTCTAATTCAGTAGTCAAATGTGGACTCTCAGAATAACCAGTGTCACATCTGTTACCGAGACACCTCTTAAATCAGCAGCAAACAGTGGGGCTTACAAAGTAGCAGGCTCCCTGTGCAAGGTCAGCACTCCCAGCTTCATATCTCAAGTTCAGTAGTTCAAAATAGATTTTGTTTTGTTCTTTGGTAACCAGATAAGGCCCACTAGGCATGAGTGCCTGTTTTCAGGGGCAGCCCAGTAGCACTGGGGTGGTTAAGTGACTTGCTCAGAGTCACCCAGTATGCAAGTGGAGGTTGTGGGAGTGAAACCCAGGTCTGCTGGAAGTACCAAGCTCCTTCACAGCTTATTACTCTAACGTCTAGGCTATACTGCCACCAAAAGAGCTGTATACATTCTTGGTGAAGTTTATTACCTGCCGCAACCAGTAAAAGCAAAACATGTGTTCCTTGGGTTCAAAGGCAGCGCACAGGAGGTCTCAACAGCAGAATTATAATCCACCCTGTCATCATATATTAACATTACAGACTTGCTTTGCAGACCCCAAAAACTTTCTGTAAATAACTGCTAGTCATGACTATCTACAAACCGGACCAAACCAGATTACGCTACTGCTCAAACACACGTCACATCTAATGTTTCGACAATCTCTGGTCTGTGATCTCTGCTGTAGGGGTCAAAAATGTCCCCATTTCTGTAAATGGGGCAATGTCTATTAAAAATACTATTATATAAAAAAAAGTGAATGGCAATAAATGAGGCATTGTCTATTACAAAAATGACTGAGTTTATGGTATTATTTATAGTAGATTGTTTGCTGGGTGAGATCTAGGAATAGCCACAGCAGCCAAACATAGGTCGCCAGCATCATGAACTTCACCCCTGTAGTAGCAACAGGCCGGTCCTGTCCCACTGATTTTCAGACCATGGTCAGTCTCAGCTCCTGTCCAGTTCCCAGTCAGCACCTCTTATCCCATTACCTACTTCTCACCACAATTCCTCACAGTCATGCTCAGATTCTGGTATAAGGCTCTGAAGCAAAAGGAACAAGAACCAACACTATTTTTTTAAATAACAATCATGCCAGTGAGTTAAGCAATTGTTCAGATCTATCCCTACAAATCCAGCTCACCTTGTGATAATTCCCCCTCCCCCCATCCTTTATACCTGTCCATCTATCGCAGCCCTGAGCCCTGATTCATTCCTTCTCCAATATGTTTTAATGTTGTCTTGCACACACAAAGCAACATTTTGTGGCAGTAGGAGATGGTAGTTGGAGAAATGCAGAGGTGTGTCAGTTTTGGTGAATGCAGGGTATGCTTTAGAAGGTGCTTCCTCATTTCGCCAATTAACTAGTATGCTAGTGGTGACACAAGTTTTATGCAGTGCCACCAACTTGAAACAAACTTTCCGCTGCAATCAGAGACAAGCTCATCATGCAGTGGCACAGATGGCGAGCCTCCCTACGTGCCTTGCCTGGTAGAACATTTCCAATAAACATGGGGCGGCTCATGCTGTCTGCCTCTCCATTCCTAGAAAGCCGACTTTGGGGATGCCCAATCCCCCTGTTGGCATGTTTAATACCCCACCAAGATTGTGTGGCACACTGGGAGCCCACCCCAGTGTGCCTCCATGGCATGTTCCTGCCTGCACCCACCCTCATTGTGTGCCACACTGGCAGCCCACCCCAGTGTGGCCAATAGTACCCCTCAAAGTCATGGGGCTCACTGGGAGCCCACCCCAGTGTGCGCAACATTTGTTTTCTTACATCTGTAAAGAAAGAAAACCATTCGCAGTGTTCCTTTTTTTTTAAAGTACCTGAAACAAAAAAAGGTCCTTTACTGTCAGCGTTGCCCCCTTCCCCAACCTGCACCCACCCTCTGTGCACTCCACCTTCCCACATACCCCCTCACCTCATACTTACCTCTGTAGGTCAGCGCCATGATCTTCTGTGGAGTGGGAACACGTCTGCACTCTTCAAAGCCGACCACTAACTGAAGAAATGCCGGTAAGCTGTATAATGGCATCAATGGGGGGAGGCTTCA
Source organism: Neoceratodus forsteri (assembly GCA_016271365.2). NCBI lineage: Eukaryota > Metazoa > Chordata > Ceratodontiformes > Ceratodontidae > Neoceratodus > Neoceratodus forsteri. The sequence goes on along the minus strand of CM057451.1, from coordinate 486,809,824 downwards.
ATTTAGGTGGCTATCTCGGCCATTTTTTTGACTTTTGGCTCCAAATTTTCAACATGAGGTTCTTGGGACCCCACCTCATGAAATCAGTCACTGTCATTTTGTTGTTTAGTCCCAAAAGGTGATTTCACGGTCACTGCATGGAATCACCTTTTGGGGCCAATTAATGAAATGATCCTTCTAGGGAATTTTAATCTCAACTGGCTCACCCCCAACTCCTCTCGAGCAAAAAACCTCATGCTGGACGCATCCCTTACCCAGGTGATTAACTTACCAACCAGGCACAATGCTAAAACTGGCAACCATTCACTTCTTGACTGGGCACTTACCTCAAACCCCACTCGGATACTGTCAGCCGGGATAATGGCGGACTCCCTGAGCGACCACTGCCCTATCTACTGCATCTGGTCTAATAAACCTCCCAGGCGGCAGCCAGGCTGATTGTTGCAAGAAATTACAGCAGATTTGAACCAGCAACCCTCTGCGCTGACCTCTTCAAGGCTGAATGGTGGCCTATCGTCTCCCTTCCCACTATTGATGAGGCCCTCCAATACTTTTCCAAGACGTTCCTGGACATAGTAAACTGTCATGCCCCCTGGAAAAAACTAAGGGTTCAGGGCAAGTGCCATAAATGGCTATACCCTGAGCTGAAACACACCATGTGGCTCAGGGACAAAGCATGGGGACTCTACAAATCTTCTGGCACAATATCTGACTGGGAGAACTACAGGGCTTGCGCGCAACAAGTGTAAACAGGCCACAAAACTGGCCAAATCAAATACCTCCGTGACCTCAAGTGACCAACCTAGTGACCCCAAGAAGTTCTGGGGCACATAATCCCTCCTGAAGGGTCACGTGCAGGAACAAAGTGCCATGGTCTCGCCGGAAACACTCTAGCAGATGACCCTACTAAGGTGGCTGAAGCCTTCAGTGCCTCCTTTTCTCATCTGCCTCCTCCCAAACCGTGCCAGAAATCCTCCCCCACCCACCTTGACGCAAATCTCTCTCATCCTCATTCCATCTGACACTTGTGGACCCTGCACGCAGTGCTACCACTTCTTGGCAAAATCAACCCTGAATCATCTGCGGGTAATGATCAGCTGGAACCTCGCCTGCTGAGGGCTGCGGCACCTGCCATTGCCTACCCTGTTGCCCTACTCATAAACCGATCCCTTCAGGAAGGGTCTGTGCCCACCAAATGGAAAAGTGCCACCATAGTTCCAATCCATAAAAAAGGAACCCGGGATAGGGTGGAGAATTATAGGCCCATCTCCCTCCTCTGCCCTCTGGGAAAAATCCTTGAAAGAATAGTCTTCGATCAGCTGCAATGCTATCTGGAACAGCACCTACTCCTCTCTAAGGTCCAGCATGGTTTTCGGAAAGACCATGGCACAGACACTGCCCTAGTCAGATTGACTACCAACATATTCAATGCCATGGACCAGGGCACCCCTACGGGGGCACTATTCATTGACCTCTCCAAGGCCTTTGACATGGTCAGTCATAAATTACTCCTCTCTAAACTCCAAAGGCTTGGCTTGGATCAGCTCTCTCTCTCCTGGGCCACTAGCTACCTGACTAACAGAACACAGACAGTACGATGGCAAGGTATTTACTCAAGCCCCAGACCGGTGATCTCTGGGGTACCCCAGGGCTCCATACTAGGACCCCTACTGTTCTCCCTATTTGTTAATGACATCGCTAAAGTGTGTGCACCCAGCAATCTACTGCTCTATGCTGATGATACAGTAATCTATCACAGTGACCCCCAATCCTCCGTTATCGCAACGGAACTACAAACCTGCCTAGCAAAACTTGAAACGTGGTTAACTGCCAACCAACTCAAGCTAAACGAGGACAAGACAAAAGCTGTCCTCTTTGGGACCCGGCGACTGGGTAAGGACCGTAGTGGTCTTCTCTCTATAACATCTGCTCAAGGAATGCGTGTCAAGGTCACTGACCAATTTAAGTATCTAGGGATTACCCTTGACCAGGAACTAACCTTCAAACCCCATATTGATACCCTAACAAAAACCATCCACCAGAGGCTGGGTTTGCTATACCGCCTTGGGAACTCCCTCTCTGGAGAGGCACGTAGAGCCATTGCTAACTGCAACCTCCTCTCCTATTTACTGTATGGTTCTCAATATTACAGTCCTCAGAGAGACTGAGCTAACTAACCTCTCCACCCTCTACCACCGCATTGCTCACTTGCAACCCACTCCTCCCTAGGGGCACCACTGCGAAGCCCTTAAGGCTCTTAACTGGTCATCAAGCTTAAACTATCTTTTTTCCCCTGCCTGCCTTCCTACAAACCCTTTCCACACGCCACCCACCTCACCCTCAGTGACCTTCTCACCCCTAAAGTCCCCCTCCGCGAACCTGCGGTCCACTTCAATCGACTCTTGAACATACCCCCATCCGCACCAATCAAGGAAAACGCTCCTTCCAGTTCACCACCCTCATTTCTGGAACTCGCCCTCTTCCTTACTAGACAAACCTCCCTCTCCTCTTTCAAGGCCGGTCTCAAAGTCTACCTCCTAGAACTGAGCCTCTGCTGCTGCAACCGCTAGATATACTCCCCACCCCTCATGAACCTATGTGACCATCTACGAACCCATGGTGCCCCTGGTACTAATTAACCTCTATCAACTGTATTTCTCCTTACAACCTGTGTTATGTTTTTCCCTTTGAATGACCATTGACTTTTGAATTTATTGTTTTTCTTTTTTTTTTCTCCCCCTGGGCAATGCAATTCTATTTTTTCTCTGACTACTGGTACTCCCTACTTGCTCTCTATCTCCGCTCTACAGTTACGCAACCTCCTGTATGAACTGTATATACATTATTTTTGTTTTTTAAATTAATTTACTTATGTATCTGTATGCTGTACCTTATATATGAACTGTATATGTATCTTGAAGCTGTACACTGTACATAATGTAAAGTTGGTGTGTATTCACCCCGGGTCGCCCTTGAAAAAGGGACCTTTGGTCTCAGTGGGTTTACCTGGTAAACAAAATCTAAATAAATAAATAGTGCCACTGTTCATGAGGTGGGCTCCCAAAAAGCCTATGTTGAAAATTTGGTGAAAAATTCCAAAAATTACTTTATTACGAGTGTGTGTTGCTGGTTTCTATGCTCGTAACCGAGAATCCTACAATATTTTCACTCCAGATTTTCAACATTGCCATTTTTTTCAAACTCCTTATGAACAGTACAGCTGTCATTTTTCACACCCTGCCCAAAATGTGTTTTTGCACATCTGGCATACATGTGCGGTCGCTGTGGGAAATCAATGTTTGGGACAGATTAAGAAAATCACAGTGACGTTGTTCATGAGTAGAGGTCCCAAAATGTCTATGTTGAAAATTTGGTGAAAAAATTCCAAAAATGACTATTCTGACGTACGTTGCACAGATTCCATGCAGCTCGTAACTTTGAAGAATTTTATTGTTTTCACTCCAGATTTTCAACATTGCCATTTTTCATACCTCCTTATGTACAATATAGCTGTCATTTTTTACATCCTGCCCAAAATATGTTTTCGCACATCTGGCGCAGAATGGCGTGGTCACTGTGGGAAATCAATGTTTGGGACAGATTAACAAAATCACAGTGCCACTGTTCATGAGCAGAGGTCCCAAAATGTCTATGTTGAAAATTTGGTTAAAAAAAGTCCCCAAAATAATTGCGTTATGGGTGTATGTTGCGCAGTTGCTACACACGCTCGTGACTTCAATTTTTCATATTTTCACTCCAGATTTTCAACATTACCATTTTTTACACCTCCTCATGAACAGTACAGCTGTCATTTTCCACATCCTGCCCAAAATGTGTTTTTGCATGTGTGGCACCAAATGGCACAGTCGCTGCGCAAAATCAGCTTTCGGCTAATGAACTGATAGTGCCACTGCTCATGCGATGGGGTCACAAAAAAGCCCATGTTGAAAATTTGGAGTGAAAATACCAACAAACACCTGGGGCATTAAGGTTTCCAACTGTAACGCCCCACCCTGTAGAGACTGACAGACGTCAGGGGTGTGACTTGGAATAGTCAGCTGTAATGCTCATGCCATTCCACCCCCGGCCCACCCTGCAGCCAGTGACAGGCATCAAGGTGTGCCTTAGAGTCTCACGGTCCCAAAGTTCACCCCATTTCCTATACTGCACCCATCTCCAGCATATTTCCTTATGGAATGGGGTGAAGTAAGGCCCGAAGTCCCCAAGGCACACCGCGACACTTGTCAGTGTCTGCAGGGTAGGGTGAGGTAAAATGGTGTGAGCGTTATGGCTGATGACCCAAAGGCACATCCCAATGCCTGTCAGTCTCTGCAGTGTGGGGGCGTGGTTAGCGTCAGTTCAATACTTCACTGCCATTCCTATTAAGCATCTCTCTAACTTCTGCACTACCAATACCAGCAAGGCAACATTCGGCATTGACAAATGCTTGTTTTTGATCACAGAACAAGAGGCATGAGGGCTTTCAAATTCAGACAGACCTTGTGTGGCCTGCATTTTATTAATAGACAAACAAGTGAATTTTTAAGCAACAGTGGCTAGTATTCACTACACAAAAACGTTACTACAAAGTCATACTGTATAGTAAAATAAACATATAAAAATATAACAGTATGCATTTCAATTATTTTTACAAGAAAAGCAGCAACAGGTCCCTGCCTATCAATCAGATTTTTATCAGTCTCTTAAATCCATGATTTGATCCATATCTGGCTTAGAAAACTGTTTTCATCCATAGGTGAGCATGAGTCCTGTATATTTCCCATATAAACCTACAATGTTAATAATAAGTAACACCTTGCAAATTACAAAGGATAAAGAATCCTTGAGAAAGGTGGAACAAGAGGATAGCCACAGGCATGGTGTAGCTTAAATTCAACAGGCTGGCACAAAGGCAGCCTTATGTTTTTGGGGCCACAACAATGTTAGTCATGGGACCCCTACCCCTCTACTGTGGTAGACATCTTCATGTCATTGTGATGCCATTTTGAAAGCTTCTGCCCAGCTTACTGACTGCACTTGTTTCCTGTTTCAGCAGGGCACAGTAAGACATCTACTGTAAATAATTAAAATAAAAAAATACATATTGAAGACTGATACCTTCCACTGTGTCAAACTGTGGACCCTTTGAGCTGGAGGGCCCAGCAGCTGCTGGGACAGAGGGCCCTACCTGCTTTGGGCAGGCAAAAGCAAGCAGAAATAAGTTAAAGGAAAACTACAACCCTTAACACAGTTACCTCTCTTAAATACCTAGGAGTAACCCTTGATCACGCCTTGGATTTTGGACTGCACCTAGCCTCAGTCATCAAATCTGTCAATATTCAACTGGACTGGCATATAAGGTGAGACATAGCCTAATATCCCAACGAGCATGGCCATTGCACAGGGGATCCTGAGACCCAAATTGGCGTATGGGTTAATAGCTTTTCCGGCAACTATTGGAGGGCTCCTCTGAAAGTGGGATGTCTGCTATAACAGCATTTTCTGTTTTGCTTTGTCTTTACCCAAACTTACTCACCAATGCACACTATACTCCAGTTTTAGATGGTTTAACCACTCAGCCTTCCATGTGTTTACTTCTTACTGTTTTATAAAGAATATAATCTCCTCCCAGATACCTGATAAACTGTCTCTACTGCTCAAACCTGTGACCTCTGTCTAACCACTGAGATCAGCTGACAAATCCTTTCTTGTCCAAGCGAGATGTAAAACCAAAATGGGGGAGAATGCTTTCTCTAGCTGGGCCCCTAAACTATGGAACTCCCTTCCACTGAATCTAAGAATCTCCCCTTCTCCATGCAGCTGCAAACAGGAGCTTCATATGGCTCTTCTAAGCTCTGAACCCTGCTCCTGTTCTCTATCCACCCACTCCTGTACTGGTTCCTCCTAGTTGCCCACCAGCTCCAATCTGTACTACTCTCAAACCTGCCTGGAAATCTTGCTATTTCCTCTCTTCTAGCACTTACTCACTAGTTGTATGACTTATGACTGTTAGTTATTTGCACTTATATTCCTGTTTTATTACTGCATATAGATTCCTGCAAATGTACTGTCATTGCTGAAAATTGTGTATGTGTACTATGTCTGAATTGTACTTGTTCCCATAATGTTTTCTTGTATCTATTATTGTCTACATGCCCTTTGTTGTAATCTCCCGGGTCGTACCTAAAAATAGGCAGCTATGCTGTTTAGTGTACCTATCCAGTTAACAAAAACTAAATAAAATAAACATACCCTCAAATCTTTACATTTTATTTGTTTCCATGTCAACAGACAACTCTTTTCATGTAGCTGTCAGAGATGCATGCAGCTGCCTTAGTATGTTTTCACACTTCATACTAGGCCCTGTAACTGTCCTGGGAGGCTTCATTTGGTGGTTGTTGAAATCTCATTGTCCCTGAGAGCTGTATTAGCATATGAGAACATGATGCATAATCAACCTTTAAAGTCCCCAGTATGCCTGTCTGCTTAATTAGTCTTCAAAGAAAAAAACTGCAAGAAAGTATGAAATACCACTTTTACCTTCAGTGAGCTTTGCAAACTATCTGAGTTGTAATGCAGGGTTTTTCCCTTTAAACTTCATTCAGTTTATGTGTTTCCAGAGAGTTTTTGCAGGGTATTTGTTCTTTCAGTATAGAGATACGTGATACAAATGGCTGATCTGACATCATGTTCTCATACGCTAATGCATTCCTCATGGACAATGAGATTTCAACATCATGAAATGCAGACCCCCAGGGCAGTCACAGGAGCTAACATGAGCAGTAAAAACAAACTAAAGGTAACACATATAGCCCTAACAGCTATAGGAAAGGAGTTATCTTTTGGCATGGAAACAAAATTCAAATGATATGCAGGTTTAATTTTCCTTTAATAAAACAGCTGCAGCAGTGCTACTGTCTCCCTCAAACAGGTTAGGCTACTGTACCTAGAAAATGGAGCTCACCTTTTAAGAATGTTCAAAAGTTTATTATGTTGAACCTGACACCGCAGCAACTGTAGGCAAGTCAAATTTCCTTTCTAGGTGTGGCAGATGGCCAGGTATGTACTTCTGAGGTGTTAACTAGTGCTGAAACAGCTGCACTGTGTTACACAGATTAGATTGATGAGTCCCAGACAAGAAGAACTGAAAGTTAGACTAGCTGAGAGTGATTTCTGATGCTAGGATAATCCACTCAGTGCTGGGGGCTCCCCTGCTTGGCAGGTTCCTAGGCCTAGGCCTTGCTGGCCTATGCCTTAATCTGACCCTGGGGCTGGCATTACATATTAAAGTGAGCTTCATGAATGAAGTGCATATAAAAGGAGTTGGGTCTGGCAAAAAAAATATACATTGAACCAATATTGACATTAAAGTGATATGTGTTTAAGTGGACTCGATTGTATATACAGCTGGTCCAGTCCACTGGGGTGTTAAACAGACGAGGCATACTGATGAGTCCTGGTAGGACGAAACACGTGTCTATGTCTTCTGTTAGCACCCTTTGCAAACTGTGTGAGAGGCCTTTCAGCACCATGCAATTCTGCTTAAAGTTGGACCAGCATAACATTCTGTGGTGATTTGCATATGCAGCCCATGATGCTTTGCATTGTGGGGGCATGTGTGACTTTGTATTTTATATATATATATGGTGAACTAAAGTGAGAAAGATGGGCAAGAAGCTTATCATTAATGCTAGAATATAGAATTCATAAACTGAGAGGTACCCTAAAAGTAACAGCAGGTATGATAAAAAATAAAGTCATATTCTTGCCAATGTAAAGTCCAAAATGTTGCACCTTGCAGTTCTGAGTAGAACCTTGAAAAAATTAGAATGACTTCTATAAAGGTGCATCATCAGTTATTCTGGGTGCTGAAAATACTTACCACCAAGGATGTTATGCAGCCTATCTTTCACAATCCCAACTTCAAGATCAGTGGGCATCTCATTAAAGAAGCACCTAGGGCAGGGCTTAATATTCCCACTGTTGATCATATCATTTTAGGTGGTCATTTGCTCTCCTTTGAGTCATCCAAGGTCTAACATAAACCTGGACAATAAAGCAATATTCAAATACAAGCAACAAACCCACTCCATAGCCCAGCACATGGGACCTACCCCATGGGTTGCCCATGATTCTGAAATGTTATACTCCCTAGCCCAAGCAGTGACTCAGTCTCATGCCATCTCAAATATGTATAACATTATATTTGACAAATCCCTTTGGAATTGAGTTGGCACCCACACATATTGGCATAATGCCATACCACAAAGTCTTCCCAAGTGGGAGCAGCTCTGGAAAGATGTATACACTTATGTCAAAAATCATAAAATCAGACTAATGCAAATCAATATTCTTAACAATCTTTATTTTACATCAGTGAAGTTGTGCAAGATAGGCAAAGTGCATACAGATCTAGATCTATGCACTTGGTGTAACATAGCAGTGGGCTGCTTAATGTTTAATTTTTTGGGAGTGTGAATTGGTCCAGGAACTATGGAACACCATTAAAATGTGGTTGGACCCTCTTCTGGGCCTCCAAGACCTGTTCACCCCTGCAATCTGTCTAGTCAGGTACTTTCAACACATATCTGTAAAAGAGAAGAAATACATATCAGTGACAGCTGCTTCAGTGAAAAGACTTGTATTATGACACTGGCTTGATTCAAAGGCAATATCATATCAAAAATGGCATAAGGAACTTCTAGCCAGCCAGCAGGTTGAAAAAATGATTGCCAACATGAGCAACAGACTTTCCTCTTTTGATAAAAAATGGAGTAAATTGCATACCCTTTATAAGCTTCCAGGGGAATCAGATTAACAGCATATTTCAGTTAGTGCTCCCACTGAGAATACAGTGGAATAACTATGCCAATCTCATGTATATTGGAACCGATGGACCAGACTGACCTTGGACTGAACGCCTTCCTCATGTGATCCCGGTTCTGTATCATTCCCTTGTAAATAAGTTTGGGTATTGTACTGTCTCACTGTAAAAGCAGAGAGTGATCTGTGAAATGCATCAGGCAGCTTTTGTTCTAGATGACTTTTTAAATGAAATTGTACTGGAACACTTAATAAAGCAGTTTTGTAATCATAACCTTTCAGCCAGTGGCTTCCTTAGTGGTGAATGCCACAGTGTCTTTGTTTTCCATGCTCACAGTCTGTTTGATGGCACCCATTCCCAAGTGCAGTCTCCTTTGGTTTTGTTATACTATCTCACTCACTGTATGTAACATTTTGTGATGTATGTCCTGTACTGTTGTCCTTTTTTAGAAATCAATAAAGTACACAGAATTGTAAAAAAAAAAAAAAAGGAAAAAGAATATGCAGAGCAGCTTGGAATGGGTTTTCATGGAGATGATAGAAGCTCTTTTAAAGCGTTTACCTTTTTCATAAGCAGCAGTGCATGCTATAGTGATAACATTGGGCCTATGCCTTTTTATTCAGTTTTAGATTGCCCTTTTTCTCTTGTGACTTATAAGATGTATCCAACCAGAAGATTACTGGTACAAATGCAGATGAACTGGATACTTTTCAAATGCAAAAGTGAATTATTTATTTGTAAGGTGCACATCATAACAGACACAGGAGGTGTCCAATGCTCCAGCACTTCACTAGACCTGGAGGTTTCACGGGGGCAGGACATAAGAGATAATGACATCACTGTATAGCCATACAAAAAAATCATGTGATAAAGGGGTGGCATATTTCTTCTAATATACTTTTAATGGTAGCTTAATTCATCTAATAATTATTAATTGGAAAATATCACGTTATGTAGCATATGAAGCCACATTGTACAACATTCTATTACAGAAAGAAGAGATAAAAAAACAATGGATTGACAGTCTGATGGCAGGTATATCTGGCACCCCAGGTTTTGAACATCTGATTCTTGGTAAGTTCCCCAAAGGTATAAAAGATAAAATCAGAAATCATGTCTGGGCATCCTCTTAGTGGCAGCAGGTAAGGTAATCACAAAGAGATGGCTCACTAAGACACCACAACACTAAATGAGTGGATCTCAATAATCAAACATGCATACCGGATAGAAAAAATCACTGCAGACCTTTATCTACAGACAAATAAAATGTTGGGGGTCTGACTGCCATTTATGGGTCTAATTAAAGAACTAGAGGGCAGATCAGTCCTGTCCCAGCAGGCAGAGGGATACTGACATGTCCTGGGGGCTTCAACCGATCATTTTCTAAATACAACAATGCGTCATCAGCAAATAAGCTGATTTTATGATGCGTGTCACCATATCTAATTCCCTTAATGTTTTCATTTGGTCTAATAGACTCTGCCCATGGTTCTATACACAGTGCAAAAATCAGAGGAGGAATAGGGTATCCCTGATGAGTTCCCCTTGATAAGTTAAATGTATAAGAAATGGAATTATTAATTTTTATTTGGACTGTTGAATAACTATATATTGTTTTTATCCAGACAATAACATTTTCACCAAAGTCTGTTTTGTTTAACATTTGTATAATATAATCCCATTCCACACGGTCGAATGCTTTTTCCGCATCAACCGATACAATTATAGAATCTTTATTATCTCTATTTTCCAATAAGTTTATAGTACATCTGGTATTTTCCATTATTTTTCTGCCTTTTATAAAGCCATTTTAATCTTGATTAATTATACCTGGTAAGAAATTTTCTAGTCTCCTAGCCAAAACTTTTGTGAAAATCTTATAGTCGAAATTTAATAATGACAGTGGTCTATATGAACTACACAAATCCGGGTTCTTGTCTTGTTTCAATATAAGAATTGTTATTGACTCATGAAAAGATTTTGGGATTTTTTTCTGCCTCCTTAGTTTTGTTAAACATCTCCACTAGAATGGGAATTGATAGTTCTTTATAGCTCTTATATAGTTCATGATTTAAACCGTCTGGTCCAGGAGTTTTACCTAATTTTAATTCTTCTATTGCCATATCTACTTCTATGTATGTAAATGGCTGATCTAATCCTATTTTAATTTCATCAGTTAGCTGCTTTAATTTTGTTGTTTCTAAAATCCTATTTTGATTTGTCGATTTTTCCTGTGCAGTGTATAGTGTTTTATAATATTCCACAAATGTATTCATTATATCTAAAGGCTGTTTCCTTAAATCTCCTTTATTATCTCTTATTTGAATAATATTCTTCTGTTCTTGTTCTTTCTTAACCTGCCAAGCCATTAGTTTCAATGGTTTGCCTGCATTTATATAGTAATTTGCTCTTGTTCTTATTATTTGATTTTCTGCTTTTTCCATAATCATTTTGTTGTATAAATCCCTTTTTATTATTAATTGACTATATATAGAATTGTCCTGAGTTGAACCATGAATTTGTTCCAGTATATTCATTTCTCTTTCTACCCTCATATATTGTTGTTTCCATTTTGTTTTCCTTTTACCCTCTAAATCCTGTAGCAATCCCCTTAACCAGACTTTAAATGAATCCCATATCACTGTTATGTCTATATTTTATCTATTTCTTTTGAAGAAAAAAAATATTTCCTTTGTTATTACTTCCTTATTACTCAGGTCTTTAAGCAACTGTAGATTCATTTTCCACTGTAATTTAAACTTTATTTGACAAGGTAATTGTAATTCTAACCAGCAAGGTGAATGGTCTGAAATAGTAATACCTAGGTATTCCACCTTTTTACCGTAAATAATATTCTTTCAGAAATTAAAAAATAATCTATTCTTGAGTATGTTAAGTGACTTTTTGAATAGTAAGACTACTGTTTATTTGAACGTTCTAATTTCAACCATGGGTCTACCAAATTCAGATCCTCCATAAAATTTTTTATAACTTTAATAGATGTTTTAAATGTATCCTCTATACCTGTAGTTCTATCAGATTCATTCAATACTAAGTTGAAATCCCCCACAGCATACGGTGAATTAAAGCTTGACAGCTGCAAAAAGAAATCCGTAAAAAAAGATGGATTATTGTAATTAGGTCCGTAAATAATAGCTAAAGTGAACCTTTGATTGTCCACTTGTACTTCAGATACTATGTATCTTCCATTCTGATCTCTACAGTCTTTTCCTATATAGGACTGAGTATTTCTTCTATAGAAGAACATAGCAGTACCTCTAGCCTGTGAACTGTACGGTGAGTATAACCCTTTACCCCATCTTTTCTGAAACCAACAAAAGTCAACTTCTAAAAATGTGTTTCTTGCATTAATAAACAGTTAATAAATTTATTATTTAGATAGTTTATTATCTTGGTCATTTTTGTTCTATTTCAAAGCCCTTTAATGTTCCATGTTAATATATTTATTGTAGCCATTTTGGTTTCTTATGATCAATTTTAGCCTGGATCATTCCCTTCCATTTGTTATTATCATTTTGTTTTCCATTTACTCCCTTATAGTTTCCCATTTTCATAATTTTTTTTTACCCTGCTATTTTTTATCTCTCCCCTTTTTCTATTTACATTCTTTCCTTTCTTAATTTTCCTAAAAAACTCTAGCCATCCCCTTTTTACCCTTCTGGGGCACCTATGGGCCCCATCCCTCCCCTGTACAGCAGAGATGCTTTGTATGACATCCCTTGTGCCTTGTTGACGTGGTCAGATTAATTTCCTGCATCCAAAGGCAGTTGTCCCACAGCCATAACTTTCCTTCTCCAGTCTTTCTATCACATCTTATAACTTAATCCATGTTTTCACCTCTCCAAGATTTCATCAGTGAGTGGAATGCCCTCATTCCTTACTCCCTTCCCTACACTTACAATGTATATGTTTAAATATATATGAAGTTACGTGGTTATAGATCGTTGACCCTTTTTTTATCCCCTTTAAGCACAATCTGCACTCCTTACACTTACCCCTTTATGTCCCTCACATATATTCTACTAATGGAATGGGATGACCAAGGTGACAAGATGACTAAGATGACTAAAAGGGAGAGCAGAAGGGAAAAAACATATGCATTTTCCCTTTTGTCCCTCCCACCTCTTTTTGTATTTTCCTGTGCTTAAGACTAAAGTTCCCCATCCATAATGCCCCAGCACAAATATCACAAACTACATTTCATCCTTCCCTGCCTCTCCTTCTCCTTCTCCTTCTCTTTCTACTTCTTGGTTTTTGATTTTATTTTCATATGGATGGGGTCTTCCGGGGTGAGCTGATTGGTTCATTGCCTCACCATAACTTTTATCATATCCCTCTTCTGCATCTTCTGAAAACCATGATTTTCCCATTTACAACAAATCGTAGCTTAGCGGTATTGCATCAAAATCTTATGCCTTTGTCATAAAGATTTTCCTTCAAAGAATTAAATAATTTCCATTTATTCAGAGTATCTGTTGACAAATCTGGATATGCATTGAACTTAACAATTTTGAATTTTAAACCCCTTCCAATCCTTGCTTCCTGTAATATAAGTTCTCTGTCTTGAAATCTGTGAGGTTTTATTAATATAGATCGTGGATAACTGTTGATACTGTTGTTAAATCTGGGGCCTACCCTTTGAGCCCTATCCAAAACTATTTTCTGCACAGGAATTTCTTCCCAGCAGCTTCTGTTAACATTTTTCAAAAATACTATAGGTTCGCCAGAGCCTTCAACCCCTTCAGGAACATTCTTTAATCTAATATTCCCTCTCCTGGATCTATCTTCCAGATCTGCAACTTTTGCTGTTAATACTTTTGTTTGAATATCTTGTTGCATTTGTATTTTTAGTAGAGGGCCCTTGATGTCTTCCACCTGAGATACACGCTGCTCTAGTTCTTTTGTTTGCATAGACATGGATGCCATTTGTTCTGTTAATTTGCACATTGTATCTAAAATACCTTTAATTGATTGTCCAAGATCTTCCAAAGCACTTAGCATATCTTGCCTTAATGCTGCTACCGCTTGGGCTATTCCAGTGCTGTCTGTGCTGCCTCCCATATTATATTCATTAGGGGGCAAAACAGTGTTCCTCACTTGTGGAATCTTTACTTGAAGCACGTCTGTTGCACTGCCTATGTTAGCATCTAGAGTATCTCCCTGTACCAGAACTGTACGCTTCTCTTGAATCTCAGATGCCCTCCATACATCAGGAGCCTCTGGGGAGGAGTTCACCTCCAAAACATTTACCTCCTGTTCTTTATCATTAATCCCATTCTCTGAATGTAAAACACTTGATTCCATACTAACAGGCTGCTGCTGTGTTTTTTTGCAAAATTGTGTTATTTTGCCTATTACTTTAAGGCTTACTTCTTTATCTTGCTTTATAGGAGTTTCTGGTAATGGTGATAGGGGAAATTCACTTACCCAGTCGTCACTGTTCTTATTCAAATACAGGTTAAATTGCTTACCAGTTTGTTCAGAGCCCTCCACCACTTCTGCATTTCTTTCACTTTTTTCTTATTTTTTACCTCTGTGGTTTCTTGTGATTTCTTTTATGCTTCTCACAGCTTTCGACATTCTGTACTGATTGCAGCTTCTACAGGCACTCACGCGCAACCCCCTGTATAATCTTATCCCGCTCTCGAATATGGGATCATGCAGACTTCTCGGCTTGTTAACTTAAGTTTTACCACAAACAGTTTTAAAGCTGATATAGAAGTCTTGCTATACTAGACCGAGGGTAGTACCGCAAACTGCAACTTGTAGCAATGTGCACACGGTTACAAGTTTTACTTGCTTACATTTGCTATTTTCACTGCAGACTAATGTGTCTGTAGAGATCTTGCTATTATATAGCTCGTGCAGCAAAAACATGGATAATCACACAAAGAATACTTTACAATTCTATCTCAACACGGCATGCCACCATCATACTTTCCAGCGACTGCATCCTCCAGAGCGTCTTGCTTCAACTCCTCACATCAGAAGTTGACGTCATCATTCCATGCCGCCCACTATACTGTCCAGGCTTCAACCGAGCATAAGAAATCTGGCTATGTCAGATGATATAGATTCCACGTTATCAAGCTAGCCTCATTCAAGTTCCATGTTCTTTTTTACTGTTCTTGCTATAAATTTATTGAGATTTTGCTCTGACTCAAAATTGTGCTCCTAATGAAATAAGTCATACAATAGGCAGAAAAGTATATGATACTGTACACCAGAGTAAATAGCTGATAATATTGTTTTGATGTCAAACAAAATAACATCAGAAACTCAAAGTTTCCTTTGGAACTTATTTACTTTAAGACTGTATCTGAAATGGACACATTTCCAGTTGGAAACACTTTTTATTTGAGGTGGACAAACAACATCTTCCAAACTAACTCAGTAATAAGAATAGAGCTTTAAGATGTCTGCTACTTCATAAAACTGTCTTGCTCTAATAGTTATATTGTGTAATCTGTATGACTATGGCAATAAAGAAGTTTAAAAAAAAACAGTTATGTGTACCATGTCTCAAAGAGCAGTGACTAGAGAGGTACTTAGAAAATGGACAGGATGCACCATCCTCTGGCTTGAATAATTTTAAACATAGAGAGGAATGGGAGACAGCAGCTCATGAATGTGCCCAAGAGTTCATCAGGGAAGGCACAAAAAAATCTAACTTTCTGCTGAGTTGAAAATAGCCAAGGAGGAGCTGTCAGAGTTCAAATCACATAAGGACTTTGTAGAGCTGGAAAAAAATCTAAAAATGAAGATCCTGAAGCACGAGCAAGAATTAATTAATCGCAAACAAAACTAGACAGAGATCAGGAAGACTGTGACCTCCAAAGAGTCTTTGACTGGGGAAGGGTCCCAGGTTCTGTAGTAGGGATACTCTCGAGGAAGAGGTAGAAGAAACCTCAGGAGCCAGAGTAGGAAAAAATGGAGGTGGGGAAACAAACAAACTCAAAGAGTGAATCTCAGAGACCCTCAGAAAGAGCAGTGTTTTTTTAGACAAACCTCAAACAACCAAGAACAACATAGAAACATAGAATTTGATGGCAGATAAGGACCGCTTGGCCCACCCAATCTGCCCATTTCCCTACCTAATCGATATGCTGCAGATCCTAGTTAACCAGCAGCCTACTTCTTTCTACCCCCAACCCCTAGAATTGCCTTATGGCTGTCCCATGCATGCCTGAATTCAGTCACTGTTTTTGACTCCACAACCTCCTCCGAAAGGCCATTCCATGCATCCACAACCCTCTCTGTGAAAAAATACTTCCTTACATTACCTCTGAGCCACCCCCATCTTCAAATTGTGCCCCCTTGTTCTTGTACACCTCTTTTTTGAAAGATGCTACCTCTTGGACTTTGTTGATTCTCTTGAGGTACTTGGACGTTTCTATCATGTCCCTAATCTCCTCCTTTCCTCGAGGCTATACATATTAAGCTCCTTTAGTCTCTCTTCATATGTCTTCTGGTGCAGACCCTGCAGCATTTTAGTTGCCCTCCTCTGACAGCTTCCATCCTGTCTATGTCTTTGCAGAGATTGGGTCTCCAGAACTGCACACAGTACTCAGATGGGGTCTGAAAAGCTGTCTGTACAGAGGATAATAACTTCCTGTTTTCTACTGGTGATGCCTCTCCTGTGCATCCCAGTATCCCCAGCCCTCCTTGTTGCCCTCTCACATTGCTTGCCCACCTTTAGGTCATCTGATATGACTACCCCAGGTCCCTTTCCATTTTGTTGTTGTTAGTATCTCACCCCCATTGTGTACTCTTCCTGGTTTTTGTTTCCCAGGTGCATTACCCCGCACTCTTAGCATTGAATCTAAGCTGCCATACATTTGACCATTCCTCTAACCTTGCCAAGTCCTTCTCATCCTTTCCACCCCACCTTGTGCATCAACTCTGTTGCAGATCTTTGTGTCATCTGCAAAGAGGCATACTTTTCCTTCCAGTCCCTCTGCAATGTCGCTTATAAAGACATCAGAGGACCGTCCTAATACTGAACCCTGCGACCCCACTAGTAACCCCCCTTCTTCAGAGTGGACTCCATTTACTATTACTCTGTGTCCTATTCTCCAGCCAATTCTTTACCCAGGCTGTCATCTTGGGATCCACTCCAGGCTGGCTAACTTGTATATTAATCTTTGTGTGGGACTGTGTCAAATGCCTTGCTATAGTCTAGGTAGACCATGTCCACAGCCCTCCCTGATCTACTACTTTGGTCACCCAGTCAAAGAAATCTATTAGATTCATCTGGCATGACCTTCCTGCTGTGAATCCATGCTGCCTTGGGTCCTGTGCCCCTCTGGCCTCTAGGTACTCGACAATTCTTTTCTTCAGAAGTGATTCCATCATTTTCCCTATCACTGAGGTTAAACCTACTGGTCTGTAGTTTCCCACTTCTGCCCTGCTCCCACTTTTGTGAAGGGGAATCACATTGGCCCTCCTCCAGTCCTCAGGTACCACCCCATCCTCCCATGATTTGTTAAAGAGGGTAGTCAGTGGTGTTAATAGTTCTACCCTTAGTTCTTTTAGAATTCTGGGATGAATCCCATCAGGCACCATTGCTTTGTCCACCTTCAGTTTTAAGAGTTCTTTCAGAACCCTTTCTTCTGTAAATGGGCTGGTATCAACTTCTGTATCCAGAGTGTTTCTATTGTTTGTTTTAGGTATCTCTCTCTCTTCATTTGTAAATACTGAGCAAAAATATTTGTTTAGTATCTCTGCCTTTTCATAGTCACCCTCTGCCCACCCTCCCCTTTATTAAGCCTCACTATCCCTCCCTTAGTCTTCCTTCGCTCCCCGATGTACCAAAAAAAGGTTTTATCCCCCTTCTTAACTGAGTTGGCTATCTTTTTCTCAGTTCGGGCCTTTGCTGTTCTGACTGCCTTCCCAGCTTCCTTTCGCTTTAACTGATACAATTCTCTGTCCTGCTCCTTCTGTGATTCCTTGTAGTTTCTGAATGCTTTCTTTTTCTCTTGAACCTTCACTGCCACCTCCTTTGAGAACCATAGTGGTTTCTTACATCATTTTGTTTTGTTTATTTGCTTCACAAAAGGCTTGTTACCTCTGTGATGGCAGTTTTTATTATTCCCCATTGTTCTTCCACCCTCCTTCCTGCCCATTTGCTAGTGCATTTCTTAGGCACTCACCCATTTTGGCAAAGTCAGCCCTCCTGAAGTCCAGTACTTTTTGCCTTTGTATGGCTTGACTCAACTCCTGTGTTTATTAGAACCATACTGTTCGATGGTCGCTAGTTCTCAGATGGCTACCCACTTCTACATCTGTGATCCTCTCTCCATCTCCATTTGAGAGAACCAGGTCTAAGATTGCTCCCTCTCGAGTGGGTTCCAATACTAGTTGTCTAAGGCATGCCCCTTGTAGGGCATCTAGAATAACCCCACTCTTAGAAATGGCTGCTACAATTGCACTCCAGTTAACATCTGGCATATTCAGATCACCCATCAGCAATATCTCCACTTTATCTGCCATTCTAAGTATACTTTCTATCATTTCCTTGTCCATTTCCTCCCCCTGAGAGGGGGGTCTGTATACAACCCCTGTGCGGATTGTGGTGCCATTGTCTGCCTCCAAATTGACCCACAGTGCTTCTTTTCCTCCCTGTTTACCCTTTTGTTCTGTTGCTTTGATTCCTTCTCTTATGTAGAGAGCTACTCCTCCTCCTCTTTTACCCTCCCTGTCCCTCCTGTAGATAGTGTATCCTGGTATGTTTACGTCCCAGTCATGGTTCTGTGTACCATGTTTCTGTGACTGCCATGATATCCAGATGTTCCTCTTCCATCAAGGCCACTAATTCAGGAAGCTTGTTACCCAGACCATGGGCATTGGTACTCATTGTTCTCCATTTTTGATGGCTTTACCTTCTGTAGCAGCATCCCCACTGACCTTTCTACCTCTGTCTTTTCTCATTTAGTACCCTGTTTTGTAGGGGAAACTGGGATTTTCCTGCTGCTTATCAGTGCCTCCCCTTGACTAGTTTAAAAGCTCACAATGAAGCATTTAAACCGATTGCCCAGAAGACTTGTTCCTTCTGGACAGATGCAGACCATCCTACCAGTATAGGTGGTGTCCCTCCAGGTAGAACCCCAGTCCCAATGAAGCTAAACCCTGTGCTCCACACCATTTTTTCAACCATTCATTAAACTGCATGGTGCAGTACCCTAGCCTCACCCATGCCACTGACAGGCAGCACCTCTGAGAAGGATACTGTGTGGTGCTACTTGTCTTAAGCCCTCCCCAACTCTACAAAGTCCTTCTGCACTGCTCTAATCTCATGATGAGCCAAGTAATTTGTCCCTAGATGGACAATGATGTCCAGCTCAGACTCCCATGCAACTGTTCTCGTGATCCCTAAGGATGCTTTCTGTCCCTCCAAGCCATGGCACCAGGCAGGCACCTACTTCAGTTTCTCCTGCTCCCCAGTTCTAGCCCCATAATAATTGAGTCCCCACCAGGAGCTGCTTCCTTTCCTGTGGTGCCCTCTGCCTCCTTCCTGAGGGCCTCCCTTGTGACAGTTGTCTGCACCCTCCTTAGTCTCTCTCGGGTGCATCCATAGGGGAACTATGCTCCCCAGAATGGTGTATGGATTGTGGAGTGGAACAACTGACTGGTGTGCCTCTGTTCCACCACCCTTACCCTCCTGAGCCCACTGTGGTACAACTGCTGTGCTTTTGCAACCTCTGGGGTTGTGGTGGTAGCTCTGGTGCTCCCTGGATGGTGGAGGTTCCTGCTACTGTCCAGTGCTGGGGCTGTTTTTTCCAACTGTTGTACCTAAGATACATTGCTATGAACATGTGGCATCTACACTATGCAACAGGTGTGAGTATGCCATGAAGTCATTGTGTCTGCCCTCCCACTACTATCCCTGACTGACTTGCACCTCCTGGTCCCCCACCAGTTAACACTCATCCAGTTGAATTTATAACATTTGAATTTATAACAAAATAATTTACTGTTTGGACTTTCTAAGATAAAGATTTAAAATTACTTTAAAATGGTCCTATTAAAGGTTAATGTTAAACAATAAATCATAAAAAAAGATCTCATGGACAAGATAGCTAAATGCTCAGTAAAACCTGGGGAAAACAAGTGAAATTTAAAAAATGAGATTCTCTAAGCTGGCCCCGTTGGCATGATGGTGGGGCTGCCATCCCAGGTTTGGGAATGAGCCCTGGGCACTGGCGGGCCATGGAAGAACGATGGCAGAGGGTACCACAGATCGCTCACATCCTTAGGGTGGGTGAATGACAGATCTCAACTGGATGAGTGTCAACTGGTGGGGGACCAAGAGGTGCAAGTCAGTCAGGGACAGTAGTGGGAGGGCAGACACAATGACGTCATGGCACACTCACACCTGTTGCATAGTGTAAATGCCACATGTTCATAGCAATGTATCGCAAGTGCAACAGTTGGGAAAAAACAGCCCGAGCAGAATGACGCTGACAGTACTCAGGCTCTGAGCCACCACCCAGCATGATGGAACTCCATACAGAGGGGGTAGCTACCCCTCTAAGGTCCTACCATGGGAGGGTTTCCCATGGCGCAGGTAAGGTGAGCTTCCCAGGGTCCAGTTCTGTGTCAGAGCTGGGCATCTACCAGGACTGATAGAGGCTGAGACAGGGTTTGAAGTATAAGCACTAATTCAAAAAAAGATATTCTCTTGTACATTTTACTAGTTGAATGGAGTTTGTTTATGAAATTACTTACTGAAGTCAATATCTGCTCTTTATCATAAAAGAAAAGCTAAATAAGGCTGACAGACATGTACAGGATCTTAATTATCTAAATAGCTGCCAGTGTTATTACCTCGCTGTCCTCATATTTAGATTCATAACTGGACATAACATAACAGGAAAAAAACTTAATCTAATAACACATTCATACATTTATGGATGTATTAGTCCTTGTAAATTACCCTGAAAACCTTTTGAAATGCTTCATAAAAAACTCAGTGAAGCTGAAGCACCAGGTGAGGTTCTTTGTGTAATGTTTCTTGGTTGTTTAGCCATCTTAATAATGTAACAGTCTCCTTAGAGCACAGATGCGCTCAGGGGTAAGACTTTTCAGAAGATTTTATTTTGCCTCATCTAGTTTTTATTTGTTTTGTTTTGTTTTTGCATTACCACTCCCCCCTCCCCACTTGTATGTTAGAAACAAACAGGTTACGCCAAAGAAAATCCTGTTGAAATCCTAGCCAGGACTCATTTTATATGGGTTGGCCACCGTCCGCGAATTTGGTTTCTCCAGCTTCAATTACCTACTGCACAAGGGGGAATCAATCTCCTGAACCTT
Organism: Neoceratodus forsteri; assembly: GCA_016271365.2. Lineage (NCBI taxonomy): Eukaryota > Metazoa > Chordata > Ceratodontiformes > Ceratodontidae > Neoceratodus > Neoceratodus forsteri. The sequence continues at coordinate 486,788,667 of CM057451.1, read as the reverse complement.
CTTAGTTATGCCAGGGCCTGCCATCTCTGTACGATTTACATGTGGCTCCACCCCCCTCCCCCGAAGCAATTTGTCCTCAATGACTTACATGATACTGGGGATCCTTTTCTCTGGAGCTTCTAGTCAGGACCATTTGACCAATTTTACTACCTTTACTACTAAAACACCCTTGGTCTGTTATAAACTCCAGGCTATCACTCAACTTTCCTTACTTTTCTGCTTCTGCCAGTTTCTGGCATGAGATAGACAACTTCTCCCCACACAAACTGACGAGACCATCTCCCGTTGGAGGAGTTTGGGACTGGCACATATTTTTCAATTTCTGTATACTCGTGGAGTGATAACCATTTGTTCTATATGTACTTTATGTATTTTTATCCCATTTTTCTCCCCGATCTGGGACCCTGGCAGACATGTATGTGCACATGTGTGGAGGTGCACGCACATGCCATGTACCAGCTTGGTCCCTTCTGCCCCACACCTGGCTATCACCACCACCCCCTCATGCCTACGCTTCCCACCAGACCTCCACCCCATGGGAGTGGAACTACAGAGCGTGCAAGCATCCACCCTGGGAGGGGAGAGCTGCCTTACAGCTGCTCAATCCCACTCCCTTCCTCCCCCACGCCTGCTCCCTGATGAACCAAGGTCATTCCTGAACCCAGATCACCAGCGTAGCATGAGGTAAGGTGTCCAGTGCCTCAGCCCTCAACACCACCAGGCCAGCCTATGGAGTGGTGACCTTTGAATCTCTCCAAACCCAATATGGTTTAACAGGGAGAAAACATTTTTGCTGCCTGCAGATTCAAACTTACCTACTTCACAAAGCATTAGAGCAAACCAGACTACCAGATCTGTCCCCCTTGCATTTGACCCTCCTCACAAGAGCCATTCAAGGCTCTAGTTGAGGTCATCTGATAAGGAATTTTTATTGGGAGTTACAAGACTTACTTGGGGACTCTACGAGGAATGTATTGGCTAAATGGAACACAGAACTGGACATGGCAGCAGCCTCAATTCCTGGCTTCACTATGCTCTTCCTGCATTGAAGATTACCTGTTCCCTGAGATGGAGGGAATTTGCATGGAAACGTAGATACAGATTCTTTAGGACCCTGGCTGTTTTGGCCCATTTCCTTCCCACTGAATATGGCACATGCTGGCATCAATATGGACAAACTTTACCAATCATACGCATGGCCTATGGTCTTGCCCATCTTTTCAGACCTTTGGCAAGAACTGGCCCAGCAACTGGTGCAATTATCCTTCTCAAGAAATCTGGTACGTGCTTTGATGGTTCTTTTGTATATTCCTCTCCCAGGATGCCGCTCAGTAACAGAGCACTAGCCTATGTTTATATCTTAGCAACCAAGAAGGCTTTCTCTTGATGATGGATGCAGGTGGCACCCCCAAGTATAGTAGAAAGGAGAATTCCTAAGTATAGTAGAATGGAGAAAGATATGTAACCCCTAGGCAGTGCTATTCTAATGGCTCCTACCAGTGCCTATATGGCTATACACAGGTTAAGAGACCTGAGTTCACTATTTAGGTGCCTCCACCCAGAGAAATGGTACTGGGGTTGCTTATCTGCTCTGGTATAGCCCTCTAGGAAGATATAACCACCCACCAACCCTCCTAGTGACCCAGTACCTAAAGCAGTAGTAAATTCACAGATAGTGTAGAACAGTAATATTATGCACACCCACTTCACACTTACCACCAGGGTTGGATCTGCAGCAGTTTCCCTGGGGACCTCCTGTAAGGTAAGGTTAGCAATGTAACAACACACTCTTAACACTGTAACCCAACTAATAATATGCAAACTAGCCAGGTTAAATGTGAAGAAAGACAATCAGGTTTATTTAGGGGCAGTGAACAAGGGAGGGGGTGAATTTAATAGAATGATTCAAGATCTGATTTGATTCAGAGTTGGCATGCACTTTTAGTCCCAACATGACAGTCACACAACACTAGGTACCCAGGATGGTAAATCTGGCTAGCCAGAGGCGTTGCCTGTGGGTGGCCAGCATTGCAGCTGATGTTGGGGCTCTTGGTGGAAAGAAAAGCCATTAATATGCAAAATACCCAGATTATTTGTAATCTGAGCCAGTTAGCTCTGTCCTTTGTCAGTCCAAGAAAGTGAAAGCAAAGGCTATTCAAATGAGGTCACACGAGACACAGCTAACTAATGCCTTCATTAACAAGTATAATTAGCTCAACGCACCATACAAACAAGTCATATCTATATTAACTGCTTGGTATATCAAACTTAAGATAAATCAGTGAATCTCTAAAGCCAGTGAGTCCTAGCTACACTTAGCATTAGTAGCACAAAGAGAATCAAATAACAAACCCAATGGTGAACGGAACAAGTTCATAAAATATAAGTGTTCATCAGGTAGCACCCCTCTGCAGGCGTCCAGACAAGAGAAGAGACTCTCTTCACCTCGAAAGTTATCAGGCTGATTTGGCTTCCTCAGCTACTCAGGTGACTGCTTATTCTTCAGTTGCAGTTGTCCCAGGTGCCTGGCTTGGGGAGCTGCAACTGTTATGGAGAAAACAGCCTCTCATTACTATCAGCAGGAGAATATGTTGTGACTTACAAGGATCTCCACTTCAAGAAACAGGAACTATTCAAAATGAGGTCACTAGGACCCAACTAACCTAATGCCTTATTAAAAAACATTAGCTCAATACCACCATATTAAACAAGTCCAATCTATATTAGCTTTGATATATCTGACTTTAGATGAAATCAGCAGGCAACTCTAGAAAACAGTGAGTCCCTAACTTTACACTTCAGCATTAGCAGCACAAAGAATCAAATAACAAACCCACTGGTGAACAGAACAAGTTCATAAAATATTAGTATTCATCAGGTTACCCTTCTGCAGGCATCTAGGTGAAGAAGAGGCTCTCTTTACCTCGAAAGTTATCAGGCTGGAGATTTGACACCTCAGCTACTCAGGTGAGCTGCTTGGTGCTTCAGTTGCTTAATTGCCCAGGTACCTTTCTTGGAGAGCTGCCATGTGTTGGGAAAACAAGCTCTTTACTATGCAGTGGAGATATGTTGTGACTTACACAAAGGCTCACTCTAAGCAAACAGGGCTATTCAAAAGATGAGGTCACATTAGGATATTAACCTAATACGTTCAGTAATGACACAATTAGCTCAATACCACATACTAAGCAAGTCCCATCCATAGCTGAGTATATCTGGCTTTAAAATGAAATCAGCAAAACCCAACCCTGGAAAAGCCAGTGGTCCTAGCTTTACACTTCAGCATTATAGCAAAAGAGGAGTAAAAACAAAGCCCCCAGTGAACAGGAACAAAGTTCACTGCAATGTAAGTGTTCATGGGTAGCACCTCTGCAGACGTGGTGAAGAGAAGAGGCTCTCTTTGCAGAAGTTATCAGGCTGGAATTTGCTTCCTCAGCTTCTCAGGTGAGCCTTGTTGCTGGTTGCTTGATTGTCCAGTGCCCTGGCAGGGGGGCAGCTGCCTATGTTGTGGAAAACAAAGCCTCTCATTACTATGCAGCAGGAGAATATATTGTGTGACTTACAAAGGAGCTCCACTCTAAGCAAACAGACTGTTGTTTAAAATGAGGTCACTAGGACCCAGCCTTGATGCCTTCCAGTGAAGCACAATTAGCTCAATACCACCATATTAAACAAGTCTGATCTATATTAGCTGCTTGGTATATCTGGCTTTAAGATAAAATCAACAACGCAACTCTAGAAAAGCCAGTGAGTCCTAGCACACTTCAGCATTAGTAGCACAGAGAATCAAACAACAAGCCCACCCTGGTGAACAGGAACAAGTTCATAAAATATAAATGTTCATCATGTAGCACCCTCTGCAGGCACACAGATGAGAAGAGCTCTGTTGCATGAAAGAAGTTGTCAGGCTGATTTGGCTATCAGCTACTCAGGTGAGCACTTGGTCCTTCAATTAACTTTATTGTCGAGTCGCGAAACACAGGGGAGACTGCTATTTTGGAGAAAACAAAAGCTCTCATTTCTACTGTCTTGATGGTAAAATATTTGTGACTTACACCATCTCCTAAAGCAAACAGGGCTATTCAATGAGGTCACCTAGGACCTAGCTAACCTAGTACCTTCAGTAACAACTGAATTAGCTCATTGCTACCATATTAAACAAGTCTGATCTATATTAACTGCTTGGTATATCTGGCTTTAGATGAAATCAACGAGCATCTCTGGAAAAGGTGAGTCCTAGCTTTACCTTCAGCAGTAAAACACAAAGAATCAAATAACAAGCCACCAGTGGTGAACAGGAGCAAAGTTCAAAAAATATAAGTGTTCATCAGGTAGCACCCTCAGGGCATCAGGCGAAGGCGCTCACCTTACCTTAAGTTATCAGGCTGGAGATTTGACACCTCAGCTACTCGGTGAGCTGCTTGTGCCTTCAGTTGTGATTGTCCAGGGCACTGGCAGGGGGCTGACTATGTTGTGGAAAACAAAGCCTCCTCTTTACTATGCAGAGGAGAAATGTTGTGACTTACACAAAAAGCTCACTATAAAACGGGCTTCAAAATGAGTCACACTAGGACCCAGCTAACTAATACCTTCAGTAACAAGCACAATTAGCTCAATACCACCTATTAAACAAATTACAGTCTATATTAGCTGCTTGTATACAGCTTTAGATGAAATCAACAAGGCAACTCTGGAAAAGGTAAGTACAAGCTTTACACTTCGCATTAGTAGAACAAGTAGAATCAAATAAGCCCCCAGCGGTGAACAGAACAAGTTATAAAATACAAGGGTTCATCAGTAGCACCCTCTGCGACATCAGCAGAAGAGAGCTCTCTTTACAGAAAGTTATGAGCTGGAGATTTGGCTTCCTCAGCTACTCAGGTGAGCTGTTTGCTTCAGTTGCTTTATTGACTGATGACTTGTTTGGGGGCTGCTATGTTGTGGAAAACAAGCCTCTCATTTTATGCAGCGGGAGAATATGTTGTGACTTAGAAAGAGCTCCCTCTAAACAAGCAAGCTATTCAAATAGGGGTCACACTAGGACTCAGCTAACCTAATGCCTTCAGTAACAAGCACATTGCTCAGCTACCATATTAAACAAGTCTGATCTGTGTTGCTGCTTGGCATATCTGGCTTTTAAATGAAATCAACAACGCAAAAAGCCAGTGAGTCCCTAGCTTTACACTTCTGCATTAGTAGCACAAAGAATCAAATAACAAAGCCACCCATGAACAGGAACAAAGATCATAAAATAAGTCTTCATCATAGCTGCTCTGCAGGCATTCCAGATGAAGAAGAAACCTCTTTGCTTTGAAAGTTTAGTGATTTGGCTTCATAGCTACTCAGGTAGGCTACTTGTTGCTGGTTCCTTTATTGTCGAGTGCCTTGTAGGGGGGTGCTACCCTGTTGTGGAAAACAAAAAGCCTCTCATTACTATGCAGCGGAAGAATATTTTATAACTTACAAAGGAGCTCCTCTAAACAAACAGACTATTCAAAATGAGGTCACACTAGGACACAGCTAACCTAATGCCTTCAGTAACAAGTATAATTAGCTCAATGCCACCATAGTAAACAAGTCAGATCTATATAAGCTGCTTGATATATCAAACAAGATGAAATCAACAAGCAACTTACAAAAAAAGTGGTCTAACTTTACACTTCAGCATGGTAACACAAAGAGATCAAATAACAAGCCCCCAGTGGTGAACGGAGCAAAGTTCACAAATATAAGTGTTCATCAGGTAACACTCTGCAGGTGTCAGACAAAGAAAGTACTACCTCGAAGGTTATCAGGCTGGAGATTTGGCTTCCTCAGCTACTCAGGTGAGCTGCTTGTTGCTTCAGTTGCTTGATTGTCCAGTGCCTAGCTTGAGAGGTGCTGCTATATTTGTGGAAAACAAAGCCTCTCATTATATGCAGCGAACAATATGTTGACTTACACAAAGGATCTCCCTTTGAAACAGGGCTATTCCAAATGAGGTCACACTAGGACCCGTAACTAATGCCTTCAGTAGCAACACAATTAGCTCAACCACCATATTAAACAAGTCCGATCTATATTAGCTACTTGGTATATCTAACTTTAAGATGAAATCAAGAGAGAAACTCTAGAAAAACCAGTGGTCCTAATATACACTTCAGCATTAGTAGCACAAAAGAGATCAAATAACAAGCCCCCAGTGGTGAACAGGAACAAAGTTCATAAAATATAAGTGTTCATCAGGTAGCACCCTCTGCAGCATACAGCAGAGAGAAGAACTCTTTACCTCAAAAGTTATCAGGCTGGAAGTTGGCTTCCTCAGCTACTCAGGTGAGCTGCTTGGCTTCACTTGCAGTTGTCCAGTGCCCTGGCAGGGGGCTACTTGTTGTGGAAAACAAGCCTCTCATAACTATGCAGTGGGAGAATATGTTGTGACTTACACAAAGGGCTCCACTCTAAGCAAACAGAACTATTCAAAATGTGGTCACACCTGGACCAATAACCTAATCCTTCAGTAACAAGCAGAATTAGCTCAATACCACCATATTAAACAAGTCATCTATATTAGCTGCTTGGTATATCTAGCTTTAAGATGAAATCAACAAGGCAGCTCTGAAAAGCCAGTGGTCCCAGCTTTACACTTCAGCATTAGTAGCACAAAGAATCAAATAACAAGCCCACCCAATGGTGAACAGGAACAAGTTCACAAAAAATAGGTATTCATCGGTAGCACCTCTGCAGCGTCCAGATGAAGAGCTGTCTTACCTTGAAAGTTATGAGGCTGGAATTTGGCTACTCAGCTACTCAGGGGTCTGCTTGTAAGCTCATTGCTTGATTGCCCCGAGTGCCTTGCTTGGAAACTGCCTATGTTATGGAGAAAACAAAGCCTCTCATTACTATGCAGTGGGAGATATGTTGTGACTTACAGGGCTCACTCTAAGCAAACAGGGCTAATCAAAATGAGGTCACATTGAGACCCAGCTAGCTAATACCAGCCTGATAACAACACAATTAGCTCAATACCACCATATAAAACAAGTCTGATCTATATTAGCTGCTTGGTATATCTGGCTTTTAAGAGAATCAACGAGCAACTCTGGAAAAGCCAGTGAGTCCCCAGCTTTACACTTCAGCATTAGTAGAACAAGTAGAATCAAATAACAAGCCACCAGTGAACGAACAAGTTCATAAAACTGAGGTTCTCAAGTGCACCTCTGCAGGCATCCAGAGAAGAGGCTCTTTACCTTGAAAGTTATCAGGCTGGAGATTTAGCTTCCTCAGCTACTCAGGTGAGCTGTTTGTTGCTTCAGTTACTTTATTGTTCCAGTGCCTTGTTTGGGGGAGCTGCCTATGTCAGGAAAACAAAGCCTCTCATTTTATGCAGCAGGAGAATATGTGTGACTTACAGAAGGAGCTCCTCTAAACAAACAGAACTATTCAAATGAGGTCACACTAGGACTCAGCTAACACTAATGCCTTAGGTAACAAGCACATTTAGCTCAATACCACCATATTAAACAAGTCTGATCTGTATTTGCTGCTTGGTATATCTAACACCCAGATGAAATCAGCAAGAGCAACTCTAGAAAGCCAGGACCCTAACTACACTTCTCAGTAGTAGCACAAAGAATCAAAATACATATACCCACCAGTGATGAACAGGAACAAAGTTCCTAAAATATAAGTGTTCATCAGGTAGCACCCTTCTGCAGGCATCCAGATGAGAAGGGCTCTCTTTACCTTGAAAGTTCTGTAATTTAATTGATTTGGCTTCTTAATACTCCACGGTGAGCTGCTTGTTGCTTCAATTTGCTTTATTGTCCCGAGTGCCTTGCTTGGGGGTGCTGCCTATGTTGTGGAGAAAACAAAGCCTCTCATTACTATGCAGCGGAAGAATATGTTGTGACTTACACAAAGGAGCTCCACTCTAAGCAAACAGGGCTATTCCAAAATGAGGTCACACTAGGACACAGCTAACCTAATGCCTTCAGTAACAAGTATAATTAGCTCAATGCCACCATATTAAACAAGTCAGATCTATATTAGCTGCTTGGTATATCTGGCTTTAAGATGAAATCAGCAAGGCAACTCTAGAAAAGCCAGTGAGTCCCTAGCTTTACGCTTCAGCATTAGTGCTTCAAAGAGAATCAAATATACATACCCAGTGGTGAACAGGAACAAAGTTCATAATATAGTGTTCATCGGGTAGCACCACTCTGCGGGTGTCCAGACAAAGAGAGGCTCTCTTCACCTCGAGTTATCAGGCTACGATTTGGCTTCCTCAGCTACTCAGGTGAGCTGCTTGTTGCTTCAGTTGCTTGATTGTCCCGAGTGCCTAGCTTGGGGGGTGAGCTGCCTATGTTGTGGAAAACAAAGCCTCTCATTACTATGCAGCGGGAGAATATGTTGTGACTTACACAAAGGAGCTCCACTCTAAGCAAACAGGGCTATTCCAAAATGAGGTCACACTAGGACCCAGCTAACCTAATGCCTTCAGTAACAAGTATAATTAGCTCAATGCCACCATATTAAACAAGTCAGATCTATATTAGCTGCTTGGTATATCTGGCTTTAAGATGAAATCAGCAAGGCAACTCTATAAAAGCCAGTGAGTCCCTAGCTTTACACTTCAGCATTAGTAGCACAAAGAGAATCAAATAACAAGCCAACCCAGTGGTGAACAGGAACAAAGTTCATAAAATATAAGTGTTCATCAGGTAGCACCCCTCTGCAGGTGTCCAGATGAAGAGAAGAGGCTCTCCTTTCCTTGAAAGTTATCAGGCTGGAGATTTGGCTTCCTCAGCTCCTGAGGTGAGCTGCTTGTTGCTTCAGTTGCTTAATTGCCCCGAGTGCCTTGCTTGGGGGAGAGCTGCCTATGTTGTGGAGAAAACAAAGCCTCTCATTACTATGCAGTGGGAGAATATGTTGTGACTTACACAAAGGAGCTCCACTCTAAGCAAACAGGGCTATTCCAAAATGAGGTCACATTAGGACCCAGCTAACCTAATACGTTCAGTAACAAGCACAATTAGCTCAATACCACCATATTAAACAAGTCTGATCTATATTAGCTGCTTGGTATATCTGGCTTTAAAATGAAATCAGCAAGGCAACCCTGGAAAAGCCAGTGAGTCCCTAGCTTTACACTTCAGCATTAGTAGCACAAAGAGAATCAAAAACAAGCCCACCCAGTGGTGAACAGGAACAAAGTTCATAAAATATAAGTGTTCATCAGGTAGCACCCCTCTGCAGGCATCCAGATGAAGAGAAGAGGCTCTCTTTACCTTGAAAGTTATCAGGCTGGAGATTTGGCTTCCTCAGCTACTCAGGTGAGCTGCTTGTTGCTTCAGTTGCTTGATTGTCCCGAGTGCCTAGCTTGGGGGTAGCTGCCTATTTTGTGGAGAAAACAAAGCCTCTCATTACTATGCAGCAGGAGAATATGTTGTGACTTACACAAAGGAGCTCCACTCTAAGCAAACAGGGCTATTCCAAAATGAGGTCACACTAGGACCCAGCTAACCTGATGCCTTCAGTAAGAAGCACAATTAGCTCAATACCACCATATTAAACAAGTCTGATCTATATTAGCTGCTTGGTATATCTGGCTTTAAGATGAAATCAGCAACGCAACTCTAGAAAAGCCAGTGAGTCCTAGCACACTTCAGCATTAGTAGCACAGAGAAATCAAATAACAATCCCACCTGTGGTGAACAGGAACAAAGTTCATAAAATATAAGTGTTCATCAGGTAGCACCCCTCTGCAGGCATACAGATGAAGAGAAGAGGCTCTGTTTACCTTGAAAGTTATCAGGCTGGAGATTTGGCTTCCTCAGCTACTCAGGTGAGCTGCTTGTTGCTTCAGTTGCTTTATTGTCCCGAGTGCGTAGCTTGGGGGGAGGAGCTGCCTATCTTTTGGAGAAAACAAAGCCTCTCATTACTATGCAGTGGTAAAATATGTTGTGACTTACACAAAGGAGCTCCACTCTAAGCAAACAGGGCTATTCCAAAATGAGGTCACACTAGGACCTAGCTAACCTAATGCCTTCAGTAACAAGCACAATTAGCTCAATGCTACCATATTAAACAAGTCTGATCTATATTAACTGCTTGGTATATCTGGCTTTAAGATGAAATCAGCAAGGCATCTCTGGAAAAGCCAGTGAGTCCCTAGCTTTACACTTCAGCATTAGTAGCACAAAGAGAATCAAATAACAAGCCCACCCAGTGGTGAACAGGAGCAAAGTTCATAAAATATAAGTGTTCATCAGGTAGCACCCTCTGCAGGCGTCCAGGCAGAAGAAGAGCTCTCCTTACCTTGAAGTTATCAGGCTGGAATTTGGCTTCCTCAGCTACTCAGGTGAGCTACTTGTTGCTTCAGTTGCTTGATTGTCAGAGTGCCTAGCTTGGGGAGCTGACTATGTTGTGGAAAACAAAGCCTCTCTTTACTATGCAGGTGGGAGAATATGTTGTGACTTACACAAAATAGCTCACTATAAGCAAGCAGGGCTATTCAAAATGAGGTCACACTGAGACTAGCTAAACTAATGCCTTCAGTAACAAACACAAAATTAGCTCAATACCACCATATTAACAAAGTCTGATCTATATTAGCTGCTTGGTATATCTGGCTTTAAGATGAAATCAACAAGGCAACTCTGGAAAAGCCAGTGAGTCCTAGCTTTACACTTCAACAACTAGTAGAACCAGTGAATCAAATAACAAACCCACAGTGGTGAACAGGAACAAAAGTTCACCAAAATACAAGGTTCATCAGGTACGCACCCTCTGCAGGCATCAGGCGAAGAGAAGAGGCTCTCTTTACCTTGAAAGTTATCAGGCTGGAGATTTGGCTTCCTCAGCTACTCAGGTGAGCTGTTTGTTGCTTCAGTTGCTTTATTGTTCCGAGTGCCTTGTTTGGGGAGCTGCCTATGTTGTGGAGAAAACAAAGCCTCTCATTTTTATGCAGCGGGAGAATATGTTGTGACTTACAGAAAGGAGCTCCACTCTAAGCAAACAGGGCTATTCCAAAATGAGGTCACACTAGGACTCAGCTAACCTAATGCCTTCAGTAACAAGCACATTTAGCTCAATACCACCATATTAAACAAGTCTGATCTGTATTTGCTGCTTGGTATATCTGGCTTTTAAATGAAATCAGCAAGGCAACTCTAGAAAAGCCAGTGAGTCCCTAGCTTTACACTTCTGCATTAGTAGCACAAAGAGAATCAAATAACAAGCCCACCTGTGATGAACAGGAACAAAGTTCATAAAATATAAGTGTTCATCAGGTGGCACCCCCTCTGCACGCATTCAGCTGAAGATAAGATCTCTTACCTTGAAAGTTATGAGGGCTGATGATTTGGCTTCATAGCTACTCAGGTGAGCTGCTTGTTGCTTCAGTTGCTTTATGTCCCGAGTGCCTTGCTTGGGGGTGCTACTATGTTGTGGAAAACAAAAAGCCTCATTACTATGCAGCGGAAGAATATGTTGTGACTTACACAAAGGAGCTCCACTCTAAGCAAACAGGGCTATTCCAAAATGAGGTCACACTAGGACACAGCTAACCTAATGCCTTCAGTAACAAGTATAATTAGCTCAATGCCACCATATTAAAAAAGTCAGATCTATATAAGCTGCTTGGTATATCTGGCTTTAAGATGAAATCAGCAAGGCAACTCTAGAAAAGCCAGTGAGTCCCTAGCTTTACACTTCATCATTAGTAGCACAAAGAATCAAATAACAACCCAGTGGTGAACAGGACAAAGTTCATAAAATACAAAGTGTTCATCAGGTAGCACCACTCTGCAGGTGTCCAGACAAAGAAGAAACCCTACTACTCAGAAAGGTTATCAGGCTGGAATTTTGGCTTCCTCAGCTACTCGGTGAGGCCTGTTGCTGGTTGCTTGATTGTCCAGTGCCTAGCTTGGAGCTGCCTATGTTGTGGAAAAAAAAAGCCTCTTCTTACTATACAGCAGGAGAATATGTTGTGACTTACAAAAGGATCTCCACTTTTAAGAAACAGAGGCTATTCAAAATGAGGTCACGCTGGGACCCTTCAACCTAATGCCTTCGTAGCAAGCACAATTAGCTCAAAATACCATAGTAAACAAGTCCGATCTATATTAGCTGCTTAGTATATCTGGCTTTAGATAAATCAACAAGGCAACTCTATATAAAAGCGGTGAGTCCCTAGCTTTCACTTCAGCATTAGTAGCACAAAGAGAATCAAATAACAAGCCCGCAGTGGTGAACAGGAACAAAGTTCATAAAATATAAGTGTTCATCAGGTAGCACCCTCTGCGAGCATCCAGGCAGAGAGCTCTCCCTTTCCTTGAAGTTATCAGGCGGGAGATTTGGCTTCCTCAGCTCCTGAGGTGAGCTGCTTGTTGCTTCAGTTGCTCAATTGTCCGAGTGCCCACAAGCAGGGAGGAGCTGCCTATGTTGTGGAGAAAACAAAGCCTCTCATTACTTTATGCAGCGAGGAGGCTGTGTTGTGACTTACAAGGGAGCTCCGTTCTAAGCAAACAGAGACTGTTACAAAAATGAAGGCCACACTAGGACCCCAACAACCTAATGCCTTCAGTAACAAGCACAATTGGCTCAATACCACCATATTAAATAGTCCCAGTCTATATTAGCTGCTTGGTATATCTGGCTAAGATAGAAATCAGCCAGGCAACTCTGGAAAGCCAGTGAGTCCCTAGCTATGCCTTCATTAGTAGCTAGAATCAAATAACAAAGCCCGCAGTGGTGAACGAGACAAAGTTCACCCAAAATATAAGTATTCATCGGGTAGCACCCTCTGCAGGCATCAGACGAAGAGGCTCTCTTTACCTCAAGGATTATCAGGCTGAATTTGGCTTCCTCAGCTACTCAGGTGAGCTGCTTGTTGCTTCCTTGGATTGTCGAGGGCCTAGCTTGGGGGCGGAGCTGCCTATGTTATGGAAAACAAAGCCTCTCAGTACTATACGGTGGGAGAATATGTTGTGACTTACACAAGGAGCTCCACTCTAAGCAAAACAGGGCTCTATTCCAAATGGGAATTTTACTAGGACCCAGCTAACCCTAATCCTTCAATGTAAGCAAAATTAGCTCAATACTTCATATTAAACAAGTCTGATCTATATTAGCTGCTTGGTATATCTGGCTTTAGATGAAATCAACAAGGCAACTCTAGAAAAGCAGTGAGTCCCTAGCTTTCACTTCAGCATTAGTAGCACAAAGAGAATCAAACAAGCCCACCAGTGAACGGGAACAAAGTTCGCAAAATATGAGTGTTCATCAGGTAGCACCCTCTGCAGGCGTCCAGATGAAGAAGAAACTGTCTTTAGCAAAGTTATGAGGCTGGAGATTTGGCTTCCTCAGCTACTCAGGGTCTTCTTATTCTTCAGTTGCTTGATTGCCCAGTGCCTTGCTTGGGGGGGAGAGCTGCCTATGTTGTGGAGAAAACAAAGCCTCATTACTGGCCAGTGGGATATTTATTGACAAACACAAAGACTCCACTCTAAGTGAGCAAATTTCAATCAAAATGAAGGTCCACATTGGTTAATAACTAACCACTTCAGTAACAAGCACAATTAGCTCAATACCACCATAAAACTAGTCTGATCTATATTAGCTGCTTAGTATATCTGGCTTTAGATGAGATCAACAAGGCAACCCTCGACCAGTGAGGTCCCTAGCTTTACACTTCAGCATTAGTAGCACAAAGAGAATCAAAAACCAGCAGCCCAATCAGTGAACAGGAACAAAGTTCATAAAATATAAGTGTTCATCAGGTAGCACCCTCTACAGACATCCAGATGAAGAGAAGAGATCTCTTTACCTTGAAAGTTATCAGGCTGGAGATTTGGCTTCCTCAACTACTCAGGTGAGCTGCTTGTTGCTTCAGTTGCTGATTGTCGAATCGTAGCTTGGAAGGGAGCTGCCTATGTTGTGGAGAAAGCAAAGCCTCATTACTATGCAGTGGGAGAATATGTTTGTGACTTACACAAGGAGATCCACTCTCTAAGCAAACAGGCTGTTAGTACAGATACACTAGGACCCAGCTAAACTAATGCAGCTGATAACAAGCACAAGTAGCTCAATACCCATATTAAACAAGTCACAGTCTATAATGGCTGCTTGGTATATCTGGCTTTAAAGATGAAAATCAGCAAGGGAACTCTGGAAAAGCCAGTGAGTCCTAACTTTACACTTCAAGCAATAGTAGCACAAGGAGCATCAAAATAACAAGCCCACCCAGTGGTGAACAGGAACAAAGTTCATTAAATACAAGAGTTCATCAGGTAGCACCCTCTACAGGCATCCAGATGAAGAAGAGGCTCTCTTTACAGCAGAATTACCAGGCTGGAGATTTGGCTTCCTCAGCTACTCAGGTGAGCTGTTTGTTGCTTCAGTTGCTTGATTGTCCCGAGTGCCTAGCTTGGGGGGGGGGAGCTGCCTATGTTGTGGAGAAAGCAAAGCCTCTCATTTTTATGCAGTGGGAGAATATGTTGTGACTTACAGAAAGGAGCTCCACTCTAAGCAAACAGGGCTATTCCAAAATGAGGTCACGCTAGGACTCAGCTAACCTAATGCCTTCAGAAAGAAGCACATTTAGCTCAATACCACCATATTAAACTAAGTCCCCAGTCTATATTAGCTGCTTGGTATATCTGGCTTTAAGATGAAATCAGCAAGGCAACTCTAGAAAAAGCCAGTGAGTCCCTAGCTTTACATCCTGCATTAATAGCACAAGGGAGAATCAAATAACAAGCCCACCCAGTGGTGAACAGGAACAAAGTTCATAAAATATAAGTGTTCATCAGTGGCACCCTCTGCAGGTGTCAGATGAAGAAGAGCTCTCCTTACCTTGAAAGTTATCGAGCTGGAGTTTGGCTTCCTCAGCTACTCAGGTGAGCTGCTTGTTGCTTCAGTTGCTTGATTGTCGAGTGCACTAGCTTGGAGGCGGCAGCTGCCTGTGTTGTGGAAAAACAAAGCCTCTCATTGCTATGCAGTGTGGAGAATATGTTGTGACTTACTCAAAGGAGATCCACTCTAAGCAAACAGGGCTATTCCAAAATGAGGTCACACTAGGACCCAGCTAAACTAATGCCTTCTATAACAAAGCACAATTAGCTCAATACCACCATATTAAGCAAGTCTGATCTATGTTAGCTGCGCAGTATATCTGGCTTTAAGATGAAATCAACAAGGCAACTCTGGAAAAGCCAGTGAGTCCTAGCTTTACACTTCAGCATTAGTAGCACAAAGGAGGAATCAAATAACAAGCCCTCCCCAGTGGTGAACAGGAACAAAGTTCATAAAATACAAGGGTTCATCAGGTAGCACCCTCTGCAGGCATCCAGGCAGAAGAAGAGCTCTCTTTACCCCTGAAAGTTATCAGGCTGGAGATTTGGCTTCCTCAGCTACTCAGGTGAGCTGTTTGTTGCTTCAGTTGCTTTATTGTTCCGAGTGCCTTGTTTGGGGGGGGGAGCTGCCTATGTTGTGGAGAAAACAAAGCCTCTCATTTTTATGCAGCGGGAGAATATGTTGTGACTTACAGAAAGGGCTCCACTCTAAGCAAACAGGGCTATTCACAAATGAGGTCACACTGGGACTCCAGCTAACCTAATGCCTTCAGTAACAAACACATTTAGCTCAATACCACCATATTAAACTAGGTCTGATCTGTATTTGCTGCTTGGTATATCTTTCTTTAAGATGAAATCAGCAAGGCAACTCTCTAGAAAACCAGTGAGTCCCTAACTTTCACTTCTGCATTAGTAGCACAAAGAGAATCAAATAACAAGCCCACCCAGTGGTGAACAGGAACAAAGTTCATAAAATATAAGTGTTCATCAGGTAGCACTTCATGCAGGCACCAGATGAAGAGAAGAGGCTCTCTTTACCTTGAAAGTTATGAGGCTGGTGATTTGGCTTCCTTAGCTACTCAGGTGAGCTGCTTGTTGCTTCAGTTGCTTTATTGTCCCGAGTGCACCTGGGGGGGGGGCTGCCTATGTTATGGAGAAAACAAGCCTCTCATTACTATGCAAGCGGGAGAATATGTTGTGACTTACACAAAGGAGCTCCACTCTAAGTAAACAGGGCTATTCCAAAATGAGGTCACACTAGGACACAGCTAACCTAATGCCTTCATTAACAAGTATAATTAGCTCAATGCCACCATATTAAACAAGTCATATCTATATTAGCTGCTTGGTATATCTGGCTTTAAGATGAAATCAGTAAGGCATCTCTAGAAAAGCCAGTGAGTCCCTAGCTTTACACTTCAGCATTAGTAGCACAAAGAGAATCAAATAACAAGCCCACCCAGTGGTGAACAGGAACAAAGTTCATAAAATATAAGTGTTCAACAGGTAGCACCCCTCTGCAGGTGTCCAGACGAAGAAGCTCTCTTCACCTCGAAAGTTATCAGGCTACGGAATTTGACTTCCCTCAGCTACTCAGGTGAGCTGCTTATTGCTTCAGTTGCTGATTGTCCTAGTGCCTAGCTTGGGGGAGCTGCCTATGTTGTGGAAAACAAAAAGCCTCTCATTACTATGCAGCAGGAGAATATGTTGTGACTTACACAAAGGATCTCACTTTAAAGGAAACAGGCTATTCAAAATGAGGTCACCTAGGACCCAGCTAACCTAATGCCTTCAGTAACAAGCACAATTAGCTCAATACCACCATATTAAACAAGTCTGATCTATATTAGCTGCTTGGTATATCTGGCTTTAAGATGAAATCAGCAAGGCAACTCTAGAAAAACCAGTGAGTCCCTATCTTTACACTTCAGCATTAGTAGCACAAAGAGAATCAAATAACAAGCCCACCCAGTGGTGAACAGGAACAAAGTTCATAAAATATTAGTGTTCATCAGGTTGCACCCTTCTGCAGGCATCTAGGTGAAGAGAAGAGGCTCTCTTTACCTCGAAAGTTATCAGGCTGGAGATTTGGCTTCCTTAGCTACTCAGGTGAGCTGCTTGTTGCTTCAGTTGCTTGATTTTCCTGAGAGCCTATCTTGGGGGGGGAGCTGCCTGTGTTGTGGAAAAACAAAGCCTCTCATTACTATGCAGTGGGAGAATATGTTGTGACTTACAAGAGCTCCACTCTAAGCAAACAGGGCTATTCAAAAGCTGAGGTCACATTGGGACCCAGCTAAGCTAATACCTTCAGTAACAAGCACAAATTAGCTCAATACTACCATATTAAACAAGTCTGATCTATATTAGCTGCTTGGTATATCTGACTTAAAATTGAAATCAGCAAAGGCAACCATGGAAAAGCCAGTGAGTCCCTAACTACACTTCAGCATTAGTAGCACAAAGAGAATCAAAAAAACAGCCCACCCAGTGGTGAACAGGAACAAAGTTCATAAAATATAAGTGTTCATCAGGTAGCAACCCTCTGCAGACATCCAGATGAAGAGAAGAGGCTCTCTTTACCTTGAAAGTTATCAGGCTGGAGATTTGGCTTCCTCAGCTTCTCAGGTGAGCTGCTTGTTGCTTCAGTTGCTTGATTGTCCCGAATGCGTAGCTTGGAAGGGGGGAGCTGCCTATGTTGTGGAGAAAACAAAGCCTCTCATTACTATGCAGTGGGAGAATATTTTGTGACTTACACAAAGGAGATCCACTCTAAGCAAACGGTGCTATTCCAAAATGTGGTCACACTAGGACCCAGCTAACCTAATGCCTTGATAACAAGCACAATTAGCTCAATACCACCATATTAAACAATTCTGATCTATATTAGCTGCTTGGTATATCTGGCTTTAAGACGAAATCAGCAAGGCAACTCTGGAAAAGCCAGTGAGTCCCTAGCTTTACACTTCAGCATTAGTAGCACAAAGAGAATCAAATAACAAGCCCACCCAGTAGTGAACAGGACAAAGTTCATAAAATATAAGTGTTCATCAGGTAGCACCCTTCTGCAGGCGTTCAGATGAAGAGAAGAGGCTCTCTTCATCTCGAAAGTTTTCAGGCTGGAAATTTGGCTTCCTAAGCTACTCAGGTGAGCTGCTTGTTGCTTCAGTTGCTTGATTGTCGAGTGCCTGGCTTGGGGGCAGGAGCTACCTGTGTTTGGAAAACAAAGCGTCTCATTACTATGCAGTGGGAGAATATGTTTTGACTTACACAAAGGAGATCCACTCTAAGCAAACAGGGCTATTCCAAAATGAGGTCACACTAGGACCCAGCTAAACTAATGCCTTCAGTAACGAGCACAATTAGCTCAATACCACCATATTAAACAAGTCTGATCTATATTAGCTGCTTGGTATATCTGGCTTTAAGATGAAATCAGCAAGGGAACTGTGGAAAAGCCAGTGAGTCCCTAGCTTTACACTTCAGCATTAGTAGTACAAGGAGAATCAAATAACAAGCCCACCCAGTGGTGAACAGGAACAAAGTTCATAAAAATACAAGGTTCATCAGGTAGCACCCTCTGCAGGCATCAGATGAAAGAAGAAGGCTCTCTTGCAGAAAGTTACCAGGCTGGAATTTGGCTTCCTCAGCTACTCAGGTGAGCTGTTTGTTGCTTCAGTTGCTTGATTGTCCAGTGCCTAGCTTGGGGAGGCTGCCTATATTGTGGAAAACAAAGCCTCTATTTTTATGCAGTGGGAGAATATGTTGTGACTTAAGAAAGGAGCTCCACTCTAAGCAAACAGGGCTATTCCAAAATGAAGGCCACTGGGACTCAACCAACCTAATGCCTTCAGTAACAAGCACATTTAGCTCAATACCACCATATTAAACAAGTCTGATTTATATTAGCTGCTTGGTATATCTGGCTTTAAGATGAAATAAGCAAGGCAACTCTGGAAAAGCCAGTGAGTCCCTAGCTTTACACTTCTGCATTAATAGCACAAAGAGAATCAAATAACAAGCCCACCCAGTGGTGAACAGGAACAAAGTTCATAAAATATAAGTGATCATCAGGTAGCAGCCTTCTGCAGGCATCCAGATGAAGAGAAGAGGCTCTCTTTACCTCGAAAGTTATCAGGCTGGAGATTTGGCTTCCTTAGCTATTCAGGTGAGCTGCTTGTTGCTTCAGTTGCTTTATTGTTCCGAGTGCCTAGATTGGGGGGGGGAGCTGCCTATGTTGTGGAGAAAACAAAGCCTCTCATTACTACGCAGTAGCAGAATATGTTGTGACTTACAGGATCTCCACTCTAAGCAAACAGGGCTATTCCAAAATGACGTCACTAGGACCCAGCTAACCTAATGCTCTTCAATAAAAACAAAATTAGGTCAATACCACCATATTAAACAAGTCTGATCTATATTAGCTGCTTGGTATATCTGGCTTTAAGATGAAATCAGCAAGGCAACTCTAGAAGAGCCAGTGAGTCCCTAGCTTTACACTTCAGCATTAGTAGCACAAAGAGAATCAAATAACAAGCCCACCCAGTGGTGAACAGGAACAAAGTTCATAAAATACAACGGTTCATCAGGTAGCACCCCTCTGCAGGCATCCAGACGAAGAGAAGAGGCTCTCTTTACCTTGAAAGTTACCAGGCTGGAGATTTGGCTTCCTCAGCTACTCAGGTGAGCTGTTTATTGCTTCAGTTGCTTGATTGTCCCGAGTGCCTAGCTTGGGGGGGTGCTGCCTATGTTGTGGAGAAAACAAAGCCTCTCATTACTATGCAGCGGGAGAATATGTTGTGACTTACACAAAGGAGCTCCACTCTAAGCAAACAGGGCTATTCCAAAATGAGGTCACACTAGGACACAGCTAACCTAATGCCTTCAGTAACAAGCATAATTAGCTCAATACCACCATATTAAACAAGTCTGATCTATATTAGCTGCTTGGTATATCTGGCTTTAAGATGAAATCAGCAAGGCAACTCTAGAAAAGCCAGTGAGTCACTAGCTTTACACTTCAGCATTAGTAGCACAAAGAGAATCAAATAACAAGCCCACCCAGTGGTGAACAGGAACAAAGTTCATAAAATATAAGTGTTCATCAGGTAGCACCCCTCTGCAGGTGTCCAGACAAAGAGAAGAGGCTCTCTTCACCTCGAAAGTTATCAGGCTGGAGATTTGGCTTCCTCAGCTCCTCAGGTGAGCTGCTTGTTGCTTCAGTTGCTTCATTGTCCCGAGTGCCTAGCTTGGGGGGGTAGCTGCCTATGTTGTGGAGAAAACAAAGCCTCTCATTACTATGCAGCAGGAGAATATGTTGTGACTTACACAATGGATCTCCACTCTAAGCAAACAGGGCTATTCCAAAATGAGGTCACACTAGGACCCAGCTAACCTAATGCCTTCAGTAACAAGCACAATTAGCTCAATACCCATATTAAAGTACAGATCTATATTAGCTGGCAGTTTATCTGGTTTAAGATGAAATCAGCAAGGCAACTCTAAAAGCCAGTGAGTCCCTAACTTTACACTTCAGCATTAGTAGCACAAAGAGAATCAAATAACAAGCCCACCAGTGGTGAACTGGAACAAAAGTTCATAAAATATAAGTGTTCATCAGGTAGCACCCCTCTGCAGGCATCCAGACGAAGAGAAGAGGCTCTCTTTACCTTGAAAGTTATCAGGCTGGAGATTTGGCTTCCTCAGCTACTCAGGTGAGCTGCTTGTTGCTTCAGTTGCTTTTTTGTCCCGAGTGCCTAGCTTGGGGGGGTGTGCTGCCTATGTTGTGGAGAAAACAAAGCCTCTCATTACTATGCAGTGGGAGAATATGTTGTGACTTTACAGAAATGAGGCTCCACTCTAAGCCAAACAGGGCTGTGTTCAAAATATAGAGGTCACACTGAGGACACAGCTAACCTAATGCCTTCCAGTAACAAGCACAATTAACTCAATACCACCATATTTAACAAGTCTGATCTATATTAGCTGCTTGGTATATCTGACTTTCAAGATGAAATCAGTAAGGCAACTCTAGAAAAGCCAGTGAGTCCCTTTGCTTTTTACACTTCAGCATTAGTAGCACAAGAGAATCAAATAACAAGCCCACCCAGTGGTGAACAGGAACAAAGTTCATAAAATATAAGTGTTCATCGGTGTAACCCCCCTGCAGGCATCCAGACGAAGAAGAAGCTCTCCTTACCTTGAAAGTTATCAGGCTGGAGATATGGCTTCTCAGCTACTCAGGTGAGCTGCTTGTTGCTTCAGTTGCTTGATTGTCCCGAGTGCCTAGCTTGGTGGGTGGGGGCTGCCTATGTTGTGGAGAAACAAAGCTCTCATTACTATGCAGTGGAGAATATGTTGTGACTTACACAAGGACTCCACTCTAAGCAAACTGGGCTATTCAAAAATGAGGTCACACTAGGACCCAGCTAACCTAATGCCTTCAGTAACAAGCACAATTAGCTCAATACCACCATATTAAACAAGTCTGATCTATATTAGTTGCTTGGTATATCTGGCTTTAAGATGAAATCAGCAAGGCACCTCTAGAAAAGCCAGAGTCCCTTGCTTTACACTTCAGCATTAGTAGCACAAAGAGAATCAAATAACAAGCCCACCCAGTGGTGAACAGGACAAAGTTCATAAAATATAAGTGTTCATCAGGTAGCACCCTTCTGCAGGCGTTCAGATAAAGAGAAGAGGCTCTCTTCATCTCGAAAGTTTTCAGGCTGGAAATTTGGCTTCCTAAGCTACTCAGGTGAGCTGCTTGTTGCTTCAGTTGCTTGATTGTCCCGAGTGCCTAGCTTGGGGGGGGGGAGCTGCCTGTGTTTTGGAAAAACAAAGCCTCTCATTACTATGCAGTGGGAGAATATATTTTGACTTACACAAAGGAGATCCACTCTAAGCAAACAGGGCTATTCCAAAATGAGGTCACACTAGGACCCAGCTAAACTAATGCCTTCAGTAACAAGCACAATTAGCTCAATACCACCATATTAAACAAGTCTGATCTATATTAGCTGCTTGGTATATCTGGCTTTAAGATGAAATCAGCAAGGGAACTCTGGAAAAGCCAGTGAGTCCCTAGCTTTACACTTCAGCATTAGTAGCACAAGGAGAATCAAATAACAAGCCCACCCAGTGGTGAACAGGAACAAAGTTCATAAAATACAAGGGTTCATCAGGTAGCACCCCTCTGCAGGCATCCAGATGAAGAGAAGAGGCTCTCTTTACCTTGAAAGTTACCAGGCTGGAGATTTGGCTTCCTCAGCTACTCAGGTGAGCTGTTTGTTGCTTCAGTTGCTTGATTGTCCCGAGTGCCTAGCTTGGGTGGGGGGGCTGCCTATGTTGTGGAGAAAACAAAGCCTCTCATTTTTATGCAGTGGGAGAATATGTTGTGACTTACAGAAAGGAGCTCCACTCTAAGCAAACAGGGCTATTCCAAAATGAGGTCACACTAGGACTCAGCTAACCTAATGCCTTCAGTAACAAGCACATTTAGCTCAATACCACCATATTAAACAAGTCTGATCTATATTAGCTGCTTGGTATATCTGGCTTTAAGATGAAATCAGCAAGGCAACTCTAGAAAAGCCAGTGAGTCCCTAGCTTTACACTTCTGCATTAATAGCAGAAAGAGAATCAAATAACAAGCCCACCCAGTGGTGAACAGGAACAAAGTTAATAAAATACAAGGGTTCATCAGGTAGCACCCCTCTGCAGGTGTCCAGATGAAGAGAAGAGGCTGTCTTTACCTTGAAAGTTATGAGGCTGGAGATTTGGCTTCCTCAGCTACTCAGGGGGGCTGCTTGTTGCTTCAGTTGCTTGATTGCCCCTAGTGCCTTGCTTGGGGGAGGGGAGAACTGCCTATGTTGTGGACAAAACAAAGCCTCTCATTACTATGCAGTGGGAGAATATGTTGTGACTTACACAAAGGAGCTCCACTCTAAGCAAACAGGGCTATTCCAAAATGAGGTCACATTAGGACCCAGCTAACCTAATACCTTCAGTAACAAGCACAATTAGCTCAATACCACCATATTAAACAAGTCTGATCTATATTAGCTGCTTGGTATATCTGGCTTTAAGATGAAATCAGCAAGGCAACCCTGGAAAAGCCAGTGAGTCCCTAGCTTTACACTTCAGCATTAGTAGCACAAAGAGAATCAAAAAAACAGCCCACCCAGTGGTGAAAAGGAACAAAGTTCATAAAATATAAGTGTTCATCAGGTAGCACCCCTCTGCAGACATGCAGATGAAGAGAAGAAGCTCTCTTTACCTTGAAAGTTATCAGGCTGGAGATTTGGCTTCCTCAGCTTCTCAGGTGAGCTGCTTGTTGCTTCAGTTGCTTGATTGTCCCGAATGCGTAGCTTGGAAGGGGGGAGCTGCCTATGTTGTGGAGAAAACAAAGCCTCTCATTACTATGCAGTGGGAGAATATTTTCTGACTTACACAAAAGAGATCCACTATAAGCAAACGGTGCTATTCCAAAATGTGGTCACACTAGGACCCAGCTAACCTAATGCCTTCAGTAACAAGCACAATTAGCTCAATACCACCATATTAAACAATTCTGATCTATATTAGCTGCTTGGTATATCTGGCTTTAAGACGAAATCAGCAAGGCAACTCTGGAACAGCCAGTGAGTCCCTAGCTTTACACTTCAGCATTAGTAGCACAAAGAGAATCAAATAACAAGCCCACCCAGTGGTGAACAGGACAAAGTTCATAAAATATAAGTGTTCATCAGGTAGCACCCTTCTGCAGGCGTTCAGATGAAGAGAAGAGGCTCTCTTCATCTCGAAAGTTTTCAGGCTGGAAATTTGGCTTCCTAAGCTACTCAGGTGAGCTGCTTGTTGCTTCAGTTGCTTGATTGTCCCGAGTGCCTAGCTTGGGGGGGGCGGGAGCTGCCTGTGTTTTGGAAAAACAAAGCCTCTCATTACTATGCAGTGGGAGAATATGTTTTGACTTACACAAAGGAGCTCCACTCTAAGCAAACATGGCTATTCCAAAATGAGGTCACACTAGGACTCAGCTAACCTAATGCCGTCAGTAACAAGTACATTTAGCTCAATACCACCATATTAAACAAGTCTGATCTGTATTACCTGCTTGGTATATCTGGCTTTAAGATGAAATCAGCAAGGCAACTCTAGAAAAGCCAGTGAGTCCCTAGCTTTACACTTCTGCATTAGTAGCACAAAGAGAATCAAATAACAAGCCCACATAGTGGTGAACAGGAACAAAGTTCATAAAATATAAGTGTTCATCAGGTAGCACCCTTCTGCAGGCATCCAGATGAAGAGAAGAGGCTCTCTTTACCTTGAAAGTTATCAGGCTGGAGATTTGGCTTCCTTAGCTACTCAGGTGAGCTGCTTGTTGCTTCAGTTGCTTTATTGTCCCGAGTGCCTTGCTTGGGGTGCTGCCTATGTTGTGGAGAAAACAAAGCCTCTCATTACTATGCAGCGGAGAATATGTTGTGACTTACACAAAGGAGCTCCACTCTAAGCAAACAGGGCTATTCCAAAATGAGGTCACACTAGGACACAGCTAACCTAATGCCTTCAGTAACAAGCATAATTAGCTCAATACCACCATATTAAACAAGTCTGATCTATATTAGCTGCTTGGTATATCTGGCTTTAAGATGAAATCAGCAAGGCAACTCTAGAAAAGCCAGTGAGTCCTTAGCTTTACACTTCAGCATTAGTAGCACAAAGAGAATCAAATAACAAGCCCACCCAGTGGTGAACAGGAACAAAGTTCATAAAATATAAGTGTTCATCAGGTAGCACCCCTCTGCAGGCATCCAGACGAAGAGAAGAGGCTCTCTTCACCTCAAAGTTATCAGGCTGGAGATTTGGCTTCCTCAGCTCCTCAGGTGAGCTGCTTGTTGCTTCAGTTGCTTCATTGTCCCGAGTGCCTAGCTTGGGGGTAGCTGCCTATGTTGTGGAGAAAACAAAGCCTCTCATTACTATGCAGCAGGAGAATATGTTGTGACTTACACAATGGATCTCCACTCTAAGCAAACAGGGCTATTCCAAAATGAGGTCACACTAGGACCCAGCTAACCTAATGCCTTCAGTAACAAGCACAATTAGCTCAATACCACCATATTAAACAAGTCTGATCTATATTAGCTGCTTGGTTTATCTGGCTTTAAGATGAAATCAGCAAGGCAACTCTAGAAAAGCCAGTGAGTCCCTAGCTTTACACTTCAGCATTAGTAGCACAAAGAGAATCAAATAACAAGCCCACCCAGTGGTGAACTGGAACAAAGTTCATAAAATATAAGTGTTCATCAGGTAGCACCCCTCTGCAGGCATCCAGACGAAGAGAAGAGGCTCTCTTTACCTCGAAAGTTATCAGGCTGGAGATTTGGCCTCCTCAGCTACTCAGGTGAGCTGCTTGTTGCTTCAGTTGCTTTTTTTGTCCCGAGTGCCTAGCCTGGGAAGTGCTGCCTATGTTGTGGAGAAAACAAAGCCTCTCATTACTATGCAGTGGGAGAATATGTTGTGACTTACAGAAAGGAGCTCCACTCTAAGCAAACAGGGCTATTCCAAAATGAGGTCACACTAGGACACAGCTAACCTAATGCCTTCAGTAACAAGCATAATTAGCTCAATACCACCATATTTAACAAGTCTGATCTATATTAGCTGCTTGGTATATCTGGCTTTAAGATGAAATCAGCAAGGCAACTCTAGAAAAGCCAGTGAGTCCCTTGCTTTACACTTCAGCATTAGTAGCACAAAGAGAATCAAATAACAAGCCCACCCAGTGGTGAACAGGAACAAAGTTCATAAAATATAAGTGTTCATCGGGTAGCACCCCTCTGCAGGCATCCAGACGAGGAGAAGAGGCTCTCCTTACCTTGAAAGTTATCAGGCTGGAGATATGGCTTCCTCAGCCACTGAGTTGAGCTGCTTGTTGCTTCAGTTGCTTGATTGTCCCGAGTGCCTAGCTTGGGGGCAGGAGCTGCCTATGTTGTGGAGAAAACAAAGCCTCTCATTACTATGCAGCGGGAGAATATGTTGTGACTTACACAAAGGAGCTCCACTCTAAGCAAACAGGGCTATTCCAAAATGAGGTCACACTAGGACCCAGCTAACCTAATGCCTTCAGTAACAAGCACAATTAGCTCAATACCACCATATTAAACAAGTCTGATCTATATTAGCTGCTTGGTATATCTGGCTTTAAGATGAAATCAGCAAGGCAACTCTAGAAAAGCCAGTGAGTCACTAGCTTTACACTTCAGCATTAGTAGCACAAAGAGAATCAAATAACAAGCCCACCCAGTGGTGAACAGGAACAAAGTTCATAAAATATAAGTGTTCATCAGGTAGCACCCCTCTGCAGGCGTCCAGACGAAGAGAAGAGGCTCTCTTTACCTTGAAAGTTATCAGGCTGGAGATTTGGCTTCCTCAGCTACTCAGGTGAGCTGCTTGTTGCTTCAGTTGCTTGATTGTCCCGAGTGCCTAGCTTTGGGGGGGTAGCTGCCTATGTTGTGGAGAAAACAAAGCCTCTCATTACTATGCAGTGGGAGAATATGTTGTGACTTACACAAAGGAGCTCCACTCTAAGCAAACAGGGCTATTCCAAAATGAGGTCACACTAGGACCCAGCTAACCTAATGCCTCCAGTAACAAGCACAATTAGCTCAATACCACCATATTAAACAAGTCTGATCTATATTAGCTGCTTGGTATATCTGGCTTTAAGATGAAATCAGCAAGGCAATTCTAGAAGAGCCAGTGAGTCCCTAGCTTTACACTTCAGCTTTAGTAGCACAAAGAGAATCAAATTACAAGCCCACCCAGTGGTGAACAGGAACAAAGTTCATAAAATATAAGTGTTCATCAGGTAGCACCCCTCTGCAGGCTTCAAGACAAAGAGAAGAGGCTCTCTTAACCTCAAAAGTTATCAGGCTGGAGATTTGGCTTCCTCAGCTACTCAGGTGAGCTGCTTGTTGCTTCAGTTGCTTGATTGTCCCGAGTGCCTAGCTTGGGGAACTGCCTATGTTGTGGAGAAAACAAAGCCTCTCATTACTATGCAGCGGGAGAATATGTTGTGACTTACACAATGGAGCTCCACTCTAAGCAAACAGGGCTTTTCCAAAATGAGGTCACACTTGGACCCAGCTAACCTAATGCCTTCAGTAACAAGCAGAATTAGCTCAATACCACCATATTAAACAAGTCTGATCTATATTAGCTGCTTGGTATATCTGGCTTTAAGATGAAATCAGCAAGGCATCTCTAGAAAAGCCAGTGAGTCCCTAGTTTTACACTTCAGCATTAGTAGCAGAAAGAGAATCAAATAACATGCCCACTCAGTGGTGAACAGGAACAAAGTTCATTAAATATAAGTGTTCATCAGGTAGCACCCCTCTGCAGGCGTCCAGATGAAGAGAAGAGGCTCTCTTTTCCTCGAAAGTTATCAGGCTGGAGATTTGGCTTCCTCAGCTACTCAGGTGAGCTGCTTGTTGCTTCAGTTGCTTGATTGTCCCGAGTGCCTAGCTTGGGGCGTTGCCTATGTTGTGGAGAAAACAAAGCCTCTCATTACTATGCAGCGGGAGAATATGTTGTGACTTACACAAAGGAGCTCCACTGTAAGCAAACAGGGCTATTCCAAAATGAGGTCACACTAGGACCCAGCTAACCTATTGCCTTCAGTAACAAGCACAATTAGCTCAATACCACCATATTAAACAAGTCTGATCTATATTAGCTGCTCGGTATATCTGGCTTTAAGATGAAATCAGCAAGGCAACTCTAGAAAAGCCAGTGAGTCCCCAGCTTTACACTTCAGCATTAGTAGCACAAAGAGAATCAAATAACAAGCCCACCCAGTGGTGAACAGGAACAAAGTTCATAAAATATAAGTGTTCATCAGGTAGCACCCCTCTGCAGGCATCCAGACGAAGAGAAGAGGCTCTCTTTAGCTCGAAAGTTTTCTGGCTGGAGATTTGGCTTCCTCAGCTACTCAGGTGAGCTGCTTGTTGCTTCAGTTGCTTGATTGTCCCGAGTGCCTAGCTTGGGGGGTGCTGCCTATGTTGTGGAGAAAACAAAGCCTCTCATTACTATGCAGCGGGAGAATATGTTGTGACTTACACAAAGGAGCTCCACTCTAAGCAAACAGGGCTATTCCAAAATGAGGTCACACTAGGACACAGCTAACCTAATGCCTTCAGTAACAAGCATAATTAGCTCAATACCACCATATTAAACAAGTCTGATCTATATTAGCTGCTTGGTATATCTGGCTTTAAGATGAAATCAGCAAGGCAACTCTAGAAAAGCCAGTGAGTCCTTAGCTTTACACTTCAGCATTAGTAGCACAAAGAGAATCAAATAACAAGCCCACCCAGTGGTGAACAGGAACAAAGTTCATAAAATATAAGTGTTCATCAGGTAGCACCCCTCTGCAGGCATCCAGACAAAGAGAAGAGGCTCTCTTCACCTCGAAAGTTATCAGGCTGGAGATTTGGCTTCCTCAGCTCCTCAGGTGAGCTGCTTGTTGCTTCAGTTGCTTCATTGTCCCGAGTGCCTAGCTTGGGGGTAGCTGCCTATGTTGTGGAGAAAACAAAGCCTCTCATTACTATGCAGCAGGAGAATATGTTGTGACTTACACAATGGATCTCCACTCTAAGCAAACAGGGCTATTCCAAAATGAGGTCACACTAGGACCCAGCTAACCTAATGCCTTCAGTAACAAGCACAATTAGCTCAATACCCCCATATTAAACAAGTCTGATCTATATTAGCTGCTTGGTTTATCTGGCTTTAAGATGAAATCAGCAAGGCAACTCTAGAAAAGCCAGTGAGTCCCTAGCTTTACACTTCAGGATTAGTAGCACAAAGAGAATCAAATAACAAGCCCACCCAGTGGTGAACTGGAACAAAGTTCATAAAATATAAGTGTTCATCAGGTAGCACCCCTCTGCAGGCATCCAGACGAAGAGAAGAGGCTCTCTTTACCTTGAAAGTTATCAGGCTGGAGATTTGGCTTCCTTAGCTACTCAGGTGAGCTGCTTGTTGCTTCAGTTGCTTTTTTGTCCCGAGTGCCTAGCTTGGGGGGTGCTGCCTATGTTGTGGAGAAAACAAAGCCTCTCATTACTATGCAGTGGGAGAATATGTTGTGACTTACAGAAAGGAGCTCCACTCTAAGCAAACAGGGCTATTCCAAAATGAGGTCACACTAGGACACAGCTAACCTAATGCCTTCAGTAACAAGCATAATTAGCTCAATACCACCATATTTAACAAGTCTGATCTATATTAGCTGCTTGGTATATCTGGCTTTAAGATGAAATCAGCAAGGCAACTCTAGAAAAGCCAGTGAGTCCTTGCTTTACACTTCAGCATTAGTAGCACAAAGAGAATCAAATAACAAGCCCACCCAGTGGTGAACAGGAACAAAGTTCATAAAATATAAGTGTTCATCGGGTAGCACCCCTCTGCAGGCATCCAGACGAGGAGAAGAGGCTCTCCTTACCTTGAAAGTTATCAGGCTGGAGATATGGCTTCCTCAGCTCCTGAGTTGAGCTGCTTGTTGCTTCAGTTGCTTGATTGTCCCGAGTGCCTAGCTTGGGGGCAGGAGCTGCCTATGTTGTGGAGAAAACAAAGCCTCTCATTACTATGCAGCGGGAGAATATGTTGTGACTTACACAAAGGAGCTCCACTCTAAGCAAACAGGGCTATTCCAAAATGAGGTCACACTAGGACCCAGCTAACCTAATGCCTTCAGTAACAAGCACAATTAGCTCAATACCACCATATTAAACAAGTCTGATCTATATTAGCTGCTTGGTATATCTTGCTTTAAGTTGAAATCAGCAAGGCAACTCTAGAAAAGCCAGTGAGTCACTAGCTTTACACTTCAGCATTAGTAGCACAAAGAGAATCAAATAACAAGCCCACCCAGTGGTGAACAGGAACAAAGTTCATAACATATAAGTGTTCATCAGGTAGCACCCCTCTGCAGGCGTCCAGATGAAGAGAAGAAGCTCTCTTTACCTCGAAAGTTATGAGGCTGGACATTTGGCTTCCTCAGCTACTCAGGTGAGCTGCTTGTTGCTTCAGTTGCTTGATTGTCCCGAGTGCCTAGCTTTGGGGGTAGCTGCCTATGTTGTGGAGAAAACAAAGCTCTCATTACTATGCAGTGGGAGAATATGTTGTGACTTACACAAAGGAGCTCCACTCTAAGCAAACAGGGCTATTCAAAATGAGGTCACACTAGGACCCAGCTAACCTAATGCCTTCAGTAACAAGCACAATTAGCTCAATACCACCATATTAAACAAGTCTGATCTATATTAGCTGCTTGGTATATCTGGCTTTAAGATGAAATCAGCAAGGCAATTCTAGAAGAGCCAGTGAGTCCCTAGCTTTACACTTCAGCTTTAGTAGCACAAAGAGAATCAAATTACAAGCCCACCCAGTGGTGAACAGGAACAAAGTTCATAAAATATAAGTGTTCATCAGGTAGCACCCCTCTGCAGGCTTCAAGACAAAGAGAAGAGGCTCTCTTAACCTCAAAAGTTATCAGGCTGGAGATTTGGCTTCCTCAGCTACTCAGGTGAGCTGCTTGTTGCTTCAGTTGCTTGATTGTCCAGTACCTTGCCTAGGGGGAACTGCCTATGTTGTGGAGAAAACAAAGCCTCTCATTACTATGCAGCGGGAGAATATGTTGTGACTTACACAATGGAGCTCCACTCTAAGCAAACAGGGCTATTCCAAAATGAGGTCACACTAGGACCCAGCTAACCTAATGCCTTCAGTAACAAGCAGAATTAGCTCAATACCACCATATTAAACAAGTCTGATCTATATTAGCTGCTTGGTATATCTGGCTTTAAGATGAAATCAGCAAGGCATCTCTAGAAAAGCCAGTGAGTCCCTAGCTTTACACTTCAGCATTAGTAGCAGAAAGAGAATCAAATAACAAGCCCACCCAGTGGTGAACAGGAACAAAGTTCATTAAATATAAGTGTTCATCAGGTAGCACCCCTCTGCAGGCGTCCAGATGAAGAGAAGAGGCTCTCTTTACCTCGAAAGTTATCAGGCTGGAGATTTGGCTTCCTCAGCTACTCAGGTGAGCTGCTTGTTGCTTCAGTTGCTTGATTGTCCCGAGTGCCTAGCTTGGGGGGGGCGTTGCCTATGTTGTGGAGAAAACAAAGCCTCTCATTACTATGCAGCGGGAGAATATGTTGTGACTTACACAAAGGAGCTCCACTGTAAGCAAACAGGTCTATTCCAAAATGAGGTCACACTAGGACCCAGCTAACCTATTGCCTTCATTAACATGCACAATTAGCTCAATACCACCATATTAAACAAGTCTGATCTATATTAGCTGCTCGGTATATCTGGCTTTAAGATGAAATCAGCAAGGCAACTCTAGAAAAGCCAGTGAGTCCCCAGCTTTACACTTCAGCATTAGTAGCACAAAGAGAATCAAATAACAAGCCCACCCAGTGGTGAACAGGAACAAAGTTCATAAAATATAAGTGTTCATCAGGTAGCACCCCTCTGCAGGCATCCAGACGAAGAGAAGAGGCTCTCTTTAGCTCGAAAGTTATCAGGCTGGAGATTTGGCTTCCTCAGCTACTCAGGTGAGCTGCTTGTTGCTTCAGTTGCTTGATTGTCCCGAGTGCCTAGCTTGGGGAGCTGCCTATGTTGTGGAGAAAACAAAGCCTCTCATTACTATGCAGCGGGAGAATATGTTGTGACTTACACAAAGGAGCTCCACTCTAAGCAAACAGGGCTATTCCAAAATGAGGTCACAGTAGGACCCAGCTAACCTAATGCCTTCAGTAACAAGCACAATTAGGTCAATACCACCATATTAAACAAGTCTGATCTATATTAGCTGCTTGGTATATCTGGCTTTAAGATGAAATCAGCAAGGCAACTCTAGAAAAGCCAGTTAGTCCCTAGCATTACACTTCAGCATTAGTAGCACAAAGAGAATCAAATAACAAGCCCACCCAGTGGTGAACAGGAACAAAGGTCTTAAAATATAAGTGTTCATCAGGTAGCACCCCTCTGCAGGCATCCAGATGAAGGGACGAGGCTGTCTTTACCTCGAAAGTTATCAGGCTGGAGATTTGGATTCCTCAGCTACTCAGGTGAGCTGCTTGTTGCTTCAGTTGCTTGATTGTCCCGAGTGCCTAGCTTGGGGGGAGCTGCTTCGAAAGTTATCAGGCTGGAATTTGGCTTCCTCAGCTACTCAGGTGAGCTGCTTGTTGCTTCAGTTGCTTGATTGTCCCGAGTGCCTAGCTTGGGGGCTGCCTCGAAAGTTATCAGGCTGGAGATTTGGCTTCCTCAGCTACTCAGGTGAGTTGCTTGTTGCTTCAGTTGCTTGATTGTCCCAAGTGCCTAGCTTGAGGGGGGGGAGCTGCCTCAAAAGTTATCAGGCTGGAGATTTGGCTTCCTCAGCTACTCAGGTGAGCTGCTTGTTGCTTCAATTGCTTGATTGTCCCGAGTGATCTAAATTGCAATAGGCTATAGGCAAACAGCCCTCTGGGGACCCCAAACAATCCACCAGGCTGTTGCCATTTGCTGTGGGCACTGTGTCATCATTGCCAAATCTCTTGCAAAGGGTTTTTACAGATTGCTCCATAGTCGCACCACAATATGGGGACTATTTAAATGGAAAAAGGTTAATGATACCAGTGGAAGTTATGGAGCCACTGGTGGAGACAAAAATTGCAAAGGTGTAAAACAAGGGGATAAGGTGTTCCTCCAATATTTACAAGACAAGCTAGAAATTAAGGAGGGAACAGCGAGGCTGAGGAACTAGTAAGGATGAGAGGAAGGGGAAAATAGTAAGGTCGATGATATAATAAACCAACAGTTTTGTTCTGTATTTACTAAGGAGGAGAATAGTCCACTGCCAGACTAAGCAGCAAGGCCAGAGTTGGCGGGTGGGGTGGGGGAGGCAGGGAAGGCCTTTGTCACCCACATCACTGAACAAAGTGTGCGAGAAGGGCTTAGAGCACTAAAGTTAGTAGTCTGAATGTATGTTAACAGGTTATTGTCAGTCTGTACCAAGATTTTAGCCCCATAAAGATATTCATGAAATTGTTCAATGATGGCTTATTTGAGTGCCAAAAGTTCAAGTTTATGAACAGGGTGCTTTCTTTCTGAATTAGACAGACTTCCGGCTGGCAAAGGCAACAGGCAGCAGTTCCTCAGGATATTCTTGATAGAGGACAGCTCCCAAATCACTAAGTCTATCATCTGTGTGATGCACATAGTGTTTGCAGGGGTCAGCGTATGTTAACACAGGTGCATGAGTAAGGTGGTATATGACTTCCTCAAAAGCAGCATCACACGCAGTGGTCCACCTGGCTCCAAAGGGTTCATTTGGCTTGTAGTAAGACTTGAGTTTGCCATCTGCAGTACTTTTTTATTTTTCTTGCGAGTGGCAGGGTAGCCTTGAGTTAGATTCATCAAGGGCTGGACCACTCTATTACAGTCTTTAACAAATCTGTGACAGTAACCACAGAATCCTAGAAACCTTTGTAATTCTTTCAGATTGGTTCGCTTTGGCCAGTTGGTTAGTGCCACCACTTTACTGGGAACAGTCTGAATGCCTGGGGCAGACACAATATGTCCTACATATTTCACTGAGCTCTGGAAGAATTGGAACTTGTCTATTGATAGCTTGAGCCCAAACTCTTCCAAGCAGTCAAAAACATTGAATAAGTGAGCTTCATGCTCTTCCAACATCTTTACAAAGGCAATGATGTCATCTAGGTATACTAGACATTCAAGGAGATTTATATCCCCAACTGCTCTTTCCATTAGCCTTTGAAAAGTGTCAGGGGCTCCTGATATTCC
The DNA here is from genome assembly GCA_016271365.2 of Neoceratodus forsteri. Lineage (NCBI taxonomy): Eukaryota > Metazoa > Chordata > Ceratodontiformes > Ceratodontidae > Neoceratodus > Neoceratodus forsteri. Next base: position 486,754,981 of record CM057451.1, on the reverse strand, counting down.
TTGGGGCATTCTCAAGAATTCATAGAAACCAAAAGAACAAATAATGGCAGTCTTTTCTCTGTCCTCGGGCACCATTGGTATTTGATAATAGCCACTCTGTAGGTCCAAAACAAAAAATCACTTACTCCCATTTAAACAGTCTAATGTGTCTTGTATATGAGGCATGGTTTACTGATCTGGGATGGTCCTTCTGTTAAGAGTTCTGTAATCAACATACATTCTCACTGCCCCATTCTTTTTCCACACCACTACAATAGGGAAATCGTATGGGATCCTGGACACTTGAATGATGTCCGCAGTCAGCAACTCTTGCAAATGACATCTCACACATCATCTATATCAGCAAGTGCTAACCACCTTGATCTCTCTCTAAAATATCTATCATTGTGCAGACAAATGTGGTGCTCAGCTCCTGAGGCACACCCCACATATCATTCTTTGAGAGAAAAAACTTTAGTTCTCTTAGCCAGTTTTTGACTTATATGATTTAGCCACTCATTCGGGATAGGCAAGTCCCCAAAGTTGAACATATCTGCAGTTACTTCACCAGCATCCCTCTTCTTATTGACAGAAGTTTGCATAGCCGTGTCAGCACAATAGACTTACACTAGAGTGTGGCCTCTATGAACTACAATGTCCTGGTCAATGACGTTCTTTACTTGGACAGTAACACATCTGGCATAGGCATGGACCTGAGCAGGAAACACACTGGGCTTAACCAACAGTCCTTCAGGTAACTTGTGTTCATCCGGGGCATCTAACATCAATATTTGGTTAGTGACATCTTTCTTTAAGCATATCTCACCACTGATACTACACTCTGTGTTAGGTTGTAGCTGGATCTCTGCAAGATCTTTTCTCCACACTATTCCCACAGGGTCCTCTTTATCATCTGCTTCAGTCTGCATTTGTAGCTCATATGCCTTCTTTACCATGGCATGAATATGGAGGACTCTTCCAGTCTTTTTAGACTTTCTGTCTTGGCATAACTGTGCTAGGCAATCAAACATATGTGCATTAGTGCTGATCAGTACCGGTATACCATCATACATCCCAGATTCTGGACATACAGCCACCAAAGTCTCTATAGGATCTCCCATGCCAGCTACAGATGACGAGAAAGAGATCCATGCCTTGAGACAGCCAAGATAGGGATAAGGCTTGTTGCTCAGACCTTGCACATTCAGTCCTTCAAGTGGCAGCAATTCAAAATGGGATAGGCGTTGAGCATACCAGTTCTTAAAGATGATTGTTACCTGGGAGCCACTATCTAACACAGTATGCACAGGTATCCCTTCTATGTGAACAGTGGTTTTGGTGGAGGGCTCCACCAACTCTTGCAGCTCAAATGGTGCATTTACAAGGGTCATGACAGATTACTTAGCTACAGATTGATTAAATGGATGCTTAGCATGGGGGTCTGCTCTGTTCCCTTGCTGCTTCAGCTTATTCAACAACTTTTTTCACTTTTCTTAAGTCATCTGGGGATTGGCATTCTCGCTTAGTCTGACTGTCTTACCCACAATGGTAACAAAATATGCTTTGTCTGGATGGGCAAGGACAAGTTAGCTCCTTAACCGGCTTCCCACTAACGGACTGATTTGGACCACAGGAGGTACAGTACCATTGAGTATTTTGGCCAGAAACTCATCCATTGTTGCAACTAAGCACAGAACTTCACAAGTTCAGTTACTAGAGATCTCAATCCACTCATATCTTTCTGAATTTTACTATCGGTTCCCACAATGGAGGCTTGAGTTGTGACATCCCTTACTGAGGAATGCAGTTCACTAGAGTCTCCAGCTTGACTTCGCCTTGAATTTTTACCCCTAGGTGTGTCTAAAACAGTTACAGTACTTGCACTTAATTCTCGCAGCTCCTTCAATAAGTCTGAGTTATTTAGGATCATTTGCAGGCTCTTTCTCATTGCACTGGCTACTCTTGTGGTGCCTGCATATGGGTCCCAGAGTTCATCTTCATTTTCATCTTCCCTTATCTTTTTCAGTAGCCAGCAATATTCAGGGGGTGGTCCCTCTGATCTTGTAACTTCATCTTTAAAATTAGTACACTAAAGTAGCATACTTTAAAATATGGTCCAGTCTCACACGGTTTAACTCATTAGAGGCCAAGCCTCCCTTTCTATAAGCTTTGTGAAGGACTCTTTCCAGTCGAGTCACATAAAGAGACAGGGGCTCTCCCTTCCACTGTTTGGTTGACTTGAATTTCCACATTAAATTCTCAGCAGACACTGTACTGCCAAAGACAATTTCTAGAGCAGCAAGATACTCTTGGGTGGAAGCATCAGGATTTGTGTACCTCAGAAAGTAAATGGCTTCCAATGCAGGCCCCCACAGACTCTTCATAATTCTCTTTCTTTTTTCAGCCTCAGTACACTGCCATTTTTGCACCAGGGCTGTGGTATATTCCATCCAAGTCTCTAGGTCATCCTCCCCATTAGGAGTGAGCTGGGTGCCAGAGAACACTTGTAGTCTGCAGTAAGAGTCATGGCTAAGAGGGGGTACATAGGTGAGTTCTGGCTTTGGGGGTGGGGTACTTCCAGAAGTTTCAAACAACTTTTGCAAGTCCTCTAAAGTTTGACCTTCAGCTTGCAGAAATTTATCTAGTTTCTCTCTTTAAGTCCTTCAGATTTGGGTGATCCCTCAGACTTAGCTGTTACACTGTCCTCAGTTACCACTTTCCATGTTACATTGGACACCTCCAAAACAATGACTGCAGGCACTTTTGTAGCATCCACTGTATTGCTGCATTCTATTAAAGCAGTTAAGGTTTGGGTGGTCAAGTCCACATTTCAGCCTCTAATAACAACTTTACCAAGACATTTTATTCCCAAGAGGGCCTCTTCTATTTTTCCTTTATCAGTACTCAGAGGTATGCCTAAGAGCAGGATAGCTTTCTGCGGATCTGTATCCTCTCCTTCACACCAACCAAGCAAGTGATGGCCAGCCATTTACTGGATGAAAGATCAGGATAGGGACTAGGGGCACTGTTCATAGGAACGACGAGATCCATGAGGGGCCCAACTGGTAAACAGGAGATCCCAGCAGTGCCTCCAAAGATATAACCTAGGCGCCATGTGTCAACAGGCTATTACTCCTGCCTGATGACCACAATACAGGTTGAGGGGCCTGGGCTCTGTTACTGATGGAAAAAAGGGGGTTCGTTAGCATAAGATAGATAATTAGCATGGTGCCTCAACCAAGAGTAAAAGGATAAGAGGGTCAGATGACAAGCTAATACAACTCCCTGGGATGCTGTGCCTATGTCACTTCCTCACCCAGTGGTCCCACACTTGGATTAACACCCATAAGTTCAGATAGGCTAAAGTCATACAATTAATGGCTATAGCTAATAATATGCTTACAATGGCTGCACTTGCTAAATGGTTTCTGGCTATTGCTGAGACCCCCAATTATCTGTGGACAATTACCTGTGGAGAATAGCAAGCAACAACAGCAATACACTTTAAGGTTAGACACAATAAGGTTGCACCCAGTAATAATATGCTAATGAACAGTGTTAAAATAACAATAAACTGTTTTTATTGTGGGGATATTTGAGGGAATCACAGGGTTGCAATTTAAAGGCTTGGTTATGCAGGTTATTCTTGGCTTTGAAACACGTTAAAAACTGAAACTCCACCTCTCACCAGCATGGCACAATTTTGATACAATTCACCAATTAACAGTCCAGGAAGATACTCTCAGTTAACTTCACTGGGTACCCAGAGTTGTACCGTTGCAGGCCTGATGCACGTTGCAGTTGGTTGGCCGGCACTGGTGCACATATATAGAGTAGTGGATGGGCAACCATCCACAACAAGGTTGTGTTTCCATCAAGGGGTTGATGAAATCAAAGAGACCTTGAGAGCAAAGCTTGAGAGGTCTTGATGATTTCACCAACTCCGATATGGAAACAACCCTTAGTTGTGGATGGTCACCCATCCACTATTTTGTATAGCATATGGTTCCCCAACACTGTTAAAATGTTTATTCACAAGGTTTTATACCTTGTGTTTATGGTCCCAGTTGGTTCGGGCAGCTTTCGCACAGTCCCACTCAGTCGGCTCTGACGCTGTTTCGCTTCCGTGTCCTGCTCTGCTTTAAAAAACAAAACCAAACAAAAAAATGTTTGTTTTGAATACTGCTCCTTTCCCAACACTAAAAACATTGTCAGTGGCACTTTTTTTAACAGAAAAAAAAAAACGGGCAAATCCATTGATGCCATCTCATGAAGTGGTCGCTAAGCGGCACCGCCATGTTGGATGTTTTTTTTTTCTTACAGAGCAATGTGTCCACCAATCAAGTGGCAGACCAAGGGGGAAAAGTTGTAGTATTGTTGTGACATCAGAATGATACTACAACAACTTTCTGTGACCTTTGAACTCTCCTACAACAGGATTTTGAATGCCATTGATTTTTATCCACAATAAGCCCTAACCATATATTATAAACAAATAATTTGATTTATCTCTTTAATCATGCAAGTGTAACTGAACATTAAAGAAAGAACTTGGTGGCAGAACTCTTATGCAAATTGGTATTTGTAATCCCAGGCCTGATGGCGTGCAGTACATTTCAAAAGGCAACTTGGAAAACACTGTTGTAGGGCTAGCCCTGAAGTTACTCACAGTTCTGCAGCACCTCAGTCTCTGAAGTGGGGATAGGATGGTTGGCTCCCTTGAGCAGGCTTGAACTTCCAGAGCCTCAGATTCAGGCTTCTGGCTTCTGAAGCAGGGACCAGTATACAGGGACCTGGGCCAGCACAACTCACTCCCACGTCTGGGCATAATCCCTGAGGTGGCCGTGAACTAGCAATACCCATTGTACTAGTGACTTGACTCCCTAAACTGGTCTGTCTGAAGATGCAGCTTTGAGATTTCAAATGAAGACTCTGGAACTGTTTCTCTGGACTCAGGATACAGTCTCCGACACTTTCAGGCTGAGAGAACAAGCTTTGGAACATTTGGCTCTGAGTTCCCACTCTGGCAATTTCTCTCATGATAAACAGGTCTCTGGTTCTGGGGACCAGATTTGGCAGATTTGGCCCCAGTTCCAACTCTGGTAACTTTTGATCTGGAAAATCAGTTCTGGAAATCTAAGCTCTGGTGACAAAGTCAGTCTCTGTTCCTTTCAGGCTGAAGGGCCGGTTTGGCTTAACTGGTAGGCCACAGGCCATGAGCCGAAAGACACACAGGGAAGATCCTCTCCTCTCGAAAGTTCCTGGCAATCACCCAGTTCAACAGTCCTCTGACTGAAGAAACACAATATTGTAATCCGATTGGTCAATCAGGCTGTCAATCACAGTTCTGGCTTTCTGATTGGCTATTCAGAAGGTGCCAAACAAACAGTCCTCTATTCTGCCCAGCAGCCATAGCTAAGGACCCCTTAGCACCCTTTGAGTTCTGATTGGCTGAAACAAAAGGCCACAGTTACAAGATGGCTGCCAGGGGCAGACAGTTAAATGTCCAACTTTAAAGTCCAGCTTTATAAACAATCTATTCAGCGATACAATTAAATATTAACAGCATTCAATAGGGATCCTTCTGCAGTATTATCCAGTGCAAGAGTGGAGTTTGAGAGAGCATTCCCTGGCTGCTCTCAATCGCCGAAGCACTCAGACTCAACACAGGCTATTGCCATTATATACAGATACAGAGCTCTTAAAGTTATAGCGCAAGGGTGCCAGTTCGCATATTTGTTCAGGATCTATTCTTACGCAATTATTTGACATGGATTCAAACCTCAAACTGGATATTAGCCAAGGTTCAAGAGGGCAGAACACCAGGGCTGGAACAAGGCCAGACAGAGGGCTAAGAGGTGCCCGGGGAGATAACTTAAGGTAAGCCCCACCTCTTTGGGGAGGTTACATTTGTATTAATAGTATTTGTAATTGTTGTTCTTAGTGTACCTCTGATCCCCTCCCTCCCCCTCCCAGCGTACATCTAGAAATAAGCAATTACCAGCTCAGTATGCCTTTCTTGGTAAAACCTTTGAAATAAATAAAATAAAATTGTGCTTTCATTTGAAGCCATTGTAATTTCTGTCCACATACAGTATAAGTTCATGCAGTGAGGGTGGGGGGACTGTCTGTAATTGTTTGGGGTCTGTTTGAAAGTTGACAACAGTGGGGAGGTGGATGGATACAGCATCCCAAAGGATTGTACTGAACTGTCAACAGGCCCACTCAAATCTCTCTCTGGGTGGAGGCTCTGCACTTTCTATTATTTTGCTATAACTGCTCTCACTAGCAAAGGAGTAATAAACCCAGGAGCCCTAAACCAAACAATAGAAACTCCCTGGATAGGGGGGGTCGATACCAGTCCATTCACAGAAGAAAGGGTTCTGAAAGAACTCTTGAAACTGAAGGTGGACATGCAATGGGGCCTGATGGGATTCACCCAAGAATTCTAAAAGAACTAAGGGGAGAACTAGTGACATCACTGATTACCCTGTTTAACAAATTATGGGAGGATGGGGTGGTACCTGAGGACTGGAGGAGGGAGGATGTGATTCCACTTCACAAAAGTGGGAGCAAGGCAGAGGCAGGAAACTACAGACTTGTTAGTTTGACCTCAGTGGTGGGGAAAATGATGGAATCACTTCTGAATGGAAGAACTGTTGAGTACCTAGAGGTTTGCGGGGCACAGGACCCAAGACAGCATGGATTCACAGTGGGAAGGTCATGTCAGATAAATCTAATAGATTTCTCTGACTGGGTGACCAAAGTAGTTGATCAGGGAGGGGATGTGGATGTGGCCTACCTAGACTTTAGCAAGGCATTTGACACAGTCCCACACAAAAGATTAATATACAAGTAAGCCAGCCTGGGAGTGGGTCCCAGGGAGGTAGCCTGGGTAAAACATTGGCTGGACAACAGGATGCAGAGGGCAACAGTAAATGGAGTACACGCTGAAGAAAGGGGGGTTACTAGCAGGGTACCACAGGGTTCAGTACTTGGACTGGTCCTCTTTAATGTCTTTATAAGTGACATTGTGGAGGGACTGGAAGGAAAAGTATGCCTCTTTGCAGATGACACAAAGATCTGCAACAGGGTGGATGCATAAGGTGGGGTGGAAAGGATGAAAAGGGACTTGGCAAGGTTGGAGGAATGGCCAAATGTATGGCAGCTTAGATTCATTGCAAAGAAGTACAAAGTAATGCACCTGGGAAACAAAAACCCAGGGGAAGAGCACACAATGGGGGGTGAGATACTAACAACAACAAAAATGGAAAGGAACCTGGGGTAGTCATATCAGATGACCTAAAGGTGGGAAAACAGTGTGAGAAGGCAGTAAGGAGGGCTTGGGGGATACTGGGATGCATAGGGAGAGGCATCACTAGTAGAAAACAGGAAGTTATCCCTCTGTACAGACAGTTGGTGAGACCCCATCTGGAGTACTGCGTGCAGTTCTGGAGACCCCATCTCTGCAAGGACATAGACAGGATGGAGGCTGTCCAGAGGAGGGCAACTAAAATGGTGCAGGGTCTGCACTGGAAGTCATACAAAGAGAGAGACTAAAGGAGCTTAATATCTATACCCTCAAGGAAAGGAGGGAGAGGGGGAACATGATAGAAAGTAGCAGAAAAGGTCAGAGCCAAAAGGCTGGCCTTCAGGAAATATAAGGGAACACAGCGGGATGAAGATAGGGAGGCATACCAAACTGCCTAAGGGAAGCAGGTAAGGCAGTAAGGCAGGCAAAGTCCCAAACTGAGGAAACACTAGCACGAACAGTAAAAGAAGGTGACAAGACTTTCTATAGATACATTAGTGAAAGAAGAAAGTCAGAGGGGTATTGCTAAGCTAATGGAGAAAAGAGAGCATGTGAGGAGGAGGACCCTGTAAAGGCATCTATCCTAAATAGATACTTTTGCTCAGTATTTACTGAAGAGAAGGTAGGGCAGGCCCACAGCTCAGCATCATGGACACAGGGGAGGAGGTGAGCACTACTCCCTTCACAAAGAAAGGGTCCTACAAGAGCTTGCAAGCTCAGGTGGATAAGGCAATGGGACCTGATGGCATACATCCCAGGGTACTTAAGGAGCTAAAGGAGGAACTAGCAGAGCCATTAGCAGAATTGTTTAGTGAGTCTCTGAGCACAGGAGGTCCCAGAAGACTGGAGAAGGCTCATGTGATCCCGCTCCACAAGAGTGGTAGCAGGGAGGAGGCGGGAACTACAGACCAGTCAGTCTTACCTCAGTAGTGGGCAAGATTATGGAGGCACTCCTTAAGGAAAGGATAGTGCAACACCTGGAATCCATAGGGCTGGGATCCAAGACAGCATGGGTTTACAAAGGAAGGTCCTGTCAAACTAATCTAGTAGATTTCTTTGACTGGGTAACCGAGTGGTGGACCAAGGGGAGCAGTTGATGTCGCCTACCTTGACTTCAGCAAAGCTTTCGACACTGTTCCACATAGAAGATTGATAAATAAGCTGGGTAGGCTCGGGTGGGTCAGAAGTTGGTCAACTGGGTGGCAAACTGGTTGAGGGGCAGAAAACAGAGAGTGGTGGTAAATGGTATACAGTCAGAAGAGATGCAAGTCACAAGTGGGGTACCTCAGGGATCAGTCCTGGGGCCAGTCCTCTTCAACATCTTCATTAGTGACCTTGCAGATGGACTAGAGGGTAAGGCTTGTCTGTTTGCAGATGACACCAAGATCTGCAACAGAGTAGATGATCCAGATGGGTGGGCAGAATGAGAAGAGATCTGGATAAACTAGCAGAATGGTCAGAAGAGTGGCAACTGGGATTTAATGCAAAGAAGTGCAAAATCATGCATATAGGGAAGAGAAACCCTGAAGCCACCTATAGGCTGGGAGGAGAGTTGCTAGCAGTCACAAAGGAAGAAAAAGACTTGGGCATTATCATCACTGATGACCTAAGATCATCCAAGCAGACCTCTAAAGCAGTAGGTAAGGCTAGGGGGGTGTTAGGGTGTATTAGTAGGGGTATCACAAGTCGTAAGAGGGAGGTAATAATCCCTCTGTACAAGACACTGGTTAGGCCCCATCTGGAGTACATGTAGTATTGGAGGCCACACCTTCACAAGGACATTAACCAAATTGAGGCAGTCCAGAGAAGGGCAACCAAAATGGTGCAGGGACTGCATCAGAAGACATATGAGGACAGATTAATGGAGCTCAATATGTATACCCTTGAGCAAAGGAGGGAGAGAGGTGATATGATCGAGGCATTCAAACACCTTAAGGGCATAAACAAGGTGAAAGAGTCTAACATGTTTAAATATAAGAAAAATAGCAGGACAAGAGGACACAGCATGAGATTAGAGGGAGGCCGATTAAGGGGGAATGTGAGGAAATTCTTTTTCACAGAAAGGGTGGTGGATGCATGGAATGGCTTACCACAAGAAGTAGTGGCTATGAATACAGTGCAGGGCTTCAAACAGGCATGGGATAGGCATAAGGGAGCAATACAAATGACTATGAATAGATAGGCCACTGACAGAGCAAAGGCCGATGGCACATTTATAAGGTAGAAAAAGAAATGGGCAGACTGGATGGGCCTTGCGGTCCTTATCTGCCGTCAACTTCTATGTTTCTATGAAACTTTCAGGTACCTCAAGGGAATCAACAAAGTCCAAGAGGGTAGCATGTTTCAGAAAAAGAGATATGCAAGAACACGGGGACACAATTTGAAGATAGAGGGGGGGACGGCTCAGAGGTAATGTGAAGAAGTATTGTTTCACAGAGAGGGTTGTGGATGGATGGAACAGCCTTTCTGAGGAGGTCGTGGAGTCAAAAACAGTGGTGGAATTCAAGAATGCATGGGACAGATATAACACAATTCTCGTGTGGGGGGTAGGAGGAAGTAGGCTGTTGGTTAACTAGGATCTGCAGCTTATCCATTAGGTAGGGAAATGGGCAGACTAGGTGTGCCAAGCAGTCCTTATCTGCTGTCAAATTCTATGTTTCTATGTTTCAAAACATTTACGTAGACCCAGTGGTATCGTAAGGTAGCGGTGTCTCCTGTCCCTAAACTGACTTGAAGGAGCCCACCTCACAGGTGCCTTACATATAACTGGGATGCAAGTTATTATGTTTTGTTTCACAATTTAGTGACATAATCTGTGCTTATTTAGAAATAAACTTCCATTTCTCACATTAAACTGCTTTTATTTACTTTTCTCCCCCCAAGCCCTCCCCATTAGCCTTCGGTCATTGATTTACCTCATGGCTTACCCCTCCCCCAGTTGGGAAAGTGGGGCACCCCAAACCCTTGTATTTATGTATGAAGCCAGTGGTCTTAAGATGGGTAGGTGGCACAAGGCCTGTGAATACCACTAGTGTCACTGATGGGCCTGGGTAGTTCCGGTTTTCACCCTTCCCAGGAGGTTAGCTTCTATAGCTCCAGGTGCGCACATGCATTCAAGCACATGACATAATGTAGAGCCAGTCTGATGTTCTTCTTCCCTGAGATGTTCCTTTCTGTACTACCACCCAATGATCACTAAGATGGCACCATTTCAGCAAAGTTATTCACTTGCCTTCCACCTGAGGAGGAGGAGGAGCACTCCCACTGGGACATACAATCCTCCCCCCAACAACCGACAAACAATTAGCAGCACACTTAAAAGACTGTGAGCTATAAGGTAGATGAATGCTAATAGGAGGCAGTATAGCACACTGAGCTGCAAACTTGGAGACCTGGGTTTGAATCCCATCGGCCCCCACTTGCATACAGTGTGACCCTGAACAAGTCACTTAACTTCCTTGTGCTCCCAGGTTGCACCTGGAAACATGCTTTGGATTAGTGTGCCTTTCCTGGTTAAACAATTTCCCCTTTCCTTTTCCTTTAATAGTTTTTTTACATTTATTATTATATTTAGCAGCCACTGAAAGGAATGACTAACCCTGGTGCCTTGGGCAAAACTGATCCTTTTTCCTCCCCCTGGCCCTTTGGTGACCTAGACCCATTGCAAAACCTGATATCCAGTGGCAGCACTGCCAGTGCACCAACGAGCTGGCCACATTAATCAGTTCACTTACAATTTTCTGTTGCCATTTGTACTAGAACTATGGTTTGACTTCAGCTGTATTATTTTTGAAGGGTTTGTAACTCGGGGGCAGAAATTATATGATTGTAATGTAGTTTTACCGTGGACCTTTTACTCATCGTATGATACTTTGCTTACTTGCATTTAGACACGTTTTTGTGATATATGTGATCTGCTGCCTCTTGTCCTGGGACCCCACTGCAATGAGATCTTTTCTTAGTGGATTATATTTCAGATTCTGCATTGGATAATATAAATCACTTAATGTGCTTTCAGACAATAGGCACACACAACCACCGTACCTCTCATACTGCAGGGTGACCTGTTCCCATTCAGAGCTGGTGGGAGCAGAGGCTTTATTTAGATTTTTAAATAAAAAAATGATTTGAAAGTTATTGTAAAATCACTCTAGCTAACTCAAGTGATTTATATATAAAATAAAGGATGGGGAAGTACGTGATACAAGAATTTAATGTACACCCGAGGTATGGGATACTACATAAACCCCAAGGGCGAAGCCCGAGGGGTTTATTAAAGTATCCTACACTATGGGTGTGCATTAAATTCAAGTTTCACACACTTCCCTATCTTTTATTTTATATAATTGCTGGTGAGCAATTTTTTCCAGCCTGAGTCCTGTGATCCTGTGTGACACACACGCACGCACGCACGCACGCATGCACACACACATACAGTGTCTCTGTCTCCCTCCCTCCTTTTCCAGATACAGTTTCTTTCTTTCTTTCTTTCTTTCTTTCTTTCTTTACAATTGACATTGCAAGTGTGATTGCACTTACCACACGGACCTGTTCCCGCTGACAATCTGTACCACCTGAAACTGGCGAACCGCAGGATCAACCAGATAAGTTTTCTTTTTTTAATTTAAAGGTAAGATCAACCAGATAGATAAAGAAAATGATTATGAGAAGGTGAGGACTCTTGTTGTGGTGGCTCCTCATTATCGGAGACTTGGAGCTGCCATGTTTGAGGAACTGTTCAGCCCACGCACACACAGGATGAGAACCAATGAAGGAGTGCTCGATATTGACAGACAGAGCATGTGAAATCCGTAATAACCCATGGGTTATTATGGTGAATATCAAGTGGCTGAGTCCATCAAAAAAATTGCTTGCCAGTTATTATAATAAGTAAATAGGGCCTCTGCTGGTTTTTCTTATAGTACTGTATAAGAAACTACTCCTGTGAGGTCTGGGCAGCCTGAAGTGATTAGCTTTGCTTCACAGTCCTCTTACCCGAACCTCACGCTTGGAGTCTCTTACATACCCCATGGAGGCTCTATTAACTTATAAATAAAATGAGTTATTTTACAGCTTGGCTCAGATGCAACACTTTCAGTTGAAAAATCTCTGCTTCTCACCTACTTTGACAGCTGGGGCAAGGACTGAAGGACAGGGAGGACAACTCAAGTGACTTTCTCAAGGTCACACAGTGAGTGAATGTCATTTGGTGAGTTTTGTGCCTGGAATCTTATTGTTCATAGTTCTGCACTCTAACCCCTAGGCTTCATTACTTCATCTAGTTTGGGTCTCCATTCATGTGTCTATAGCTTGGACAGGTTTTGTGTTCTGTATAGGTGAGGCTGGAGCAGCATGAAAAGACAATAATTTCCTGGAATCATCTTGTGTGAGGCATCATCAATCTAGCAGCCCAGATAGCTGGAATTTCCCTGAATGGATTGAGCTACTGCTTCTAACACAAGAGATGCCTGGGTCAGTCCTAGCATCTGGCAACTACTCTTTAGGACTTGTGATTCAGTTTTACAGAACATGCCTCTCATATGATGGGCAAGAACATAACAGCATCTTCAGAGGACTCAGAGTCCATCTCTCTGGAGCATGAGAAAAATTGCAGCTTCAGAGTTATTACTGACAGCTGGGAAGGGTCCTTTCACCCCCCCCCCCAGTACAGTCGTGTAACTGCCCACACTATGTTCAGCTGCTGAAAGGGGTCAACATCTGACATCACTGTGTTGGAAGTTAGGATTGCCTACTTTTGGTTGCTGAGGGAGTGGGGGCTCACAAGATGAACTAATCAACTCTCCCTCCATGGAGTTTGAGCAGGTTGCGGTGCCACCAGCCTGGTGTAGGGAGGTTTCAGGATCGGGAGATCAATCCCAGGTCCCCTGAACAGCAATTCAACTACACTGTCACTATCAGCCAAGCCGCTGAGCCAGCTCGTGTTTTGTTTTCAATACAATCTTTATTAAACACACACACAAAAAACAGCATGACAGTGACCTTGTAACAAATGTTATAGTGCACTATTGTATTGAGTTCAAATTTATTTATTTATTTATTGAGGAATCGGAAATACCTTTGAGTCAAGGACTCATTTACAAAGGTTCCACGTCACCAGAAATTCAGTACAGACAGACTTTACATAACAATTCTAATGGAAACAGAATTCAGCAAAGAATACCAGGAAACAGTGAAGGCTAACAATCCACAACTAGGTGATCAAAATAACATGTAGTATATAAATTGGCTTGGAGTTCACAAAAAAGATTCAGAGTTTGTTTAAAAATGTTGTTTTATTTAGTTTAGTTTTTATTTCACATAAAACCCTTTAGTCAGAGCCCATTTTCAAAGGGTTTAGAGTCAGATACTACAGAGGGCTACAGAATACAGTGGAAACTACAAGTATACAGAGCCAGACACAACTACACAGTGCTGTACAATTGGTGCTAGTACAATGGTTACAGTAGATTGGTATAATATTTACATAAGCTATTGAATAACATGCAGTGTACATAATAGTATACATTTGGGCATAAACTGGTTATTTAATAAAGACAAGCTAATTCTTTTATTGTTTGCAGTGAAGCGTATATATATCTCATCCAGATCTTCTTGTGGGACTTGTAGGTGCTTTCCATCTAGACAGTAAAAGTCTTTTCAAGCCTAATGATGCAGCTAGTATCCACAGTTGATGATGTCTAGCAAAAAAATGTAGAAACATAGAAACATAGATTTTGACGGCAGATAAGGACTGCTTGGCCCACCCAGTCTGTCCATTTCCCTACCTAATGGATAAGCTGCAGATCCTAGTTAACCAGCAGCCTACTTCTTCCTACCCCCACCCCCTAGAATTGCCTTATGACTGTCCCATGCATGCTTGAATTCCACCACTGTTTTGACTCCACAACTCCGGAAGGCGTTCCATGCATCCACAGCCTCTCTGTGAAAAAATACTTCCTTAAATTACCTCTGAGCCGCCTTCTATCTTCAAATTGTAGCCCCTTGTTCTTGCACCTCTTTTTTGAAAGATGCTACCCTCTTGGACTTTGTTGATTCCTTGAGGTACTTGAAAGTTTCTATCATGTCCCCCCTCTCCCTCCTTTCCTCGAGGCTATACATATTCAGCTCCTTAAGTCTCTCTTCATATGTCTTCCGGTGCAGACCCTGCACCATTTTAGTTGCCCTCCTCTAGACAGCCTCCATCCTGTCTATGTCTTTGCAGAGATTGGGTCTCCAGAACTGCATGCAGTACTCAGATGTGGTCTCACCAGCTGTCTGTACAGAGGGATAATAACTTCCTGTTTTCTACTGGTGATGCCTCTCCTATGCATCCCAGTATCCCCAACCCTCCTTGCTGCCCTCTCACATTGCTTGCCCACCTTTTGGTCATCTGATATGACTACCCCAGGTCCTTTCCATTTTGTTGTTGTTAGTATCTCACCCCCCATTGTGTACTCTTCCCCTGGGTTTTTGTTTCCCAGGTGAATTACCTTGCACTTCTTAGCATTGAATCTAAGCTGCCATACATTTGACCATTCCTCTAACCTTGCCAAGTCCCTTCTCATCCTTTCCACCCCACCTTGTGCATCAACTCTGTTGCAGATCTTTGTGTCATCTGCAAAGAGACATACTTTTCCTTCCAGTCCCTGGGTAAAGGATTTCCGTGGAAATCTTTTAAAATATAGTGCTAGGGTGAAGGGGATTTCTGATTTAACTATCTTAGAACAGGTATCATTAACCTTTTCCCAAATAGAGTGTAGTTGGGGACAGTCCGATAACATGTGTCCCATGCAGGCATTGTGTTGAAATGACCACATCTCCAGCAGGGGCCATCTGGTAAGTATCACATGTCCTCTAATTTCTTTTGGGTAAAACAATAGTAGAACATAGAACATAGACACTGATGACAGATAAAGACCAAGGGTCCATCCAGTTTGCTCATAAAGAGTTTCCTACCTATCTTCCTGACTTAGTGTCTTGAAGGAGTTGTCAATCCCAACTCTTCCTCTTCCCCCCCAATTCCCTCACCTCCCTAGCTCCTCCTGCAATTACCAGCCCTTTAAACAAGTCGCAGCTGACTCTGAACCCATTTATCATCCCTGCCCCGCCACCTCTGCCAATAATCTGTTCCCTGGCTCCACCACCATCACAGCGAAGTAGAACTTCCTCATGTCCCTCCCAACGTTTCCACTGACTAGCCTGCATTCCAGTCCTCTTGCGACTGCACTACTGCTTCTGTTGAATAGGACTTCACAGTTCACTCTATGTATGCTTATATGGCCGATGCACTGCACCTGAAACTGTGCCATGCTTTCTTCTCTGGACTGCCCGAGATGATCATGGCCGTGTTCACACAGGCCCTCCCAGCACTGATGCAAGCCATGCTGGAGAGGGGTTGTCAGTCTCAGGACAGTCAACAAATGTCAGCCACCGTGCACCAGAGCAAGCGGCACAGCCTGCCCACATAGCAGCTTAATCTGCTTGCTCCAGGATGTATCTCTACCCCTGTGCGTGCTCAGGGAGAGGATCAGAGGATGACTTACCATGCTCCAGTAAGTATCCATATGGCTGCTTTTGTACCACTGCAGCCTGTATGCTGGCATTGCCGTGGTGCAAAGATGGATGTATAGATAGGCCCTCTATTAATTCCCCAAAGGAATTTGTATGTCTCTCCTCTCCTATCTGATCTCCAGCAAGTACATGTTAAAGTTCTCCTGTTATTCATCATATGATCTGTCCTGTTGGCCCTGGACCATCCTGCAGACTCCAGAACTGGGCACAGTACCCAAGGTGAGGCCTCACCTGTAATCTGACAGGGGCAATATCACTTCCTTCCTCCTACTGTCAAATCCCTATCAAATGCATCCCAGCATCCTTGCTGCCTTGCTGTATTGCACTGCCTAGATTGTTTGGGGGAACCACTAATGATAACTCACAGATCTCTTTCCTTAGCTGTTGTGGCAACCTAGCCCCGCCACACAGTACTCTGTCTAGGGCTTCCTCTTCCCCATGTGCATCATTTTGCACTTTTTGGCACTGAATCTCTACTACCATATTTTGGATCACCTTTCTAGCCTCTACAGATCCCTCTTCGACTCCCTCACCCTCTTCACTGTCTACCTTTCTGCAGAGTTTTGTGCAATCTGCGAAGAGACACATTTTGCCCTGGATACCCTCCCCTATGTCACTGATGAAATACTGAACAGGACTGGAACTCCTGCAGCACCCCACTCGTAACCCCCCTGTTCTCTGACCTGTCCCTGTTCATTACTGCAAATGAAGCGGCTTAAAAGGGACAGCCCCATGTAATGCGAGTAGTCTCTATTAAGCGACAATCCTGCTTATCAGAAGCCCTATGTTTATAAAGGACAAAAGCAATCTGGAGACTGTAGAAATGCTTAAATACAGTTTTATTGTTACTTTTTAACTTTTCATGTTGTTCTTTGTGTGCTTTATTTTTTTATTTGCAACACCAGTGTAAGAAGAAAAGACAAATAAACCAAAATCCCTCCCCCTCACAGTCTATTCCCTCCGTTCACGTGATCCTCACTATTTCGCCCTCCATTGCCCCCCTCACTCAAACTCTGATATGGCTGCTTTCTCCTTCTTTTTCCCCCATTTATGGAATTCTCTTCCCACCTCTCTCCGCTTGCTACCCTTGCTAAACCTCATTAAATGTTCACTTTACTGCAACCCCATTCCCCCCACTCCTGCCATCCTCCTGACTAATGCTCCTTTGCCCCAGCTAATTAAGACTTTTTCAAGTTCATTTGTTAGATCCTTACATGCCCCTAGTCTGCCTTCACTTCAAGTCTGCCTTATGCTTTTTGTCTCCACCCCTTGTACTTCCTCCTGTTTTTGTCTTAAATATGTTTATTTATGTTATTTTTTAAAACTGTCTACTGTTACCTAGCTTGAGATGTATACTTTTAGTTAATTTTCATTTATTTTTAGTTTGTACTTTTTACCATTCATTGTTAGTATTGGCTTATACCTCCTCAGGCACCTTTGTAACCTGCCTGCCTCACTGAAAAATTGTTCCTGTCTTCTATTCAGGCTTATTGTAACCTGCCTGTGACATCACTGTTAATCTGTCTGCTTCTCATTTATGTATGTATTGTTTTCCTCTTACCCTTTCTCCTGGTTCACACCTAGAATCGAGCCTTGGCTCAGTGTACTTCTCCCGGTTACCGTTTTTAAATAAATAAATAAAAACCAAAACCCAAACAAAAATCACACTGCACACTCTGGCAGTACAGTACTGTGTGTGACTGAACTAAACAGTTAAAAGACATTCGAAAAAGTCAGAAATTCTGCTCTGCTTGAAGTCAAGGCAGATCTTACATGTTAAATTCTCTTTGAGAGTTTGTAGGTTGCTCCATTCATCTCTCTCACCATTTTGAGTACACCAGGACATCACCGACCTCAAATTCTGCAGAGCTTCCTGATTTTTGATGGGCACAGGAGGAGGGTCATTAACTGGCTCAGATGTGCCTGTCACCTGTTCTAGTCTCACTCTCGACTGCCACACAGATGTCGACATCAGTAAGTTCACTGTCAGTTGAGACCTCTGTGTCCATGTTGACGAACCCAGCAAACTTTGCACCAGTCATGAATCCTGGTGTGACCACATTGGCATGAATGCATCAGCAAGCTGTGAATGGCCATCAGCAGAAGGCTTGTCTGGGGCACTCCTGTCACCTGTGAAGCCTGCCTTTCTGAAGCAGTTGTTTATTTTTGTAGCTAACACAGATTGCCAGGCCTTGGCAATTACGTAGATGACAGCAAGGATGTTTACAGCCTTGGCAATTGTGGATGCTTGTGCTGAACCACCTTCATCTATCACTCCCACAATCCAGGTGGACATCAGGGCTGTGTAATGACTTTTTAAGTTTCTGATCACTCCTATATCTGTTGATTCAATGAGGCTGGTTGTGTTTGGTGGAAGGAACACAGTTTTAACGTTGGGGTACATGTTAACAATTTCCTGTGATTGGGCAGAGCAGTTGTTGAACAGCAGCTTGGTAAGCCACCTTTTCCTGTTCAACTCTCTCCCTCGCACTTAGCCAGTCCATAAATATCCGCCCTGTCTTCCAGGCATTTGAGGAGCTGTAATGTGAGACTGGCAGGGTGGACAGATCTATAGGGAGACATCTATGGCGTTTGCTCTTCCTGATCAAGAGAAGAGTCCTTTTATCACTGCCATGTTTGCACAGCACAGGATGGACACACACACTGTCCTTAGCTTTCTCCCCCCCCCCAGATTTCTCTCCCCCAAGCAGTTTGGTCTGTTTGTGCACATGCCCCTGGTCAGGATAGCTTCAATAGTAAAGACTGGTTTCATCAGCACTGTACACATCATTGGTGTGTACTCTTTAAGAAGTTTTGGCAGAACAGAGCTAACCCAGTCAGTAGCAGTGTCAGTGTCAGCATCAGAGCACTCACATTGCTCTTTTTTACACACGATGCCATGTCTATATTTCCACTGTGACAGCCAGCCATTGGTAGATTCGAAAGTGTCATGCCCCAACTGTGTGGCCAGCTTGTTATTTTTCTCTGATCAAGGGACCTGACAGATGAGCACCTCTACAGGGGCACCAACTTTTATGAGCGTTTATGGGTGCTCACTGCCAGTAGGTAGTATTTTTCTTATGGCCATTTTCCCTGGTAATCCCTTTCTATAGGCTTTCCTCAAAACATTAAGGGTGCTTAAGTCAACTTTTTTGGTGCTTGAGCACTCCAGCACCCATGGAGTCGGCACCTATGGCCACTGAAGATAAAGAAGCTTTGGGGGTCTGCAAAGCCTCTGGCACCTTTACTTTCTAGGCAAGTGACAACTCATTTCTTTTGGATGCTATCCTTACACTCAGTTTGCTATACTCTGGCTGAAAGAAGATGATGAAAATAAGTAGCAGCAGCTGAGGTGGCACCGTAAGCATCCCAATAAAGTGACATGACTGTCCCGCCCATCTGAAATCAGCAGCTAATTGAACACAATGGGGACAAAATGGGTTGCCCGGGAAACGTCCTGATTAACCAAACATCCTGCTTAACCACATCCTAATTAAGTGGCTTTTACTGTACTACCCTTTGTTTTCTACTCCCCCAACTAGTTCCCTACCCATCTGTTCAATACCCTAACACTCCTATATCTTCCAGTTTCCTCAGCAGTCTCCTGTGAGGCACCAGGTCAAAAGCTTTGCTGAAATCAAAGTGTTGTAGAGTAAATCTACCATGTGCCCTCTGTCATCTGCTCTTGCAACCCAGTCAGAAAATACCACTAGGTTGATCTCACGTGATCTTCCCAACACAAATATATGCCACATGTTGTCTGGTACCCTATTTGCCTCTAGGCAGGCCACTAGGCTTTCTTTGACCAAGGTTTCCATTAGCTTATCAACAATAGAGATAAAACTGACCGGTCTGTAGTCTCCAGGGTATTTCTTGCCCCCCTCCCCCATAAAGCAGAATCACATCCACAGTAATGAGGATCTTGAACTGTACAAGACAACTTTGAACATCTTTTGTACAGTTACAGGCATTCTTCCACAATAATGCCCATACTATGAAGAAATGTTAATCCCAAAGTCCTCTTCCCATTTTGGACTGGATTCATTTATTATTTATTTCAACAGTTTTACCAGGAAAGACATGCTGAGCTGGTAACAGCTCATTTCCAGACGCGTCCAGAGGTAGTAAACAAAACAAAAGGGGCAACAGAAAATAAAAAATACAGTAATGTGTAAGAGTAATAAATAAAATGCATTACAGTTGAGCAGTCACAATATTCAGGGAGGTAGATCAGTGCAACCTCAAACAAAAAGGTGCAAAAATAATACAATAAGATGCAGGTGCAATACAATACCGGGTGTGAAAACCAGATTAGGATCAGATTAATAATACTACCCAGGCTGTGCAAAGCTGCAAGAGTAACCAATGCACGTACATTTCAGTAAGGTGCAGGTGCAATACATTACCAGATATGAACACATATTAGGAGATCTGAACACATTTTAGGAGCAGATTAATGCCACATACAGACTAGGGACCGAGGATGGGCAGAAAATGTTCATAATGTATGGTAGAACACTGTTCTGGGTGGAAAACCATGCTTAGTACAGTGTTGTTGTGCTGCACTGGGTGTGTCACGATGCTGTTGTGCTGCACTGAGCATGTCACTAGTGCAGCACAACAACAGAGAATGTCTTTGTGCATGCATGATGAAGCAGGCCACAGCAGTGACAGCTGAGCAGGAAGTGAATGGCACTGGAAGGAACCGCCCCACCGTAAGGAATTTTTTAAGTTATGAGGGGAAAGAGGAGTGAAATAATGGTTGCCCATACACTATAAAAGATTGTTTATGGGCTGCGCTCTCAAGGTCTCTTGTTACCACAGAAATCTTTCAAGTGAAAAACAGCGTTGTTGTGTATGATTGGTCACCAAGGTGTGCGTATATCAAAGCACGACCGCACACCTAAGAGTGGGTTATCTATTACATATATTATATATATATATATATATATATATATAAGAGGCAAAAATCTCGGTTTAATGCATTAGTTAGGGTTGTTCCACAGCGACAAAAGTGAGAAATTTGGTGTTAGGGTTGAAGCTCCTTGTACCCCTCACTTGCCCACTCTCAACGGCATCGGTGTCTTGTTAGGTTGCTGCCTAACTCTCACCTCATCAGATGTGTGAAGAAGCAGAGGTATAGGAGAATGGGGTGAGAGTTAGATTGACAACCCCAACGAAGCATCCCGATGCCGGTGTGGGGTGTGGGCGGGGGTCCAAGGGGGTTTTCAACCCTAACACCGAATTTCCTCGCTTTTGTTGCTGTGTAACAACCCTAACTAATGCATTAAACTGAGTTTTTTGCCTCTAATTTCCCTTCTTTTCGAGAATGATAATGAGAAATAGTGAATGTAATGTGGCAGCGGGAGCACGGAGCCCTTTGGGCCCTGCACTCCCACCATGTGATGTCTTGTCACATAGTAACACAGTGCCCGAAAACGCAAATGGTAATGCACATGGTGATGCAAAGCAAAACACAAAGATAAATAGTAATGTAGACACAAATGGTTAAAAAAATGCAAATGCAAGTGCAAATGAAAACGCAAAGGGTAATGCACATGGTGCCGTAGACGGGAACAGTAAGTGAAACGGGTACGGAACCTTAAGCAGAAGCAGTAAGGGTAACAGTAATGTAAGCGCACAGGCTGCTTTTCCCCAAAAGCTGCATAGAGAAAGACAGTGAGTAATAATAATAATAAAATTTATTTAGTTAAGCGCCTTTCAAATTTTCAAGGCGCTGTACATAAAACATGAAAACACCAGCATAATCAATACATATAGTAAAACAACACAGCAAATATTACAAGATTAAAATAACCAATTACAGTATGTCAGGAAATGTCTTATCCGATAAAAAGGACTTTAGGGCCCTTTTAAAACTTTCCACCGTCGTGCTCTCTCGGAGCTGACGGGGCAGAGATTTCCAGAGGGTAGGAACCACGAAACCAAAGGCACGTGCTCCAGAGGACTTCAAATTTACCCTTGGAATCTCCAGCAACCCCTCGTCAGCCAAGCAGAGCTGTCTCAGAGGGGTGTAGGGCACCAGAAGCTCTTTCAAGCAAGGGTGCCGGAAGATAGTAAAATCTGAGGGGGCTGAGAATCAAAAGGGCACTTATGAGGGTACAAAGGGCACTTTTTCTATACTAGTTTTTGCCATACAGAATTAAAAAGTGCAGTGGCTACCGCCCCTTTCGCCCCCCCCCCCCGGTTCCGGCACCTATGCCTTCAAGTAGTCAGGACCAAGACCGTGTAGGACTTTGTAGGTCAAAAGACCCACTTTAAAGGTAATCCGCCACTGTATTGGCAGCCAGTGCAGAGTGCACAGCACTGGGATAATATGAGACCCTCTTGAAGCCCCAGTCAACAAACGTGCTGCTGCATTCTGCACTAGCTGCAAGCAGTGGATATCAACCCCAGCAAACCCTGGGTACAGGGAGTTACAGTAATCAAGACGAGATGTCACAAAGGCGTGGACCAAAACCGGCAAGTCACAAGGTGGAACCAGGTGCCTAATCCTGGTGATGTTTCTAAGATAAAAAAATGCAGTCCTGACAACTGCAGACACCTGATAACGAAGGGTCAGACCAGTGTCAAGCTCCACACCCAGGTTACGCACCCGTTCAGAGGTAGGGATCTGGTCTACCCCCAGAATTAATCCAGAGGGAGACCCCGCCCCTAAACCCTCAACCCTGTAACCGGGGTCCACCACCATAACCTCAGTCTTTCCCGGATTCAACTTCAAACCACTGGTATTCATCCAGTCTTGGATATCAGCAAGGCAGTTATTCAGCACTGAGATAGCACTAGCCTGGTCAGGTGCAAAAGACAGGTAGAGCTGGGTATCATCAGCATAGCAGTGAAACCTCAGCTCAAACCGTCTTACAATGTCTCCGAGGAGTAGCATACATACTGCGAATAACATGGGGGAAAGCACTGAATACAAGGCAGAGAGAAGGCCCTAGATGAATGCAAACCCGAGACCACTCTCTGCATTCTCCCCTTGAGTTAAGATGAAAACCATCTGAGGACCACACCCGATAGTCCACAAATGGACCTCAGACGTTCGAGCAAAATCCCATGATCCACAGTATCAAAAGCTGATGACAGATCAAGGAGAACCAGAATAGAGCGGTGTCTCTGATCTCTCACCATCAGGAGATCATTGAGCACCCGAACCAGAGTAGTCTCGGTGCTATGCCTCTTACGAAAACCAGACTGGAGAGGTTCGTATAAACTATGGATGGTCAAATGGTTATCCAATTGTGCAGCCACAACTTTCTCAATAACTTTCCCTACAAAAGGGAGGTTAGAGATTGGGCGGTAGTTTTCTTGGTCATCCGGGTCTAAAGAGCTTTCTTCAGAAGGGGAGTCACCACCCCTTCCTTCAGAGAGCAAGGGAAAACTCCTGTCTCTAAAGAGCACCGGATAATCCGAGCAAGGACCGGGCCGATAGTCTCACTACAACCCATAATCAGGGAAGTAGGGCCCGGATCCAAACTACAGCATGTTGGGCGCATCTCATGGACAATCCTCATAGTGTCTATGAAATCCGGTAGAGTACAACGAATGTATGCATAATAATGGGTCTTGGAGCAGAAAATGAGGACTTGGAATACTAAATTGCTTATATCTCAGGAACCGTATGATGTAGAAAAAAAATTTAAAAGTCATATGATTTATGACTTTCCTGGCTAGTTTTGTACTTAGAGGACTAAGCATCTTTCTGACAAAAAGTCCGTATCTCGCACCGTTTCCAAGATACGGGCTGTGAAAGGCGTGGCGAACACATAATGTTATCCTATGGGAAAAAAAGAGAAGTTCAGAGTGCCATAACTTTGGCTCCCTGTAATATTTTTCCACCAAACCTCTGAAAGGCACATCTGTGGTATGTTGGCTTTTCTCCCTCCAAATTTCAGCCCAAAAGACCAAACCGTTCTTTTGCAGCAGAGTGGCAAAGAATTGCTGTCAAATTCATGCGACACTGTCGCAAATGCGAAAGTAGTCTGCCAAAGTACTTTTTCCGGAAATTTGAAAAACATATTTATGTGGTATTTTACCCCAAAATAAAGATATGCCTAGTATCCTCAGGGTCTGACTAGGTGAATACAAAAAGAATTAGGTTGCTAGAGGGTCCCAAATTTAAATGCCAAGCATTTTTCTGATGACCAACTGAAAACAAAATGGTGGATTGCGACAGTAAAAGGGCCATTTGCGAAAGTAAAAACTGCATTTGCGACACTGTCAAACTTTTTGTTAACTTTTCCCATTGACTTATAATGGGAAATTGTTTTTGAATAACCTTTGAACCATTTAATATTTTTTCATGAAATCTTCAAAAGGCACATCGGGGACCCTGGCTGCATGTTCGCTGAAGATTTCAGACTGGTCGCGCAAACCGTGCGACCTGTAGAGAAGAGCAAAGAATTCCCAAAAAGTGTAAACACTCACGCAGCTCACGCTTAATAACTCCGCAGCCATATATCCGAACAGTGCGAAAGGTGACAGATCCCAAGATGTATGGTTCTTGATTGTGTTTTCCAAATTTCAGGTAAATCTGTTGAATGGTTGCAAAGTTATTAAGGTACAAAATTTTAGGTTTAACATGTAAATGGCTCCTCAACCCTAACTATGGTAGCATTATCATGCTACCATAATATATATATATATATATATATATACATATATATATATATATATATATTACACTGTCACCGTAGTGCCAGTATAGTTAGGGTTTAATGGTCACTTCTATGTTAAACCCCAAATTTTGTACTTTAATAACTTTGCAGCCATATGACCAATGCACATGAAATATTTTTGTGCACTGTTAGGTACCATAGATCTCTTGATGTGGCAAGATTTGTTCTGGTCAGATGTGCAGTAGCAGAGATGTGGAGTGTCACAAAATGTGAAATTTACCATTTAGGTGCAAATCCTTTGCTGTGCCACACCTCCGAAATGGCTTGGGGGTCTGGTCTAAAAACTGTTAGGGTACAGACCTTTGAAGGTTTGGTGAAAAATATTAATCCATTCAAAAGTTATTAAAGTTTTAAGTTTGCCATTATAATCTATGGGAAAAATTAGATGTTCCATATGAAAGTAGGTTTTGCTGCCGTGAAAGCACTTTTTGCTGCCTAATTGGAAAAGGTAGTGCCATGTTGCTGCCATCTTGTTTTCAGTTAGTGACAGAGAAAAACACTGTAATGCAAAAAATACTGCCCCTTGGTAAACACCAACAGTTGTGTTTACCTAATCAGGGAATGAGGAACACAATTCTGGCCTTAGTTTTTGAAAACAGTGGCTGGAAATATGTTTTTTCACTCAGCCGTTGGTAGTGTCACAAATTTGCAGCACTATTTTTGTAAAACTGATGCAATTTGCGGCAGCTTTCGAGCAACTAACAGTACCCCCAAGCCTTGGGATCATCGTCTCTAACGCTCACCCCATTCTTCTATACTGTACCATCTTACCTCCCATACAAATGGACTGGAGTGAGCATTAGAGTTGATGACCCCAAGGCACACCCTGACATCTGTTGGTGTATGGATGGTGGGGATTGGGTGGTAGGGTTGTGTTGGGGGGTGAGATGGGCTGTTAGGGTTGGGAACCCTAACACCACATTTCCATACTTTTGTCACTTTAATATGAACCCTAACTGATGCACTAATGAAGTTTTTTGCAATGGATATACAGGTGTACATGTAATAGATAAACCACTCTGAGGTGTGCTGTCGTGCTGTGATATACGCACGCCTTAGTGTGCGTTGTTACGCACAGGTCCGCAGGACGAGTGTGTCAACCACCCAAGGCGTGCATATATCAGAGTGCATCTGCACACCTCAGAGTGGTTTATTTAACTTTTAAAATGTCAACATTTTTTGGAGTGGGGGTAAAAGTGCAGGTGTGCGGTCGTGCTCTGATATACGCATGGTCATGTGGTGGTGCTCATCCAATAAAAGACAACAATTTCCTACCCATTTTATAAATATATATATATCTGTCTCTCACTAGCTCTCTCTCTCTATCTATATATATATATATATATATATATATATATGATGACAAAGAAGCTCTGTGCGTCAAACACTGAGGCAAGGGTTACCCCAAAGGGCATTTGGCTGGGAAGCCAAGTTTCAAGAAAATACAAAATCACACATGCCCACACAATGCTTTCTTATATATATATATATATATATATATATATATATATATATATATATATATATATATGTGTATGAAATCCATACACCTGAAAAGTCATTCTGCTGCAGTAGTGATGTAGCTACTGCAGCAGAATGAGTTTTTGTTCTGCTGTAGTAGCTATGCCACAATACTGCATCCTCATCAGTACAGTTTATAGGACAGAGGGTAGTTGAAGTGTTGCATGTGTGAGCTTGCCGGCAGGCAGATGGCAGTGAAGTGCAGAGGGCAGAGACTGACTGCTGTCACCACAAAAAGCAAGCGATTCTGTTTTTTTCACCATACACTATATAAAATAGTGTATGAGAGCACAAATAGACAACAGCACTATTCTTAAACATCATGGTTTCCATGACAGCAGAGGGACCTCTTAAGCATTGTTCTCGAGGTCTTCGTCGTCATGGTAACCACTCAGTGTAAGAATAGCATTATAATGTATGGTAAGTGCCTATTAACCACCAGAATCAGCAATTACACAGCTTTGTTATGCACTGTTTAGAATGTTAAAAGTTGTTAACCACACTTCGGAACTTCCAAACAGTGGCAAAACAAAAACAAAAATGCACCAGAGTTCCATAATTCTCACACATAGAATGCAAACAGTGTTTTTTTGACTGTACACTATAAAAGACGATGGCTGGTGATCAGGTGACAACCACGCTGAAATCACCTCTCATGGTTGCTATGGCTACAGTAAACCTCTTGAGCTGCGCTTTCGAGGTTTACCATGCTGCCCTAGCAACCACTCGAGGTGATTACAGTGTGGTTATCACCTGATCCCCAGCCATTATCCTCTATATTGTGTATGGGCTCTCATACACTATTCTATATATTGTATATAGATTTTTCTCTCCATACTTAAAGTAGCAGTGTAAGGCGGTGGGTGCGGTGGTGGAGGTGGTGGGGTTGAAGACAGTGGTGGGGTTCAAGACTGCATGGGATAAGCACAAGGGAATCATAGTGGAAAGGAAGGGGAGGGAGGAAGGGAGAAAGAGCGGTAGAAGTATGGTCTGTGGTAACAATGTAGATAGGGAAAAAAGGGCAGACTGGGTGGGACAAGTGGTGTTTATCTGCCATAAAATTCTATGTTTCTATGTAAGTAGGTAGGTGGAGGAAATAGATTTTTAATCAGTGTTTGGAGCACTTTAAGAATTGTCTTTAAATCTGTAACAGGTAGTATGGGGAACCTAGCTCAGAAAATTAATCTTGGGGGTCAGTAGATTGAGAAAGCCCTGTGAATCAGATGTATGACTGAGGCTGGAGCTGCAAGAGGCTTAGTGCCTACTAAGAAGAGCCCTATAAATGAGTCACTTGCCCAGCATGTCCCATCACGCTTGTGTTCCAGCACGAGTGGAACAGCACAGGAGTGGAACATCTATCTTAAGGCATCTGCAGCTGCCTGTAGATGGTCTGCATTATGCAGGAGGCTCTACAGGAGAAAAAAAAAAATGAAACAAATATCCGCACCACACAGCACTGAACCAAATAGCAGCTTTATTCAAAAAACAATTAAAAACATCAAATAGCCACAAACAGCATCTGCTCCACTAGAACCTCTACCGGTTTCGCAGGGTATGTGTCATCAGGAGGCTGGCTTTGCATTCAAAATAGGACCCTTAAATACACACACCACACACATTAATTAAAGTGACAGTGCCTACACAGTGTAAAGTGCAACCTATTAGATACTAAATCATTAATTAATTTATACATCTATCAAGAAAATCTAGCAAAAAGCTAGTAATGCATTATTAAGTTTAAAAAGTAGGACTCCTTAGTTTCACAATCATATCAGCGTATAAAGAAACCAGAAGTGGGTTACAATTCCTACTTTGTCATAAAGTACAATAGCATGGAATACACATCCAAATTCATAAGCCCCAAAAGGAATTTTATAGAGCTGTGATCCCACCGGTTTTCTAATGAGCCCTAAGGGAAACATGAAAAAATAGATCATTAAAATATGAGAACCTAGCAGTGGCTCTTTCAGCTAGACAGGCACCAACATTCACATTTATTTTCTCGGTATGCATGGCGTAAGTTCTATGCGGTCATTCAGGCCCGGTGGTTCCAATGCTCCTAGGGTAAAAATCCAAAAGGATTCCCTATATAGCAACTTGTCATTCAGGTTTCCAACGCTGGGACCTCTTTTTACTTTTTCAATTGCACAAAATTTAAAATTGTGTGGGCTATTACTGCTAGTTTTTATGTGGCTGGCCAGTGCATTTTTTGCATCCTCCTCCCTCGTGGATCTCAGACGTTCTCCAATATGTATTTTCATAGGTCTTTTGGTTTTGCCCACATAAAAGAGCCCCACATTCACATGTGGCTAAATATACTACCTGTTCACTACTGCAGCTGAAAAACTCCTTCATCTTGAACAGCTTGTTATTACTACAGATAGTGAAAGTATCAGTACTCATAATATATGGGCAAAACACCAGGGCAGGGTAGGAGTTAGAACACTACTGTGTTCTGGTATACTGAAGCACCCAGCTTCAGGGTAGGTGGATACAGGTAGTGCGTAAACATCTAGTAGGAAAAGAGTAGTAGGATCCTGGATAAGGAAGGTACAGGTAAGGTGGTTATAAAGGGATAGTAGTAGATAGCCTATCTAGATTAGGGTAACAAATAAGTTTGGGCAAATGAGTAAGGAGTAGAGACACCCACAGCAAGTTAGTCACAGGTAAGTGGGTTAAAAATGGAAAACAAAAGACATCCTATCTAGGGTAGGGTACCAAGTACATTTCAGACAAGTAAAGGGAGAGGTAGGATTTCAACAGGCAAAGAAAAGAGGCAGTAAGGTACAGGGAAGTTTCAATCAAGCACTAAGGTAAAGGAAGGACAGCATGGGAGTGGTGCAGTGCAACGGGTGTGGAGCCGCCATCTTTTGGGACACCTTCTGTAGACTTAGGTGCTGCCCCATTTGTACTTATTTTTCTGGATTGTGGGAAGAGGTTGCTGGACTCTGGCTGAACTCGCAGGGGAGCAGAGAACCTTCTGCCCCACCCAGGGGCACCAAGTCTGCCCCTGCTCCCCCAAAGGATGTCTAGGCAGAGGCAAAGTAGTTGGACTTTGTTAGACTCTAGAAAAGTGGGGGAGGTGGGAAGGAAACACATTCCTCAGCCTGTACCAATGCACAGTTCCTTTGCCTTACTGGTGGGACAGGACTGCCAGGAAGAGGCACCTGTAAAAGTGGGAAGGGAAGAAGTGGGGGTCCTCAGAAAGAGAGGCTCCAAGGAGGAAGGAAGAGGCCTCCAGCTGACGAGGAAGCAGCTATTGGTGGGGGACTCTGTTAGGGGGATAGACTTGAGGAATGGGGGGAGAAAGGGAGAGGAAGGTGAAGTGCTTGAGAGGTGCTTCAGCTTGGAAGGATGGAGAGCATATCCAGAGGATCACTAGGAGATGGAAGGGAGCTAGATGTCATTGTCCACAATGGAACAAATGACCTGGCAAGGATGGTGTAGGGATAGTGCAGGAAAAGTTCAGGGAGCTGGGAAGGGGCCTCAAGCAGGTAGCATGCACGGTGGCTTTTGCTTAAGTGTTACCTATATACAGCCGGGGATAGGAAAGGGCATGCTGCACCATGGCTTTTAACAATTGGTTGAAGGCATGGTGCACAGAGGAAGGCTCATCTACATTGGGGGACTGGAGGCCAATCTGGGAGGATATGGGCCTCTATGGGAGAGATGGCCTGCATCTTAATAGAAGGGGTACTGCAGTCCTTAGTGGGAGATTTAACTACTACTTGGAAGAGCATTTAAACTAGTCAGGGGGAGGCTGTAAAACCAAGGGAGGCAACAATTGCCCCCCAGAAGATTAAACGGCAGGGAGGGAGAGCCCGAGGGGAGAAAGCTTCCACATGGTAGGGGCACAAGAAGACAGGGGTGGAGACAAGGCAGAGGATGAGGGGGTTATCAATCAGGAAAGCAAGAAAAAAGGAGTGTAGGAGACAGGTAACAGAGAAGGTAACAAGGGAAGAGGGGGTTCAGGGGGAGTTTCCGTGACAGGACAAGCAGGAAGGGGGAAGCATGAAAGTAGGCAGGGAGGGAGTAATGTATGCAGAGCCATGTGCACCAATGAGTGGAATCTGGGAAATAAAATTTCAGATCTGGAGGCCATCATAGCAGAGGCTTGCCTGGATTTGGTGGCCATAAGGGAGTCGTGGTGCACTGACAGCCGTGACTGGGACATGGCCATAGACTTTGACTTTGATGGCAGATAAGGACCACTTGGCCCACCTAGTCTGCCAGTTTCCCTACCTACTGGATAAGCTGCAAATCCTAGTTAATCAATAGCCTATTTCTTCCTACCCCCCACAAGAATTGCCTTATCTCTGTCCCATGCATTCTTGAATTCCCTCACTGTTTTTGACCCTAAAACCTCCTCAGGAAGGCTGTTCCATGCGTCCACCACCCTCTCTGTGAAAAAAATACTTCCTCACATTACCCCTGAGCCATCCCCTTCTATCTTCAAATTGTGTTCTCTTGTTCTTGCACATCTCTTTTTCTGAAAGATGCTACCCTCTTTGACTTTGTTGATTCCCTTGAGGTACTTAAAAGTTTCTATCATGTCCCCCTTCCCTCCTTTCCTCAAAGGTATACATATTAAGCTCCTTTAGTATCTCCTCATATGGCTTCTGTTACAGACCCTGCACCATTTTAGTTGCCCTGCTCTGGACTGTCTCCATCCTGTCTATGTCCTTGTGGAGATGAGGTCTCCAGAATTGGACGTAGTACTCCACATGGGTTCTCACCAACTGTCTGTACAGAGGGACAACAACTTCTTGTTTTCTACTGGTGATACCTCTCTCTATACATCCCAGTATCCCCCCAGCCATCCCTACTGCCTTCTCACATTGCTTGCTAACCTTTAGGTCATCTGATATGACTACCCCTAGGTCCCTTTCCATTTTTGTTGTTGTTAATACCCCCCCATTGTGTACTCTTCCCCTGAGTTTTTGTTTCCCAGGTGCATTACCTTGTACTTCTTTGCACTGAATCCAAGCTGCCATACTTCTGACCATTCCTCCAACCTTGCCAAGTCCCTTCTCATCCTTTCCACTCCCCCTTGTGTACCAATCCTGTTGCAGATCTTTGTGTCATCTGCAAAGAGGCATACTTTTCCTTCCAGTCCCTCTGCAATGTCACCGATAAAGACATTAAAAAGGACTGGACCCAGTACTGAACCCTGCGGTACCCCACTAGTAACCCCCCTTTCTTCAGAGTGGACTCCGTTTACTATTACATTCTGTGTCCTGTTGTCCAGCCAATGTTTTGCCCAGGCTATCACCCTGGGACCCACTCCCAGGCTGGCTAATTTGTTTATTAATCTTTTGTGTAGGACTGTGTCAAATGCCTTGTTAAAGTCTAGGTAGACCATGTCCACAGCCCCTCCCTGGTCTACTACTTTGGTCACCCAGTCAAAGAAATCTATTAGATTCATCTAACATGACCTTCCAACTGTAAATCCATATCACCTTGGGTCCTGTTCCCCACTGGCCTCTAGGTACTGAACAGTTCTTTCCTTCAGAAGAGGTTCCATCATTTTCCCTACCACAGAGGTCAAACTGACAGGTCTGTAGTTTCCTGCCTCAGCCTTGCTCCCACTTTTGTGAAGAAAAATCACATCTGCCGTCCTCCAGTCCTCAGGCAACACACCATCCTCCCATGATTTGTTAAAAAGGCTAGTCAGTGGTGTCACTAGTTTTCCCCTTAATTCTTTTAGAATTCTGGGGTGAATCCTGTCAGGCCCCATTGCTTTGTCCACCTTCAGTTTTAAGAGTTCTTTCAGAACCCTTTCTTCTGTGAAAGGACTGGGATCAACCCCCCATCCAGAGTGCTTCTATTGATTGGATTAGGTAACTTCCCCTCCTCTTCTTTTGTGAATACTGAGCAGAAGTATTCATTCAGTATCCCTGCTTTTTCACTGTCCATCTCTGCCCACCCACCGTCCCCTTTATTCAGCTTCACTATCCCTCCCTTTGTCTTTCTACACTCCCTAATGTACCTATAAAAGGTTTTATCCCCCTTCTTAACCGAGTTGGCTATCTTTTCCTCAGTCTGGGCCTTTGCTATTCTGACTGCCTTCCCTGCTTCCTTCTGCTTTAACTGGTGCAGTTCTCTGTCCTGCACCTTCTGCGTTTCCTTATTCTTCCTAAATGCTATCTTTTTCTCCCTAACCTTCCCTGCCACCTCTATTCAGAACCATAGTGTTTTTTTTTCCTTCATTTTGATTTATTTGCTTTACACAAAGGCTTGCTGCCTCTGTGGTGGCAATTTTGATGTTTCCCCATTGATGCTCCACCCCTCCTTCTTGTCTGTTTGCTAGTGCTTTTCTGAGGCACTCTCCCATTTTGACAAAGTCAGCCCTCCTGAAGTCCAGTACCCTCACTTTTGTATGGCTTGACTGCAGCTGAGTTTATCATGAAACACACTGTTTGATGGTCACTTGTTTCCAGATGGCTACCCACTTCTAGATCTGAGCTCCTCTCTCCATCCCCATTTGAGAGTACCAGGTCTAAGATTGCTCCCTCCCGAGTGGGTTCCAACAGTAGCTGCCTGAGGCATGCCCCCTGTAGGGCATCGAGAATGGCCCTGCTCTTGGATGTGGCTGCAGCAAAGGTGCTCCAGTTAACATCTGGCATATTCAGGTCCCCCATCAACAATATCTCCCCTTTCTCTGCCATCCTAAGGATGCCGTCTATGATTTCCTT
The DNA here is from genome assembly GCA_016271365.2 of Neoceratodus forsteri. Lineage (NCBI taxonomy): Eukaryota > Metazoa > Chordata > Ceratodontiformes > Ceratodontidae > Neoceratodus > Neoceratodus forsteri. The sequence goes on along the minus strand of CM057451.1, from coordinate 486,722,204 downwards.
GTCCATTTCCTCCCTCTGAGATGGGGGTCTGTATACAACCCTTTGCGGATTGTGGTGCCATTTCCAGTCTCCGGGGTGACCCACAGTGCCTCCTCTCCTCCCTGTTTACCCTTTTGTTCCATTGATTTGATCCCTTCCCTTACTTAGAGAGCTACTCCTCCTCTACCCTCCCTGTCTCTCCTGTAGATTGTGTACCCTGGTATGTTGACATTCCAGTCATGGTTCTCTGTGTACCATGTTTCTGTGACTGCCACAATATACAGGCATCCCTCTTCCATCAAGGCCACCAGTTCAAGGAGCTTGTTCCCTGGGCTGTGGGCATTGGTACTCATTACCCTCCATTTTTTGATGGCCTTTCCCCTTTTTGCCCCATCCCTGTCCTTACTGCCTTTGCCTACTCTCTGCTTTGGACAGACAGGAAAGTGAGAAGGGGAAAGAGGGATTGTACTATGTGTGAGGGAGGTAATCAAGGTCACTGAAGTACAGGGGCACCCAGAGGAGGAAAAAAGGACTGGAGGAGCTGTGGGCCATCCTGAAGACAGGTACTGGGGCTGCTACCCATACAGGGGTGGTATACAGACATCCAGCACTGGGAGAGGAGTTGGATAAGGTGATTGGGGAGGCCATCATCAGGATGGCAAGCAAGGGGGAGGTGTTCCTAGTTGGGAACTTCAGTATACCAGATGTGGATTGAGCTTTCCAACTGCAGCTTCTGCAAGGAGCATGGCCATTCTTGACACCTTACGAGGGGCTTTTCTCAGGCAGCTAGTTAAGGAACTCACTAGGGGCAGGGCAGTGCTGGACCTGGTGCTTACAAACCAGGACAGCATTGCAGACATCACAGTGGGGAGTCCCTGAGGTACCAGTGATCACTGTACAGTGTGGTTTAATATTAAGATGGGAACAGAGGCAAACCATATGAGGATGAGGGTCCTAGGCTTTAGGAGGGTGGAGTTCAAAGAAATGGGAGACTACTTCAGAACTGCCTACAGCCCATTATTGTGTACTTTTTATGCTATTCTGTGAAAGATTTGTTACGATTAGTGAGGGAAAGGATAAATCTTGCATGGAGGGGCTCAAAATTTCATTGTATCAGGATTTCTCGTCAGAAGTGGTTCATAGGAGGCAGAAATTTTATGAGGTCAAACAGATGTTATAAAAGAGGGGCATACATTACTTTATGAAGTATCTAGCCACCTTAGTTTTGCAACCTGGCTCTGGACCCTTGATATACTGTACAACTATTGACATGGCTTGGAACTTTGTTGAGGGAAAAGGTAATTTAATGAAAAAGTGAAGCGCAGCATCAGAAACTGACATTCATCCACATGTTAACAGAGCACGCGCAATAGAACAGCTCTCTCAGCCCATAGAATCTGTCATTAGATCGCAAGCTCGAGATCACTTTGCACATGACTGTGGAAACAGACAATCCTTTTCCTTGCCACCATCCACTTAAAGACCTCCTTCCTCTCCAACATATGTACCATAACCAGATATTCTTTGCAAGATCACAATACATGCATGATTGAAAGGAAGAGCAGACCTCCTTTGAAATGGTATGGCAACAGTGCCCACAGCAGATTTAAAGTCAATCCGAGGAAGCAGACACGCAGCCTGAACAGGAACTGCAGCTGCTCTTCAAGTTCCAGTTCTAGTCCTCGCCACTCACCAGTTCCCCAGATGTCTAATAGACAGCTTGAGGAGGAAATGCTATGCTAGCCTATTATCTGCTTTTTTTATTATCAGTGTCCAACTGCTTGTTCTCTCACTGTCAGCCAGTTGGATTCCTTTTATTAGAGGTAACTTCCGGTGTTACGATCTTGTCCCAGTTCATCTGCAAGTTTTGAAAGATCACACACTGGTAAGGTACTCTAGTCCACTTTCTACATCTGGATTGCTTTGTGACTTTAAGGATTGATGGATTTGAGATGCAGAACCACAATGGATTATTAAAAAGGTCTTGTTTCTTGGACAACAGCATAGACTGTGTGCTCTGTCAGACTGAACATAGGGTGTAGTTGTTGATGCTTCTGGATGATTGGCTGTTCATTTAGTGTATATCCATGCTAAACTGTTACCAATTCAGAATTGGAACACCAGCTTGCTTTATATTTAGTTATGCAGAGTCAATCTAGAGTACATTTAAATAGTAAACTGCTTTGAATTTTTTGTTTTTGTTTACCTGAATGTTCCCCACCATTGCCTTACAAAGCCACTATCTCTTTACGTATTGTGGGCTCCAGCTGTTGATTTAGCGGTTCTCATAATTCTAGCTCCCTACCTAGTGGTGACTGAATGCTCCAATGCTGACAGCTTTATAAAGGAGATAAAGGAACAACATATTTTTGGAACAAATCACTTGGTTGAATTTGAGATGCAGAGCCCCGGTCAGGATCCGAGAGTAGTATTGGAGGCCTGCCCAGAACACATCCCATAATGCTATAGACCTACTAAGAAGCCTTCTCTCTTCATAGCCGATCCTAATAGATACCTGTGTTTCAAGGGAGATACTACAGTCATCCACAGGAAAATATAGGGAGAATTGTTTAATCATTTACTTCGGTGTAATGTTCTGTTTCTGCATGGTGGGGAGGGTAACCAAAAGCACTTTTTAACCTATCATCAAGGAGAATTTTCTTGCAGCATGTCAAGATATGGAAGAAGCTGTGGTCTACTTCCACATTAAAATTATGACAAAGAGAGCAGTGGTCAGTCATGCATGAACCTGTCTATCTGAAATTAAACAACCCTGTGGACACCTTGGAGCCTTTAAGCTCCGGTGCACAGCAGTTTTTAGTCTTTAGACTATTTGTTTACCTGTTTGTCTTATATTTTGCTTAATTCCACAAAACCAGTTCTATTGATTTAGTGACTGTTATAGACCACTTCAGTGCATTTTACTGGTATAAGATTTCTTGCTTTCTCTGTGACCTACACATTTTTTATCTGTTTTCTTTAATAGTATAGTTTAAAAGAAACCAGAAAATGAATAGAGGCAGTCTTTCAATTGGTTCCTGGAATGTCAAGGGTCTGGGTACTCCAGTTAAGGGGAAATAAACCTCAATTATTTATGTAAAGAAAAACATAGATGTTGCCCTATTACAGAAACACATCTGCTAGAAAAAGAAGCTGAAAAGCTCACTAGAGCATGGGTTGCCCATGTAGAATTCAGTGTGCTCAGCTCAAAATAAGAGGTACTGCAATTTTAATGAGAAAAGGGATACATTTTGTAAAGGACTCATATTATACAGACCAAGAGGACAGGTTTCAAATTTTGTCAGGAACACTCAATGGCAGAAAAGTAGCAATTTGTAATGTTTATGAACCTAATACAGGGCAAGCCAGTTTATTTAATGACATTAACTTAAGGCGGAGTACTGCTAAGGATCGGGACATTATTCTAGGGGGCGATTTAAACGAAATATTTGACCCCGTTTTGGATAGAAGTAAAATCCCTACGTCCCTAATAAGACAACATCATAGAATGCCCTTCATAAACTATAGGAAGATTTAGATGTACTGGACTCTTGGCACCTACTAACCACCCAAGGAAGAGATTATACCTTCTCTTCCATACATGTTTCTTACAGTAGAATTGACATAATTCTAATTGACCACATCTCTAACTTCCTGCATATTTTCAGCACAGATCAGAGGTTTGGTACTCTCAGATCATTTGCTCAGGTAGATCTCACTATCTTTTGATTTGAACAAAAGCAGTGCCACAAGATGGAAGCTAAATGTTTCCCTACTACAGGATCCCAAATTCATAGAATGGATTAATTAAGAAGCTACAGATTTTGTAAAATAATAATAATAATAGGGAAGTGACTTCTCTCTGCTTGTCAGATACATTTAAGACCTACATGTGAGGGGGATTTATTAGTTACTCAGTGGCTAAGAAAAAGAAAGCTCCCAGGGAACTCTCGGAGAAAGAAAATGAATTCTGCCACCCTCCTGGTCCTGCTTCCCGGACCAACCTCCCAGATAGCTCCCGCGCCCCGAGCAGTGCCTCAGGATCCCAGCGGCACTCAGCGCCCACTGCCGCAGAGCACATGGACATTTTCTGCCGCCCTCCTGGTCCTGCTTCCCGGACCACCCTCCCAGGTAATACTGCCGATCACCTGGAGCCACCCAGCTTTCAGCGCCTCCCTGATTGATGCACCTGCCGACTTGGCAGCCCCTGATTGGATCAGCGAGCAGCCATAAGCTTCTGATTGGTGCACCTTTCTAGACCATGCCAGCCAAGCTGCTATACGGCGCTTGGAGCCCTTCAGTCGGATTGCCTTTAATGGTCGATAGCTGTGGACTAATTCTCAGAGCCAGCCTGTTTTTTCTGCTTCTTAGTGATACATGTACATTGCCTACAGTACTAAGTTTTTTTTGTACTTTGCCTACAGTACTAAGTTTTTTGTTCTAGCCAGTCTTATGCAGACACATTACTTAAGCATAAAAGAGCTGCAATCTAAGCCATACAAGTGTTGATGTAAAGTAATGTTTCTGATACCGCATTGCTTATAAGTGATTACAGCCCTGTTGTAGAAGTTCTAGTCAGCTGCATGCCTCAGTCTCACTACAGTAAGCCGTAGCTAGCACACCAACTAATCCTGCCTTGCTCCTGTGTTGCTTTCTGCTCCCGCTGTTGATTTCTGCTATTTCTTCACTGCCCAGGGTCTCTGGGAGCCTGTCTTCCTCCTACTGGCTGTGTTCAAACTCCCTTGTACCGTGCAGTCTGGCACCATTATTCCTCTGTCCCAGTTTCTCCTACCCTTAACTCCTGCACTAAGCATACTTTTGGTAGACAGCCCCGATTCTGGGAATTGACTCACAAACCAAGGTTATGAATAGAATTCCAAAAACTGGAGTGTGGGTGGCAGCCCTCATCTTTAAAAGATTATTATTATCTAACTGGAAATCTCAATCTCCCCCTTCTCTCCAGGAATGGAACATTACATTAGGAGAGAATACCAATAACGAATGTATTGCACATTCTCTAACTGGAAACATGTCCTTATTCCATACAATCTAATTATCCTTTTTAACCTTCTTAGAAAAACCTTGATAGTTGTTATGTTATGTACCTGCAACACAAGATTTTTTTAGAGTGCTATAGCTGTTTTAGTAATTGTTTTAACCTTTCTTTTACTAGGTGTGTTATTCTCTCTGAAGGGTGGTTTATTAGAAATTGTAATAGAATTAGTTTAAATTTGTCTTCTATCAATCACTCTTTGCATTATCAGGGCCCCAAATGTTCTGTGGCACTTTGTCCAGATTTCTGCGGCAGGGCTTCTAGGCTTCTGTGGCAGCATTTTGTGATTTTTTGCAGCATGATTTATTCATTTCTGTGTTAGAATGCAGTCCTGCATTGGCTAAAATATGATGTTATGTCATCAATGACATTACATGCCAAGCATAGAGGAGGATTTCAGGATAAGCAAGACAGGGAAGGGAGTCGGGCACTATGGAAGAACTATATATTTGAATGAAAATTCACCAAAACAATAAATTCTGCAGCACTATATTATTTGGCTTGATGAAAATTCTGTGGAAAATTGCACAACCACAAAATCACAGAATTCCAGGGACCTTGGGCATAATGTATTCTCTTTCATTGTTTGCTTTAGAGTTTTTGTTAAGCTTTTAGGCGCTGCTGTTTCTAATATTTTTAAATACTAATTTGGTCATCTTATACTTCTGGTTCATTAGTAATGGAATCTTGCTTTATTTGTCAGCAACAAGATTTTATAAGTGCATTTATGATTTTGTTGTAAAATGTTTTTAAAAAATGTGAAGTTCAATAAAAATATGTAAAAGTTCAAAGAAACTGCCTCATTTGGGGGGGGGGGGTGTGTGTGCCAAGGATGGGTAGAGGCACAGTGGGTAAAAATAAAGGACAGCCTTATTAAAGTACTAATCTCTGCACAAATGAAGTGAGTAAAAGTAGAGGGGAAAAATAGGCCATTGTGGTTCTCTAATGAAGTGCCCAAGGTGGTGAGGGAAAAAGGGTGGCATTCAGGAGGTATAAGGAAATGCAGAGGGAGGAAGGCAGGGAGTTATACCAAGTAAAACAGAAGGAAGCAGGAAAGGCTGTGAGGTGAGCAAAGGTACAGAAAGAGGTGAAATCTTTGCTTGGGAGAGAAATACCCACTCCTTTAATACAGGAAGGTCACGGAGCAGATGGAGGTCACCAGAGGAGAATCAGAATCAGAGTCTGTCAAAATATGTGCATTTTCAAGAAGTAACTGTGTTAGAAAATGATTCAGTGAGAAAGGCACAAACAAATGAGATGCCATATACCAATGAGCCTTTTTTATCCAAGCAGAAAAAATGAAAAAAACAAAACAAAAAAAAGACCCCAGAAAAAATAACCAGAAAAAAGTACAAATAAGCAAAGAACCAGAAGGGGAAGAAGGGGAGGAAAGGGAAGGTGCAGCCTCGTACTTGTCCAGGAGCTTGAGGGGGAGAACATATAAGTTATAAATTTGACTGATAGAGAATTAACTTCATGTCAGCTTTCAGTGTTACAAAAGGGATTAAGTTACGTGCCTACCTCTAAGCCTGATTTATTTAAAGTTAAGGTTGATGTTTTTAAATTAATATGGAATCTCTAGTTAACTGTTTTTTTTTCAATAAAGATGATCAATCAATGACATCCATTGATAATGCATAAAGTCAGACTGACTTAGTTAATCATTCTGCTGCAGCAGGGGACACAGATGAACTGGATATATTAATTAATGAGACGGGTCTGGATGAACCATGTACTGTATTAATGAAATTGATGGTGAACAACAAATTGGTTTAACTGATGAAATTGATTTAACTTCACTTTTGCAGCAGTTTGAGACTTCTAATGTAAACTCTGCTTGTTTACCCACAACCAGCTTCAGACCCAAGTCCACGTTTTGTCCAGAAATTGGTAATAATGTAACTACTGCTACATTTAAAAAGCTCCTGATATCAGGCATTGAAGAAATTTGCAAAACAACAGTAATAACAAGATTTTTAATTTAAGCATTGAAGAAAAAGATGCATTGGAAGAGCTGAAACAATGGTGGGGTGATTATTAACCCTTGGTCCTGATGTCAGAAGATTGGTATAAAAATAAGCTAGTAAACAAACTCAATAATACAAAGGAATATGAAAGAGTTTCAAAAGTTCCCACATGTTCAGTTCTTAAAGAACTGTTTGACTTTGTTGATTTTGCACTGCATAGGGGTGGCCTACAAATAGGCTGAATTTGTTAAAGTAGAATATCCTATCATTCCAACCCTCAACACACTGTCAAAAATTCATAAATATTTATGAGATCCACCATTGAGACCAATTATATCTGGGATCAAGTCTGTCTCTTACAAGTTATGTAACTGGTAGATTTTCATTGATGACCCTTAGTGTCTATTTTACCATCTTATTTGAGAGACAGCATGCATGTCCTACAAAAGCTAAACAACTTTGTTTGGAAAGACAGCTACTTCTGGATTATGATTGATGTCTCAAATCTATATATGAGTATCCCGCAGCATTTTGGAATACAAGTGGTGAATAATCATCTACAAAAAGCAGGGTTTATAACTGGGAACATTGAATTTATCCTTCTGGCATTAGTATTATTTTACATCACAACTTCTTTGTATTTGATGTGGATTTCTAGTTTCAGAAGTGTGGGACTGTGATGGGGGCAGCTGTAGCTCCCTTATATGCACATTTGTATATGGGCTTTGGGGAGAATAGGCACATTTTTCAGGACAATAATTTTTCAGCTAACATCATTTTTTCGGGTCATTTTATTGATGACATCCTTTGTGTCTGGGAGGAAACTGAACAAGAAATAGGACAGTTTATGGAATATAGTAACACAAATATAATAAATTTAAAGTTTACATGTATGAGCAGTAAAAGTAGCATTCATTTTCTAGATCTTACTTTCCAGTCCCTCCCGGACCACAGAATTATGTCTGTCAATTTCAGAAAACCATTTGCAGGTAATTTGTTATTGCACTACCAGAGCCATCATTCCAAAAAGTACAAAAATTCTATCTCCTAAGGCCAATACCTTAGAATGCACAGCAATTGTACTGAAGATTCTGTATTTGAGCAACAAGCTAGTGAATTAACAGAAAGTTTCTTAGAATGGGGCCATAATAAAAAATTATTAGAGCAATCACTGTATAAAGTGTGTGAGATAGATAGAATTTCTTTGACACCAAAAAACAAAGATTGAAGAAGGTCATGATCTGAAGAGACTTATTGCATTTTCAACTGAATTTAACACACTGGGGGTGAAGTGGGTGGGTTGGTCCACAAATTATAGCCATTTTATTTATATTTACTTTATTATCATTTCACAGGTTAATTAAGTTACATCCTTGAACATTCTTTTTGATTTCTTTTTTGCCTTTCTACATTTCCAGATCAATTAACCATATTCATAGACATACAGTTATTTCCAGAAAATCAACATAAATTATTAATAAATAATAATAATACCTGGGCATACAGTCTAAATTAAAATTAAGTATGTCGCTTGAGCATTACAAATGTTTATATAAGTATTGTCTCCCTTATTAGAGCTTTCCTGAGAAATTACTCTGTTTTTATTGATAAATTCCTATTGTTATAAGGTCTCAAACCACTGACACATAATTCAAAAATGTAAACAATGATAATGTTAAGTGTGTGTTTTCAAGAGAGGGTTGCTTATTCTATTTCATTTAGTCTGTCTTCATCCTTTATTAATTAATCCCCTTGGAGAACTTATCTACTCTCTCTTCTGCATAGCACCTCAACTTGCTCCATTATTTTATTGCTCCAGTAGGGCCCACCTTGTCCATCTTCTAAGACTCCTCTCAGTGGCATCATTTAACTGGTAGGTTAGTTCTTCCATGCACTGTATATTATTAATAATCTGAAACCACTTCTTTACAGCGGGTGGAGTAGGTTGTAACCAGTTTCGAGTTATCACCTTGTTGTATGCTGCTATACAGATATACCACAGATACATAGTGTCCTTCCTTTTCAAGCCCTATGGGGGGAGTCCCAGCATTACATTTTGTAGAAATAAAGGGATAGTTATCTGGAACAAAGTGCCAATTCTCTCTCCTATCTCTTTCTTAAATTGCTCTAGTTTAGAACAGGTAAAAAAGATATGTGTTGCGGTTACCTTTTGTTCTCCGCATTGATGGCAGCAATTAGCTGATCTAGAATGGGAGTATTTGACAGTTTTATCAGGGTTGTGAAAAATTGGACTTTGACCTTCCACATATACTCTTCCCAATGCGGTGAAATTGTTACTCTTGCTGTGGACTCCCAAAGCGTATCCCACCTTGGGGAAGCTAGATGAAATTTCGCCTCTCTCTCTCTCTCTCCCACCTTGCCTGTAAGAATTGAGTCATCTCCCCTCCCTGCATGTTTAAGTATTGGTATATCTTGGTGATTGCACCTTTTGCATTTTCCATTGAGAAAAGATCTCCTAGGGTTATCTTTGATCCTGTCTTATCTAGGCAATCTTTGCCCCTGAGTTTATATTGTATATATGTATACATCTGTAAATAATAAATCTTCTCCTCTGGAGTCCATCACCATCTCTGTACGCATTCTGGGAACAAGATTATCACATCTCCTCTTAGTAAGTGCATAGGTGCCCTACATCCCCTGGCCATCTGCCCCTTATACCATACATCATCCCTGCTTGGCTTAAAATCCTTGTCAGCTATAAACCATCTTACTCTCCACATCTCTGTCTGCGTATCTGGATATGTTTGCAATAAGCTCCAAGCATTAAGAGCTGTTCCTATTGGGGTATTGTCTTACAATTTTTGTGGAGTTTCTGTTAGGAATAGTGTCATCTGCATGTGTGGGTCGGAGTTATATGCTCTTTCTATTTCCTGCCAGTGAGCAGTTGCGGGGTCTGTGACCAGAATAAGACCCATCTGACTTGTGCCGCTATCCAGTACTCTTTCAGGTTAGGAACCGCTCTCCAACCCCTTAATTTGTTAGTGAGCAACACTGATCTTCTAACTCTAGGTCTGCAGTTATTCCAAATAAATGTAAATATTTTATTCTGTTGTTCTTGAAACCATTTCGATGTTGGGGTTACTGGAATACATTGAAATAGATATAAAAGATGTGAGAGTCAGTTAATTTTCACAGCCGGGATCCTTGCATACATTGGCAAGGGGAGGAGCGACCATCTCCTCATGTCTAATTGGAGTTGTTGGAATATAGGTTTATAGTTATCTAAATATAAATATGTATTTGACATCCTTATGGTGACATCTAAGTACTTTAGGCGCTGAGGTTCCATTTTATGCTCTATTTTGTCCTAATATGCTGTGGGGGATTATAGTTAAATGTTAATATTTCAGTTTTTGGGTATTAAGAGCATAGCCTGACAGTTCTGAAAAAGTTTAAATTTTTTCCATGACTTGTGCTAGTGAAGTCTCTGGATCTGTCAAATAAAGTAGCACATCATCAGTGTATAATACCCCACCTTGTGGACATTAGTCCCCATTGCAACTCCTCCTATGTCTGGATCTTCTTGCAACCACTGCGCTAGTGGTTCTATGTATAGAGAGAATAAAATGGGGGATATGGGGCATCCCTGTCTAGTGCCTCTATTCAATTATTTTTTTCTCTGGGATAGTGTGCCATTAGCATGAATATAGGCTTGTGGGTCTGTATATATAAGTTTTATTAATGTAATAAATTTAGTTGGGAAAGCGAACCCAGAAAGGACCTCATACAGGAAATTCCAGCTGACCCTATCAAATGCTTTTTCTGCTTCTAGACTCATCAGAATTGCTGGTATCTTCTGCTGATTAAGGTGGTCTATGATATGTATAGTGCGTCTAACACTATCTGCTGCCTGCCTATCTGCTACAAATCCAGTCTGGTCTTTATGTACTATGGTTGGAATTAGATTTTGGAGTCTTCTTGCTATAATTGAGGTCAGGATCTTATAGTCAGCATTTTAAATCGAGATGGGTCTATATGATGCGCACTGAGTGGGGTCCTTGCTGGGTTTAAGGAGGAATGTAATTATTGCCTGTCTCCATGAGGGGGAATGGATGTTCCTTCTGTTATAATCTCTTGATATATGTTTCTCATGATTGGGGTCAAGGTGGTTCGAAATTTCTTATAGAATTCCATGGGAAATCCATCATTCCCTGGTGATTTCCCTGTCTTCCCATCTTTTATGGCACTACTTATTTCTGATTCCGATATTGGGCTTAATAATCGGGTTTTCCAGGCTTTTGTGACTTGGGGTAGATTAAGTTTCTTTAAAAATTTCTGTATCTATTCTAGTGGAGGGTCTTCCAGTCTGGCGTATAGTTTTTCATAATAAGTCTGGAATGCTTCTACTATGTGGTCTATTTTGGGACTGTTTATCCTAGTTTGGGGGTGCACTATTTTTACTATGTATGCCCTAGCTCTTTTGGCTCTCAGTTGGATGTCTAGGAGTCTAAGGGCCCCAGATCCACCTTCATAATATCTTTGCCTTAGATATTGGAGATTGAATTAAATCTTAGCATCTAATATTTTATTCAGTTCTTTTTTATATTTTACTAGTTTCTTCTCTCTTTGTGCCAAATATCTTTCTTGTTGTTGTGTTTCCAATATCTTTATCTGGTTTTCCAGCTTTTGTTGTTTCTCCCTTCTCTGTTTTTTCCTGGCTGAAGCTACAGCCACTAGCTTGCCTCGGATCACTGCTTTGAGGGTATCCCAAACTATGCTTTTATTAGTCTCTCCTGTGTCATTATCTTGTATTGTCTGTTCAATTAGCTTGGGAATTTGTTCCTGTACTTCTTTGTCTCTAAGTAATGCTAGGTTTAGTCTCCAAAATGTGTTCCGGGGGGGGCAAGGTCTACCCTGATTAACAATGGGGCATGGTCTGATAAGGTAAATGGTCCTATTTCACATTTTTGTATTTTAGAAACTGCCTCTCTATTGACATAAAAATAGTCCAATCATGAGTACATATGACATGTTGCTGAGTGGTGGCTGAAACCTTTTGTGTGCCCCTCTGTAAGTGTCCAAGCATCTTGCAGGCCTAGTCGGTCCAGTAGGGCCCCGATTTGTTTTAGTACTCTGTTTGTCTTTCTGGGTATTTTTGAGGTGGTATCTATTTTTAGTTTCAGGACCATATTCCAGTCTCCCCCAATTATTGTCGTTCCCTCTGCTTTTTCACTTATTTTAAGTAAAAGCTGTCTATAGGTGTCATACGGAGAACCCAGGGGGACATATATTGATATCACTGTCAGCAGACTACCATTTAGATTTCCTTTTATCAGGGCAAATCTGCCTTCATTATCAACCATCCGATTCAGTATTTCAAAGGGGGTGATACGTGGAATAAGTACCACTACCCCTCTACGTCTACCGCCCTTATATGATGAGAAACATGTCTCTGAGAAGCCATAGTTCTTTAATTTCAAGTGTTCTTCATCCGATAGATGAGTGTTTGCATTAAGATAAAGTCCCCCTTGTAACTCTTAATATGTTTCAGAATTTTCTTTCTCCGAATTGGATTTGTTAAGCCATTCACATTAAACGATAAGGCTTTAACCCCCATTTATCAGATAACCACAGTCTGTCTGACAGTGGCTCAGTAGGCACTCTCTACTCCTCGCTTCCTTCCAGCACACACTCCTCTGAATTAAATAGGTACTGATACCCAGGTTCCATATAAAACAAACTTGGGCTACTTGTATAACTAAATTAGTAGCCAAAACCAACATCGATTGTAAACAACAATAACGTTTTACATTTCTTCCAAGGTAGGGGAACATTCTCATTCCCTATCTCTGCAACAATGTTTTACAGAGTTGTAGTGTTAAAGAATACCCCTTAAGAAGGGGTTCACTACCAGGACAGTAGCTGTCAAGTGGTACTTTCCAGCTAGTCTTCGTTGCAATTTCTAATCCCCACCACAGGTGTTATATCGTTTAGATTGTCTCCAATTCCCCCCCCCCACAATGAGCTTTGTAAGTGGTTTAATGAACTTACAAGCGTGGGCTTATTACTTCATATTAATTATTGGAGTCTTTCTAATCTCTTTTTAATGTCTCCCCCTCTCTGCCACCCAATTCCGGACTGTAGGTCCTTGTTTTAGACCTTAAAAAAAACCCTCATACTTAGCTTAAACAGAATGTAAGTAAGAAATATAAGCTACTAATAGTCTAGGCAGAATTAACTTTTTTCTAGTCATCTTATGCTCTACTCTGAGAGCTAGTCCAAAGTTCTCTTTAATGTCCACTTCTCTGATTAATTATACATTTATATGTAACAATATAGAGAAAGCTTCTGTCCCCTGCCTCAGGGGCTTACCGATCATTCCAATCATCGGTTTTCCGAAGAAGCCGTTTGGACCAAGGTTTTTATATATTTTAAATAAGCTCCTGCTGACTCTTCAGGTATTCAGAGCTTGCTGTCTAGGCTGCGATTGTTTAGCTCGGGCCTGTTGGAGCCTGTTCTGAACACTCGAGAGGGATTTCTGTGTAGTAAATATGTCCTTCAGCTTATCTGTTCCCCTCTGTAGGTATGCTCCCAGGCATCTCAGGTTCCTGTCTGCATTTCTTGTAGTGGTCTGCTGGTTGAATTCCAATGTTATTCCCCTCTGTTTAAGTGCCTCTCTGATGGCCTCCGGAGTAGAATACAGCTGGACCCCTTCTTCCCAAAACACCCGCATTTTTGCAGGATATGGCATCTGGAATCTGATTTTTTTGGCGCGCAGCGCTTTCATTGCTGGTCTGTATTGTAGTCTCATCTTCTGGATTTCTGGTGGGTAATCCTGATCCAGGTATAGTCTGTTGCCGTTATATTTAATTTCTCCCATCTGCCAAGCTTGGCGAAGTACTTCTTCCTTTGTAGCATAGCTCGAGAATTTCATCAATATCTGACAGGGCCTAGCTGAGGGGTCTGTAGACTTGGGGCCAAGTGTTCTATGGGCCCGATCAATTTTGATATGTAAAGTGGGTGAAAGGGCTAAGACATCTTGCAACAAGTCCTGCAGAAAGTGTGCCATATTACCTTCTTCGGTGCCCTCCGGAAGCCCAGATAACTGGAGATTATCCCTTCTGGACCTCGCCTCCAAATCAACACATTTTGCTTGTAATTGATCAACATAGTCTAGCACCATATTGAGGGCCTCCATATTTAGAGCTGAGGTATCTTGTACAAAGGTTACTCGAGTGTCCATCCCTTTAAGTGCCGTATCCATATCAGCGAGCTTACATTGCAATTTTTGAAATTCAACCTTATTTTCTTGATGCATTTCCAGGATTTCTGCTAGAATTGTACCCAGTTGTGATTTCTCCTTTGAGCCAGATCCCGTGTTATGGCCTGAGGCCTGGAGCGCTATCTCTGGCGGAGAGGGGCTCGCATCCCTGTCATCTTGTATCAGTCGGTATCAGGAGCCATCTATTGTTGTCTGCCAACGCTCGTGTATATTTTTTAAATGCTTCGGATCCCCTTTCCCCTTTGGAGGCATTCTGGCTGCTATTTTCAAGTAGTTAGCAGGGAAAATGGAGTTTCTGAAAGCTCTCGAGGGGGAGCTGGAGTCTTGAGCTTGTTATGGAGCCATGGCAGAACTGGAAGTCAATTATAGCCAATTTTAAAAGCAGACAGAATATTGGAATCGAACATTCAAAACAGCCCAAGAGTGACACTTCAAAAAGGGAATAGCTTAGGGGATATGTTAACTTCTAACCATTTTGTAACAACTAAAAAATTTTCAGTTCCAAGAGTGTCCAGGAACTGGTTACCTCCCTCCTCCCCCAAAAAGATTTCTTTGCATGTAAGAACTGCAGTGTGTGTAGGTATACACAGGAGGGCAAACAATTCATAAAAGGGGATCAATGGGTAGAAATTAGAGAAATTATCACATGTTTCACACAACTGGTTGTTTATGTGGCCTGGTGCCCATGCAATAGATATTATGTGAGTAAAACAGATCATTGAAAAAAAAGAAAGCAGGAACATGCAAGGGCAATTTTAGATCAAGATGACAAAAATGCTTTGAGTTTTCATTTTAAACTGTTTCACAATTCAAATGTTAGTGAGTTATGTTTTATGGGGATTGAACATGTACCCCTTCAAAATGGAGTGGCAATTGTAAAGATCTACTTCTACAAAACAGACAAAATGGACTGTCATTTTGGACACAGAGGTTCTAAGGGATTTAAATGAAGAGGTGGCTTATAGACCCTATTTATAGATTATTTAGTTTGCTTACTGCATTTTCCATATTATTTAATGATTAAATGGAGAAGGCTTTCTATACCTATCCTTATGTGGAATTATGCAGTGAGCACTACATTTGTTTGACAGGAATTTGTATGACATTACTGTTGCTAGTTTCCCACCTAATATATATGTGCATTGCCCGTTTATGACAGTGTTAGCAATTTGTCTGCTGCTCCTGTGAGCATTCTGTTTGGGGTTCTGATTTGATATGTTCAGCATTTTGTACAGATATTTGATGCAGACTCTTTATACAAATTTATTAGCATTTTGATAATTGTATTTATGAAAATTGGTAATGAATTATATTACATGTGTGTTGTGTAGGGTATTTATGAGAGTTGTGTATATTTGTATTTAATGACGGTGTCTTTAAATTGGGACTTTATAAGTGTGGTCTGTCTGTCCTTCTGTATTGACACACCCCCTGAGGAGGATCCCACATGGTCAAAAGCACTGGGGGTTTGGCAGCAATATCTTCTTGGTGTCCAGAATAAACTCACTTTCTTGAATTTGGAGCATCAGTACTTTTCACTGGAGTGACACCTTTTTGCCTTTGTCTAGGGAAGTAAAGCTGCATACTGAGGAGAGGCTAGCCAAAGTGGTAGGTAAAAGGGATAAGACTTTCTTCAGGTACATATGTGAGAAGAGGAAAGGAAGGGGAGGGCTAGTGAGAAAAAGTAGAGTGGCAGTGGAAGATTGTGCAGAAAAGGGCAAAGAAAAACAGTCCTCTTGAACAGGTACTTCTGCTCAGTACTCACAGTGTTGGGGGGGGGGACAGAAGACCAGGGAGCAGCAGGAACAAATGTAGGGGAGATAGTCAGAAGTCCATCTTCAGAAGAAAGAGTCCTGAAGGGATTTGCAGTCCTGAAAGTGAACAAGTCTATGGGACTGGACAGAATACACCCAAGGGCGCTAAGGGAACTCAGCAAGGTGCTAGCTGCCCACTGATAGCCTTATTCAACAGCTCACTGGAAATAGAAATTGTCCTGGAGGACTGTAGGAGAGCAGATGTCGTCCCTCTCCATAAGACCAGCAGCAGGGAGGAGGCTAGCAACTACAGGTCAGTTAGTATCACATCAGTGGTGTGGTTAATGGAAACCCTGTCAAGGGAAAGGTTGGTAGAGTATCTTGCCTACAATGAGCTACAAGATTAAAGGCTGCATGGATTCACAGGGGGAGGGGCATGCCAGATGAATCTAACTGATTTTTTTGACTGGTGTCAAGGGAAATAGATGAGTGGGGCAGTGGTCATGGTCTATCTGGACTTTTGCAAAGCTTTTGACACTGTGCCGCACAGGAGACTGATAAAGAATTTGAGCAGCCTAGGTGTGAGATACAAAGTTGTGAAATGGTAAGGGAACTGGTTAATGAATAGGTGACAGAGGGTTGCCAATACCTTAGAATGCATAAAAATTGTACTGAAGATTCTATATCTGAGCAACAAGCTAGTGAATTAACAGAACACTTTTTTAGAACGGGGCCATAATAAACAAGCATTTGTCAATGCCAAATGTTTGCTTGGTGATATTAGCATTGGACGTGCAGGAGTTAGACAGATGCAGAATAGGAGTGGCAGCGAAGTACTGAACTCACGCCAATCCGACCTCCACCCTGCAGAGATGGACAGGCATTGGGGTGTGCCTGTGGGTCATTGCTTATAATGCTCATGGCATTTCACCTCATCCTATCCTGTAGACACCAATAAGTGTTGAGGTGTGCCTTGGGGTGTTTGGCTTCACAGTTACCCCATTTCATAAGGACATACGCTGAAATGGGTGCAGTACAGGAGAATGAGGTAAAGTCTGGTGCTGAAGAGTGCAAGGCACACCTCAATGTCTGTCACTGGCTTCAGGGTGGGGGTGGGATGGCATGAGCATTACAGCTGGTGATCCAAAGTTACAACTCTGATGCCTCCCAGTCTGTACAGGGTGTAACTTTATGGTTAGAAACCCTAACGCCCCAGGCATGTGTTGGTATTTGCACTACAAATTTTCAACATGGCCTTTTTGTGACCCCCACCTCATGAAAGCATTTGGGACCTCTTCTCATGAACAGTGGCAGTGTGATTTTATTAATGTGTTCTGAACTTCAAGTTCCCACAGTGACCATGCCATTCTGCGCCAGATGTGTGAAAACACAGATCAGGAAGGATGTGAAGAATGACAGCTGTACGATCCATAGGGAGGTGTGAAGAGATGGCAATGTTGAAAATCTGTAGTGAAAATATTAAAAATGCTCTAAGTTCTGAGCGTATGTGGAAACTGCACAACACATGCTTGTACCGCAGTCGTTTAGTGGAATTATTTCTCCAAATTTTCAACACAGGCATTTTGTGACCTCTGCTCATGAACACTGTCACTATGATTTTCTTAATCTGTCCGAAACATTAATTTCCCACAGTGACCGCGCCATTGTGTGCCAGATGTGCAAATGCATATTTCGGGCAGGATTTGAAAAATGACAGCTGTTCATAAGGAGGTGTGAAAAAATGCCAATGTTGAAAATCTGGAGTGAAAATATTACAAATTTGCACAGTTCCGAGCATACATGTAAACTGCACAACACACGCTTGTAACACAGTAATTTTATGGACTTTTGTCACCAAATTTTCAACATAGGCATTTTAGGTCCTCTGCTCATGAACAGTGTCACTATGATTTTCTTAATGTGTCCCAAACACTGATTTCCCACAGTGACTGCGCAATTTTTGTGTCGGAAGTGCGAAAACGCATTTAGGGCAGGATGTGAAAAATGGCAGCTATACTGTTCATAAGGAGGTGTGGAAAAATGCCAATGTTGAAAATCTGGGGTGAAAATATTACAAATTTGCGAAGGTACGAGCATGCGTGGAAACTGCGCAACACTCACTCGTAAAACAGTCATTTTTTGGATTTTTTCCACCAAATTTGTAACAGCAGGAACAAAGGTAGGGGAGATAGACAGAAGTCCATTTTCAGAGGAAAGTGTCCTGAAGGGATTTGCAGTCCTGAAAGTGAACAAGTCCATGGGACTGGACAGGATACACCCAAGAGGTGCTAAGGGAACTCAGCGAGGTGCTAGCTGCCCACTGATAGCCTTATTCAACAGCTCACTGGAAATAGAAATTGTTCTGGAGGACTGTAGGAGAGCAGCTGTGGTCCCTCTCCATAAGAGGAGCAGCAGCAGTGAGGAGGCTAGCAACTGCAGGTTAGTTAGTATCACATCAGTGGTGTGGTTAATGGAAACCCTGTTAAGGGAAAGGTTGGTAGAGTATCTGCATCCAGTGAGCTACAAGATTAAAGACAGCATGGATTCACAGGGGCCGGGGCATGCCAGATGAATCTAACTGATTGTTTTGACTGGATGTCAAGGGAAATAGATGAGTGGGGGCAGTGGTCATGGTCTATCTGGACTTTAGCAAAGCGTTTGACACTGTGCCGCACAGGAGACTGATAAAGAATTTGAGCAGCCTAGGTGTGAGATGCAAAGTTGTGAAATGGTTAGGGAACTGGTTAATGAACAGGTGACAGAGGGTGGTGGTTAATGGCACTCACTCTAATGATGTGAGCATGATCAGCTGGGTGCCACAGAGCTCTGTACTGGGACTGGTTCACTTCACTGCATTTGTAAGTGACACTGAAGAAGAACTGCAATGGAAGATATGCCTCTTTGTAGATGACACCAAAATCTGTAATAGTGTGGACACTTGGAGGGGGGGATAGTGTGGACACTTGTGGGGGAGAGAATGTGTAGGGACCTTGGGAAACTCAAGGAGTGGTCAAGAGCATGGCAGTTGAGATTCAATGCCAAAAAGTGCAAAATCATGCACTTTCATTTAATTTTAATTTTTTTTTACTGGAAAGGCACATGAGCAAAACTGCCTGTTTTCACAAGTGACCAGTGACAATACATCAACAGATACATCAATACATACAAGAATAATAAGCAGGGTCAGCAGGGTGTACAGAAACTTCAGGGAGTGACATAACACAAAACTGAATGTCGAGGCCATGGTTTTTACAAGTACATGGTCACTTGGGACATAGAAACCCATGGGCTGAGTATAAGATGGGAGAAAGTAATGAAAATCACTGAGCAGGAAAGGGACCTTGGGGTAGTCATATCTGATGACCTGAAAATGACAGGGCAGTGTGACAAAGCAATGGGTAGGGGCCAGTTGGCTGCTGGGATGCAAAGTGAGAGGTATCACCAGCAGAAGGAGGGAGATGGTGCTACTACTGTATTGATCACTGGTTAGACACCACCTGGAGTATTATGTTCAGTTCTGGAGGACGCACCTCAGAAAGGACACTGACAAAGTAGAGGCAGTCCAGAGGAGGGCAATTAAAATTGTGCAGGGGTTGCATCAAAAGTCCTATGAGGAAAGACTGAGGAATCTCAAAATATACACTCTGGAAGAGGGAGAGCAAGAGGAGACATGATAAAGACCTGCAAGTACCTCACAGGGGTGAACAAGGTGCAGGAGGGGAGTCCCTTTCAAATGAGGAAGAGCACCAGGACGAGAGGGCATGCTGTGAAGCTGCGGGGGGGGGGTCAGGAGGGATGTGAGGCAGTACATCTTCAATGAAAGAGTGGTGGATACCTGGAGCAGATTGCTAGTAGAAGTGGTAGAGGTGAAAACAGTGGGGAGCTTCAAGTGTCCTTGGGATAAACATAAGGGAATATTAGTAAATAAGAGGGTCACCAGATACCAGGTATGGTCTGCAGAGACAGACTAGGCAGGGCTGTTCTGGGCAGACTGGGTGGGCCAAGTGGTCATTTTCTGCTGACAAATTCTATGTTTCTATGCTATTTTCTGTTTATTTGACCACAGTTCAAGACAGAGTTCGAAAGAAGGTAAATTAATTAAAACAAATACATACTAAACACAGGGCTGGCCTTAGAATATGTTGTGCCCTCAGGCAAACTGAACAATGGCAGCCTCCCTTGGTCAAAGCAATTTTAACCCCCCAAAAAAAAAAATAAGCAGAATGATCCACAAGATGCTTCCAGTGTACTGCAACACAAAATCAACTTGCACAGCTTAGCTTTCTCTTGGTTTGAAGGGAAGTTCCCCTCCATCTAGTAAGAATTTTCCTGTTACCATTTGTAGCTATGGTTGCTGTTTTGCTCTACTGAGGTAATCGCAATCTGTATTAATTTCAAAATGACCTGAATAGCAGTGCGGTGACCACCAATGTACAGCATAGGGCTGCAACATGATCCTTCTTTTGGTAACGGTAGTGTGCACCAGCACCAGCTGGAGGCTGATGATCAGATCCCCATGAGCACCTCCTCCTGCTGGCACTACTAGGTTCATTTTTACGGCTGCATAACAGAGCTATATTGACATAGTCATAGTGCAATTATGTCAGTATAGAAAGGGGGCTCTGGAATGTCTGGAATGTTTCCTAACACAGCACAGCCTGTCTACTTCCATGGACTGGAGTTGAATAACATGTCACCACCATCCTGTCCATACAGTACAGTGCAGTTCCCACCTACCCCACCCCACTATTTTCTTCATGAGGAAAATAAAGTTTAACCCTTCGGCTGCTGTTGCTGACAGAATTAGAATATATAGGAATTCTGGACTGTAATATCAGATATTAGTCCGTGGCACAGCAAGGGTTAATACAGCTTCAAGTTTCACAGTGGAGGACGAATGTGGTGGGACTTCCGATAAAGGCTTCAGTTTTAACTCCTTGAGACATGAGAAGAATGTAGTTGGGGATCAGAGAAAGGCTTCAGCTTAAACTCCTTGAGACATTTAAAAGGCTTTATGTTTTGCAGCATTTTTCTTCTTGTGGCAGGTACCCAGTTTCTTTGTTCTTTTCTGTTTTTTTTTTTGTGGGGAGAGACGAGATCCTAGGCAGAGGGGGAAAGGTTGGTGAGCAACACAGTACATCCCCCACACACCTTCTGTCTGTTTTTATGTTGGCGCACTTGCGCAGCCAACATCGTGGGACAGTGCAGCTTTAGAGGCGCGGTCACTGTTGGGCGAATACAGGGCATGCACGGTGGGTCGTCTGCATTCTAATCAGCCTGCATGCCGGTGCCACACCATGCATACATAATGGGGCGAGCACATCTAAGAAAAGGTCCGCTGCAATCCGAGCAAAGCTCATCAGATGCTGCGGTCGCTCTGCCATGCTTGCTGCTATCATGTACATGGCGGGACATTGGCGTAGAACTGCCAACCGGGGATGCCCAATCCTCCTGTCGGCTGCCCCTGCCCCCTGTGAATGTGCCGACGGGGGAGCCCACTCCCCGTCGGCAGAAATAACCCCCAATTGTTTAATGCCAAGGGTGCCCAATCCCCATCGACATAGAATTCTGCCCCACCCGTGTTGTTTTGCCCGGCGAGGTGCCCAATCCCCCGTTGGCTACAGACACCCTCCCAAAACAGTTAGGTGGCATGCTGAGGCCCACCCCAGTGCTAAATCCCTGGGAAAAAAACTTGTCCTGCAATGTTTTTTTTTTCAACCTGTAAAGGAAAATGGTCCTCGTAGTCTCCATGCCCCCCTCCTCACCCGCACTCACCCACTGTACCATGCCTCCCACACACCCCTCACCTCTTACTTGCCTCCGGAGCTCGACGCGATGATCATCGGTGGACCGGGAACACGTCTGCACTCTTCAAAGCCGACCACGAACTAAGGAAATCCCGGAAAGCTGTATAATGGGATAGATAGGGTTTTTTCAACTTTAGTACATATCTCAGGCATTTTTGCGAATTTTGGCTCCAAATTTTCAACATGGGTTTTGGACCCCTTCTCATGAATTCTTGCACTGTCATGGTGTTATTCTGTCCTGAAAGGTGATTTCGCAGTCACTGCAGCGGAATCACCTTTTGAGTTTCGCATAAAAGGAAATGACAGTGCCACTGTTCATGAGGGGGCTCTCAAACCCTATGTTTAAATTTGGTGGAAAAATCCAAAACATGACTGTTTTAATGAGTGTGCGTAGAACTGCACAACGCACGCTCATAAGTTAGCGAATTTGCAATATTTTCATGCCAGATTCTCAACATTGGCATTTTACCACACCTTCTTGTGAACTGTATAGCTGTCATTTTTCACATCCTGGCCAAAATGTGTTTTCGCACCTCCAGTGCAGAATAGCGCAATCGCTGTGCGAAATCAGTGTTTGGGACACATTACAAAAATGACAGTGATACTGTTCATGAGCAGAGGTCCTAAAATACCTGTGTTGAAAATTTGGTGACAATACTCCATAAAATGACTGTTTTACGAGGTGTATAGCAACTGTGCAACGCACGCTCGTAACATAGCGCATTTGCACTATTTTCACGCCAGATTCTCAGATTTGGCATTTTACTACACCTTCTTGTAAACTGTACAGCTGTCATTTTTCACATCCTTGCTGAAATGTGTTTTCGCACTTTCGGCACAGAATAGCGCGTTCGCTGTGCAAAATCAGTGTTCGGGACACATTACGAAAATGACAGTGACAGGTGTCAGCGTGGCTCAGTTGGTAGCACATCCGCCTCTAGACCAGAAGGTCATGGGTTCTCGTCCCACACTGGGATTGGACTTGCACCTAAAAATCACTGGCATCCGAGTGCAGTATTGGGGGGTGCTGTACTGCTGGGGTGTGCCGTCCTTGGATGAGATGTTAAACCGAGGTCCCTTCTGCCTATCCTAGTGTTGTCCTGGTGGGTGTCCAGGTGGAAGTAAAAGAACCCAGGGCACTCTTCGCAAAGAGTAGGGAACATTCCCGGTGTCCTGGCCAACATTCCTCTTCCCATAAACTGGTTCATGCAATTATCCAGGCTGTGTGTGGGTGATGATGTGCGATGTGGCCGCCTCCACACATTCAGTCACTTCACTACCAGTCTAGCATTGCTTGTAAAGTGCTTTGGATGTATGAAAAGCACTATATAAATGCTGATTCTTCTTCTTCTTCTTCATGAGCAGAGGTCCTAAAATGCCTGTGTTGAAAATTTGGTGACAATACTCCTTAAAATGACTGTGTTATGAGCGTGCGTTGCACAGTTTGCACGCACGCTCGTACGTTCGCAAACTTCTAATATTCTCACTCAGATTTTCTACAGTGCCATTGTTCTGCACCTCTAATGAACAGTACAGCTGTCATTTTTCACATCCTGACCAAAATCTGTTTTTGCAGTTCCGGTGCAGAATAGCGTGCTCGCTGTGGAAAGTCCGTGCTCAAGACACATGATGAAAATGACACTGACACTGTTCATTAGCAGATGCCCTAAAATGCCTATGTTGAAAATTTGGGAACAAAAGTCAATAAAATGAGTGTTTTATGAGCGTGCGTTGCACAGTTTGCACGCACGCTCATGACTTTGTGAATTTGTAATACTTTCACTCCAGCTGTTCATCATTGGCATTTTTCCATACCTCCTTATGAACACTGCAGCTGCTTGAAATGTGTTTTCACATGTCCGGCACAGAATTGCACGGCCACTGTGTGAAATCAGTTTTTGGGACAATTTGAGGAAATGACGGTGACACTATTCATGAGCAGAGGTCCTAAAATGCCTATGTTGCAAATTTGGTGCCGAAACTCCATACAATGACTGTGTTACAAGCGTGCATTTCGCAGTTTCCACACAACCTTGTAACTTTGTTGATCTGCAATATTTTCATGTCACATTTTCACCACTGGCATTTCTGCACATCTCCTTATCAACAGTCCAGCTGCCATTTTTCCCACTGCCTGCCCAAAACGTGTTTCCGCAGCTGTGGCACACAATGGTGTGCTCGCTGTGCAAAATCACCTTTTGAGACACATTCACAAAATCACAGCACTATGCGTCTCTAGCTATGCCACTCCCACTGCCAATGCCAGTGCGACAACATTCGGCATTGACAAATGCTTGTTGTATACAGGGCTAGTTTTTAATGCCAACACTGACAGCCTATTCCATGTGAAAATTTTCTCTTTTTTTTAAAGGCCCACCTGTCCAAACAGCCTGCTAATGTTTTGTGTTAATGTAACTAAAATCAAAAACAGAAGTTTGCCTTTTGCAATAATTGACTTATTTTTGCATTGTGATTGTACAGTATTGTGGTCAATGTGTCGGGAATAAACCAACACTATTGTTGACTGTGCTCCAGAGTTCTGCATCACGGGCTATTGTACTTCACACTGCAGGTAGATGCAAGATTCCACTGAAGTGAATGACACCATAAATCCCGATCATCTACTGAAATGACAAATTTTGTAAATAGCTGCCTGCATTCGCCATAAGCAAGATCCCTCCGAAAACAAGATGCTGCATCTCAGCTGGTCACTACTGGGAAAATATGTTGTAACAATAGGTGCAATCCGGACCTCACTGGAAATGAGATACTGCATGTTAACTGTGTTGTAATAATGTATAAAAGAAGGACCCAAATAAAAATAAGATTTTGCATTGTAGCTGTGCTAACGCTGCTAATACACTGTAAAAATAAGTAAAAGCAGGACCCACTGAAAATGAAATATTGTAGCTCAGTTTCCCTACCCTGCTAATGACACTCACACCTTTTGTGTGTGCACAACTGTTGCAACAGCTTGTGTGTGTGTGTGTGTGTGTGTGTGTTTTTGCTGTGTGTATTTTCAAAGGGGTGAGTATGTCCAGAACCAAAAACACTGTTCACTGAATTACCTTGATGTGCATGGTTTTGCTTTTGCTTGCGCAGCCAACATCTTGCGGTAGTGCAGATTTGGAGGTGTGGTCACCGTTGGGCGAATGCAGGGCACGTATCAGTAGGTGCATCCCTCATTCCCCAATCAGCCTGCATGCCGGCACCATACCACCCAGGTGAGCACATCTAAGTAAAGGTCCTCTGCAATGTGAGCAAAGCTCATCACACGCAGTGGACCTCCCAACGTGCTTACCCAGAAACACAAACATGGTGGCACGCTGCCCACCAAACTGCCAACTTCGGGGGTGCCCAATCCCCCTGTTGGCTTACCCTGCCCCCAATGGATGTGCCAACAGGGGAGCCCACTCCTCATTGGCATAAAGAACTCCCCCATTTGTTATATGCCGAGGGGGATACCCAGTCCCTCTTGGCTCTTGCTCCCCCTCTTTCCTTGTATGCGACGGGGGTGCCAATGCCCCATCAGCTACAGCTGCCCCCAAAAAACAAGGCTCTGTTGGCATGCTGAGAGCCCACCTCAGCGTGCCACACCCCTGTAAATGAAAAATGGTCCCATAATGTTTTTTTGCACCTGTGGAAAAGGAAATGGTCCTCGGCGGTCTCCCTGTCCCCTCCCACAACCCGTGCCCACCCACTGCACACCCTGCCTCCCCATCCCCTCACCCCATACTTACCTGCGAGTCTGGCATGACGATCTTGTTGGACCGGAACACGCCTGCAGTCTTCAAAGCCGACCGTGAACTGAGGAAATGCCGGTAAGCTGTATAATGGAATAAATAGGGTTTTTTCAACTTTGATGCATATCTCAGGCATTTTTTGAAATATTGGCACCAAATTTTCAACACGGGGTTTTTGGGACCCCTCCTCATGAATTCTGGCACTGTCATGGCATTATTCAGCCCTGAAAAGTGATTTTGCGGTCACTGTGTGGAATCACCTTTCGCGACCGAGTAACGAAATGACAGTGCCACTGTTCATGAGGGGAGATCTCAAAAAGCCTATGTTGCAAATTCGGTGACAAAACTCCCCAAAATGGCTGTTTTACGAGAGTGCATTGCGCTGTTTCTACGCACGCTCGTAACGTCATGAATTTGTAATATTTTCACTCCAGATTTTCAAACTTGCCATTTTTCCACACCTCCTGATGAACAGTACAGCTGTCATTTTACATATCCTGCCCAAAATATGTATGGATAGACAATAAACTAGACTATATTACCCACGTTGAAGAGCTCCTGAAAAAGCTAAGACAAAGACTTGGTCTATTCTATAGAATCAAACACTACCTGACCAAAGATTCCAAACAAAGATTAATCCTTGCATCATTCATGTCCCTCATTGATTATGCTGACTTCCTCTATGGTCATTGCTCCTCTCCCATCTAAACAAACTAGACACCTTGTATCCATAGAGCTATTAGATTCATTACTGACCTTCCTCTAGCACCCATCATTGCTCTCTTTACAATGCAGTCAGCTGGACATCCCTGCAACATAGAAGAAGAAAAATGCTGCTATCTGGATCTACAAAGCTCTGACAAACAAACTCCCTTCCTACATCTCAGATTGCTTCAACGGATCACATCCAGGCCCTACATCTTGAGGATCAACAAACTGATCCTGCTGAAGATTCCTATCACCTGCACCCGATATGGAAGAGCTGCAATCAGTTATTCCTGGCACTTATCTGAATTCTATCCAAAAGACCTTGAAAATGAAACACTGATCCCCTTACATCCTTCAAAAGCTGCACACCAGCCTAATCCCAGATTCATGCAATTGCTTCACAAGGCCTAGTCCTCCCATCCCCAACCCCCACACCCTCTCTCTCCCACCCCCTTTTAAAGCTCCTCCTATTCTTCTATCATTCTCTGGTCCTTTCCACATCAAACCTCAAACATATATGCCCACCCATGTACCATTATCCAAGCCTTATCCCCACCAAACTGTTTGTTTCTCACCTTTAATAGGTTTTTGGTTTACTGTCCTTTGCCTTGTATATATGTAAATAATTGTACATCTATCTCACTCATAAATGTTTGTATTTGTGCTATTTCAAATTCATGTTTTTGTATACACTCTGTAACCTTTTTTGTTATGACCACTCAGGTCCATCTTGTAAATGAGCTATGCTCAATGATGTTCGCCTGAATAAATAAAGATTTTGATTGATTGATTGATTGATTGATTGATTGATTGAAAATATGTTTTCGCACGTCCGGCGAAGAATAGAATGGTTGCTGTATGAAATCACTTTTCAGGACAGTTTGAGGAAATGACAGTGACACTGTTCATGAGCAGAGGTCCTAAAATGCCTATGATGAACATTAGTGCTGAAAGTCCATAAAATGACTGTTGCAAGCGTGCATTGCACAGTTTCCATGCACCCTTGTAACTTTGCAAATTTGCAATATTTCCATGCCAGATTTTCAACACTGGCATTTTTTCACACCTCCTTACGAACAGTACCGCTGTCATTTTTCACAACCTGCCCAAAATGTGTTTCTGCACCTGTGGAGCACAATGGCGTGGTTGCCGTGGAAAATCAACTTTTGGGACAGATTAACAAAATTGCACCACCACTGTTCATAAGGGGAGGTCCCAAAATGCATATGTTAAATGTGGCTACCAAACTCCCAAAAATAATTGGGTTACGGACGTGTGTTGTGCAGTTTGTATGCATGCTCATTGCTTCTCCAATATTTCATATTGTCACTCCAGATTTTCAATGTTGCAATTTTTTTTACGCCTCCTCATGAAAAATGCAGTTGTCATTCTCCACATCCTGCCCAAAAATGTGTTTTTGTCCCTCTGTCGCCAAATGGCTCAGCCGCTGTGCAAAACCACATTTCAGCTTACAAAGTGATTGTGCCGCTTTTCATGAGGTGGCCTGACAAGCAGCCCATGTTGAAAATGTGGAGTGAAACTACCACCACATGCCTACGATGTTAGGGTTTCCAATCGTAGCACCCCACCTGGTACAGACTGAAAGGTGTCAGGGGTGTGACTTGGGATCATCGGATGTAATGCTCATGCCATTGCACCCCCATCACCACCCTGCAGCCACTGACAGGCATCGTGGTGTGCCTTGCGCTGTTCAGCCAGAAAGTTCACCCCATGCTCCTATACTGCACCCACATCAGCATATTTCCTTATGGAATGGGGTAAGTATAATGCCCAAAGACCCCAAAGCACACCCCAACACTTGTCAGTGTCTACAGGGTAGAGTGAGGTACAATGGCATGAGTGTTATAGATGACGACCCAAAGGCACACCCCAATGCCTGTTGCTCTCTACAGGGTGAGGGTGGGGTTGGCGTCACCTCAATACTTCATTGCCATTCCTATTATGCGTCTCTAGCTCTGGCACTGCCAATGCCAGCGTGACAACATTCGGCATTGACAAATGCTTGTTCTACTACTGTGGTGTAAATGTGAGACTTTTACATCACAGTAATACAAGTACAACTAAGTCATATATTAATTCTACATCTCTTCTCCAGTATGCCATTCCCCTAGTTTTTATTTTTTATTGTTTTTGCTTTTTTTTCAGCTCTATTTATGCCCCTCCTGTCACCAACCCTCTGAGGCATCTCTCGGGTGGTCCACTCGACTTCTGCCTTCACCGCTCACCTGAACTCCTCGCTCTGACTGAGGAATTGGTTGCTGGGTCCCCCCCCCTTGCCCCATTCGAGGGAAAGCAGGGTCCACAGACAGTCAAGTCAGGGATAGGAGCCAGTACTGGGCGTGTGGGCTTCAGCCACTGGGGTTCACCACTGCCTCCTCGGAAGCTGGGGTTTTCCTGCTTCCCATTGCTCCCCTCCTCGATGCAGGATGTGCAGTGCTGTCCAGCACGTGGCATGCGTGCTCCAGTCCATGCCCACAGGATGGCTGCCTGATATCGTCCCCTTTCTGGTCCCTGATTGCAGTGCACCCAGTCTCCACTGGGCGCCACTATCATCCTGGTACAAAGACCCCCCTTCCTCCCAGGAGAGGAAAGCAGTCCATCGGACACTAAGTCCTCTTATCCCCTGCCAACCCCCGGCTCCCCGGGCTCGTTCCTGATCCTGGGTCACCGGCATGGCATGAGGTAAGGCGGACACCTCAGCTCCCAGCGCCAGTAGGCCAGCTGTTTTTATTTTGTTAAGTTGATAACTATTTAATTGTTCTTTGGTCAGTTCCACAACTTATTGCTTGCTAACGTGTTTTTGTCAATTTAATCTTAGGCGTAATTGTCCTGTTTATTTTTGTTACACTTATTCCTTTTCTATGTATTTTACATTCTGTATTTTTGTATCTGTTACCTTTTACCTTTGCTTTACCCCAGGACATATTTGAAAATGAGATATTACCAGCTCAGTATATCTTTTCTCCAAAACCTTTGAAATAAGTAAATAAATATGTCTCTTATCAAGTTAATGCATTAGTAGCCATTGTGGCTCTGACCAGAGTTCATTTATGTTTATCACCAGGCCATGTCACTGAGAATTGGAGCCCTATAGTTCCTCAACAAGTGGCTATTGGTTGGTGATTGGATTAGGCTGTGCGTGTCTGATAACAGCATAATTGCATACTCAGTCACTTTGCTCACCTAACTCTGCTGCCATGTTGAATGTATGAGCTGGGCCAAAATTAAAAATAACAGTTGGTTTGGGGCAGTGAGAGTGAGTTGGGAACACTGAGGGATAGGAGTTGGGCTTTTCCATCTTTGTTATAAAGGGGAACAGCTATCACAAAGGGTTCCACACTCAAGTGTGGGGCTGGTCCCCATGTCTACTCTGTGTGCAAAAACATTTTGGTTTACTATAACATAGTAGATGGTATCAGACTAATTCTTCTTGTATGCTGATATCTTTTGTTACTATAAATCCCAGAATCCCCTGTAGGTGACATCAGAGCACTAGGCAGCACAGATTCGATAGGCTGCAGTGCATGTGAGAGCTTTTATAATTTTGGAGCAGATGTTTTCTGGTTCTACTTTTCTCCAGGGGCTAAGCACAGTTCTCTGTGACAGTACTTAGCACAGGTTGGGCAACAGGATCAGCAAACACTTCTGTTAGTCAAATGTCCGTTAGCTGGGCCATCATCCGAATACCCAGGTGGGGTTGGGGATGCTGTAAGGTGATGCTCATGCAATCACCTTTACCAGGTGAGTAAACTACTATTGCATATTGCATCACCTTATAGCATCCCCCCATCCATTACTTCTGGGTTGTAAGAAGCAGTGAAATAGATAGTCTGTATAGGATGGGTCGAATGGTGGTGCAGCTAAGAACCCGTGACGTTGATTAGAACCTTTCTTGCGAAATTAGCTCTGCTAGCATTCTCGATGTCTAGCTTATAGTGTCTGGTGAAGGTATGTATTGAAGACCATGTGGCTGCAGTACAAATGTCCTGGATCGAAGCATTGTTTCTTTCCACCTAGGAGATGGCCACTGCCCTGGTGGAGTGTGCCCTGATTCCTTGTGGTGGAGTAAGGTCTAGTGCAGATTCAGAAGAAAATCTCCGCACCGGGTCGGTGGTGCACAAGCCAATATAACAACAGAATAAAAGGAAAAGGCTCAGCACTCACCACCTCAAAATAAAAATTGCCCCGAATAGTGAGCATATGTCCAAAATATCCTTTATTGGAGTTCAATAAAAAACACCACAACTCATGCTTTGACGTGTTTCGTAAAACAAATCCTTTTCCAAAAAGCATAAGGAACTCAGTGCATGCTGCATCTTAAATACATACTAATGACGTCATCAGTGAAGGACAATACATATAAAATACAGGTATATCTATATAACAATATAAATTAATACATTATAAATTCACATGCAAATTAAAAACACCTCCTTTAGCAAGATAAGATAGCAGAAAAAACATATTCATTCAGATCATATAAAGTCATAGTAATTATAGACTATAGTTCTGCTAGCCAAATCACTAATTTTAATAGCCATCTAATTTTATTCTATGTCCTGTATCTCCTTTTTTGTAATACGTCTCCAAAAAGTAAATGCTTGTGATCTGTAAAAAACCAAGACAGAAAATCATTAAAATATTATTTTTGAATTAAGAAAAAGAAACATTCTATTATGAAAGAAAAAGACCTAGAAATCCCCCAGACTTTTATAGAGTACTATGAAACTTATAACGTCATCTTGCAAATAGGTATCAAAAATCTCTATATAGTCTCTAAATAAATTAAAGTCAGAATAATCTATTCTTGCAGTTATAAATAAGGGGATAGGTCGAATCTTTCATTAAGACCAGGATATTGGAATGCTTTCAACATATAAATCCAGAATCCTTCCCTTTTCAAGATCAAGTTCTCATAATCACCCCCACGAGGGTTGGGGAGCACCTTCTCTATGTCTATAAAAGTGAAATTGTGCTCATTTTTATCATTGCCACACAATTCAATATGCATTGCACTGGCATAAGTCACATCTTGGTGATATATAGCTCTTCTGTGTTCACCTACCCGTGCCTTTAGTTGTCTTTTGGTTTTACCGATATAAAAAGCCCCACATTTACAGTTAGCCTGATAAATGACACCCATTGTGTCACAAGTAATAAATTGTCAGATGTTAAAACACTTCTGTACATTCAGGCTTGTAAATACTTTCTCCTGTCTAATAATTTAACAATTTACACATTTTTGACATCTGAAGCAGCCAGTATATACATTTGTAAGCCAGGTCTTTTGTGTAGGTTGAATTTGCCTACTGTGGACTAACGTGTCCTTCAGGTTGGTAGATCTCCTGCATGTAAATCTAGGCACCTGATCATGTTACGCTTTCAAACCCATATCACCCTTCAAAATATTCCAGTTTTGCATAATAATCTCTCTCACTTTATGTGAGTGTACACTGTATGTTGTAATGAAGTTCATCTGATCATAACTAGATGTTTGGTCATTATGTTGTTGTCTCTGTATAATTGTATTTCTATCAGTATCCTTAACTGACTGAGCTATTTGTTGAATGTGTGATTTATTATATCCCCTTTCTTGAAATCTATTGTGCAACTCGATAGCAGCCTTGTCATGGGCTTCTTCGGTGCTACAATCCTTAATCTCAAAAATTGTCCCTTCGGGATGTTTTGAACTATATGTTGAGGGTGACAGCTAGAGGACAAAAGTAATGTGTTTCATTCACATTCTTTCCTAACGATATCTGTATAGATATTTCCCTCTATGTCTTTTTGAATATGTAAATCTAAGTATTTTATCTCCCTCTGACTTGCTGTATAAGTAAAATGTAGATTTGGGTTTGATGCATGTAAATAGTCAACAAATTGCTCAAATTTCTGCAGTGTACTAGATAAAATACTTAGATGTACATATTTGTTCACTTGGGAACATAAGCAGGAGTCTGGTAAGGACAGAGGTCTGGGTTTATATTCTGTTTTAACTTTGTTCACTTGAGAACATAAGCAGGAGGGTGGTAAGGACAGAGGTCTGGGTTTATATTCTGTTTTAACTGAAATATTTGAATAGTTTTGTAGGTGAAATTAATTCTGTGTGTTAAAAATTACTACTTTGAGTTAGAACTGTTACTTGGGCTGTGATATTGTAACTTTTGGGGCTTAGGAACACTTGTTTGGCAGTGATAATTAGAGTGAAATTTAAATGTGATGTTTGCCTGGTGTTGGTAAGAGCCTTGCCACCCACCCTGTTTTGTAAGCTTTCTTAAATACTGAAAAGCCACTGGGGTTTGGGATTGAAGGGCTATGTATTTCTGTTTGGGACTGAAATTTGAAGCAACAGAAACTGGTGGGCCTGTGACATCATACGGTACCTGATGTCTGCATACACACATTGTTAGTGGGACTGGACACACACTGGACTGTATGTGTTTGTGAGACTTGGGAACTTTATTGGTGGGGTTGAAATTGGGTTTGTAAATAATTGCAGTCAGTATAGAGAGTAACTGTATTCCAGGGGGAAGGGACTGAGAAAAGGGGTGTGTGCCATTATAAACAGAGGGGGACAAACAGGGTGGCCATATTCCACCATGGCAGGCATCTTTGGAAGGGCTGTAGGCTGCACAGGCTGTGGGATGGCAATAATTCTCAATTGGGCCTGGAGAGAGGGAGGCTGCCCACTCTGTAGACAGCTATCTTGTATCAGGAGTGAAGTATATTGGTTAAGGAGTAAGCTGGGGGAGTTGGGGGTGTCCAAGGATAAGGGGCGTGGATATGGGCAGCAGAAGGGTGGGGCTGAGGGGAGGCTGGGGCAACGCTCTGAAATTACAGGACGTTATGTTACAGCAAGCAGAAGGGGATATTAGGGACAGAGGACCCTTAGATAGGGATGTTGACACTAAGGGGAAAGCGTACGGGGTGAACTTTCCGAATACAAAGAGAGTGGATGGGGAAGAGTCAGGAGGGGCTGTTGTGGGGAAGCCTAAAACAGCAGACTGTGGGAAGGGAGCTCCTAAGGAGAACAGAGCAAGAGGGGAGGTTGAGGGGCAGTTTAGAGGTGCAGTCAGGGGAAAGTCGGTTACTTGATGGAGGCTGACATAGAGTGTCACAATAAATTTGAGCTACTAAACAACCTGGGGGAGGAAACTGTACAGAGGCCAGGGGAGAGTCGGATACCATAGGGCATCACAGACCGGCAATGGAAAGGATAGAAATAGTCCCAGAGGGAAGAGGAAACATAAATATTAAGCAGATGGGGAGATGCAACATATTGCAGACATGAGGAGAGAGCATGACTGGAGAAAACTGGGAACACGGAGGTGGGGAGGAGCCCCTTCAGCAGGAGGTCAGTATCAGGATGGGGCCCTAGCTAAAGGGGACCCACAGAAAGCCTCTGGAGGTAGGGGTACTATTACAAGGGGAGAATGGTGGTGTGGGGAAGGGAAACCATCAGGGCCAGGATAAATGGTTCGGATAAGAGGGTTAAGAGCACACCTATTCAGAGGGTCTGAGTTAAGTGGGCAAAATAACGAGGGAGGCAGAAAGGGGAGGGTGACAAGGGGTCTCTAATAAGGCAGGAAGACTCCCAAGGATGAGATCACTAATAAAGGGGGATGGGGGCTGAGAGGGCATAGTGGAGGTAACCATAGGATGATGGCGGTGTTAAGGTTCTGTTATTGGGAGACTCGATGATTAGGGTATCCAGTGGGAGGGACAGAGGGTGGATGCCATAGCCAGGTGAAGGTAGTGAGTATCTCTGGGCTGACAATGCACAGAGCAAAGTTCATAGTGTATGAACTGGTTAGGGATTGTGGAGAAACTGGATTTCCTGGTGCATTTTGGGAACTAACGATCTAGAGAAATAGCATTTGGAAATCCAAGCAAGGTTCCAAGAACTTGCCAGAGTCTGTCGGGATAATGGATGCAACATTTCCTTTTCGGAGATATTGCCACTACTAAAGGCCTCGGTGGAGAAAAAAATGAAGATCACAGAGGTTAATGACTGGCTCAGGAAGTGGGGTGAAGAGAGTGGGTTGTGGGTGTTAGGGAACTGGAAAGGAGTTTGGGAGGATAAGGGACTGTATGCCAAGGATAGGCTTCACCTTGCCCCGTTAGGGAAGGAAGTCCTTAAACAGGGATGGCTGACTACATTCAAGAAAGGTGGGGTTTAAACTTGTGAGGGGAAGGGATAAGGGAGGGGCTGACCAGAAGCCTTCTCCCAGATGAGGAGCAGCCTTCAAACCCAAGGGAGGGGAAACAGACTGGGGTGGAGGTTTCAGGAGGAGCAGAGGGAGGATGGAAGTATAAGGAACCTGGGTGGGGTTAGAGCAAAGGGGATCAGGGATAAGGGTGAGGTTGGTGTTAGTAAATGCCAGGAGCTTGGGAAACAAGTTGCTAGAGTTCCAGGCCATGCTGTTCAGGGGGTGGATGTGGTGGTGGTCACAGAGGCGTGGGCACAACAAAACCATGACTGGGACCTAAACGTGGGGGCACTATGCTTAGGAAGGCTAGAAAGGAGGGCAGAGGGGGTGGAGTGGCTATGTTTATTAGAGATGACATAGAAATTGCTAGGGTAGACGAGGCAGAGGGAAACGTGGAGGCCTTATGGGTCATCTTACGATCCTCAGCAGGAGAGAAGGTCAAGCTGGGTGTAGTGTATAGGCCCCCCAGGATGGGTGATGTTCTGGAGGATGGTTTGCTGGACAACATCATTGCCCAGTGTGGACCAAAAGGGGAAGGAGTGGTGTTGATGGGGGTCCTTAATATGCCAGGTACAAACTGGGGAACCATGTCCTCTAAGGTGGCCAAGGAGCAGAGGCTGCTGGACGGCTTCCAGGGTGTGTTCTTAACACAGCATGTGATGGAGCCCACAAGGGAGGGGCATGTCCTGGACGTGGTTCTGGCAGATGGGGATCTGGTAAGGGACCTGGTTGTAGAGGATCCCCTGACTGGGAGCGACCACAATACTGTCTGGTTTCAAATAAGCATGGGGGAGGAGATCTAGGACACTGGCAGTGGACTTCAGGGGGGCAGACTTTGTGGGCATGGGAAATATTCTCAAGGATCACTTGAAGGGGATTACATCAATGACAAATGTGGAAAGGAGATGGGAGGTCATAAACGGGACTTCATGAGGCAGTCAGGACCTGCGCTAAGGTGAAATGTAAGGGCAAGGTCACATAAACCATGCTGGTGGTCCAGTGAGGTTCAGGTAGTGGTCAGAGAAAAGAAGGCTGCCTACAAAAATTATAAAACAACAAGAGGATAGGGATAAGAAATGTACCATCTTGCATCTAGAAAAGTCACCCAGATGGTGAGGAAAAAGTCCAGTAAAGAGCAGCGGCTGGCACAGGGATACATGGAGGGAAAGGGGTTCTTCCGGTACATTGGGAGCAGAGAAAACCTAAGGGCCATCTCAGCAGATTGAGATCAGAAGGAGGGTGGGTGGAAGAGGCGAGGGACCAGGCAGAGGTATTTAACAAGTACTTTGCCTCTGTGTTCACTAGGAAGGGGGATGGGATATCTATAAAGCAAGGCATGATGGGGATAGAAGCAGCAGTGAGTGGAATCAGGGGAGTAACAGAAATGGAGCAAGAGGGAGGGAGAGGTACCCCAGGGGTGTTACATCAGGATAAGGATAAAAAGGCCAGTAAGGTGGAGGAGATGGATGATGCTATCTCCACCAAAAGGGTGTGGTTAGCCCTCAAGGCCCTAAAGAAAGACAATCTCCTGGGCTGGATGGCATTTCATCCGAGAGTACTATGGGAATTGGCGGACATACTGGCTGCACCTGGCGGGAGCTCTTCAACAGGTCACTTGAGACAGGGAGGGTACCTAGGATTGGCGAGAGGCACATGTGGTGCCAATCCACAAAGGGGGTCGAGGGAAGTACCGGTAACTATAGACCCATCAGTTTGACCTCAGTGGTGGGAAAATTAATGGAGAGTATACTAAAGGAATGATTGGGGGTGTACTTGGAGGAGGTGGGAGGTCTGGATAGTCGGCAACATGGGTTTGTGCCAGGTAGATCATGTCAAACCAATCTTGTGGAGTTCTATGAATGGGTAACATCAGAACTGGACAGGGGAAAGCCTGTGGATGTATTATTCTTGGACTTCAGCAAGGCGTTTGACTCTGTCCCCCACAATGGTCTGGTGGAAAAACTGATGGGGTTGGGAGTAGGCCCTTTGGTGGTCAAATGGATTGAAAATTGTCTAGCTGGATGCACCCAGAGAGTAGTGGTCTGTAGGGAGCTCTCGAACCCTAGAGAGGTTGGTAGTGGGGTACCGCAGGGCTCGGTCCTGGGTCCGATCCTGTTTAATGCATACATATTGGACATCAGGGAGGGTATAGGGTGTGAAATGAGTCTCTTCGCTGATAACTCCAAGATGAGAGCAGTAGTTGAGGGAGAAGAGGGGAGGTTGGCCCTGCAAGACCTGGGCACCCTGGAAGCTGGGCTCACACATGGAAATTACATTTCAATATCACCAAGTGCAAGGTGTTACATCTTGGATGAAACCCTAAACACAGGTACACCCTGGGAGGGAGGTGCTGGAGGCCTCAATAAGGGAAAAGACCTGGAGTCATGGTGGATGCATGTATGAATAACTCTGAGCAGTGCAGGAGAGTGGCTAGCAAGGCAAACAGGATGTTGGGATGCATCATAAGGGAGATCACCTCTAGGAGCAAGGAAGTGATTCTGCCACTGTACAATGGACTGGTTAGACCACACCTTGAGTACTGTGTACAGTACTGGAGACCACACTTGAAGAGGGACATACAGCTCCTGGAGAGGGTACAGAGGAGGGCAACTAAGATGATACGAGGACTAGGGGATTTGATGTATGAGGACAGACTTGAGGAGCTCTGCCTGTTTTCATTGGAGGAGAGGAGAGACAGGGGACATGATTGAGGTCTTCAAGTACCTCAAGGGAATAAATAGGGTAAACATGGAGGGATCTTTAGACTAAAGCAGGGAGGTATCACCAGGGGCATGGTTTGAAGTTGGAAGGTGGAAGGGTGAGGGGAAAAGAGGAGGAGGTTTTCACTGAGAGGGTGGTGGACCCTTGGAATGCACTGCCTGGTGAGCTGGTTCAGAGATCCACAGTGGAGGCTTCAAGAGAGGGTGGGACAGACACAGAAAGTGGATGTATCAGATGATGGCCTGTCCCAGGGGTGGGGATGGATGATAGGGTTTCTGGAACACAAGGGTGAGAGGGCCTTGGCACCCAACTAGGGATCTGAGGTTCGAGCAGACTTGATGGACCTAAGGCCTAATCTTCTGGCAAATAGTATGTTAGTATGTTACTATCCTAAATAATTATAATATCATCAATAAAATATCTATATAAATTGATGAAGGAAAAAAGGGATTACCATGACAGTCTCAGATAACTTCATTTTCCCACTTTCCTACATACAGGTTAGCTATACTGGGTGGAAAAGTAGCACCTATAGCAGTTCCACAGATCTGCAAGAAAACTTCATTCAGAAAAATAAAGACATTATATTTAAATACAAATTCTGTCAGTTTCAGCAAGAACTTAGTCAGAGGTTCAATTTCCTTCTCCTCAGCATTCAGAAAAGAGGCTAAACTGTCTAATGTATCCTCTTGAGGTATGTTAGTGTACAAAGACACTATATCCATAGTAATGAGAAAAGAATCCCAACTAACCTGGATATCCTCCAAGGACTGTAGGATATCACTAGTGTCCCTCACATATGGACCTAAACTAAATACATATGATATGATGTGCCAATCCACAAATTGTGACAGGGGTTCTGTAAGAGACCCTATACCACTGACAGTAGGTCTACCTGGAGGGGTTGAGGCAATAAACTGCTTATGAACCTTGAGTAGGTGTAAATCGTTGCTCTATTAGGAAAATTGACAGTCAAAAAATCTCTACAATCACTGTCTATCTAGCCTTTTTGAAAGGCTTCCCCTATATACTCATCAACACAGTGTTTATATAATGGGGTTGGGTCTGATGTAAGCTTTTGGTAAAATAATTTATAGTCAAGTTGCCCCCTAATTTTTTAATATAAGCTTCAGTATCTAAGATAACCACAGCCCCTCCTTTGTCAGCTGGTTTTATAACGATGTTCTTATCCTGTTTCAGATCATCCAGTGCTTTTCTTTCATTCCTGGACATATTATCATATCTTAAAAATGGCGCATCATTAAACAAAACCTCCAAATCTTTCTCACAAACTTGCTGAAAAGTATTAATCGCTGCTGTACCTCCTGGGAAAAAATGAGATTTACCTCTGAATTTTTTTATCCTATCTGGGGTTACTGGTTCAAGATTAAATGCGTCAAAGCTACTAGTACACATACTGGCAATATTATTATCTTGTCGTTCAGATTCTTTTCTACCAAAAAACGATTTAAGGCACAGATTTCTACAAAAACGTTGAAAGTCCACAAAAGTCTCAAACTTGTTTAGTCTGCTCGTGGGTACAAAAGAAAGACCCTTATTCAATACATTTATTTCAGTTACTGTTAGTATCCTAGTAGATAAATGTATTACCTTAGGAGTCCCGAGCGAAAAAACAGATGCCGCTGAACCAGTCGTTACCATTGCAGCCGTTGTGGTTATTACTGTCTGGTCTAACTTCTCTGTATCTAATAGAGATCAGGATTCAGATAAATTTACCTTTGCCACTTGCTCAGTTTCTAACTCCGATGTAGTATTCACGATGTCTGATGGGGGTGGGGGTACCATGGTGTTAGTTAACACTGATATTGTTCTGCATATGGATCTTGATTTCCACCATCGTTATTTCTTCCTACCCCCTCTCTGCGTCTTCCTCCTCAGGGTCTGTTTTTCCCTCTGCCTCGCCAAACATCTAGTTATGATCAGATGAACTTCATTACAACGTACAATGTACACTCACATAAAGTGAGAGAGATTATTATGCAAAACTGGAATATTTTGAAGGGTGATATGGGTTTGAAAGCGTATCATGATCAGGTGCCTAGA
This sequence comes from Neoceratodus forsteri, assembly GCA_016271365.2. Lineage (NCBI taxonomy): Eukaryota > Metazoa > Chordata > Ceratodontiformes > Ceratodontidae > Neoceratodus > Neoceratodus forsteri. The sequence continues at coordinate 486,682,934 of CM057451.1, read as the reverse complement.
TTTACATACAGAAGAGCTACCAACCTGAAGGACATGTTATTCCACAGTATTGAAATTCAACCCACACAAAAGACTTGGCTTACAAATGTATATACTGGCTGCTTCAGATGTCAAAAATGTGTAAATTGTAAAATTATTAGACAGGAGAAAGTATTTACAAGCCTGAATGTACAGAAGTGTTTTAACATCTGACAGCTTATTACTTGGGACACAATGGGTGTCATTTATCAAGCTAACTGTAAATGTGGGGCTTTTTATATCGGTAAAACCAAAGACAACTAAAACTGCGGGTAGAGTGAACACAGAAGACTATCTCTGCAAGATGTGACTTATGCCAGTGCAATGCATATTGAATTGTGTGGCAATGATAAAAATGAGCACGATTTCACTTTTATAGGCATAGAGAAGGTGCTCCCCAACCCTTGTGGGGGTGATTATGAGAACTTGATATTGAAAAGGGAAGGATTCTGGATTTATATGTTGAAAGCATTCCAATACCCTGGTCTTAATTGCAAGAATAGATTATTCTGACTTTTAATGTATTTAGAGACTATATAGAGATTTTTGATACCTATTTGCAAGATGATGTTATAAGTTTAATAACACTCTATAAAAGTCTGGGGGATTTCTAGGTCTTTTTCCTTTCATAATAGAATGTTTCTTCTTTTTATTAATTCAAAAATAATTTTTTAATGATTTTCTGTCTTGGTTTTTTACAGATCCCAAGCATTTACTTTTTGGAGACGTATTACAAAAAAGGAGACACAGGACATAGAATAAAATTAGATGGCTATTAAAATTAGTGATTTGGCTAGCAGAACTATAGTCTATCATTACTATAACTTTATATGATCTGAATGAATGTTTTTTCTGCCATCTCATCTCGCTAAAGGAGGTGTTTTTAATTTGTATGTGAATTTATAATGTATTAATTTATATTGTTATATAGATATACCTGTATTTTATATGTATTGTCCTTCACTGATAACATCATTAGTATGTATTTAAGACGCAGCATGTACTGAGTTCCTCATGTTTTGTGAAAAAGGATTTGTTTTCCGAAACGCGTCATAGCATGAGGTGTGGTGTTTTTTATTGCACTCCAATAAAGGATATTTTGCACATATTCTGACTATTCGGGGCAATTTTTATTTTGAGGTGGTGAGTGCTGAGCCTTTTCCTCTTATTCTAAGGTCTAGTGCCTTGTAAGCTTCTGTGATTGCTTGTTTGATCCAGGTGGCTAAAGTGGATGTGGCAGCAGCTTGTCCCTTTCTGTGTCCGGTGTATATGATGAAGTCCATCCGATAGTCTGAACTCCTTGGTTCTGTCTAAGTAAATGGTAAGTACTCTTTTCATGTCCCAGTGTTTGTTTCCTCTTTGTCTGGCCATGCTGGTAGTTCCACTGTTTGTGTGGTGTGAAACGTTGACTGGATATTTGGCATGAATGAGGGGTTGGTTCGTAGTGTAATTCCATTGTTATGTGATATTAAGAAGGGCGGTCTGCAGTATAGGGCCCTCATTTCCCCTATTCTTCTGGTGGAGCAGATTGCTAACAGTAGTATGGCCTTGAGTGATACCCATTTAAGGTCTGTCGTGAACATAGACTCGAATGGTGGGTAGGCTAGTGCCTCGAGGACCATGTTCATATCCCATGGTGCTACCACTTGTCTTTTCCTGGGGGCGTATGTTGGATGTGGCCTTCAGGAATCTGAGTATGTGGGGATGGGATCCCGGTGTGTAGCCTTCAAGGAGGCCCGTGCCTGCTGCTATGGCTGATGCTTGCACCCTGAGGGAAGACGTTGTGAGGCCTTTTTCTACCCCTTGTTGTAGGAATGCTAGTATGTGTTTGATGGTGATTGCGCCTGTTTGGATGTGGTTTGAGGCACACCATCTTTCAAAAGTGTTACAGTGTCTTTTGTAGGAACGGTTGGTGGAACTGCGCCTGGATTGAAGCATGGTGTCGACTACTGCTGGGCTGTATCCTTTGTCTAGCAGTCTCTGCCTTTCAGTAGCCAGGCCGTGAGGTGGAGTGGGGCTAGATTGGGATGGTTGATGGGGTCTTGTGTCAGTAGGTCCTGTTGAAGGAATAGCATCCATGGGGCGCTTATGGACATTGATACCTGGGTCGCGAACCAGTGTCGCCCTGGATCACAGTGGTGTGATCATCACAACCATGGCCTGAGATTGCTGAATTTTGTCTAGAACTTGTTGTATGAGCGGTATGGGTGGAAATACATATGCTCTCTGGAAAGCCAAGTTCTGTGTTAGTGCTTCTACTCCTAGGGCTCCAGACTCTTTGTATCTGGAGTAGCATGCTGGGAGTTTCTTCTTTGACACTGTTGCCATTAGGTCTATTTCTAGCGGACCCCATGTTTGGTTTATCTTTTGGAACATGAGAGGGTGTAGGGCCCACTCTCCTGGTGCTATGTCCTGCCAGCTTAGCCAGTCCGCTTTTATGTTTAGCTTCCCTGTTAGGTGAACTGCTATAATTGACTTAAGATTTGTCTGAGCCCAGTCTAGTACTCTCTTTGTTTCTTTTAGTAGGCGTAGACTTCTCGTTCCCCCTTGGTTCGAGATGTATGCCACTGTTGCCCTGTTGTCTGATCTGATAAGCACTCTTTTGTTCATTATGTGCTACTGGAATCAGTGTTACATATGGTAGACTGCCCTCATTTCTAGCAGGTTGATCTGCATGCGTGATTCCAGATGAGACCATTTTCCTTGGGCCGGAGTGTGGTTGAGCGTCGCCCCCCAACCTTTCAGGCTTGCGTCTGTCTCTAATACTACGTCGTGTTGCCTGCTTAGATCCATGCCTTTAGTGAGGTTCTTTCTTTCGGCCCACCAGCTCAGTGCCTTCTTGGTGCTGTCGTCCAGTTGTAACGTCCTTGATAGGTCATGGTTTAGTTGTGTCCCTCTCGTATAGCGAGGGTCTGAATGGACGCATGTTCCACAGCACCCAGTGAACAAGGCCGATGTAGGATGCCATGGATCCCAGGGTTTGTAGGACTGGCATGTAGTGTGGGGTTCTGCTTGTTCATGAGTGCGTGGACTTGTGATGACACCTTGTCAGTTCTTTTCTGGGATGGCTGTGCCTTCCCTGAGTTGGTATCGATAGTGGCTCCTTGGTGTTCTATTGTTTGGCTGGGGCATGGGCTGCTTTTGTCCCAGTTGATCACCCATCCATGGGACTGCAGTGTGTGGATCACTGTCTGTGTATGTTGTTGGGCTGTGGTTGGGTCTCTGGCTCTGATCAGCCAATCATCCAAGTATGGAACAATATGGATTCCTCTTTGTCTCAGGTTCACCGTGATTGTGATAGACACTTTGTGAATACCCTTGGAGTGGATGCCAGACCGAAGGGTAGGGTTTGGTACAGGTAGTGTTATCCTAGAATCTTGAATCTGAGGTATTTGTAATGAGCCGGTCATATGGGGATGTGTAAATAGGCATCCTTCATATCGATGGAGGTGAGGTAGTCCCCTTGTCTTATTGCCCATAGTGTTGTCTGCAATGTTTCCATTTTGAATCGTTTGCATTGTATGAACCGGTTGATGAATTTTAGATCTAGTACAGTTCTCATATCTCCTGTTTTCTTGGGTACTAGAAAGAAGGTGGAGTAAATTCCTTGATCTAATTGGTTCTGTGGTACTTCTACTATTGCCTTGTTGGCTAGGAGGGACTGGAGTGTTTCCTTTACTGCCTGTATTTTGTGTGGGTGCCAGGATACTGGGGAGACCATGGGTCTGTTTGTGATCGGCTTCTGTGTGAATTCGATGGAGTACCCTTGGGATACCACTTCTAGTACCCATCTGTCTGAAGTTGATGTCTACCATATGCTGGAGTACAGTCTCAGTCTTGCCCCCATGGGTGTGGGTTGCGGAAGTGACTCCGGGGATTGGTGTCTTGTCTGATGGTCAATTCTGATTGAATTTGCCCCTTTTGAAGGTCGTATTGTAGTGTCTTCTGTGATATTGGCCGTGGGTTTTTCCTCTGGGGGGTGTTATTAAAGTAGGAGGGTTTGAATGAAAATGATTTGTTTTGAGAATAGTTTGACGTTTGTCTCCTGTCTTGCCTCCCTCGGAATGGGCGATATCTTCCACGAAAGGTTGGGAGGTAGGTCGTTTGAGCTGATTTATCTTTGTCTAGGCTCTTCCAGTCACCCTTCTATTTTACGTATTTCTCTGGGCCCTCTCGGAATAAGAGGTTGCCCTTAAAGGGCAGCTTCCCCAGCATCGCCTTGGATTCCAAGTTGGCATTCCACAGTTTGAGCCATATGTGGTGTCTTGCTTTGTTGGTCAGGTCTGCCAACCTCGCTACCATCTTCAATGCATCGATGGATGTGTCGGCAGTGTACTTCGCTGGCTGTATGGTGTATTTGGCTAGGTCTGCCTGTCTGGACTTGGGGTCCAGGGAGGAGGCCATCTCCTCCAGCCATGTCACCAGTGCCCTTGAGGTGTACATGGCTGTCGTGTTGGCTCTACAGGCCATGCCCAACATTTCAAAGTCTCTTTTCAGTAGCTCTTCCATTTTTTTGTCAGTTGGGTCCTGTAGAGGGGTTGTGGTCTCTGAAGGTAACACCATTTTCTTACATAATCTCATGTCCTGGTGGTCCACTGTTGGTGGATTGCACCATGTTTTGTGTATGTCCTCTTGGATCGGGTAGAACCTGTCAAATGTGCGTTTCTTGGATATCCTAGATGGGTCGCGGGTGCCTGCCATTCTTTGTCTATGACCTCCTTTAGGGCTTCACAGATGGGGAAGGTTTCATCCTTCTTTAGTTTCCCCCTAATGAGGGGGTTTAGCTTCGATTGTTGTGGCGGGGCCGTGGGTACTTCGAAGCCCATGGTTTCTTTAACTGCTCTTAGGAGCACTTGGAGAGCCTCTACTGGTGTCAATTTCTTTGTCAGTATAAGTTCGTCCTCTTCTTCCTCCTGGTTCTCCTCCTCCTCACCGCATTCTCCATCTTCTGTTTTGTCCAGCTTGGCACTGTCTGGGTCATTCGAGGGGTTCTTGCTCCCCCCTTGTCCTTCGTCTTGTCGGTGTTTGGGGTATTTGATTTGTTGGCCTGGGTGAGTTCTTCCATCCTTTCTAGGATTTTTAGCATCACTATCTGTTGTGTTTTGAAGAACTCCTCTGCTGTGGAGGGGAGTTTGTTATTGGTGGGGCTAGGGGAGTCCGATTCTTGTTCGATGTCTGTGTCCCCGTTGCTTGCCATTCCGGTGTCTGTCTGTGAGCAGGTGGGGTAGAGGGACCCTGATTGGTTTCCTGTTAGCGCAATGTGGCAATATTGGCATTTTCTTGTTTTGGCCATGCCCTTAGTCTGTGGAGATAGGTAAGGGAACATGGTATGGATTGGTTAAGAGGGTTCCTTGTAATGTGGATTACCAGTTGAGGCATGGTCTGTAGATAGACTCAGCCCAGTAAAAGAACCCCTACCTCTGCTGCTGCTATAAATAAATCTGCAGCATGGGGGGGGGGGGGCACCAGCCCATAAGTATTGTTGAGGAACTGCCTTATTTTGCGTTATTCAGGTTGCTATGGGTTATGAAATGAGGATAAAAAGGTTGCTGCACTCGTAATTCATGCCCAGTCTCCTCGTATTTGCAGCTATATATGCCTTGATTTACCCCTTGCACTCTGCCTCTGTCCTATGTTATTGTTGCAGTGCAGAGTGATGTTGTTGGGAAGGGGGAGCTGGGGGGCTGGTGTGTTTTAATTAGTGCCCCACTGTAGTATGAGTCAGAGTGCCTGATTGCTTGGGCTTATTGCACAGCTGCTGGTTATTATTTTATTGAAGTTGCTGTAATGAGCGATTGCTGATATTGTTAGTGTGTCCCCTGGTGTTTAAATTGTGTAGACTGCTGCATACACATAAATGGTGCTCTCCTTCAGCCCATCTCGGGCTAGAGTGGCTGCTGTGGACTGCCTCCACTGTGTAGTGCACTATGGATGCGCGTGCAGACGGGTATGGAACATGCATGCACGTGGTATTTGTTTTGTAAACCGTTCGCCTTTGCATGATGGCGATCAGGTCCATAGTGCTACCGGCTAAAGCTCCTCATGGAATTCGATATATGGTGTGGGCTCCGGACAGCAATCAGAGCAGAAGGTGCTGTAGGGCTGCCAAGGAGTGCTGGCGTTTACCTCACGCTGAGGCCAAGGCTAAGTGAGGAGCGTTTACCTCTGTGGGGCAGCCAGATGATGCCCTGAGGTAAGGGAGCACCTAGGTGTGGGTCTTTTTCCTTCCGCTTCCAGCTGAGCCCACTCGGAAGGGGGTCCAACTTGTATTAGGTGTACTAGAGCCGCTCGCAAGGGCTCTCATACTGGATATTGGACACACCAAGGATTTTAGGTTATGGGGACTGTAGCAACCCTTTGAATGCACAGTTTGGATTCTTGTGGGTAGTCGCTTGACTCTAAGCCTAAAGGGCTGATGTAGCAGTAGCAAGAGCGTAACGTATAGCAGATATCAAGCTTGCTCTAAATATTGCTCTATGGATAGTTTCTAAATCAGTTGACATAATGGATAAACTACTGTAACAATCGCAATACTGTCCATGCAAATAGCTTATTGAGCTGTAGATAATTAAGTTATGCCTAGGCAATTGTTCAATGAATGCTGAGAGTATCTAAGGCTGCCAAGGAGATACCTGTTCAACTACACTTAAAGAACTGGTTATAAATAATTTGCAGTGAAGTTAGCTACAACTGGTGGATTTGAGAGGCAAACTTTTCCTGGTTTAAATACAGTAGCAAACATGTCCCTATTTCCGTAACTATTCTCCTTTCTTATCAAGCACTGTCTATATATATAGCATCGCAAAATAGTAATTTCAAGCTAATACCCTGCCTAACTGCAGATATACCTCTTTTTTTTTTTTTTTTTACTTATAGCATTGGAGTGTGGTATAAATTCTTACCTGAGTATTATTCTGTGGAGCTAGGCAATATCCTGGCAACCTCTGTGATGCACATGAATGAACTGGAGACTTGTGGGAAAGAAGGAGACATAGGCAGCATCAGAGTTCTATTCTGGTCACATGTGCACTGGCAGCCTATGAGATGGACGTAACCCAGAAGTAATGGATGAGGGGGATGCTGTAAGGTGATGCAATATGCAATCTACTGTGCCACAGTAATCAGATAGTCAACCAAAATGTTTTTGCACACAAAGTATACATTGGGACCAGCCCCACATTGAATGTAGGGCCCTTTGTGATGACTGTTCTACTTTAATGCAAATTTTATTGGCCCAGAATTGACAGGTATGGTACATTTGGGATGTGCCTGAAGGAACTTAAGGTGTCCCCCTTGTCTTATTTCGAAATGTGTGCTGCCGCAGCGTATACAGTGTACATGATTTTTGATTAAAACATTTTTTTTTTTATTTCTCAACTCAGAGCTGACACTTGCATTGCCTGCTTGCCACTCCCCAAGTAAGGGTCATCCTCATCACTCACTTCTCACGTTGCTGGCTCATTGCACAATGCAGCCTGCACTAGCATGGCAATGGCACTGAAACTTAATTCTAAAGACAACCATTAGGCCTGACACTAACACTGTTCAGCTGATGAGAGAAAGTGCATTGCTCAGAGACTTGCAAGCATATGTTAGACACCATGCACCTCACACTTGCAGTTAGGCCTACCTCATTCTGGAGGATTTGGGATTGTGGTGATTGGCTAAGTTGGCTAACGTTGCAACAGCAGAAAAAACAAGATAAGGATGGAAGAAAAATAATGCTGCTGTTACTCTTCCTGGCCCCTGCGTTGTCATGTCAGTTTGTCACTCACAGTCAAGAGACCTCACCCTCACCCACTCCTCTTCCCAGACATTTACTACAAATTTTGTTTATATTAAAAAAAGGTCAACACAAACAGACAGAAAAAATTATTTTTGGTGCCACATTACAATTGGCACCCTAGGCAACTGCCTAGTTTCCCTATCTTTAAGCGTGGCCATGACTGTACAAAATAATGTATGGGCAATCATACACAACATAGAGGATAGTGTATGAGCAATCCTACACAACAAGTATGTTTTTCACTCCAGATATTTTCATGGTAACAGAAGACCTTGAGAGGGCAGCTTGAGAGGTCTCATTACCACAGAAACCTTGGGAACAAAAAACATCCACGTTGTGTATGAGCGCTCATGCACTGTCTTTTATAATGTATGGGCAACCAAAAATTGAAGGAGTTATCCTTACTTTTGCATTTTTTCTCACCGCTGCTCTCTTCCAGGTCCCACTTTCACTGCCATGGCTGTTTCGGGAAAAGCGGAGGGTAGCAATGCATGCATATGTGAAGGCTTTCCAAGTTGTTGTGCTGCATTAGCTAAGCACAACAATGGTATGATGTAGCTACTGCAGCTCAACAAGCCTATTTTAGGGATAGATAGCCATCCTCAACAATGTTCCACCATACACTATAAGGCAGATGTTTCCATCCCGGGTTGAGATTTTTTGCTCTCAAGGTCTATCATGTTATCTCACCACTTGATGGAAGCACAGTCTTATTGTGTATGGTTGCCCATACATTATTCTCAATATAAGCTAAATCTTGATTACTATCTACCAGCAATTTATATTTATTTATTTGTTTGTTTTACCAGGAAAGCTTCATTGAGCAATGCTCATTTGCAAGGAGGTTCTGGGGAGGACAGTGTGCAAAATGATAGCATACATGTAAATACAATGATTTCATTGCCCAGTAAATACTAGGGGACATATAGGAACATAAGATATGGGTACAAGTACAATATGAAAATACAGAGATGTAGAATACAACATAAGGTACATGATTTAACGATAAACATAGAAGGTTTTATTAACATATACAGCAGAAAGTAGAGCTATCTAATAACTAAAAGCAGTATAATATAAATATTACAGCAAAGCAACACAACAGTTCTATTTGCAGCTATACTTTTCTGTGTTATGTTTATTAAGGAGATAATGGAAATGCCGGGGACTAACCAGAGTGGATAACTTAAGGAGATTTTGCATTGCATTCCAGGCTTTGGGGGCAGCCCAACTAAAGGCCATCTTTCCAAATTTTGAGAAATTCCTGCGGACATCTAGCATGAAGTCATTGTGCAGTCTAAGGGAATAATGGCCTTGGGACTTATGCAGAAGGGAGGAGGTATATTGGGGGAGCAAATTACTCAAGGCTTTGAATGTCCAAAGAATAAGGTGCCTTTGCCTTCTGAGGTGCAGGGATGGCCAGCCTAACTCATTGTCTAGTAACAATGTGCTCTGTGGTACAATACATCCAAGCAGCTCAGGTTTGAGCTTGCAGTGCTTCCATAGAGGATATCACCATAATCAAGAAGGGGATGTGGCTTGCACTAGAATCTTCTTTGCTTCATGACTTAGACATTATTTAGTCCTGAAATAGAATCCCAATCTTTGAAGTCATTTTTTACAGAGAGATTCTATGTGAACGTTAAACATCGATTTGTTGTCTACCCACATTCTTAAGTATTTAAATGAATCTACTGATTCAAGTGGCTCATTGTAGAAAGTACTAATGGTTGTTGAGGAGGGGATGTAATTAGTTTTGTTGTTAAAGATTATATATTTGGTTTCAGATGCATTGAGGAGCAGTTTAGAGATATGCAGGTTTAATTGGAGAATACTAAAATTATTTTGTAGGAACTGTATTGCAATAACTGGTCCAGATGTGAGGTATATAGCACTGCGTCATCAGCATAATAATGAAGGTTGGCACTCAAAATAGTCTGCCTAGGTCATCTATATAGATTGTGAATAACAGTAGTTCTAAAACAGACCTCGTATACAGAGCGTTCGCATTTCGTAAGAGAAAAAAACAAGGTGCTACATTAACGTGTTTTATTAAATGCATTCTGAAAATATAAAATAGAGTTAGAAGTAAAGGTTTGAGTATAGGTCTTCTTCAGACATGATCTAGAAAAGAAAAAAGCAAAGTAGCTTGTTTCTCTTTCAGATAATTCCAGAAAAAGACAGATGGTCGAAACATCAATTCTAACTCTAGTTTTCTATTTTCAGCATGCATTTAATTTTACTTTTTTGTTTTGTTTCTTAAAAGAGGGAAACCTCATCAACTGTTTCCATTCTGTATTTTCTAGCAGTATAAAGTCCTGTAATAAAGAGTTCTTATGAAAAGATTGTCTGAATTGGAGGTAGCACCAAAAATAAAATATGTGGATATTATAGTTTAAATGTGTTCAAATGGAGAACAGCTGGTTAGTGTCTGGGCAAATTAAGTCAACAATTCTATTAATTCCTTTCCTTTTCCATCACAGATCTTTGCAAGGGCTTATTATTATACTTAATTAACATATTGTTTCAAATAGGCATCCATCTAAAGGGGAGAGTTTTCCATGTAAACATTCTTCAAATACTTTTACAAGCACTGATGGTCCAGTTATACTTGAGTGATTTTTTAATCTGAGAACATAAGGAAGAAAGCAAACGTCAGTGACAGCATGGGTTTAGCTAGTTGCATTTCTACTAGCAACCATAGGGTTTGGTTATTGTTTTGAGGAAGGGATGCGAAACCAGCACACTGCTTGTTTCATAGAAAAAGACCAGTGGCATTCTTGCCTCCAGGGTAGTCCAAAACATGCATTACTCCACGTGCTACATAATTGCACTGTAGTAGCTGCTCTCTGATTGGTTCAGTATTCCACTGTGATGACAGTAACTTAAAATATATCCATTGTGACAACAGTAGCAATGATATTTTTTGATATCTTGCTGTTACTGATGTCACCAGCTAAGGTATCTTTTTTATCTTGTAATTTTAGCCACCACTCCTGTTGTATATTTTGTGACTATTTAATCTAGGTGTTTTTCCCCTTCCAAATTATTTTTTTTTTAGCCAGCAGATCTATATTGTAGAAAAATGTTTTACTTAATTGGCAAATTATTAAGAATGTAGAATTCCTTGGGTGCCAATGACATTTTGATTGAATTAATTTCCCCCTACAACTATGAATGAAGAGGACTCTATCTCTCAAGAATAACTTTAATATCTTTCTGAAGAGGAGACTGATTAAGTCCCCCCATCTTCTGGGGACCATAAGAGATTTTTATACTTTATAGTATGCCTGATCTTCCTTTACCCACTTTAACCTTAATAGTATTAAATTAGCTCACTTTTTTCCACAATAGAATTATATAATGACATTAATTCTTATTTATTTTCAAATAATTGTTAATCCAGACAAAGTTCTGAATACTGTATGTGTGAAGCACCATTAAGTCTCATATACTGTACCAGTCAATCAAATGACTCCATGTGTGAAGCAAGACATCAGTGTAAGTAAATATTTTGATATCAGATCCAATGATTTTCAACTCCTTTCGTGTCAGGGGACTAAACTGTTTTCTCAGGGACTCTATGGCCAGGACTGTATAAACAGGGGAAAAGAGGACATCCTAGCCTTGAACCCCTTAAAAATTAAACGGAACGGGAAACCATGCCTTTTGTAATGACAGTTGCTTGGTAATCACGGTATAAAATAGAAATCTTGAGTTTCATATTCATCAATGGTCACAAAACTGGAGGCTCTCCCAACACATGTAAACCCTGGATAAGAATTCAACAGGATTTACTTTTTGTTTCTCACATACGAGTGAAAAGGAATAATGCAAAAAAAAAAAAGCTAGATGAGCAAAAATAAATCCTTCTGAAAAGTTTTGCCCCAAGTACATCTGTGCTCTAAGGAGACTCTTACATTATTGTTTTTTTCAACTGATAATTTTTATTGAGACAGTCAGATACAGCCAGTCCTGTTCATTACAACTCTTGGTAGCTACAAATAACAAAGGCATGTTAATATTGCTCAGTAGCACTAGAGTACAAAAATCAGATAATGAAAATGACACTACTAGAATTAGTTTGTACAATATGAATGCATTTAAGGGTAGGAACACAGATAGCTCAAACTTATAAATTGTCTTTTAATCCCTGGAACACAAATGGCTCTGCATCTGGCCAGCCAGCAGGGTTACAACACAAATTCTGGGCCCAAATCTAGGAGATACTGTGTCCATCCCTGCCAACTTGTCTGAAACTGTTCCAGGCAGTCATGGAAGGAGGCTATGAGATGCTCAACACAATAAATCTCCAAGACTATATGTAACCCTCCCTCCAATTTTGGGGATTTACCTTAATGTCTTCTTGGGCCCCTAATGCCCACTGTCATGCTGGAGTCCCATCCTAGTGTGTATCTGTGTATTTGCGTGAGAGTGCCATAATAAGCCTCTACACCTGTATCTTTAAGAGAATAGCTAATCTGTGTTTAGAAAGTGGTCTGGGCTGCGTCTGAGCAATTTAAAGCTTGCGGCCAGCCAGACAGTGTGTTGTCTTGCTCCATTCTGCAGTCGCTACTTGCACAGAGAGAGCTTATGTAGGAACTGTGCTTATTCACTGTTTATCTGCTGTTATTTTTGAGATAGAGATGTTTGTCTAACCTGCTTTAATTGCAGCTCAATCATCTGCATGAAGCCACCATGTTAGGTCTGGGACTTCCAGTAATTTGAAAATGGATCCAGACCCCAATGTTCTGTGGCAAGGAAATTCTGTAGTATTGTAGTTTTTCAGTTGGCACCTAAATGGATCTGGAAGGGGAGCCCTTACTGTGACTGACAGCTCCTTCAGCCAACCGAACCTTTGGATTTACAAGGGAAATCCACAGAGACAGTAGACAGTGGATCAGTTAGAGTTGGAGTTTAAAGTGTGAACAGTTTGAGCTTTCGAGCAGCTGCTCCTAGAAGGACCATAGGAAATTGGTGGGAAGAGGCCTAACTTGCCTTCCTGCCACTTTTCTCCTGCTTGAGAACTCCCTTTAGCAGAAGTCAGACTTGTCAGATTCCAGCCGGGAACTGTGGCAGAAGGAAAAAGAAGTGTTAGTACAACTTGTGATTTGGACTGAAGACTTGCTCCTGAAGCAATTGGCCCTGCTTGTGTGCGATATATGTTTGGATTGAAAGGTTTGCTCAGTAAAGCTGCTGAATTCCAACAGGACTATATCCAAACTGATTTCTGAGGTAACTGTTGATTTAAATGTGCTGAATATGTTTTGTGAGTTGAGACCTGTTCCCCATGAAAGAACCTGTTACACCAGCTGGAGGCTTCACCTGCAGAAGATCACAAACTTTGCCAGACTGTTCATCCTGCCTGGGCCCTGTCACTTTGGCCTAGCCCGCTACTCCATCACCAGAGACTGTCATGGTGAGAGACTGGCTCAGGGATCCAGCCCCTGCGCAGCAACATGCAGGTTGCGGCCACCTGGAGGAAAGGCTGTGAAGAGGAGATGTGTTGTGTTGGCCCTGTTTCCCTATGATTTTCTGCCATCACCACTAGGTCTCCATATCTTCTGCCTTACAGCAGATTCCTGGTAGTGTGAGTACAATCAGGGTAGCTCCCTGCAACAAGTGCTTAAATCATCTGTGGTACCATCTAATTGTTTCACTTTCTTGGGTTTACAAAGGACTGGGCCAACTGGCACGGACTGCAAATAATCTGGGTGTTTTGCATGTTAACTGCTTTTCTTCCACCAAGGGCTCCAACATCAACTGCAATGCTGGCCACCGATGGGCAATGCCTGTGGCTAACCAGATTTCCCCTCCTGGGTACCTGGTGTTGTGTGACTGGCACATTGGGACTAAAAGTGCATTCCAACCCCGAATCAAATCAGATCTTGAATCATTTGACTAAATTCACACCTCTCCCTTGTTCACTGCCTATAAATAAACCTGACTGCCTTTCTTCATATTTAACCTGGCTAGTGTGCATATTATTAGTTGGGTAACAGTGTTAAGATTATGTTATTATATTGCTAACCTTACTTTACAAGGGGTCCCCAGGGAAACTGCTGTAGATCCAACCCTGGTGGTAAGTGTGAAGGGTGTGCATATTATTACTGTTCTACTCTGTCTGTGAATTTACTACTGCTTTAGGTACTGGGCCACTAGGAGGGTTGGTGGATGGTTATAGCTTCCCAGAAGGCTATACCAGAGCAGATAACCCCAATACCATTTCTCTGGGTGGAGGCACCTAAATAGTGAACTCAGGCCCCTTAACCTGTGTATAGCCATACAGACAGGGGTAATAGCCCTTAGACTAGTGCCACCTAGGGGTTACATCTTGGAGGCACTGTTGGGATCACTACCCTCTAGTGGTCAAAAGTTAGAATTTCAGTTGTGTACATTTGCAAGAAAATTTGAAATGGAGGCACTCACTATGCCCAAGTGGAAGATTTCTCCTCACAAGCTGGTCATGCACTGCATGATGGGGTGGAGTGAGGCAGAAGGGTTGACTCCTGCCATGCATTATTACTACTAGATATTTCTGTGGGGACTACTAATGACATTATAGAAGAAAATGTGGGGAAAGTTAAGTGCCTGGGGAAGATTGAAGTACGGGGGTGGTGTCATTGAGGCTGGGTCAGGAAGCATAGGAAAAACCAGGATCAGTTGTAGAATTCACAAAAAGTATTTATTAGTACTAGCAGTAACATAAAAAATAAAATTGTTCAGAATAACTATTTATAAAGGCAGAATAAACAGAGAAGATCCATCTGAGTTTTCCTTCTATCTCTGTGTCTCCCAAAACACTGCAGCTCTCTCTCTTATGTCTTTGCAACCCCCCTCCTTAACAAGCATCCTCTTTTTTTCTAAAAATGTTCTTGTAAATTTTGGGCAGGTGCATCAAGAACACAATGTCCCAGAACTGAGGCCCTTTCTCCACAGCTTCTGAAAAGGGCTTAAAAGCTGTGCTCAGGTTAACCCCTTGAGTTCCCAATAGCTTTTTGCAATCATCTCAAACTATAATTATATACATTTCAACTTTAACACTATATAATTTCTGAACAAAGGGAACCCAATATCAGTTACATTTCCACATAATGATTTGCATATATTTTTATACCAGCAGATATGCAAGGGAGGAAAAGACAGAAACAGCAAGGGAAGACTGAGAGACAGTGAGAGGCAGAGAACTGCAAGACTGTCGGGGTGATCAAATCCTAGGTCTCACAGAACAATTTGGTTGCACAACCAGACAGAAAAGAGACAGGAAAGGACAGAACAGAACAGATCTCTGCATTCAAACTCTCCATAACAACTGGGACACGGCCCTATTCAACCCTGTCACAGGTGGGACTTGGACTTGTTTGCCCAGACCTTGGCAGCCCTCATTTTGTGTAGTATCCTCATAGACCCTTAGACTGTGCCCCCTGTTATCATGCAGAGGGGTCCCAGAAGGGGTGGAGAGTCATTCATTTACATAGCAACTCATCTTCCCCACGGGGGATCCCCCATGGCAGAAGGATTCAAGGACAAACTATTGAGACTTTTAGCTGCTGATGAACAGACAGTCAAGGATTTGCCAAAGGCTTTGGAAGACTCTGAGGAGGTTACCCTCTTCAGTCTCCTTTGGCCTCCCCAGCTTCCCCCTTTACCCCCACTGTTGTAGTGTCCCCTATTGTGATACCCTCAGTGCACCTCGACACTTATTGCAGGCTCAGGTTGTTTTCAGGTACTGTTTCCGTGCCAGTGGGGGAGGATGATTTGGAAACTTGGATGGACTATGCCACTCCCCTGGTCCAGGAGCGACAATGCTCTGAAAGGAAGAAATGCAAGAGACTTATGGAAAGTTTCAAGGGCCCTGCACTGGAAGCCATCTGGTTCCTTCAGTCCACTAACCCAGAGGCCTCTGCAGCTGAGTATTTATTCACTTTAGAGGGGGGTATTTGGCAGTACTGAATTTGGAGAGAACTTGATGTGGAAATTTAAGTCTGCTAAACAGTGGAAGAATGAAAAACTGTCTGTTTTTGTGATCCAGGTAGAATGGGCCTTACAAAGGGCACATCATAAAGGGGTCTCTCAGCTAGTGAACCGAATCGTGTCAGACTAGAGCATATCCTTAAGTTTGCCCATTACTCAAGTGTGCGCATGTTGAAATTAAAATTCCAAGACAGAAATCACCCTGCTGAATACTGTTGGCTAATGAAGGAGATCCAGGAGGCCGAAAATGATGAAGAGGGATGGGAACCGTATGCAGGGGTTGCGAGAACTGCTCTGACCCCCAACAGATCTACTGAGAAAGAGGACTGTTCTGAGTCACAATAAGTCAGTGAACTGTTGAAAGAATTAAAAGAGTTAAAAGCCAGATGGCAAGCTGAGGCTGAGCCCATTAAAAATCCTGGCCTTTGTCCCACTAAGACTGAACCCAATTGTGAGACCCCACCCATGGGTGCAGAGCCCAGTGTCCTTGCTGTTGAACCTTGAGCTGAACTCACCATGGTAGAAGAGATGAGGGAGTTGCGAGTAATGGTGAGGGATCTCATTTATGCCACTTGATCACCTGCCCCTTGGAGGGGCTATGGGATAGCTGAGCTCGAATCCAAACCAAAAGAAGAGAGTAGGTCTCCAGCTCCTGATCGCTACAGACCTTGTGAAGAACCAGCCCATCCTACTGACCCCAGAGGCAATGTGTTTTGTTACTGGTGTGGAGAAGATGGACACACCCGACATGTTTGCAATGCTCCTGAAGATCAACGGAGACTCACTACCAAGCTACTCAATTTGGTCCAACAAAGCAATATTAATCCCCAATCAGGCCCACCACGAAAGTCTTTCTCCTCCAAAACTGCTGTGGGCCAGTCTGCCAAACAGACTTCTTCAGATTGGTCTGGGATGGTGGGTCCATCCATGGAAACCACAGTGACTGTTAACAGCGTTTCCACTCGAGCTGTGCTGGACAGTGGCTTGCAGGTCACTATTGTAGTTATAGACTGGTATGACCAACACTTGTCTGACCCCTTGCTCTTACCCCTTGAAGGACTGCATGTGTGGGGGTTGAGTGACAAATCTTTCCCTTACCAGGATTTTGTACGACATGGTGCACAGAGCATATGATTTACAGATGCAAGCTAAAGAGGTTAAGAAGGATGAACCAGTGGGAGTAGTGTGGAAGAAAGATCCAGAATCACTTGTATTGCCACCCAATGCTTGGTGTACCATCACTGGCAAAGTACAAATTAAAAAAGATGTTAAAAACAAGATTCTCATGCTGGATACCCCAGAGGAGGAGAAACTGCCTGAGGGACTGTTGGTTAAGCCTAGCATTCTGCTGGCCTGAGCTCATGCCAACACTCGGCAGGTAGTGGTGTAAGTCCAAAACATGTCTGATCAGGATATCAGAGTAAATCGAGGCTGCACCATGGCTACTGTATACTGTGTAGATACTGCTGTGTTGCCTAACAAAAAGTTCACAGAAGAGAATGATGAGGTGATTTCTGATCTGTTCGACTTTGGAGAGTCTCCCATTCCGGAAGAGTGGAGAGCTGAATTCAGTCAAAAACTGGCCCAGAGAAGCAAAGTGTTTTCTTTGAAAGAGTTGGATGTGGGATGCATCACTAGGGCTGAACATTACATTAGACTTCATGACAAAAGGCCTTTTCATGAGAGATCTCGCCCCTGGCACCAGCAGACATCGACAACATTCAACGCCACCTCCAGAAGATGCTGGCAGCTGTAATTATACAGGAGTCTGATATTCTGCCAACAAACCACAAATACAAAAGGAATGCTGTTAAAGAGGAAGAGAAAGTTTATTTTCAAACAAATTAACCTTTTGGAACAAGGTGGACTCAAGAGTGTGAGGTGGCTTTCTATGATATCATTCACCAACTTACCCATGTCCCTGTGCTTGTGTATTCAGATCCCACCAAGCCTTATGTGTTACACACTGATGTCAGCTTAAAGGGACTTGGTGCTGTTCTATACCAGGAGTATGAGGAAGGATTACGCCCAGTGGTAATTGCCAGCAGGAACCTGACACCGTCCGAAAAGAACTACCTATACACAAACTTGAGTTCCTTGCATTAAAATGGGCTATCGTAGATCAATCCCATGAATATCTTTATGGTGCGAAAATCCTAGTAAAAACTGATAACAACCCCCTCACATACAGCTCAGAGTGGGTGTGAATATCTGAACAATCTGTTAAGGCTCTTTCTCAAAAGTTCGATAAAGATAAACACCCATCTTCTGAAACCGTTAATTGCCTGGTGGACTGTCTGGGCCCTCCTGACACTTGTGTTCCTGTGGCCTACTGCCATCTTGCAGCGTTGGATCTCAGTACTTTGCCTCAGCTTACTTCTGACAATATACAGTGGGCTCAATCCCAAGATCCTATGATTAAGCCTGTGTTGGATGCCATCCAAGCTGGGAAAAATGTGTCCAAACTTCGTTCTCAAGATCCCAGAACTGCTCTGCTGTTCAGAGAGGAACCCAGATTGAAGTTGCACAACAAACTGCTCTACATAGAAACTACCAATAGACAAGGTCAAGTTGCCAAGCAACAGCTAGTGTTACCTACAGTTTTCAAACGTGTGGTTCTACATACCCTTCATGACCCGATGGGACATTTAGGTTGTGATTGAACTACTGATCTGGCCCATGCTCGCTTCTACTGGCCAAAAATGGGGGCCGACATTGAGACTCACATCAGAACTTGTAGCCATTGCCTGCAGAGAAAAGCTCAGCCCCAGAAGGCAGCACCCTTAGTTAATATTTCCAGCAGTGTGCCCATGGAGCTTGTGGGTATTGATTTCTTGTGTCTAGAACCAGTTCAAAAGAATATTGGTAACCTGCTAGTGGTGACTGATCATTTTACATGCTATGCCCAGGCCTATCCAACCAAGGACCAGAAGGCATTCACTGTGGTGAAAGTCTTAATAGAAATGTTCTTTGTCCATTTTGGTGCTACCCAGAGAATTCACACTGATCAAGGGAGAGACTTCGAAAGGTGTTTAATTAAAGAAATGCTCTCACTCTGGGAGGTGTGAAAGTCCAGAACTACCCCTTATCATCCTCAGGGGGATCCATAGCCTGAAAGATTTAATTGAACATTACTAGACATGCTGGGCACACATCATCACACGGACAAGTCAAAATGGAGTCAGCAGATAAGAACATTAGTTGCACTAAAAGTGATGCAACTGGGTTCTCCCCCTACCACCTAATGTTTGGTCAAGAAGCAAGGTTGCCAGTAGACATCTGTTTTTGAGTGTCCCCTGATGGAGTCAAAGCAGAGAATTATCTCCAGTATGACCGGAAACTAAAAGCTCAGTTAAACCATGCCTACCAGTTAGCCCACACAATGGTGGCCAAAAGAAATCTAGCAAACAAACAAAGGCATGACAAGCGTGTTAAGGCCCAAGAACTGCAACCTGGAGATCGAGTCCTATTTAGAAATTTAGGACTACACGGAAAACATAAGATAGCCGACAGGTAGCATCACACCCCATACTTTGTTGTCAGCAAGCTAGAGGAGCTGCCAGTTTACAAAGTGCGTACAGAGAATGACCCATGAGCTGTAAAGACAATGCACAGGAATCATTTATTAATGATTGGGGAAATCATCATCAATTCTGCTCCCCAAGACACTGTCCCTCCCAGGCCTGTAACCAGAGCTACAGCTAAAAAAAAACAGTTAACCTCCCCCCAAGTTGTTAAAGATTCAAGGCCTTCCATAAGTTATGTTCTAAATGAAATCAACTGCCTGTCTAAATCTGATGACAGTGAGTGTGAGGCCACTTACTACCTGTCTTATGAACTGAGTCAGCTGTTTCAAGACAACCCCCTGTGTAATATGGGAGATGAAGTTGGACCATCAGGACTGTCTACCCTTCCAGCCTTCTCCATTGACCCTGTGCCACCTGAAAGTGAGGTGCAAAGGGTAACTTGTAACTCAGTAGACTTCTTGCATCTGGTGGAACTAGCTGAGTCTCAAGAGGTAGAGCCAGCCCTAGAAAGCACAACTGGTGACATACCAGATAGTTCTGAATTGTTTGCAACCAATGATTCTAATAGTATGATGGACAATGATGTTAATGAAGATAATGATGTTGAAAGTATCACTAATGTGTTACGTGATTTGAATTCCATGGAATTTCCTCTTGATGAAGAACCTGGAATTTCAGAGCAAATTAATGAAAGAAATTCTGCTGAACCAGAACTAACAGAACATGAAGCTGAGAGTATTTCTATTCCAGAACAGACAGCCAGTGCAGAGGTACCCCTTTCATCAGAAGCTGACTTATTGAACAGCAATGAGCCGGGGCTGATCAACCCAAGTGCCAATGTTGAAAGGACTGAGCCTGTGCCTGCCCCTCCCAGAAAGTCTGGAAGAGCCATAAAGCATGTAGTGCACCTCAGTTATGACTCCCCAGGAGGGCCTGTAAACCTCCCATTGAATGTAGTTCAGAAAGAGGTGTACATTTCTGAAAGCTCTCTTCCAAAACTAGGCTACTCTGCCACTTCAAAGCTAATAGTGAAGCCCTCCAGTCAGTATACAAATGCCATTGCCCCATGTAGCCCCAATGTAGCTGATAGGGATAGGCCCCAAGCTATGTGGGTTAGTGTACAGAAGGAAGTACAAACAAGAGTTGTAAGAGTGATGTGTCTAACTACTTGAACCTGTTGACATGTTTATGAAAAGTGTTTATGAAAATGTTGTCTTAAGACACTTTATTGCTAAATGAAAAGCATAATAATGCTGTTGTTATAGCCAGTTATTTTACTGATGCATCAGATTTCACTTGTGGTATACCAATGAAACATGCATGTATTTACAAATAATATTTTCTATATAGCAATCTTATAGTATGTGTAGACTTGACACGGAGCCATGTTTTTCCAGACAGGGAAGAGTGTAATCTCCCCCAATTTGGGGGTTTACCGTAAT
Source organism: Neoceratodus forsteri (assembly GCA_016271365.2). Classification (NCBI taxonomy): domain Eukaryota; kingdom Metazoa; phylum Chordata; order Ceratodontiformes; family Ceratodontidae; genus Neoceratodus; species Neoceratodus forsteri. The sequence goes on along the minus strand of CM057451.1, from coordinate 486,662,187 downwards.
GTCTTCCTGGGCCCTAATGCCCACTGTCAGGCTGGAGTCCTGTCCTAGTGTGTTTCTGTGTATTTGCATGAGAGTGACATATTCAGCCTCCGCTCCTGTCCCTTTAAGAGAATAGCTAATCTGTGTTTGGAAAGTGGTCAGTGCTTGTTCCGAGCGATTTAGAGCTTGTGGCTGGCCAGACAGTGTGTTCTCTTGCACCATTCTGCAGTCGCTAGTTGCGAAGAGGGAGCTTATGTAGGAACTGTGCTTGTTCACTGTTTATCTGCCATTATATTTGAGATACACATGTTTGTCTAATCTGCTTTAATTGCAGCTCGATCATCTGGATGAAGCCACCATGTTAGGTCTGGGACTTCCAGTAATTGGACCAATAGAACCACTGGGGATCTAAAATGGATCCAGACCCCAGTGTTCTGTGGGAAGGAAATTCTGTAGTATTGTAGTTTTTTAGTTGGCACCTAAATGGACCTGGAGGGGGAGCCCTTACTGTGACTGACAGCTCCTTCAACCAACTGAACCTTTGGATTTACAAGGAAAATCCCCAGACAGACAGTAGACAGTGGATCAGTTAGAGTTGGAGGTTGACGTCTGAACAGCTCAAGTTTTTGAGCAGCTGCTCCCAGAAGGAGCATAGGGGAATTGGTGGGAAGAGGCCTAACATGCCTTCCTGCCACTTTTCTCCTGCTTGAGAACTCCCTTTAGCAGAAGTCAGACTTGCCAGATTCCAGCCTAGAACTGTGGCAGAAGGAAAAAGAAGTGTTAGTGCAACTTACGATTTGGACTGAAGACTTGCTCCTGTAGTGATTGGCCCACCTTGTGTGCGAGATATACTCAGATTGAAAGGTTTGCTCAGTAAAGCTGCTGACTTGCAACTGGACTATATCCAAACTGATTTCTGAAGTAGCTATTGATTTAATGTGCTTAATGTGGGTTCCCCAAGAGAGAACCTGTTACATCAGCTAGAGGCTTCATCAGCAGAAGATCACGAACTTTGTCAGACTGCTCATCCTGCTTGGGCCCTGTCACTTCTGCCTAGGCCTCTACTTCATCACCAGAGACTGTCACAGTGAGAGACCAGTTTGGGGATCCAGCCCCTGTGCAGCAACAACATGCAGGTTGTGGCCACCTGGAGGAAAGGCCATGAAGAGGAGGTGTGTCATGTTGGCCCTGTTTCACTATGCTTTTCTATCATCACCACTAGGTCTCCATATCACCTGCCTTACAGCAGATTCCTGGTAGCGTGAGTACAGTCAGGGTAGCTCCATGCAACGAGTGCTTAAATCATTTGTGGTACCATCTAATTATTTCACTTTCTTGGACTGACAAAGGACGGAGCTAACTGGCTCAGATTACAAATAATCTGGGTATTTTGCATATTAATGGCTTTTCTTTCCACCAAGAGCCCCAACATCAGCTGCAATGCCGTCCACCCACAGGCAACGCCTCTGGCTAGCCAGATTTACCATCCTGGGTACCTAGTGTTGTGTGACTGTCATGTTGGGACTAAAAGTGCATGCCAACTCTGAATCAAATCAGATCTTGAATCATTCTATTAAATTCACCCCCTCCCTTGTTCACTGCCCTAAATAAACCTGATTGTCTTTCTTCACATTTAACCTGGCTAGTTTGCATATTATTAATTGGGTTACAGTGTTAAGAGTGTGTTGTTACATTGCTAACCTTACCTTACAGGAGGTCCCCAGGGAAACTGCTGCAGATCCAACCCTGGTGGTAAGTGTGAAGTGGGTGTGCATAATATTACTGTTCTACACTATCTGTGAATTTACTACTGCTTTAGGTACTGGGTCACTAGGAGGGTTGGTGGGTGGTTATATCTTCCTAGAGGGCTATACCAGAGCAGATAAGCAACCCCAGTACCATTTCTCTGGGTGGAGGCACCTAAATAGTGAACTCAGGTCTCTTAACCTGTGTATAGCCATATAGGCACTGGTAGGAGCCATTAGAATAGCACTGCCTAGGGGTTACATATCTTTCTCCATTCTACTATACTTAGGAATTCTCCTTTCTACTATACTTGGGGGTGCCACCTGCATCCATCATCAAGAGAAAGCCTTCTTGGTTGCTAAGATATAAACATAGGCTAGTGCTCTGTTACTGAGCGGCATCCTGGGAGAGGAATATACAAAAGAACCATCAAAGCACGTACCAGATTTCTTGAGAAGGATAATTGCACCAGTTGCTGGGCCAGTTCTTGCCAAAGGTCTGAAAAGATGGGCAAGACCATAGGCCATGCGTATGATTGGTAAAGGTTTGTCCATATTGATGCCAGCATGTGCCATATTCAGTGGGAAGGAAATGGGCCAAAACAGCCAGGGTCCTAAAGAATCTGTATCTATGTTTCCATGCAAATTCCCTCCATCTCAGGAAACAGGTAATCTTCAATGCAGGAAGAGCATAGTGAAGCCAGGAATTGAGGCTGCTGCCATGTCCAGTTCTGTGTTCCATTTAGCCAATACATTCCTCGTAGAGTCCCCAAGTAAGTCTTGTAACTCCCAATAAAAATTCCTTATCAGATGACCTCAACTAGAGCCTTGAATGGCTCTTGTGAGGAGGGTCAAATGCAAGGGGGACAGATCTGGTAGTCTGGTTTGCTCTAATGCTTTGTGAAGTAGGTAAGTTTGAATCTGCAGGCAGCAAAAATGTTTTCTCCCTGTTAAACCATATTGGGTTTGGAGAGATTCAAAGGTCACCACTCCATAGGCTGGCCTGGTGGTGTTGAGGGCTGAGGCACTGGACACCTTACCTCATGCTACGCTGGTGATCTGGGTTCAGGAATGACCTTGGTTCATCAGGGAGCAGGCGTGGGGGAGGAAGGGAGTGGGATTGAGCAGCTGTAAGGCAGCTCTCCCCTCCCAGGGTGGATGCTTGCACGCTCTGTAGTTCCACTCCCATGGGGTGGAGGTCTGGTGGGAAGCGTAGGCATGAGGGGGTGGTGGTGATAGCCAGGTGTGGGGCAGAAGGGACCAAGCTGGTACATGGCATGTGCGTGCACCTCCACACATGTGCACATACATGTCTGCCAGGGTCCCAGATCGGGGAGAAAAATGGGATAAAAATACATAAAGTACATATAGAACAAATGGTTATCACTCCACGAGTATACAGAAATTGAAAAATATGTGCCAGTCCCAAACTCCTCCAACGGGAGATGGTCTCGTCAGTTTGTGTGGGGAGAAATTGTCTATCTCATGCCAGAAACTGGCAGAAGCAGAAAAGTAAGGAAAGTTGAGTGATAGCCTGGAGTTTATAACAGACCAAGGGTGTTTTAGTAGTAAAGGTAGTAAAATTGGTCAAATGGTCCTGACTAGAAGCTCCAGAGAAAAGGATCCCCAGTATCATGTAAGTCATTGAGGACAAATTGCTTCGGGGGAGGGGGGTGGAGCCACATGTAAATCGTACAGAGATGGCAGGCCCTGGCATAACTAAGAAGGTTCAGGAGATTGATTCCCCCTTGTGCAGTAGGTAATTGAAGCTGGAGAAACCAAATTCACGGACGGTGGCCAACCCATATAAAATGAGTCCTGGCTAGGATTTCAACAGGATTTTCTTTGGCGTAACCTGTTTGTTTCTAACATACAAGTGGGGAGGGGGGAGTGGTAATGCAAAAACAAAACAAAACAAATAAAAACTAGATGAGGCAAAATAAAATCTTCTGAAAAGTCTTACCCCTGAGCGCATCTGTGCTCTAAGGAGACTGTTACATTATTAAAGATGGCTAAACAACCAAGAAACATTACACAAAGAACCTCACCTGGTGCTTCAGCTTCACTGAGTTTTTTATGAAGCATTTCAAAAGGTTTTCAGGGTAATTTACAAGGACTAATACATCCATAAATGTATGAATGTGTTATTAGATTAAGTTTTTTTCCTGTTATGTTATGTCCAGTTATGAATCTAAATATGAGGACAGCGAGGTAATAACACTGGCAGCTATTTAGATAATTAAGATCCTGTACATGTCTGTCAGCCTTATTTAGCTTTTCTTTTATGATAAAGAGCAGATATTGACTTCAGTAAGTAATTTCATAAACAAACTCCATTCAACTAGTAAAATGTACAAGAGAATATCTTTTTTTGAATTAGTGCTTATACTTCAAACCCTGTCTCAGCCTCTATCAGTCCTGGTAGATGCCCAGCTCTGACACAGAACTGGACCCTGGGAAGCTCACCTTACCTGCGCCATGGGAAACCCTCCCATGGTAGGACCTTAGAGGGGTAGCTACCCCCTCTGTATGGAGTTCCATCATGCTGGGTGGTGGCTCAGAGCCTGAGTACTGTCAGCGTCATTCTGCTCGGGCTGTTTTTTCCCAACTGTTGCACTTGCGATACATTGCTATGAACATGTGGCATTTACACTATGCAACAGGTGTGAGTGTGCCATGACGTCATTGTGTCTGCCCTCCCACTACTGTCCCTGACTGACTTGCACCTCTTGGTCCCCCACCAGTTGACACTCATCCAGTTGAGGTCTGTCATTCACCCACCCTAAGGATGTGAGCGATCTGTGGTACCCTCTGCCATCATTCTTCCATGGCCCGCCAGTGCCCAGGGCTCATTCCCAAACCTGGGATGGCAGCCCCACCATCATGCCAACGGGGCCAGCTTAGAGAATCTCATTTTTTAAATTTCACTTGTTTTCCCCAGGCTTTACTGAGCATTTAGCTATCTTGTCCATGAGATCTTTTTTTATGATTTATTGTTTAACATTAACCTTTAATAGGACCATTTTAAAGTAATTTTAAATCTTTATCTTAGAAAGTCCAAACAGTAAATTATTTTGTTATAAATTCAAATGTTATAAATTCAACTGGATGAGTGTTAACTGGTGGGGGACCAGGAGGTGCAAGTCAGTCAGGGATAGTAGTGGGAGGGCAGACACAATGACTTCATGGCATACTCACACCTGTTGCATAGTGTAGATGCCACATGTTCATAGCAATGTATCTTAGGTACAACAGTTGGGAAAAAACAGCCCCAGCACTGGACAGTAGCAAGGGAACCTCCACCATCCAGGGAGCACCAGAGCTACCACCACAACCTCAGAGGTTGCAAAGAAAGCACAGCAGTTGTACCACAGTGGGCTCAGGAGGGTAAGGGTGGTGGAACAGAGGCACACCAGTCAGTTGTTCCACTCCACAATCCATACACCATTCTGGGGAGCATAGTTCCCCTATGGATGCACCCGAGAGAGACTAAGGAGGGTGCAGACAACTGTCACAAGGGAGGCCCTCAGGAAGGAGGCAGAGGGCACCACAGGAAAGGAAGCAGCTCCTGGTGGGGACTCAATTATTATGGGGCTAGAACTGGGGAGCAGGAGAAACTGAAGTAGGTGCCTGCCTGGTGCCATGGCTTGGAGGGACAGAAAGCATCCTTAGGGATCACGAGAACAGTTGCATGGGAGTCTGAGCTGGACATCATTGTCCATCTAGGGACAAATTACTTGGCTCATCATGAGATTAGAGCAGTGCAGAAGGACTTTGTAGAGTTGGGGAGGGCTTAAGACAAGTAGCACCACACAGTATCCTTCTCAGAGGTGCTGCCTGTCAGTGGCATGGGTGAGGCTAGGGTACTGCACCATGCAGTTTAATGAATGGTTGAAAAAATGGTGTGGAGCACAGGGTTTAGCTTCATTGGGACTGGGGTTCTACCTGGAGGGACACCACCTATACTGGTAGGATGGTCTGCATCTGTCCAGAAGGAACAAGTCTTCTGGGCAATCGGTTTAAATGCTTCATTGTGAGCTTTTAAACTAGTCAAGGGGAGGCACTGATAAGCAGCAGGAAAATCCCAGTTTCCCCTACAAAACAGGGTACTAAATGAGAAAAGACAGAGGTAGAAAGGTCAGTGGGGATGCTGCTACAGAAGGTAAAGCCATCAAAAATGGAGAACAATGAGTACCAATGCCCATGGTCTGGGTAACAAGCTTCCTGAATTAGTGGCCTTGATGGAAGAGGAACATCTGGATATCATGGCAGTCACAGAAACATGGTACACAGAACCATGACTGGGACGTAAACATACCAGGATACACTATCTACAGGAGGGACAGGGAGGGTAAAAGAGGAGGAGGAGTAGCTCTCTACATAAGAGAAGGAATCAAAGCAACAGAACAAAAGGGTAAACAGGGAGGAAAAGAAGCACTGTGGGTCAATTTGGAGGCAGACAATGGCACCACAATCCGCACAGGGGTTGTATACAGACCCCCCTCTCAGGGGGAGGAAATGGACAAGGAAATGATAGAAAGTATACTTAGAATGGCAGATAAAGTGGAGATATTGCTAATGGGTGATCTGAATATGCCAGATGTTAACTGGAGTGCAATTGTAGCAGCCATTTCTAAGAGTGGGGTTATTCTAGATGCCCTACAGGGGGCATGCCTTAGACAACTAGTATTGGAACCCACTCGAGAGGGAGCAATCTTAGACCTGGTTCTCTCAAATGGAGATGGAGAGAGGATCACAGATGTAGAAGTGGGTAGCCATCTGAGAACTAGCGACCATCGAACAGTATGGTTCTCAATAAACACAGGAGTTGAGTCAAGCCATACAAAGGCAAAAAGTACTGGACTTCAGGAGGGCTGACTTTGCCAAAATGGGTGAGTGCCTAAGAAATGCACTAGCAAATGGGCAGGAAGGAGGGGTGGAAGAACAATGGGGAATAATAAAAACTGCCATCACAGAGGTAACAAGCCTTTGTGTGAAGCAAATAAACAAAACAAAATGATGTAAGAAACCACTATGGTTCTCAAAGGAGGTGGCAGTGAAGGTTCAAGAGAAAAAGAAAGCATTCAGAAACTACAAGGAATCACAGAAGGAGCAGGACAGAGAATTGTATCAGTTAAAGCGAAAGGAAGCTGAGAAGGCAGTCAGAACAGCAAAGGCCCGAACTGAGAAAAAGATAGCCAACTCAGTTAAGAAGGGGGATAAAACCTTTTTTTGGTACATCGGGGAGCGAAGGAAGACTAAGGGAGGGATAGTGAGGCTTAATAAAGGGGAGGGGTGGGCAGAGTGACTATGAAAAGGCAGAGATACTAAACAAATATTTTTGCTCAGTATTTACAAATGAAGAGGGAGAGATACCTAAAACAAACAATAGAAACACTCTGGATACAGAAGTTGATACCAGCCCATTTACAGAAGAAAGGGTTCTGAAGAACTCTTAAAACTGAAGGTGGACAAAGCAATGGTGCCTGATGGGATTCATCCCAGAATTCTAAAGAACTAAGGGTAGAACTATTAACACCACTGACTACCCTCTTTAACAAATCATGGGAGGATGGGGTGGTACCTGAGGACTGGAGGAGGGCCAATGTGATTCCCCTTCACAAAAGTGGGAGCAGGGCAGAAGTGGGAAACTACAGACCAGTAGGTTTAACCTCAGTGATAGGGAAAATGATGGAATCACTTCTGAAGAAAAGAATTGTCGAGTACCTAGAGGCCAGAGGGGCACAGGACCCAAGGCAGCATGGATTCACAGCAGGAAGGTCATGCCAGATGAATCTAATAGATTTCTTTGACTGGGTGACCAAAGTAGTAGATCAGGGAGGGCTGTGGACATGGTCTACCTAGACTATAGCAAGGCATTTGACACAGTCCCACACAAAGATTAATATACAAGTTAGCCAGCCTGGAGTGGATCCCAAGATGACAGCCTGGGTAAAGAATTGGCTGGAGAATAGGACACAGAGTAATAGTAAATGGAGTCCACTCTGAAGAAGGGGGGTTACTAGTGGGGTCGCAGGGTTCAGTATTAGGACGGTCCTCTGATGTCTTTATAAGCGACATTGCAGAGGGACTGGAAGGAAAAGTATGCCTCTTTGCAGATGACACAAAGATCTGCAACAGAGTTGATGCACAAGGTGGGGTGGAAAGGATGAGAAGGACTTGGCAAGGTTAGAGGAATGGTCAAATGTATGGCAGCTTAGATTCAATGCTAAGAGTGCGGGGTAATGCACCTGGGAAACAAAAACCAGGAAGAGTACACAATGGGGGTGAGATACTAACAACAACAAAATGGAAAGGGACCTGGGGTAGTCATATCAGATGACCTAAAGGTGGGCAAGCAATGTGAGAGGGCAACAAGGAGGGCTGGGGATACTGGGATGCACAGGAGAGGCATCACCAGTAGAAAACAGGAAGTTATTATCCTCTGTACAGACAGCTTTTCAGACCCCATCTGAGTACTGTGTGCAGTTCTGGAGACCCAATCTCTGCAAAGACATAGACAGGATGGAAGCTGTCAGAGGAGGGCAACTAAAATGCTGCAGGGTCTGCACCAGAAGACATATGAAGAGAGACTAAAGGAGCTTAATATGTATAGCCTCGAGGAAAGGAGGAGATTAGGGACATGATAGAAACGTCCAAGTACCTCAAGAGAATCAACAAAGTCCAAGAGGTAGCATCTTTCAAAAAAGAGGTATAAGAACAAGGGGGCACAATTTGAAGATGGGGAGGCGACTCAGAGGTAATGTAAGGAAGTATTTTTTCACAGAGAGGGTTGTGGATGCATGGAACGGCCTTTCGGAGGAGGTTGTGGAGTCAAAAACAGTGACTGAATTCAGGCATGCATGGGACAGCCATAAGGCAATTCTAGGGGTTGGGGGTAGAAAGAAGTAGGCTGCTGGTTAACTAGGATCTGCAGCATATCGATTAGGTAGGGAAATGGGCAGATTGGGTGGGCCAAGCGGTCCTTATCTGCCATCAAATTCTATGTTTCTATGTTTCTATGTTGTTCTTGGTTGTTTGAGGTTTGTCTAAAAAAACACTGCTCTTTCTGAGGGTCTCTGAGATTCACTCTTTGAGTTTGTTTGTTTCCCCACCTCCATTTTTTCCTACTCTGGCTCCTGGGTTTCTTCTACCTCTTCCTCGAGAGTATCCCTACTACAGAACCTGGGACCCTTCCCCAGTCAAAGACTCTTTGGAGGTCACAGTCTTCCTGATCTCTGTCTAGTTTTGTTTGCGATTAATTAATTCTTGCTCGTGCTTCAGGATCTTCATTTTTAGATTTTTTTCCAGCTCTACAAAGTCCTTATGTGATTTGAACTCTGACAGCTCCTCCTTGGCTATTTTCAACTCAGCAGAAAGTTAGATTTTTTTGTGCCTTCCCTGATGAACTCTTGGGCACATTCATGAGCTGCTGTCTCCCATTCCTCTCTATGTTTAAAATTATTCAAGCCAGAGGATGGTGCATCCTGTCCATTTTCTAAGTACCTCTCTAGTCACTGCTCTTTGAGACATGGTACACATAACTGTTTTTTTTTAAACTTCTTTATTGCCATAGTCATACAGATTACACAATATAACTATTAGAGCAAGACAGTTTTATGAAGTAGCAGACATCTTAAAGCTCTATTCTTATTATTGAGTTAGTTTGGAAGGTGTTGTTTGTCCACCTCAAATAAAAAGTGTTTCCAACTGGAAATGTGTCCATTTCAGATACAGTCTTAAAGTAAATAAGTTCCAAAGGAAACTTTGAGTTTCTGATGTTATTTTGTTTGACATCAAAACAATATTATCAGCTATTTACTCTGGTGTACAGTATCATATACTTTTCTGCCTATTGTATGACTTATTTCATTAGGAGCACAATTTTGAGTCAGAGCAAAATCTCAATAAATTTATAGCAAGAACAGTAAAAAAGAACATGGAACTTGAATGAGGCTAGCTTGATAACGTGGAATCTATATCATCTGACATAGCCAGATTTCTTATGCTCGGTTGAAGCCTGGACAGTATAGTGGGCGGCATGGAATGATGACGTCAACTTCTGATGTGAGGAGTTGAAGCAAGACGCTCTGGAGGATGCAGTCGCTGGAAAGTATGATGGTGGCATGCCGTGTTGAGATAGAATTGTAAAGTATTCTTTGTGTGATTATCCATGTTTTTGCTGCACGAGCTATATAATAGCAAGATCTCTACAGACACATTAGTCTGCAGTGAAAATAGCAAATGTAAGCAAGTAAAACTTGTAACCGTGTGCACATTGCTACAAGTTGCAGTTTGCGGTACTACCCTCGGTCTAGTATAGCAAGACTTCTATATCAGCTTTAAACTGTTTGTGGTAAAACTTAAGTTAACAAGCCGAGAAGTCTGCATGATCCCATATTCGAGAGCGGGATAAGATTATACAGGGGGTTGCGCGTGAGTGCCTGTAGAAGCTGCAATCAGTACAGAATGTCGAAAGCTGTGAGAAGCATAAAAGAAATCACAAGAAACCACAGAGGTAAAAAATAAGAAAAAAGTGAAAGAAATGCAGAAGTGGTGGAGGGCTCTGAACAAACTGGTAAGCAATTTAACCTGTATTTGAATAAGAACAGTGACGACTGGGTAAGTGAATTTCCCCTATCACCATTACCAGAAACTCCTATAAAGCAAGATAAAGAAGTAAGCCTTAAAGTAATAGGCAAAATAACACAATTTTGCAAAAAAACACAGCAGCAGCCTGTTAGTATGGAATCAAGTGTTTTACATTCAGAGAATGGGATTAATGATAAAGAACAGGAGGTAAATGTTTTGGAGGTGAACTCCTCCCCAGAGGCTCCTGATGTATGGAGGGCATCTGAGATTCAAGAGAAGCGTACAGTTCTGGTACAGGGAGATACTCTAGATGCTAACATAGGCAGTGCAACAGACGTGCTTCAAGTAAAGATTCCACAAGTGAGGAACACTGTTTTGCCCCCTAATGAATATAATATGGGAGGCAGCACAGACAGCACTGGAATAGCCCAAGCGGTAGCAGCATTAAGGCAAGATATGCTAAGTGCTTTGGGAGATCTTGGACAATCAATTAAAGGTATTTTAGATACAATGTGCAAATTAACAGAACAAATGGCATCCATGTCTATGCAAACAAAAGAACTAGAGCAGCGTGTATCTCAGGTGGAAGACATCAAGGGCCCTCTACTAAAAATACAAATGCAACAAGATATTCAAACAAAAGTATTAACAGCAAAAGTTGCAGATCTGGAAGATAGATCCAGGAGAGGGAATATTAGATTAAAGAATGTTCCTGAAGGGGTTGAAGGCTCTGGCGAACCTATAGTATTTTTGTGAAAAAATGTTAACAGAAGCTGCTGGGAAGAAATTCCCTGTGCAGAAAATAGTTTTGGATAGGGCTCAAAGGGTAGGCCCCAAATTTAACAACAGTATCAACAGTTATCCACGATCTATATTAATAAAACCTCACAGATTTCAAGACAGAGAACTTATATTACAGGAAGCAAGGATTGGAAGGGGTTTAAAATTCAAAATTGTTAAGTTCAATGCATATCCAGATTTGTCAACAGATACTCTGAATAAATGGAAATTATTTAATTCTTTGAAGGAAAATCTTTATGACAAAGGCATAAGATTTTCGATGCAATACCCGGCTAAGCTACGATTTGTTGTAAATGGGAAAATCATGGTTTTCAATGACGTAGAAGATGCAGAAGAGGGATATGATAAAAGTTATGGTGAGGCAATGAACCAATCAGCTCACCCCGGAAGACCCCATCCATATGAAAATAAAATCAAAAACCAAGAAGTAGAAAGAGAAGGAGAAGGAGAAGGAGAGGCAGGGAAGGATGAAATGTAGTTTGTGATATTTGTGCTGGGGCATTATGGATGGGGGAACTTTAGTCTTAAGCACAGGAAAATACAAAAAGAGGTGGGAGGGACAAAAGGGAAAATGCATATGTTTTTTCCCTTCTGCTCTCCCTTTTAGTCATCTTAGTCATCTTGTCACCTTGGTCATCCCATTCCATTAGTAGAATATATGTGAGGGACATAAAGGGGTAAGTGTAAGGAGTGCAGATTGTGCTTAAAAGGGATAAAAAAAGGGTCAACGATCTATAACCACGTAACTTCATATATATTTAAACATATACATTGTAAGTGTAGGGAAGGGAGTAAGGAATGAGGGCATTCCACTCACTGATGAAATCTTGGAGAGGTGAAAACATGGATTAAGTTATAAGATGTGATAGAAAGACTGGAGAAGGAAAGTTATGGCTGTGGGACAACTGCCTTTGGATGCAGGAAATTAATCTGACCACGTCAACAAGGCACAAGGGATGTCATACAAAGCATCTCTGCTGTACAGGGGAGGGATGGGGCCCATAGGTGCCCCAGAAGGGTAAAAAGGGGATGGCTAGAGTTTTTTAGGAAAATTAAGAAAGGAAAGAATGTAAATAGAAAAAGGGGAGAGATAAAAAATAGCAGGGTAAAAAAATTATGAAAATGGGAAACTATAAGGGAGTAAATGGAAAACAAAATGATAATAACAAATGGAAGGGAATGATCCAGGCTAAAATTGATCATAAGAAACCAAAATGGCTACAATAAATATATTAACATGGAACATTAAAGGGCTTTGAAATAGAACAAAAATGACCAAGATAATAAACTATCTAAATAATAAATTTATTAACTGTTTATTAATGCAAGAAACACATTTTTAGAAGTTGACTTTTGTTGGTTTCAGAAAAGATGGGGTAAAGGGTTATACTCACCGTACAGTTCACAGGCTAGAGGTACTGCTATGTTCTTCTATAGAAGAAATACTCAGTCCTATATAGGAAAAGACTGTAGAGATCAGAATGGAAGATACATAGTATCTGAAGTACAAGTGGACAATCAAAGGTTCACTTTAGCTATTATTTACGGACCTAATTACAATAATCCATCTTTTTTACGATTTCTTTGCAGCTGTCAAGCTTTAATTCACCGTATGCTGTGGGGGATTTCAACTTAGTATTGAATGAATCTGATAGAACTACAGGTATAGAGGATACATTTAAAACATCTATTAAAGTTATAAAAAATTTTATGGAGGATCTGAATTTGGTAGACCCATGGTTGAAATTAGAACGTTCAAATAAACAGTAGTCTTACTATTCAAAAAGTCACTTAACATACTCAAGAATAGATTATTTTTTAATTTCTGAAAGAATATTATTTACGGTAAAAAGGTGGAATACCTAGGTATTACTATTTCAGACCATTCACCTTGCTGGTTAGAATTACAATTACCTTGTCAAATAAAGTTTAAATTACAGTGGAAAATGAATCTACAGTTGCTTAAAGACCTGAGTAATAAGGAAGTAATAACAAAGGAAATATTTTTTTTCTTCAAAAGAAATAGATAAAATATAGACATAACAGTGATATGGGATTCATTTAAAGTCTGGTTAAGGGGATTGCTACAGGATTTAGAGGGTAAAAGGAAAACAAAATGGAAACAACAATATATGAGGGTAGAAAGAGAAATGAATATACTGGAACAAATTCATGGTTCAACTCAGGACAATTCTATATATAGTCAATTAATAATAAAAAGGGATTTATACAACAAAATGATTATGGAAAAAGCAGAAAATCAAATAATAAGAACAAGAGCAAATTACTATATAAATGCAGGCAAACCATTGAAACTAATGGCTTGGCAGGTTAAGAAAGAACAAGAACAGAAGAATATTATTCAAATAAGAGATAATAAAGGAGATTTAAGGAAACAGCCTTTAGATATAATGAATACATTTGTGGAATATTATAAAACACTATACACTGCACAGGAAAAATCGACAAATCAAAATAGGATTTTAGAAACAACAAAATTAAAGCAGCTAACTGATGAAATTAAAATAGGATTAGATCAGCCATTTACATACATAGAAGTAGATATGGCAATAGAAGAATTAAAATTAGGTAAAACTCCTGGACCAGACGGTTTAAATCATGAACTATATAAGAGCTATAAAGAACTATCAATTCCCATTCTAGTGGAGATGTTTAACAAAACTAAGGAGGCAGAAAAAAATCCCAAAATCTTTTCATGAGTCAATAACAATTCTTATATTGAAACAAGACAAGAACCCGGATTTGTGTAGTTCATATAGACCACTGTCATTATTAAATTTCGACTATAAGATTTTCACAAAAGTTTTGGCTAGGAGACTAGAAAATTTCTTACCAGGTATAATTAATCAAGATTAAAATGGCTTTATAAAAGGCAGAAAAATAATGGAAAATACCAGATGTACTATAAACTTATTGGAAAATAGAGATAATAAAGATTCTATAATTGTATCGGTTGATGCGGAAAAAGCATTCGACCGTGTGGAATGGGATTATATTATACAAATGTTAAACAAAACAGACTTTGGTGAAAATGTTATTGTCTGGATAAAAACAATATATAGTTATTCAACAGTCCAAATAAAAATTAATAATTCCATTTCTTATACATTTAACTTATCAAGGGGAACTCATCAGGGATACCCTATTCCTCCTCTGATTTTTGCACTGTGTATAGAACCATGGGCAGAGTCTATTAGACCAAATGAAAACATTAAGGGAATTAGATATGGTGACACGCATCATAAAATCAGCTTATTTGCTGATGACGCATTGTTGTATTTAGAAAATGATCGGTTGAAGCCCCACAGGACATGTCAGTATCCCTCTGCCTGCTGGGACAGGACTGATCTGCCCTCTAGTTCTTTAATTAGACCCATAAATGGCAGTCAGACCCCCAACATTTTATTTGTCTGTAGATAAAGGTCTGCAGTGATTTTTTCTATCCGGTATGCATGTTTGATTATTGAGATCCACTCATTTAGTGTTGTGGTGTCTTAGTGAGCCATCTCTTTGTGATTACCTTACCTGCTGCCACTAAGAGGATGCCCAGACATGATTTCTGATTTTATCTTTTATACCTTTGGGGAACTTACCAAGAATCAGATGTTCAAAACCTGGGGTGCCAGATATACCTGCCATCAGACTGTCAATCCATTGTTTTTTTATCTCTTCTTTCTGTAATAGAATGTTGTACAATGTGGCTTCATATGCTACATAACGTGATATTTTCCAATTAATAATTATTAGATGAATTAAGCTACCATTAAAAGTATATTAGAAGAAATATGCCACCCCTTTATCACATGATTTTTTTGTATGGCTATACAGTGATGTCATTATCTCTTATGTCCTGCCCCCGTGAAACCTCCAGGTCTAGTGAAGTGCTGGAGCATTGGACACCTCCTGTGTCTGTTATGATGTGCACCTTACAAATAAATAATTCACTTTTGCATTTGAAAAGTATCCAGTTCATCTGCATTTGTACCAGTAATCTTCTGGTTGGATACATCTTATAAGTCACAAGAGAAAAAGGGCAATCTAAAACTGAATAAAAAGGCATAGGCCCAATGTTATCACTATAGCATGCACTGCTGCTTATGAAAAAGGTAAGCTTTTTAAAAGAGCTTCTATCATCTCCATGAAAACCCATTCCAAGCTGCTCTGCATATTCTTTTTCTTTTTTTTTTTTACAATTCTGTGTACTTTATTGATTTCTAAAAAAGGACAACAGTACAGGACATACATCACAAAATGTTACATACAGTGAGTGAGATAGTATAACAAAACCAAAGGAGACTGCACTTGGGAATGGGTGCCATCAAACAGACTGTGAGCATGGAAAACAAAGACACTGTGGCATTCACCACTAAGGAAGCCACTGGCTGAAAGGTTATGATTACAAAACTGCTTTATTAAGTGTTCCAGTACAATTTCATTTAAAAAGTCATCTAGAACAAAAGCTGCCTGATGCATTTCACAGATCACTCTCTGCTTTTACAGTGAGACAGTACAATACCCAAACTTATTTACAAGGGAATGATACAGAACCGGGATCACATGAGGAAGGCGTTCAGTCCAAGGTCAGTCTGGTCCATCGGTTCCAATATACATGAGATTGGCATAGTTATTCCACTGTATTCTCAGTGGGAGCACTAACTGAAATATGCTGTTAATCTGATTCCCCTGGAAGCTTATAAAGGGTATGCAATTTACTCCATTTTTTATCAAAAGAGGAAAGTCTGTTGCTCATGTTGGCAATCATTTTTTCAACCTGCTGGCTGGCTAGAAGTTCCTTATGCCATTTTTGATATGATATTGCCTTTGAATCAAGCCAGTGTCATAATACAAGTCTTTTCACTGAAGCAGCTGTCACTGATATGTATTTCTTCTCTTTTACAGATATGTGTTGAAAGTACCTGACTAGACAGATTGCAGGGGTGAACAGGTCTTGGAGGCCCAGAAGAGGGTCCAACCACATTTTAATGGTGTTCCATAGTTCCTGGACCAATTCACACTCCCAAAAAATTAAACATTAAGCAGCCCACTGCTATGTTACACCAAGTGCATAGATCTAGATCTGTATGCACTTTGCCTATCTTGCACAACTTCACTGATGTAAAATAAAGATTGTTAAGAATATTGATTTGCATTAGTCTGATTTTATGATTTTTGACATAAGTGTATACATCTTTCCAGAGCTGCTCCCACTTGGGAAGACTTTGTGGTATGGCATTATGCCAATATGTGTGGGTGCCAACTCAATTCCAAAGGGATTTGTCAAATATAATGTTATACATATTTGAGATGGCATGAGACTGAGTCACTGCTTGGGCTAGGGAGTATAACATTTCAGAATCATGGGCAACCCATGGGGTAGGTCCCATGTGCTGGGCTATGGAGTGGGTTTGTTGCTTGTATTTGAATATTGCTTTATTGTCCAGGTTTATGTTAGACCTTGGATGACTCAAAGGAGAGCAAATGACCACTAAAATGATATGATCAACAGTGGGAATATTAAGCCCTGCCCTAGGTGCTTCTTTAATGAGATGCCCACTGATCTTGAAGTTGGGATTGTGAAAGATAGGCTGCATAACATCCTTGGTGGTAAGTATTTTCAGCACCCAGAATAACTGATGATGCACCTTTATAGAAGTCATTCTAATTTTTTCAAGGTTCTACTCAGAACTGCAAGGTGCAACATTTTGGACTTTACATTGGCAAGAATATGACTTTATTTTTTATCATACCTGCTGTTACTTTTAGGGTACCTCTCAGTTTATGAATTCTATATTCTAGCATTAATGATAAGCTTCTTGCCCATCTTTCTCACTTTAGTTCACCATATATATATATAAAATACAAAGTCACACATGCCCCCACAATGCAAAGCATCATGGGCTGCATATGCAAATCACCACAGAATGTTATGCTGGTCCAACTTTAAGCAGAATTGCATGGTGCCGAAAGGCCTCTCACACAGTTTGCAAAGGGTGCTAACAGAAGACATAGACACGTGTTTCGTCCTACCAGGACTCATCAGTATGCCTCGTCTGTTTAACACCCCAGTGGACTGGACCAGCTGTATATACAATCGAGTCCACTTAAACACATATCACTTTAATGTCAATATTGGTTCAATGTATATTTTTTTTGCCAGACCCAACTCCTTTTATATGCACTTCATTCATGAAGCTCACTTTAATATGTAATGCCAGCCCCAGGGTCAGATTAAGGCATAGGCCAGCAAGGCCTAGGCCTAGGAACCTGCCAAGCAGGGGAGCCCCCAGCACTGAGTGGATTATCCTAGCATCAGAAATCACTCTCAGCTAGTCTAACTTTCAGTTCTTCTTGTCTGGGACTCATCAATCTAATCTGTGTAACACAGTGCAGCTGTTTCAGCACTAGTTAACACCTCAGAAGTACATACCTGGCCATCTGCCACACCTAGAAAGGAAATTTGACTTGCCTACAGTTGCTGCGGTGTCAGGTTCAACATAATAAACTTTTGAACATTCTTAAAAGGTGAGCTCCATTTTCTAGGTACAGTAGCCTAACCTGTTTGAGGGAGACAGTAGCACTGCTGCAGCTGTTTTATTAAAGGAAAATTAAACCTGCATATCATTTGAATTTTGTTTCCATGCCAAAAGATAACTCCTTTCCTATAGCTGTTAGGGCTATATGTGTTACCTTTAGTTTGTTTTTACTGCTCATGTTAGCTCCTGTGACTGCCCTGGGGGTCTGCATTTCATGATGTTGAAATCTCATTGTCCATGAGGAATGCATTAGCGTATGAGAACATGATGTCAGATCAGCCATTTGTATCACGTATCTCTATACTGAAAGAACAAATACCCTGCAAAAACTCTCTGGAAACACATAAACTGAATGAAGTTTAAAGGGAAAAACCCTGCATTACAACTCAGATAGTTTGCAAAGCTCACTGAAGGTAAAAGTGGTATTTCATACTTTCTTGCAGTTTTTTTCTTTGAAGACTAATTAAGCAGACAGGCATACTGGGGACTTTAAAGGTTGATTATGCATCATGTTCTCATATGCTAATACAGCTCTCAGGGACAATGAGATTTCAACAACCACCAAATGAAGCCTCCCAGGACAGTTACAGGGCCTAGTATGAAGTGTGAAAACATACTAAGGCAGCTGCATGCATCTCTGACAGCTACATGAAAAGAGTTGTCTGTTGACATGGAAACAAATAAAATGTAAAGATTTGAGGGTATGTTTATTTTATTTAGTTTTTGTTAACTGGATAGGTACACTAAACAGCATAGCTGCCTATTTTTAGGTACGACCCGGGAGATTACAACAAAGGGCATGTAGACAATAATAGATACAAGAAAACATTATGGGAACAAGTACAATTCAGACATAGTACACATACACAATTTTCAGCAATGACAGTACATTTGCAGGAATCTATATGCAGTAATAAAACAGGAATATAAGTGCAAATAACTAACAGTCATAAGTCATACAACTAGTGAGTAAGTGCTAGAAGAGAGGAAATAGCAAGATTTCCAGGCAGGTTTGAGAGTAGTACAGATTGGAGCTGGTGGGCAACTAGGAGGAACCAGTACAGGAGTGGGTGGATAGAGAACAGGAGCAGGGTTCAGAGCTTAGAAGAGCCATATGAAGCTCCTGTTTGCAGCTGCATGGAGAAGGGGAGATTCTTAGATTCAGTGGAAGGGAGTTCCATAGTTTAGGGGCCCAGCTAGAGAAAGCATTCTCCCCATTTTGGTTTTACATCTCGCTTGGACAAGAAGGATTTGTCAGCTGATCTCAGTGGTTAGACAGAGGTCACAGGTTTGAGCAGTAGAGACAGTTTATCAGGTATCTGGGAGGAGATTATATTCTTTATAAAACAGTAGGAAGTAAACTCATGGAAGGCTGAGTGGTTAAACCATCTAAAACTGGAGTATAGTGTGCATTGGTGAGTAAGTTTGGGTAAAGACAAAGCAAAACAGAAAATGCTGTTATAGCAGACATCCCACTTTCAGAGGAGCCCTCCAATAGTTGCCGGAAAAGCTATTAACCCATACGCCAATTTGGGTCTCAGGATCCCCTGTGCAATGGCCATGCTCGCCGTGGATATTAGGCTATGTCTCACCTTATATGCCAGTCCAAGTTGAATATTGACAGATTTGATGACTGAGGCTAGGTGCAGTCCAAAATCCAAGGCGTGATCAAGGGTTACTCCTAGGTATTTAAGAGAGGTAACTGTGTTAAGGGTTGTAGTTTTCCTTTAACTTATTTCTGCTTGCTTTTGCCTGCCCAAAGCAGGTAGGGACCCTCTGTCCCAGCAGCTGCTGGGCCCCTCCAGCTCAAAGGGTCCACAGTTTGACACAGTGGAAGGTATCAGTCTTCAATATGTATTTTTTTTTATTTTAATTATTTACAGTAGATGTCTTACTGTGCCCTGCTGAAACAGGAAACAAGGGCAGTCAGTAAGCTGGGCAGAAGCTTTCAAAATGGCATCACAATGACATGAAGATGTCTACCACAGTAGAGGGGTAGAGGTCCCATGACTAACATTGTTGTGGCCCCAAAAAACATAAGGCTGCCTTTGTGCCAGCCTGTTGGAATTTAAGCTACACCATGCCTGTGGCTATCCTCTTGTTCCACCTTTCTCTAAGGATTCTTTATCCTTTTGTAATTTGCAAGGTGTTACTTATTATTAACATTGTAGGTTTATATGGGAAATATACAGGACTCATGCTCACCTATGGATGAAAACAGTTTTCTAAGCCAGATATGGATCAAATCATGGATTTAAGAGACTGATAAAATCTGATTGATAGGCAGGGACCTGTTGCTGCTTTTCTTGTAAAAATAATTGAAATGCATACTGTTATATTTTATATGTTTATTTTACTATACAGTATGACTTTGTAGTAACGTTTTGTGTAGTGAATACTAGCCACTGTTGCTTAAAAATTCACTTGTTTGTCTATTAATAAAATGCAGGCCACACAAGGTCTGTCTGAATTTGAAAGCCCTCATGCCTCTTGTTCTGTGATCAAAACAAGCATTTGTCAATGCCGAATGTTGCCTTGCTGGTATTGGTAGTGCAGAGTTAGAGATGCTTAATAGGAATGGCAGTGAAGTATTGAACAGCGCTAACCACGCCCCACACTGCAGAGACTGACAGGCATTGGGATGTGCCTTTGGGTCATCAGCCATAAACGCTCACACCATTTACCTCACCCTACCCTGCAGACACTGACAGTGTCGCGGTGTGCCTTGGGGACTTCGGGCCTTATGCTCACCCCATTCCATAAGGAAATATGCTGAGATGGGTGCAGTATAGGAAAATGGGGTGAACTTTGGGACCGTAGACTCTAAGGCACACCTTGATGCCTGTCACTGGCTGCAGGGTGGGGCGGGGGTGGAATGGCATGAGCATTACAGCTGACTATTCCAAGTCACACCCCTGACGTCTGTCAGTCTCTACAGGGTGGGGCGTTACAGTTGGAAACCTTAATGCCCCAGGTGTTTGTTGGTATTTTCTCCCAAATTTTCAACATGGGCTTTTGTGACCCCATCGTGCATGAGCAGTGGCACTATCAGTTCATTAGCCGAAGCTGATTTCGCAGCGACTGCGCCATTTGGTGCACACATGCAAAACACATTTTGGGCAGGATGTGGAAAATGACAGCTGTACTGTTCATGAGGAGGTGTAAAAATGGTAATGTTGAAAATCTGGAGTGAAAATATGAAAATTGGTGAAGTCACGAGCGTGTGTAGCAACTGCGCAACATACACCCCAGAATTATTTTGGGGACTTTTAACCAAATTTTCAACATAGACATTTTGGGACCTCTGCTCATGAACAGTGGCACTGTGATTTTGTTAATCTGTCCCAAACATTGATTTCCACAGTGACCACGCCATTCTGCGCCAGATGTGCGAAAACATATTTTGGGCAGGATGTAAAAAATGACAGCTATATTGTACATAAGGAGGTATGAAAAAATGGCAATGTTGAAAATCTGGAGTGAAAACAATAAAAATTCTCAAAGTTACGAGCGTGCATGGAATCTGTGCAACGTACGCTCGTAACAGTCATTTTTTGGAATTTTTTCACCAAATTTTCAACATAGACATTTTGGGACCTCTACTCATGAACAACGTCACTGTGATTTTCTTAATCTGTCCCAAACATTGATTTCCCACAGCGACCGCACCATTGTGCGCCAGATGTGCAAAAACACATTTTGGGCAGGGTGTGAAAAATGACAGCTGTACTGTTCATAAGGAGGTGTGAAAAAATGGCAATGTTGAAAATCTGGAGTGAAAATATTAAAAATTCTCGATGTTACGAGCATGCGTAGAAACCGCGCAACACACACTCGTAACAAAGTAATTTTTTGGAATTTTTTCACCAAATTTTCAACATAGGCTTTTTGGGAGCCCACCTCATGAACAGTGGCACTATTTATTTATTTAGATTTTGTTTACCAGGTAAACCCACTGAGACCAAAGGTCCCTTTTTCAGGGGCGACCGGGTGAATACACCACCAACTTTACATTATGTACAGTGTACAGCTTCAAGATACATATACAGTTCATATATAAGGTACAGCATACAGATACATAAGTAAATTAATTTAAAAACAAAAATAATGTATATACAGTTCATACAGGAGGTTGCGTAACTGTAGGCGGAGATAGAGAGCAAGTAGGAGTACCAGTAGTCAGAGAAAAAGAATTGCATTGCCCAGGGAGAAAAAAAAAGAAAACAATAAATTCAAAAGTCAATGGTCATTCAAAGGAAAAACATAACACAGGTTGTAAGGAGAAATACAGTTGATAGAGGTTAATTAGTACCAGGGCACCATGGGTTCGTAGATGGTCACATAGGTTCATGAGGGTGGGGAGTATATCTAGCGGTTGCAGCAGCAGAGGCTCAGTTCTAGGAGGTAGACTTTGAGACCGGCCTTGAAAAGAGGAGAGGAGGTTTGTCTAGTAAGGAAGAGGGCAGTGAGTTCCAGAAATGAGGGGCGGTGAACTGGAAGGAGCGTTTTCCTTGATTGGTGCGGATGGGGGTATGTTCAAGAGTCGACTTGAGGCGGACCGCAGGTTGCGGAGGGGGACTTTAGGGGTGAGAAGGTCACTGAGGTGAGGTGGGTGGCGTGTGGAAAGGAGTTTGTAGGAAAGGCAGGCAGGGGAAAAAGATAGTTTAAGCTTGAGTGACGGCCAGTTAAGAGCCTTAAGGGCTTCGCAGTGGTGCCGCCTGGGGAGGAGTGGGTTGCAAAGTGAGCAATGCGGTGGTAGAGGGTGGAGAGGTTAGTTAGCTCAGTCTCTCTGAGGACTGTAATATGGAGAACCATACAGTAAATAGGAGAGGAGGTTGCAGTTAGCAATGGCTCTCGTGCCTCTCGAGAGGGAGTTCCAAGGCGGTATAGCAAACCCAGCCTCTGGTGGATGGTTTTGTTAGGGGTATCAATATGGGGTTTGAAGGTTGGTTCCTGGTCAAGGGTAATCCTAGATACTTAAATTGGTCAGTGACCTCGACATGCATTCCTCGAGCAGATGTTATAGAGAAGACCACTACGGTCCTTACCCAGTCGCTGGGTCCCAAAGAGGACAGCTTTTGTCTTGTCCTCGTTTAGCTTAAGTTGGTTGGCAGTTAACCCGTCTCAAGTTTTGCTAGGCAGGTTTGTAGTTCCGTTGCGATAAGGAGGATTGGGGGTCACTGTGATAGATTACTGTATCATCAGCATAGAGCAGTAGATTGCTGTGCACACACTTTAGCCGTATGTCATTAACAAATAGGGAGAACAGTAGGGGTCCTAGTATGGAGCCCTGGGGTACCCCAGAGATCATCGGTCTGGGGCTTGAGTAAATACCTTGCCATCGTACTGTCTGTGTTCTGTTAGTCAGGTAGCTAGTGGCCCAGGAGAGAGCTGATCCAAGCCAAGCCTTTGGAGTTTAGAGAGTAATTTATGACTGACCATGTCAAAGGCCTTGAGAGGTCAATGAATAGTGCCCCGTGAGGGTGCCCTGGTCCATGGCATTGAATATGTTGGTAGTCAATCTGACTAGGGCAGTGTCTGTGCCATGGTCTTTCCGAAAACCATGCTGGACCTTAGAGAGGAGTAGGTGCTGTTCCAGATAGCATTGCAGCTGATCGAAGACTATTCTTTCAAGGATTTTTCCCAGAGGGCAGAGGAGGGAGATGGGCCTATAATTCTCCACCCTATCCCGGGTTCCTTTTTTATGGATTGGAACTATGGTGGCACTTTTCCATTTGGTGGGCACAGACCCTTCCTGAAGGGATCGGTTTATGAGTAGGGCAACAGGGTAGGCAATGGCAGGTGCACGCAGCCCTCAACAGGCGAGGTTCCAGCTGATCATTACCCGCAGATGATTCAGGGTTGATTTTGCCAAGAAGTGGTAGCACCGTGCAGGGGTCCACAAGTGTCAGATGGAATGAGGGATGAGAGAGATTTGCGTCAAGGTGGGTGGGGGGAGGATTTCCTGGCACGGTTTGGGAGGAGGCAGGGGGATGAGAAAAGGAGGCACTGAAGGCTTCAGCCACCTTAGTAGGGTCATCTGCTAGAGTGTTTCCGGCGAAGACCATGGCACTTTGTTCCTGCACGTGACCCTTCAGGAGGGAGTTTATGTGGCCCCAGAACTTCTTGGGGTCACTAGGTTGGTCACTTGGAGGTCACGAGGTATTTGATTTGGCCAGTTTTGTGGCCTGTTTACACTTGTTGCGCAAGCCCTGTAGTTCTCCCAGTCAGATATTGTGCCAGAAGATTTGTAGAAGTCCCCATGCTTTGTCCCTGAGCCACATGGTGTGTTTCAGCTCAGGGTATAGCCATTATGGCACTTGCCCTGAACCATAGTTTTTTCAGGGGCATGACAGTTTACTATGCCAGGAGCGTCTTGGAAAAGTATTGGAGGCCTCATCAATAGTGGGAAGGGAGCGATAGGCCACCATTCAGCCTTGAAGAGGTCAGCGCAGAGGTTGCTGGTTCAAATCTGCTGTAATTTCTTGCAACAATCAGCCTGGCTGCAGCCTGGGAGGTTTATTAGACCAGATGCAGTAGATAGGGCAGTGGTCGCTCAGGAGTCCCCATTATCCCGGCTGACAGTATCCGAGTGGGTTTGAGGTAAGTGCCCAGTCAAGAGTGAATGGTTGCCAGTTTTAGCATTGTGCCTGGTTGGTAAGTTAATCACCTGGGTAAGGGATGCGTCCAGCACGAGGTTTTTTGCTCGAGAGGAGTTGGGGGTGAGCCAGTTGAGATTAAAATTCCCTAGAAGGATCATTTCATTAATTGGTCCCAAAAGGTGATTCCATGCAGTGACCGTGAAATCACCTTTTGGGACTAAACAACAAAATGACAGTGACTGATTTCATGAGGTGGGGTCCCAAGAACCTCATGTTGAAAATTTGGAGCCAAAGTAAAAAAATGCCGAGATAGCCACCTAAATTGAAGCCTCCCCATTGATGCCATTATACAGCTTACCGGCATTTCTTCAGTTAGTGGTCGGCTTTGAAGAGTGCAGGCGTGTTCCCCTCCACAGAAGATCATGGCGCTGACCTACAGAGGTAAGTATGAGGTGAGGGGTATGTGGGAAGGTGGAGTGCACAGAGGGTGAGTGCAGGTTGGGGAAGGGGGCGACGCTGACAGTAAAGGACCTTTTTTTGTTTCAGGTACTTTAAAAAAAAAGGAACACTGCGAATGGTTTTCTTTCTTTACAGATGTAAGAAAACAAATGTTGCGCACACTGGGGTGGGCTCCCAGTGAGCCCCATGACTTTGAGGGGTAATATTGGCCACACTGGGGTGGGCTGCCAGTGTGGCACACAATGAGGGTGGGGTGCAGGCAGGAACATGCCATGGAGGCACACTGGGGTGGGCTCCCAGTGTGCCACACAATCTTGGTGGGGTATTAAACATGCCAACAGGGGGATTGGGCATCCCCAAAGTCGGCTTTCTAGGAATTGTGAGAGGCAGACAGCATGAGCCGCCGCCATGTTTATTGAAATGTTTCACCAGGCAAGGCACGTAGGGGAGGCTCGTCATCTGTGCCACTGCATGATGAGCTTGTCTCTGATTGCAGCGGAAAGTTTGTTTCAAGTTGGTGGCACTGCATAAAACTTGTGTCACCACTAGCATACTAGTTAATTGGCGAATGAGGGAAGCACCTTCTAAAGCATACCCTGCATTCACCAAAACTGACACACCTCTGCATTTCTCCAACTACCATCTCCTACTGCCACAAAATGTTGCTTGTGTGTGTGCAAGACAACATTAAAACATATTGGAGAAGGAATGAATCAGGGCTCAGGGCTGCGATAGATGGACAGGTATAAAGGATGGGGGGAGGGGGAATTATCACAAGGTGAGCTGGATTTGTAGGGATAGATCTGAACAATTGCTTAACTCACTGGCATGATTGTTATTTAAAAAAATAGTGTTGGTTCTTGTTCCTTTTGCTTCAGAGCCTTATACCAGAATCTGAGCATGACTGTGAGGAATTGTGGTAGAAGTAGGTAATGGGATAAGAGGTGCTGACTGGGAACTGGACAGGAGCTGAGGACTGACCATGGTCTGAAAATCAGTGGGACAGGACCGGCCTGTTGCTACTACAGGGGTGAAGTTCATGATGCTGGCGACCTATGTTTGGCTGCTGTGGCTATTCCTAGATCTCACCCAGCAAACAATCTACTATAAATAATACCATAAACTCAGTCATTTTTGTAATAGACAATGCCTCATTTATTGCCATTCACTTTTTTTTATATAATAGTATTTTTAATAGACATTGCCCCATTTACAGAAATGGGGACATTTTTGACCCCTACAGCAGAGATCACAGACCAGAGATTGTCGAAACATTAGGATGTGACGTGTGTTTGAGCAGTAGCGTAATCTGGTTTGGTCCGGTTTGGTAGATAGTTGCGACTAGCAGTTATTTACAGAAAGTTTTTTGGGGGTCTGCAAAGCAAGTCTGTAATGTTAATATATGATGACAGGGTGGATTATAATTCTGCTGTTGAGACCTCCTGTGCGCTGCCTTTGAACCCAAGGAACATGTTTTGCTTTTACTGGTTGCGGCAGGTAATAAGCTTCACCAAGATGTATACAGCTCTTTTGGTGGCAGTATAGCCTAGACGTTAGAGTAATAAGCTGTGAAGAGCTTGGTACTTCCAGCAGACCTGGGTTTCACTCCACAACCTCCACTTGCATACTGGGTGACTCTGAGCAAGTCACTTAACCACCCCAGTGCTACTGAGCTGCCCCTGAAAACAGGCACTCATGCCTAGTGGGCCTTATCTGGTTACCAAAGAACAAAACAAAATCTATTTTGAACTACTGAACTTGAGATATGAAGCTGGGAGTGCTGACCTTGCACAGGGAGCCTGCTACTTTGTAAGCCCCACTGTTTGCTGCTGATTTAAGAGGTGTCTCGGTAACAGATGTGACACTGGTTATTCTGAGAGTCCACATTTGACTACTGAATTAGAGACTGCACTTGAAAATTCTTGTAAAGATCCCCTGGCTTCAGTTCCATACAGTCTCACATATCCACCATAGCACTAGTAGCACAGTGGCTGAAAGCAGGGGATAGATATAAGAATAAAAAAAAAATTGCCTTGGAAATATTCATTTTGTGACTACCGTTTCCTAAGCTGCTGATTGTGGTTTATTGCTGCAATGTATTTTTGCTAATATTACATTTTCTTTAATTTGTGTATTTATCACATGGCTACAGCTCCATACAAGCTCTCTCATATAGCAACCATGGCACTGACATGTAGCTGAAACCAAGGAATATGTACTGTGTGAAATTAAATAAAAAATACAACCATGGGGCCAGACCGCTGCACCCAAGTTGATTGTTCAAACGCTCAAGCGACCCGGGTTCAGAAATGGACTCGGGTCATCGAGGATGGCCGGAGAGTGAAGGACTGAGTATCCCTTGGACTGCCTCCTTCTTCGGGAGGGAGGGGTTGAGTGTCTGGTGCACTCACGACACCAGTGGAGGCTGGAGTGCATCACTCACGCACAGATGCACTGCAACTCAGGGGCGGGTGGACGCTGGTCATCAGTGTATGTCTCCGCCCCTGCTTACAGGGGAAAAAAGAATCACTGCCTGGGTCGTCTTCTTGAAGCCCTCTCCCTGGCTTCAATTAACCTATAGTGCCATGATCCCCCGATCAAGACCAGTAGTGCGGCGCTGTTTAAGGGAGGCGGCATTGCAACTCCACCCTCTGGGGGGCAAGCCAGGGGTAACTGTGGAGATCACCGTCAGTCACTGGAGGTGGGAGCACAGGGGGGCCATGACCAGGGCTGAGCCTTAATGACCCAGGGGCACAAAAAGTAAAATAAATTAAAAAAATGCAGCCATGGAATTGTTTGGCTGTTTGTGATCATTGTAATTCCTATGTTGTTAATTGTGGTTTATTAGAGTAATGTATATATGTATGTATGTATGTATGTATGTATGTATGTATGTATTTTAACTTTGTGTTTATTTTTCAGTAACTCAGCAGAAAAATCAATTGGCATCCTCTTACAAAGGAACTAAGCATGTATAGTCCAACATACATAACTTATGTGCTTTGTCCAACAAAGTTGATAATCAAATAAATGGTGTCCTAGTATTCTTTACAGAAAGAAAGGAGAAAATTCAAAATCAAAGCCCAACAACTGTAAAGAAAATGCTAGTACTTCAAAGGTAAGGTATTAGTCTAGAAGGAAAACTTAGAAATGAAAATTCAAACTCTAAGTTTGCTATAAATTTGCGTAGCCACATATTAAAGTAGGGAGGCATTTATATTGTTTGGTGGTTTGCTTGCTGCAGATGTTGAGTGAGCTTTGTCTGTGTACTGCCACTCATAGGTTCTTAGTTTCTGTATTGTAGATAATTAAGACAGTAGAAACACAGAGTCAGCAGCAGTATGCAAGTATCTCAATAGATTTCACAACCCCCTTTCCGGCTATCTGTGCGACCATCGGATTGCGCCCATCATTAGGGTGCCAAACTTTGAAATTTGGTGCCCCCCTCCTGAGTCCACCTCCCCGGAATTGGAATATTTAGTTGAGGGGGGCATGGGGCACAGCCACTACCGCGGAGGGTGTAGGGACAGCTCACGCCTATATAGGGCAATAGTGTTGAAATTAAATCCTGGTGCCCTAATGATGAGCGCAATCCGACAGGTGTACTCCGAGGGTGGAACCTTCACAAACATACATGTGCCAGGGATCAGCAAGTTAATGAGAAAGCAAAATACTTGCAAAGGTCCTAAAGCTAACAGATTTCTTTGCAATCACTAACATAGTAAGTGTGTAATAATTAAAACATCTAAATTCACTGATGATATGAAAAGGAAATAAGAGATGGCTCTAGAAAAAGATGCAAGGTCCCATGTGTGAGGGGCCCCAGATTTGTATTGAGTCTAGGGACCCTGATAACCATAATCTGGCCCCTAACTGGCTCATTTAAATCCTACTACTTGCAATGTCAATGGCACAGGTTTGGGAACGAGCCTCAGTCATGAGAGACCAATCAGGGGAAGAAGGCTCGAGCATCCCAGAGGATATTGTCTTCCTCTGGAGAGGGAGGGCAGCTGGCTCCACTGCGATACTGCCAGATGGTGACCACAGGTGGTAGTGCAGATGAAACAGCTTTACAGAGAGAGGGGGCACTGGCTGGTGGTGCACTAAGCATGCTTGTGTGCATGTGCAGTCTTGCCACTGGAATTCCCAGGGAAGCGGACAGGGAAAAAAGAGGATAAGTCCTAGCCAGAATAGGATGATTATCCGATGTCCTGCAGACACCGCGCTGGTGACTTGGCCCTTCTCCGGATCTAGATTCTGACCTGTGGTGGGAGTAGGGGAGCCCCACCCCACCATGAGGGAAAGCCACTGGAGACACAGACTTGAGGTAATCGCAAGAGGAGATGGTTGGTGGGGCTGAGGAAGTTGGCTTGAAGAGGGTATAGTCAGCGTCAAGGCAAACAAATGGCATAACCAAAAAAATATAAAATAAAGAGTCCAAATAGGTTGATTGTGGCGGTGCTGGTATTGATTGCCCTAGATAGACAGACGTTAACTATGAATATAATGGGGAGGCATAGACTAACGAGGCTTTTTTAATTTAGCACACCAAGAAATAATGCAATAACTGCATTCTCCCCAGGGTTTGTCTGAGAAGTTAATTTTTAAGGAACCAAGTTCAGCTGTCTCAGTGTATTTTTTGTGTGACTCAAATCTCGTGGATTGATGACTATACCTTGGAAATGTGCCAGTTACAGTAGTTTCAAAAGAAGAAAAGAGTTAATTAAGAATTTGAGCATTTCAAGGCTAAACAGACCTCTTCCTAAATGATTTGAAATTCACAAAACTCAGCCTGAGTCTCTTGGCGTCTTCAGGCTTCTCTTTCAGATCATTTGCTTTCACTGGTAATCGAGTGATAGCTGTTACCATTTGCCAGATGCTTTTTTTTTAATTACTCTTGATGCTCCTACTTCAGAATTCACAACCCCTCAGTTCTATGCTATTTCCCAGTCCTGTTGCTCGACCCAACCCCAAAGAACTTTCCTTCTGCAGATTACCACCCTGTGACATGGTTGCTGCCCCCCAAAACCCTGCCAAAGACTGGATCCAGTGCACCATCAGCTGACTGGTGGTAGCAGAGAACATGTACAGAGTGTGCTGCTACTGTCATCCTTGGGTCAGGCTGGTCAGTAAAAAGTCCAGCTTGGGAGCCGGTTTGCATTTCCTGTGTCTGCAAACCTCCACGTTCATAAGGTACAGTGAATTTCAATTTCAATTGTTTTCCATTTGTGCTAACCTTTTTTTTTAATTTGTATTGTTTCTGTCTTGGTCACTTTCATTGTCACTTCAGGCAACCACCCAGCTCTGTCATGCCATCCGCAGCTCCAGCTTTCAACCCTAAGGATGGGCCAGGGGATGTTGCCCCTCTGGAAACCTATGGGTGCTTTGGGCATAGTAGACTGCGTGCAGCCTGAGTGTACTGGGCATCATTCTTGCGGCAGGGAGTTTTTTGTATCCCCTTCAATCCTTCCCCAGGGACTTCTCATACAGAAGGGTTCTAATGTGTGCACACAATTCTGTAGAGCCGGCAAGCATCCTCCCCCTCACTTTTGCCACACAGAGTTGCACCTCTATCTGTAGACATCCAGGCAGCAGGGAGAGGGTCTGCTGGAATGCTCAATCACCTGAGGCCAGCCGTCTAATAGCCTAGGTATGTTCCACAACCAAGGTCATCAGCATCCTGAGTGGCAGTCTTGCAGCTGTGTTGGTGGGCTGGCTCATTTGCACTAGGTCATGCTTACACTGACTTTATACTGGTATTTTGTTTTACGTATATGAAGTAGGCTCCTATGCCCTTTTCCTAAGGTCACACCTGGAAATGAGCCTTGGCTCAATGTGCCTTCCCAGTCACCAATTCCTAATTAAATAAATAACATTTTAGGCCAATACCACCATCTGTCCAGCGCCTGCATGGGGTTTAATACTTTCTTTCCTCTCACCTGTCCCCCATTTACTATAGTTTCTGAGTTGCTACAATTTCCTGATGACTTGTGACCTGTTTTATTGCTTGTTGATTTGCACACATTTGTTCCTTGATGCTTTTTGCACAATAGTTTACTGCTTTATACCTGTTTTAACTGACTTTTAGTAGTATGTCCCAGCTGTTAACTTGCACCTGTTTTGCACCCTTGTAATTTTCTGGACACTCATATTCAATTTTCTCATTATTATTTAGTCTACTGTTTTTATTTAACAGTGTAGTCTGTATTGTCCCATGTTCCCACCCCTGCCAGACACCTGGAAATTGGCTTGTTTCAACTCACAGTGTCTTTCCTGGCAAAACTTAAATAAATTACTGCCCCAAAGTCCTGGTGGACTAGGAAGCTAAAAGCAGGTGGCAGCATTCTGCAGGCCACATAAGAATCCATACTCAGAACATTGCAATCCATGGCAGTAGCTTGGATCTAAAACATATTGCACTTGGTGTACCTGTGGAGTCTATATCTGAGCCCCTACTGATGTTCTCAGTCTTTGTACGTGGCCTACAGTACCAAAGCAGTGGGATCAGTGCTCCATACAATGTACATTCACATCATAGTACAGTCCTTTGTCACTGTAACAGGTATCAAACCAACTAGAATCTAACTACAACTGAAGCTTGTGAAATGTGTTAGGCTTGTGCTGAACTCAGCAGGAACTAAGCCCTCACAGCTTTGTTTCGCCTGAAGAAATAAGTAGACACTGTAACAGAAGACAATGTACTTCAGAACAGTTGCTATGTTCTAAGTATCATTAAAATATATTCTTCATTGACAATAGTCAGCAGTACATACATGTGCAGTGCATAAATACATATACATATGCTAATAAAATGTGTAAAGAAAAATCATATTCTACTATTGGTGCAAACACATCTTCTCCCAGTTTGCTCCATGTCTTACCCCCTTGGTCAGGCCCTGATAATTGACCCATGTGCTGCTGACTGCCTAGGAGCAACTGTAGTCTGGGAGGTTGGGGCAGAGGGATGTCAGAACATTCGTCATCATTGGAGTGGACGGGCTCATCATCACGCCATTCTTACTGCTTCTGTGGATTTTTCCTCTTGAGAGTCCTTGCCCATCTCCTCTTGCTAAATGACTTCTGAGGTTCTCTTCCATTGGCGGTGGAGGATGGCACTCAAGTGGTGGGAAGCCCAGCTCCATCCTGCTGGATCTGAACACAGCGTTTCCCACCCAAGACACCACCAACACAAGGTGGGGAGTCAAAACTGAGACTTGATCCTGTGTCTCCCATGTAATGGAGTAGTACACCACCAGCCAGTGACACTGGTCCAGGCAATGTCCTAACTAGTATCTTGATCCATCACTGGTCTATAGTTAACTTGAGGATCACATATGGGCCTCAGCAGGTGCCAATTAAATTTTATTGTTTATTTATTTGTAATTTATGACCAGCAAAGGTACACTAAACTGTTATAGCTTGTTTTCAGGTGCACCTGGGGTGGCTTACATGAACCTGTTTTATTGATGGGGGAATGTTAGCCATAACACCAGGAAGACTCTTTATTTTATGTATTTAGTTTTTGTTGACTGGGTGGGTGCATTAGACAAAAGCATTTCCTATTTTCATGCATGACTTGGGAGGGTTACAGGCAAAATGAACAGCAAATTACAGAAGAACAGTAAAACATCAACGTGTTCTGTCCAAATACAGGAGTAACTTGTAACAATGAGCAGCACAGGAGATTTAAGAAAGCAATCAAATAAGTACGAAATTCATGAGGTACTGTGTAATAGATAAAGCCAAACAGGTGTGAAAATACAATGGATCAGTTACATGAGCACTTGACATTGGCCAGAAGGAACTCGCAAAGTTCATTTTTGAAAACCTGGTGAGACTTGGAGCATCTTAATGGCATTGGTAAGGAGTTCCAGAGCTTGGGAGCAAACGCTGAGAAAACCTGTTCTCCCATCTTTGTAGCACATTTAAGAATGTCAAGGAGTGACTTGTCAGTTGACCTCAAGGGATAGGCTTGTGAGGCATGTCTGAACATGTTGGCCAGTGCCTCTGGTGCCTCAGTTCCAATAATATTATCTATGGTACAACCAGAAATATATAGTTGATAAGAAAATGGGGAGAGCCAGCCAAGGCTAGCATAGAGGATGCAGTGGTGGGTATGCCTGGGCATGGAGAGGGCAAGGAGACAGATGTTGATATAACACCTATTCCATTTACCTTATTCTTGTTTGATAGATGTTATGTGATCTACCTGGACAGTGGCTAGAGACAGGAAGAAAAGACTACAATTTAATATCTCATCTGAAAGATGCACCTCAACAGAGCAGTAACCCTCTCATACTGCATTACAGTGGCAGTTTTGGGTATTATCCCAAGTACCTAGTATAGGGCAAGATCCCTTCTGATATTATGCCCCCAAGAGGTGAGCGTGCCACCTACTGAGCCACTGACAGTAATAAATGCAATGTTTCTATATAATGTAACAAGCCTAAGCACTGTCTGGGTATGTACAGATGAACATGTTATCCAGCAATTTCTGCTACCCATTCTAGATTATGGTATTTGCTGTCTTCCTAATAGTCACCAAAGCGCTGTTATACAGTACCTGTTATCAGAGCCTTATCCACTGTGGTGCTCCCTGAATGGACTTCAGTCTGCACTGCCCCTAGCTTCGTCTTCAGCAAAGTTGACCAAATGTTGAAATCCTCAATGTTTTTGTTGAGAGCATGGGTTCCTTGTACCATGGATGGTGGAGAGACACATACCAACCAAAAACAAATATAACACAAAAGGGCAGATCCCAGTCTGGTATAATTGGAAAATCCAGAAGCTTATTAGTGCTAAAAATAGATTATACAAAAGGCAAAAAAGAGGGATCCACAAAGTATACCAATATGTATAAATTCAAACTTGGAGAATTAAAAGGAAATAAAATAGTTAAAAGGTCTATGGAGATTAGACTGGTAAACAAGATAGGCAATAATAAAAAGGCCTTTTATAATTATGCTGGTAGCCTAAAGAATAATAACCAAAACATAGGTCCTCTTAAACAAGGAAATAAGATAATCACTGACTGCTTTAGCCATGGCCAATGAATTTAATGCATACTTCCACAGTGTGTACCAGGCTAGTGACATAAAGAACAAGCATATGTCAATGCCAGATGTTTGGTTGCTGGCATTGGCATTGGTAGTGTAGGAGGTACAGAGCTGCATAATGGGAATGGCAGTGAAGTATTGAACTGAAGCCAACCCCACCACCACCCTGCAGAGAGTGACAGGCATTGTGTTGTGCCTTTAGGTCATCAGGCATAACGGCCATGCCATTTCACCACACCCTACCCTGCAGACACCGACAAGTGTCACGTGTGCCTTGGGGTCTTTGGCCCTTATGTTCACCCCATTCCATCAGGGGATATGGTGAGATGGGTGCAGTATAGGAGAATGGGGTGAACTTTGGGGCTGAAGAGTCCAAGGCACACCTCAATGCCTCTCACTGGCTGCAGGGTGTGGGTGGGGGTGGAGTGGATATGAGCATTACAGGCGACAATCCCAAGTCACACCCCTGATGCCTGTCAGTCTCTACAGGGTGAGGCGTTATGGTCGGAAACCCTAACGCCTCAGGCGTTCTTTGGTATTTTCACTCCAAATTTTCAACATGGGTTTTTTGTGACCCCCACCTTCTGAACAGTGGCAATATCAGTTCGTTAGCCGAAAGCTGATTTTGCACAGCGACTACACCGTTTGGCACCACAAGTGTGAAAACACATTTTGAACAGGATGTGAAAAATGACAGCTGTACTGTTCAGGGGGAGGTGTAAAAAAATGGCAATGTTGAAAATCTGCAGTGAAAATATTTAAAAAACTGGTGATGTCACAAGCATGCATAGAAACTGCGCAACACACACACATAATGTAATTAGTTTGGGATTTTTACAGCAGATTGTCAACACAGGCATTTTGGGACCTCCGCTCATGAACAGTGTCACTGTGATTTTCTTAATCTGTCCCGAACAGTGATTTCCCACAGCAACCACACATTTCTGCACTGGAAGTACGAAAACACATTTTGGCCATGGTGTGAAAAATGACAGCTGTACTGTTCATAAGGAAGTATGGAAAAATGCCAGTGATGAAAATCTGGACTAAAAATATTACAAATTCATGAATTTACCAGGAGTGCGTGGAAACTGCGCAATGCTCACTCGTAACATAGTCATTTTATGGACTTTTGTCACAAGATTTTAACATAGCCATTTAAGACCTCTGCTCATGAACAGTGTCACTGTGATTTTCTTAATCTGTCCCAAACATAGATTTGGCACTACCGACTGTGCCATTGTACGCTGTCATGGCGTAAACACCATTTTGGGCAAGATGTGAAAATGACAGCTGTAAGGAGGTGTGGTAAATGGCAATGTTGAAAATCTGGAGTAAAATATTTAAAATTTGCAAACTTACGGCGTGCGTGGGAACCTGCGCCGCTGTAAAACAGTCATTTTGGAATTTTTCACCAAATTTTCAACATAGGGTTTTGGGGTCCCACGTCATGAACTGTAACACTGTTCATTTCGTAAATTGATCCTGAAATGTGGTTCCATGCAGTGACCATGATATCACCTTTCAGGAACAAATAACAAAATGACAGTGCCAGAATTCATGAGGTGGGGTCCCAAGAACCCCATGTTGAAATTGGTGAAAAATTCCCAAAATGCTGAGATATGCATCAAAGTTGAAAAACCCTATTTATTCCATTATACAGCTTACCGGCATTTCCTCAGTTTGAGGTTGGCTTTGAATAGTGCAGATGTGTTCCTGGTCCACCAAAGATCATCACGCTGGCCTCTGGAGGTAAGTATGGGGTGAGGTGGGGTGTGGGGAGGCAGGGTGCACAGAGGGTGGGCGCGGGTGGGGGTCAAGACAGTCAGCGAGGACAGTTCTTTCTTACAGGGCATGTTTTTTTAAAGACCATGCAGGACTTTTGCCATGCTGGGGTGGGCTCCCAGCATGGCAGCTGGAAGGCTGTTTGTGGGGACAGTGGAGCCAACGGGGGATTGGGCACCCCCATCGGCCATACGGACTGTTGCCACGCTGGGGTGGGCTCCCAGCGTGGCACCTGGAGGTCTGTTGGGGGATACAGTGGAGCCAATGGGGATTGGGCATCCCATCAGCCTTATAGAACTGTTGCCATGCTGGGTGGGCTCCCAGGCACCTGGAAGGTCTGTTGGGGATACAGTGGAGCCAACAGGATTGGGCACCCCATCAGCCTTATAGAACTGTTGTGCCATGCTGGGGTGGGCTCCCAGCATGGCAGCTGGAAGGCTGTTTGTAGGACAGTGGAGCCAAGCGGGGATTGGGCACCCCCATCGGCCATACGGACTGTTGCCACGCTGGGGTGGGCTCCCAGCGTGGCACCTGGAGGTCTGTTGGGGATACAGTGGAGCCAACGGGGATTGGGCATCCCCATCAGCCTTATAGAACTGTTGCCATGCTGGGGTGGGCTCCCAGCGTGGCACCTGGAGGTCTGTTGGGGGGATACAGTGGAGCCAACGGGGATTGGGCACCCCCATCAGCCTTATAGAACTGTTGCCATGCTGGGGTGGGCTCCCAGCATGGCACCTGGAACTCTGTTGGGGGGAGCAGAGCAGATGGGGGATTGAGCACCCCGTCGGCCATACAATGTGTGTGGGGGAGCGCATGAGCACGCTGGGGTGGGCTCCCAGTGTGCCTACTTGTTATGGGGGATGGAGCTGTCTATGACAGCTGATTCAATGCAGTGCGGCGATGTAGGCACTTTGCATACTACCGTAGTACCTACACGTTACCACCGCTGATTGCAGCAGTTTTTGCCTTCAACTGTATGCCACTGCATCTGAAGGGCTGTCATAGACAGCTCCGACATTCATTGGTGGGGTGCGGTTGTGCTTGCAAAAGGCAGCAGGACATTGGAAGTGGGGGAGGCACACCTACGAATTCTCGTATGGTGGCACTATGTTTCTTGCACATGCATGCAAGCAAACATAAAAATTATGGTATGGGCCCCTTGGAAAGTAATTTAGAGTTTACACCAGCTACAATCAGAAACAAACTTGAGAAATTAGATCCCACTAAATCAGCTGGGCCTGACGGACTACACCCTAGGTTATTGAAAGTACTGGCTCCGTGCTGTGCCACCCATTACATGGTCTATTCCATAACTCTCTAAGGGAAGGATTAATACCAAAGGATTGCAAATCTGCCAACATAATGACAATACACAACCAGCATTTGTCAATGCCAAGTATTGCTTGCTGTCATTAGCAGTGGAAGTGCAGGAGTTAGACAGATGCAGTATAGGAATGGCGGTGAAGTACTGATCTGACACCAACTCCACCCCACCCTGCAGAGATGGACAGGTATTGGGGTGTGCCTTTGGCTTGTCACCCATAAAGGTCATGACATTTCACCTCACCCTACCCTGCAGACACCTTACAAGTGTCGAGGTATGCCCTAGAGTTTTCTGGCTTTACCTCACCTCATTCCATAAGGAAATACGCTGAAATGGATGCAGTATAGGAGAATGGGGTGAACTCTGGGGCCAAAGGGTCCAAGGTGCACCTTGGTGCCTGCCACTGGCTGCAGGGTGGGGGTGGAATGGCATGAGCATTACTGTCGACAATCCCAAATCACACCCCTGACACCTGTCAGTCCCTGCAGGGTAGGGCGTTATGGTTGAAAACCCTAACACCCAGGGTGTTTCTTGGTATTTTTACTCCAAGTTTTCAACATGGGCTTTTTGTGACCCCACCGCATGAACAGTGACATTATCAGTTTGTTAGCCGAAAGGTGATTTTGCACAGTGACTGCGCCACTTTGCACCACAGGTGCAAAACACATTTCGAACAGGATGTGAAAAGTGACACCTGTAAAGTTCATGAAGAGGTGTAACAAATGGCAATGTTGAAAATCTGGAATGAAAATATTGAAAAAACTGGTGAAGGCACGAGTGTGCGTAGAAACTGTGCAATGCACACCTGTAATGTAATTAGTTTGGGGATATTTTATAGCAGATTTTCAACATAGGCATTTTGGGACCTCCGCTCATGAACAGTGTCACTGTGATTTTCTTAATCTGTCCCGAACACTGATTTCCCACAGCGACCGCGCAATTCTGCACCGGAAGTGTGAAACACATTTTAGCCAGGGTGTGAAAATGACAGCTGTACTGTTCATAAGGAGGTGTGGAAAATATCATGTTGAAAATCTGGACAGAAAATATTACAAATTTATGAACTTATGAGGGTGCTTGTGAAATTGCACAATGCACGCTAGTAACACAGTCATTTTATGGACGTTTGTCACCAAATTTTCAACATAGCCAGTTTAAGACCTCTGCTCATGGCAGTGTAACTGTGATTTTCTTAATCTGTCCCAAACATTGATTTCACACACCGACCGTGCATCAGCGCTACATGTGCAAAAACACATTTCTGGGGAGATGTGAAAATGACAGCTGTACCTGTTCATAAGGAGTGTGGTAAAATGGCAATGTTGAAAATCTGGGTGAAAATATGAAAAGTGCTCCGAAGTTATGAGTGTGTGTAGGAACTGCACAACGCACACTCGTGAAACAGTCATTTTAGAAATTGTTTCACTAAATTTTCAACATAGGTATTTTTGGGGGCTACCTTATGAACAGTGTCACTGTGGTTTTCTTAATCTGTCCCAAACACTGATTTAGCACACCGACTGCGCCATTGTGTGCTACAGATGTGAAAACACATTTCTGGGGAGATGGAAATGACAGCTATACTGTTCATAAGGAGGTGTGGTAAAGTGGCAATGTTGAAAATCTGGAGTGAAAGTATTAAAAATGTTCAAAGTTATGAGCGTACATAGGAACTGCACAACACCTGATAGTAAAACAGTCATTTTGGGGAATTTTTTCACCAAATTTTCAACATAGGGCTTTGGGGGACCACCTCATGAACTGTGACACTGTCATTTTGTTAATCAGTCCCAAAAGGTGGTTCCACGCAGTGACCACGAAATCACCTTTCGGGACCGAATAACAAATGACAGTGACTGAGTTCATGAGGTGGGGTCCCAAGAACCCCATGTTGAAAATTTGGTGAAAACAGGCCTAGATATGCACCAAAGTTGAAAAAACCCTATTTATGCCATTATACAGCTTACAGGCATTTCTTCAGTTTGCGGTCATCTTTGAAGAGTGCAGACGTGTTCCCGGTCCACAGAGATCACTGCCTGGCTGTGGAGGTAAGTATGGGGTGAAGGGGTGTGTGGAGGTGGAGGCTGAGAGGGTGGGCGGGGGTTGGGGAGGGAGCAAGAGAATCAACGAGGACTGTTTTATTTATTCTAGTTTTTTTTTTTAAAGATGACAGGGGACTTTTGCCATGCTGGGTTTAGGCTCCCAGCGTGTACCAAAGACTATTTGGAGGGGCAGTGGAGCCGACAGGGGTTTAAAGCATCCCCGTGGGCCAAGGAGACTTTTGCCATGCTGGGGTGAGCTCCCAGTGTGGCACATGGAAGTATGTTGTGGGGACAGTGGAGCCGATGGGGGATTGGGCACCCCCTTTGGCCAAAGACACTTTTGCCATGCTGGGTGGGCTCCCAGCATGATTGATGGAAGTTTTTTGGGGGGGCAGTGGAGCCGATGGGGAATTGGGCACCCCCATTGGCCATACAGTGTGCTGGGGGTACGCATGAGCTGAGGGGGGATTGGGCACCCCCTTGATAAACAACAAATGGAGGGAGGTGCATTATGCTGACGGTGCTTGGGCTACCCCGTCGGCAAATGAACTGGGGAGGGGGTCATGCCGACAGGGGGATTGGACACCCTGTCAGCTTTTTAATTTTTTATTTATTGAAATGTTTCACCAGTGTAACTCCCTCATGCCCAGGGGTTACTAGAATCCAAGATAGAACCAGTGGCAGGCAGGGATAGGCAGCTTGTGAAATGCCAGGTAAATGGATTTCACAGTGTCACACTCTGTTTTTCAGTCTCAGCTGAGCTGAAGTGATGATGTCACTTTGGAACTCTCGCAGCTGCATAAGCCACACTTGTCTAGCTGCAAGGGAGATAGCTTTGGAATGTTCGTGAGTCTGTAGAGTGGAGTTCCAGGAGGAGGCTGCAGCCTGCAGCTGCTCCTCAGTTTTAACTCTGACAGAGAGCTACCACTGTGTGTTTGGGTAGTTTGTTCTCACCCTAGAAGAAGAACATAGAAGACAGAGATTGAAGTGGTAGAAACTGTTTCAAGTGGGTTTTCCTTTGCCCCACCCCAGGAGGGATGGGGGCAATATTCAGGATTCAGGGGCAATCCCCTCACCCAGTCTGTCTAGTGAAGCTGCCTGTGACAACTTCAGAAAAAGTGAGTACTTTTGTGCTCAGCCCAGGAGGGACACCTGCATTCCTTGGTGAATGTTTTCTGACAAAAGGGACCCTGTCACCTAGACTGTTTCTGTTTTTTTTTTTAAACTGTCTGCCTACTATGCAGTCTAGAGAGAGAGAGACTGTCCAAGTACAGAACCTTTAGTCATGTAGTATGTTAGTTGTGAAAAACATTTCAAGGTAGCATCTAAAAGTTTTCTGTGAGGGTGTTATTAACCAGATGAATGGCCGAGTATAAATTTGGAAGCAAAAGGTGGGAGACCCCCCATCTCAAGTAACAAGTTTACCTCTCCGGGTTCAGTTTCGGCACCAGTTCAATTTTCATTCGGTGCATTTGGCCAGTGCCTGCTGGAAATAGTTACCCAGATGTGAGTTGGATTTTCTGTGAGCCTAGATGTGCTCTTTGGTGGTCATGTTTGCCACCAGTATTCCTCATGAAATATGGGAAAGTGTCCTAGTACTGGCTGTGTGTGCCTAATCAAGGGAAGTGTACCAGTAACTGGCCATGTGTGCCAATTTTCTAATTCAGAACCAGAGAGTTCGCTGTGTAATTCAGAACCAGAGTGTTCACTGTTCAAGTCAGAACTTGAGGGTTCGCTGTGTGTGTTCTCTGTACCTCAGTAATCTGCATTACCAGTAGGAGTAGCCCTGTGGGGGTCCATCTTCACTGTGTGATTATTCTCTGTGTATGTGAATAAAAGCCACACTCTAAAATCCCAACCTGGTTTGACAGTACTGTTATTGCTTCCACTGTGTCTGGATTTACTTGGGTACCCCCTGTGCAGAAGTGCAAACCTAGCATAATTGTGAGCAAATGTTTTCTCCCAGGGACCTAGGGTTGATGGCCATGGTAAATGGTCCCACCAGGTGTGAGTCAGGTAGTTGCCACACTTGGTTTGCCTGTCTGTGTATGGCAGGCTCAGAAGTAGATATATACTGTAAACTGTTTGTGTACACCCCATCCCTTCTTGGGTGCCATGTGGTGAGAGGAACAACCCTGCTAGTTGAACAAAAGGGGCGGTGGGGGTGGTTACAACAGAATGACACACTGAATGGTGGGCGGCTTTCCATCGGCTCTGGGGACTGTGAGAGGCCGAAGGAGAAGCCATTGCCATGGGGATCATTCATTTAAATCAGCTGTCTTGGTATCCCTGTAATGCACCAAAACAGCTAATTGTATGGTAACGTAATAAATTTCACACATTGTGGCATGCTCCTTAACTGCTGACACAATGTGTTTCTTGCTTATGTGTGCAAGCAACACAAAAAGGGAACCAGATCAGATTGTTCTAACTATAGACCGATCAGCCTTACCAGTATCTTAGGCAAAATATTAGAGGGGTTAATTAAAGAATCCATAGATCAACATCTTCAGGAGGTAGGCAAAACTGACATGCATCAACATGGGTTTCGAAAAGGAAGGTCTTGTTTGACAAATCTGACCCACTTCTTTGATCCAGTTAGTCAAGCTATGGATAGAGCTATATCTGTGGATTTACTCTACGTAGATTTTGACAAGGACTTTGACAGTGTTTCCCATCTCGAATTAATAAACTCCCTTGAGGAATTAAAACTGAATAAATGCCTCATCAGATGGATAACTGCCTGGCTGACAAACAGAAGGCAAAGAGTATCCATTAAGGGACACCTATCTGATTAGGTTCCTGTAACTAGTGGGGTCCCACAGGGATCTGTTTTGGGACCCACTCTTTTTAACATATTAGCATCATCTATATCTTGTAACAGCAAAACATGGATGGAAAGGTTTGCAGATGATATAAAAATCGGGGCACTAGTCACTAATGAATGTGATGCTAAGATGTTTCAAGAAAATATAGGTGCATTAGCAGATGTTGCTGGGAGCAAAAAACTCAGATTTAATATGAATAAATGCAAGATCATGCAGTTAGGAAAAAAGAACAATAAATTCTCATATCATATAAACAGAGTTATCCTAAATTCTACAGACTCAGAGAGAGACTTGGGAATAATAATAAGTAGTGATTTAAATTTCACTAATACCAGTGCCATGATGGCCAATAAGGGGTATGGAATACTTGCTTCTACTGGAAGAAATATTAGGAGTAGATCCAGAGAGGTAGTGATGCCACTGTACACTGCTTTGGTATGCACGCATCTTGAGTACTGTGGGCAGTTTTGGGCGTCACACCTAAAGAGTGATGGGAGGAGGTTGGAGGGGGTTCAGAGGTGAACAACTAGAATGATGGATGGGATGCAGGGTAGGTCTTATGAGGATAGACTGAGGGTCTTGCAGATGTACTCCCTCCAGTACATGAGATATCATGGAGATATGTGCCTGGTGTACAAGGCTTTTGAGGATCCAAAATTATGGGAGTATACAGAACTGAACAGAAGGCCAGATATCATAACAAATAGGGGCCACCAACTACAGCTGAAGGGAACATTACTACAAAAATCTGAAAGGCAATTGGTTCTCACAAGGAGTTGTGACACTGTGGAACGCATTACATACCCCGGTACTATCCTGTGATAGTTGGAATCAATTTAAAAATGCAATGGATAAATATAGTGGGGAAATCTGTTTTCAATTAAATTTCTAATATGGTGCAGGTCAAAAATGGCTAATGCTTTATGACCTGTAAAACATCTTATGAATCCTATGGGCACATTGTAGGGCTCCATGGCATTACTGTTTGTTGCTGTTGGCGTTGAAGCATGGTTAGCTTCAGTGGCCTGCTTAATGTTAAGGTTGAGAGGAGACTTTATTGCAGATTCTTGCATCTAGAAACGGCTGCTGTTGCAGCTACTTAACACAAGAGGCAGTATTTCATTGCAGCTTCTCATATCTTGAGGGTGCTGTTGCAACATATCAACACTAGAGGCACTCTTCCATTGCAGCTTCTCACATTTAGATGATGTTGCTATTATGACTTCTCAACATTAGAGGGCTTCTTAAATCTGGATGGTGCTGCTGTTACAACTTCACAGTACTAGAGGTACTGTTCCATTGCAACCTCTCATCTAGAGAGCTCTGCTGTTGAAACTTCTTAACACTAAGAGGCACACTTCCATTGTAGCTTCTCACATCCAGAGGGCAGCTGTTGCTACTTCACAATATTAGAAGTACTGTTCCATTATAGCTTCTCTTGTCTAGAGGACACTGCTGTTGAAACTTCTTGACATGACAGGCAATCTTCCATTGCAGCTTGTTACTAGTTATGTGTTACTTTTAACTAGGGACCTGAAGCATTGTATGCAATGCAAGAAGGCCATGGCAAGGGCAAACAGGATGTTGGGGTGCATAGCCAGGGAATAAGCAGTAGGTTACAGAGGTGATTCTGCCATTGTACAGGTCACTGGTGAGACCGCATCTGGAGTATGTGGTGCAGTTCTGGAGCCCTCACCTTAAAAAGGATATCAACCTGATGGAGATGGTCCAGTGGAGGGCTACGAAGATGACTGCTGGCCAGAAGGGTAAATCATATGAGGAGAGACTGAAGGCCCTAAACTTGTACTCCCTGGAGGATGAGAGAGAGAGAGAGAGAGAGAGAGACATGACTGAGACCTTCAAGTGCTTGAAAGGGATCAATTAGGTGAACAGGGAGGGTCTCTTTGAGTTAAGCTGCAGCAAAACCACAAGGGGGCACAGCCTAAAACTGGAGGGAGGATGTGTATGGGGGAGGTTAGAAGACAATTCTTCACAGAAAGGGTGGTGAGCAAATGGAACACACTGCCAGAAGAGGTGATCTTATTGAGGATGGTGGGCAGCTTCAAGAGAGGCTGGGATAGATATAGGTGGAAAGGATGGAAAGGTAAGAGAGGGGGAGCAGGGGTACCAGCCTGAGCTGAGAACCCTTCACAATGAGTAGACTAGATAGACCAAAAGGCCTAATTCTGCTGTCTTCTTCATTTATCGTATGTTTGTATGAACACATCTAGAGGGCACTACTGTTACAACTTCTCAAAGCAGCACTCTTCCATTGCAACTCCTCACATCTAGAAGATGCTGCTGTTACAACTTCTCAACACTAGAAGCATGCTTCCACTGTAGCTTCTCACATCTAGAGTGGGCTGCTGTTGTAAGATCTCAACATTAGAGATACTCTTCCATTGCAGATTCTCACATGTAGAATGCGCTGCTGTTGTAACTACTCAGGACTAAAGGCACTCTTCCATTGCAGCTTTCTCACTTCTAGAGGACGCTGCTGTTATAACTTTTCAGCACTAGAGGCAGTCTTCCATTGCAGCTTTTCTCACATCTGGAGGGCACTGCTGTTGTAACTTTTCAACACTAGAGGCACCCTTCCATTGTAGCTTCTCACAATCTAGCATGCACTGTTATTGCAGTTTCTGAACAGTATAGCGATATTCTTCCATTGGCTTTTGGCATGTAGAGGGCACTGCAATTGCAGCTCCTGAACACTATAGATATTCTTCCATTGCAATTTTTCACATCTGTATGGCAATGCTACTCACAGACTGCTTTAAAAAAGTATATTTGTTGATTCCCATGACTGTTTCCCTATCGACCTCCTACAGTCCTCTCCCACCATCACAAGCCACCAGACAGCAGAAAACTTG
Source organism: Neoceratodus forsteri (assembly GCA_016271365.2). Taxonomy (NCBI): domain Eukaryota; kingdom Metazoa; phylum Chordata; order Ceratodontiformes; family Ceratodontidae; genus Neoceratodus; species Neoceratodus forsteri. The sequence continues at coordinate 486,617,547 of CM057451.1, read as the reverse complement.
GACTTGCTTCCAAGCCTAGGACACCCACATATTAGCCACTGAGCAGCCAGGGCAGTCCATAAACATCTTTTATTTGCACAACAGTAAAGCAACAGAAAGTGGGTAGTGATAGCTGTCTTAAGTATTTAAGCACCTTGTTCAGTATCTGCATATGGTGTTTCAGTGTGAGCGTTGACTGGGAAGTGATGTAGAGTGGGTGGGATACAGCGGAAACTGGTGGAGGAGGAATAAATGGAAATGAGTTAAAATGGGTTAAAACACTGCATTCTGATTGGCTACTAGGTGTACTTAATTGCACTACTACCAACACCCATGCATATACCATATCTACTGTATGAGCCACATTCACATTTTACTTTTCAAACAGCCAGCATTTTTCTCAGCACTTGTTAAAACTCTCAGTACAGCACCTGCCAGAAGCCTGATAACCCTCATGCTTCTGGTCCTGCTATGTCTCTCACGCATGTCCTCGTTCAGGCTCTGGCATGCTCTCTCTCACTTCACATGATTTCAGCTTGTACTGGCATTACCAAACACAAACCCTAACAGCACTGTACACTGTTGTTTTCTCTGATGCCAGCTCCAACATACTCAGTACGAACTGCAACAGTACTGTACACTGTCACCCTCTCTGCAGCCCACTTGAACACAATCTCCATAGACAGTCAGTAAAAAAAACATGTTTGTACCCTTGCTTACATGTAGAACACTTTTTTGGTACAAAGGAAAAAATTGAATACCACAGCGGGTGGGAAAAGACTGGGTTTGACTCACAGCAAACAGCAACCAATCACAACCTCCTAGTGGTGGAGGAACAATTTACCAAAAGTATTTAATTGTTTCAATGCTTTACCAGTTTTACATATATTTCACTAATTTTAGCTAATGACTCATTTTACAAGTGCAGTAAGACACTCCAGGTTGTGACTAGTAGAATTGATCATCACACTTTCAGGGTTGAAGGCACTCGGTTGGGGTCTCGTGCCCTACTATGCCGCCACGGGTGTTGTGATCCCACTACTACCCACACTCTGTCATGTCTTATTGCTTACAATAATAATTATATTTTTTCATTTGAGATTATACTACTACATTTTTGAATGCATCCTATAACATTACTTCATTTAAGGTTCATATTTAAGGAATTGTATATCCCTCAAACTCTAGTGTTTGATAGGGTAGTAAACAGTGAGACCATTACTATTTATCAGAAAAACAACAGTTAAGCACTAGCTGCTCACATTATGGCCTTTAAACATTCCACTTTGCATGCTAAATTGCTCAAATGTTAAATTAGAATATTAAAAGCTGTAATTTATGGCAGTGCTCCCGTTCCAGGGGCAATATGCACTAAATTATCCAAGTTGGAGATTGCAACAATTGTTGATGAAGAAAAAGGCTGCAGCAAGCATTCTGGATTGACTAGTTTAGTACTGCGATCTGCACTGTACTGACAGTATGTAACTGAACAAAACAGAAGAACCCCAGTAAGAAACCAGTTCTAAGAAAATCTGAGTTTATTCAAAATCAGCAGGTTAAATTTCCCAAACTAAATCGAGAATTTTTTGGGCTAAATGTAATATAGTAACACAGTATACAGCGGAAATACAAAATCACACATACCCCCATAATGCAAAGTATTGTGAGCTGTATATGCAGTAGTTAATTTTTATTTTTTTCAATTGTTTAACCAGGAGTGGCACACTAAGCTGAATGCTTGTTTACAGGTGCAACCTGGGAGCACAGGGAAGTTAAGTGACTTGCTCAAGGTCACACAGTATGTAAGTGGGGGCTGTGGGATTCAAACCCAGGTCTCTAGATTTGCAGCTCAGAGCCTTAAACCACTGCACTATACTACCTCCCTGATGGGTGTGGGGGGTGGTAGTGATGTTACCCAGTTGTTGTACCACAGTAGTGATGTCGCCCAGTTGTTGTACCGCAGTAGTGATGTTACCCAGTTGTTGTACCGCAGTAGTGATGTTGCCCAGTTGTTGTACCGCAGTAGTGATGTTGCCCAGTTGTTGTACTGCAGTAGTGATGTTACCCAGTTGTTGTACTGCAGTAGTGATGTTAACCAGTTGTTGTACTGCAGTACTGATGTTACTACTATTACTACCTGGTACCATTTCAAATTCAGCAGATGCTGTGCTGCCGCCCCAACATAAATTCTATAGTTTTGCTGTAATTTAGTTAAAAAATAAGTAAATACACCCAGCACCCAATTGGTCAGTAACCATGACTCAGTGCCCCTAACCATACTTGGAAAAATACATTTTTTTCCATATATTTATGCCTTGTCTCCACTGGCCCCTTTCTGCTTCCTTGCTCACCCAGCCTAAATAAGTTTATTTTAATTTTGTTTACTTGTTAAACTGTACATGGCAGGGCACTGACTTCAAACTATAGTATACGACTTCTGTCTCTGATGTGGCCCACTCAGATGGAAACAGAAAAAATACAGGGAAAAAGACAATGTTTTGTTGAGGAGCGTTTTCTATTTATTTTAGGAATCGTATACTGTGCTATAAAAAAATAATGGATGGAATACAGTACCATAGACAAACAAGGCATGTGTTTCCCATCTCTGGGTTCTGATGATATCAGAGACCACTTGAGCTCTGCTCTTGAGATCTGTGATATCAGAACCCTGAGAGAGAAACACAGCCTTGTTATGCATTCCTAGTCATTATTATATATATTGTGATGACTTAGGTGTCCTCCAGCTTGTCTCAACTATGTAGCTTAATCGATATACCAGAAAACAGTATAACATTTTCAGAGGATCTCAAAAAACTAGAATCACTGGCAAAGGTGAACAATATGGAGTTTAACAATAATAAATGTGTAGTGATCCATTTTGTATATAACAATCCACACCAGAAGTACTACCGCACCAGCATTGAACCTAACGAGCTACTGATCGTCAAAGAATACTTTAAAAACATAATAATGGGTACAATTCTGCCTGCATTCCATTTATATTTTGTATATTTCTCCTCCTCATTATTTATTACTAAGGAAATGTATGACTATATGATCTTTATCCTTAGAGTTCACTTTGACTTCATCTGCCTCTGTAGCTTACTCCCTACTTCAAGTCATAATCCTCTGTTGTGACATCACTATCGGTTGCTATTTGAGTAACTGTGATGTCACAAGCAGTGCTCTATGACTACAGGTTGGGAGGAAGTAGCAGAAATGGACAAACTCTTCAGGAGCAGAGATCCTGTTTTCATTCAAATGACCTCAGTAATAAATAATGGGGAGGAGGGATACAGCACTAATAGGAAATACAAGCTGGACTGTATCTAAATATTAGGTTTTGTTAAAGTTCTCCTGAATGTGTCATCATCTCTTTAATACAGTCGAAAATGAAAGAGATCTTGGAACATTAATTAATAGTGACCTTAAGTACTCCAGACTCTGTAAATTAATAACTAGCAAGGCAAACAGGTGTTAAACTGTGTGAGGAAAGCATTTATTAATAAAACAGAAGCAATTATCTGCTCTTTGTGCCGATTTTATCGTGACACCCCAACTAGTCTAGGACTTGCAGCTTTGGAGCCAACACTTACAAAAAGACATAGAACTTATCGAAAGGGTGCAGCAACGGGCTACCAAACCAATACCTGTTCCTGATCTTTATGTTCCCCCACTTCTTGTTTTGTTGATGCCCCTTCTGCACACCCTCCCCTGCTTGAAAACTTTCTTCTCCTTTCCTGGCTTATCTGCTTCTAATCAGTTGTCACATCAGGAAATGTTTTGCTCCTGTACCTGCCCATCTGCACTGGTACTGTAATCCGACTTTAACACCCTCAAGGATTGGTTCGTTCAAAAGCCACTGATGCTTAACACTGAAAAAACGTAATGCATGTTGTTCTCTAGATCACCTGCATGCATCCTCCCCATCTGGCTGTGCTCTCATGTACTGGGACTGCCCTTGAATCTGTTGAGTCATTTAAATACCTGGGGGTCACCTTGGATCCTTCACTAACACTGGATGCACAAATAACAGCTCTTACCAAAATCCTTAACCAAAAAATGTGGGTCCTTTACCGCATTCGTCCCTTCTTTACTTCAACTGCCTGTCGCAAGATTGCAGATGCCACCCTCCCGCCTCTCCTCTTGTATGGTGCCCATTGCTTCTCTTGACCTCTGCAACCATATCATCTCATCTCTCGCAGGTCTACCGCTGAGTGGGTAGGTTTGTTGTGGGACCCCATGCTCGCCATCATCATTGTGATGGCCTATCTGCCCTGGGATGGTTGCCCTATGAGGCCAAACTGCGCTATGCTACCCTGAGCTTTGTTCACAAGTTAGTTCATAGATTCATGCCTCCCTGCCTAGTTGATAACATCCAACGCTGACTCCCCCTGTGTGCTCTCAGATCTGCCTCCCTACCCCTTTTCATAGTGCCAAACTTGCATCTCTCCATGGCCCAGAGATCATTCACCTTTTCTGCTGTGTCCTCCTGGAACTCGTTACGCTCCTCAGTCCTGACTTGCTCTTCACTCCCTCAGTTTCAGTGCTCACTGCAAGCTCATCTAGCTGCCCAGTCTTGTTCCTGCTATCGATGACTTCCAGGCTTTTTAGCTCTCCATTGACTGTGTGCTTAGCATCACTGGATTTCTCAGTTAGGTACAATGTTATCTGTACAATCTGAATTATGTACAACGTTATCTGTAAATAGGGATTGATGATTACGTTACTGTCTGTCATAGTATACTCTATGGTACTGTTATCCATACTAGTGGTCCTTAACTGTAGTAATTATGTTCTCTGTACATTTTGTTTATGTTAGTTGTGAATGTTTGTTTGATGTAATTGTGTTGTATTGTGACATGTTCCTGTAACTATATTAATTGGTCTTGGTATTACAATTGTCATACCTGTATGGTTTCCTGTGTCAACTATTGCACTATTAATGCACTGTATTTACCAGGCCGCCACTGAAAAAGGGACTGTCTAGTCTCAGTGGGCCTACAGTTACCAAAATTCAATAAATAAAACTGTACATCTACCTCACCTTCGCAATCTGGGTAGCAGTTTTCTTCCTCTTGTCTGGCATTGCTCCCAGTGCTATATTGCATTTGTACCTTAATTTGCCCTGTTTTTAGCTTTATTTTGTTTTCACTGAATACCTGCCTGTGGATCATGACTGCACAACTGTAGTGTTTTATTACTTTCATTTTTTGTAATGTATTTCTTAAAGTATTGTATTTTATTTTTATTACTACTGTACCTGTTATTTTCACTTTTATTTATTATTTATTGAATTTTTTTAACGGGTAGGCCGGGAGACTGAAAGTCCCTTTTTCATGGGTGACCCAAATTAATTACACAGAAAATACAATTACACAGAACTGGAGTAGAAGATGATCCACAAAAGAATACAGTTTCACAAGAATTGATATAACAAACACTCCAGTACAAAAATTGTACTTTATGGGGCTGGTCCAGCAGCTTGGAGGGCTGAGGCATCATGCCTTACCTCCTGCCATGCGGTGACCCATGTTAGCAGTCAGTGAGCAGGTCACAGGGTCATTCAGGGAGGAGGAGGAGGACTGAGTGTCCCAAGGAAGCTCTCCTCCTAGGGGGAGGGCAGATCAGTGATCAGTGCTTGCCTGGTCCCTAGCTGAGGCTGGGGGATGGCACTCTGATGCTCTACAAGGTGGGTGGGTGGAGGCAGGGCAGATACCTGGTGTTCCGCACATGGGAGTATGTGTGACACTGCCACTGGCAACATTGCATACCCTTCCCTCAAAAGAAAAAGAGAGGAAAATGTTTCCAATGGTTGGATGAAGGAGGGACTCACAGGTCCCACTCCCTGATCAGCCGGGCGCCGACCAGAACTGGATCCGGTCTTTGGTGGGGGCCTGGGGATCCCCCAATGACCCTGCTGGAGGGGCAAGCCCTAGGAGAAGATGGTCAGCACTGACGGTGGATGTTGGGGGGATAGGGCTGGGGCTCCCTCCTGAATGAGGGCTGCCAGAGACTAGGAAAACAAGCATTTGTCAATGGCGAATGTTGTCATGCTGGCATTGGCAGTGGTGGAGTTGGAGAAGCATAGCACTGTGAGTTTGTTAATGTGTCCCAAAGGTGATTTTGCACAGTGAGTATGCCACTGTGCGGCAGAGCTGTGGAAATGTGTTTGGGCAGGCTATGGAAAATGGCAGCTGGACTGTTGATAATGAGGTGTGCACAAATGCCAGTGGTGAAAATGTGGCATAAAAATATTGCAGATTGACGAAGTTACAAGGGTGCATGGAAACTGTGCAATGCACGCTTGCAACACAGTCATTGTCTAGACTTTTGCCACCAAATTTTCAACATAGACATTTTAGGACCTCTGCTGATGAATAGTGTCACCGTCATTTCCTCAAAGTGTCCCGAAAAGTGATTTTGCACAGTGACCGTGGAATTCTGCACCGGACGTGCGAAAACACATTTCAGCCAGCTGTACATAGAAACATAGAATTTGACGGCAGATAAGGACGCTTGGCCAACCCAGTCTGCCCATTTCCCTACTTACTGGATAAGCTGCAGATCCTAGTTAACCAGCAGCCTACTTCTTCTTACCCCCACCCCCCCAGAATTGCCTTATGACTGTCCCATGCATGCTTGAATTCCACCACTGACTTTGACTCCACAACCTCCTCCTCCAGAGGAGCCGTTCCATCACATCCACAGCCCTCTCTGTGAAAAATACTTCCAGCAAATTACCTCTGAGTACCCCCCCATCTTCAAATTGTGCCCTCTTGTTCTTGCATACCTCTTTTTTTGAAAGATGCTACCCTCTTGGACTTTGTTGATTCTCTTGAGAGTACTTGAAAGTTTCTATCATGTCCCCTCTCCCTCCCTTTCTTCGAGGCTATACATATTAAGCTCCTTAAGTCTCTCTTCATATGTCTTCCAGTGCAGACCCTGCAGCATTTAGTTGCCCTCCTCTGGACAGCTTCCATCCTGTCTATGTCTTTGCGGAGATTGGGTCTCGGAACTGCACCAGTACTCCAGATGGGGTCTCACCAGCTGTCTGTACAGAGGGATAATAACTTCCTGTTTTCTACTGGTGATGCCTCTCCTATGTATCCCAGTATCCCCAGCCCTCCTTGCTGTCCTCTCACATTGCTTGCCCACCTTTAAGTCATCTGATATGACTACCCCCAGGTCCCTTTCCATTTTTGTTGTTGTTAGTATCTCACCTCCTATTATGTACTCTTCCCATGGGTTTTTGTTTCCCAGGTGCATTACCTTGCACTTCTTAGCATTGAGTCTAAGCTGCCACAGTTTGACCATTCCTCTAACCTTGCCAAGTCCCTTCTCATCCTTTCCACCCACCCTTTGCATCAACTCTGTGATGCTCTGAAGATGATGATGATGAGCAACCCAGGGTCCGAATTATTTTTGGATAGGATAACTGCTATCCGGACAAGGAGAGGCAGGAGTCGACTTAGTATTTTCGATGCCCGCAGGGTGGACGTTTTATTTGGTACCAAGGGGTAGACAGACACAGTCACAAGAAGGAGGAAGGGGGGTTGCCCGATAAACAATAGGGCAAATTATAACAGGGCTATACTGAAACACTTTCGATCTACCACTTTTATGGTTACCTCTGCAAGCATAAACTTGGACCTACTGCCACTCTTATTCTAATACTAGTTTATACTGTACTGTATACTCTAAACAAGAATCCAGTCCTATTTTGATACTAGTTTATACTGAATTTCTATACTCTAAACAAGAATGCAGTCTTAGGCTACTCAGCACTACATTAGGGTGATCAGCATCATACATCTACAAAACAGTCCAGAATTTTACAAAGGTCCAGAGATCCAGCATCTTCGTGTACACCGTCGTTCTTCGTTGGTAGCTACAAGGGAAATAAAACAGAACTGTAGAACCCTAATCTCAATTCCCAGCAAGGACCTAGATAAGGCCACTGGGGTGGTGAGAGGTTTGGTAAACAGACCATATATCTTCGGCAAAAGCCCACTCTCTCCAAGGCTGCCGGAATGTAGAACCAAAGCAACTGGTTCCTGAAATAACACACACTGAAGCAAGAGGTTTCTCGAGCCAAACCCACTTCTAGGGTTGCCAAGGATGAAGAAAGACCAAGATCTGTGTGGCGATGAATCAATGGAGGACTTCACGATCCGACTGATGCTGCAGCACTCAAGGGCCAGCTGGACTCGGAAGGAACTCTGACAGGACCAGGAACCATAAGAATCTGAAGAGATGATGGTTGAATCTGCAATCCTCAGGTCAGGAACTAACACAAGCTAACAAAAGCAGTGAGGGACGCGTCCCGGACTGGGCTTGACAGACTCGACTTCGGCGAGCGACCAGGTGGGGCGCAGAACAGATTCTCCAAGATGAGCTCTCTCTCTTCTGTAGAGGGTGACCAACTTTGGAAATCTGGAACAGGAACCATATGGAATGACACTGGCACGGCTGTCGTGATGCGTTTGATTGGAGCGTACTTTCAAGCTGTGAAAACAAGAAAGCGGCTGGTATGACTGATGACCGGACTTTGACTTTGGCGGAGGACACAAATGAGCGGATGAGTTGATGGATGATCTTCCTGAAGTGAAGAATGCGGAAGGATGTCTTCTTCTGAGTAGAGACTGATTCTGAGCACGTGGTGTAACAGACCACCTAGGAGACTGCAGTGTGGTAGAAGATTAAGACTGTCTTCGTACAGTAGTAAACATATAACTGAAGAATGCCCAAGAACTGTGGAATAGTACAATAATTTGCTGGGAGGGCAAATTATAACTTCAGGAGTAATTGTTACTAATAAGGGCCAATGTCCAGGTGCTTAGGGCAATAGTTCAGGTACTTGGACCAATTGTTCAGGTACTTCAGACAATAGTTCAGGTACTTAGGGCAATAGTTGGTACCTCGACAATAGTTCAGGTACTTAGAGCAATAGTTCAGGTACTTAGGGCAATAGTTCGGGTACCTGGACAACAGTTCAGGTACTTAGGGCAATAGTTCAGCATAACAGTACAGTAATCACAGTAAATTCACAGTATAGGCAAATGGAACAGTCTCAAATGAACCCCTGTTTCTATAGGTAGGGTATTCTGGGATAGGATCCCTTACTGTACGTTGTGGCTAGGGCCTCCCTTTAGTACCGCTAGGCTGGCTTGCCCTATTCTGAAAGGCTTGGGCCTCCCTTTAGACCAGGCTTTACCTTGGGCCTAATGCCCTACCTTTACCTCGGGCCTGAAGCCCTACGTTAGCTTGAGCCTGCCCTATTCCGCTAGGCTGGGGCCTCCCTTTAGTACCACTAGACTGGCTTGCCCTATTCCGCTAGGCTGGGGCCTCCCTATAGTACCACTAGGCTGGCTTGCCCTATTCCGCTGGGCAGGGGCCTCCTGTAGTACCACTAGGCTGACTTGCCCTATTCCTAGGCAGGGGCCTCCCTTTAGTACCACTAGGCTGGCTTGCCCTATTCTGCTAGGCTGGGGCCTCCCTTTAGTACCACTAGGCTGGCTTGCCCTATTCCGCTGGCCGGGACCTCCCTGTAGTACCACTAGGCTGGTTGCCTTATTCCGCTCGCTGGGGCCTCCCTAGACCAGGCTTTACCTCGGCCTGAAGCTCTACGTTAGCTTGGATCTGGTGCCCCACTTTATACTGGGCCTGGTGCCCACTTTACAATGGGCCTGGTGCCCCTCGTTGCGTGGGCCTGGTGCCCCACTTTGTACTGGGCCTGGTGCCCCACCTTAGATTGGGCCTGGTGCCCCAATTTACAATGGGCCTGATGCCCCTCTAAACTTTGGACCTGATGCCCCACTTTATAATGGGCCTAATGCTCTACTTTATATTTTGGCCGGAATCGCCCATTTAAATGGCGTTGCCCCTTTAAATCTGCAGGCTCGCTGAACCTGCTGTCATTTAGTACAGCAAATCTCTGCCTCCGCGCCCCCTAATGAATATTCATAGGCTGCTATAAAGGTCTTTCTTTCTGGCCCCTCCTTAGGGGCGTCACTAATCTCATCCCTAATAAATATTAATTTCCACGGGTCCTAACCACCCAATAGCCCCGCCCTTTCGGCCACCCTCCTGAAAGCACCCTAATCGCTATTCAAAACAAATTCAGTCACCCCTTTTGAAACGACGGACAGCACCACGCGCTGCCGCCGACTCACTACTCCCTGCGAGCTGGAAGGTTGCTGCGGTAGAGGCGGGGAGGAATGCTGGCGGTGGGAGGGAAAACCAGACAGGCAGTTGGGGGACAACTTCATTGCTTCGCGGGCCGACAAGGAGCGTGACCGTCATTTCTTGGGGCTGCTGACGGGGGACGAAATAAAACTGTAAAACACTCGCGGGCCAAAATGAAGAAAGCGGAGGGCTTCTAAGCCCATAAAGCAGCGTCGGGACTGATGTTTTCATCTTCATTGGTGCCCTGATGGCACCACCGACGGCAGAACTAAAGAAAAGAGGAAGTCTTCGGCTGGGAGGCAGCACAGGGACCACAGCAAGTCCAGAGGGACGGCCCAAACCAAGGTAAGCCTAAACTGTCCCTGACTTCTGGGTCCTGGCTCCTCAACCTCTGCCCAGGGTTAACTGTCTCCAACTGTCTACTTGTAGAATGATTGTTTTAAACTTGAACCTCTGCAGGGTTCTAGATCTGCTGTATTGGAATGCTGTGCATGAGCCACCTAGCACAGCATTCCATCCAGGCTATTATGACACACATTGCTTGTAAAGTCTAACGTTTACAAAGCTGCAAATTACAGGAGCACTTTTCTATTATGTACAGTATTTTCTCTGTAATGGCCAACTTTGGAGCAGTACAACTCTGTTGCAGATCTTAGTGTCATCTGCAAAGGACATACTTTTCCTTCAGTCCTTCGCCAATGTAAACATAAAGACATTGAGAGGACGATCTATACTGAACCCTACGCAGTGCCCCACTAGTAACCCTCCTTTCTTCTGAGTGGACCCCATTTACTATTACTCTCTGTGTCCTATTCTCCAGCCAATTCTTTACCCAGGCTGTCATCTTGGGACCCACTCCCAGGCTGGCTAACTTGTATATTAATCTTTTGTGTGGGACTGTGTCAAATGCCTTGCTAAAGTCTAGGTAGGCCATGTCCACAGCCTGATCTACTACTTTGGTCACCCAGTCAAAGAAATCTATCAGATTTGTCTGGCATGACCTTCCTGCTGTGAATCCATGCTGCCTAGGGTCCTGTGCCCCTCTGGCCTCTAGATACTCGACAATTCTTTCCTTCAGAAGTGATTCCATCATTTTCCTTATCACTGAGGTTAAACTAACAGGTCTGTGTTTCCTGCTTCTGCCTTGCTCCCACTTTTGTGAAGGGGAATCACATCTGCCCTCCTCCAGTCCTCGGGTACCACCCCATCCTCCCATGATTTGTTAAAAAGGGTAGTCAGTGGTGTCACTAGTTCTACCCTTAGCTCTTTTAGAATTCTAGGATGAATCCCATCCGGCCCCATTGCTTTGTCCACCTTCAGTTTTAAGAGTTCTTTCAGAACCCTTTCTTCTGTAAATGGGCTGGTATCAACTTCTGTATCCAGAGTGCTACTACTGTTTGTTTTATGTACCTCCCCCTCTTCATTTGTAAATACTGAGCAAAAATATTTGTTTAGTATCTCTGCCTTTTCACAGTCTCCTCTGCCCACCCTCCTCCCTTGATTAAGTCTCACTATCCCTCCCTTGGTCTTCCTTTGCTCCTGATGTACCTATAAAAGGTTTTATCCCCCTTCTTAACTGAGTTGGCCATCTTTTCCTCGGTTTGGGCCTTTGCTGTTCTGACTGCCTTCCCAGCCTCCTTTTGCTTTAACTGATCCAGTTCTCTGTCCTGCTCCTTCTGCGATTCCTTGTACTTCCTGAATGCTTTCTTTTTCTCTTGAACTTGCCACTTCCTTTGAGAACCATAGTGGTTTCTTACATCGTCTTTGTTTTGTTTATTTGCTTCACACACAAAGGCTCGTTACCTCTGTGATGGCAGTTTTTATTATTCCTCTTGTTCTTCCACCCCTCCTTCCTGCCCATTTGCTAGTGCATTCCTTAGGCACTCACCCATTTTGGCAAAGTCAGCCCTCCTAAAGTCCAGTACTTTTGTCTTTGTATGGCTTGACTCTATTGCTGTGTTTATTGTGAACCATACTGTTCGATGGTCGCTAGTTCCCAGATGGCTACCCACTTCTACATCTGTGATCCTCTCTCCATCTCCATTTGAGAGAACCAGGTCTAATATTGCTCCCTCTCGAGTCGGCTCCAGTACTAGTTGTCTAAGGCATGCCCCCTGTAGGGCATCTAGAATAACTGCACTCTTGGAAGTGGCAGCTGCAACTGCACTCCAGTTAACATCTGGCATATTCAGATCACCCATCAGCAATATCTCCTTTTCTGCCATTCTAAGTATACTTTCTATCATTTCCCTGTCCATTTCCTCCCTGAGAAGAGGTCTGTATACAACCATGTAATGCGTATTGTGGTGCCATTGTCTGTCTCCAAATTTACCCACAGTGCTTCTTCTCCTCCTGTTTACCCTTTTGTTCTGTTGCTTTTATTCCTTCCTTATGTAAAGAACTACTCCTCCTCCTCCTCTTTTACCCTCCCTGTCCCTCCTGTAGACAGTGTATCCTGATATGTTTATGTCCCAGTCATGGTTTTGTGTGTACCATGTTTCTGTGACTGCCACGATATCCAGATGATCCTCCTCCATCAAGGCCACTAATTCAGGAAGCTTGTTACCCAGACTATGGGCATTGGTACTTGTTGCTCTCCATTTTTTGATGGCTTTACCTTCTATTGCAGCATCCCCCACTGACCGTTCTACCTCGGACCTTTTCTCATTTAGTACCCTGTTTTGTAGGGAGAGGCTGGGATTTTCCTGCTGCTTGTCAGTGCCTCTGCCTTTGACTAGTTTAAAAGCTTGCAAATGAAGCATTTAAACCGATTGCTGAAAAGACTTGTTCCTTCCTGGACAGATGCAGACCATCCTGCCAGTATAGGCTGGTGTCCTCCAGGTGGAACCCCAGTCTCAATGAAGCCAAACCCTGTGCTCCTACCATTTTTTCAACCATTCATTAAACTGCATGGTGCCAATTACCTCGCCTCCCCATGCCTGTGACAGGCAGCACCTCTGAGAAGGATACTGTGTGTGCTACTTGTCTTAGGTCCCTCCCCAACTCTGCAATGTCCTCCTGCACTGCTCTAATCTCATGATGAGCCAAGTCATTTGTCCCTAGATGGACAATTCGTCCAGCTCAGGATCCTTGCACTTATGTACTATTCATAAGGAGGTATGGAAAATGCCAATATGATGAACAGCTGGAGTGAAAGTACAAATTCACAAAATTACAGTGTGCATGCAAACTGTAGCGCATGCTTGTAAATCACTCATTTTATTGACTTTCATCCCTAAATTTTCAACATAGGCATTTTAGGACATCTGCTAATGAACAGTGTCACTGCCATTTTCATAATGTGTTTCGAACACGGGCTTTCCACAGTGACCGCGCTATTGTGCGCTGGAACTGCGAAAACAGATTTTGGTCAGGATGTGAAAAATGACAGCTATACTGTTCATCAGGAGGTGTAGAACAATGGCACTGTTGAAAATGTGGAGTGAAAATATTATAAGTTTGCAAACTCCGGTATGCGTTCAGAGCTATGGCACTGCAGCTGTAACACAACTAATTTTATGAGGTAGTGCACCAAAATTTTCAACACAGGCATTTTAGGACCTCTGCTCATGAACAGTGTCACTGTTATTTTTGTAATGTGTCCCGAACAGTGATTTCACACAGCGACTGCGCTATTCTGCGCCGGAAGAGCGAAAACACATTTCGGCAAGGATGTAAGAAATGACAGCTGTACAGTTCACAGGAAGGTGTGATAAAATGCCAATGTTGAGAATGTGGCATGAAAATATTGCAAATGCGCTAACTTACAAGCCTGCATTGTGCAGTTGCTACACATGCTTGTAAAACAGTCATTTTATGGAGTATTGTCACCAAATTGTCAACACAGACATTTTAGGACCTCTGCTCATGAACAGTGTCACTGTAATTTTTGTAATGTGTCCCAAACATTAATTTTGCCAGCAACCACGCTATTCTGCGCCAGAAGTTCAAAATGCATTTCGGCCAGGATATGAAAAATGACAGCTGTACAGTTCACAAGAAGGTGTGGTAAAATGCCAATGTTGAGAATCTGGCATGAAAACAGTGTGAATGCACTAACTTACGAGCGTGCATTGTGCAGTTGCTGCGCATGCTCGTAAAACAGTAATTTTTGGGGATTTTTCCCACCAAACTTGCAACATAGGCTTTTTGAGAGCCCCTCTCATGAACAGTGGCACTGTAATTTCATTACTCAGTCCCAAAGGTGGATTCCACACAGTGACTGCAAAATCACCTTTCGGGACCGAATAACGCCATGACAGTACAAGAATTCATGAGAAGGGGTCCCAAAAACCCCATGTTGAAAATTTGGGCCAAAAATTCACAAAAATGCATTAAAGATATCGTTAAAGTTGAAAAATCCTATTAATTCCATTATACAGCTTACCAGCATTTCTTCAGTTCGCGGTCAGCTTTGAAGAGTGCAGATGTATTCCGGTCCCTTAGATATCGTTGTGCTGGACTCCACAGGTAAGTATGGGGTGAGGGGTGATGGGAGGCAGGGTGCACAGAGGGTGGGTGCGGGGAGGGGGACATCGAGACTACGAGGGACTGTTTTCATTTTACAGGGAAAAAAAACTTTGCAGGACAGTTTTTTTTTTTTGCAGGAGATTTGGCACGCTGGGGTGGGCTCCCAGCATGCCACCTAACTGTTTGGGGGGTACCTGTAGCCGAGGGAGAATCGGGCACCCCCTCGGTATTCAACAAGGTGGGGTTATGCTGATGGGGAGTGGTCTACCCGGCGGCACACAAAGAAAGCAGGGCAGGGTTAACCGACAGGAGGATTGGGCACCCCAAAGTCGGCAGTAGTTGGGTGGCCGCCCGCTTGCCGACCATGCGCATAATGTCGGCAAGCACGTAGGAAGGGTCTGCTGCATATGATGAGCTTTGCTCGGATTGCAGCGGACCTTTTCTTAGATGTGCTCACCACATTATGTACAATATGCATGGTGTGGCACCGGCATGCAGGCTGATTGGGGAATGAGGGACGCACCTACTGGTGAGTGCCCTGCATTCGCCCAAAAGCGACCCCGCCTCCAAAGCTGCACTGTCCCATGATGTTGGCTGCACAAGTGTACCAACATAAAAAAAAAAAAAAAAGTGTACATTATTTCTTACAATAAAGTGTTAGAAAAACATATACTGTAGGAATTTACAACAGTGCGAGAGCAAACAAAAATACAAGGAACAAGTCCAGGCAAAGGAACTCAAGCATATAAGTACATTTCGTCTAGCACATCCTGTATTGTTTACTCCCTTCCCACTTCCCCACAGGGTCTGGATGCATCTGGAAATTAACTGTTGCAGCTCAGTATGTCTCTCTAGGTAAAACTCTTTAAAAAACAAACAAATAAAATAGCTACGTTGGCAAATAAGACCTATACAGATAGGCTAGAATATCCAGGATTACAAACACTAGAAAGGAGAAGGCTAATAGGAGACCTGTTATTACATAAAATTCTCAAAGATGAGAAAATGATAGAGGAAATTGGTTTCAAATCTTAGGATTTTACGCATATCCTTAGAAGGCATTCACATCAACTAGAATACACAACAGTAAAGCAAGAGGTTTGTAGACACGTTTTCACAGTAAGAGTAGTGGGACCATGGAACACAATACCAGGAAAGATTGTTGAAACGCCAAATGAACACATATTTAAGGCTAGACTTGACTAATACTGGACTGAAAACAACAACAGATACTGCTACTGTGTGTGTGTGTGTGTATATTTGTGTGTGTGTGTATATTTGTGTGTGTGTGTGTGTGTGTGTGTGTGTTTGTGTGTGTGTGTTGGGGGCAGCCTTAATAAACATCTTGTCTCCTACCCCCTTGATCTCTAGTATTGATCCTAGTATTATCTGTCTTTTCTTATGCACAGTAACGACTATACTCAATTTGAATTTAGAAAAAGGGCAAGTGAAATACTGTATTCTGATTGCTGCTGCCATGCCATTGGCATATGTATATGTGCCAACAATAGAAACATAGAAACATAGAAACATAGAAGTTGGCAGATAAGGACCGCAAGGCCCATCCAGTCTGCCCATTTCTTTTCTACCTTATAAATGTGCCATCGGCCTTTGCTCTGTCAGTGACCTATCTATTCATAGTCATTTGTATTGCTCCCTTATGCCTATCCCATGCCTGTTTGAAGCCCTGCACTGTATTCATAGCACACCACTTCTTGTGGTAAGCCATTCCATGCATCTACCACCCTTTCTGTGAAAAGAATTTCCTCACATTCCCCCTTAATCGGCCTCCCTCTAATCTCATGCTGTGTCCTCTTGTCCTGCTATTTTTCTTATATTTAAACATGTTAGACTCTTTCACCTTGTTTATGCCCTTAAGGTGTTTAAATGTCTCGATCATATCACCTCTCTCCCTCCTTTGCTCAAGGGTATACATATTGAGCTCCATTAATCTGTCCTCATATGTCTTCTGATGCAGTCCCTGCACCATTTTGGTTGCCCTTCTCTGGACTGCCTCAATTTGGTTAATGTCCTTGTGAAGGTGTGGCCTCCAATACTGCATGCAGTACTCCAGATGGGGCCTAACCAATGTCTTGGTACAGAGGGATTATTACCTCCTCTACGACTCTATGATACCCCTACCACTACACCCTAACACCCCCTAGCCTTACCTACTGCTTTAGAGGTCTGCTTGGATGATTTTAGGTCATCAGTGATGATGATGCCCAAGTCTCTTTCTTCCTTTGTGACTGCTAGCAACTCCTCCCAGCCTATAAGTGGCTTCAGGGTTTCTCTTCCCTATGTGCATGATTTTGCACTTCTTTGCATTAAAACCCAGTTGCCACTCTTCTGACCATTCTGCTAGTTTATCCAGATCTCTTCTCATTCTGCCCACCCCATCTGGATCATCTACTCTGTTGCAGATCTTGGTGTCATCTGCAAACAGACAAAGCCTTACCCTCTAGTCCATCTGCGAGGTCACTAATGAAGATGTTGAATAGGACTGGCCCCAGGACTGATCCCTGAGTACCCCACTTGTGACTTGCATCTCTTCTGACTGTATACCATTTACCACCACTCTCTGTTTTCTGCCAGTCAACCAGTTTGCCACCCAGTTGACCAACTTCGACCCACCCGAGCCTACCTAGCTTATTTATCAATCTTCTATGTGGAACAGTGTCAAAAGCTTTGCTGAAGTCAAGGTAGCGACATCAACTGCCCCCTTGGTCCACCACTCTGGTTACCCAGTCAAAGAAATCTATGAGATTAGTTTGACAGGACCTTCCTTTGTAAACCCATGCTGTCTTGGATCCTGTGCCCCTATGGATTCCAGGTGTTGCACTATCCTTTCCTTAAGGAGTGCCTCCATAATCTTGCCCACTACTGAGGTAAGACTGCCGGTCTGTAGTTCCCGCCTCCTCCCTGCTACCACTCTTGTGGAGTGGGATCACATGAGCCCTTCTCCAGTCTTCTGGGACCTCTCCTGTGCTCAGAGACTCACTAAACAATTCTGCTAATGGCTCTGCTAGTTCCTCCTTTAGCTCCTTAAGTACCCTGGGATGTATGCCATCAGGTCCCATTGCCTTATCCACCCTGAGCTTAGCAAGCTCTTGTAGGACCCTTTCTTTTGTGAAGGAGTAGTGCTCACCTCCCTCCCCTGTGTCCATGATGCTGAGCTGTGGGCCTGCCCTACCTTCTCTTCAGTAAATACTGAGCAAAGTATCTATTTAGGATAGATGCCTTTACAGGGTCCTCCTCCTCACATGCTCCCTTTTCTCCATTAAACCAGCAATACCCCTCTGGACTTTCTCCTTTCACTAATGTATCTATAGAAGTCTTGTCACCTTCTTTACTGTTGTGCTAGTGTTTCCTCAGTTTGGGACTTTGCCTGCCTTACTGCCTGCTTCCCTTAGGCAGTTTGGTATGCTCCCTATCTTCATCCGCTGTGTTCCCTTATATTTTCTGAAGGCCAGCCTTTTGGCTCTGACCTTTCTGCTACTGTATTTGAGAACCAAAGTGGTTTCCTTCTTCTTTTGCACTTCTTTTTCTGTCTAACACAATGGGATGTTGCTTCAAGTATTGTATCCTTAATGCTTGCCCACTTTGCCTGTACCTCCTCACCTGTGTTCCTTTTGCCAGGGCTAGCTTAACTCTGTTGGCCATCTTATCAAAGTCAGCTCCCTCTGAAGTCCCATATTTTTGCTTTGGAATGGGATGATTTAGATGTAGTAGCCAAATTGAACCATACCATGTGATGGTCACTGGCCCCCAGGTGACCTTCTACCTGGAGATCTGTGATCCCTTCTTTGTTAGTCAGTACTAGATCTAGGATAGCCCTGTCTCTTGTGGGTTGCTGTACCAGTTGTTTGAGGCCCTCCCCCTGCAGGGAATCCACTATGAGTCTAGTTCTGGCAGATGTTCCTGCTGGTATTGACCAATCTGTATCTGGCATGTTGAAGTCTCCCATTATCAGAACCTCCCCTTTAGCTGTCATGTTTTGTATATCTTCTAACAGTAATGTGTCTATGTCCTCCCTCTGGTCTGGGGGCGTAGACAACCCCAGTTCTTATGGCTGTCCCATTTCCTGTTTCCAGGGTGACCCACAGTTCTTCTGGCTCCTTATGTGTATTCTGAATTTCTGTAGCTTTGATATTTTCATTAACATACAGGGTACCTCCCCCTTTTTGTACCTCGGTCTCTTCTGAACAATACACAGCCAGGTACTGAAGTCTCCCAAGTGTGGTTACTGGTAAACCACGTCTCACTAATTGCTACTATGTCCAGTTTAGCCTCTGACATAATTGCCTGCAGGTCTGGGATCTTATTTCCCAGGCTGTGAGCATTTGTGTACATGATTTTCCATTGGCCAGATTTTGTGTGTGTTAGTTGTTGGGTGAAGTTTGGCATTACCCCTGTGCATCGTATGGGGAGACAAACCTTTTTTCTTACCTGGTGATGCAAATGAATGGCAAACACGCTGAATTCCTGTTTGACCACTAGCTGAGGGGAGGACAATACACTGTAAAGAAAAGGGTCCAACCAGGTGATCTGAATTTGGACAAATCACTTACAGAACTCATGAGCCACTTCACTCATTCCTGATTTCCATCACAAACATGGCTGAAACCTTTATTATAACATAAAAACCTTCAACTAGATCCTAAAAAATATACTCACTTAAAAGAAAATAAATAATTGAATGTTCTTTCCACTTGTGATCCCATCCTTACTCACAAACAAATTAAAAAAATTAAGCATTATTCAGTTTCCATTTCTGGTGTTTCTTTGATGACCATGAAAAAGCACCCTTAAATTCTAACCTGGTTTACAAAGAAATCTTTACTGTTAACCCTGCCACAGGTTAAACTGAAGTTCTGGCTCCATATGTGGCCTCCCTCTGTCTGTATGCAAGTGGAATGCTGCAGTATTTTGAATTCATGCATTCCATGTTTGTCTGTGTGTGTGTGGGGGGGGGGTGTGTGTGGAGGTATTCTACTAGAGGAATACTGCAAAATATTGAATTCTTATATTCAAGTTCAAGTTTATTTATGTTTTAACAGGATAGGGCACTAGGCAGAGCCTGTTTTCAGGTCAGTCTTGTTTTCAGAGCACTGTACATGAAAGTGTTACATACATCAGGTTTTTAACACAGACATCAGATTAAATACAAACATCACAAACATATTGTTGATAAAATTAATAATAGTTGCACAAACAAAGGTACAATTCCAAAAAAGCTGTCTCAAAACTTGGGTAAGTAGGCATATTACATAGTTTTGGGGGGAGGGAATTCCAGTAGAGTGGTTGCAATGCATAGCACCTTTTGTGGTCGACACCCCAATGGCGAAACACAGAAAAAGACCGTTATGGCGACATTCACGATAATGGTACTTTTTCTGTGTTTCACCTTCCCCCAGTGTTCGGCCCCCTCCCTGGACCAACTTTGACCTGGAGCTGGAATCCTAGAGTCCGTGGGTATGGGGCAGTGCCTCTACAGAAAAACAAAGATAAGAGAGGCACAATACCTGCATCGGTATTATGTCATTGCTGTGGGGGAGGTTGGCATTCTTGCTGATGAGATATCTTGGTGCTTCCATTGCAGTGTAGTCAAAACACATTTGGCCACATTTGGTTTTTGCTTGAGGAACTTTCAAGCCTCTACTTTTAATGTCATGTAAGGAGTAAACTGGTGAGTTGAATAACATTTTAGCTGTAAGGTATTCAGGGGCCAATCGCTTTGCACATTTGTACTAAAAATTATGTTCCGTGATAATAACACCTTTCTATTGAATATATAGAAAGACTAATGACTGACAGGTAGGAATCGTCTGCTGGGGAACAATTCAACATTTTCTGAGCTTTATTTTATTTTATTTTTTGTGTATTTTATATCTTTTAGAGATTTAAGCATAATAGGATGCTTCAGGATATGGAGTATTGGTGAAAACCTGCCCTTCCAGGGGCTGTAAGGCCTCTGCATCTGGCGAGGCCTCAACGCACCTTAGCATGCAGGTTTCAACCAGGGTCTGCACCTTGTCGGGTATTATTGCTGACAGGGCTCTGACTTTGGTGTGGGGAGAGGTTAAGAAGGGGAGGACATGAGCCAAGAGACCTGCATGTCCAGCATTTTCAATGTGGCACAGTTTTGGGGATAGCAACAAGCATCAGGAGCATATTATCGTGCCATGATGTGTTGTAGGTGCATGTCAGGGTGTTGGCTGGCACCAACAAATTTGTGTCCAGCAACATCTGGACCAGTGACTTTGTAGTATACCATGGTGTTAGGAGGGTTACTCCTTACACTGGAAAGTGGATATACATTTAGGAATAGCATTTTTTCCCTATATATAGTTTCTGGGATTTTGGGGTTTTCCTGCCCCTACACCCGCACATCCTCTGCAACAGCATAGGCTGTATGGAGGCCATGTGTGCACGCTGTTTGGGATGCTCCTCCCTTCCAGTCACACCACTGACCACCTGTGCGCGCACCAAACCTCCATTCGGTGATGGCGGGACTATGAGCAGGTGACCCCACCCTTACCCGGGAGAGGAGAGCCAACACTGAATCTGGCTCCCCACCCTCCCTCCCGTGCGGCACCCCGGCAACCTGAGGTCATTCCACCCGGGTCTGCGGTGTAGTGTGAGGTGTGGTGTCCAGTACCTCAACCTTCAGCGCCATGGGGCAGCTCAGGAATAACAGTTATGGGTTGTTGTGCAAGTGAACCATTTTGCACCACTCCTTACTGTGAACCAGGCCCCAGGTTCTTCCTCTTTCCAGCCATGTCTTCACCAAAGGTACAGTAGCCTTATTCTCCAGAGGAATAATTGCTAAAGAGAGGCACCATACTGAGGAAAGAGGAGAGCCTCTCTTTGACAAAAGCAAATAAAGACAAAGTTAAAAGAAGCATTTGTCAATACCAAGGATGTGTTTTTTTTTGCTTTTTATGTTGCTTGCACGCATGTGCAAGAAACATAGTGCCATCATCGGAGATTTCGGAGGTGTGTCACCTCCTCCTCCAATTCAGTCAGTGTGATGGCAGGCGCGGCCCCTGTAAGCCAATGCATTCTGGAGCTGTCTATGACAAGCTCCAAAATGCAGTGGCAAGCAGTTGAAAGGGGGAGCTACGCTTGAGTGAGCAGCAATAAGATATTGGCTGCTCATGCGCAACTCCCTCCCCGACACCCACGCAGGCATGCGCACCCCCGCTCCCCGCACGCACTGTATAGCTGACGGGTGCCCAATCCCCATCGGCCGAGCTGCGCCCCCCCAGGCAGTAAGTGCCACGCTGGGAGCCCACCCCAGCGCGGCGATCCTTAGGCTGATGGGGTGCCCAATCCCCTGTGGCTGAACGCCCCCAACCATCTCTTGCCACGCTGGGAGCCCACCCCAGCATGGCAACGCTCCGGTCCGCCCATTTTTTTTTCCCCAAAGAAAAACGGTCCCATCAAGTCTCCCCTGGCCCCTCCCACAACCCGCACCCACCCACTGCGCACCCTGCCTCCCACCCCCTCACCCCATACTTGTCTCCGGACCTCGGTGCGACGATCTTCGGTGGACCGGGAACACGTCTGCACTCTTCAAAGCCGACAGCGAACTGAGGAAATGCCGGTAAGCTGCATAATGGGCTAGATGGGGGTTTCAACTTTGTTGCAGATCTCAGGCATTTTTGGGAATTTTTGCACCAAATTTTCAACATGGGGTTTTTGGACCCCTTCTCATGAATGATGTCACTGTCATGGCGTTATTCGGGCCCGAAGGGTGATTTCGCAGTCACTGTGCAAAATCACCTTTGGGCCTGAATAATGTCATGACAGTGAAATCATTCATGAGAAGGGGTCCCAAAAACCCCATGTTGAAAATTTGGTGCCAAAATTCCAAAAAATTACTGTTTTACGAGCGTATGCTTTGCAGTTCCTACGCAGGCTCGTAAGTTCGCGAAATTTCAATATTTTCACTCCAGATTTTCAACATTGCCATTTTACCACACCTTCTTATGAATAGTACAGCTGTCATTTTTCACATCTCACCCAAAAATGTATTTCCTTCATGTAGCGCATACAAATGGCTTAGGTCGTAGCGTAAATCAATGGCTGGGACAAATTAAGAAAATCACAGTGATGCTGTTCATGAGCAGAGGTCTTAAAATAGCTATGTTGAAAATTTGGTGAAAAATTCATAAAAATGACTGTTTTGAGCGTGCGTTGTACAGTTCCTATGCACGCTTGTAAGTTCGCGAATTTTCAATATTTTCACTCCAGATTTCCAACACTGCCATTTTGCCATACCTTCTTATGAATAGTACAGCTGTCATTTTTCACATCTCACCCAAAACGTGTTTCCGCCCATGTAGCGCACAATGGCGCAGTCGGTGTGCGAAATCAATGTACGGGATAAATTAAGAAAATCACAGTGACACTGTTCATGAGCAAAGGTCTTAAAATGGCTATGTTGAAAATTTGGTGAAAAAATTCCCTTCAGATGTTCTGCAATATTACTAATGAAGACATTGAACAGAACTGGTCCCAGGACCGATCCCTGCAGCACCCCACTGGTCGCCCCCTCTCCCTAGACTGCATACCATTTACCACCACTCTCTGCCTCCTGTCTGTTAGCCAGTTTCTAACCCAGTTTACCACCCTTTCCCCCATGCCCAGCCTACCCAGCTAGTTTATCAGCCTCCTATATGGGATGGTGTCAAAGGCTTTGTTGAAATCAAGGTAGGCGTTGTCCACTGCCCCACCTTGATTCACTTCCTTTGTCATCCAGTCAAATAAATCAACCAGATTTATCTGACATGATGTTCCCACTGTGAATCCATGTTGTCTATGGTCCTGGGTTCCGATGGCATCTAGATGCCCCACTATCCTTTCTTTAAGCAATGTCTCCATGATCTTCCCACTACTGAGGTGAGGCTGAATGGCCTATTGTTCCCTGCCTCCTCCCTGCTGCCAGACTTGTGTAGAGGGACCACATGTGCCCTCCTCCAATTCACTCATGTTGAATGACTCAGTGAACATGGCTGCCAGAGGTACTGCTATCTCCTTCGCAGTTCTGTTAATATCCTTGGGCGTGATGCCATCTGGTTCCATCGCTTTGTCCACCTTCAATTTAGTGAGCTCCTGCAGGACTCTTTGCCTTTGAATGGACCATTGTCCACCTCTTCACCCCTTGGCAACTGCTGTACTGCTGTGGCCCTTGCCCCTCCCACTCTTCTGTGAATACTGAACGGAAAGACACAGTGGATGTCTTGGGAGGAAGGCAAGGAACTATCACTTCCAAATACCTAAACAGCACATACAAGCAAGCAACATTCGGCATTGACAAATGCTTGTTTTTTTAACCAAGAGAGACACACTAAGTGGCAAGTTTGTTTACAGGTGCGACCTGGGAGCACAAGGAAGTTAAGTGACTTGCTCAGGGTCACACACTATGCAAGTGGGGGCTGTGTAATTCAAACCCAGGTATCAAGGTTTGCAGCTCAGAGCCTCAAACCACTGCACTGTACTGTGCTTGCATGATGTTACAAGTTAGAACAATGGTATCTTGAGGCTACGGGAAGACCTTTTTACCCCCAGTAAATTGTCTTGTGGACCTTGGGTTCGACTGGGCTAAGGGGTATAGGTCCCCATATTCAGAGCAGGCCTTGTACACTGTGTTGACTGGGGCACTTCATGGCAATTAGCGTGTAGATGACTTGGGGGCAATATTCACAATTAGCATGCTCCGATGGGGGGAGTGCTAACTATCTGAATGTGGGACTGTGTTAGCACAGTGCATAGTGACTATGCAGTACTCTGACACAGCCCCCAGACTAAATATGGGCCTCAGGAGCCAAATGAAGATAGTGCAGCACAAATGGGAGAGTGCCAGAGCTCCTGGTGTCAATATTCAATCCTAACATGCAGAATAAGACCACTGGGCAGTCAGGCGCTATGGCCTATTTGAGTGCCCTTTATGGGCTTATTAGCATGCGTGTGCCTCCCCCCAACACCCGTCCTGTAGCTGTCTTGAATATTTCTGGTTGTCTAGTAGTCACTGCACCCCCAAAATCGGCGATCCTATAGCAGACTTGAATACTTCTGGCAGTGTAGTGGTCCCCTCACCCCCTTCCCATCGCTCATCCTGTAACTGTCTTGAATATTCCTGATTATCTAGTGATCCCACCATAAGGGCATCCAACCTCCTCCCGACCCACCATCTCAGGACCCTTCTTCCTGCATCCACCACTCACCCCAGTCACCTCAGTCACGCTGTAGTAATACTGACAGGGGCCAGCACAGCCCTCTGCTCACCGCCTCGCCCGTCTGCCTTCTGACTCGCAGTGAGTGATCGTGAGCACTGTAGAAAAGCTACTGACTGTCAGTTAGCAATCATGAGTACTGCAGAAACAGCTGCTCCTACAATACTCACTATTTCTCAATAACAGTCAGATGGTAGCTGGCTGAGGTGGTGTGTGGAGGATTGTGCTAGTCACCTTCACTATTGCCATAGTTCAACTTAGGTGACCAGGGTGAGGGTGGATGCGGGGGAAAAGGATCCTGAGTGTGGGTGGGTCAGGAGAGGCTCGGATACCCTTACAGGAAGGGGGACCACTGTGGCCCCAGGAATATTACAGACAGCTACAGAATGGGTGATCAGGGGATGTGGGGACCACTAGACCACCAGGAATATTCAAGACAAGGGGGAGATTTGAAACAGATATGGGATATACGAAATCAATTAGATTATTTTTCAAAATACTGGTTTTAAAGCAAAATCTATTTTTAATCCTTCGGTCATTTCAGGAACTTGTTGATCAAGAGGTTAAAATAATTAGCTATTTGAAAATGTTCCCCTATGAGCTAAGCAGTGACAAGGCACCAGCTTGTGGCCAATATCCGGGTTCGAGGAATAGAACCGGGAGTCAGAGGGTCGGCCAGGCAGAGAAAGATTGAGTGCCTGAGTGGCTGCTCTCCTTCTCTGGGGAGGAGCACCTGGTACATAGCGGCCCCTGGCAGAAGGCTAGGGGATCCATGGAGACTGGCGCCACATGAGACGGGAGGCGGGCCAGATGTCGGGCATGCCCATTGATGTCATTGCACATCCTGCTCCCAGGGAAAGCAACATATAAAAAAATCCGGCTCTGCTCATGATGCCCCTGCCTCCATCACCGCTCCTGCTGAGACTCATGTCTGCCGGGGTTGGGGGTGCCACCTTGGCCCCACCCTAGGGATAAGCCAGGGCAAGAAGATCGTGTTCCTTGGTGAGGGGTGTCCACTCAGTGGCCCTGCCCAGGAGAGGTAAGCCTGGGCATGGGGGTGGGGGCAAGTCTCGTTCATGGGCAGTGGGAGGGGTACTGGGCAAAAAAAAAAAAAGAAAACGTTGCCCCATATAAAATCTATCACAGTATTTCCACCCTTGAGTATCAAGCAATACATAAATTAAAATATGCAAGACATTGTAATAAAAATGCTGACAAGGGTGGGAATGTTGTGATCATGTCAAAAGAAAAGTAGAAAACTGAATCTCTGCGACAGCTTAATGACATGAATTGTTATAGGAAGTTGCATTGTAGCCCTATGTTACAATTTAAGGGCATTCTGGATGATCTTATTGATAATACACTCTGGACTGGACAGGGAACATATGATGAAATGACTTGAGAGTTAAATACCCTACATGTCCAACCTTCTATCTTTTGTCAAAGACAAGCAAAAATATTGAAAATCCCCTGGAATGTCATGTTGTCTCTAGGACAGGCTCGGTGTTCAAAAATGGACCCTGAATAAAATGAATAACACAGCATGGAAGGAAGATTATGTGTTTCTAGCAAATGATTCACTCTGTATCAGTATACCACAAGATCTGGGCATTCAAGATAGCAGACATTTTCTTTTTTTTTTTGCTCCTCTGACCACTGGGCATCCACTCCTTCAGGCCAGCCAAGGCCCTTACCACTGCTGCCAAGTCCTGAATGCCATCCACCACCCCTAATCGCTGTGTCCCAGGGTAACCTGACGTAACCCTTTGTCGGGTAGGCCCCTACCCTGTGGGAGGCTGCCAGGGGAGGAGAATCATCCCGGAGGACTTCCAATGTATCCTGGGTATGGCAGGGGTCAGCAAGGATGCTCTTGTCCGGGCTTTGGGCATGTGGAGGGACTGGCAGCCATCATCCAGTTGGCCAGGAGGGTGACTTTTTCCCATTTTCTTAGGGAGCATGACGTGCCATGTGACGTCAAGGCACAAGCCAACATTCGCCATGCTCCCTCCTGCAGCAAGGCCCAACATGTTGCAGTGCTCCCGGCCTCCACCAGGGGCCAGCAAACACTGAGCCATGAACCCCTCAACCCTCCCAGAAGAAGGCAAGCGGTGGGTGGATGCTCAAGCCATCTCCCCTGGCGGCCTTCTGACACCGGAATCCGTTCCCAAACCTGGATTTGCGCGCCACAGGCGAAATCCAACGCTGTGCCAGTGGGCTGGCTGCAGACACTTTTTAATGAGACAACAGGGTCATGTATCAGTGGTGCCATCTGAATTTCTTCTCTGGGCTACGGATTACATTCACCAGGTACAGGAAACAGTGATGGGTGCCACTATGGTCCCATCGTATGCAAACATTTTCCTGTCCTGGTGGGAGGAACAAACAATCTTCAGTCAGGGTTGTAATCCACACCTGGGGAACACTGTCAGATGGCACCACTACATTGATGATATTTTTTGTGTTTGGTTGGGGTTATTGGAACAGGCAGAGGAGGAAAGTTCAGTGACTGACAAACCTGCATTTCTTTTGATGGTATAATGTCCCTTACTATCTTTACAGTCACTGACAATGTTTGTTGTTTGCCGTCCTGGACTGCTGAGTCTTTTGCATGGAAAATGGATCTGATTACATAAATAGATTGTCTAGATGGACCTCAATTACCAAGCAGGGAATATGCAATACTAGTGAAAATACATACTTAATCTAGATCTATGTTCATACAGAATTAAATAAATATTGTTTCTATATTCTTGCATGTATTTTCAATCAGTTGGGCCCTATGCACTATGGTGCAGAGTGGCTACGTGCCACATACCCATCACGCGCGAACCCTCCGCCACTCCATTGCACCCCCACGCAGGATTCACCTACAGGGCATGCAGCCCCACTGCCAGACCATGTGGAGGGCAACGCAGTCGAGGCAGGCAGGGGCATGCCGGGGGCGTGCCCACACTCTGTGACATTCTTTTTTTTTTTTTTTCAATTGTTTAACCAGGAGTGGCACACCAAGCTGAAAGCTTGTTTACAGGTGTGACCTGGGAGCACAGAGAAGTTAAGTGACTTGCTCAGGGTCACACAGTACGCAAGTGGTGGCTGTGGGATTCAAACCCAGGTTTCCAGATTTGCAGCTCAGAGCCTTAAACCACTGCACTATACTGCCTCCTTGCTTTCATAGAGTTGTGGAGTGCTGGGTGCGGGGGGCACACAGTACACAGGGGGAACCCCTGCCATAAGGCCTGCATGCCCCCCCGGGATGCCGCCTCCCAGTCGCCAAAAGTCAGGCAGGGAATGCCGGCCCCCCACACCATGCCACCCCAGAACATGGACAATGAATGGTGGCTCTGGAACAGCTGACCGGGGCACCAGCCTGCTTCTTGGTTGCTGCACATGGTGGCAGCCATTTCTCTGCACCCAAGGGTGCAAGGGATCCACCGGTGAACCTGGTCAGGCATCCAATTGGATGCCCGTCCAGTTCACGTATCTGTCCTCTGCACTCCCATAAGTCTGGGGGGTGGGGCCATAGACAGGTGCACTCCAGTAGTGCGTGCCACCAGGTGTGCACCTATCTGCAGTTGTTGCTCTTTGTGGGTGGGATACGCGCCTCCGGTGCATAGTTCCCACCCATATGTGCATAGGGCCCATTGTGCATTAGTCAAATTATGGGCATTATTTTAAATGTATTTATTTCTTTCACTTATTGTTCACTTTGCACTAGTTCACCTGTGTTTAAGGTGAGAGTCACTATCAGTCAGCACACCAACTATCCTGCAGTAAGTTTGCCACCTGTTTTATGTGGCTTGGAGTGTCCATTGAACAGCATTCTGTGTTTTGGCTTCTTATTAGTTGATTAAAGATAGTAATATAAAGAAACTTTGTTTTAACGATGTGTCAACTTTGAAGACAAATGTTTTGCCATTATATAGTCAGTCTTCAGTTAGTGAATGGGGAAAGACGCTTCTAGCTGGATGCTGTGGGAAGTAGACTTGAAAGATTTGTCTTAGCTGTGGTTTTCTGTGTGTTTCCAGCTGACAGTTTGGTGTTTGTTGATGTTTAAAGCAGGAGGCTGTGAGAGTAAGTGGACTTGAAAGATTGTCCTAGCTGTTTTTCTGTTTGTTTCTAGCAGACTATTTGGTGTGTGTTTAAAAGCTGCTAGCTGGCCTGTAAGTGCAGGCATCATATTACAGGGAGTAGTGCTATTTGAAGTAAGTGGGACTCTCAACTCAGTCAGTCTTCAGTTAGGGGTGAATGGGGAAAGAAGCTTCTAGCTGGATGCTGTGAGGAAGTAGACTTGAAAGATTTGTCTTAGCTGGTTTTCTGTGTGTTTCCAGCATACAATTTGGTGTTTGTGGGTGTTTAAAAGCAGGAGGCTGTGAGAGTAAGTGGACTTGAAGGATGTTCCTGCTGGTTTTTCTGTTTGTTTCTAGCAGACCATTTGGTGTGTGTGTGTTTTTTTAAAAGCTGCTAGCTGGCCTGTAAGTGCAGGCATCATATTACAGGGGATTAGTGCTGTTTGAAAGTAAGGTGGGACTCTCAACTCAGTCAGTCTTCAGTTAGAGGGGAATGAAGCTTCTAGCTGGATGCTGTGAGGAAGTAGACTTGAAAGATTTTCGTAGCTGGAGGTGCAGTGAGGGGCTGATACACTCTTCTGAGAGTCAGGTGTAGGCCCATCCTCCTTCCCCAGAGCTAGGCTGATTTATAGGGGAACACCTGCCCTGCAATTGGAGGAAAAGGCTTCAGGTGCAGCTCATGTAGTTCTAGCCACTGGGGCTGGGTTTAAGGGCTGAGAGAGAGGAGCTTAGGGAGTTGTACACTTCCCCTATAAGTTTACTGTGTAGTACTGCACCTAGTGAACGAGTACCTGTTTACTGTGGGACTGTATCTAGGATTAGTGGGTGACCTGATTAGTGGGTAGGGTGTATCTTGGACTAGTGGGGAACATGGTAATTCACCCAAGGAAACCTAACTGGAGGATGGGACCACCGTCATTGAGACGGCATCTTTGGGAGGGTGGTGGGGTGCACAGGGTGTGGGGTGGCCATGATACTGGACTGGGCTTGGAGAGTTTGGTGGTTGCCCAGTGTGCCACCAGCTGGCACAGCTAGGGAGGAGGTTGAGGGGATTAGGAGACAGCTGGAGGGAGGGGAGGTATGGTTGTGGAATAGGGCAGGGGCTCTTCCATGGGGTTGCACCAAGCACTAGGGGGCAGGGCATGGGAGGAGTGCAGGAGGAGTACTCGGGGTCACATAGGGACCCTGACAGAGGGGCCTAAATGGAGGCACTACCAAGGAAGCAGGCAGGTATCTGGGGACCCTCACAGAGGGGGGCCAAAGGAGGACATTCTCGGGAAGTAGGCAGATGGCTGGGGCAGGGACAGAAGGAAGCATGGGGGAGGTGGATCAGACCTTAAGCTGGTATCACTCAATTCTCTTCTTCTGCTTGAGGATGGGGGGTGATGTAGCCATAACAGGGGCGGTTGGAGATGGAAAGGGAGTGGAGGGCAGGAGGCAGGGGCCAGATAGTAGAAAGAACAGGGGGGAACTTGGAACATGGGAAAATGGGGGGAGTGGTGGATCAGAGCAGGAAGGGGGGAGAGAGAGAGGAAAGTGCAAGGGGAAGGACCAGTTGGGAGGAAAGGGCAAGGAGAGGGACCGGAAGTACAAGGAGGATACAGTAAAGGCAGCTGAGGGTTTATGCCAGGGGGACATGACAGGCAAGGAGGGGCTGAACGGAGTCAGGAAGGAAGGGAGGATGAGCCAGGCAAGTTTAGCAGATGGGAGGAAGGACCAGTTGCGAGCAGTGATGGGGGGATAGCAGGGTACAAAAGGATACTCAGAGGAGGAGGAGGCATCAGAGGGGAGGGGTGACCAGGGTAAATAACGAGGGTGCAGCAGGGGCACCCAGATAGGGAGGAGCAAGGAGCCAGCTGGGGGGAGGGGCCGGTAGAAAGGATGAGGGATAGAGAAGGGGGGGAAATGGAGGAAAAGGGATGGTCAGAGTGATCCTGTTGGGTGATTCCATGATTAGGGGTATCAAATGGGATAGGCAGGGGGAAGCCTGCCCCATTAGAACAAAATGCTTCCCTGGACTAACGGTGCACAGGGCCAAGCATGAGGTATATCAGCTGGCAAAGGACTGTGGAGGTTCCCTGGATATACTGGTCCACCTGGGTACCAATGACATTGAGGGAAATAGTGAGCTAGATATACAGGCAAGGTTCAGGGAGCTTGCCAGGGTCTGTCATGACATAGAATGCACAATTTTCTTCTCGGAAATCCTGCCGGTGCCAAGGGCTAGTGGGTAACACAAGAGGAAGATTAGGGAGATAAACCAGTGGCTCAGGGAGTGGTGTGGGGCCAGAGGGTATGGGTTGATGGGGGACTGGGGGGAGACCTGGGAGGATAAGGGGATATATGCTAGAGATAGACTCCATCTCAATTTGGAGGGAAGGGAAATCCTTAAATTGAAAATAGAGGGGTTCATTGGTGAAAGTTGGGGTTTAAACTTGTGAAGGGGGGAAGCATGGGAGAGAAGGCTGTCGAGGGGGGTCCAATAAAGGAGGGACTCAGTCTCCACCCCCCTGGGGAGCTGGAGGAAGGTGGGAAAAGGCCGACTGGTAAGGTGCTGACTGGGGGAAGACAGAATCCCCATGGGAACGCGAGCAGGGGAAATGGAAGTATAGGAAAGGGTGGAAGGTAGTCCTGCTAAATGCCAGGAGCTAGTGCAATAAAATGCCTGAGCTCCAGGCGATGCTAACTGAGGGAGAGGTGGATGTGGCAGTGGTCACTGAGACCTGGGCCACCGCAGGGCATGACTGGGACCTGAACCTGGAGGGTTACACCATGTTCAGGAAGGACAGGGGGAGGGAGGGAAGGGAGGGGATAGCAGTAATAGTCAAAAACTGCATTGGCATAGGAGAAGTGGAGGAGGTGGAGGGAACTGTGGAGGTGATTTGGGTCACCTTGATAATAAATGGGGGCAAGAGTAAAAATAGGAGTGGTGTATAGACCCCCTGTGCTGGCGGAGGAGCTGGAGGAGAGTCTGGTGGCAGATGTTGGGAGACACTGCAAATTGGGCAGGGGAAGGGTGGTGGTGTTGGGGGACTTAAACATGCCAGGAATGGACTGGGAGACTATGACATTCTCGGTGGCCAGGGAACAGAGGTTGTTGGATGTCTTTCAGGATGCATTCCTAACTCAGTAGGTGGGGAACCGACCGGGAGGTGCAGATACTAGATGTGGTCTGGCAGACAGTGACCAGATTGGGGGCCTGGAGGTAAGGACCCATTGACGGGAGCGACCATGCCACGAGGGCGACCATCCTCCATTAGCGGGAGTGACCATGCCATGGTCTGGTTCTGCCTGGACCTAGGAGGGGTAGAAGGCTGCACAAAGACAGAGGTAACCGACTTCAGGGGGGTGGATTTCAAGGAAATGGGAAGGATCCTTAAGAAGCATTTGGATGGGATTGGGCCAGACATGGACGCTGACAGTAGGTGGGAAATCATCAGGAGGGGGGTGCAGGATGCTACCAGCACCTGTGCAAGAGTAAGACAAAATGTGGTGGGGCCCGTAAACCCTGCTGGTGGACCAGGGAGGTTCAGGAGGTGGTGAGGGGAAAGAAGGCGTCTTATAGGCATTTCAAGTGCTCAAGGAGTGAAAGGGATAGAGGGGAGTACAAACTGATGTCCAGAAGGGCCACTAGGGTGGTAAGGGTGGCTAAGGCAAGGAAGGAGCAGAACCTGGTCAAGGAAATTAGGAGAGGGAATATGGGGTTCTTTAGATACATTGGGGAAAAACGAAGGGTGAAGGGGCAGATTAGCAGGATTAAAACAGGGGAGGGATGGGCACAAGATCCGGGGGAGCAGGCTAAGGTATTAAATGAGTACTTCACCTCAGTTTTCACCAAGAAAAATGGGGAGGCTGCATCATACATGGGAGGAGATGGTGAAACTGGAAGGGGGAACCTTGCCGATCGTCGGGTCTGGAGAGGATGGGCCATCACTGGCAGGAGGGGATGGCAAGGCAGGGATGAGGTAGCGAGGTGGAAATCACAGCAGAGAAAGTGAGGGAAGCCCTCAGGTCCCTTAAGACTGAGAAAGCACTGGGGCCAGATAAATTACATCCCAGAGTGCTGAAGGAACTGGTGGATGTTCTGTGAAACCCCTGGTGGAGCTTTTCAGCATCTCTCTGAGGACAGGGTGGGTGCTCCAGGACTGGAAGGTGGTGCATATAGTGCCTATCCACAAGGGGGATCAAGGGAGGTGGCAGAGAACTACAGGCCCATCAGCCTGACATCGTGGTGGGCAAGGTGATGGAGGGCATTGTCAAGGAGAGGCTGGGGGACCTGGAAAAGTTGGGGTGCCTGGACGATAGACAGCATGGATTCATCCCAGGGAAACTGTGTCAGACAAACCTTGTGGAGTTCATTGACTGGGTGACAAGAGCCTTGGACCTGGGTAGACCAGTGGACCGATCCTCTAGCTTGACTTCAGCAAGGCGTTTGACTCTGTTCCTCATGGGGGCCTGTTGAATAAGCTGGGAGAAATGGGGATGGGGAACCAGATTGTCAGATGGATAGGCAATTGGCTCCAGGACCGACCCAGAGGGTCATGGTTGATGGGATAGTCTCATCCCCAAGGAGGGTCATTAGTGGGGTCCCTCAGGAATCAGTCCTTGAGCCCCTCCTGTTCAATGCCTATGTCTCTGACATAAGGAAGGGTATCAGGAGTGAGATGAGTCTCTTTGCGGATGACTCAAAACTGGGGGCGGTGGTGGATGGGAAGGAGGGGAGGGTGGCCCTACAGGGG
This sequence comes from Neoceratodus forsteri, assembly GCA_016271365.2. NCBI lineage: Eukaryota > Metazoa > Chordata > Ceratodontiformes > Ceratodontidae > Neoceratodus > Neoceratodus forsteri. Next base: position 486,583,863 of record CM057451.1, on the reverse strand, counting down.
GACCTGGAGGCTCTGGAAAGGTGGTCTAGAAAGTGGAAGCTGAGGTTTAATGCAGGGAAATGCAAGGTACTGCATCTGGGAGCCAGAAACCCAGGCCAAGAGTACACTAGGGGGAATGCTACAAGTCTCAATGGCTGAGAGAGACCTGGGGGTGGATGTCAAGATGAACAATTCTGAGACTTGTAGGAGGGCAGCGGCCAAGGCCAACAGGATGCTGGGATGCATCGCTAGGGGATCACCTCCAGAAGGAGGGAAGTGATACCCCCTGTATAACTGCTTGGTGAGTCCGCACCTCAAGTACTGCGTGCAGTTTTGGAGGCCACACTTAAACAGGGGACATTGAACTCCTGGAGAGGGTCCAGAGGAGGGCAACCAAAATGATCTGGGGCTTGGGGGACAGGACCTAAGGGGAGAGGCTCGAACAGCTAAATATGTATACATTGGAAGAGAGAAGGGACCGGGGGACATGATAGAGGTATTCAAGTATGAAGGGTTAAATAGGGAGAAGCAGTCAAGGTGCTCGAAGGAAGGGGGTAACTAGAGGCATGGGTGGAAGCTGGAGGGAGATTCAGGAGAGAAAGGAGGAGGTGCTACTTCACTGAGAGGGTAGTGGAACCATGGAATGTGCTGCCCAGGGGCTGGTGGAGGAAGACACGGTGGAGGGGTTCAAGGGGTGGGACAGGTACAGGGGAGGTCTGGATGCAAAGTCCTGTGCAGTAGGAATATCCTGGACTGGGAAGGGAGAAGCCAGAGAGGACAAGGGGGGCAGGAAGGTCAGCTCCCTGGGTGGGGCTGACCAAACGAGCAGACACGAAAGACTGTAAGGCCTATTCTGCTGGCATTTTAGTATGTTAGTATATGATGTCATCAAAATGTCAGTATATAGGCCAAACATTTTCCATGCACCAGCCACACCCCCTGAGGAACAGGATTTGTCCTCGAAGCGACAGGGCACATGGTTCCAGTCATCAGCTGTGCTTGCTTAGGTGGAGGTCTGAAATCCATCTTTGTATGTCTGTTTTTATAAGTACTTTTTAATTATTGGCACTTCATCTTCTTGTATTATGATGTGGCATGACACTGCACGTATTTGCAGCACTTTATCAAACCACTTGCAAGCTATGTTTGATGTGAGCAATGTAGACTCCATGAATAAATCTAATTAACCTGACTTTGGGAGAGCTCAGTGTTTTTGTGTGCAGAGATGTAATCCACGCCCGGGAAACATCATCAGCTGGCACCACTACACTGATGATATTTTTTGTGTCTGGTTAGGGTTGTCGGAACAGGCTGAGGAGTTTGTCAGTTAGCTAAATAAGAACACTTACAACTTGGTTTCACCTGTAAAATGGACAAAAAAAGCATAGCGTTCTTACGTGTAAGAATCTATGTACCAGAAATACAGGTAGCAAGCATGACTACCAGTGCTACAGAACAGCCAGGAACCACTGCACCAAGCTAATCTGGCTCGCCAAAGCCAACTATCATAAGGCCCAACTTTGCAATTCTTGGGGTGATGGGAAAAGATTCTGGGATAACATCAAAAACATCCTTGGAAAGGAGGACAAGAAGCACCCTCAGCTGCTCAGTATCAGTAATATCCCCACTACAGACCCTCTAGCTATTTCAGAATTCTTCAGTAAGGCCTTCACTGATCTTACCCCAGTGCTACCACCTGCCTATTTTCAACCTGATTTAAACCACTCTAACGACGTATCTACTGAGTGTTCTCACGACCTTCTACTTTAAAAGGGTGATGGTGAAGGAGACCCTTACTACGGTCAAGAAAATACTAGGTAAGACCAGGCTGGGCAGTGATGGGATAGACATGAAACTTCTATCCCTCACCCTGGACATTCTTATAGTACCCATTACCATGCTGTACAATAAGTCCCTGGCCCTGGCCCAATTCCTGGCAGTTTGGAAGCAGGCCCTAGTTACACCAGTGCATAAAGGAGGTGACATAACTACAGACCCATCTCGATACTCTCCCCCCTGTCCAAGGCACTGGAAGAGATTGTGGTGGGTCAACTCATTGACTACCTCAATAAGTATAATCTACTATGCCCCAACCAGCATGGCTTCAGACAAAATCACAGTACCACCACTGCCCTGCTGGACTACACGAACTATGCACATAGGGCCATGGATGAAGGCAAACTGGTGGGGTCTGTCTTTATTGACCTCACCAAAACCTTCAATACAGTCAACCACCCCCTGTTACTGACCCAACTGCAAAACATGAGTGTGGCGCCCAATGCCCTTTGCTGGTTCCAAGACTACCTGTTACAGAGAAATCAATGTGTCAAAATTGGGCAAACAGTATCCAGCGCGAGAGAGGTATCATTAGGAGTACCCCAGGGATCAATACTGGGGCTACTATCTTCATCCTCTTCTTAAATGACCTTCCCACAGCCTGCGACACCAAACTCATACTAAATGCAGATGATGCTGTGCTCCTGAGCAGCAGCACGTCTCAGTCTGCCCTACAATCTGAGCTGCAGAACTCCTTCTCCAAACTTGAGGACTGGTTCTGTAGTCATAAGTTGCTACTAATCTACAAGAAGACCAAGGCCATGCTTATGTCCAGCCCCCACAACAAAAATAAGCACCACCCCCAAATCATTTCCAACTCATGCAGTGAGCTGCTGGAACAAGTTCACTTGTTCAAGTATCTGAGGGTCATAATAGATGATACCCTCACATTTGTGCACCATATTGACTCTTTGGTCAAGATAGTCAGTACCAAGATTGATGTACTGTACAGGCACAGGGAACACCTCTCTCTGGGGGCCCTCCGCCTCTCAGTCCACAGTTCAATTATATCTATTATTGACTATGGACTAGTGGTGTATGGGGCAGCAATGGATATAGCGCTCAAGAGGGTTCAGACTGCGCTCAACAAAGCCTGCAGACTCACCCTGGATGCTGAGTGTGGCACTCGCACCTGTGCTCTGTACGAATGTGCAAATTGGCTATCATTAAGAAACTGGGTCAAATTCCAGACTTGCATTCTAGGGAAGAAGGCTCTATTGGGTAAAACACCACCTTGTGTAGGCAATATGATCAAGGCGGCCAACTCATTACAGGTCACCAGAGGGAGGACTAGAGGGGCCTTGGCTATCCCCTTCCATCGCATGTCACTTGGGCAACGTGCATTTGCCTTCTGGGCCCCCCCCCGTGGATGAATGAACTGCTTGGGCACCTCTTGGCCACCCATTGTCTGGCACAATTCAAAACTGACCTCAAACAGCACCTAATAACACTCTCTAAGTGCACCTGCCCCTGAGTCCAGTCACACCTGCTCTTTCTGCCCCCCAGCAAGCACTAGGCAGGCCTCAAGGTACCCTCTCCTCTGTCCCTTCTCATGACTTGACCTCAGCAATCAGTCTGCGCCATGCTCCTTCGGCACCCACCACCCCACCCTCCCCCCTCCCCCAACTCACAGTCCCATAAGTTTCCCTAACAGTCACTACCAATGCAGGCTGCCTGACCATGCCCCCTCACATCCCACCATTTACTTTAGCATGTCTTCTCCACTCAGCCTCCCTTCACCCCACCATTGATCCCTATACCTTATCATCCTTCTTCCCCCACCCTTCACCTCCACCGCATTACATGCCTCTCTCTTGTACCTTCTTTCTTCACCCCACTGCCAGCTATCCCTGTCCCTCTGAACTACTGACAAGGCACTCTGTGGCTGCTTATCCCCCTCACCTCATAAAGTGTTTTTCCTTTTATTTTAACTTGTACCTATGTTTTGAGTTATTCTGTAAGTTTTGAATCCAAGCCATATCGTTCATTGTAATGTACCTTTGCTTTCTCCTATTGTTCTTTGTTTTGCAATCTATGACGTGGAACCTTTGTAAAAGAGCTTGTGCTCAAAGGTCTTTTCCGAATCACTAAATAAATAAATAAATGACTATGCAAACAGACACATACAGGAAGGAGATGGTGCCCAGGCAATGCTCTGCTCCAAGCCAAGAGTGCACACCCATGTATCCTTGTATTCAGTATCCCTCTTGGGCAGTTTTTAAGGCTATGGCAGAATTGTTCCACAGATGAAAAATTTGAACAGTACAGCTTCATACTGAAAAATGGATAATAATAATAGGGTGATAAACAAACTGATAAGGCTAAAACCACCCACAGGGTGTCCCCATCAATCCCAAAGCCTATGACTAACCAAGGAAATCAGCATGTTACTTTTGTACTGCAGTAGGAACCCTTGGTACCTGAAAAAAGGAAAATTGTTTTGAGATACTGGAATATACTAATGAGTGATGCAAGATTTAGAAGTTGTGTGGGGACACAACCTAGAGTATCTTTTTCACATGCCCCAAATTTGAATGACTCTGTTATGCAAAGCCACTATGTACTGTGGAAACATCACAAGTTGGGTGGTTAAACAATAGACATAGTGATCATCATCCTTGTAAAAGATGTTCAAGTTGCAGATATGTTATATAGGGTTCCAAGATGTCCAATGAAGGGCAAGGAAAGGGATCTTACATCAGATAGTTTGTCAGCTGCAACCAAAAATATAGTATATGCTCTCTGATGCTCCTGCCCAAAAGTTTATTTGGGCAGGACCATCAGACAGCTTAGAATTCGGTTGTAAGGACATACTGTATCTGGGCCATCAAAAATGGTGACAGAAAGTGTGCTTTGGGAGCACACATCTTACAGTGCTACAGTAAGGATCTGAGTTGCTTAAAATACAGGGGCTTGTAACATGTTCTGAAGATGGCGGTGGGGGGTGATAGACTGAACAAACTTAAAAAGGGGAGACATGGTGGAGCCATAGTTTTCAAAGAATGTCACCAAGTGGTCCCAATGAGATTTTTAATTTGAAACCATGGCCCAGATATTTGAAGCCTTGTGCCAGGCACAAAGTGTTTGCACCTGTTCTGTGCATGCCTTTGCGCCAAAATCCCATATTCAAAGGGAACCTTGTGTGCATATTAGTGCCAGTGCACCAGCGCAGAGGTAATGTATGCAGTGCACAAAGGTGGAGGCAGTTCCCTGCATAACGTACATAGCATGATGTTCAGCATGTTAGTGCTGTGCAAATGGATTTGTGCAGGTCACCTCTCTGCCTCTACCCCCAAAATCCCTCCTGGTATGCCACAACCCCTCTGTGCCTCACCTCATGCCCCTTTGCTAAATCTCTGAGTGGTATAGCGGACTCCTCCTACCCTTCTCCTACCATTACCTATACTCTCTTCCGGACCCTCTCAAACACCATGTGAGGTCATAGCAGCTTAGTTTCACTTATTCTGATCTCTATCATCCTAACACTCCCTGGTCCTGGCAAGAATCAACACTTCGCCAACTGCCCCCCCACCAGTAACCTCCTCCCAGTGGGCCTGGCTACCCAATGTAACACCCTAGATTGCATGCTCAGACCAGCTCTACTGCCCATTTGCTCAGCTCAAGTACCAAGCACTAATACCCTCTCTTAACTACCTTGACTCACTATATTGCTGCATACTCACAAGGATGTTAGGCTCAGGTGGCATAAACCACCTACCACTCGAAAGCTACTACAACAATCTCTACCGCAAACTGCACTACTCCTCCTGTTCACAGGTAACAAACACCCCAACCCTGGCCCCGTCCAATCCCTTAGCCACTGCAATAACAACCTCGGAGCTCTAAAGTTGGCCTCTATCAATATCCGGAGCCTACTACCTAAACGTGATGATCTCCAGGCATGGGTCACCCAACACAAACCTGACGTACTATGTGTGGTGGAAACCTGGCTAACATCTAAGACCCCAGACTCTGCCATTTCCCTTGCTGGGTATACCATCTTTCGTCAGAATAGGCTATGTGAAAGGAGTGGAGGGTGTGCAATTTACATCAAGGACACACTCAAGGGTTTTGCCCTCCCCAATTGGCCTCCAGAAAAAAATGATCAGGTCCTTGCCCCCAGGTTACCATTAGGCCCCATGGTAAATCCCTCACCATTATCTCAGTTTACATACCACCGCGTGATCAGGCCATTGGTTTCAACAAGCTCATTGACTACCTATCCAACCTGCCACCTAACACTGAAGTAGTTGCACTAGGGGATTTTAATGTTAATTGGCTGGCCCCTGAGTCTGCCCACTTCAAGGATGCCCTCACCTTGATCCATATAGCCCAGCTAATCAACTTGCCTATCAAAACCAGCCACCGGATGGACTCCAGTTCCCTCCTAGACTGGATCATCTCTAACCAGCCAGACAGAATTTCTGGCACTGCAGTCCTCCCGGATGCTATTAGTGACCACTCTCCTGTTCACTGTTTCTGGTCTAACAAGTCCCCTAAGCCACCGGCCAAAACAGTCTTGTACTGGGTCTTGAAGAAAAGGCAGCTAAAAAACCTCCAGGCCCATCTCCTAAATTGTGACTGGTCTCCTATTGACTCTGCACATAACATTGACCAAGCACTTGAGTATTTCATAACCAAATTCAATAGTGTCTGTGACATCTATGACCCCATCAAAAAATGGAAGATGAAGGAGGCTAATAATCCCTGGAGTACCCCTTCCCTCCTAAAGCTGATGGCCTCCAGGGACAACCTCTGGCACTGTGCCACCGGCAAACAGGCTGACCTTAAACTGTACAAAACAGCCAGGAATGCCTGTACCCACAAAGCCGTCTAGCTAAAACTCAGCACTTTAAGGATTAGCTCTCAGACTCCTAGGGTGATGGTAGGCGGTTCTGGGATAACCTTAAAGATCTGATGGGCACTTCCAGCAAATCCTCACCCACTATTATTGATGTTGAGGACGAGACTGTCTGGGACCCCAAATGCATTGCTGATACCTTCAACAATGCCTTCTCTGACCTTGACGGCATTCTCTCCCCTGACTTTTTCAATACACCGATCTGTATAGCACAGGGCAGTAATGCCTGACCCTCACAAAGCTCTCCTCCTTTTCACTTTAGGAGAGTCACCTTAACCGAGGCTAAAAAATACCTAGGTTGGGTGCTAGGCAAAAGTAGATCCAGTAGTGACACACTTAATCTGAAACTTCTTCATCTAACCCTTGATGCAGTCCTACTATTCCTCACTAAATTGCTGAACCTATCACTCTGCCTTGGGCAGTTCCCAACACTATGGAAAGCTACTGTGGTTACACATATCCACAAGGGTGGTGACGGACTCAGCTGTCTAACTATTGTCCTATTTCCATTCTTCTCCCCCTCTCAAAAGCCTTAGAATGGATTGTCATGGATCAGCTTACAGAACACCTTGAGAAATTTCAAATACAATGCCTGCAACAGCATGGATTTAGGAAGGTGCATAGCACCACCACTGCGCTAGTTGAATACATTGGCTTTATACACAACGCTCTGGACCAGGGTCACCTAGTGGGGGTGATATATATCAACATCACAAAAGTGTCTGATATGGTCAGTCACACCCTATTACTCAACTCATTCTATGCCCTGGGTCTATCAGCTGAGGTAATGGGCTGGTTTGAGAGCTACCTTGGTGGCTGATCCCAGAGAGTCAAAATAAGTAATGCGCTCTCCGACAGTTGCCATGTGTGATCTAGGGTCCCATAAGGTTCAATCCTGGGTCCCCTGTTCTTTAGTCTATTCCTTAACACCCTCCTCAGGCTTGCTCGAGCTAACCTACTTCTCTATACGGATGATGCCGTCATTTTGTCAAGTCACTAACCCCAGACAAGCGCTACAGGACAACTTCTAAACAACCGAGAATGGTTCTCTGACCACAAGCTTTGTCTCAATTACAGAAAAATGAAATCTATGATTTTTGCCAGTCCTCACAATAGGAACAAACTACACCAGTTGACCATCCTTAACAATCTTAACTCACCCCCTTGAACAGGTCCAGCAGTTCAGATACCTCGGTATAAACCTGGATACCTCCACGTCATTTGCCACCCACATTGACCATTAAGCTAAGGCAGTAAACACCAGGATTGGGCTCTTATATAGGCACAGGCTCTGTCTCACCCCTGATGCTCTTCACAAAGCAATCACTAATTCAATATCCTCCTTAATTGACTATGGGCTAGTTATATATGGGGCCGCCATGGATACCATGCTTAAAAGAATCAGCTTAGCCCTTAATAAAACCTGCAGACTAGCTACTGGGGCTAGTAGACTCATGCACACTTGTAAGCTGTATGCTGGATTTAACTGGCTTCACCTAAAAGGCATTTCTTGATCTAACTCCTCCAGTCTTACTAAAGCTTCTTAACCGGGTAACTAACCCTCACCACATCCATGGGATGTCTAACCTGGCTTACCAGGTCCCATTCTGTCACACCTCTATGGCACAGTGCTCCTTCAAGTACAGGGCTCCAAACTAGGTAAATTACCTCCCCATCACTCCATGACCAATCCAAGATTGGCCCCTTTAAGCACAAACTTCACCAGCACCTCGCTACGCAGTGCAGGTGTGATTGTCTAACCTAAGCTATCCCACTCCATTATCGGAAAACTGACCCCCAGACCTCTATTCTCTCCTCCCCCTACCCTACCGCTTTTTCTCTGCACCAATCGCTTGCACGTCCCTCACCTCCCTCTGCCTGTTCATCTCTCCCTCACCCTCCCCTTTCCTGTACAGCCCTGCTCCCTCTCTGCACTTCCTCTATCCTCATTCCCAGTATGCTAAGCCTCCCTGTTCTGTCTGTCTATTCCCCCCCTTCCCTGTACAGCCCCTCTTCCTCTCCGCCCTTCTTCTATCCTCATCCCCAGTAAACTAAGCCTCCCATTCTCCCCCCCCGCTTCTAGTCTACCTCCCCTTCTATCTTGACGTGGCCTTTGCCTGGCTGCATTGTTATTCTGTATTGTCATGAAGTTTGCACCTTATTTTGTCTCTCATGCACTGTTCACTTTGCCTGTGTGCTTTTTTGTAACATGCTATGTAAATTGTGCGTATTTTCTACTTGTAAATTACTATATAAACTGCGTCTATCTCTCATGCACTGTTCACCTTACCTGTTGCTGTACTTACTATGTAAACTGTGCTTGTCTTTTACCTGACATGGAACCTTTGTAAAAGAGCCTCTGGCTCAAAGGTATTGTAATCCGAGATATAAATAAATAAATAAACAAACATAGCACTGCACAAATTTTGTTTGTAAAAAGGCCATCTTAAACCAGGGCAAACCCTAGAGGTGGAAGGAGACACCGCAGGCCACACACCAAAATGGCACACACAGGAGCACACATCGTGTACCTCATGCAGCAGGTCATGGAGGATGAGGAGAGGGCCCATGCCTACCTGACCCAGACGTAGGCCATGGAGGCACTATACTACAAACTGACAGTACTCATCCATGGGTCGCATTCGAAGTCCTCAGTGACGACCAGATTGTGGGCTGGTACAGGCTCAACAGGCTCATACCTAGGCAGCTGAAACATAGAAACATAGAAAGGCAATGGCAGAAGGAGACCAATGGTCCATCTAGTCTGCCCGTTGGTTTTCAGAGACCCCTATTGGGCTCTAGATACTATCACTTTAGAATTTGCATTCTAGGTGAAGCCCCTCCCCAGACCCTATGTTGTATGTAAGTCCTGTCCCATTCTAGCTTGAACGAAGTGACCGTTTTGGCCTCCACTACTTCAGATGGCAAACTATTCCAAGGTGCTATCTCTCGCTCTGAGAAAAAGTGTTTCCTGATATTGTGCTTGAAATTCCTCCTCTTGAGCTTCCAGTTGTGTCCTCTCATATTAGTGTTATTGGACCTAGTGAACAATTCAGAGTAAGGAACTTTGTTGATGTCTTTTAGGTACTTGAATGTCTGGATCATGTTCCCCCCCCCCTCCTAGACTCAAGCGAGAACAAATTCAACTCCTTCAGATGTTCGTTGTACGGCAGGTTGTGTAATCCTGATATCATCTTTGTGGCCCTTCTCTGGACCGTCTCCAGTTTATTGATGTCCTTCCTAAGGTGTGGTCCCCAAAACTGGACACAGTACTCCATATGAGGTCTTGGTAATCTACAAAGAGGTAGGATGATGTTCCTGTTCCTGCTATTGAAGCGCCTGCTGATGCACCCCAGCATTCTGCTGGCCTTACTGTATGCAGAGTTACACTGACTGGATACTTTAAGGTTTTCTGAGATTAACACTCCTAAATCCTTTTCTTCAGATGAGGTGATGAATTTGACTCCATTTAACCAATATTCAGTCTTGGGATTAATTTTGCCCAAGTGCATCACCTTGCATTTCTTTGCATTAAAGTTTAGTTGCCATTCTGTGGACCATGTTTCAAGCTTTTTTAGGTCAGCCTGAAGACTTCTGATAGACTCTTCAGTTGTGTGAGATGTCGCATTACCAGATTTGGTCAGACACCCAGCGCAGCCATGCATTGCCATCAAGCTCAAGTTGTTGGCTGCACTGTGTTTCCTGGCCATCAGAACATTCCAGACACTGGTGGGGAAAACCACTGATATCTTGCAGTCACCCACCTCATGCCCATTGTTGGGCCAATTCCTAGATGCCCTGCTAGCCCATGCTGGTGAGTTAATCATATTTTCTACCACATCAGCAGAGCAAACAACAAACATGCAGCAGTTCTATCAGGCTGTACTCCTATCAGCTGTACTCAGTGCCATTGACTGCAGCCATGTTGCCATCCGGGCACACAATGGTGATGGAGTAGAGGCCAGTGTCAATAGTAAGGGATACCACTCCATCAATTGCCAGGTGGTGTGTGATGCAACAGGGCGCATCATCAATGTCCTGACATGGTACCCCGGCAGCGCCCATGACGCCTTCATCTAGCACAACTCAATCCTGTGCCAAAGGTTTGAATGTGGGGACATCCCTCATGGTCACCTCATCAGTGAGTACACCCCAAAGGCCCCCCCTTCCCATGTTGCACACGATTACACTAGTGCCCTTTACCTACGTAGGGGACATGTCTTATCCCCTGTGTCCGTGCCTCCTCACACCTGTCCTACAACCTGTATCCATTGCAGAGGATAGGTATAATGTGGCACTCAGCACCACACGCAACATCATTGAGTATGTCTTTGGTGTGCTCAAGATGCAGTTCCAGTGGTGCCCTACAGTGCACCCCTCAAGAGGCCTGTGCCATATTCATTGCCTGTTGTATACTACACAACATGGCACTCAACAGTGGGATATGCATGCCAGCCTCAGTGGAACAACTTGCAGCTGATTCAGAGCCAATGGACCAAGGGATACAGGAGCAGCTAGAAAGGTGTGAACCCAGAATGACCAGGAGGGCTGAGGAATGCAGAGCCTGAATCTGAGAGACATCCTGGAGGGTGAGTACAGACCACACAAGAGACTGTAATATGTTTTGTCAGTGTATTATCACTCACCAATATCAGTACATACAGATCATCAAGCCAGGCTGAGGTTATCAAAGTGGGAGCAGAAATGCATTGAAACCAGGCAGGGGCATAGCAAATAGAGTGCACAAATACAGTCCATATTAGCAGGGGGAGTCCTAAAGGGGTGTCAGCATAGATACATGCCATCCTGGCAGGGGGGCAGAAGGAAGGAAGGGTTGATGGTAATATAGGCCTTCTAGGCCGGGGAGGTAGCAAATGGTTTATACACAAATACAGGCCATGTTGGGGGGGGTTCCAAAGGGCTGTACACACACATACCCCCCCAGCAAGGTGGGGGTGTTGCTGTAGTACAGGCAAATCAGGATGGGGGTTGGGATGACTGGGCTAGGTCACAGAGGCAGGTGGCAGTGTGACATGGGTACTGGGGGAAGAGGGGGAACATGTTGGTGAGGGTTGGCCATGAGCAACCTACATGTATCTCCTACTACTTCATCAAGTACAGACAGTATGTCTGTGCTGTACCCGGTATGGTTGGGGGTCCTCAGCTATAGTATGGGGGTTGAGCATGGGGATGGTGTTACCCACCCCTGGCCATGGCCCTGTGGGGTACTGACCCCTGGAATTAGCAGGTCTTGACCTGGTGTACATGGTGTCCTTGGTGTCCTGGGAATCCCGAGTGTGCTGGGCATTCTTGTTCCAGCACTGTGTGGCATGGGTGTATGCCATGGTAACTGCTGTGGGTGACACTACTCCCACTGAATAGGCCAAGGTTATGGCTGGATCTCACAGTCCCTGCCACAATGACTGCAGTCTCCAGCACAGTGACACATAGGCAATCCATGCAGGAGGTCATGTTCTGGCACTATAGCTCCATACCAGAGGCCAGATCCTGGCGCAGGTCATGCAGGATCACCATGGACTCTGTATGATGTGCTTCCACCCAGTTCTCGGCATGCTGCATGTCTTCATGCAGTTTATGGTGGATGCATGTCAGGTCCTGCTGCATGACACTCTGTGCCTCCACAGCTGACTGCAGCAGCTGCTGGTTGTTGGCTGCATCCCGCTATCACCAGGGACTGTCCATTGGGACAGGATCAGGCTGCACCCTTGGCAACTGTATAGCCCAGGGCTGCATCACAGTTGGTGCTGAGGTCTGTTTTCGGAGCTGTGGGCTGGCTGTGGTTGGCCTGGTGGGATGGGTGTGGGGCGTTTCTATGTCATAATAGTGAACGAGAAATGGAAATTGCTATTGTGGTGAGTGTATGTCACTGAAAAGCAGATTGGCGATATACATTTACCAGCGAACCAACACCCAGCAACCTAAAGTGTTTTTGTAGTGGTGCTGTGCCCCCCCCCCTCTGAATTAGGATACTTAACTCCAGGCGGGTGTATGTCGGGGAGGGGGCACAATCCGGCTGAAAAAAAAAAAAAAGTCTGGGAGTCACAGGCAGCAGCAAAATTCAAACCCTCCCATCCCCAGCACCGAACCCAGTACTTGCTGTGCTGCAGCCAGCCTCCCTCACCATCACACCACACAGCTGGCTCAGCAGCAGCAGGCACACTTCCTCCAGATAACCCTCTTCCCTATCCTTCCCCTTCCTCTTGCCATTCCCCCTTTCTGATCACCTTCCCCTACCCTCACGGTAGAAGTAATCACTACCCTTGCGGGTCGCCTATCACAATAGCGCCGAATATGGAGTTGCCGTTTTGACGGTCACCCATATTGGTCGCTATTATCATGGGATACTGCATGGGGAAGCAGGGCTGTGGCCATGCCAGAGGATGGATAATGGGGAGGCACAGCAATAGCAGGCCCTGCGGTATTGGCTGGGGATGGCAATAAGATGGCTGTGCCAGAGGTGGGTTCATGGGGTGGCACAGCGGTGGCTGTGCTAGGGGATGAAGGGGCTGCACCACTGTGACTCCTGGCTACATGGGGACAGTGGCTGGGCCGCATTGGCATGGGGGCTGGGAGGTGGGACAACCCCTCCTGGCCTGGGGTGGACCCTCCTTTCCCCATTCCTTGATGTAGGTGTTGTCATCCTATTCCTCCACATCCTCCTCACTGCTGTCTGCCTGCATGGTGCAGATGAGTGGGTGGCAGGGGCAGCTGCCATTGAGATGGACCTGGGGCATCTTCAGTCCTGTCCAGTACAATGTGGTGTGCTGTTGGGAGAGGAGAAGAGAGTTATATAGCACTATAACATACAGAGTTGTGTGCCGGCCAAGGCAGCATGCAGGCCCAGCGTATGATGATGCATCACCCATGCAGTGTGTGCATTGCACTGATTATAACCCCTGTGTCCTTGCAAACCACACACTCTAACACCTGTGAACACACACCCAGCACCAGTAAGCACACACCCCAAAACTGGTGAACACACATCTCAACACCTGTGAACACACACTCAGCACCAATGAGCTCACAGACCAGCACCAATGTGCACACACACCATCCCAAGGGAACACACATCCTAGAACCAGTGAGCACATGGGCAATAACATATAGGGCACAGTCATGTATTTACACACAGATGGCTACACACCGGGTGACATAGAAACAGTAGGATGGCGTACACCGAATGTGTCACCCAGCCGAATGTGTCACCCAGCACTGGTGTATGCATGCACCCATAAATATATACACACACATACACAAATGGCCAACGAGACATTACACTGGCAGTCACTCACATGGCTGGGCAGGTCCCACTTGTTTCTTGTAGTCACCACCTGGCACTTTCATCACCTCCATGTGCCATAGGGTGGATGCTATGACCTCCTTTGCAGGATACAGGATAAGTGCAGCCTCCGATGCCTGAGGGTCCCTGCCTGTGGTATGCAGCTCCCTGCGGTGTGTTGCCACGACTTGCTTTTTGTGCCTCTTCATGTCCCCAAAGTATTTCCTTACAGCTTCCATGGGTCTGTTGCAGCCGCTGATGACATTAACCACATTGGTAATCTCCTCCCAAGCCTGCCTACCTAGGCATTCATAGCCTGCTTTGGGACAACACCTCCTCCCTGGCCATGTAGGCCTTTGCCAGTGCTTGCAACTCCTTCAGAAGGAAGCAGTGGGCCTAAAGTCTGTTAGTGTCCTCTGCAGTATCTGCTGGACAGAGGAGTGGAATACAGGTGATTGGGGAGTACACACAGCAATGCACAGCGGAACAGTACATGCTGCAGCCCCTCCTCCCACGTAGGTGTCTCAGCAGTGCATGTCCTAACACAGCCATCTGCTGCCTGACACAGGTCTGCCCATGTGCAGATACAGCTATTATTTAGGTCACAGACATACAAGGGTGGACATGGGCAGGGGCCCACATGAACTCAGTGCCACCACCACCTACACATATATGTGAGGGTGCACCTTCGCTGTCAGGGTGCCTCCACCTTGACACAACACCACCACCATTAGATATAGGGAGGCAGTATAGCACAGTGGTTTAAAGCTCTGAGCTGCAAATTTGGAGACCTGGGTTTGAATCCCACAGCCCCCACTTGCATACTGTGTGGCCCTGAGCAAGTCATTTAACTTCCCTGTGCTCCCAGGTTGCACCTGTAAACAAGCTTTCAGCTTAGTGTGTCTCACCTGGTTAAACAATCGGGGGAAAAAAAACTAGATGTAGATACCAGCGTCTACAGTCACCACATGACCAGGGCACCACTGCACCCAGCAGGCACACAGGGGTAACACTGGGCAGGAGTCACAGGGACTCAGTTCGACCACCTCTCCAAAACATGTATGACAGTTCCACCACCTCTGTCATCCTAGCCCATTAACTATGATACGAGAGTTCCACCACCTACAAATCACAGTTACACCACCTAGAAATCTGGATATGAGAGTTCCCCCACCAAATCATTTCCAGTGTAGCACGGTCCCCAGACCTACAGGGTTCCTCTATAGTACAGGGTAATTGAGCCATCTACAGGGAAATTGTCCCTATGGACTTACATGGGTTATGTAGGAAAACAGAGTACTTTGACTTCAATAGTAAGTAAAGAAATCTACAGGAACACATAGGAAAATTTCCCTAGAGGTACATGGACAATGAGAAATCAGGGAGCCATGCTGTAGCCACTGCATACACACAGTGAAATGCTCACCCATGCTCCTTTCTTTCCATTTCACAGGACACCTACCTCCGTCCACCTGCAGTTCAGCTGTGGAATCTAGGTGGTACATTATGCTCCTTTACATACTCCAGGCACAATCAGACATGCTAATGTATGTATACCTGCCAGTAATGACATGCAGATGTGGTTGTTTGCCAAACAACTGCGAAATTGACACATTTGCCTACCTTGGCTGGATATTACAGTTTTGCCAGCTGCACAATCGTGTTTGTGCTAGTGCACTGCACTTGTGCTTGCACAATGTCAGGCCATGGTGCAGTCATGATGTCCTTAATGCATATAACATCATCAGACTACACAACCCTGTGCGACAAACTGCTGCGCAATGCTGGTATGCAGCACTGCGCAGAACTGTGCATATGCAACATGCACATGTGCGTCCCGTGCATGTGCCACCCCATGCCTGGGGTGTGCTCCCAGTCCAGCCCCCTTGGATGTGTGCATTGCATAGCGTAATGTGACATAGCACGGTGCTACCATGGCAACGTGCTGCACAACACTAGAGGACACACTCAGGTAGCCCAGAACCTGGCTGGTGCATGTTATAAGTGCTAGGCCTAGCAGTGGATAACACAATGTCAGGCAGATGACACAGAGCTGAGCAGTACCGGGACCACAGATGGTCCAACACTGAGATGACCAATGTGGTTGACCTGTTGGTGGCCAGAGAGGACCAGCTGCTGGTGGAGGTGGCAATGTCAGATAGGTCCCAGAGTAAGGTGTGGGCGTCTGTGGGACAGCACCTCACATGAAGAACTGGGGTCAACCACACCAGTGACCAGTGCTGGCACCAGTCCAACAACCTCCAGAGGAGGGAGGCACACTGCCTGCAGAAGCTGAGGGTGATGCATTGTGCCAAGGCCAGGTGGGTACGATGGTTTCATGTATGGTGTGTGTAATGGCCTGTGTGCTAGCCTGTGTCATTATAGTCTGATAGGGCTACTGTCTCCGAGGCACTGTGCACATTACCTGTGTGCCCTTCTTGTTCCCCTGTACTATTGGACATGCCCCACTGCATGGCATGCCCATATGTATGCAGGTGTCTGGGCCCCCTCACCCACATGAAGCCCCCATGCCCTGTGCATGACATGACCTGTCGTGGTTGCCTGAGGTATGTGTCTGCCTGGGCTGCATGATTGTGGGTCACCACAGTGACAGGGCAGCAGCATCAGGGTGCATGACAGACCCATGTATTATGCCATGGGATGTTATGCAGGGTCTGATTACTGGGTACAGTGACTTGGGCATGTCACTGCATGTTGTGGGGTACAACTCGGGAATGAGTTACATGTGTCCTACATGTAGCTGTACTGGTAGGTGTCTCCATCAGGACATAGATGTGGCCACCATCTGTGCCATGTGCACTGTCCATACTACACCTCATGGGCACTGTATGCATATGCCAGATACAGCATTTGGTACTATTGTACTGCACATGGGGTTCCGGATACGTACTGGCCATGGTGTAGGGCCACACCTATGGAATCCTGCACCCCCAGCTGTTGTGCAGATATGTCTTGTCAACCCTTGTCACATGCAGCCTGGTGCACCATGCATACAGCTGCACACCATGCTGTGTAAGGGCCTGGGGCTATGTATGGTTCTGTTGCACAGGGGCTGGGAGGATGGCTGGATAAGGCCATTACATGGGCTGGCATATTGTGTGCAAGGCCATATCTACCACAGGAGGATGTATCACTGCTGCTGCACCTGGGCCATGAAACACTTGTGGGGTGCCACAGGTATCCACACAGGGACATTATAAAACTCCCAGGTCCGGGCCACCTGCATCATGCAGCTGTCATCCAACTATGGTGGCTGGTGCACAGTACAGGTTATGGGTCTTTATGGTGAACTGCGTTCCACTGCAAGATACTGATCACAACTCCCTTTCCCTCCTCTACAGACTTTAGTGGACAGCAGACCCTGTGCAGGGATATGGATCAACGGAGTTGTGGGGACAACCAGCCCGGAGAATTGCTAGGCTATGATGGGGCCTGGAGAAACAAATCACGGGAGGTGTGTCCATATAAGTACCCCTCATTGTGTGTCACACCCGGGGTTGCATGTTCACACTCATAGGTGCTGGAACAGGTTGGGCCACTATGGTCATCACCCTAGCACTGTCATGACATGTAGGGCCTGGCTCTATCAGATGGTGCAATCATAACAATGTATTACAGTGGAGGACTGGGCCTTGAAAGTGCAGCATGTGCTGTAAACTGTGTTATTTACTGATCACTCTCTGTGTGGCATGCAGGGTGTCAGCAGATTTGTGGCCAGCGATGGCCAAGGTATTATTAATGGGGGGGGGCCGGGGCATGACCTGCTGGGTTATGGCACAGTGGTCAGATTTACCAATTTTAATGATAGGCCTGGCCTTTGGGGGGGGATAAGGACACAGGGAGATGCTGTCAGTTGGTCAGGAGGACTTACAGTACATATGATGCATCTGTTCAAGATATGGATGTAGGTGACCTCACCCAAGGGGGGGGCTGGAGACTCACCCCTTACATCCTTGGTCCTGCCATTGTTTATACTCTTCTGCCACTCATGTATACATTATGCTGCAAGCCTCTGTGGCTGGAGATGGGTGTCCATGTGTGGCACACCATGCAGGTTGCATACCTGTGAGGGCTTCACCTCTGCATGTGTTGAGGACACTCACCCTGCACTTGGGGCATTGCCCCACCAGTGATACAGTTGTGTGTTATGGTCTGCAATATACTGCTATATCTACGTGTTACTGGCACTGCGCCCTGTGTAAGTCTATTGTGCCATGGCATGCCTTCCACTATGCAGTGGCATGTTCCCTGTGTCACTGACCAAGTGCCACAGGTGGTTGGTCATACTGCTCACAGCCCCGGTTGCTACCTTGTCAGTGTCGGTCAGGTCTGTACTGTCATGTGCTTGTATGTGTGACTGTCATAATGAGGTAGGCATTGACCACTGTAGTACCAGTACACTACCGTGTTTTCCTGGGCACATCATACTGCACCCACAGTAGTCCACCTACAGTACTGCCATCTCCAGTGCCATAGGTACTGCATGACACATTTTTGGCTCACCATGTTTATTGATTACTCCAGTGCCTTTGACAGTATTCATAGAGGAACCTTGTGGGAAATTCTGATCAACCATGGCATAGACCAGAACTTGGTTGCAATTATAGCTCACTTGTATACTAATACTTGGGCTAGGATTAGAATGGGCTGCCTGGGACAGTACTCTAGCTCATTTGTGTCTGTTTAACAGAGGTGTAGGACAGGGTTGCCTGTTAGCACCAATACTTTTCACTCTGTAGATAGATAAAAGTTGATGAACTGCGGTAGTGTTAATCAAGATTTGCCAAAAATTAACTCTACCCCTGTTCCAATATTAGCATATGCAGATGACATTGTCATCTTTTCGCTGATGAAAAAGGGATTACAGAATAAGATAAGTTTTATATATGAAAGATCAAGGGAACAGAAGTTACAGATAAACATGGATAAATCGAAAATTCTTTTTTTCGGAGGGAAATACGTAGAAAGTATGTGGTATGTGGGAAATGATAAGGTGGAGGTAACTTCGAACTACACCTATTTAGGGGTAGTAGTTCAAGCAAATACAAACTGGACCTGCCATGCAGAAACTCTTTTGACAAAATCAGAGAACACAACTGCAGGATTAAGTAGGTTTATTTATTTATTAGCTTTTGGTAACCAGGTAAGTGCATTAGGCAATTTGGCCTGCCTATTTTCAAGCACGAACCGGGACAGTACAGAATACAGAGATAACAAAATAAGCAGAAGACAGTGGTTTAACCTCAAATACGGGGATATGTCGATGAGGCCTTTTATCCAAGTAATAAAAACAAAACTTTATCCGCAGCTTCTATATGGGGCTGAAGTCTGGGACATGAAAAATGTTAATATGTTTATGGTGCCTTTATGTAAAATTCTCCGTAGTACATTAAGATTGGGTCATTCATGCCCAGCTGCCTATCTAAGATCTGAATTAGGACTTAGAAACGTTCACGCTTCAATTGAAAGTAAAAAACTGAGTTATTGGCTTAAACTGATGTGGATGGAGGATAATAGACTAGCAAAACTGTGTCTTAGCGAAAAAGGACCCTGGCATAGGCTGGGGTTCAAGACGGGATACTGGTACAATACTATAACTCTCCTACTTGAGAAGTATAAATTGGTGAATCTCAGGTAAGCTGTTGGGCAGGAAATTGTTTTAAGCCAGAAATACAATAAATATGTTTACAAAAATCACCAGACACTGGGAGAAGACTGACCTGGAATTAATTACTGCCTCACATTACTTTGCTGGTATGCTAGAAATAATTACATCCATGGATATAAGCCTTATTTGGATATACTTACTAATCCTAAACTCAGAATTACGTTCATAAGTTACAAATTTGAACAGTTTAGCAGCAATGTTCTAGTGCATCGTTACAAAACACCAGGTATGCAATCAGAGGAATGTTATTGCAGGTATGGTGAGAAAGAAGGTTTATTCCATGTATTATGGAATTGCAAATGGTACAAAAACAAAGACAATATTGGTTGAGCCTTTTTCTTCTCCCTCAGTATCAGCTGGATAGGTTTACATTAACTTGTATTTAATGCATACAGAAGATGCACGGACAGTAGAAAGAATGGCTAAATATTTTTATGGTATTGCGCAGTTTAAAAAATGTGTAAAAATTATTTAAGGGGAGATAAAAGCTGTCAGGCTTATTATCTCTAATGATGGTGTACTGGAGAGTTATTGATGAATTGCAATTTGCACGAATGATCTCTTTTAAGGATATTGAATATTTTATGTATTACATTGTAGTCACATGGTCATTATGTGTTAAATTATTGTAAGTTTTTACTGTGTTGTGATTGTAAAGGCTGTTTAGCCAAACAATAAATTGAAATTGATTGACTGACTGATACTGGTGATTCCTCTCCTTATGCACCCCAGCATTCCACTAGCTTTTCCCATTGCCTTTTCACTCTGCATGGCTACCTTCAGGTCATCAGAAATGATTACAACCAGCTCCCTTTTCTGTTTGGTGGTTGCCAGTACCCCCCCCAATTGATATGCAGACCCCAGGTTTCTGTGCCTCAAGTGCATGATTGTGCACTTTTTTGCATTGAAACCCAGTTGCCAAACATGTGACCATTCTTATAACTTTCCCAAATCATTCCTCATTTTTTCCACCCCCACCCTCCTGTGTGTCCACTCTGTTGCAGATTTTTGTGTCATCTGTGAACAGGCAGACTTTGACTTCTAGCCCTTCTGCAATGTCGCTAATAAAGACATTGAAGAGGATCAGGCCTAGCACTGATCCCTGAGGCACCCCACTGGTCACCCTGCCTTCTCCAGAGTGGACTCCATTTACCACCACACTTTGACTCCTGCTGCTTAACCAACTTCTTACCCAGTTTACTACAATACTTTCCATCTCACTCCTAGACAGGCTAGCTTGTTCACCAGTTTTCTATGTGGAACGGTGTCGAAGGCCTTGCTGAAATCCAGGTAGGCCACATCTACTGCTCCTCCCTGATCCATTTCCATGGTCACCCAGTCGAAGAACTTGATCAGGTTTGTCTGGCAAGACTGCCTCCCTGTGAAACCATGTTGCCTTGGATCCTACAATCCACTAGTTTCAAGGTATTCCACCATCCTTTCCTTCAGTAGTTATTCCATTATCTTATCCACTACCAAAGTCAGGCTGACAGGTCTGTAATTTCCTGCCTTCTTCCTATTTCCACTTTTGTGAAGTGGGACCACATCTGCCCTCCTCCAGTTCCTAGAACCACCCCCATTTCCAGCAATAAGTTAAAGGGTAAGGGTAATATTTTTCACTGGTGAGTACTTCATTGCATGTAGGTATTTTCAATAAAAGAGATCAAAAATAAAAAAATGATCTCTGATTAGTTTTCATATGTCTCCATGTTAAAGATTAATGTTTGAGGAGCATAAGACCTGATATGATATGATAAGAAATGATAAGAAAATAACTACGGTACCACCAAGCTTTATCAAAGTGTACTCTCTGCGCAGTTTCTTTGGAATTTTGGATTTTTGAATCAGTGACTTTTATGTTCATATTCACTTGTTATTAACAGTTGTGTATAATTTGTGTGGTATTCTGCTCTTTTAATACAAATAATGGTTATAGGAAGTTGATTGCTTTAATGCAAATATATCACATTCATGAATATTCATGACTTCAGGGCTTATAAGCTGATGCACTAGCAAGTAACTACATCCCCATGAAGGCTTTTGGCTGAATGTGCACAGGGCTGTAATGGCACTTATTGGCATGTGTTTTTGCACCAGCCTTTGGTATTCATGTCAGTCAATAAATATTTATACTGCAGCTCGTTTTGGTGCTTGCACCTTTCTTTCCTTGTTCTTGAATTATTTAATTCAGATATAGCACTGAAGAGGCAGCTGTGCTGGAGGTTTTTGTTTTGTTCTACAATACCTAAGACAGCTACAGGACAGGCAATCAGGGTGTGGGGGGAGCACTAGACCACTAAGAATATTTAAGACAGCTACGTGAGAGGTGATCAGAGGGATTGGGGGCCCACTAGACCACTAGGAATATGCAAGCCAGCTATAGGATGGGTGATTGGGGGGTGACCATGGATGGGCATATGGACAGGGTTTCAGCAGTGTTGAACAGTGCTGCAGTGAAGACCGTTTAGCACTGCTGAAACCTCTGAATATTCTGCTGTGCCTATGAATATGGGGCCCTAAAACTGACAAAATGGTGACTAGAATAAAGAACATCTTTATAAGTTCACTGTTTCTTCATAACGTCATAGTTTTTGACATTTTGACCCCAAATTTTCAACACAGTCTTTTTATGAACCCACATTATGATCAAGATGGGTGGAATTTTTAAAATCCTGTCCGAAAGGTGATTTTGCAAATGACTGCAAAAACATATTTCAGAGGGACTTGCAAAATGACACCAGTCGTTTTCATGAGGTGTGGTAACACAAGGCTGTGTTGAAAATGTGGGGTCAAAATGTGCAAAGATAACAAGTAAATATCAGAAGAATTCAAAGTTTCTTCCTAACTTCCTTGTTTTATGATATTTTGACCCCAAATTTGTAACATAGTCTTTCTATAACCCCACCTTATGATCAAGATGTCACAAATGCACTCTGCAGGTCAGGCCCTCTGCTCACACAGTGCCAAACCTAGAAGTGCAATATGTGAAAAGGAGACAAACAGGGTAACCCTTCTGTCTGTTTTGGGTCTGAAACACCTACTAGTCTCGAGTCCTGAGGTAAAATATGAACCCTTTTTCGCTAGCCCGCCCAGTTAACAGGATCAAAAATCACACTCTCTTCGGGGAAATGCAATGCAATACTTAACCCAATGGGCACCAAGCCTGGTTCATGATTTTCCCCTTTTTGGACTCAATTGAGACTCAGGTATGTTCTTACCTTTTATGCAAAATGGTAACAATATAAGCCCTTAACAGTTCTGTCAGCTTTATCAAATACTGTCCCAGCATTCACATGCAAAAAAATGAGAAAAGACTCAAGCAGGATTAAGGAAACCAAAAAGTTTACTGAGATTAAAAATAGTAAATACATACAAAACACCGAACATATATACATTAATACTTACAGTCAAAAGAAAAGGGAATTACAAAAAAAAACACGCCTGGTAACTGGATTATCTAACTATCCTAGGTTTCAAATAATAAATAGGTGGTTGAATTTACCTAAAGTGCTGTGAGAGTTTCTTTTTGGTAGTCCCCCTTCAAAACCAAAGGCAAAATGCCAAATGCCAAGTTTTCTCCCAGCTGGCTGGTAATATGTTGTTACAAACCCCCTCCTCCCTGATGACACTGCTCACAGATGCTGGCTGTGAGGTCACTCAAACCTGGGTACTGAATTAATTTATCAGTCACATGTCTCAGCCCACTGCTCAAACATTCCAATTAAAATATATATATATATATATATATATATATATATATATATATATATATATATTATTCTTAATTAGTGAGGCCTTATGACAGGACAGAATTACCCCTTTGATGTCTTCAGAAACTTCCTGTGGAACTGTGTTCACCTAGTTGTGAAATCTAACAGGTATCAGTTAAAAGCTGCCTCTTCCTCAGAGGTTGTAAAATGCATACTTTGTCCCTGGATTTCAAAGTAAATGAATGGTTTACAGTGTGTGATAACTTGGCCTTAGAAGGAAGTTCTTAATTAAAGTTTCCACTGGGTCATGGAGAGTGTCATTTCCCTGACCACACTTTTGAAATTCCATCTCCCCGATTGCTGTTCTGCTGTCTGCCATATTTTTTCAGCAGAAAGTCACAGAACATACTTTTATATCACAATTATAATACAATATAATAACAAGCAGATGCTATCCATCATACAAGGCAGGTGGAATTTTTCCAATGCTGTCTGAAAGTTGATTTTGTAGAATGACTGCAAAAACATGTTTCCAGGGGGGCAGATTTGCAAAATGTCACCTACTTTGTTCATGAGATTGGGTCCCAAACAGGCTATGTTGAAAATCTGGGGCAAAAAATGTTGAAAAATGACCGTGACAATGTTATGAGTAAAAGTTCAAAATGCATTAAAAAGTCATTAACCAAGTCTACCTTGTTTTCAGCAGATTGAGGTTTACAATGGAAACAACAGGATGTTCAGCAGTCATGAGAGAAGACGGATATGTAAATGAGGGGTGGGGAGTGTGGGGTGGTGGGTACTGAGGGGGCTGGGATGGGTGCTGGAGGGTTTGGGGGTCAGAACATGTTGAGGGATCATTTTCTTCTTTACAGGTTACAAAAAAAAAGACTACAAGGGATAGCTTTTCTTTATTTCAGGTAACAATAGTGGGGATTAGGTAGCACAGTGAATTGTTGTATGGGGTGGTTAGCTGGCACTGGGGTTGGATCCCCATTGTCTGACTGTGCATTTGTGTGTGTCTGTTGGGGGTGTGAAAGCCAGATTAGGCAGTAGGGGAATACCGGTGGTGGGGTTGAACATGTACCTGCCGCTGGTCACACAAACAAGTTGGGTTGTCAGGAGGGAGGATTCCAGTGGTGCCAGTCACATAGAGCTGGGTTGGGCTGAGGGGGATACCGCAGCTGTCAGATGTTACTGGGAAACTATGGTGGGGGCACTGGATGCTGCCAGATAAGTGGAAACAATGAAAGGATGCAGCCTTAGTCTGATAGGTGTGGCTGCATCCTTTCATATATGAGAAGTTTCCTCCCAACAGCAAACAAACCAGCATCAGAAGCAGCCCAGACAGGATTGAACTTGCACATACCTTCTGTAGGCTCCGCTGCATTGCCTGCTTGCAGCACACACCTCCCTAGTCCTACTTTGTTGGGAGTCATCCCAAGATATTTGCTTTGTGCATGGGCACATGCAAACACACAAAAAAGAGAAGAGCCTGCCTTTGACATTCTGTGCTCTTAGATTGAAATGTAACATGCTTTAATATGGCTTTTATTTCTAATACTGTTCAAAAATTTCAAGTTTGAATTAGAAAGGTTCTAATTGACTAGGACTTTAAGGAAAATCACAGAAACAAAACCAGAACTGGATGTTGTCTGCCCCTTCCCTCCAAGGAGCCCTCAACCCAGATACCCCGTATTCATACAAGATCAAAATGGTGGGGGAAAAAAAACTCACTTATGCCCATATGACTCATTACTTTGCTTTATTTTTTAAGAAGATATGTCAACAAAATATTATCGAAAACACAAAAGAAATGCAAGCTTCCCAAAGGCTCGGCTCAGGCACAATATATAACAGAAGCTCAATAATACGTACAGTAAATGGGATCTAACAATGACAAATTATATTTAAGCTCCCACTGTATTTGCAGGATTGTAAAATTCAGTTTTGATGATAGATGCAGATCATGTGTTGCATTAACCAAGAAAAAAAAATCCAGGCTTTTTTTATGATTTATTACTTACTGTAAGAAACATAAATAATGTATTTTTCTAAATCTGGCTTGGAGCAAACTCCAGTGGACATAAGTGGCCTCAGCATTTCATAAATATCAGTTCTGTCCCAGTGATCCATCACAGTAATATTTCTATGTAACTCCAGTTCTAGGTGGAACATTTATTACATTCATCTGAGACAGCTGTTTTAATTAAAAAAAACAAACACATGGCCCAGTGGCTCAGAGGCAGTGCATTGCTCTACCATACTGACATCCTGGGTTCATGAGTGAACCAGGGACGATCCCTGTTGTGTGGCGGCCCATGAGATGGGTATGCAACTGATGGCAGGTTTTTCTGGCTGGGAGCAGGAGGGACGTGTTCTTCATCCTTTCCTTTCACAAACCTTGTGGGACATGGAGGCATGCTCCTTCCCTTCCTCCATAGAGTTACTGCGGAGTGCAGACAGGCTACAGTACTCGTGTGAGGAGGCAGGGAGTGGAAAAGGGGGGACCCATCCATGGTCATCAGAATGGTGGCTACTGTTAAACTTATACCTCGCAGTACCCAAAGGAGTGCTACCATGGTAGTCAAGGCTAAGAGTTCACCTGTAAAGGCTCTGATTGGGATCTGCCATGAAGGATATATGCTTACATCAAGGAAAAAAGAAAGTTGATAAAATCATGTTCAGTCTTTTTTGCTTCTGGTTTCATCATTAGAAGGAGAAACAAGGAGTGCCAGCCCGGTAGTACTGCTTCAGCACCTTACTTCATGCCATGCCAGTGACTGGAGTACGTGAACAAGCTCTGGGTGCTGGGGGTTGGTGGTGGTGGGGGAAGGCTGGGAGATGATCGGGTGGCCACTAGGCAGCTCTCATCTCTCGGGTTGGGGTGGTGAGTTTCCTCGCTCTCAGCTGAAACCTGGTGGAGTGTGGATATCAAAGTAGAGGCCTGGGAGGCTAACGTAATGTAATGTGGATAGATGGGACTGTGGTTCTGGGGGCGTATGTGTGCCTCCACATGCATGTACCCCCGTGCCACCACAGTCCCGGGAGCAATACAGCAAAAATACTGTGTCTCTCTACTGCCATATGTGATAGCCCCTGGTGCTTTCAGACCCCACTCCATGTGGATTCCTACCAGTGCAATGGTGGGTGGAGTGGCAGACAGGACTAAAAGGCACTGGATCAACGGCCCAAGACAAGCATAGGTGGCAACAGAGGTCAAACATCTATGTGAAAAAAAAGGAGAAAGAAGATTTCTCTCAGTATAGATGGTGGAGGATATTTGAAGCTCCTCCGGGTGCATTTCCCTCAGTGTGTCATAATCAAAGTGCACTTACACTGCTTGCATCACAACAGTTAGTTCACATAAAATGTGGTCTGACTTCTTGATGCACGTGCTGCAATGTGTCCTTGAAAAATGATGAATGGATATTTTTTTTGTGTTGTAAGGCAGACAAACTGTTGTAAATGTGCCAAAATATCAGAAATTAGCAATCATGCATTTTGTACATTTGTAACCAGGTCGCCGTGCAGATGTTGGAGATTGTTCACACTTACTACCGTTGCCTTATGCCCATGGGGGCCACAAACTAATTTGAAGGGCATGTGCTCATTAAACTCCACAATTGGGGGTTTGATTTAGAAGGGGACTGGGAACTTGCACAGTGACTCCACTCAGTAGAGGTGTACATCATAGAAACATAGAATTTGATGGCAGATAAGGACCACTTGGCCCACCTAGTCTGCCCATTTCCCCTACCTAATGGATAAGCTGCAGATCCTAGTTAACCAACAGCCTACTTCATCCTGCTCCCCCCACTAGAAGTGCCTTATGTCTGTCCCATGCATTCTTGAATTCCCCCACTGTTTTTAACTCCACAACCTCCTCAGGAAGGCCGTTCTATGCATCCACAATCTTCTCCATGAAAAATACTTCCCACATTACCTCTGAGCTGTCCCCCCGTATCTTTAAATTGTGCCCCTTGTTCTTGCACATCTCTTTTCTGAAAGATGCTACCCTCTTGAACTTTATTGATTTCCTTGAGGTACTTGAGGTGTCTATCACCCCCCTTCCTCGGTATACATATTAAGCTCCTTTAGTCTCTCTTTGTATGGGTTCTGGTGCAGACCCTGCACCATTTTAGTTGCCCTCCTCTGGACAGCCTCCATCCTGTCTATGTCCTTGGGGCCTCCAGAACTGCACGCAGTGCTCCAGATGGGGTCTCACCAGCTGTCTGTACAGAGGGATAACAACTTGTTTTCTACTCGTGATGCCTCTCCCTATGCATCCCAGTATCCTCCAGCCCTCCTTACTGCCTTCTAACATTGCTTGCCCACCTTTAGGTCATCTGATATGACTACCCCCAGGTCCCTTTCCATTTTTGTTGGTGTTAGTATCTCAGTCTCCATTGTGTACTCTTCCCCTGGGTTTTTGTTTCCTAGGTGCATTACTTTTCATTTCTTTGTATTGAATCTAAGCTGCCATACATTTGACCATTCCTCCACCCTACCAAGTCCCCTCTCATCATTTCCACCCCACTTTGTGTATCAACCCTGTTGCAGATCTTTGTGTTGTCTGCAAAGAGACATACTTTTCCTTCCAGTCCCTCCGTAATGTCACTTATAAAGACATTAAAAAGGACCAGTCCCAGTACTGAACCCTGTGGTACCCCACTAGTAACCCCCCCTTGTTTCAGAGTGGACTCTGTTTACTATTACCCTCTGTCCCCTGTTGTCCAGCCAATTCTTTACTCAGGCTACTGCCTTGGAACCCACTCCAAGGCTGATTAACTTGTTTATTAATCTTTTGTGTGGGACTGTGTCAGATGCCTTGCTAAAGTCCAGGTAGGCCATGTTCACAGCCCCTCTCTGGTCTACTACTTTGGCCAACCAGTCAAAGAAATCTATTAGATTCTTCCGACACAACCTTCCTGCTGTGAATCCATGCTGCCTTGGGTCCTGTGCCCTGCTGGCCTCTAGGTACTTAACAGTTCGGGTAGTCAGTGGCATCACTAGTTCTCCCTTAGTTCTTTTAGAATTCTGGGGTGAATCCTGTCAGGCCCCATTGCTTTGTCCACCTTTGGTTTTAAGAGTTCTTTCAGAACCCTTTCTTCTGTGAATGGACTGGTATCAACCTCCCTATCCAGAGTGTTTCTATTGTTGGTTTAGGTACCTCCCCCTCCTCTTCTTTTGTGGATACTGAGCAGAAGTATTCATTCAGTATCCCTGCTTTTTCACTGTCACCCTGTGCTCACATTCCCTCCCTTTATTAAGCCTCAGTATCCCTCCCTTGGTCTTTCTCCATTCCCTAATGTACCTATAAAAGGTTTTATCCCCCTTCTTAACAGAGTTGGCTATCTTTTCTCAGTTTGTGCCTTTGCTATTCTGACTGCCTTCCCTGCCTCCTTCTGCTTTAACTGATATAGTTCTCTGTCCTGCTCGTTCTGTGTTTCCTTATATTTCCTGAATACTATCCTTTTCTCCTTAACATTTCCTGCCACCTCTTTTGAGAACCATAGTGGCTTTTTCCTTCATTTTGTTTTGTTGATTTGCTTTACACAAAGGCTTGCTGCCTCTGTGATGGCAGTTTTGATTTCTCTCCATTGTTCTTCCACCCCTTCTTCTTGCCTGTTTGGGAACACTTTTCTGAGGCACTCTCCCATTTTGCCTAAGTCAGACCTCCTAAAGTCCAACACCCTTGCTTTTGTATGGCTTGACTCTACAGCTGTGTTTATTGTGAACCACACTGGTGGTCGCTTGTTCCCAGATGGCTACCCACCTCTAAATCTGAGATCCTCTCTCCATTCCCATTTGAGAGTACCAGGTCTAAGACTGCTCCCTCCCGAGTGGGTTCCAACATTAGCTGTCTGAGGCATGCCCCTGTAGGGCATCGAAATGACCCTGCTGTTGGATGTGGCTGCAGTAAAGGTGCTCCAGTTATCATCTGGCATATTCAGGTCCCCATCAACAATATCTCTCCTTTTCTGCCATTCTAAGGTTCTTTTATCATTTCCTTGTCCATTGCCTCTCCCTGATACAAGGGTCTATAAACAACCCCTGTGCGGACTGGGGTGCAATTTCCTGTCTCCAGGGTGACCCATGGTGCCTCCTCCCCTCCCTGTTTACCATTTAGTTCTATTGCTTTGATATCTTCCCTTATGTAGAAAGGTACTCCTCCTCCTCTTTTACCCTCCCTGTCCCTCCTGTAGATTGTGTACCCGGGTATGTTGACATCCCATTCATGGTTCTCTGTATACCATATTTCTGTGAAAGCCACGATATCCAGGCATTCCTCTTCCATCAAGGCCACTGGCTCAGGGAGCTTGTTACACACACTATGGGCATTGGTACTCATCGCCTCCATTTTTTGATGGCCTTACCCTTTTAGGCCCATCCTGTCCTTACTGTTTTGCCTTTTTCTTGATTTACCCTGTCCTACTCCCTATCGACTTCTTTACCTTTGTGTCTACTTCACCAACTACCCTGTTTTGTGTGTGTGTGTGTGGGGGGACTGGAATTTCCCTGCTTCTCTTCAGTGCCTCCTCCCTTGGCTAGGTTTTAATGCTTGCCAATGAAACATTTAAACCTATCACCGAGGATCCTGGTTTTCCTCCTGGACAGATGCAGACCATCATGCCAGTATAGGCCTGCATCCCTCCAGGTGGACCCCTAGTCCCCAGTGAAGCCAAATCCCTGAGCTCTGCACCAGTTTTTCAACCAGTCATTGAATCCCATGGTGCACAGTACCTAGCCTCACGCATGACCATAGATAGGCAGCACTTCGAGAAAGTTACCTGCATGCTACTTGTCTAAGGCCCCCTCCCAACTCCACAAACTCCTGCTGCACAGCTCTGATCCCATTCTCAGCCAGGTCATTTGTCCCTAGGTGGACAATGACAATCAGCTCCTCCCAGTGCAGCTGCTCCCATGATCCTTAGGATTTGCTTCCTGTCCCTCCAAGCCATGGCGCCGGGCAGTCACCTTACCTCCCTCTCCCTTCCCTCCCCCAGTTCTACCCTCCTAATGATTGAGTCCCCCACCAGGAGTTGTTTCCTTCCCCTATGGGGTCCTGTGCCACCTTCCTGTGGGTCTCCTTTGTTGAGGTTCCCAGCATCCTCCTTTGTCTCCACTACGGGTGCCTCCATAGATGAACCACGCTCTGCCAGAATGGCGAGTGAATTGTGGAGAGGCACAACTGGAGGGATGCACTGCTGTTCCACCACCCTCACCCTCCCTGAGCCCACCATGGTCCAACTGCTCCTCTTTCTTGGCAACCTCTGAGGCAGTGGTGGTGGCCTGGGTGGTCTCTGGGTGGGGGAGGAGGTTTCCCGAATCCTCGCCAGGTCAGCATGGAGATGGTCCCAAATCCTCGTTAGGTCAGCATGGAGATGGGCAACCGCCCCCCTTAGACCAGAGAGGTGCTCTGCAAATAGGGCAGCAACGCAGCCTCCTGAACGTCTCCTGGAAGACTGCCTCTCCACAGCCAGTGCATTGCACCACTCCCCACATGTCTGTCTCCCTTCCTGTTTAAGATTTTTGTTTTTGTTTTTAGTGCATGTGAGTGTGTTTACCCCCTATTCAGTGTGCTGTGCTGTTAAGGATATGAACAGGTTGTATGTCCTTTGCACTTTTGGGGAAGTGATGTCAGAACTGCTGATATAAAGGAAATGATGCACTTGGGGCTTCGAATGAGCCATTGAATACCTCATATACCAGGCATATTTGATGAATAGCCAAATATCCCCTAATACTTGAGTTTACAGGAGGTATTCAAAGATGTGTTTTTGGCTAGACTTTGAGCTCTTGTAAGATCTCCTCAGCCAATCCGCAGACTACACAGAGAGCTTTCTAGAGCTTTACCACGTGACCTGCCTTAGTGCAGAGAGACACAGCTGAGATGAAATTGTTGCTCTCTGTGAAGGAATTGTGCTCTACTGGATGGGATTCAGGAAAAAAATAGTCTTTGCACACTTTCTTTGACTGTTCTATTTAATAAATCTTAGTGGAGACTGCGGTGCTCGACTTGATTAATTACTTGCTAAGTAGTTTCTTTTTACAACAGAACAAATCATGTTGTACTGTTCAGCCAGGGTCTGTCTGCAGTTGCAGGCAGGCTTTAGACTAGCTCTTGCTTGCTGCATTGTTGGCTGAAAAAGGGCCTGTTCCTTTGACTTCTTCAGAAATAGACTTAACATGCTGAATTTTTTTTTTCATTTTGCAGTAATACTACTGCATCTGTTTGTACAAAAACTTTAGTGTATGTTTGCTGTGTTCTGAAGCTGCTGCCAGTGTACAAGGGCAGCAGTGTTGCTTTCTTTTCTGTAGCTGCTTTAATTATTGTTGTGAAAAAAAAAAAAAACTTGAATTTTATTTCCTGAAGCTGCAGTCTTTGTTTTGTCAGTGTACTTAGGCATTTGCTGCCTGCCACCACTGCAGTCAGTGCATAATATATTGAAAGCAAGAGAAGGGGGCCCAGCCGCCTTTGCTTTGTGTCTGTATTATGAACAACAATATAAAAAGAAACGTTGAAGTCTTTACCTTTTGTTTTGTCTCTGGACACCACAGATGTTATTTGTGCCCTAGGGTAGGCAGGGCAAGGGCCGGGGGTGTTGAGGAGGGCACCTTTATGGCCAAGACTTAGCTTTCTGACTGTTGTTAAAACAGTAAAAAGTTGAAACAGCAATATAAAAAAATTGTTGAAGTCTTTTTATCTCTGAACTGCACGTCACAGACTTTATCTGTGCCCACTGGAGACCCAGGGGAACACCTTTAGTCCCTTTCCACACTACAATGTTGTCTGTGGTAACATTTTTAAAAACATTACAGCCCTTAATGTTTTGGAGTGTCCGCATTCTGGTGGTAAAGTTTTTCAAAATGTTACAGACAGATAGTGTCACTTCCGCATTACTCTTCATTTCTCCCTGTGTGTAATCCATTACTTTTTTTTTACTTCAGGTTCATTTTTTTCTATTAGCACAGAAACACCATACATTATACATTGTAGATGGTTAAGAGCTATTTCTCTAAAATTATTGTCAATACATTGTTTAAAATCCTTCTGTTATTATTCTCCAAAAAGATTATACAAAGAGAAAAAGAGAAAGGAAGTAGTGATTTTCTGAGTATAAAAATAAATGCAATCGAATAAACTATGGCTGGTGTATTTCATTCTCTAGTGGTTTCATTTGATATATTTTAGGGAAGTTTTTTCCCCCTGCGGTTATACAGCGGCAGTGATTAAAGGATCAGAGCCCAAAGCCCTGCTGAGACAGTATCGAAACCCCTTCATGTTCTTCCACTAGAGACATAAACAGAAACCAAGTGGCATTACATTTTTTTCTTAACCGTAGTTCAGTGGTGATTCTCTCTCCCCTCTGTATGCCTTTAACAATGTCTAACCAGTCTTGTACTGTGGGAGGACATGGAGTCAGCCATCGTTTAGTGATGGCCTTTCCTGCAGCTGCCAATAGTATCCCCATAAAAGACTGCTGAGCATTCATCTCTCTACTTTTTGGAGGTACCCCCAAAATCATATGTTGAGATGTTAGCAGTTGGTCCCCACCTACCATCTGTTGATATTTTACTGAGATTTCTGTCCAGAAAGGCTGTAGTTTCGAGCAGGACCAGAAGATATGGTAATGGGAGCCTGTGTTCCCACAGCCCCTCCAGCAGTCGTCAGATTGGATACTGTTGTAATGCTTAACTCTGGTGGGGGTATTAAAAAAACCTGCTTGTAAGTTTCCATCAAAACTCTTTCCAGCTTGGGGAGGCTGATGTACGAAAAAACCCTTCCCATATGTCCTTCCATATTTGGGCTTCCAGTTTTATCCCTGCTTCCTCTTCCCATCTTGTCTGGCATATTGGGGGATCTCCTTCTCTGTGTTCTATGCAGATTTTTACTAACTTAGAAATGAAGTGTGACCTCTCCCGTGTTTTTGTAACTTGTAGTATTAGGTTTTCCAGGTGATGTGGATCTTGCTGGATTTTAACGGAGGTAGAGACCTTGTGTATAAAGGAAGTAATTTGTAAATATCTAAAAAAGTGAGATCTAGGAAGCCCGAATTCTCGTTGCAATTCCCGAAAGGACTTTAACTGGTTTTGTTTCATCCACTGACTGAAATATTTTAGTCCAAGTCTGTGCCATCTGTCAAAAGCATGGTCCATCCTAGGAGGGACAAAACCAGAGTAGGAAGTGATCAGTGTCTGATTTGACAAGGACCTTGGTAGAAGAAGGCCTTTTTTTACCCTATCCCTTATTTTATAAAGTTGCTTCTGCCATGGATTATTTAATTTAGCCCTTAGTAGCTGGTCCGGGAGGTCTGTGAAGTCCACCATCGGTGCACTTTTGGGATTACTTCCCACTTCCATATCCAACCACACACAACATGGGTCTTTGTTATGATATGCAACCCAGGGGGTCATCTGGGCCACAAGGTAGTAGGTTTTTAAATCTGGCAAACCAAGTCCTCCTTTTGATTTGGGCCGTATAAGGGTCTGCCATGCTACTCTGGCTTTCATTTCCCCCCATACAAATTTATGTAGGGCTTTATTGATTTTTAACCATTCAGTTCTAGGGACATATAGAGGAGCAGAAGTAAACAGAAATAAAAAGCATGGGAGGACATTAATTTTAATGGATTCTATTTTGCCTGTCAGCGATAGGGGTAGGAGTTCCCAATGGCTTAAATCAGAACAGACCTCCTGAATCAATCTACCATAATTAATGTAATATAATTCTTTTAGGTTTAAGGGAATATAGACTCCCAGATATCTGATGCTGGTAGTGGTAGATTTAAAAGGAAACAGTTGTTTAGGGTCTGGGGTATTCTTACTGCTGATTAATAAGACCTCTGTCTTACTGTTGTTAATTTTGAAACCAGATAGTTGGCTATATTCCTGAAGTAGTAAAGCAATTGCCGGATATATTTTCTTAGGGTTTCTTAAATAAAGCATTGTATCATCCACTTATAAGGATATGCGGTTCTCCTGTCCCCCTATCTTTATTCTCTCTAGTTCCGGGTGTGATCTAATATGTTATGCTAAGAGCTCCATGCTTAGAGCAAATAGCAGTGGGGACAGGGGGCAACCCTGTCTGGTGCCTCTTTGTATGTTTAATGTGTCTGACGTTGTACCGTTTACCCTGATTCTAGCAAAAGGTGAACAGTAAATTGCTTGGATTCAAGTCAAAAACTTGGCACCAAACCCGAATCTGGCCAGGACTTTTGTGAGATAGTCCCAATGAAGGTGGTCGAACACTTTTTTAGCGTCAATTACTACCATTATTTGTTCCTTTACCTTATTCCCCATCTGTAAGATGTTAAGACAGCATCTAATGTTGTCCTGGAGATGTCTTTGAGGAACTTACCCTGCATGATCTGGGTGTACCAGGTCAGGCAGGACCCTATTTACTCTGTTTGCCAAGATTTTTGTGACTATCTTGGAATCTACATTAAGTAGAGATATGGGCCTGTGTGCTAGGGTGGGTGACCCTCCCCAGTTGGAAAACTGTAGTGATGGATAAAGCAGCTCAGCTTCAACAAAGTTTACCCCATGATGTCAAATTAGGGATGTGTATAGCATGCAGTAGTCCCTGGAAGTAAAATAAAGTTGTAGTTACCTTTTCCTTCCTCTATGTAAGTTTGTTGTACTTTATATTTTGTTTATCTTTGAGTCTTGATAACTGCCCACTATCAGGGTAGTCTTCAATCTAGTTCATGTTCTGAAATCTCCCCAAAGAATGTGGCATGCTGGTATATAGAGATCACCATAAGAAGTATTACATGAGGGTCTGCTTTTAAATAAGAGTAAAAGAAGCTGTCCAAGGAGTATAATCTGCCAGCTAACAAATGAATAAAGTTCTCCTTGCTGTAGAAACTCTCAGCATGGCAGTTTGGCTATGTAATGGGAGGGTGAAACAAAACATGAAAATAAGGAAACATTTGATGGCTTCAGACAAAGAGATGTTTATAAACTATAAAAGTACATGCAGGATAACGGTTAAAGGTTGAGTTTATCTCTAGAATAATCTATGCTTTTTAAAGGTTGTTTGTACCTGGAAGCTGGGAGTTCAGAAGTTTATGGGTCTGTGTTCCTGCTGCTGCTGTCTCAGCAGCTGCAGCCATTTTAGAAAGATGTTCCCTTAGGGAAGGGCTGGCCCTTAATTGCATTAGTATATAGGGATGGCTTGGGTCTTGTCCTGCCAGAAAGTGATTAGTTTAAAGGGATGAAGTTTCTGAAAAGGATATTTGTTTGTATGTTATGTTTATGCTTTTGTAAGGGGCTTCGCATTGTGTAACAATTGCCCCTATATATGTATTCTGTCTATTTCTTTGAAAATAATGTAGTTGTGTGAATTATAAAGTTAGTATTCCTTTAATTGTTTAATGGAACATGACTGATTAAATCATGTGATACCTGAGCTCTATATAAGAGATGCTCAGGTAACCTACAATTTAGATTTACTTTGGGCTGAGGAGCAGAGAGGAACCTCAGGGAAAGCAGTGTGAAGCCAGAGAAGCAGCCAAATGTGAGAGAGACATTGAGTGTTGAAGTCACTGAGACCTGGTTACCCAAAGGTGAAGGTGAGGCAAGCTTAAGGTGGAGCTCAGGTTGAATGTCCTGTAAAGCCTAAAGCAAGGAGGAATCACTGTGGCCTGGGATTGGCCCTGGACCTCCAAAGGCCAGGTTTGGGCTACCTGGATGCTAGAAGCTGCTCACTTGGAATTTACCAAAGGGAGAGGACTCAGACTGGTGAAGCTGCAGAGGCCTGAGTGGGCAGATACTCAGACTGCAGAGGAACTCGTAGAAACCCAGGGGGTATTGGCAGGGTGACTATACCATGCGATGGGTTCAGTTCCTGGTCTCTAGAGGGTATTGTAAGGTCCAACTGCAGTGTTCTAGTGAGAGGTCTCCTAGCTAAACTCCCAGCCCATACTCTTTATTGTTTTTCTTATAGTAACCTGACAAAAGTTTACATCTGAAAATGCCATCTGTACAAACCTGGCAATAAAACAGCACCTCAGGGTGTTTTACATGATATTTTATGATTCCTGTCTTCCTGAATCAAACCCCACGACAGCCTGTAAGAGTCACAGTTGGCAGGGGGCTTTCTGTCCATATGTATAGCTGTGATGAACGACTCCCTCCATGGTGTGGGGGAGGTCTCCTTTAGACTCACAGGAATTAAAGAGATCTTTTAAAAGTGGGGTGAGCAGGGCTGAGAATTTCTGATAGAATTCAGCATTAAAAATATCAGGTCCAGGAGACTTACTTGTTTTGAGGTTTTTTATAATTTCTGCACTCTCCCCTTGTGTAAAGGGGGCTTCTATAGTTAATCTATTGTCTTTAGACAGCATGGGGGAGGGACACCCTGTCCAGAAATGCTTGTAGTTTTATCTTGTCTGCTTCCAGTTGGGGTTCTGTCGCATAGGGAGTGGCATAATAATCCCTAAATGTCTTAGCTATTTCTTTTATAGGGAAATATAAGGGGAGCCAAATGGAGGAGGACAGGGAGGTATACCTTGAATGTCTAAGGGAAGCAGGGAAGGCTGTTAGGAGGGTGAAGGCACAGACAGAAAAGAGCTTAGCACAGTCTGTAAACAAAGGGGATGAGGCATCTTATAGGTACATCAGTGAAAGAAGAAAAACTGGGGGGGGGATTGTGAGACTCAAAGGGGAGAAGGGAGAGTGTAAAGAGGGGATCTGGACAAGGCAGAAATACTGAACAAATACTTCTGCTCAGGATTCACTAAGGAGGGGATGGATCACGGAGCACAGTTGGGTTGCAGAGGCAGTGGGGGGAGAGAGGTGAACACTAGTCCATTCACAGTGAAGAGTGTTCTGGAAGAACTCACAAAGCTGAAGGTGGATAAGGCCATAGGGCCAGACAGCATCCACCTGAGGATATTAAAGGAGCTGCGAAGGGAACTAGCAGCGCCTCTGGTGGCCCTGTTCAGAGTCACTCAACACAAGTATCATTCCAGAGGACTGGAGAAGGGTACATGTAGTCCCACAGAAGCAGCAGTAGGGAGGAGGCGGGGAACTATAGGCCAGTCAGCCTCACCTCAGTGGTGGAAAAGATCATGAAGACACTGCTGAAAGAAAGGATAGTGGCACATTTGGAATCCAGTCATGCTCAGGATCTGAGGCAACACAGATTCACAGCAGGAAGGTCATATCAAATGAATCATTTTTTTTTTTTTTATCGGGTGACTAGGGAACTTAATCAGGGAAGGGCAGTAGAAGTCATCTACCTGGATTTCAGCAAAGCCTTCGACACTGTCCCACATAGAAGGCTGATTAACAAGATGGGTAGTCTGGGCATGGGAGACAAGGTGTGAACTGGGTTAGGAACTGGTTAACAGACAGGAGACAGAGGGTGATGGTAAATGGGGTACAATCTGGGGAGGGGGATGACCAGTGGGGTACCACAGGGATCAGTACTAGGACCAGTCCTGTTCAATGTCTTCATTGGTGACATTGCAGAGGGGCTGGAAGGAAAGGTCTGCCTGTTTGCAGATGACACCAAGATCTGCAACAGGGTGGATACTCCAGAAGGGTGCGGAAAATGAAGAGGGACTTGGAGAAGCTTGAAAGATGGTTGGAGATGTGGCAACTGAAGTTCAATGTAAAGAAGTGCAAAATAATGCACTGGTTAGAGGAACCCTGGGGAGAGATACAGGTTGGGGGGGAGGAGCTGACTGTCACCAAATAGGAAAGGGACCTAGGGGTTATCATCCCTGATGACCTTAAGGTATCGAAGCAGTGTACAAAGGCAGCAGGGAGGGCCAGTGGCATGCTAGGGTGCAGAGGCAGGGGTATCACTAGCAGGAGGTGGGAGGTGGTGATACCATTGTATAAAACATTGGTAAGGCCTCACCTGGAGTACTGCAAGCAGTTCTGGAGACCACACCCGCGCAAGGACATAGATAAGGTGGAGACTATCCAGAGAAGGACAACAAAGATGGTGCAGGGCTTACACCACAAAACATATGAGTAGAGACTAAGGGACCTCAATATGTACTCACTGGAGGAGAGGAGACAGCTGGGGACATGACTGAAACTTTCAAGTACCTCAAGGGTATAAACAAGGTGCAGGCAGGGGAGCTTTTCCAATGTATAAAAGTACTAGAACAAGGGGCACAATATGAAATTGGAAGGGTAGATTAAAAGGTAATGTGAGGAAGTTTTTCTACACAGAAAGGGTAGTTGACACATGGAATAGTCTGCCACAGGAGGTAGTGGGGGCAAGCACAGTGGAAGGGTTTAAGCATGCTTGGGACAGGCACAAGGGAAGCCTGAGAGGGGTGGGAGTGATGACAAGCCATTGATCACATAGGGTCAGTGGCCACATACA
Organism: Neoceratodus forsteri; assembly: GCA_016271365.2. Classification (NCBI taxonomy): domain Eukaryota; kingdom Metazoa; phylum Chordata; order Ceratodontiformes; family Ceratodontidae; genus Neoceratodus; species Neoceratodus forsteri. The sequence continues at coordinate 486,545,136 of CM057451.1, read as the reverse complement.
ATGTATAGGGCCTACGGGCAGACTGGATGGGCCTAGCGGTCCTTATCTGCTGACAATTTCTATGTTTCTCTGTCTCTATGTTTTGGGGTATACACCTCGACTACCTTATCTCTTGTGTTTGTTTGCAGTTTCTTAACATTTCATTCAGCCTGTCTTTTTCTGAGTCAAAATGCTAATAACCTACTTGCTACATTACCTTGTTCGTAATATTTTTGATTGATATATCTCAAGGTTTCCTCTACTTGTTTGTCTAAGAGAGTTTGGAGTTCTGCTCTAACCTTTTGCAATTCCTCCCAGCCCAGCTGAGATTGGGAGGTTTTATGTTCTCTCTCCTGTTGGGCTAGCCTGTGCTCTAGGGTGGCCTGGTTTTGTGTATATTGCCTCTGCAGCCTGGCTGAGAAGGAAATTATCATCCCTCGAAGCACTACTTTGAGACCATCCCAGTACCACTACCAACCTGTACCTTATTGTTGCAATGATAGTCCTGGATTGTAGTTTTTACCAAATCCCAAATTCTCCCTTTCCAGTAAAGAAGTATTTAATCTCCATGTGGTCTTTCTGTCCCAGTTACCCAGATGTAGCTCTATTGTGATCGCCGAATGATCTGAGAGCAGTTTGGGATATATAACACAATTTCTAGCTTGGTGTGAATTTAATCGACTCACTAAAGAATAATTGCGTCTGGAATATGATTGATTGGGGTTTGAATAAAAGGTATAGTCCCTCAAAGATGGGTTTAGCTCTCTCCATATAGCCAACAAAGATAACACTTGCATGCTTCCCCTTACTGCCCTACTCATTTTCTGGTTAGTGGCCATGTTTTGTGAGGAAAGGTCTATGGTCAGATTCAGCTCGCAATTAAAGTCCCCTGCAATCAGTACTGCCCCTCCCAATTCAGAAATTTTTCCTAATAAAGTTTTATAGAATGAAGAGTCATCAGTTAGGTGCATATATGTTGATCAACTGTATTTTTTTGAGAAAAAAGGTGCCCTGTGACTATCACTATTCTTCCATCCTCAAACATCATTTCAGTGTCCACCTCTAAGGGGAGGTCTTGTCTAATTAATATAGCTACACCTGCCTTCTTACCAGTGGGATGAGACGAACTAACCACTTTACCCATCCATGTTCATCTCAATTTTAAATGCTCAGATGGGGGAAATTTTGTTTCTTGTAAGAAACAAATATCCGTTCTTAGTTTTTGCAGGTAATGTAGAACTTTAGTTCTTTTAATGGGGGAATTGAGTCCCTTAAAATTCAGGGATGTCACTTGTAAAGTACCCATTTGTACTCATGTAAGTTCACCCACAGAGTCAGCCATATATGTCTAATCCTTGGATTCTTATTATTATTGTCCAGACCCAACTCTTCTTTTCTCTCCACCATAGCCTTCTCCCTAACAAGGGGTTCCCAGCTATCTACCAGCCTTATATATAACTTATTAGGCACAACAGGTGCCAACCTTTTAACTGTCACATTGTTCTAACAATGTTAACATAAACATCAGCATTAACCATAATTGAACAGTAAATATTACTTGAACAATGCAGTGAAGTTTGTACTCCCAAGGTGGTGTACAGCAAATGTTTGTGCAGCAATTGCTGCTGTGCTCGTTCAACGAGCCTGACCTGTTTGGGTCAACATAGCAAGACGGTGCCATCTGGTGGCCGAAAAGCGCTGCATTTCCCATTAGGCACTCTCAGCCAGCGAAATGGTTTGCCTGTAACACTCACATGGGACGGTAACTTCCAGTACAAAAGTGAAACAGAACAGAGTAATGGGGGAACATTTCACCCCTGACCTGAATAAATACTAGCATAATGTGTATACTTGCTACTCCCATGGCGTTTAACCAGATAATGGCTTTATCTCATGGTTGTTATCCCCTTACCCCCCCCCTTTCTACTTCAATTTCTTGCCTGCTTTCCATACAACAACGTATAAAACAAAAGCAAAGGAGAAAGTTCAGCCCAACACCTCAGCATTGGTATAAAAACTTTTTAAATTGTGTTCCTAAACATAATTAAGTAAATATTCAGTTGTTATCCAGTGTCCTTGTTCGGCTTTGGCCTTTTCTTCACTCTCAGTATGCAGGCTAGAAGGAGAAAGAAGAAAAGAAAAAAAAAAAAAAAAAACACTAGAGGAATGGGTATGTTAGTGTCTCCAATTTATGGAGAAATGGGCATCAAGGGGCCCAGACCCAAAGTCCAGGAAACCAGTGGAGAAAGCTTATTTCCCATTGTCGGGGGTCAATTATTCATACATCTTCTAGGTAAACAGAGAAAGAAAATCAGTTCCCAAACTTTGAAACTCAATGGGGATATTCAGCTTTTTCACAAGTGTCTCTTGGGATCCTTTCAAGTAGAGGGACCAGCTCCAAACCTCGTGCTGTCAGTCACTCAATGAGCCAGTTTTATCTTCTTGGGCCGGCAGTTGTTTCAAGTCGGCACTCAGATGAGAGGGCCACAAAATCATGGTGGAGTGGCCTCTGCATGGTCTGCCGGACCTTTTCCAGGCCACTTGCGTGATTGAGCACTCTAGTGTAGTTAGGGAGCAGTCTGGTACCAGAATCCCCATGTTTTTCAGCTTTGGCACTGCTTCAAATATCGAGTTGAAAATTTGGGGTCCTCTTTCTGTGTGGACCTGAAGATGGGCTAGGTAAATATGCTGAATTTTAATATTCTTTTCTTTAGCTTGTTTGATAAAATCCTTAACTTGCTGTCTCTGAGTGTTTAGGTGGTCCAAAAAATCTTGATTGAATGTAGTGCGTTGGCCATACAGCAGCATTTCCTTTTGTTTCTAAGCCGTCTGTAATATGTGTTGCCTTTCTCTGTAATCTGGAATTTTCACCACAATAGATCGGGGTCTAGCTCCTTGTTCTTTAGGTTTTGGAATAAGTGAGCGATAGGCCCTCTCTATTGTCATGTGGCAATATTCTGGTATTTTTAGCAATGATCAGAGGATATTGAGGACAAAGTCTTCCATACTGGGGTAAGAACTCTCCATCTCCTTCGGGACTCTATATAGCCAAAAGTTATTCTGCCGGAGCGGTTTTCTAGATCATCACTCTTGTCAGTTAGCTCTTTCTCTTTTGCCAACAAGTAGAGCACCACCCAGTCATGTTATCTGGTTGAGTCGGAGAGGGCACCCACTGCTCGCTGACCGATGTTGTGTGGCTGTCAGTTTGCCAAATGTTGCTCTCATGTCTGCAACCGATGACTCAACTCAGTGGAGACTCTTGATTATGTCATCTAGTTTTATCATGATTGTTTGCTGGTCTAGTGTTTCCATCCTGCCATCCAAGTCGGCCATGCTTGCAACTGGGGAAGGAGGTCTGGAGTCATCTTGTGGGCCGCGAGTTTTATCGCACTCCATCAATACTTTTATTTTCGCTGCTTGGTAATGCTTCCCCTGCTGTTTGGTTGCAGCCATCATTAAGGTCAGGATCCTTTTTATTTTTGTTGAGTTTTGCCAGTATTTAGCTACAGTTAGGCAGAGATGGTCCCAGGAGCGCTGAGACTAGGCGGCCATTCAGATAGTGACGTCACTGGAAGAGGTAATCCATTATTAAGCACGATGGAGGACCCTGTGAATGCAAACAGTCGCACATCCACTCAGGTTAAGTAAGTGTTACAGGCTAGAAAACGTTACACATTTCAATCTCAAGACCACATGAAAACAGGTCTTGAGATTGGTTTTAAGATCGGTGCCGGTAACGTTACAGATGTGGACGCGAACCATTTTTACAAAGATTTGTAATGGTTCAGCTCATCTGTAATGTTACCATACTGGTGGTGTTGATAGGGCCTTACATGTAGCCTAGACTTGTCTTTCTGACTGTTAAAGTAAAAAGTTACAAACAACAATATAAAACATTGTTGAAGTCTTAACTCTTTTTGTCTCTGGACACCACAGACATTATCTATGCCCTAGGACAGGCAGGGCAGGGGCTTTGTGGCCTAGACTTAGCTTTCTGACTGTTATTAAAAACAGTAAAAAGTTAAAACAAGAATATAAAAAAACTGCTGAAGTCTTTTTGTATGTGAACCGCATGTCAAAAACAGACTTCTGCAATTTTTTTATACTGTTATTTTAACTTTAGTAACACTTTTTTGTGCAGCCTAGACTTATCTTTCTGACTGCTATTGAAGTAGAATGTTGCAGACAATGATATAAAAAAAATTGTTGAAGTCCTTACTCTTTTTGTCTCCGGACAGCATACACCACAGACATTATCTGTGCCCTAGGGCAGGTAGGGCAGGGGATAGGGGGACACCTTTGCAGCCTTAACTTAACTTTCTGACTTATTAAAACAATAAAAAGCTGAAACAATATAAAAAAATTGTTGACTATTTTTGTCTCTGGAGCGCATGCCACAGACTTTATCTATGGCCTAGGGTAGGCAAGGGCCAGGGGGGCACCTTTATGTGCAGCCTAGACTTATTGTAGCTTTGTGACTGTTAAAGTAAAAAGTTAGACAACACTATAAGAAAACTGTTGAAGTCTTTACTCTTTTTGTCTCTGGATGCCACAAACATTATTTGTGCCCTAGGGTAGGCAGGGCAGCGGATGGGAGGCACCTTTGCGGACCAGATTTACTTTTCTGACTGTAGTTGTTATTACAGTAAAAACTTATAAAGAACAATATAAAAAAATTGTTGACTTTTTTTGTCTCTGGAGTCCAGATGCTACAGAAGTTGTCTGAGCCGTCCGTTACATTTGCTGACTGCCACCGCAGGATAAGCAAAAGACAGAAATTCTTCCTGTTTCTTGTAAAAAACAAACTAGTATTTTTTTGCATATATCGCATTAGAAAAACTAATCATAGCATTAGAAAAAGAAATGTATATATTGAAAATGTTCACACAAAGTACTGTCAAAAAACGTCTACGGATCGGCCCATCCAACAGTGATTCAGACAGGGTTTTGGACTGCACATCTGATGTATGGACCAGTACAAAGCTCACTACATGCATACCTCTCATTCACAGCACACTGGTGTTCACCTAGACCAGTAGCACATGGTTGCATAAGTGCTGTTACCTATTCTTCTTCCTCTGGCTTTGGCTGTAGTAGTACCCCATCCCACTGGGTATGTGATCTCCCTAGTGCTACAGTCTTCCAAATGAACACACTAGTGTTAACATTCTTATGTCTGTGCAAGAAATGCTTGACTCCTGGATTAGCACAACAGGTTTGCATGTTGTGTTCTTTATTACGGATAATGGATAGAAGATGGTAAAAGCACTTTGTGTTGGCTACTTCCAGGGAATCTGTTGCTTTTATCACACATTGAACCTTGTGGTGCTCTTTAGAGCAGTGTGGGAGCTTCTTACAATGTTGATACTTCAAGAAACATCTACAGTATAGCCATTTCCATCATTCTGCTAAGGCAACCAGAGAGCTGCAAACTATTCAGGACCAGCTTGGTTTGCCAAACCATCTGAGGAACCTTGTAGGGAATCAAGGGTGACCCTTGCGATTTTCTGAAGCTGCCATTGGAAGGCTCCACTCCATGTGTGGCAGATTCAAGTCACAAACTAGCAGCTCCCCCCCCCTTACTTGACATTTTGATGATGGCTTCTTAAAGTACCTTATCCAGCTAGTCTTCCTGTGCTAGAAGTCTGTTCACTACTCCAGTAACATAGAAACATAGATATTGTTGGCAGATAAGGACATCTTGGCCCACCTAGTCTGCACTATTTTCCCTACCTACAGTACCACTGCAGACACTACTTGATCTCTGGTCCCCTCCCCTTTTGCCTTTTTTCTAAGGCTCCCTTGTGTCTATTCCATGCATGCTTGAATCCTGTTACCATTTTAGTACCCACAACCTCTGCTGGGAGGCTCTTCCAGGTGTCCACCACCCTTTCCATGAAGAAGTATTTCTTCACATCTCTTCTGAGTCTCCTGCCTCCAGATTCATAGTGTTACCCCTTGTCCTCAAGCTTCTTTTTCTTTGTAAAATGCTACCCTCATTTACCTTATTAAACTGTGAGGTATTTGAACATTTCTATCATGTCCCCCCTTTCCCTTCTTTCCCCTAGAGAGTACATATTTAATTCTTTGAGTCTTTCCTCATATGGCTCTTGATGAAGGCCCATAACCATTTCTGTACCACCTCCACCCTATCTATGTCCTTCTGGAGATGGGGCCTCGAGAACTGAACACAGTACTTGAGGTGAAGCCTCACCGTCGACCTATACAGGGGTAACACTACCTCCCTTTTTCTGCTGGTGATACCTCTCCCAAGCATCCTGCTAGCTTTCCCCACTGCCTTATCACATTGCTTTGCTACCTCCAGGTTATCAGAAATGATTACCCCCAGGTCCCTTTCCTGTTTTGTGGTTGTCAGTATCTTCCCACCCAATTGGTACATTACCTCCATATTTCTGTGCCTGAAGTGCATGATTTTGCAGTTTTTTTGCATTGAAACCCAGTTGCCAAACCCTTGACCAGTCTTCCAGCTTTTTCAGATCATCCCTCATTTTTCCACCCCCCCGGTGTGTCCACTTTGTTGCAGATTTTTGTGTCATCCATGAACAGGCATATTTTCCCATGCAGCCCTCCTGCAATGTCACTAATACATATATAATAGACATTGAAGTGGACCCGGCCTAGTACTGACCCCTGTGGCACCCCGCTGGCCACCTTGCCTTCTTTTGAGTGAGCACCATTTACCACCACCCTCTGAGTCCTGCTACTTAGCCAACTTCTTACCCATTTTACTACTTTTGGACCCACTCCTAGGTTGCCCAGCTTGCTCACCGGTCTTCTGTGTGGAATGGTGTTGAAGGCCCTACTGAAACCCAGGTAGCTCACATCCACCATTCTGCCCTGATCCACTTCCCTGGTCACCCAGTCAAAAGTCAAAGAACTCAATCAGGTTTGTCTGGCAAGATCTCCCCTTGTGAAACCATGCTGCCTTGGATCCTTTAATCCACTAGTCATAAGGTATTCTCCAATACTTTCCTTCAGTAGTGATTCCATTACTTTACCCACTGCCGAAGTCAGGCTAACAGGTCTTTAATTTCCTACCTCCTCCCTGTTACCACTTTTTGAAGCGGGACCACATCTACCCTCCTCCAGTTCCCTGGAACTTCCCCCGTATCTAATGATAGGTTGAATAAGACTATCAGAGGTGCAGCCAGCACCTCCTTGAGCTCCCTTAGTATTCTAGGGTGTTCCTCATCAGTCTCCATTGCCTTGTCCACTTTTAGTTGTGCTAGTTCCTTGAGGACACTCTCCTTTGTAAAAGGACTAGTGTACACCCCCCTTCCTTTACATAGAAACATAGAATTTGACGGCAGATAAGGACTGCTTGGCCCACCCAGTCTGCCCATTTCCCTACCTACTGGATAAGCTGCAGATCCTAGTTAACCAGCAGCCTACTTCTTCCTACTGCCACCCCCTAGAATGGCCTTATGACTGTCCCATGCATGCTTGAATTCCACCACTGATTTTGACTCCACAACCTCCTCCGGAAGGCCGTTCCATGCATCCACAACCCTCTCTGTGAAAAAATACTTCCTTAAATTACCTCTGAGCCGCCCCCTCTATCTTCAAATTGTGCCCTCTTGTTCTTGCACACCTCTTTTTGAAAGATGCTACCCTCTTGGACTTTGTTGATTTCCTTGAGGTACTTGAACATTTCTATCACGTCCCCCTCTCCTCCTTTCCTTGAGGCTATACATATTAAGCTCCTTTCGTCTCTCTTCATATGTCTTCCGGTGCAGACCCTGCACCATTTTAGTTGCCCTCCTCTGGACAGCCTCTGTCCTGTCTGTCTTTGCGGAGACTGGGTCTCCAGAACTGCACACAGTACTCCAGATGGGGTCTCACCAGCTGTCTGTACAGAGGGATAATAACTTCCTGTTTTCACTGGTGATGCCTCTCCCATGCATTCCAGTATCCCCCAGCCCTCCTGCTGCCCTCTCACATTGCTTGCCCACCTTTGGGTCATCTGATATGACTACCCCAGGACCCTTTCCATTTTTGTTGTTGTTAGTATCTCACCCCATTGTGTACTCTTCCCTGGTTTTTGTTTCCCAGGTGCATTACCTTGCACTTCTTAGCATTGAATCTAAGCTGCCATACATTTGACCATTCCTCTAACCTTGCCAAGTCCCTTCTCATCCTTTCCACCCCACCCTGTGCATCAACTCTGTTGCAGATCTTTGTGTCATCTCAAAGAGACATACTTTTCCTTCCAGTCCCTCTGCAATGTCGCTTATAAAGACATTGAAGAGGACCGGTCCTAATACTGAACCCTGCGGCACCCCACTAGTAACCCTCCTTTCTTCTGAGTGGACTCCATTTACTATTACCCTCTGTGTCCTATTCTCCAGCCAATTCTTTACCCAGGCTGTCATCTTGGGACCCACTCCCAGGCTGGCTAACTTGTATATTAATCTTTTGTGTGGGACTGAGTCAAATGCCTTGCTAAAGTCTAGGTAGGCCATGTCCACAGCCCCTCCCTGATCTACTACTTTGGTCACCCAGTCAAAGAAATCTATCAGATTAGTCTGGCATGACCTTCCGCTGTGAATCCATGCTGCCTAGGGTCCTGTGCCCCTGGCCTCTAGATACTCGACAGTTCTTTCCTTCAGAAGTGATTCCATCATTTTCCTATCACTGAGGTTAAACTAACAGGTCTGTAGTTTCGCTTCTGGCTTGCTCCCACTTTGTGAAGGGGAATCACATCTGCCCTCCTCCAGTCCTCGGGTACCACCCCATCCTCCCATGATTTGTTAAAAAGGTAGTCAGTGGTGTCACTAGTTCTACCCTTCGTTCTTTAGAATTCTGGGATGAATCCCATCAGGCCTCATTGATTTGTCCATCTTCAGTTTTAAGAGTTCTTTCAGAACCCTTTCTTCTGTAAATGGGCTGATATCAACTTCTGTATCCAGAGTGTTTCTACTGTTTGTTTAGGTACCTCCCTCTTCATTTGTAAATACTGAGCAAAATATTTGTTTAGTATCTCTGCCTTTTCACAGTCTCCTCTGCCCACCCTCCCTCCCTTTATTAAGTCTCACTATCCCTCCTTGGTCTTCTTTCTCTCCTGATGTACCTATAAAAGGTTTTATCCCCTTCTTAACTGAGTTGGCTATCTTTTCCTCGGTTTGGGCCTTTGCTGTTCTGACTGCCTTCCCAGCCTCCTTTTGCTTTAACTGATACAGTTCCCTGTCCTGCTCCTTCTATGATTCCTTGTACTTCCTGAATGTTTTCTTTTTTTGAACCTTCACTGCCACTTCCTTTGAGAACCATAGTGGTTTCTTACTTCATTTTGTTTTGTTTATTTGCTTCACAAAGGCTTGTTACCTCTGTGATGGCAGTTTTATTATTCCCCATTGTTCTTCCACCCTCCTTCCTGCCCATTTGCTAGTGCATTCCTTAGGCACTCACCCATTTTTGGCAAAGTCAGCCCCTTCTAAAGTCCAGTACGCTTGCTTTTGTATGCATTGACTCTATTGCTGTGTTTATTGTGAACCATACTGTTCGATGGTCACTAGTTCCCAGATGGATACCCACTTCTACATCTGTGATCCTCTCTCCATCTCCATTTGAGAGAACCAGGTCTAAGATTGCTCCCTCTCGAGTGGGCTCCAATACTAGTTGTCTAAGGCATGCTCCCTGTAGGGCATCTAGAATAACCCCACTCTTCAAAGTGGCTGCTGCAACTGGACTCCAGTTAATGTCTGGCATATTCAGATCACCCATCAGCAATATCTCCCCTTTTTCTGCCATTCTAAGTATACTTTCTATCATTTCCTTGTCCATTTCCTCCCCCTGAGAAGAGGTCTGCTCTAACCCCTGTCAGGATTGTGGTGCCATTGCCTGTCTCCAAATTTACCCACAGTGCTTCTTCTCCTCCGTTTACCCTTTTGTTCTGTTGCTTTTATTCCTTCCTTATGTAAAGAGCTACCTCCCTCCTCTTACCTCTCTGTCCCTCCTGTAGATAGTGTATCCTGGTATGTTTAGTCCCAGTCATGGTTTTGTGTGTACCATGTTTCTGTGACTGCCACGATATCCAGATGTTCCTCCTCCATCAAAGCCACTAATTCAGGAAGCTTGTTACCAGACTATGAGCATTGGTACTCATTGCTCTCCATTTTTTGATGGCTTTACTTTCTGTTGTAGCATCCCCCACTGACCTTTCTACCTTGGTCTTTTTCTCATTTAGTACCCTGTTTTGTAGGGAGAGGCTGGGATTTTCCTGCTGCTTCAGTGCCTTCCCCTTTGACTAGTTTAAAAGCTTGCTAATGAAGCATTTAAACCGATTGCTTGTTCCTTATCTGTGACCCATCACCTACCCCTTCCTCCATAAATACTGAACAAAAGTATTTAATATGTCTGCTTTTTTCTGGTCCTCTCCTATACAAACCCATTCTTCCCCTTTTAGCCTTACTATCCCTCCTTTGCTCTTCCTCTTTTCGCTTATATATCTAAAGAATGTTTTATCCCACTTTTTCGCTGACTTGGCAACATTCTCCTCTGTTTGCGCCTTTGCACTCCTAATTACTTTCCCTCCCTCCTTTTGTTTCTCCTGATATCTCTCCCTATCTTCCTCTTTATGTGTCATCTTGTACCTTCTAAATTATAGATGGCAGCCTCAGGGCCTGTCCTCAGGAAATCCACAGCATCTCCAGTCTTTGCTTTTCCTCCAGCTGACCCTGTAACTATGATATGAAGTTGGAGGGATGGGTAGATTCAGGAGAGATGTGAGGAAGTACTTCTTCACAGAAAGGGTGCAGGATTTCTGGAACAGCCTACAAGCCAGTATGGTAGGGGCGAAAACAGTGGTGGGGTACAAGATTGCATAGGATAGGCACAAAGAATCTTAGTGGAAAGGAATGGGGAGGTGGGATAAGAACCGGAGATCAGGTAGAATATACGGAGATCCAGTAGGCAGGGAAAAATGGCAGACTAGGTAGGCCAAGCAGTCCTTATCTGCTGACATATTTTATGTTTCTATGTAACTCCTTGGCCTTGATTCTCTTCCTCACATATGGTACAATCCCTTCTCCCCTCCTCCCCACCCTGTCTCTCCTGAACAGAGAGTAGCCAGTTATGGCCATGTCCCAGTCATCGTGCTCAGTGCACCATAACTCTGTTATTGTCACCAAATCCAAGAAATTTGAGAAATACATGAAATTTGTCATGCTAATCACAGACATTTCCCTTATTACCACCTAAGGTGAATTCAGGGTATTATCTGAGAGCATATGAGAAATGTTTGGTAAGATCAACCCTGGCCAATACATAAAGATTTCTTATCACATTAATAAACCATCTTAATTTTTTTAAAAATTTACAGAGATGCACCTGGTGCATGACCAAGCAAACAGTTATACCAGTGCGCCCCCCCCCCAAAAAAAAGCTGCTTTAAAGCCTGCAATGAATTCATATCAATTACATTTTCTTACTCACTTTTTTCAGCATTTTAACAAGTTAGAGGGGTTCTTAGCCTCATCATTCAGCTGAACTGTGATCAGCCTGACCACCAACAAGGTGAACCACTCATCGTTCAGAAAAAAGCTTCATATTTTAAATTTTACCGTGCCATATATAAACTGAGGTTCCCCTGCTTTCTCTCTATCTTATGGGGAAAACGCTCTCTGGCTTTATTTCTTATATCATGTGCTCTGTGCTCTGGCCAGTAAGAGGCTCACAGGTTATCATTGGGGGGGAGCTTATTAATTAGGAGAAGGCCACAATTCTACAACTTGCAATTTAATATTAAAGGTTTAGCAAGCTCAACCCTGGCCAATTCATAAAGATTTTTTATCACATTTATAAGGCATTTTGCATGTTTTAATATTACAGGGGTGCACCAGGTCTGTGACCAAGCAAAAGCAAATATTTATAATACCAGTGCTCCCCCGCCACAAAAGCTGCTTTAAAGTTTGCAATTCATTTGAATCAATTCAATTTTCTTGCCTGCTTTTTTCATCATTTTAATATATTATAGGAGTTCTTGATCTCATTCAGCCGGACTATGATCAGCCTTACCACCAATGACAAAGTGACCCATTCATTGGTCAGGAAAATGCTTCATATTTTACCATGCCATATAACAGCTGAGGCCCCCCTGCTTTCTCTCTATCTTATGGGGAAACCACTCTCTGGCTTCATTTCTTACTGTATATAGTATGCTCTGTGCTCTGGCCAATAAGAGGTGCACAGGTCATTACTGAGGAGCTCACTGATTAGGAGAAGGCTACAATTCAAATCAATATTTAAGTACTGTATGATGAAAAAAAGCAAGTGGCAAAATGTAATTGATTTGAATGAATTTCAGGCTTGCAGGCTTTAAAGCAGCTTTTGAGGGCATGCACTTGTATTATAAGTAACTGGTTTTGCTGGGTCACAAGCCAGATGCACTCCTGTAAATATTAAAAACAATTAAGATGCCTTATAAATGTAACCCCTAGGTGGCACTATCCCAAGGGCTACTACCCCTGCCTGCTTGGCTAGTAGCAGGTTAAGGGGCCTAGGTTCTGTAATGGGTGCCTCCACGTGGAGGTCAGGGTTGGTAGTGGTCAAGCTAACCAGGGCACAGCCCTTTGGGACACTGTAACCCCCCTCTTTCCCTGCTAGTGGCCTAAACACTGCACAATAATTGCGTTCACAACACCCCTTGTACACCACACAAGTACCCACACTGTTTACACTTACCACCAGGGCAGTTTCCTCTAGCTCGACCCTGGGAACCCCCTGTAAAACAAGGTTAGGCAAAGCAACTAGCAACAGTATAATACTCTTAGCACAAACTGGAACCACAGTCAGATTAAATGCAGAAAAGGTTAGATCTGATTTATTCAGGGGACATGAACAAGGGAGGGGTGTAATCAGGTTGATTTGCCTAAAGGCTCTATAAATCAAACAGTTATGCATGCACTTCACAGTCCCTAAACAGTCACACCCTCTGGGTACCCAGGTGGAGAGGAGATGGGCTAACCAGGACTGTTGCCCGGGGTAGGCCGGCATTGCAGCTATTTGGGGCTCTGTGATGGAAAAGATAACATGCACAGTACACACTATTTGTAATCTGGAGCCAGAGGGCTCAGTTCATGAAGAAAAAGAAACAAGACAATCAGATGACACACTTTGATTAACCTGTTGTTGCAGGGAGCTACCCTGATATTTACTCATGATACCCAAGACTGGACACAGGCGGGATGAAAATCGAGACAGCAGGTGGTTGATCTGGAGTGCCAGGAGAAGCAGGGCCCACGCGATTCACCCAGGCATTGTTCCTGTTCAAGCGTGGCAGGGGCTGATCCCCAGGCAGGTCTCTCATCAGTGGCTTTCTCTGTGCAGTGGGGTAGTGTGGCAGGACCAGCGTGGCATGGCCCAGGCTGAATGGAGATGAGCGTGGATTCAGTCCGATTAGGCTGGATAAAGCTTCCAGCAAGCAGAACACAGTTCACACAGTGGGGAACCAAATCACGACCCACTTTCAATACACAGCACATTTATATGTAAGGAAATTCTACTGTACCAGGCAAACCACTCTTTGGTCACAGTCACAAAGTCTCTGCACACACCGGGAGCTTAGGGGTAGCTGGAACTCCTGACAGGCCGATCGCATACAGCAAATCTTTGGTCTTCTTCAGGTTGAGAATGGACACACTTCAGTGGCTTGCTTCATTTTCACAAACCCGGATTTAGTCTGAAGTGATTTTCGTCTCCCTCTCAGGGCAGCAGACAGACATGCAGACCAAAACTCAGGCCTTTCCACAGTTCTCCTATGCGAAACTATGCAGACGGCTGCATGACTGTCTCAAGCTGTTGCTTCCTCAGCTTCCAACTTAGATCTGACTCAACTGCCAGCAAGCCTGGGACTTTCCCCAGAATCCAAAAGGTTCGGTTGGCTGAGCTATCAGTCACAATAAAGGCTCCCCCTTCAGGTGCAAAAAGGCTCCAAAGCCCAAAACTACAATTCCTACAGATTTTGACTCCAGACAGCTCCTGTAGTCCGGCTCCATTTTAGGTCCCACCAGTACTGATTGGTCCAATTCGCAGTCCCAGGCCAAATGGTGGAGATAAACAAAACAGTCCTTGCTGCAAAGAGGGCAGGTTAGACAAACTACATTATCATTATCACTCTAATAGGTTTTCAGCAAACAGTGACATCTTCTAACAGAGCTCCCTCTATGCAATTAGCGATGGCAGAAATGGAGCGATTACCAGGCAGCCCGGGTGGGACTCGAGCATGACAACACTCAGCCCCCTCCCAGATTAATCACCACTGCAAATCTAGGCAGCCCTTAAAGAGGCAGTACACAGGCACTCTCTGGCAATAACGTTTAACTGCTAAAATGCAGGACACCAGCCTGGCAGTTAGCATTTAGGCAAGCTCGAGGAAGAATTTTTGGCAACCCCCATTTGTAGAGGGGGTTACATAATGTGATAAAAATTGTATGTATTGGCCAGGGTTCAGCTTGCTAAACCTTTAATATTAAATTGCAAGTGGTAGAATTGTGACCTTCTCCTAATTGGTGAGCTCCCCAGTGATCACCCGTGAACCTCTTATTGGCCAGAGCACAGAGCATTCTATATAAGAAATGAAGCCAGAGAGGGGTTCCCCATAAGACAGAGAGAAAGCAGGGGGACCTCAGCTCATATATGGCATGGTAGAATTTAAAATATGAAGCTTTTTTCCTGACCGATGAGTGTGTCTCCTTGTTGTTGGTGGTCAGGCTGATCATAGTTCAGCAGAATGATGAGACCAAGACCCCTCTAATATGTTAAAATGATGAAAAAAAGCAAGTAAGAAAATTGGATTGATTTGAATGAATTGCAGTCTTTAAGGGATCTTTTTTTTTGGGGGGGGGGCAGCACTGGGATTATAACACCATATGATAAATGTCACATTTTGAGGTTCAGAACTGAGACATAGGGTGGGATATTCAGAAGGGCTGCGCATGGTGCAACACAGTTGCACCATGCGCAACCCACTGATGCACCCTGGTGCGATATTCAAAGGGGTGTTGAGCCTGGTACAAATCCCGACGCGCCGGAGCGCATTAGTAATGTATGCGGAACCCATGCATGCGCAACCCCTACCTGCGCTGCACACAGGTGAGCCCCAAAACAAAGGAGCAACAGCTGGCCATCCACAGGTGAGCTGCCGTGTTGCAGGCGGCCATACGGCAGCTGCCACCCGTGGGTGGCACACAAGCTCCACCAGTACCTTCGGCGGTGGCACCCCCATGCCCGATCGCGGGCATATGTGAGAAATAGTGATCCCTATATCCCTGGTGGTCAGTGGACCCCGCTCGCAGCCCTGATCGGGCATATGTAGAAACATAATAGTCCTATATCCCTGGTGGTCCAGTGGACCGCTCACACCTGATCGGGGCATATGTAGAAACATAATAGTCCTATATCCCTGGTGGTCCAGTGGACACTCTCGCCCAATCGTGGCGTCAGTAATATCTTATGACAAACCAATCCAACCTGGTGGTCATGGCCTCTTCCTCACCCACCACTGAGTCCCACCGCCCTGCTCCCCCGGTCAGTGGCGGGTGGCAGCTCCTCCAGCTGTCGCCCATCGCCCATCGACTGACTCCATATGGTAGGGTTGGCACTATTGGTTCGACAGCGTGAGCCAATGGGCATGCAGCCTCTGGTTGTATTACACAGTCCAGATATGTGAAAGATCATTCACATTTCTGGACTGTGTAGATAGTATGGCTGCACGCCCATTGGCTCACGCCTGTGGACCATGGGCATACAGCCCACCTTATGGAGTCAATCGGCGGGCGGCGGGCAAGTGGGTGGGAGCTGCCGCATGACGCTGGACCGGGGAGCGGGCGGGGCCCAGTGGGCGGGTGGGAGGGGGATACCACTGGACCACCATTGTTGGATTGGTTTGTCATTAGATATTACTGACGCCTGCGATCGGGCTGCGAGCGGTCCACTGGACCACCAGGGATATAGGACTAATCTATATAACATATGCCCGCGATCGGGCTGCGAGCAGTCCACTGGACCACCAGAGATATGGGAGGGTAGTTGTACTGTACATCTACCCGTGATCGGGCTGCGAGCGGTCCACTGGACCACCAGGGATTTAGGACTGTAATATTTTAACATATGCCTGCAATGGGGCTGCGAGCGGTCCACTGGACCACCAGGGATATGGGACATTTACATATTATCCATATGCCTACGATCGGGTGTTGGAGCGTGTTGCCACTTGTGCAGGGGCTGTCGGTACCCAATGGCTACAGCCTGGCAGGGCTCCAGCGCAAGTCGCCGGGGATCGGCGCACATGTATGCAAATGAGGCCATAATGACATGTAAATGGCCCCATTTGCACCCTTGCATACATTATGGCCCCATTGCATGTGCACTTTGAATATCATGGTGGTTGCGCCCCTATCAACGGCACTCGCGCTAGCGCATCCCCCTGCTCCGCTCTGGCCACTTGCACTGGTGCAGTGCCACTGCGCCATGCGCACTGTGGGTGGCCAAGGTGCGATATTCAATGATGCTGTGCCATGGTGCAGCTCCGTTGAATATCACCCTGTCCACGCCCCTGCGCATCTAAGTTGCACTGCGCCCAGGCTTGCACCACAGCCTGGAGCAGTCTGAATATCCCACCCATACAGTATAAGAAAATCTGTCTTAATGAGGTGGTTAAGATGGGGATAGAGTCATTAGTATTATGAGCTTTCTGCATATTCCTCTCTGAGTGGGATACAGGTCTATAACTGAATGTTTGGCTTGCACACTGCTTAATAATACATACTTTCAATCGTTTGTATCTGTTTCAAAAAAGACCATGACTGGTGAGACAGATAAAAGCTGCATTATTTTACTTCAGTTACTTAATTTAATTTTATTTACATTTTTATGACCTTTTTCTGCATTGTGAGTCTTATATCTAAAGGAAATAATTGTCGAGTATCTAGAGGCCAGAGGGGCACAGGACCCTAGGCAGCATGGATTCACAGCGGGAAGGTCATGCCAGACTGAATCTGATAGATTTCTTTGACTGGGTGACCAAAGTAGTAGATCAGGGAGGGGCTGTGGACATGGCCTACCTAGACTTTAGCAAGGCATTTGACACAGTCCCACACAAAAGATTAATATACAAGTTAGCCAGCCTGGTGAGTGGGTCCCAAGATGACAGCCTGGGTAAAGAATTGGCTGGAGAATAGGACACAGAGAGTAATAGTAAATGGAGTCCACTCAGAAGAAAGGAGGGTTACTAGTGGGGTACCGCAGGGTTCAGTATTAGGACCGGTCCTCTTCAATGTCTTTATAAGTGAGCATTGCAGAAGGACTGAAGAAAGTATGTCTCTTTGCAGATGACACAAAGATCTGCAACAGAGTTGATGCACAGGGTGGGGTGGAAAGGATGAGAAGGGACTTGGCAAGGTTAGAGGAATGGTCAAATGTATGGCAGCTTAGATTCAATGCTAAGAAGTGCAATGCACCTGGGAAACAAAACCCAGGGAGGAGTACACAATGGGGGTGAGATACAACAACAAAAATGGAAAGGGACCTGGGGGTAGTCATATCAGATGACCTAAAGATGGGCAAGCAATGTGAGAGGGCAGCAAGGAGGGTGGGGGATACTGGGATGCATAGGGAGAGCATCACCAGTAGAAAACAGGAAGTTATTATCCCTCTGTACAGACAGCTGGTGAGACCCCATCTGGAGTACTGGTGCAGTTCTGGAGACCCAGTCTCCGCAAAGACGTAGACAGGATGGAAGCTGTCCAGAGGAGGGCAACTAAAATGGTGCAGGGTCTGCACCGGAAGACATATGAAGAGAGACTTAAGGAGCTTAATATGTATAGCCTCGAGGAAAGGAGGGAGAGGGGGGACATGATAGAAACTTTCAAGTACCTCAAGGGAATCAACAAAGTCCAAGAGGGTAGCATCTTTCAAAAAAAGAGGTGTGCAAGAACAAGAGGGCACAATTTGAAGTTGGGGGGGCGGCTCAGAGGTAATTTAAGGAAGTATTTTTCACAGAGAGGGTTGTGGATGCATGAAACGGCCTTCCGGAGGAGGTTGTGGAGTCAAAATCAGTGGTGGAATTCAAGCATGCATGGGATAGTCATAAGGCAATTCTGGGGGTTGGGGGTAGGAAGAGGTAGGCTGCTGGTTAACTAGGATCTGCAGCTTATCCAGTAGGTAGGGAAATGGGCAGACTGGGTGGGCCAAGCAGTCCTTATCTGCTGTCAAATTCTATGTTTCTATGTTTATACAATTTGTTAGTAGGCAGGCTCTCAAATATTTATGTGTTAGTTTAGATTTCCCTTTGGGAAATGTTTACTATTCTCAGGGGCGAAGGCGGGGGGGGGGTGTTTAGGGTGTTCAAACACCCCCCCGAAATTACCTCCGTGATTTATCTAAAACTTTTAAAAAAAAAAATATGTTTACAGAGCATGCTGGCCCTTTAAATTAGCGCTGTTGCTGTAATGATCAGTGGGTGTGCTTTCTGGGAATGGGGTAGCTGCCCTCACACTCCTTCTCCTCGGATGTGACCTGGGCGCATGCCCGACTGTGTCCCGTCCTGTCTGTGTGACCATGACTCCCAGCCCCCCCCATTCCTCCTCAACCTCTTTGATTGGTGGGCTGGTGGTGTTCGCCTTACTGGCATTATTTTAAATTGGCACCTTTGGCGCGGGCCATCCAGAGTCCGACCCGCCCTCCGCAGCGATCCCTATCCTCATCATATCATTGGTGGTTTGGTGGCAAAAGTCACACAGCGGCATTGTGATTGGGCAGGGGGAGGGCTTATATTGAGGCACGCAACGATGGGCCATCAAGGAGACAGTGACTGTGTCAGCGACGGTTTCATGGGGGGGGGGAGAAAGAACAGTCAGCTAGAGATCCAGCCAAGGAAGGAAGAAAGAAACTAAGCCAAGTGAAGAAGAAGCCTGGGAGGGAAGCAAAGAACATGGGGAGCCGAGGAAGAAGAAAGCAGTAGTGCCATCAGACAGTCACCCACCCAAGACCAGCCAACACAAGCAGCCAGCGCAGTCAGAGTCAATGAGAAGGAGAGGGTAGTGGGACTCTGGACCAGGTGGCAGTCACTGGTGGTGAAAACTCAGGCCAGTGGGGGTGGCACAACAGAGCAAAGTAGAGAGGTGTGGACCGTGTGGCGAAGCCTGCAGAGGTGGTCATCGGTTGCAGCGAGAGGAGGAGCGGGAAGGATAGCAGCCAGGCCCAGGCCTTGGGGAGAAAGTGCGCTCTTAGTCTGCAGCAGGTCTGGGGTCATATCGTAGCATGCCGGGTTACGGTTCTTTTTGGACCGACAGCAGAACAGAAGAAGAGCAGGAGCCGAGGAGCACAGCAGCTCTGAGCAGGCAGCCCAGCAGCAACAGCCAGCAGGAGCGAGCCACCGACAGCCAGCAGCATCACAGAGAGTAGTCGAGAGCAGCAGGCTAGCAGCATCGGCCTGGGTGGTAATGTACACCCCCCCCAGGGCAAGGCAAGGCCCCAAGAGATCCATCCCATTCCCAGCACTGCCTTAACAGCTGGAGTTTCACTAAGTCCCGAAGTCCCAGGTCCAGCACTAACCAGGTAAGGTGTGGTGGGGATGGGATGCTGACTGTCTGATGCATGGGGGAAGCTTCAAGCAAGCAACTAGCCAGTAGCAACTGCAGAACAGAAGCCTTAGCCTTCCTTTCCCTTGCCAACTTGGTCAAGGTCGACTGCTGGAGTGAAGAAAATGGGGTCGATGGTCTGGCAGTCTTCAAAGGGAAAGGGAGGGAATGGAATGGAATGTGGTATGACTGTATTGTGGAAGCTGGAAAGTACACAATAGTGTCAGAGCTCATCGGAGAAGGATTGTATGGATCTGTATGGGCAAAGGAATTAAAGAGACAAGAGAAAGAGTCAAGGTGTGCAGGCAGCCAGCAGATAAGTTTTGGCTCCAAGGTGGAATTGTGCTTCTTGCCCTCTTCCTGTCCAGTTTCAGGGACATTTGCATATTTAGACTGTGTGTGGGCAGCTGGCATGGATGGGTGCAAGCAAGCACAGTCCCACCATGGAAGCCTTTGGTGATAAGTTCATCCTTAGCATGCTGCAGCACCTTGCTTTGTCCAGTCTCTTCCACTGGCCACACCCCATGAGTCATATTTATGTTGTAATAATGTTTTAGTTATGGTGAACTTACCTTAATGTGCTGCTGCATGGGTTTTACTTTGAGTGTCTTCTATGTGGCCATGGCCATATCCAAAAAAAATATATATTTAGAAGTATCTCTCTGACTCTCCATGTCTGTAACCTACTGATAATGGCAAATGCAGCGAAATGATGCAGTATCTGACTCCATTTTTACCACAGACACTCTCTCCTGACCTTGGCCTCTGCTAATCACATGGGGTAGCCAGGCAGGGGGTGCTCCATGCTCAGAAATTATGTGTGACGGTGAGATGATGCGGGGGACCCCGAGGTGTTGGGTAGGGGGGTTTCTTTCCTCTCTCTACTAGCCTACAGATTACAAAACCTGGTGTTTTCTTCTGTGTTTTGAACTTTTTTCACTGGTAACTGGTTAATGGGGTGCCCAGTCTCCAGGCAAAGCAAAGCAACAGAACTATCAGCTACTTTGAAGTGTTGGGGGGGGCAGAACCTAGTGGGGTTGAAATGATTGTGGTCCATATGGCTAAACGAGGGACGTCCCTGACCTGCAGCATTACCTTTATCTGCTGTGTAGGTGTTTCAGCAGGCCTTGTGCATTGTCTTATTATAAGAGCAGGTGTGGTGAAATGCCACCGTGTAAGTTTGGGTGCCAGGACACTGCTGGGCCACACAGTTTTTGATGATCCTGAAGGATATATAACAGGTTAGGTAATTACAGGGGAGCAGTAAATTGCAGTATCTGGAGGGATTTTCTAGACTAACTTTTTGTCCTCACACATGCACGTGCTTTTAAAATGGGACTTGCCTGATTGATGTGGGGTTTGGGGGTGAGGAAAGAGAGAGCCTGGGTGATCACCTTCTCTCTGATCCTGGTTGTGCACATGTTGTGGGGATGTTAAACTGACTCCACTGGGATAAGCACTACCCTCCAGGGTTGGACTGAGGTGGTGGGGGGGATGGAAAGTTGACACAGGGACCCACGGTCCCACCCACCCTGGATTTCTTGAAAATTAAGAGCAGAGGTCCTAAGGTGACTGACTACCAGCCCAGCACTAGCACTTGGTGTGTGTAGACATGTTCTACCAGACCCTTGGGGTGGGGTGCCATGGGCCCATGGCTGGGAAGGGGGGAATACTAACCACCACTGAAGGACAAGTAGGGTTGGGCAGATATAAGGGCATAAAGAAGGTACAAGAGGGTACCATATTTCAGAGAAAAACATGTTCCAGAACAAAAGGTTGTGATGAGACATACATAGTCTTTTACAGTGTGGTCCACTCAGTCAATACAGAAGACTTTGCCCCTACTGAATTTTTTTTTTCCCTCATTGCCGGTCTGCCGATCTCTTCCTAGGTTTGCTCTCACTGCCATGGCTGTTTTTTCCAAAAAGAGTGGAGGTTTGTTTGCCATGTCTGCCTGAAAGTGTTCAATACTGGTGTGCTGCAGTAGCAATGGCTACTGTCTAGTGCAGCATAACAAAAAAGTAGCTGGCATAGCTAGATACTGTGGCACAACAGTTCAACAGATACATTCCCACCTAGAGCAAGATTCCACCCTACAGTTTGTAGTGAATTCCTTCTGTAGGTGACTAGACTGTCTTTGAATTGGGTACTGTGCTCCCTTCCACAAATGGTGTATGCCTTAACAATTTTAAAGAGCAGCTGACGGCTTCAGGAGAACTTGAACAAAACAAATTCAGACAAATAGACAGGTCCAGGCAGCTTATATTTCACATTAGGGGCCCAGTTGCAGAAGGGGTTAAGCATGTCGCAAGGTGACTTACGTCAAACCCTATGGCGCAAATCGCATCTTACGACATGCATTATGCCCAGCACAATTACAAGAGGCGGCCTGCACCAAATGTGGGTTACACCATCCACTACGCCCGCAACCCCCTGCAACATGGCACAAGGGGGATTCCGGCAACGATTACACTGGTATTCCAAGAGGGCAACTGGCAGAATCGCAAATTGTGATTCCAAGTGGGACCTGGTGGACCATGGCGTAAGTACAGTTAGACCAGCTACAAGCTGGTCTATCTGTACTCACGCCACCAGGAACATAACAGCAAGCCAGCCACCCTTCCAGCCGATGCCCCCCACGGTTCCCATGGGTGCCCACCACACCCCTTGTGACAGGGCTGCCCACTGTGGGTCACTGGCACCCCTGCCCCCACACATGGCAGTGCCCCATGGGGCAGTTCTTGTCCCCACATGCCAGGTGCCTAGGATGGCCTGTGGCCCCAGCCCCGTGGGGCAGTGCCATGGTGTTGGGATGTGAGGCTCTGGGGGGGCCATGTCTTTCACTGATTGTGCCCTGCGGGCAGCGGCTTGTGGTACCCGTGCTGGGTGTGCCCTTCTCGTGGTGCAGCCCTGCAGCTGCCATCAGTCGCAGGGCATAAGTACTGGGGGGCCCTGCCTGTTCTGGAATAGGGCGCAGGGTCCCCGGCATAGCGGCTCATGTCGCAACTTGCATACGTCTTGGAATTGGGCGCTAGTTCTTTATTTTTTCTCCACATTATTTTTAACTGAGTCCATTTGCATGAAAACAGGATATTTGCTCCTGAAGAGTTCATGTATTCCTGTTGCTTTCTCCTTACACGAGATCATCATGCACTGCTTGTGACATTATGGTTACTCCCGTGACAGATTATGATGTCATAACAGAGGCTTATAATTTCAAGTAGGAAATAAACTACAGAGGCAAATCCACTCTAAGGGATAAATATCATGTATTTCCACAGTAATAATGTGGAGGAGAAATCTATAGAATGTGTACTAAATGCAAGCTGAATTTCACCTAAATAGTATGTTTTTTAAAGTTTTTCTTGCTATGTCAGCAGGTCTTTAAAATTATTTTGGTTCACGGTACTGCAATGTAACAGAACACAGCTTTTGGAGGGGGGGGTATTGTGTATATTTTTATTTATTATTTTTTTTTATTTATGTTGTACAGTTTATATAGTACATCCCAAGTGGTTGTTAGCAGGGGTTGGGCAATACTAATGGGACTTTATCTGGAGGGTGAAGTGATTGTGCTGGCTGGTGGCTGAGTGGGGAGTGGGGAAGGAAGTTAAAAGGTATAAGTGATTCTCTCCAGTCCCCGCCTCCTGAAGCCTGACTATCCGATTAGGCTTTTTGTATGAAAAAACTTTCAAGTACCTGCACTTATTGACAGCCCCCCTCATAAACTCTGTTGCTAGGCAACTTGGTGGATGCAGTGCGGTGCCCTCTAATGTTACTGTGTGGCACCGCACTGCTCGCTCATGAAGCATGTGAGAGAGCAGTGCATGCGTCAACGCACACCAAAACGAGATGGAACCGTGCAGCCGTGCCTAGTATGCTGTCAGCTGGTGAAGCTTTGGTCCTTTGAAATGCATGACTGTTCAGCCCACCCAGGAGAGAGTTGCATCAGGACCACACAGAGTGGTCATTAGTGTAGACTGCCAAGCTCATTGCGAGACCCTAGTTTTGTGTACTGCAGTTGGCTCGGCAGAGGCCCTCTCCCCCAAAATCCAGTATTGCAACAATACTTTGATTTGCGCATGCGCGCAATCAATGCAATACAAGAGCCCCCAGCATCACCCTTTACCCTCCCCCACAGTATCAGCAAAGTTTATTCCCTCTTGAGTCCCTCAAAACAGAGCAAGAACTCCCATTCTAAATATGATTGTCAAAATGCTGCCAGTAGTGAGTGATGCCTACGCTGTGTCCCAACAGCAATGACGCACCACAAGGGGTGAGACAGGGTAACAAAGTGGGCTCCAGGCCAAGGGAGGTCATGTGGGCCAATGCTTACTTGCTAGAGCTCCAAATCATATACACAAATGCTCGCAGCCTGGGAAACAAGATCCCAGACCTGCAGGCAATAATGACAGAGGCTAAACTGGACATAGTAGCATGGGTGGTTGATCACACTGTTGGATAACCAGTTGTCTACAACCATTGGAGGTTCTGTAGACTGTTATGACAGCCACAGTCTCCTACAACCCTGATTCCATGTGAAAAAAAGTTTCCCATGAAATTAGGGGTGAAGAACATGTAACAAAAGTGTGTATTTTCTTCAAGAAAACCCCCAAAACTCACCACAGAACATGTACACACCCCAGAGCTTCTGGGGGTCTGGCGGCCCCCAGACCCCCGGCTTTTGTCTTTACCTTTTCAAAAGTGTCATATTTAAACACCCCCCCCAAACAGAATTCTGGCTACGCCCCTGACTATTCTGTATATTCTTGATATATGTACTAATGTTTTAGATTGTAATATACTTCTATTGGTTTTTATGGAACTGATTGTAATTTCCTAGAGTATTAAATAAATCAAATCAAATCCAAGCTAGCTTCCACCATGATGGCCTCCAGGTACATAATTGTATTTCCCAGACTCCTTGCTTTGACACACATTGCCTTGCATACCTTGCTCCCTTCCTGCCTGCTTCCCTTCTTTCCCCATTCCTGTTTGTGCTGTCCCCTGAAGTGCCACCTGACTCTCCTCTTCCCTTTTTACCTTGTCCATTCCCGCTCACGTTTACTCTCTTATTCTTGCTTACTTGACTTATATCCCCCTGTTCCTCTGCCTTGTCCCAACTCCTGTTCTTTGTGCCCCTGCCCTAGGAGAGCTTGTGCCCCTCAGGCACTCCCCCCACTGTGCCATCATCCGCGGGACAATTGTTGCCTCCTTTAGTTTTACAGCCTCCCCCTGGCTAGTTTAAATGCTCATCCAAGTAGAATATGAACTTCCCACTAAGGACTGTGGTCCCTTCCTGGAAGGATACAGGCTGTCTCCACCATAGAGACCCATAGCCCCCCAGATTGGCCCCAGCTACCCAGTTCAGCTGAAACCCTTCTGCATGCACCATGCCTTCAACCAATTGTTAAATGCCCTTGTGTGGAGTACCCTTTCCTCTTCCAGGCTGTACATAGGTAACACCTAGACAAATGCCACTGTGTGTACCACCTGCTTAAATCCCAACCTCAATTCCCTGATATTATCCTGCACTACCCCTTCCCTGTCCCTTGCCAGATCATTTGACCCAAGGTGAACAATGATGTCTAGCTCCCACCCATCTCCTGCTGCCCTAGCGATCCTCTAGATATGCCCTCCATCCCTCCAAGCTGAAGTACCTCTCAGGCACTTCACTTTCCTCTCCCCACTCCCAAGTCTATCCCCCTAACAATAGAGTACACCACAAACAGCTGCTTTCTCCTTGGCTGAGGGCCTCTTCCTGTCTCCTTAAGGCCTCTACTTCTGAGGACCCCTATGTCCTCCCTTCCCACTGCTACAGGTGCCTCCTCTTGGCTGCCCTGTCCCACCAGTGTGGTGAAGGAATTCTGCAGTGGTACAGGCTGAGGAGCATTTACCCTTCCTGCCACCCCTACCCTCCTGGAACCCAACATGGTCCAACTACTCTGCCTCTGACTAGGCATCCTCTGGAGGAGTGGTGGCAGACTTGGTGGCTCCTGGATGCGCACCCTTCAGCTGCCACCCAGATGGTCCAGTGTAATGTAACTCATAGAAGCACCAGGCTATATACACCATAAAGGATGTAATACAGGGTATAAATGGCCTGATTTCAACCTTCTTTTCCTCCCAAAGTAAAAGTACTGTACTCCGTATCTGGACATGTTTACACACACTGTATCACCCCCATTTCAGAACTCTGTTGGGTTTCTTAGGCAACCAATTAAGATGTTGTGTTACCTTCGCGCTGTGGCAACGAAATGGCTTGAGGTCACCATATCCCCAATGCTTGTGAGGAAATACTTCTTCACAGAAAGGATGTTAGAAGCATTGAACTGACTGACAATCAAAGTTGTACAGGCTAGAATGGAGGAAGGCTTCAAGCATGCATGGGGTAGACAGTTAGTCACAGGGGCATATTAGTACATAAACAGGGAGAGGGAAGGTTCTTGGAGACCAGCTAAGGTCTGGGGAGGTACGATAGGTAGGTAACCCTTGGGCACACTGGGTGGGCCAAGTGGTCCTTTTCTGCTGACAGTTCCTATTGTTCTATGTTGCTGTGCTCCCTTTTTTGCTGAAAATGATCCTGGGTCTTGCACCTGGGCTCTATCTCAGAGTAGTGACTGTTAAAAATATAAACCCACCACATGTCCTGAGACCACCAGTGGATATCATCCTATGACAGGCCTCTGGGTGTTCTCAATTTTCTTGCCTCCCATCTCCCATCAATAGGGCCCATCCATACCACATCATTTGTGTGTGTGTGAGTGTGCGCGCAACTTTTTTTGCATCATACTGTTTCTCCTTGCAGATCTGCACAACAGCACCCCACAGCTCAGTCGAGGACCTTTTCTTGGACTTGCCACTTATCCACTACTTACCAAGGACCACAGAGTAGTGGGTGGCCATGGCCAGCCATGGCGGTTGTATGAGAGCCTGTGAGAGGTGCCAGCATGAGACAGTCTGCCTTTTTCTTCCAGCCTCCTGTTGTCTCCCAAGGGGTGCCAGCATGCAATGATGCAAGCGTGCATTCTTGCCCAGTATCCAGCGGTGACCACTCCCTTTCCTGTGCTCCCAGCTGCGCTTCAGCCTGGTCATCACGAGGTACCAGACCCAATGTGGTAGCAGTGCCCCCCCAAGGAAGGAAAGAAATCCCATGGATGCTCGGTCCTTCTTTCCCTGTCAGCCAATGATGACCCTCACTCATTCCCAAATGCGGGTCACCAGCTTAGCAAGTGGTAGCCAACTAAGAAGTAGGCTGATTGGGGGGGGGGTGCAACATTTTGAGGGAACCCTGACATTTGACCTCAGCCACTGCCTGCTCAAGGAGTCACTTTTGCAGCATGGTGAACAACACCATCCCTCTGGAGTCTGAAAATGCTGCCTTCATAGTGCTCCCCTGACTCCTTTGATCCAGGGTTGGAAATTGAGTCTATTGTGCACAAACCTGCATTTCCCTCATGGTGCTGAAATGCTCTACCCCTTCCCCTGCCACTGGGCCTCAAAAAGGCTAACATTTGTCTTGCTATTACACATTATTGTACCTAGTATTTGGGTATGTATTAAATTACATGTAGAAGAGCAATGAAAAGTAAAACAAGATTTTTTTATTGCTAGGTTGTGGCTAAGCTGTAATATGATTCAAAGGAAGCAACAACTGAATGCAGACGCGAGACTACCATGGTGAGAAATTCCCTGGGAAATTCTGGGAAAGAAAGAGGCAGTTTGGCAGTCTTACAGTTTATAATTTTCTGCTAAGATGTTAACAGTAAATCAAAAGGCAACACTAGAAATCTGAGTCATGAAGCCATGATAATCCGAAGTAGAGATGAAAAAAATAAAAGTATCTGAGGGAAAGAAGTTAAAGCAATTATCATTTATTCATGAAAATATTTTTCTTTTGAACAAGTATTTTGACTCCCTTGTCAAGTGAGGCTGAATTACTGCCACCTGGCCATATCGACCATCATGAAGCATGGACAGGGGGGATTCCCCCCCTTAATTTCTCCCCTGGCTGTTGTAATCTCCACCCCCATGGGGACATCGACATTAGGACCAAAGTCCCAGTGGAAGCATGTGTACACGCCGTCTTATGCTCCACAATATCCCCTCTACTGGTATCTTTATTGTTTTATTGCCACCCATACTCCTACAGGTGGCAGTAACACAGTGGGGTGAAGTGGACATCCATGAAGAAGAGCTCCCATTGGGATGCTCGATCCTCCTCCTCCTCCTTCAAACTGACACACAATAATCCAGATTCATTCCCAAAGCCAAGTTGTTGGCATTGTGAGCAGTAGCATTACCACTGTGCAGACAGGCCACAGGAAGATTTTATTTATTTATTTCCTTACCCATGGTTGTCCCTCTGGTTCCCCCTATCTCTCACCCAGAAGTTGGGACCCCACAGCTCCACCCTTCCTCCAGCCATGAGGGTGTGGAGGGCTGGAGGCTGCCGCAACAGCCAACACCTATTCCACTGCATGTCTGACTAGTAGGGCATACATACATGCTTGGGGGCCTGCTTCCACCCTCCCCGGGAGAAGATCCTCTTACCTCCACAATGTGCCTGATCCTGAGCTGGTCACAATGTTGGATTCTGGGTATCTTAAGTGAACTCTGGCTTCCCAGGTTGCAGTATTATTCACTGCTGCTGCTGCATCACTCAGCCAGCCCTCAGGAAATTTCTTAAATTGTAATATTTAAGACTGCTTTGATGGCCCAGCAGGTAGCGTATCATGCTCCTGCACAGGTGACAGTTTGGGAGCAATCCTGGAAATGGGATAGGGCAATCAAGAAGGTTGAGGTGGAGCTGCAGTGTAGTAGAGGGAGGAATGGTGCAGTGGTTCCACAATCCAGTGATTCCTGCTATGGGACAGGAGCTTGCCTCTTCCACAGGGACATTGCTGCATGCATGCAAGGCCTGATGAGCACCACTTAACATCAGGAAGATGAGAGGGTTCACAGTGGAAAAGGTAGACAAACCAGAGAACCTCATGTATCCCCAGCCACCTGTATGATGGCCGCTGGTACTCTTAGCTCCCACTATTTGAAAAAAAGTGTAATATTTAGACTTGGGATGGGAGGGTTGGCTGAGACCCATTCAGATTCTACCTCTGAACATTTTTCTGAAAGGTTCAGATTTACTCTGTGTTGTCAAAACAGGTACATTTTCCTGATCGAACTAGAACTGGTTTAGGAAGATAAATGATAGAATCAGGTTACCTTTACTCCTCCTTAATAAACCTTTTCTTTATGTCCGTGTCTGTAGCTCAGTCGATAGCAGGCTTGTCTCTGGGATTGAAAGATTGGAAGGTCATGGGTTCTAGACCCACACTGGGTTCTTGGGGTAACACCCATAACTAACACTGTAGTGTGGTACGAGTGGGTACTGCACTGTTGGTGTGCCATTCTTCAGACGAGATGTTAAACTCAGGTCCCTTCTGCCTATTTCTGGTCACTAAATCCCAAGATACTTATCAGTGAACAGTACTGGAATTTCCATGGTGTCATCATGGCCAACACTGCCCATTAATGAGCCAGAGCCGTGCAACCCACTCCTAGGACACCTCTGGAAACAAGTTATTACAGCTTAGCATGCCTTTCCTGGTTAAAAATGACAAAGAACTAAAGTCATTTCATGTTTAAAATACTCCCATCAGTTTCTCATTTCATGTCTAGATTAAAGCTACTCAATCACTTACATTATCCAGACTATGTCAGAACCAGGTCACTGGCAGATCTAAATCTGATCAATGGACTAAACTGGGTCAAATCAGAGTAGAGTCATTAATGACTGATTTCCAGATTTGAGCCAAGGCAGTCCAGTCCAGGCAGGTTCTGTTCTGACACAGACTTGGGCCTCCCATCCCTGATTTAGACTCAATTCAACATAACTGTAATTCTTTTTCAATTAGTCATCTCACTTCATGCTTTATTACTGAGGACACTTACATGAAGACAGATCTATGTCCCCTGGACTTTATCAGCTCCCCCTGCTATGTTCTCTGCTGAAGTCACAACTGTTTGTGGCATCACAGTTTGTTGCTGTGGAAATTATTACGAAGTCCCAAATGGAGGCTTATGATCTTAGCAGAGCGGCACAAGGAAGATGGGATGAAGTCTGAGACACAGAGAACCTGATTTCAATATTATATTAACATAGTATTATAGATTGAGGGAGCACTCCAACCACTCATAGCCCTAATTTCTGCTGCAAGTAAGACACTCTTGTTCTGTAAAGACTATCACATGTTGCAGGTGCCCTGGAAACAGGAACAATGGGGGATATTTTGAGGGATTTTCCAAGATTTACACTTGATTTCTGCATTTGGATGCTTATGTCTGTCAATGTCTTTTCCCAGCATTTTTAAACTTTTTCTTCCAGTCTGCACAGTGTGGGATGGGATTGTATTTGACTCAGACCAGGTAGCCAGCCAATCCTTTCCACTGCCCTACTGTTCCATGCCACCCCAGGCTCAGGCACGTCATGACATGCGCCCAGGAAAAGCGCAAGGGTGCAGCCCCTTTAAAGTCAATGGGGCTCAGAATTAATTACCTTTTTATTCATAATGATGACCACATTGTGATTAATCAGTTCCACTACTTGACTAACAAAATCTTGTTGGTTGAGTGGTGGCTTTGATTAATCACACAGTGGTCATATACATAAAAAAACGTAATTAATTCTGTGCCCCACTGACTTTAGTGGGGGTGTGACCCCATGCTTTTCCTGGGCATATGTCATTATGTGCCTGAGTGTGGGATGGTGTGGAACAACTGGAAAGTGGAAGAGATCAGCTGGCTACCTTGTCAGAGCCAGAATATGATCCCTTCCCACCCTGGGCAGACTGGAAGAAACATTTTAAAACTGCTGGGAAAAGACTTTTGCCAACATAAGCATCTAAACACAGTAAGACTTGTACTGCACAAAGAAGCTTAGGAAAACATTATAGATCATTGATCCACCTCGAATAACAATATATTAATACTACAGTGGAGACCACTCTTATGCTTGTAAGAGTAATCTTTGTAGCATTCTTAGGGCATCAGAGCTGCTCACCTTTAGTTTATGGTTCTCATACCACAAGAATGCACTTGAGACCACTCTAACAAATAAGAATGGTTTTCATGGTGGTAGTAATATACATTTTAAATTAGGAAAGGACTCTGTTGTAAGTCTATCAAATCTGCACCCCTGTGCCCATTCCTCTTTATGAGCAGGGAACAAGAAGTATACTCTGCAGACATGTACAAATTTTTATGTTTAGTACTAAAGAATGATGGATGATAAACAGAGAAAATATGTTAAATAAAAGCAGAAAATGTGACAAGGTATACTGATGAGTCCTTGTAGGATGAAACATGTGCCTGTGTCTTCTGTTGGCACCCTTTGCAGACTGTGTGAGAGACCTTTTGGCACCATGAATTTCTGCTTAAAGCTGAACCAGCATAATATTTTGTGGCAAATTGCACATATAGCCCACAATACTTTGCATTGTGGGGGTATGTGTGATTTTGTATTTCTTTCAAACTTGGCTTCCCGGCCAGTGTTCTTTGGGATAATCCTTACCTCAGTGCTTGTGCACTAAGCTTCCTTGTGTTTTAGCTTGTTTTTGGTTTTTCTTGGGCTCACCACAACCCAACCCAGACAGACCAACTTAGGGTAGCTGGTTCATTCCACGGGGGTGTTATACAGACGAGGCACACTGATGAGTCCTGGTAGGATGATACATATGTCTGTGTCTTCTGTTGGCACCCTTTACAGACTGTGTGAGTGGTCTTTCAGCACCATGCATTTCTGCTTAAAGTTGAACCAGCATAATATGTTGTGCTGATTTGCATATACAGCCCACAATGCTTTGCATTATGGGGGTATGTGTGGTTTTGTATTTCTTTCAAACTTGGCTTCCAGGCCAATGCCCTTTGGGGTTACCCTTGCTTCAGTGCTTGCACACTGAGGTTCTTTGTATAATAACATTGAATTGTGATTAGAGAAGAAATTTAGGGTTCATCTTGTCCACCTCTTTTGCTGCAGGGCAGACACTATACCCAATTTGAGTAACATACAAACATAGATGCTGTCAGCAGATGAATGCCTTGCAGCTCATCTAGTATGAACACACATCCAATATTAACAACCATAATGATACTCCTTCTAATGCAGTGTGTAACCCTCAGAGTTATTCTCTCTCAGGAACCTGTCTAATCCAGATTCGAAAACTTGAACTGTGATAGCTTCTACCTCATTGGGTAGACTATTCCACACGTTCACCAACATCTGTGATAAATAATGAAGAATACACAATGGGGGTGGGGGTACTAACAACAGCACAAACGGAAAGGGACCTGGGGGTAGTTATATCAGTGGCCTTAAGATAGGTAAGCAATGTGAGAAGGCAGTAAGGGGGTGCTGGGGGGATACTGGGATGTATAGGGAGAGGCATCACGAGTAGAAAACAGGAAGTTATTCCTCTGTACAGACAGTTGGTAAGACCCCATCTGGAGTACTGCATACAGTTCTGGAGACCCCATCTCCGCAGGGACATAGACAGGATGGAGGCAGTCCAGAGTAGGGCAACTAAAATAGTGCAGGTTCTGCAACAGAAGCCATACAAAGAGAGACTAAAAGTGCTTAATATGTATACCCTTGAGGAAAGGAGGGGGGCGGGCATGATAGAAACTTTCAAGTACCAAAGGGGAATCAACAAAGTCCAAGATGGGAGCATATTTAAGAAAAAGAGATGTACAAGAACAAGGGGGCACAATTTGAAGATAGAGGGGGGACAGCTAAGGGGCAATGTGAGGAAGTACTTTTTCGCAGAGAGGAAGGTGGACGCATAGAACTGCCTTCCTGAGGAGGTTGTGGGGTCAAAAACAGTGGGGGAATTCAAGAATGCATGGGACAGACATAAGGCAATTATAGTGAGGGTAGGAGGAAGTAGGGTGTTGGGTAACTGGAATCTGCAGCTTATCCAATAGGTAGGAAATGGGCTGACTAGATAGGTCAAATGGTCCTTATCTGCCATCAAAGTCTATGTTTCTATGTTTCCCCTTATTCAGGGGCGGGAGGATAGGATAAGGGGGAAACAAAAATGTTACTTCACACAGAGGGTAGTTAACTTGTAGAATAGCCTACTTGGTGAGTTTGTGGAAGTTGGCACTATCTGGGCTTTTAAACCTGGTCTTGACAGCTTCTTTAGGTGAAATGGCATTGAGGGTTACATAGCATGAACAGGGGTAGGAATCTGGCTGAGGTTTGAATGCTGGCTGGCTGTATAGCCTAGAAGCTAGGGTAACAAGGTGTGAATGAGCTTGGTACATGTAGCAGAGGTGGGTTCAATTCTCTCAACCTCCACTTGCATACTGTGTGACCCTGAACAAGTCACTTAACCCCCACAGTGCTCTTGGGTTGCTCCAGCAAACAGGCATGGTGCCTAGTGGACCTTACTTAGCTACCAAATAATAAGAAATAAAAATTAATGCATGTCTGTAATCAAATTGGGTATAGTCACTGCTGTGCAGAAGGAGGGGCAGACAACAGGGACCCATAGTCTCTTCCTTCATCGCAATGCTATGTCACTATGTAGCAATACCGTAACTAGGGTATAATACTATGTTACTCATACAATACGATGTTGCTGTGTTACAGTGCTCTGCTTCTATAGTATAATACTATGTTATTATAAATGGGGAGCATTTTTTCCCCAAGGGAAACCCAGTTATAATTCACCATTATAACCAGCTGGTTATAATGGAAAACACACTCCAGGTTTCCCTCGCTCCATGCATGCGCCAGCTACAGTCTTTCCTTCATTACCTGGGACACTTCACCCGCTCTTGTACTCGGCCTTTCTTCTTCCCAGTGCTGCTGTGAGACTTGGCACTGAGTGCTGCTCTCATCCTCTGGCCACATCAAGTTTATTCCCTTCTACCCCTTGCCTCTCTGCTACTCCTGCTCAAACAAACAATCAAAAATGTAAATGCTTAAACAGGCGTTTCAACATGACTGTGGCTGCACAGAGATTGTATATAATTGATGTGGCCAAAAAAAAAAAAAAACTCTCCCCAGCAATTATATAAAACAGAACATCAGGTAATGTATGTAATGAGAACTTTACACACACCCTTATTGTTGGATGCTTGTATAACCCCCTCGAGCCTTGATCTTGGGGTTTATGTAGCATCCAACACCTCGGGTGTGTGTAAAATTCTTGTTACACACACTACCCCATGCTTTATAAAAGGAATAATGCATGACAGGGTGTGTGTCATGCTGGGATAATGTCACGCTTCAGGTGGTTGGGCACAAGGTCATAGGCCAAGTGCATCCAGTACCAGAGAAGTGATGTTATCTCAGCATGACACACACTCTGTAGTGGATTATTTCTATTATACAATGGCTCACATGTAAACAAGAAAAGTGAAAAAGTACATTAAAAAGTATATTTTATATTTTTTTCTGTTTTTTTTCAGTATGGAAATATACTTAAAAAAATTAGTGCTGATTGACTGCATTGGCGAGAAGGTGGAGAAGCTGTTACTGTGGCTTTGCAGTCTGCTACACTAGCCCTCTGTCTCTGTTATCCCTGACTGCATTGATCTCTATGCTGCCCTGTTGTGGAAGTATGCGACACATTGTCCCCCCCCCCCCCACCATGACCGATATTGAATTAGGAAAAGATGTTTTCTATTTGGAGATATGGATTCACTGCCCCCCCACAGTCAGTATCACAGTTCAGTTGTTCAAGGGAGAAACTGAGATGAGATAAGCAACTGAAGCGTATCTCACATGCTCAGAGGAGACTGCGAGGGACTGCCAAGAAGCCGATTGTAATGACTAGGGCTCTGACTCTTATTAAATAAGAACTGGAACACAGTGGAGTTCTGATTTATTCTGATTAGTTCTGATTATTTATAAATATTTTTTTAAATGCGATAAAATGTATAAAAGTGGCCTAAGTCAGTCATATTCAACACAGAGGCCAAAAGGAAATAATTTAATGCATGATTTTTATATAAATTACAGTAAAACTGCTAAACAAAAGCAATAACTGCTAGCTGCTTCATGATTGGGTTGTACTGGTAGCATATCCTACTCGGGCCCATGATGTGAGTGTGCTGGGAGGGAGGGAGAGAGAGAGAGGGGAGAGAGAGAGAGAGAGAGAGAGAGAGAGAGAGAGGGAGAGGGGGAGAGAGGAGGGAGGGGAGGGAGGACACTATTTTGCTTGCCTGCCCTGTACAGTGTACACACACTGTATAACCACACTAAGGCCAAGATTAACTTCTTTGTTTTTGATTTCTGTGACTGTAGAATTTCTCTTTGGCCTCCAGTACATAGGATCATAGGAATTGTGTCGGCAGATGGGGACCGCAATATCCATCTAGTCTGCCCGTGTTTCTGTTCCCCCTCCCTATTTAGACTGCACCCTGTTGTGTCCACAATGTCTGTTCCATGCGAGTCTGAACTCCCGAACTGTCTTGGATTCCACCATCTCCTGGGGTAGGCTGTTTCATGGGTCTATGACCCTTTCTGTAAAGAAGTACTTCCTGAGGTTGCTTTTGAACTTGCCTGCCACCAGACACAAGTTGTGCCCCCTTGTACGCGCATCCCTGTTTTGCTAGAAGAGGTTTCCTGCTTGTGTTGTGTTGATTCCCTTAACATACTTAAAAGTTTCGATCATGTCTCCTCTATTTTTTCTCTGCTTAAGGGTGTACAGATTTAGTTCCCTGAGTCTTTCATCGTATGGCTCACGATGCAGTCCATGCACTATCTGTGTAGCCCTTCTCTGTACCGTCTCCAGGTGGTTCATGCCCTTTTCGAGGTGGGGCCTCCAAAACTGACTGAAGTACTCTAAATGTGGCCTCACCAAGGACCTGTAGAGAGGAATGATAACCTTGCTCTTTCTGCTTGTAATTCCCCTACCAATGCATCCAAGGATTCCAATCTCCCTCAGTGCTGCCTTTTCTCACTGTTTTCCAACCTTTACATCATCCTCAATGACTACTCCAAGGTCTCTTTCTGTCTTTGTCTCCTCTAACTGATGCCCTCCCAGTGTGTACTTTATCCCTTGGTTTCTTTTTCCTACATGCATAATCTTGCACTTATTGGCATTAAATTTCAACTGCCAATCCCTGGATCATTCCTTGAGTTTTTTCAGGTCTGCTTCCTTACCTTTTACTCCTTCCTGTGCGTCTACTCTGTTGCAGAGTTTTGTGACATCTGCAAACAGGCAAACCTTCCCCTTCAAGTCATTTACAATATCCCCGATACATATGTTAGAGGATAAATCCCAGCACAGACCCCTGTGGAACTTCACTGGTTACTTTGCCTTCCCTTAAAGTGATACATTGACAAGCACTCTCTGGGTCCTATCTTGCAGCCAGTTGTTGATCCAGTTCACTATCTTATGACTGACTCCTGTACACTGTAATTTGTTAGCTAGCCTTCTGTGGGGGACAGTGTCAAAGGCTTTGCTGAAGTCCAGGTACACAACGTCCACTGCTCCTCCCTGGTCGACTGCTCTGGTGACCCCATCAAAAAAGGCGATCATATTGGTTTGACGAGAGCATCCTGCTGTGAAGCCATGTTGCCTGGGGTCAATCTTCCTGCTATCCCTGCTATCCTCCAGGTACTTCACCATCCTGTCCTTTAGCAATGGCTCCATAATTTTTCCAACCACTGAGGTCAGACTGACCAGTCTGTAGATTCCTGCCTCTTCCCTGCTTCTGCTGTTGTGTAACAGTACTACTGTTGCCCTTTTCAGTCCTGAGATATTATTCCACTTTCCAGAGACTTGCTGAAGAGCTCAGCCAGTGGTGTGGCGAGTTCTTCCTGAAACTCCTTCAGTATCCTAGGGTGGATGCCATCGGGCCCCATTGCGTTATCTACCTTGAGCCTATTCAGTCCTTCTAGGACTCTTTCCCTTAAAAAGGGTCTTGTGTCTGCTCCTGTGGCATTGTGTACTGACCTACTTGGTGTAGAACCCTTCCCGCTGTCTTCTATGATGAAGACTGAGCAAAAGAAATCATCTGGTAACTCTGCTTTGTCTTCGTCTGTCTCTGCCATCTTGCCTTCCTTTGTTGCTAACCTGACTATTCCCCCCTTACTCTTTCTTTTTTCCCATATATATCTGAAGAAGGTTTTATCTCCCTTCTTGACCCTCTTTGCTATTTTCTCCTCTGTCTGTGCTTTTGATCACGTAACTGCCTTTCCTGCCTCACTCAGCTTGTTTTTGTATTCTTCTCTATTCACTTTCAGTTTGTTTATATTTTGCAAAAGCCCTCCTTTTTTCTTTGATTTTGGTTGCAACTTCCTTGGTGAACCAGAGTGGATTTTTCTTTCTTTTGGATTTGGTGATCTGCCTAGTGCATGTAGTTGTAGCTGCTTCTACATCTTCTGAGTTTCTGCCATCTAGCATGGATGTGACTATACGCTTCATTTCAGGAAAGTTAGCTCTCCTGAAACCTAGAACCTTGGTTTTAGTGTGACTGGTATCTTCTGCCTTGTCCACACTTAGCTGGATTGTCCTGTGGTCACTGGTCCCCAGGCTGACCCCTATTTGCACATCTGAGACTTTTGTGCTGTTTGTGAGCACCAAGTCCAGTATTGCTTTGTTTCTGGTGGGGAAATTCACCAGCTGTTGTAAACCTGCTTCTTGCAGTGCGAACAGGAAATCTTTGCTTCGTTCGGAGGATGCTGTGTATGAGGACCAGTCCACATCTGGCAGATTGAAGTCCCCTACCAGCAGGAACTCTCCCCTGTCTGCAATCATCAAGATGGTCTCCATGAGCTCTTTGTCTATATCAGCTTCCTGGGATGGGGGTCTGTAGATAACTCAGATCCGGATTGGGGCCTTCTCTCCATCCCTGAGGGTAATCCAAAGTGCCTCTGCCTAGCTTTGTAGTCTCTCTCTCTCTCTCTCTTTTTCTCCTCTGGATGGTGGCACAAGTCAAAGATTTATTTTTGCCAGCCTGCTCTTGCACTGTGTACACATAGCCACACTGGGGCCAAGAATAAACTTTATTTGTGATTTCTGTAACTATAACCTTTCTCCTTGGCCCCCAATAGTCTCTCTCTCACTCTTTCTCCTCTGGCACAAGTTAACTATTTATTTTGCCAGCCTGCCCTTGCCCTGGACCTGGACACAACTCTCCTCTCCTCTCTTTCTGGTATTCAATATATGTTCTAAACCCACATAGTACAGGCTACAGGAGTCAAGCAGTCTGTGAGGTACTACTTACCTAAGTCAATTCCCACTCCGAGAACAAGACCAACAGCCAACCCAAGAGTCACTAACCAACTGACCGACCACAGCAGCTACAGCCCGTACTCAGATCTCCACCACATGTGACTGTGATGTGTGGTCACCCTGCTCAGCTCCACTCCTCTCCTCAGTCTTTTTTGTTCCACCTGGCGCCATCTGTTCCTCCTTACCCCCCTCTCAGGGGTGCTAGGCATGCAGAAAAAAAGCCCTGCTTTCCATGGACCCGGAACCTGGCTTCTGAGGTGAAGTCCATATTTATCTGGGTCTGTGGATTCAGGGTTCAGTCCGAGGGGTCTGGATTTCAGATGGAACAGTCTACCCAGCCCTAGTAATGATGTCTTCTGGAGTGGGTAGAATTAGTGGATATTTTCTTGGTTATGTCACTGTGGGAAGGAGGATTTTTTTTTTTTCCCTAATTAGACTGACTCAAGAAAGGCACGTGCTGACTTTTTTAAAACCATGCTGCTGACAGCGGGTTAAGTGAAGCTGATCTTTTGTTTTTTTCTATGTGTACCTAAAATGGGGATATGTTCCTATTGAGTGGGTAGAATTGCCAGGGAAATATAAGGAGGTATTGATTCAGTCTGACACCGTGGGGGGAGGATATAGTTTTTTTAAGTCAGGAAGTACTTGGAAAGAATGGGGAATGATACTCGCAGTGACAGAATGCACTGAAACCATGGCATGTGCAATGATTTTTTTTAGTATGTCATCTGGTCATGTGTGTACTGGGACTAGATCTGTGATGTTATGCTGGGATAACATCACGGATCCATTCCCTAACAGACAATCAGACACCTTTCTTTCTTGCCATTGTATAATTTATATTTATACAATGGCAAAGAAGTTTCTAATTTGATTGGTCAGTAGGTAAGTTGAGACAGTGATGTTATTACACAATAACATCACTGTATGGATTTATTGGACCATTTCATAGACCGTTGTTCTTCAGAAACACAAAAAAATCTACTAAAAATATTTTAATTTTTTTTTATTTTGTATAACATAGAGCCATTGTATAATTGCAATAAGGCACTCCAAGGTGTGTGTTATCGTGTAATAACGTCACTTGCCTCGTGCTTCAACCCACCCCAGGAGTGACATTATTACATGATAACACACACCTTGTTGTGCCTTATTGCTTAATTAACTTACTGGTCTTCATTTTTTAAGTCTGCATAACCAGACTTTTAAATCGAATTACAACTGCCCAGTTGATATTTTGTGTTACAACCAGGTGGTTGTAATGGCAGCACATCAAAAGGGTGAACCAAGAACATCGAACTGTCGAAAGGGTGAAGGAAGAACAGCGCCAACACATTAGAGCGACCTTAGTTTTGCCACTATCCCCGAGTTGTACCCCCCCCGGAGTAGGAATCTAAATAAGGGGGGTGTGGGGGGCTTTGCCCCCACAAGGGTATCTGTGGGGGGTGAAGCCCCCCACATTAAAGCACTTTCTGAAATGTGTTCACCCTGTGGGTTCAGTGCCATTGTGATGGGTCGCTGTTATTAATTTGCCCTTTTGACATGGAACCATTGTAATCAATCCCTATCAATCAAGTTGGCACTTCACAAAACTCATTGGCTACTAGCCTGTCTGTGGGCAGGCTGAATGTCTCACCCAATATGGCGGCTCCGTTGCTCCGTAACCGAGCACCCACACTCATCATTTCCCACACAGAGTCAGACTAACAGGTAACTTTTAAATATGTTTTTCCATATTTATCTGGTAGATCCTGCCTTCACAATGTTTAAAATCTATCTGACTGATCCTGCCATTCGTACCCAATGAGCAGGGCTCCGAGGCACAGCAGCTCCATTGTCAATAGACCACAACTGACTAGTTAACTTATTGCGGTTTGTACTGTAATTTAAAAAAAGTAAAGAAAACAAAAAGAAATGGATTCCTGTACTAGAAAAGGAAAGGCAGAGTGAGAGAGTGTGTGTGTGTGTGTGTGTGTGTGTGTGTGTGTGTGTGTGTGTGTGTTGCGTGCCTATCTGTCTCTGTCATAAAAAAATGAGGACCAGTAACTAAATAAAATAATCCATGGGTGGGTATGTGTAAAACCAGAATTTTGCACACACCCTCAGTATGGGATGCTTCAATAAGCAGCACCTTTGGTATGTGTAAAATTCTGGTTACACACACCCACCCATGTATTATTCTAGATATAATATTACGTTACTATGTTGCAGTACTATATTACTATGGCATAATACTATGTTACTGGTACAATACTATATTACCATGTTACAATACTATGCTACTATGGCATAATACTCCATTACTGTATTATGTGACTTTGTTGCATATACAATAATGTATGGGGGTGAGTGCATAATGAGACATTATATGCACCCGAGGTGTGGGATGCTACATAAACCCCAAGGGCGAAGCCCGAGGAGTTTATATGAGCATCCCACACTGAGGGTGGACATAATTTCTCATTTATTCACTCACCCCCATAAATTGTTTTATGTAATTGCTAGGGAGTGTTTTCTTGGCTGTATCACTTTTTAAATGTGAATGGCAGTTTGGCCAGCAGATGGGGATGGTATTAACAAGTTTCTTGTTTCATCCCCTGCATGTTGGTTGGAATAAATGCTTGCTCATTTATTAAAGAAAAAAAAATCAGAGTACTTGATAGATTAGCACCCCCCCCTCCTCCAGTTTAGCCCTGAGCTGATGTGCTGACCTGTGATCAGTGCGAGAGATGGAGACTCCATGGCGGCAGCTGCAAAATGATGAACTGCTGGTCTTTGAATGGGGATGAGTGAGAAAGGTGTGGTGGCTGAGAAGGACGAACTGGGTAGGAGCAGGAGCAGAAAAGCATTATGTTTGTAATTCCTGTAGCAGTCGCTGGTTATGGACACTGCAAGGGGGCAATGCACTTCCTGGAACAGTGTGTGCATGGACGCAGTGTGCTCATGCGCACAGTGAGAGAAATCAGGCGCGTGTTCGCTGTTATAACCCACAAATTATAACCCAGTTTCTCAATGGGAGAAAACACTCCCCAGTTATTACTATGTTATAATACTATGTTATTGTAGCACAATACTATGTTGCTATGGTATAATACTACAGTGTGTTGCTAGTAAAATACTGTGTTACACTATTATGTTACTATGGTGTAATACTATGCTACTGTGTTATGATACTATGTTAAAATACTATGTTACTATGATAAAATACTAAGTTACTATGTTACTTAAGTGATAACATTCAGTTTGCTGCAGTAGTCGAAGGAATAACTGGTTGATGTGGATGATTAAATGCTGAGGCGTTTTTATCTCCTTTTTTCTGTGAACTAAATGGATAAACTATTATGAGCATGTCTAAAATGTGGATAACCTACTGTGCAAGTGTCTAACATGTGGATAACCTACTGTG
The DNA here is from genome assembly GCA_016271365.2 of Neoceratodus forsteri. Taxonomy (NCBI): domain Eukaryota; kingdom Metazoa; phylum Chordata; order Ceratodontiformes; family Ceratodontidae; genus Neoceratodus; species Neoceratodus forsteri. The sequence continues at coordinate 486,503,908 of CM057451.1, read as the reverse complement.
GGCATGTCCAAAATGTAGTTGTAGTAGTCTGTGTGGTATGAAATGTCAGTTTTCCTGTGTTCGGATTGGCTTACAAAATATACCTTTCATATAAGTAAGCAATAAGACATAACAGGGTATGCATTGAATAGATTTGACTGCATTCCCAGGGGCATAGTAAGCCATGAAGCCACAGGCCGAGTGCCTTCCACCCCTAGAAATGTGGTCAGATCTGTTCAATGCACACCCTTGGAGTGTCTTATTAAGCTTTTAAAATGGGCTTTATTTTTTAAAATATCTTTCTGAAAGTAAATAGGTAAAAACAGCTAGAATTTGCTGGATTCTTTGTAAAATAGTCCTTCTACCTACTAGAAAATCCTAACTTTTTTTTCGCTTGAGGACATTTGTCCTGTTGCGGTATCCATACTTGTAGTTTGAACGAGTGTGACTGAGTGGCTCCCCCACACACACACACACACATATACACACTATGAGGTACTGTTGTGGAAAGTGGCAGAAATCTGCTGTACACTTTTTATATTTCTTTCAGGTTTTATCATGGTTTGAACCATCTACAAGTACTACTGTTAACTACCACTATATCAGGAAACAGAGTCACATGCGTTCAGGGGACGGAGGATGACATTGGAAGAAAGATCATGAAAAATAAAAAAAGATGGGTCCTGTATGAAGTGTTGCCATATGTGAACACTAAAAGAAACTCTTTTAGTAGTTTTCTTTTTTTTTTTGTTTACATGGGGATTATGGTGGGAAACAGCGAGCGTAGTCAGAAGAAGTGAACGAATGAGTGGAGGGGAGCGGTGACATGGAAGAGCAGGGAAAAGAGTTATAATACATAAAACAGGCTAAAATGTTACAAAATAAAACAGTAGTAGGAGTTCTGTTTTCTTGCAGTTTATAGGTTTTTAACTGTGCTGAGGTCGGCTTATCACTTTTCTATTTTTGCTCAGTGACACAAGAAAAACAAGCATTTGTTAATGCCGAATGTTGTCTCGCTGGCATTGGCATTGGCAGTGCCAGAGTTAGAGACACATAATAGGAATGGCAGTGAAGTATTAAAATGATGCCAACCCCACCCCCACCCTGTAGAGACCGACAGGCTTTGGGGTGTGCCTTTGGGTCATCAGCTATGACGCTCATGCCATTTCACCTCACCCTACCCTGTAGACACTGACAAGTGTCATGGCGTGCTTTGGGGTCTTTGGGCATTATACTTACCCCATTCCATAAGGAAATATGCTGAGGTGGGTGCAGTATAGAAGAATGGGGTGAACTTTGTGGCCAAACAGTGCAAGGCACACCACGATGTCTGTCACTGGCTGCGGAGTGGGGGTGGAATGGCGTAAGCATTACAGCCGATGATCCCAAGTCACACCCTGACACCTGTCAGTCTCTACAGGGAGGGGTGCTACAGTTGGAAACCCTAACACTGTAGGCGTGTGTTGGTATTTTCACTCCAAATTTTCAACATGGGCTTTTTGTGAGCCCACCTCATGAAAAGCGGCACCATCAGTTTGTTAGCTGAAAGGTGGTTTTGCACAGTGGCTATGCCATTTGGCAACACAGGGATGAAAACACATGTTGGGCAGTATGTGGAAAATGACAACTGTATTGTTCATGAGGAGATGTAAAAAAATGGCAACACTGAAAATCTGGAGTGAAAATATGAAAAATTGGTGAAGTTATGAGCATGCATAGAAACTGCAACACGCATCCATAACTCAATTATTTTTGGGATTTTTTTAACCGCATCTTTAACATAGGCATTTTGGGACCTCCCCTCATGAACAGTGGCAGTGTGATTCTGTTAATGTGTCCGAAACGTTGATTTCGCACAGTGACCAGGCCATTGTGCGCCATAGGTGCTAAAACACATTTAGGGCAGGATGCGAAAAATGACAGCTGTACTGTTCATAAGGAGGTGTAATAAAATGCCAGTGTTGAAAATCTGGCATGAAAATATTGCAAATTTACGAAGTTACAAGGGTGCATGGAAACTGCGCAATGCACGCTTGTAACACAGTCATTTTATGGAATTTTGTCAAATTTTCAACAAAGGCATTTTAGGACTTCTGCTCATGAACAGTGTCACCATCATTTCCTAAAACTGTTCTGAAAACTGATTTCGCGCAGCGACCACGCTATTCTGCATCGGATGTGCGAAAACATATTTCGGCCACAATATGTAAAATGACAGCTGTACTGTTCATAAGGAGACATGGAAAAATGCTAATTTTGAAAATCTGGAGTGAAAATATTAAAAATTCACGAAGTTATGAGCATGCGTGGAAACTGCGCAATGCACGCTAGTAAAACAGCCATTTTTGGAATTTTTTCCACCAAATTTGCAACATATGCTTTTTGAGAGTCCCCCCTCATGAACAGTGGCGCTGTCATTTCGTTAATCGGTCCCGAAGGGTGATTCCACGCAGTGACCACAAAATCACCTTTCGGGACAGAATAATGCTATGACAGTGACAGAATTCACGAGGAGGGGTCCCAATAAACCCATGTTGAAAATTTGGTGTCAAAATTCCCCAAAATGCCCGAGATATGCACCAAAGTTGAAAAAAAACTATTTATGCCATTATACAGCTTTTCTTCAGTTCGTGGTCGGCTTTGAAGAGTGCAGATGTGTTCCTGGTCCACTGAAGATCATCACGCCTGGCTCAGGAGGTAAGTAAGTATGGGGTGAGGAGGGTGTGGGGAGGCAGGGTGCACAGATGGTGGGTGCGGGTTTTGGGAGGGGGCAGGGAGACCGTGAGGGACTGTTTTCTTTGTTACAGGTTTAAAAAAACAAAACATTGTGGGACAGTTTTTTTTTTTTTTTTATAGGTATTTGGCACACTGGGAAGGCTCCCAGTGTGCCAGCTGCTAACTGTTTTTTTTTGGGGGATGCTGTAGCTGACAGGGATTGGGCACCACTTTGGCACATTCGAAGGGAAATGAGCTGAGGGATTGGGCACCCCTCGACCACCTAACAAAAGCGGGGAGGAGACGACATGCTGACAGGGATTGGGCCCCATTGGCAAAGAAAAACTGTTGGGGGGGTACATACTTCCTAGGGGGATTGGGCACCCCCTTGGCATACATTATAAATGGGAGGGGGTTTATTATGCCGACAGGGAGTGGGCTTCCCCATTGGCTTTCTGACAGGAGGCGGTGGCAGTGTTACGTGCACGTCGGGAGGCGTGTTATGGTCACTCTGCATGAGAGCTCCACTCTCATTGCAGTTGACCTTTTGTTAGATCTGGTGGCCATATTCCAAATTGCTGATGTGGTGCCTGCATGCTGTCTGATTGAGGAATGAGGGACGCACCTACTGATGCGTGCCCTGCATTCACTGGACAGTGACCGTGCCTCCAAATCTGCTACTACTGCAATATGTCGGCTGCTCATGCACGAGCCAACATAAAAATGGCGAAATTTGAAAAACTGACTGCTCTGATGACGCAGTGATTTTCTTTTTTTTCTTTTCTTTTTTTTTTTTGTACTGTGGTCCTGCATTTTAGTACTTGTTTTTACTTGTGCATTGAGCTTATTCAGTGCACAGGTAACAGCTAATTAGGATCGAGGAACTTCCCTGCAATTTTATAACATTGCATAATAGTATATTACAATAATGCAATAAATGTATATGCCAAAATAATACCATCTTATCCCATTCAAAAAAATTCCCTATAATACACCAGTCCCATTCTGATAATAACATTCTTGCTGCAGTGATAATACTATTGTTCCATGCTGATAATACTATTGTTCACAGCTGATAATACTATTGTTTCAGCTCTGAACAATAGTATTATCACAGACACAAGAGTACAAGCGCACATCTGCCTTGTACTATAGAGCTCGTTGCTAAGGCATTACGTCTTGTTGCTAGACAGCGTTGTTGGGACTTCACAAACATGCTCAATAATTGGCTGCTTGTGCTCTGTGGGATGGCAGAACAGTTCAGGAAACATGGCGGCCATTTCTCTTGCTAAGTGAGAGTAACTTAAGTCCATACCTTTGGTACTGTTATTTTTGTTTTTCTGTTACATTTAAAAAATTATCTGGTTGATCCTGCTTTCACTTAGTCCTACAAGCAACAAACAGGTAACACTGCCTGCTGAAGCTCACAACCAGCACCACCAACGAACCAGTAGAGGCTGACAGAGAGTGACTGAGAGAGTGCGAGAGTGAGGGTGAGCAAGTCAGCCAGCCTAACTATTGAATAGTCCAGTTGTCTGACATCCATACACACCTGCAGTAAATTTGATTGGATCCATATATTACAAAAAATAACAAATAGTTTGAGTATCCCAAGGGAGTAATAACATCTCGAGGTTCTGGGGACATGGGAACCTCCCAATCTTCGCTTTCGAGGTTCCCATGTCCCCAGAACCTCTCAATGCTATTACTCCCTTGTAATACACACCGAACTATCTATTATTCTATTTATTATGTTACTATGTCATAATATTATGTTATGACCTTACAGTACTATGTTACTATGGTATAATAATATGTTACTGGTAAAATGCTGTGTTACTATGGTGTAATAATATGTTACTGGTAAAATGCTACGTTATGACTGTATGTTACAATACTATGCTACTATGGTAACTATGGTTATAAACATAGTAAAGATCAAGCACTCACCACTCCTCACTGAATTTGTCCTGTAGAACAGGCCTTCAGAGACTTCACAAACTTCACCAAGACCAAGGCTGCTGTAGTGAGAGGCAATTTTGATAGAACAAAGTGCATATAAAACAGTGCAAGAATGCCAACGGGTCCACACCAGGGGCTCGATTTTCAAAGGGTGCGTCAAGCCCTGCATCACGCCCATGTTGTGGTGCAGCTGTGCCAAACTCCTTTGACACAACCACACCTGGTTTTAATACATTTGATACAGCTGTGACAGTTTCCTCATTTTACGGCAGCTTGTGCCAAAGATTTGGTGCAAGCCCCATAAAAAGAGTCCCCAAATAGTGCCAGTTAGACCAGGGAAAAAGTGGTCTAACTTGTGGCCTTTGTTGCTCAGGTCTGAAAATGCCAATCACTGGCCGGGAGATGCCGCAAGCCCATGTGTCAAACAATTGGTGCACCAGCGGCTTGCAGCCTTCTTGGGGCTTTGAAAATTGAGCCCCAGCTGTACCTAACATTTTGCATAGTACACACTATGCTTTGCCAAAGGTTCAGCCTGCTAAGCTAATACCATTTAAACATCCCTGCCTTAAAGGTACAGACGCAGTTGTGTGGGCTGGACTAGCAAGGAACATTTGTATTATAAATAGTGCAGTAATCAACAGTGCAGACTGTGCAAAAGTGCAATAAATATTTAAAACAAGCAAAAGCTGAGGACAGTATTTGGATCAGGTACAATTGAGTTTGTAACAGCTGCTTCAAGGTCAGAGGTCAATTTATTACTAAGTGGACCTGATGAGAAGAAGACTGCACACTGTTACTATTTCATCTCTATTAGGAAAGTAATTATTGCCGAACTCAGAAAGTCAGAAAGGTATAAAGTAACAGAGGGAGAAAAATGGCAATAGACAGGGAATTGCAGCTAGGTGCAAACGTGATGTCCATTGTGTTGGGGAGACAAAGCACCAACTTCAAATTAGAATTTGTAAACATGTCAGGGCCATAAGAGATGGGGAAAAAAGAATGTGCTACAGCCTTACACATCTGAGGGAGCAGACAAAAAGATAAGCATGAATTTCACTTTATTGTCCTAAAAAAAGATGTTCACTAACCCTAAAAGAAGAGATTATAATAATCAACTCCCAAAAAAGAGAGTTTCTGGATGTGCTTTACAGGAACATGAACATGGCCAGGGCTCAATCAAAAACTGGATCTCACTCCATTTTTAAAGTAAATAGGGTAATGCAATTTTCTTGGTTTCCCTTCCTTGTCTATTTTCTTTTTCCCTTCCAATTCTTTTCCACGCCCTACCTGCCATTCCCTGTCTATTGCATTTTTTCCCTCTTGATACTGTTTCTTTTTACATTTCTGGATCTCAAAAAACAGCAGTGAAGAGGAATGTTATCATCAAGTCCTTGCTGGGAGGCAAGCTCCTCAGAGCTGTGACTAGGGCTCAAAATCTTGGGATCATAATAGCAAACTGTCACTTGAAGCTCAAGTGGCATCTGTTGTCTGCTGCAGATTTTTTCATCATAGAAACATCGCCCGGCTGAAGCCCTCTCTTTAGTATGAGGACTGTGGGATGCGACTTTGTGACACTCTGACTTGACTACTATAACACTTTTTATCTGGGGCTTTCATGCATTGTCTCCAGCTTATGCTGAATGCCACAGCTAGGCTGGTATCTGGTACTAGCACTGTTCATCATATCACGCCAATGTTGTGGAATATTCCAATATGCGCAATCTTAATCTGTCTGTACATTTGCATCTCTTTAGGGCCCAATCTCCATCTGTAACTTAAGTCACAGTTGTTTCTTTGGCTTCCCTTCAGAGTACTGGACAGGTGTGGTGCATAATTCTACATGAACATTGTACTCATTAATATGCGTTTTTAAGTCAGGATCATCATCATGAGTCACTCATGATACAAATCACATTCTTCATCATCACGGTCACAAATGCAGTCACAAATCACGATTCACGATCACATCACAAATCACAATACTAATTTTTTGACTAGTTACTTGAATGTATTGTAAGCATGTTTTGTAGTATCTCTCCAGGCTTCACCACCCTGCCATTGTACTCATTAATGAGCATTTTTAAGTCAGGGAGTTTGTGCTACAGCTCATCGGGGAAGTACAACCGTAGGCATTTGCGTTCCCAATACAGTTCCATATTGTTTATCTCACACCGTCGAAACCAAATCACGTTCTTCATCATCATGGTCACAAATGCAGTCACAAATCATGATTCACAATCACATCATGAATCACAACATTAATTTTTTTGACTGGTTACTTGGATGTATTGTAAGCATGTTTTGTAGTATCTTGCCAGGCTTCACCACCCCATCATTGTACTCATTAATGAACGTTTTTAAGTCGGGGAGTTTGTGCTACAGTTCATCAGGGAAGTACAGCCGTAGGCATTCACATTCCCAATACAGTTCCATATTGGTTATCTCACACCGTCAACACTGAATCACGTTCTTCATCATCACGGTCACAAATCACGATTCATGATCATGTCACGAATCACATTAATTTTTTTACTAGTTACTTGGATGTATTGTAAGCATGTTTTGTAGTATCTCTCCAGGCTTCAGACTCCACCATTGTACTCATTAATGAGCGTTTTTAAGTCAGGGAGTTTTGTGCTACAGCTCATCAGGGAAGTACAGCCATAGGCGTTAGCGTTCCTTCCCGTACATGTGAGTTACAGTCCTGTAAGTAGTGGTGGGCGAAGTGGTCCCAATTTGCTCCGTGAAGTGATTCACTGAGTAACGTGGAATCTGTGGAGAACTCCACAATGTGAAGCCGAGTACTTCGCTTCATAATGAGGAACGCGAAGTTCATTGAAACCAGAGACTTTGCATTATTCCGCCTTCCCCAAACCACTTCTCCACCAATTTTAAGGTGAAGTACATTGAAATCAATGTAATTCACCTCACTTTGCCCTGTAATTGAGCTCCAAATGAAATTCTGCAGTTATTCATGGGATTGCAGGTCACATGGGCTCTAGATTGTTCGGCACAGCCTCAGTTCTGACCTGGGTAGTGTGTGTGCAGTGGTAGCTGGAGACAGTTTTCTCTCAGAGCTCTGCGATTCAAAACCTCTAAAAGCTGTTTAAAATGCCTTTTTGAGTAATATTTTTTGCTCAAAATTTAGTACATCGATTGTAGGAAACCCTTCTGTACTCATATCATAGAGTGTTTATTGCGTGTGGATTTTGAATGATAATTTAGAACAGTCAGTCTGTGTACTGTAAAGTGTGCTTTGGGGAGGGGCGTATTCGTGGTGTAGGTAGAGTAACTGTGAGAAAAAGGAAGTCTTTCTGTTTTGGTTATATTTTTCTTGTATAACTGTGTTAATGTACACACAGTAATATTTTCAGTAATTCTTGCCATTTTTTTGCTGATTATTGTGGTGCGGCAGTGTACAATTTGTCTGTTTAAAACATTTGGTTATATTACTAAAGGTTTTCAATTTGCTACGCAATACTTGAGTGTGTGTGTGAGTGTGTGAGCGATGCGTGCCATTCAATCAGACACTTTTATTGTGTTACAGAGTAATTGCAGCAGTGTGAACCTGCTTCCACCGCACCTGCATGAATTTTTTTATACTGCTTTGTGGTATCTTTACTGGTAATGGATTGTTACTGCCATGCACTAATCCCCCAACTGGAAAAATGTATTCCTTTCCAGATTTGAATTTGTGACTTGTGAGCAGAGCAATCTTAATCTGTCTGTGCATTTGCATGGCACAATTAATCCTGGGAGACTGCATTTCTTGTTGCGCTCTCATTTCACTTCGTCAGCATTGGGGAATTTTCTGGACACAAGACAGTAGCATTTTGGGGTTACACATTCATTCTGGTGACTGTGTGGGTGGGATGCTGCCAATATTGTTGTCACTCCGCCTTACTTCATGTTTAAGGCAGCATGACAATGCAAAGTAATAATAACAAGGCGAAGTGAGCCTTTCCTATGGGGCACTCCGCGTAGCGAAGTGCCAATGCGAAGTGGCCACTTCGTGTTCACTTCGTCGGCAAATTTTAAATTCGCTGCATCTCTACTCAAGAGACAAATGTCAGCCATGCACACCTTACCATAAACAAATGTGAATAACTCCTAAAGTATACATGATAGACACAAAGTATCAACGGCAAAGTTGTTCAGCACAGAATTACCTTTCTATGGTGCTCTACAATGAATTCTAAGAAATTATGTTTGTTTTTAATATTTAGGTAAAAACCGCTGACTTCCTCAGACATTTCCAGGCCTCAGTGAAAGCCAGCCAAATATGTCTACAGTTGTTATTGTCCATCAGTGGCTATGCTTTCAGATGCCACCTACAGACATATCCAGGCCTCAGTGAGATATAGCACCTTTTAAGACTTGCTTGTTGGCTTTCAAGGCCCTGCATCATCTGGGTCCTGGCTATATTAAAGATCTCCTGCAGCCATATACTCCATGTCAACCTCTTTGCTCCACCAGGGAAAATTTGCTGGAAGTCTTCTGGTCCCAACTTAACTTCTCTGGTGACAGGGCTTTCAAAGTGGTGGTGCCCCAGCTGTGGAATTCCTCATATTCTCATATCCAGAATCTCTCCACGGTATAAGTTTTAAGAAAGCTCTTCAAATGCATTTATTCCCCCAGGCTTTTAATGATTTTTAATACCCTATACTGAATGCTATACTGAAGCTGAGATGGAAGATGGCTGGGTGCTGATTTTATCCATCTCCCAACTAGTGGGTCCACACTTTTTCTCTCTTACTGATAATATACAGTAATTGTTAAGTTGCTTTTTGAATATATTCATGGCTTCAACAATTTCTCTTGGCAAATTATTCCAAAACATTCCTGCTCATTGAGTGAAAAATCCTCTCATTATTTTTGGTGTTCTGATCCAATTTTATTTGTCTATTGTGAGAAGGTACATTAAAATTGTTTTTCTGAAAAGGAATGTTTGATGCTTTTATAAGCACATTATCATTAACAATTCTAAGCATTTCTAGCAAATCCCCGCTAATGCGTCTTTCCTTGAGTGAAAATAGGCTTTTTTTTTAACCTGTTTTTATAGTTATGATTTCTTAATCTAGGTACCATTTTGGTAATTCTGTGTTATACCTTCCTTTTTTTTTTTTTTGACTTCTATTTTTTGCCCCTACCATGCCACCAAACTCTCTCCAGCGATCTCTGGGACAGCCGTCTCTACCTCCTTATGTGGCTCGACTACCCCATCAGCTCCTCTCTGGCTCTGGGAATCCCCTGGGTCTACCATATGGGGATGGGTTGCCCCAACCCAGAGCTCTCTTTCTTTAAGTATTGAGACACTGGGCCGGGGGGGACAGCAGAGGGGGCCGAGTCTGTTTCTGGGAGTATGGACTGTGGAGGGAGGCGCCTTCACCTATCGGCAGAGGAGCGAGGTTTTTGTGTGCTTGGTTACACCCCTGCAGAGCCTGGCTGTTAAGGCAATGCACTGCCATGGTTACACCTCCCTGGCATATGCTACGATGGTACTGTTGGCAACCTCTAGCCTCCACCAGAGGTTGCTCCTTGAGCGGTCATCTTCCCAACCTTCCCTGGGGAAGAGAGCAGTCCTTCAGATGCTCAATCTCTTCCCCTCCCATTGACCCCCAGCAGCCCAGGCTCATTCCTGAACCCGGGTTGCTGGCGTGATGTGAGGTGTGGCATCCAGCGCCTCTACCCTCAGCACCACCGGGACAGTGTGTTATACCTTTTCTAATAGTTGTACTTCACCCTTGTGATATGGGCTTCATATTTGTGAGCTGTAATCTAAATATGACCTTATGTATGTTTTATATGTTGGTATAAGGCATAATTAATTTCTGCTAATAAATGTCCATTTTATATCCAATATTAACCTGTTTGCTGTATGTTTACCATAGTGTTTTGTAAATTTCAAGTCCTCATTTATATTCACACCAAGGCCTCTTCCAGTTTCTATCTTTTTTTTTTTCACCACTTATAAAATAATTTTGTCTTGGATTATTTTCCTGTGTGTGAATAACTACGAACTTGCCATTACTGAATGTCCTTTTATTAAGTTTATCCCATTTATCATTTTTTCCCAGGCCATTACTAATACTATCTACATTTGATTATATATTTACTCCACCTCCTAGTTTGGTATCACCAGCAAATTTTACCAGATAACTTCTTACTTTTTTGTTTGAACTGGAAATGAAGAATAAAAAAGGATTGGTCCCAGAACTGAACCCTGTGGTATACCACTTGAAGCTTCCTTTTTTGTTGATAATATTCCCTTTATTCTAACTTGCTACCTGTTTTTCAACCAATTATTGGTCCATACTGCAATTTTCAAATCTATGTTTACAGCCTGTAATTTATTGACCAATATGCCATACCGCACATCAAAAGCCTTTTTGAAGTCCAAATATATGATATCCATTGGTATATTATTGTTGTGATCTGCATTAATCTTTTTGTAAAAAAAACTAACATGTTCCTGAAGCCATGTTGTGATGAATCGACTAAACACAACTTGGTTATTTCTTTTTCTAGTTGTTCCATTATTAATTTTTCAGTTAGTTTTCCTGGTACTGATGTCTGACGTATTGGTCTGTAGTTTTCCCTAATTATTTGTTTCCTTTTTCTAAACAATGGTAAAACAACTGCTATTCATCAGTTATCCAGGACATAGCCTGTAGTATAAGATTTATTAAATATATCAGGAAGTTCAGCTAGTACCATGCAAATCTTTAATTCCTGTATTAGAACTAGATTTTAAGAAAAAAAGGGCAATATCAAAAAATGTCAAGCTTCACTAAAGTTACAGTGTTAACATGGAAACAAATACAATTGTTATTGGGGCGCCATAATAAGATATCAAATTTATCTCCTACTTTTTTAATCCTTACTTTCCAGTAACAACAATTCCAAAGAGTTGGCTACAGGGTATCGTTATGTAACTAAAAGATTTATATAGAGATAAATTTATATCTTTCGAACATCTTAAACATTTGCTAGATCTTCCAGTAGGGAGCTTTATAAAATATTGCCACTTCAGATAAATTACTAAACTTATGATTAGCCTCTTGTGACCACAGTGGGGCTTCTGGAATTCCATATAAGGGGATGCTGCAGCCCCACAGTGGTGCAACCCCCCTTGCAATCTGGCAAATGGGTGCTTCTGCTGCAGGGTGGTGCAGGGAGACTTTGGTGCATGGCATCTTGATTTCACTGCAGCCTGCATTTCAAAATCAGGATAGCCACAAACTATGATGCAAGGTACCACTTGCGTCATACCCATTTGGCACAGGCACTTTGAGTCATAGTTTTCATTTTGAAAATCAAGCCCATGGTCTCTAGTTCTTGTATTAATTCTTCATCATAATTTTTGGTGCTATTTGGTGGTTTGTAACATACAACTAGTTTTATTTTAGTTTTTTTTATTTATTGTGATGGTTACCCATTTTGTTTCTATATCAGGCTGTTTTTGTTCTGTTGTCATTTTGCTTGATTAATTGTTTTTATTTCTGTGTCCCGTGTATGTTCTTTTGTCATTAGCATGTGTTATTTTATGACTTTTATTTATAATACCCTGAGCTCCAAAGATGGGGTGCTATAAAAATAAAATTTACCTTACCTGTGATATTATGTTACTGGTGCAATACTATGTTATAATACTATATTACTTAAGCAATAATACATGACAAAGTTTCAATATCACAGGATATCGTCCTGCCTTAGGTGTGTTGTGAGGTATAAGACTATAGGCTGAGTGCCTTCAGCTACCTGAGGAAGGATGATATCCCATGATATCACACACCATGGAGTGTATTATTGTGATTATGAAATGGATCCATTTTGATTTTGTTGACTGACGGCATGACCTACTCTCAGATCAGGATTATGTACCGAGATATCATCCTGGCTAAATGTGGCCTGTGCCAATCAGTTTTAAGGATTTTGACCATCCATTTTATAATATGGCATAATACTATGTTCCTATGTTTTATAAAATGGGAAAGTACTATAATGTCATGCATTCTGATTGGCCAAAAGGGTTTGGAATCCAGTGCCATACAGTTGCAGTTGTACCTTTCTCATTGTTTCAATTGTATATTGATTTTGTACTTTTGTGTTGATTGTAATGGAAATCCCCCTCACCAGAGATTTCCAGCTCACTGCCACCGCAAAGTTTTTACCAACAGGAACCAAGAAACCTGTTTTTTTTTTTAACCTCCTCCTTGCTCAAGGTCAGGAATGTCAACACAATAGCTGTGGATAGAGTGCCACTTCGGAGACAGACTGCAAATAGAGTCCAGCAGAATTAGTAAAATTACTTTTTTAAATAAAACAAGCAGTCACTGATTCTATAAAAACAGAATCTTTACTAAAATACTGCAAGTATTTACAACAGGATGTATTTACAAGAAGACAAAAGGGTTGCACATTTATTAAGAAACAGAAAATAAAATCACATTAAACAGGCAGGTATTGTACAGCAGAATTCTAAGCTATCCTCACCTAAAATCCTTCACCTGCCCTAGCTAAAGAAGTACTTTCCCCTCACTGTGCTATCTTATCTATTGGTTAGTCTTTGTAATGGCAGCGGCCCTTGTCTTTAGATGTTTCAGTCCAAGAGAGAAAGAGCCTGTTTATAGCACTACAGTATATTTCTCCTCTCTGCAGGGAGGGATCTCACTCACTTTGAGTGACAGTTCCATGTTGTCCCAGCCCTCTTTGAGAGTGAGTGTGTGTGTGTGTGTGTGTGTGTGTGTGTGTGTCCACCCACTCTTCAGCACCTCCTTGCTACCATAATGATGTCCACCTGGGTCCATTGTTCGACATGGGAACATCTCCAGGAAGGACACCCCCACAGGGTTTATTGCTTTATTGCCTCCTCCCTGGCTTTCCCGTTAACTTCCTCATGAGAACATCAGACCTCTAACATAAGCTGTCATATACTGCTTGATCCTGGGATCCGGTAGCCATCTTGTACCTGAAGAAGATGCATATTTAGAAAAGAATAAATGAATCAAAAAAATACATGGTTCTAGTCCCCTTTCCTGTTACATTGATACTCCAGTCAGTATAGTGTATTATGTCTCTCGATCTTGCTACTGCAGTTGTATCCTGCTTATTGTTCCAGTTGTATATTGAATTTGCACTGTTATGTACCCTCCTACCTTGTCTCTGTACAGTGTAATTGCTCCTGCTATCTTCATCTTTTATTATGTGCTGTATTGTGCCATCTCGGTGGCCTGGGTTGTATCTGAAAATGGTCCCTGGGACCAGTGTACCTAGCCAGTCATCAAATAAATAAACAAGGTGACAACTACTGGATTTGGAACTATTTTGGCAATCAGAAAGCAGCAGAAACGGAAATAAATGTGTTTTAGTGTTCTGTACAAGAATGTCAAGCAGACATCTTAGTACAGTACAAACACAGAATGGCCCTAAAGTACCATAACACAAAAAAAAAATCACAAAAAATGTGTATTTATCATAGAGTAATAAATAAAACAGCAGTGAACACAGCACAAAATTGACATATTAGTGCCCCTTTGTTTTCACTACTGACCTTTTTTAAACCATCTCACCGGTATTTTCATATAGGAGGCCACATATCCCCAGTATTGAAGTACTCTCCAATGGCAGTTTCCGACTGGCCATCTATCCTACCACCAATGCACAAATAGTCGGCAAACTGAAAATGTTAACGTAGTAAGACCAGACTTTGAGCCAGTGGTCACCTCAAGCTGTTGTGTATAACAAAAAACAAACAAACAAAAAACCCAAATGCTTCCATTTGAAATAGCAGGGTGATCTGGCTGAGGAAAGAGTAACTTTGCAGCTTGCTGGAACCAGCCCCTCTCTGAACAGTCTCCATAGAGACAGGAGTTTTCCTTAGTTCTGTCCCATCAACTGCTAGACAACACAGTGCCAGAAAATTTCTTTTGGAGGGGGATGAAAACATGACAAGAAAAGCATTTATTTATTTGCTTTTGGTAACCGGGTAAGCACACTAGACAGCTAGTGCCTATTTTCAGGTGTGACCCGGGAGAATTACAAGGTATACATGAGAGAAATACATTGTCAACATTACAAACCTGGAGCAACATGCTCCAATAGTGGAATAAAACAAGGGTTTTTAAGGCAGTAGAACATATCAAAGGAATTACATATATGCAACCACAGTGGGTCAAATATCATAGGGTACATACAGCCCCAGGTGCAGCATGGGGGTATAGGACCTCCCCTAGGCTGATTAGAAACAATACATAACTTAACCACTAGTAAGTGCATCACCAAGGTGGCGGGGGAGAAAGAACCTAGCTGGGGTACCACTGAAGGTAGGAGGGCTGTAGGACTGGGCGTTAAAGGCAAAAAAAAAAAAAAGCTGCCAGTGCAGGTGAAAACACATCCCAGTAAGACATCCCAATTAAAGCCAGAATTAGTGCCTGCCAGTCCTACAATCACCAGTGCCATCCGACTTCAATAAAAACCAGCAATCATCATTTTTGCAAGTCTCCAACACCTGCCAGCCTCCTGCCCCACAGTTAAGATGTAACTGTAATTTTCTCACCACCTGACTGCCATGGCAGATCAAAAGAAATGCCAGGCATGTCGGCAACAGTACCTCTCGGTCCCCTTACCATTCACAGGTCACACACACAGGTGTTCCATCTCCCTTTTCCTTAGGGACTGGCTGCATATGCATACTGTAGCACAGCTACTTACACAGAAATGGAAAAGGCAGCTCTGTGGGTGCAGTGCATCTTGATAAGGAGGCAGATTAACAAAATGAAAATGGGGCAACTCGCAGCACAGGTAGAAAATGATCAAATCCTAGAGCTGCAGATATAAAACTATAGTTTCAGAAGCAAAGCCAATTATTAATACTTTCATGTTGGACCTGAAGCTGAGAAGTAGCTACATGAATGTGGGAGCTGACTGTGGTAACTCCTTCATGATCATGTGACAATCGCTGCACAATCACGAAGGTGATCTAGCTTGTTAGGTCAAACTTTAGAGCAATATCAGCAGCATGTATCAGGGGAGATAAGCATATTTGGCAGTGATTTTTTTGGTATTGTTAATGAGTGATCATTGCAGCATTTTTGGATTCAGTAAACACACAAGAGCATTTCTATTACTGTTGTAGATGTTAACATAAAAACACAGTGTTTCAGGGCAAGACAGTGTCTTGTGCCGAGTCAGGGCAGTGACTCAGAAGGTGCTTATAGCTTTTTCATTTGGTGAATGGCTCCACACAGAAAGCCTTTCTGACCCCACAGCCTGTATAACTGACAGATAACCTACAACATTTTGTGGTTCTAAGCAATTTATTATTTTGGCCATCCTAAACAGTTTAGTTAGAGACTATTTTTTTGCCTTTCTCCTTTTTAAAGAAATGCTCTATTCTTTACTTCAATAAATGTTACACAATTTGAAAAATTCAAACTACTTAGCAATATCATTTTTCTATAATTATAACCCATTTCATAAGCACAACAAGACACGTTAGTGTGTTGGTTGTTTTGTGATAACAGTACATCTATTACGAAAGGACACTTGGCCTTCGGCCTTGTGCCTCACCATGCACCTAGGCATGTGGTTATCACATAACAACCAACACCCTGTTGTGTCTTATTGCTTACATCATACTATGTTACTATGGTATACTACCATGTTACTGGTATAATACTATGTTACTTTGTAACACTATGCTGCTATTATATAATACGATGGTACTATAATACCATGTTACTATATTACTGGTATGATGTTGTATTACTATGGTATAATACTATGTTACTATACTATAATTCTGTGTTACTATGATATAATACTATGTTGCTGTCTTTTTGAGTAACTTGTCGCACTGTTTGTTATAGTCTGTACCCTGTGCTTTTTTATATTTACTGTTATGTTTTTGATTGTATTAATTTATATTATGTGATCTGTGCTCTGGTTCACCATGAAAATGAGTCTTTGGCCCATGGACTAACCAGAATAAATAAACAAATCAAATAAAATAAAATCTTACAATGCTATTTTACTATGGTATAATATTATGTTACTGGTACAATACTATGTTACTTTGTTATAATACTATGTTACTATTTTACTTTATTATTGTAATATATTACTGTACTACTTTACTGTGGTATAATATTTTGTTACTTTGTTATACTACTGTGTTGCTATGTTTTATTTATTTAGTTTTTGTTAACCAGGTAGGGGCACTAGACACAACAGTGACAATTTTCAGGCCTGATCCGGGAGGTTACAAGGTACAGGTAGTCAATTTGGAGACACATAACAATGAATAACAGATCTGATACAATACAGAATACAAGATAACAGCAATTTCAGTGGGTAACATGTTTACAGAATTATTTAGTTTTTGTTTACTGGGTGGGGGCACTAGAAACAAAAGGTGACAATTTTCAGGCCGACCCGGAGGTTACAAAGTACAGGTAGGCAACTTGGAGACACATAACAATGAATAACAGATCTGATACAATACAGAATACAAGGTTACAGCAATTTCAGTGGGTAACGTTTACAGAAAATATAGATGCAGAAATCCAGGTATGCTAAAACAAAGGACAAAAGACTAGATCATTCAAGTTTAAGTGCAAAGGCAAATAGTGCCTGCCATGGCTGAGAAACAGGATGTTAGTAAAATACAGTGATGGAATCCTATTCCAAGAGTAGATAGAAACAAACCCATTTAAAGAGCTAGCATGAGAGGGGCAAGTAAGCAGGATGAGGGGAAGGAAGGGGGTGATTAGTGTGATAGGGGGCATAAGAGACTAGAGTCAGAGTGAGCCTATGTGGGGTAGACTTAGGACCAGGGGATGAGGTGGCAGAGGCGAGTGGTTTAGGAAGGTTTGAAACAGGTACAGGGGGCATAATTCTTAAGAAAGGACCAATGTTGCTTTTGGAAAAGTGCATGACTGGGTGCACTATGGACATCCAGTGGTAGGGAGTTCCAGTAGCTTGGTGCTATAATAGAGAAAGCACCAGAACCCTTTGTTGTTTTAGCCCGTGGCACTTGTAACAAGGACTTTTCAGTGGACCGTAGCCCATAGGAAGATGTTTGAGGGCACAGCATGGAGGCGAGCTCATCAGGTATAGTGGATCAGATGATGTTATCTGTCAAAGACCCTAGTGCAAGGAGACAGTGAGCTGAAGGAGAGAGCCAGTTGAGATCATAGTAAAGCTGACAGTGATGCTTTAGGCGTGGGGCCAAAGAGGCAAAATGACAGATATTATTGTATGCTGTATCCCATTTCTTGAGGGCAGCGTTTATAGCATTAACATATGTGACAGCACCATACGCAAGTGCAGGAAGAAGGATGTCCCAGGCAATGGCCAGTCTAGCTGAAGGAGTGAGGGAATAGCTTGTCCTGTATGCAATGCCAATTTTAGTATTAACAGATTTCATTGCGAGCTGGATTTGGAGGTCAGTTCAACGACTCATCAAGGACAACTTACAATAGTACAGTATGTTACAAAGCAATTGAGAAGAAATAGAAACTCTGTTAATCAAAGACTGTATGAAAAGCTCCCCAAAATGGATGAGACCCAAGAACCAATTTGGTATCAGTTGTCAAAAAATACCCTATTAAATAATCTGTAATAAATGCAACAATTTATATTTATTAATATTCCTCCCTATTCTTGGCCCCTTCGTTCCCCTTGTCCCTACTGGATGATGGGGCAATGATGACTGCACCCTTCCTTCAGCCAAGAGTGTGGGAAAACAACTGCCTTCACAGCTGATGGTAATGCTGCTCCTTGGTTGTCCAGAAGGGTGCACGAATGCTGGGCATCCCACAGCCTCCCACCATGGGAGACCAATGCCTCACCACTACAATGTTCCCAGTCAGCGTCAGCACAGGATTCTGGGGGTTGTGCTTGAGCTCCAGTCTCCCAGGTGGTAGTGTAAAGCTTTCAGGCCAAGATTAAGGCATAAGCCATCAAGTCCCTGGCCTAGGGACCCTCTTAAACTGAATCTGGCACTGGTTGCCCTGCACCAACTGTGGAATATTTTAACTAGACTGAACTGGAAGTGACGTATAAAAATGAAGAACAATTTGAGATAGATGTATCTTCTCTTAATAATGTCAGATGACAAGGCAAGACAAATTTTATTTAATAAAGGCACCTCCCTGAGGTGCTTGGTGCTTTACAGAAACATAACACCTCACAAAATATAAATTGCAAAAAACAAAATGGGCACTAAAAAGTGAGCAATATAATAATGAATAAGTTACAGCTGATTATAAATTAATATAGTGAGAAAAACAGTTAAAAACTGTCTATGGCGGAGGAGCCGGCAGCCCAGCAGGAGATTTGCATTTCCCCAAGTTCCTGAGTACAAGGTCCAGTTAACCTGTAAATGTCTAATTTTTTCGGGCTCTGTGGTGGTAAAAGCAACTTTACTCAGTAGAATAAGACTTACTTTCTTCCTTACCCATTTTTCTACATGATGGGTCAGCCATGGAATGCTGTAAGGACTGTTTCAGCCCAGACAGGGCCTTCCAAGCTGCCGACCATGCCAGGAGCCTGCTGAAGAATCACCAGCCACACTTGAATCACTTCAACAAGCAGCCAATCTCCTCACCCAGTCCATCCAAGATATTGATAAGAAGCTTAACTCATATGTAGAACACTTAGTCACTGTTGAGACAAGTGTGGGGGGAATAGGAATCAAGCAGATGGCTGAGCTCAAATGGTAGATAAGACATTGGCGGTGACAGCAGCCTCCACAAAGGAACAGGGAATCATGAAGTCCCATTTAGAACAATAGGATAATTTGGTGAGGGCAGCTAACAGGCAGGTGTTGGGCATCCTGGAGGGGATCAAGGGGGATGACCCAACTATGTTCGTGGAGTGCTGACTTCTTGAAGCTATTGGGCTGGGTTTGCACCCAATATAGTATGGGCTTACAGGATAAAAGTTCTTGGAGGGCCCATTCACAGATTGAGGGTCCACACGTGATTCTAATAGTATCGGCCTCATCCATCATGCAGGATAACATCCTTGGAGCTGCCAGGAAGCATGGCCAACTCACTTTGGAAAACAGTGACATCCTCCTTTTTTTCTGGACTACTACTCTGCTACAGGGACTCATAGGAATATCTTTGTGGGGGCGACAAAGAAGCTGCAGGAAGCAAACATATCACCTCAGCTTCCATGCATGCCTGCAGTTCACAGTAAGTGAAAAAATGTACAATGTACTTGTTTACTGACCCAAGGGCTCCAGGCACATACAGTGGCGTGAAAAAGTATTTGCCCCCTTCCTGATTTTCTCTATTATTGCATATTTGTCATACTGGATGTTTTCAGGTCTTTAGAGAAAATGTAATATTAGATAAAGGGAACCTGAGTGAACAAATAACACTTGTTTTTTTTTTTTATTTCACTTATTTAATGAAAAAAAGTTAACCAACACCAACTGGCACTGTGTGAAAAGTAATTGCCCCTTACACTTAATAACTGGTTATGCCACATTTAGCTGCAATGACTGCAACCAAACACTTCCTATAATTCAATATCAGTCTTTCACATAGCTGTGGAGGAATTTTAACCCACTCTTCCTCACAGAACTGCTTTAATTCAGTAACATTTGGTAGGTTTTCGAGCATGAACTGCTATTTCAGGTCCTGCCACAGCATCTCTATTGGGTTTAAGTCTGGACTTTGACTAGCCACTCCAAAACTTTAATTTTACTTCTTTTAACCATTCTGATGTGGACTTGCTTTTGTGTTTTGGATCATTGTCTTGCTGCATGACCCAACCACGCTCAGTTTCAGCTGACGGAAGGATGACTGGACATTCTCCCTTAAGAATTTTCTGGTACAGAGCAGAATTCATGGTTTCTTTAATTATGGCAAGTCATCCAGGTCCTTAGGCAGCAAAGCATCCCCACACCATCACACTACCACCACCATGTTTGACTGTTGGTATGGTGTTCTTACTGTGGAATGCTGTGTTTGCTTTACGCGAGACATTATGGATCCATGTTGTCCAAAAAGTTCCACTTTGGACTCATCTGTCCATAGAACATTTTCCCAAAAGGCTTGTGGATCATCCAGGTGCTTCTTGGCAAATGAGAGATGAGCATTTATGTTCTTCTTGGTTAGCAGTGGTTTCCGCCTTGCTACTCTCACATGAAGCCCATTTTTGCCCAGTCTCTTTCTGATTGTGGAGTCATGAACACTGACCTTAGCTGAGGCAAGAGGAGCCTGCAGTTCTTTGATGTTGTTTAGGATCCTTGAGACTTCTTGGATGATTTACACTGCGCCCTTGGAGTAATTTTGGCAGGCCGCCCACCCTGGAAGGTTCACTACTGTTCCAAGTGTTCTCCATTTGGAGATTATGGCTCTCACTGTGGTTCGATGGAGTCCCAGAGCTCTTAGAAATAGCTTTGTAACCCTTTCCAGACTGATAGAGGGCAACAAATTTTTTCTGATCTTTCAGGAACTTCCTTTGATCATGGCATAATGTGCTTGTTGAATCTTGTGCTGGCAACGTGACTCTGATGGTAAGGGCCAAAATAAGTGACGCTTATATTGAGCAGGGCTGGCTGTAATCAAGCCTGGCTGTGTTCAATCAGCTGACTCTAATTATCCCTTTAATTGGGTTGATTTAACTAGGGGCAATTACTTTTTCACACAGTGCCAGTTGGTGTTGGTTAACTTTTTTCATTAAATAAATGAAATAAGTAAAAAAAAAAAAAGTGTTATTTGTTCACTCAGGTTCCCTTTATCTAATATTATATTTTGTCTAAAGACCTGAAAACATCCAGTGTGACAAATATGCAATAATAGAGAAAATCAGGAAGGGGGCAAATACTTTTTCACGCCACTGTACACTGAAAAACCTTTTATCACCCCACATGCTTCTGTACCTGACAAACATAATCTGGAGGCAGAGGATGAATGACTTCTATTTGGGACTACCTTAGAGACTGTGAGTACAGTATGATATCTACACAGCTGCCATAACTGATTAATGACTGGGCCACAATACAGAGTGTAAGTCTCTATTAAAACTTTGCCAGTAACTACCTCAGTATTGTGTTTTCAATCTGTTCTCACTGGACTATTTAACAGACTTATAATTGGGGCACTGCCTACTTCATGTTCAAAAAGTCGTATGCGTAGCAACACCATTCCTAGTTTCTAGCTGTACAATTACCATTGTTTTCTGCTGTTTAAAATGTTTTTCCCTGTTCAATTATTACAAATAATTCTACTACTGATTGTCAATCAGTTGCACATGCTTTCTTTTTTTTTTAATTTTTTCACCAAATCCCCCAAACTTCCGGTTGGAGGTCGGACCTGATCCGCTCGCCATCCTCCTATGCCCAGGCTTACCCCCCTGGGCAGGGCTGCTGGGAGGGATCCCCCCAATGGACACTATAGGTGAGCCCCGGCTTACCCTTCTGGGTTGGAGCCATGGGAGTGGGACCCCCCTGGTGGATGTTGAAAGCAATGGAGATGGCGGCAGGGCAGGTTGTCATGCTGGAGGCCAGCATTTTATTTTTTCTATGTTTCCCTGGGGGCAGAGATGTGCAATGATGTCCCTCGTCTTGCCCTGCCCCCTCAAGTGATGGCACTGGCATGATGGTGCTCCAGCCTCTGCCAGGGGTCCACAGTGTGCAGAACACTCTACCCCCCTCCTCTGGTGAAGGAGAGCAGTCCCCAGGATGCTCAATCCCTCTCCCCCGGCCGGCCCTCTGATGTCCCGAGCCCATTCCTGAACCTAGGTCATCAGCAACACAGATGGGTGCCCTGCCCTGTGCCAGTGGGCCAGCCTAGTTGTACATGCTAAATATGTGCTTTAATTGGTTTCTAATGTGGGGGTATAAAATGTGACTGTAGAAAATCCATGGGCTAAGATGGTGACTCCCGGTGTATGGCACAGAGACCTCTTCTTGGCCCAAGCATACTTTTGGAATGATTGCCCTCTATACTAGGTGCTATACTAGGTTGGCAAGGCAGACAGGAGACTGAAAAGCCTATAGTGTCTGTCTCCCCATGACATGGGGGGTTATGATTCCTTGGTATTCAGAAGGTAGTTGTCAAGTCTGATTTTAAACGATAGTAAGTGGTTGCTTCCATCACCTCTGGAGGAAGGCTGTTCCAAGTACGTATGATTCTTTGTGTGAAAAAATTATTTCTCTGATTCTTGTTAGGATAGGTTAACTTAAGCCATAGATCATGACTTCCTAAACTGAATTTTCAAACAGCAAAATGCACACCTAGATTGTTCATTAGCTTCGGATCTTTGACGGTTCTGAACATTTGTAACAGGTCACTCCTGGTACGTATTAATTCTAAGGTGTAAAGTTTTAATTTCTCTAGCCAAGTTTCATACGTATCTTTGCTGAAGCCAGTAATCATTTCGGTGGCTCTGCTGCACCCTCTCTAGCCTATTACAGTCCTTTCTGAGATGGGGATTTAACAGAGAACTGCAGTCATCCAGGTTTGCTCTGATAAGTGATTTATACAGAGGTAGGATACAAGCTCTGTCTAGATATGAAGGATATTCTGCTGATGCTTATTATTCTCTTAGTTTTTTTCCACTTCATTACAGTGTCCACTAAAGGATGGGTCATTTGTAATCAAAATTCCTAAATCCTTTTCCTTGGTTGATGTTTTTAGGCTAGTGCTATTAAGTATGTATACCCGATGTTCATTCCTATTGCCAAAATGCAGAACAATGCACTTATTGGTGTTAAAATGCATACCATTACTATCTGCCCAGCATCGAAGTTGTAATAAATCATATTACAATGGGAGGTAGCTTTGATGTCCAGAGGCATGCGTTCTTGCCTCTTTTCACAGTACAAAACTGATGCTTTTTTTTTTGTTAGTTATTTAACCAGGACTAGCACACTAAGCTGAAAGCTTTTTTACAGGTGTGACCTGGCAGCACAGGGAAGTTAAGTGACTTGCTCAGGGTCACACAGTCTGCAAGTGAAAGCTGTGGGATTCAAACCCAGGTCTGGTCTGCTGGATGTCACCAGATTTGCAGCTCAGAGCCTTAAACCACTGTGCCAAACTGCAGAGGGTGGATGTCTGTTGCCCGGTAATAGATAACATTTCTCTACAGGCTAGATATTATTACTTTAGAGGCTGATTTCCTTCTTTTGGCTGAAAATCATTATTTAAAAAAAAATGTTTTTTTTAATGTAAGTGCATTTTACAGTTAATAACTGACCTACACATAGTTAAAGCAAACAATAACCTACTTTTAGCATTACTCCACTGTACCAGTTAGAGCTTGGTGAACAGTCTAAGTCATGCTTAATAATTTGCAATTTACAGTATATGACAGTCAGAGGGCTCAGTTGAAAATGTTTAGGTGTGTATGTTATTGTAATATTCTGAATGCTTTGACTGCAACATGGTTTCTCAGTGTTAAAAAGCTTTAGAAACTTTTTGACGCATTGTTGGACTGCCTCATGAGTCATACCACAATGAAATGTGTATCATGTCTCCTGTATTAATTGTCTGTGGTTTCATATTTATTTATTTATGTCTTTGATTACCAGGTAGGTGCACTGATCCAGGGGACCATTTTCAGATATGACCCAGGCCAACATTATGGCACAATAAAATACATACCCGAAAACAAAATTATACAGAATGCAAACAAAACAGTATAACAGTATAAACAACACAGTGTACAAAGTGTTGGGGGAAAATGAAAGAGGTGTGAGGGTCTACAGACCGGAGTGGGGCAGGGAGTCTGTTCCAGAGAGAGGGAGCAGCAACTGACATAGCTTTACCACCCATGATGGTGGAGACTTTATAGACTTCAATAGAGGGAACTGGTGATGCACGCAGGCTTCTAGGAGCAGCTGTAGCCTTCAGGAAAGATGCATAAGGTGAAACACCACCACCTCTAAGGGCGTTGTCAATGATACAACCAAGTGCATATTCAAAATGGTTGGAAAGAGGGAGCCACCCTAGCGCTTGGTAAAGGCTACAGTGGTGCGTAGAGTAGGGTGGCAGAAGTACAAATCAACATACAATATTATATAGATGGAGTTTAGACACATACATAGGGTCGATGATACTGTGGAATATATGGGGGAGCAGTAGTCAATGATAGGTAGCAGATTGCCTTGGGCAATAGCTACGCGGGCCTTGCTGGTCAGGAAATGTTTGAGGTGATATGCAGCCCTGAGTTTTTGGTTAACCTGATGTACAATGGAGTTTACATGCTCCGTATAGGAGAGGGAGGGGTCAAAGGTTATGCCCAGGTACTTGAAATTGGGAGCATTTTCTTGCTCTGGGCCATCGGGTGTAAGCACTGAGAGGGAGGAGTCAGACTTGACAATTACAGCCAGGTAAGATTTGGACCCAAAAAGCATTGCCTAGTTTTTTTAGCATTGACCAGTAGCCTATGCAACAAGAACTAGTTGTGTGCCGAGCCATAGTTATGGGACAGGATAGAGGATATTTTTGCCAGTGACTTGTCGCGGTAAAAGAGTACGAGATCATCAGCATAGAGAAGGGCTTCACAGGAAAGGCAGTCAAAGGGGAGGGAGTTTATAAATATGGAGAACAGTAGTGGGCCAAGGATGGAGCCCTGCCATCAGAGACAGGGAGGGCAGGGGATATAGCAGGGCCAATACATACAGACTGGGATCGTCCAGAGAGATAGCTTCTAAACCACAGGGAGGTCTCTGGAGAGCAGCTGAGTTGGTGGAGACTGTAATGTAATAGGGGGTGGCTGACCAGGTCAAAGGCTTTGGTCAGGTCCACAAACACAGCACCCGTCGCTTTCTGCATATCCATATTTCTGTGGACATGCTCAGTTAACTGGGCCAGTGCCGATGTAGTGCTGTGGAATTTGTGGAAACCATGTTGTTGGCTGCATAACAGGTTATATTTCTGGAGGTGGTCAGAGAGCTGGCAATGCACAATCTTCTCCAAGAGTTTGCTCAGGTGGGGAAGCAGGAAGATTGGCCTGTAATTATCCAAGGATAGGGGGTCACTTGCTTTGTGAATTGGCACCACCCTAGCAAGCTTTCAGGAGTCCACCATAGTAGAGGTGGTCAGAGCCAGATTAAAAATAAAGGTGAGGGGTTTGGAGATGGCAGGGGAAATTAGCTTAAGCCTTGAAGGGACAAGATCATCCCTGCATGGACTGCCTCAGTTTGAGAGACTCTTAAGGAGTTTGACAGTGTCTTTGGTAGAGATGGATCTAAAATATAAAGGGGGGGTGCTGGTGGGAGAGGGAGAGGATGACCGGTCACAAGAATCCAGCACAGGGATGATCGGTGGCTGGGTAGGTAGTTTATTTAGGTGTGCAGTAAGATCCATAAACTTTTTATTGAAGGCTTGGGCAACCTCAACGGGGTCAGTTAGAGTACCTGATGGGGAGTTTAAATGTATGGTAGAGTTGTGTGTAAGAGGGTTTAGTATGGAACTGATGGCACCCCAGAAACGGTGGAGGTTCCCCAGGCTGTCCTTTTGCTGATTATGAAGAAAGTTGCACTTCTGAACCTGGGCAGTTTGCTTGCACCTGTTTCTCAGATGCCTATAATCATTTCAGAGAGTTTGAGAGGGGGTCTTTTTGTAGGCAGCCCACTTTCTGTCCCTTCCCTTTCCTTCATAATAGACAGGAGCTCTTTTGAGACCCAACGAGTACAGCCATCCCTCACTCTCCTGGTGGTGAGGGAGAAATGCTGATCTTGTATATGAAGGAGGGCATCAGTGAGGAAGCCCACTGCCGCTGACACATCCAAGAGGGGGTAAACAGCAGATCAGTTTATTGCTCTTACATTGTCAAGTAAGGTAGAAGTGTCAGGGCAGTTGAAGTTATGGAAGGAAATGTGTTTGGGGGGGCGGGCGTTTGGTCTTGATGGACCAGACAATGTACGTGGGGGAGTGATCACTAATGGAGTAGGACAGGGTCCCAGACTGGAGTGCCTTGTCCTCCCTGTTGGTGATCACCCAGTCTAGAGGAGCCATTTGTTGGAAACAGTGGCCCGGATATTCAAACTGCGCCCAAAAAGTGCGCAATAGCAGGAGCAAGCGCAAGTCTATTGCACCCATGCGCAAGAGATGCGATATTCAAAAAAGGAGCAGACCAAATTGCACCTACAGCCAACAACTGAATATCGCACCACCTGCGCCATAGCGCAACTAGGGAGGGGAAGCTGAGCAGATCTGATGCACCATAGCGCAACAAGGGATGTTCAGCTGAGCAGTCCAGAGGTGCTATAGCGCAACCAGGGAGCCCCCCAGCTGCAGAGCAATGTAACTGCACAATCAGGGATGTAGGGGCCCACCACCCATGCCACAGATGGGCACAGAAACACACAGCAGAACAGACATTGTCCTCCTACACCCCAAGCACAACACAACCGGGTGAGGGCTGGAATAACCACTGGTCCATGGAGACAAGCAACCAACCCACAGCCTGGCCATGGTGCCCCATCACACCTACCGGCAAGCTGTGGCTGGCACACAAGGAGGGCAGACCACCCTGTGCCACACCATCCCCCCCAGTGCACAGCACACCCTGCACCGTGACCCCCAGGCACCCCCCCCATGAGCAGTGACCACCACTGCAGGAAACTCCATGCATGCCACCACCCCCACTGTGTCAATGCAACCCTGTGCACCACAGAGCCATGCAAGCCAGCCCCACCACGAGCACCCATCAGCAGGTTGCAGCACATGGCTATGCAACAACGGCAGACACAGTGCCACCATGCACAGTTCCCTGAGGTACTGCTGAGAGACTGACCATGCATTGGCACAAGAGGTACCCCATATGGGACGGTCGTGTCCTTGACACCACCACCAGTGGTACAGCGCCCTGCACAGTATTCCAGTGACACACCCTGGCCCACCACTGGCCACAACAGCCAGCACAGACACCCACAGTGGTGCGTGGAAGCATGCACCACACCGGATGCCACACAGGGTATGGATAGACACCCACCGATACCCAAGGGCACAACAACACAGGAACGCAGCGGTGGGGCAACCAAGCCCCCAGTGTGGGCCCATGTAAGCCATGTACACACAATCCACACACAACCCACAGTCCACCATGGCACTGGAGTGCCAGCCACCCTGTGCAGGCACCGTGGACCCATACACCACCAGTAGTCACCCGGAGCACAAGCCACAGACAGTGGGGCACATCCCCTGCAACACACACAAGTGTCCACGGATGCCAGCATGCTGTGGCTGTTGCTGTGGCTGGGGCAGAGTCCAGCACCAGTGATGATGACATGACCGTCATGGGCAGTGACACGTGTGTGCCACAGGATGGACACACAGCAGGGCAATTTGCGCCCATGGCTGTGGGTGGTGGGGGTCTGCATGTCAGCACAGTCCCAGGCTGTGCCTGTCAGCACCAGTGGGGGCAGCACTGGTGTCTGTTTAGGACAGTGGGACTGTTGCGGCCACTGCGGTGGCACCACTGAGCCCTGGGGTGTGGCAGCCGGAGGGGCAGCATCAGCAGTCACCCACTGGGCTTGGGGGTACAGGGTTCAGTGGCGGCATCTGTGCACCGCCTATGGACATGCCCAGACCTGGTCCTGGTGCACAGCACACACCCTCAAGGGGTGATGAACATCAGGCCCTTGCACACCCTGAGGGACAGGATGCCGAGGAGGCTGATGACCTCTTGGATGAGCACACCAGCCTACTGCGAGCATTGGTCCAGCAGCAGATGCGGCTTGCAAAATCCGTGGAAGCACTGTGTATGGCTCTGGAGCTAGCAGAGGAGCATCGCAGCAGGGACACTGAACAGATCCTGGCAGGGATGGACCGGTTGCAGGAGGATGTGACCGCTGCCATTGACAGGCATGCACAGGCATTCACCGCTGTCATGGCCACACAGTCAGGTGCCCATGTGTCGCGGACACCACGCAGTGCACTGTCCACCCCCCCGTTCCTGGCGTCATGCGACTCCCTCCCTGTCGACACCAGGATCAGCTGTGGGCATCCCGAGTACTCCTGGTGCAGGCATGTTCAGTGTGCTGCAGACCCCTGCGCGGGCATGGTCGCGTTCACGCAGTGGAACCCCTGGGGGACCATCGGTGCCACCCCATGAGGCCAGTGGTCAGCCTGCCAGTGCTGGCGGGTCTCAGTGGGGCTGCCCACGCATCCGTGGCACTGTGTCACGGGACTGACCCGTCTCCCAGTGCGGCTACTGTCTGGTGCTGCCCTGTGTGCATTGTGTGTGTCAGTGGGCAGTGCATGGGTGGGTACCCGGCCCTGCACGCGGACACACAGTCCACCTGCACACCCTCCCGGCTGCTGTCCACAGTTGTGTACATGATGATGCCTGCATTGTGCTGTACACCAATGTGCAATGGTGCTCAGCATCTGACACGCACATGGACAGGCAGTGGGCGTGGTGGCCTGTGGACGTGTGTTGCTAGGGTGTGCGTTCTGGGTCGGTGTGCCTTCTGCCCTCTGTGCACGTTTGTTGCATTGTGTGTGTGTGTGTGTGTGTCCTTCGGTGTGGCATGTTAATCCTCACCCATCCCTGGCTGTGTGTGTGCCTCTGTGCCCTGCCACTTCCCTTGATGGCATGCACCCCCGGTGTGGGTCCCTGCGTGTTTGTGGGTTGTACCTTGGCCACTGGTGGTTGCGCATGGCCCTGTGACTTACCTGGGTTGGCTGAAATGCTCCTCCGTGATGGTGTCCCGGTGCAGATGTACCAGCTGGAGCAGTCGGGAGTCCCGTCGGCCAAGGGGGGGCTGCCCATCACCATCATCACCGGCGTCCCCATTGTCCCCATCGCTGTCCCCCTCTTTGACCTGTACGGCTATCACATTCATTGGCCATGTTGTGCAGGATGCAACAGGCCAGGAATATCCCACAGGCCTTTGAGGGGCTGTACTGTAGGGCACCGCCAGAGGTGTCCAGGCAACAAAAACGTGCCTTCAGCATCCCGAACACCCGCTCGATGACATTACGTGTGGTGGCGTGTGCCTCATTGTAGCATTGCTGCGATGGGGTCATGGGCCACCGGTAGGGGTGTGAGCAGCCAGGGACAGAGTGGGTATCCACTGTCACCTGTGTGTAGAGGGTGGAGGTTAGTTTGGTGATCAGCATCGCCCTGCCCCAGTCCATGTAGACCACTACCCATGCCACCTCTGGCCATGCCCCCCCAGGACCTATATTTGTCCATGTGGTTTGCATACTCACCCACTAGGTGGCCAGTGGGGATGTCCCCACTCTCGAATCTGTGGCACAGTGCTGACTGGTGCCAGATGAAAGAATCGTGTGCTCCCCCAGGGTGCGTGGCACAGACATTGATGATGCGCCCCCTGGCATCGCACACCACCTGGCAGTTGATGCTGGCATAGCCCTTTCGATTTATGTATGCAGCCCCCTCAGGGCCAGGTGGTGTGCGTATGGCCACATGGGTGCAGTCTATTGCCCCTAGCATGCCAGGCATACGTGCTACCCTGTGGAACACCTGTATGTTTGCTGTGTGCTCCACCACTGTGCTGGGGAAATGGATGTACTCCGCAGCATGTGGCAGCAGTGCTCTGAGGAATTGGGTGAGGTGGCATGATGTGGCCAACTGGGTTATGCCTGTGATGTCCCCAGTTGGTCTCTGGAAGGTACCCATGGTGAGAAAGCAAATACAGGCTGTTACCTTGGTCTCCACTGACAGGGCATGGCTCCGTCGTGTGGGTGCCTGCATCACATCACTGCACAGCTCACAGAGCCGCCTCAGAATTGCCCTGTTCAGGTGGTACCGGCCCACAATCTTTGTATCTGTGTACAGCTCAAAGCTGGTGTGGGCTTAGTACTGCCTGTTGGGAGCATACTGCCGACAGGCCCTTCCATGGCCACGCCCCCCTGCTGCCCGCTCTTCTCACCCCTCATTACGGCCTCCATGTGGAAGGTGGCACTGGCCATGTCCCTGGCTTCATGCTCACCCCCGCAGCTGTTACTGTATTCCCCACTGTCCTGGCTGCTACCTCCCTTGCACCGGGTACACCTGCCTGTGCTGGCCTCTGTGCTGTGTGGCTCACCACACCTTCCCTGTGCCTGGCTCTTCACTGTGGCCTTTCCCTGGCCTGCCCTGTTTGTGCCACCTGCCCTGTCTGTCTGCCTCTGCCTCATGTGGCTTCCCTGTAGCGTTCTTGCACCTCTTCTTTGCTCCTTTTTATTTTGGCTCATTTCTGCTATGGCACAACTTCCGCTTGCTCCACTGTTGCGCATTGCGCAAGTCTTTGAATATCACACTGCGCCATTTATGCATGGTTCCTCCCCCTTTGGTTGCGCATACCTTCATTATCATTGCGCTGTTGCTCAGCATGATTTTGGGGGCACAACTGCCTCCTGCTGAATATCGCAGAATGGCGCAATTTCGGACTTGTGCAGGGGCAACCCTATTGTGCATGGCTCAACTCTTTTGAATATCTGGGCCTCTGTACACCATGTTGAATTATTACAAAAAGCAATAAAGACAAAGTTTAAAAAACTGGGAATGTGTGAAGGGCCCAGTCAGATTTTTTAGAGTCATATGTTTAGTTTATTTTTATTTTATAATTTTGGGCTGGGAAAGGCACACTGAGCTGAAGCTCCTTTCCAAGTGTATCCAGGAGTACAGAGAGGTTAAGTGACTTGCTCAGGATCACGCAGTATTCAAGTGGAAGTTGTGTCAATCAAATTCAAGCCTGTTGATATACCAGGCTCCTTCACATCACAGCTATTTTTTGTACTTTTTATTTTTCAAATTTTATGTGTTTACAATCTCATATTGTTACATTCATGTATGATATACGTTTTCCATTATATAATATGTACAGAAATTATTGTTGACAAGTTATGGAAGGCAAGGAGAAAATATAAAGCAAGGAATCATATCACAGACTAGGGCAGTTCATCCAGTGGCAGGACTAAATGATGAACACACAGCACATTTTTATGAGTGGTCTGGCAGTGCAAGTTTCTATGAACAGTCAATTTGTACTACTCAATATCATGCCCCCATGTGATAACCTAATAATAAGATGATGCTGAACACAAGGGCAAATAGACCAAATGTGATGAGTTATTGATGAAGGCAACCATATCAAATTCAGAGCTAGTTGGTGAGTCAGATGTTTCTTGCCAAGAAGTGTTAACATAAGAATGATGCCGGATCATCTTTACCTTGGCAGGGGATAAGAGAGAGAGAACTGGTCAGTGATTTCAAGCACCTCCTGGCTATATGCCATGAATGTCCTTCTCTATTGTTGCACCTGGAAACAAGTTGGGGAATATATAATATAGCGATAACACTATAGTGGTCTAAGTTTACAAGGTAATAACAGGATCAAGGGTAATAAACACAGAGGTCAAAGGCCAAGGTGTTTATTAACCCCCTTGTCCAGTTATTATCTAGGAAACCCAGACCACTATTGGTATTATTGCAATTATACTGAAAACTGCCGAAATCTGTTTGTCGCCTTAAGCATGTCTGTGGGAAAGTAGGAACTGTTTCTCACAGATGTGCTGTAGTGTTGCAGGACATCTCTGATTGGCTGCTGCATATTGATGTGAGCAGGCAGACTAGGCTTGCACTCAGACTGGCTAAGTACACACACAGCAACGAATCAGAATGCAGAGCCACTGTTCCATTATTCTGTCTACTGTCCATTATCACAGAATAACTGGGCAGTAACTCTGCATTCTGATTGGCTAACAGGGATCTTTTTCAGTATAATTAAGCAATAAGCCATGAGGGAGTGTGGGTTATCAGGGGATTTACCACAGCTGGCGTGGTTGCGCCTCGTGGGTAAATCTGCCTCAGCCATGGTAAATCCCCCGATTAACCCAGATCCCCTGAGTGGCTTATTATTATTTTTTTTTAAAAAAGCAGTACTTGGTACAATGCTCAATAAGACAGTCACTATTACAGCACTGTTTTTATTTTGTTTGGTTTTCCTGATGTATGGAGCTGCTCTTTTATGGTCTTCGCTTAGCGGGGAAACAAGATGTCGGTTGGAGTTTCGTGATTTTGGCCTTGGATTACTTTTTTTCTAAAGATGGGGCTGGCTGGCTCGTTTCGCGGTGATTATCAGTAGATAATCAATGGAGGTAAGGTGCCAGCCTTTCTATCTCATTGGTCAGTGTCCGAGGTCCATGGTATAATATCTATTATTTTACACCTGTATGTCAATCAATTGTACCTGACCTTCTAAATCATCCCTGCGCGGATGGTCCTGCTTGCTGTAACTATTATGTCTATCACTGTGTGGATATCTGATGATATGATTTGACTGCTTGTACAGTATGTACCTGTTTGTCTCCTTTACTGTATCTTGAACTCTCCCGGGTCGTGTCTGAAAATAGGCAGGTATATTGCCTAATATACTTACCCAGTCACCAAAAACAATTAATTAAAATGAAAATAATTCTGAAAGTTTGAAAATAAACTTTCTGTCTAACTCAAATGTAAATGTTGCCAATATGGTAGATTTAATGGCTTTTCCTGGGCCCTGGTTTTTCTATTGACCCCTGAAAGCCTATACTAGAAGGGGAGAGTTGTCTGCTATCAGATCAAATGTTTTAAAAATATCTCTTACAAGATTTCGAGTGTTGGTAAAATCATTGTCACATAGATTTGGTATACCAACAAGCCTCAACTTTCTATCTCTGGGATGATTTTCATTTTGTTACATTTTTCTACTCATAGTTTACTTTCATTCCTGCTTGCAAAATGGCATCCAAGACAAGCATTTTGTTACCCATTTTGTAATCTGTGTGGTACTTTTGGTGACTGACTTCTCCCTTATAGCTCCCTGTCCTTTAGTGACTTGATCTTTGACTCCAAGAAAGCTGTTTTTTTTTTTACCAGAGCATCAAAACACTGGTCATGTCTCACCATCTGTAGCAAAAGCTGATCAGTGGCATTTCCTACTGTTTCTACGGTGTATTCAACCTGACATGGTTGCTCCATAGGAGAACACTGAGACTTTGGCAATAAGGTAATGTTGCCCTTTGACAAAATGCTTAAATCATTTCTATAAACATCACCTAGGAGGGCCTTCACTGGGCACTCCCTCCTCCCTGCTGTCTGCAGCGTGACTCATCTTTTCCAGCCTTCCACCCGCTCATCTGCCTGCCAGACCCGAGAACAGATCACTCCTGCTTCTCTGCCCCAAGCTCAGCTCCTTGGATAAGCTAGGAGGCACCTGACCGCGCTCTCCCTCCTCCCTGCTTCTGTGGCTCGGCTCATCTTTTCCAGCCGCCTGCCCGCTCATCTGCCTGCCTTCCTGCCTGCCTGACCCAAGAACAGATCACTCCTGCTTCTCCACCCCAAGTTCAACTCTGTGGATAAGTTAGGAGTCCCCTGAAAGGGTGCTCCCTCCTCCCTGCTTCTGCAACACGGCTCATCTTTTCCAGCCACCTGCCCACTCATCTGCCTGCCCAACCCGAGAACAGATAATTCCTGCTTCTCTGCCCCAAGGCCAGCTCTGTGGAAAAGCTAGGAGGCCCCTGACAGGGAGCTCCCTCCTACCTGCTTCTGCGATGTGGCTCATCTTTTTCAGCTGCCCACCCACTCATCTACCTGCCTGCCCAACCTGAGAACAGATCAATCCTGCTTCTCAGCCCCAAGCTCAGCTCTGTGGATAAGCTAGGAGGACCCTGACCAGGCATTCCTTCTTTCCTGCTTCAGCAGCATGGCTCATCTTTTCCAGCCACCCACCCACCTGCTCATCTCCCAGCCTGCCCAACTCGAGAACAGATCACTCCTGCTTCTCTGCCCCAAGTGCAGCTCCATGAATAAACTAGTAGGCCCCTGACCAGGTGCTCCCTCCTTTCAGCTTCTGCAGCACGGCTCATCTTTTCCAGCCACCTGCCCACTCATCTGCCTGCCTGTCCGACCCGAGAAGAGATCACTCCTGCTTCTCCACCCCAATCTCAACTCCGTGGATAAGCTAGGAGGCCCCTGACTGAGCATTCCCTCCTTTCTGCTTCTGCAGTATGGATCATCTTTTCCAGCCACCCACCGGCCTGCTCGTCTGTCTGCCTGCCCAACCCAAGAACAGATCGCTCCTGCTTCTCCACCCAAAGCTCAGCTCTGTGGAAAAGCTAGGAGGCTCCTGACAGGGTGCTCCCTCCTCCCTGCTTCTACGGTGTGGCTCATCTTTTCCAGCTGCCCACCTGTTCATCTTCTATCCTGCCCAACCAGAGAATAGATCACTCCTGCTTCTCAGCCCCAAGCTCAGCTCTGTGGATAAACTAGAAGGCCCCTGACCAGGCACTTCCTCCTCTCCTTCTGTGGCATGACTCATCTGCCTGCCCAACCCGTGAATACATCACTCCTGCTTTTCCACCCCAAGCTCAGCTCCATGGATAAGCTAGGAGGACACTGACCGGGTGCTCCCTCCTCCCTGTTTCTGTGGCGCGGCTCATTTTTTTCCAGCCTCTCGCCTGCTCATCTGCCTGCCTGCCCGACCAGAGAACAAATCACTCCTGCTTCTCCGACCCACGCTTAGCTCCATAGATAAGCTAGGAGGACCCTGACTGGGCTCTCCCTCCTCCATGCTTCTGCAGAGTGGCTCATCTTTTCCAGCTGCCGCCTGCTCATCTGCCTGCCTGCCCGACCCGAGAACAGATCACTCTTGCTTCTCTGCCCAAACCTCAGCTCCATGGATAAGCTAGGAGACCCTGACCAGGCACTCTCTTCTCCATGCTTCTGCAGCATGGCTCATCTTTTCCAGCCACCCGCCCACTCATCTGCCCGCCAGACCTGAGAACAGATCACTCCTGCTTCTTCACCCCAAGCTCAGCTCCTTGGAAAAGCTAGGAGGCCCCTGGGGACCGGGTGCTCCCTCCTTCCTTCTTCTGCAGAGTGGCTCATCTTTTCCAGCTGCCTGCCTGCTCATCTGCCTGCCTGCTCGACCCGGGAATAGATCACTCTTGCTTCTCTGCCCAAACCTCAGCTCTGTGGATAAGCTAGGAGGCCCCTGACTGGGCACTCTCTTCTTCCTGCTTCTGCAGCATGGCTCATCTTTTCCAGTCACCCGCCCACTCATCTGCCTGCCCAACCCAAGAACAGATCACTCCTGCTTCTCCGCCCCAAGCTCAGCTCCATGGACAAACTAGGAGGCCCCTGACCAGGCGCTCCTTCCTCTCTGCTTCTGTGGCATGGCTCATCTTTTCCAGCCACCCGCCTGCTCATCTGACTGCCGGCCCGACCCAAAAAGAGATCATTCTTGTTTCTCTGCCCCAAGCTCAGCTCCATGGACAAGCTAGGAGGCTCCTGACTGGGCGCTCCTTCCTCCATGCTTCTGCGGTGCAGCTCATCTTTTCCAGCCACCTGCCTACTCATCTGCCTGCCTGCCCAATCTGAGAACAGATCACTCCTGCTTCTCTGTCCCAAGCTCAGCTCTATGGATAAGCTAGGAGGCCCCTGACTGGGCACTCCCTCCTCCCTGCTTCTGCAGCATGGCTCATCTTTTCCAGCCACCTGCCCTCTCATCTGCCTTCCTACCCGGCCCGAGAACAGATCACTCCTGCTTCTCTGCCCCAAGCTGAGCTCTGTGGATAAGCCAGGAGGCCCCTAATTGGGCGCTCCCTTTCCCTGTTTCTGTGGTGCTGCTCATCTTTTCCAGCCACCTGCCTACTCATCTGCATGCCTGCCTGACCCGAGAACAGATCACTCCTGCTTCTCCGCCCAAAGTTCAGCTCCATGGATAAGGTATGCCTGCGCATGGGGTATGTTTCAGACTGCCACTTGAATTTCTGGCGCTTTCCCACAGCTTTTTTCATTGGCTCCCTCCTGAACTGAGTTAATTTCCTATTGGCTCTGGTCTTCCTACCTTGGACTCTGTGGTCTAACCGTGTTTTAGCAACCTAGGTTTAACAGAACCATATCAATTAATGTTCTTATTGTATTCTTGCTGATACAAATTGATTTTGTATTGCCTCATTTAATTCTGCTGCTTGTATTTACTGCTGTTACAGATTGATTTTTGTTATGCCGTTAATGTTAAAGCTCACTTAATTCTGCCTCCCTCCTGCTCCTGCTCCTACAGCTATTCTTTTGTCATTTTTCATCCTGTTGCTCTCTTTTGTTCCCCTACTGCTCTCAACCTGATTTTCTCCTGCCCCTGCCTCCCTCCCCCGGCACTCTTTAAATACACTTTCCTCACTCCAGTCACGCCCCTTTTGCTCTTCCTTCCTCTAGCAGGCCTGCCCTTCACATTCTATTATTAATTAAAAGAGCATTACAATTCCATTTCCCTATATAGCATAATAACGCTTTCCCGCCATAATTTGCTACCTTACCTTCTTACTCAATACCTGTCCCTAACCTCCCCTTAAAGTCTTCCTTCTTCCTCACAACTTTTTCTTACTTGCTTCCCACCATGTTCCTCTTCCTCACATGCTTCCCCCTCCTTCTCACCCCATATCCCTCCCTACCTCACTTCCATCAACACCACACCCTTCACCCCTTTGCCTCCCTCCCTCTTCCCCACCCTCCCCACCTCCTGTCAACCTTCCTCCTTCACTGCTCCTGGTGCCCTGCTGCCTCTATACTCTGTGGAATGGGATCTAACTTGGCTACCTTGTGAACCATTACATCGCTCCACAGCTGCACGAATATCGTGACTTCTCCAGCCTCCAGTCGTCCTCTCCCTCTGACCAAAAAACAGCTGGCCATTTTCACAGGATTACTCATAACACTGCTGCTACTCACCGCAGGCGACATTGAACTTAACCCTGGTCCCTCCCACATTACAACATCTGAATTGCCTAAAGGACTAAGATTTGTCCATCTAAATATTAGAAGTTTGTTCCCCAAAATTGATCTCCTGCAGCCACTCATGTAAAATCTTAACCCCTCAGTCTTCATTGTCACTGAGTTGTGGCTTAGTTTAAAAATCCCTGACTCAGCCATCTCTATCCCTGGGTAATCCCTCATCCGCCAGGACCATAAGTTCAGGGGCGGGGGAGTTGCCATTTATATATCCATCTCAACTAAATTCTCTGTTTGCCTATCCTCAACCTCTCCTTCTGCCTACAAATTGATACTATTAAAATTATCCCTTCCCTGCACCCTCCCCATTTTTGTGGGTGGTGTTTACTGCTGTCCTAGCCTTCCTGTTTCCTCCCCTTCCTCGATCATTGATCTCCTCTCCTCCATCTCCTCCCTTGCCACCCCAGGTGAACTATACATCCTAGGGGATTTCAACATTAATTGGCTGTCCAGCACGTGGGCCAAAGTCTGCAATCATGTCTCATCACTAAACCTTAAACAAATAATTACAGATCCTATGCGTCTAAATCTCAAATCAGGTAAACATACCCTAATTGACTGGGTACTGACCTCCCACCGCCACCGTGTCATAAAATCTGGTATACATCCTGACGCACTCAGCGATCATCATGTGGTCTTCTGTGTGCGAAAAATCCACTGAGCAAAGTCCCCTCCAGTCATTCTTAACTTCTGCTCTTTCCGTTCCCTCGACCTGTCCTCCCTCCATAGTGACCTGGCCAATACCAACTGGTCACCCATTACCTCTGCCTCCTCAGTGGATGTAGCTCTGAGCTTCTTCAGCTCTCAATTCTTGAATGTCTGGGACCAACATGCCCTGTTTAGAAAAGTCAGGGTCTGTGGAAATCACCTCCCCTGGGTCTCCACTGAACTCGTAGTGTATCAACGTGCAAGAGACCAAGCATGGATTGCATTCAAAACTTCTGGTGCCCCTATGATCTCCAGTGCTATTGCTCGCTCCACAATGCCTGCACCAGGGCCATCCCTCTTGCCAAGGCGGAGTACTTCAATGCCTTCTTCCACGAAAACATTAATAATCCATTCAAATTCTGGAATGTAATTCACGCCTTATTCTCCCTTCCCTCACAATACCCTTCCCCTGTTCTAAAAATAGGTGATTGTACAATAGATGACCCATCCTCTGTGGCTGTCAAGTTCAACAACTTTTTCACTACCTGCGCCTCTTCCCTCCTACCCTCTCTCCTCCTTTTTATCCCCTTCCCCCTCCCCCTCCCAGTCTCACCCCACCTTGCACTTCTCCTTCAAGCCTGTCCTCCCTAACAACATCCTATGTGTATTACTTACCCTGAATCCTAATAATGGCAAAAGCCCTGATGGCCTCGATCCTAAGCTTCTTCACCTTTCCGTTAACGCTATTGCTGAACCTTTGTCCAATCTTTTGAACCTCTCCTCCACACTCACAACAGTTCCTGATGCCTGAAAGTCCCTCTTTCTAAAGCTGGAGACCCCTCCAACCCTGGCAACTACTGCCCTATATCATTATTCCCCACTCTGTCCAAACTCCAAGAACACCTAGCTCTGGAACAACTCTCCTCCTTTCTTGAATCTTCTACCTTTTTTACTCCCTCCCAGTCTGGTTTCCATAAAGATCACTCCACCACCACCTCTCTCCTTTGACTCACTGACTTCATACTCTCAGGCATGGATCAGAGTTGAATCTCCTCTACCATCTTTGTTGATCTAGCCAAAGCCTTCCACACTGTTGCCCACTCCCTCCTCCTCCTCCTCAGTAAGCTA
Source organism: Neoceratodus forsteri (assembly GCA_016271365.2). NCBI lineage: Eukaryota > Metazoa > Chordata > Ceratodontiformes > Ceratodontidae > Neoceratodus > Neoceratodus forsteri. The sequence continues at coordinate 486,464,725 of CM057451.1, read as the reverse complement.
ACAGTAGCTGGCTTCTCCGACTCTCCTTCCAGCTGGTTCTGGTCCTACCTCATGGGCTGGTCCCAGTCTGTCAGAGTTGGCAGCTCCATCTCCTCCCCTCTCCCTATCAACACAGGTGTCCACCAAGGTTCGGTACTGGGACCAGTACTATTTTCTATTTTCTTGAATGACCTACCTGATGACTGCACAACTACTAATATACACATGTACATAGAAGACACCATGATTTTTTCCCCCTGTAGTTCCCACTCTGAAGTGGCTACCAGCCTTCAGCTGGACTTCAACAATGTCCAGCACTGGTTTAGGGCTAACCAACTCTCCCTGAATGTCAAAAAAGGTCTCTATGACCTTTGGTACTAGGCAAAAACTGGCCAGGCTTGGTACCACACCCATCTTCCATACCATCAATGGCTCTATTCTGGAAGATGTCTTTATCTTTGAGTACCTTGGGCTATGGCTTGACAAGAACCTTGACTTTGGTGTGCACATTGATGTCATCCAAAAAAAGTCTCCCTAAACTCGATGCTTTGTACAGACACCGTAGCTGCCTGCCCCTGCAAGCCAGGAGAGAAATTGTCCAAAATATGATTCTCCCTGTTCTCGACTTCGGGGATATAATCTACAACTCATCCCCCAAGTCCACACTTTCCAGACTGGACACTTTCTTCAATTCCTTCTGCCACTATGTTCTTGGTTGCCCTCCACTTACTCACCACTGTGATCTTTATACCTCTCTCTCCTTCCTCGCCCTTGATGCCAGGCACCTGGCACATAGCGCTAATCTAGTTGGTAAGTACTGGTTTGGCACTCTGCCACCCTACCTGACCTCCCTCCTCATGATCCCACCACCCTCCTGCTATTCCCTCTGTAACTCCACCCATCGAACACTTGCTCTTCCCCCATGGCATACATCATCTGGTCATGCCGCCTTCTCATACAAATTCCCTAGTATCTGGAACTTCCTCCCACTAGAAATTCACTCTGCACAATCCCGCCATTCCCTGTCATACCTTCTCCATAAGCACACTGCTCACTGTTGCAACTGCATGTAATCCTCCCTCCCCTTCTTACTTCCACTCCCTCTTCATTTCACAGCATCTCCACCCTTTCCCTCTATAATGTCTCCTATGCCAACTTACAGACCATGCTGTCAATGACCTCTGCTCCTGTCTTCCTCCTCCCCTCTTACTTCTCCTAACCTCTCTCTCTTCTATCCTACCTCTGTTGTGCCAACTTCTTTGTCCCCTTGCAGGGTTTTTCTGCATTCTGAAGGGGAGTAGGCCTTTGGAGTCTTTTATTCCTCAACTCCCCCTGCTCCTCAACCTCCCATATCTACTCTCTTCCCCCTCCTCCCTTACCTCTCTCTACCTCTCTCTCTCTCTCTCTCTCTCTCTCTCTCTTCTCTCCTGCCTCTGTTGTGCCATCCTCCTTGTCCCCTTGTGGGGTTTTCAGCATCCCGAAGGGGGGTAGGCCTTTGGCAATCTTCTCTCCCCCAACTCTCCCAACTTCTCCTGCTCCTCTACCTCCCACAACTACCTCCCTTGTTTGTCTAGCCATTCTAATATGTTAAATTTTAGCACTTTGTTGTCCAGGTATCTGCTATGCATTCATCTTGCATGTTTGCGGTTTATTCCTGCTACCTTGTTAGTTCTCTATCGTGTTACCTGACTGTACTCACTGTGTTCCTAGTTTCATAGTTTTGTGCAGGTCTATCGACCAAAGGCCATGATGACCCACCACATATCAGTGGAAGTACATTGTCTTTCTTTCCCCATGTGATTATCCAGTTGTTTTTTAAAATGTGTTAGTGTTCTGGAAGTCACCACCATCTCTGGAAGTGCAGTCCAATGTCCCACCACTCTCTGGTTGAACCACTCACTCCTCTTCTTTGTCTTAGTTGTTTCCCCTCTTAATCTTGGAGAATGTGACCTTGTATGCCTTGTGTCTTCTGAACTACAAAGACCCGAAGTTAGCCAAAGCTGTTCATCGTGGAATGCATTACATGTATAACATAAATCGCCTCTCAGTTTCCTGTACTGAAGTGAGTGCATTTCCAAATTATCCAGTCTCTCTCCTTATAAACCTTTCACTTCATACCATGAATCCTTTTGGTTACCCTTCTCTGAGCCCTTTCCATTTGTTTCATACTATTTTTATTTTGTACAGATATGAAAGGAGCACAGAACTCCAAATGCGGCCTAACTAAGGCCATATAAAGCGGCACCATAACCTCCCTCCTTTTACATTTGATGTTTCTCATGATACACCCCACTATTTTGTTACACCTTTTAACTGTTTCTTGACTATGAATCTCAAAAGGTAGTTTATTTGTAATATATATCCCTAGATCTTTTCCGGTTTCAATTGTTTTGAGCGTAATGCCACAGAGAGTATAATCCATCATTAGGTTGTTATGTCCAAAGTGCATCACCCCACACTTTGTAACATTAAATTCCAACTCATGTTTAAGCGCCCATATTCCCAATTCATTTATATTGTTCTGTAATGAATCTGCATATGAGCTAACATTTGTTATTGCTCCTATCTTTGCATCATCTGCATATTTAGAGATCCAAGTATCCTCAGATGTTTTCATGGATGAAATAAGTAAATTAAATAAAATTGGCCCCAATACGGACCCCTGTGGCACTCCACTCATCAATGGCACCCAATCAGAGCTATGGCTTCTTATACATACTCACTGCTGCCTATTTCCTAGCCTTGATTTAACCTAGGAAATTAAAGTTGGGTGTAATCCTACTATATGTAGCTGATTGATTAATATATCATGAAAGACAGAATTGAATGCCTTTGAATAATCAAAATAATCCACTGGCAATCCCTTATCAAGGGCAGCACTGACAGATTCAAAGAATTCCATAAGGTTTGTCAAACATGATCTGCCTTTCACAAAACCATGTTGTGGCATATCTTTCTGTCCATTATCCAGTATGTGATGTTCCATCATGTCCTTAACTATACCCTCCAAAATCTTGCCCACCTCGGATGTCAAGCTGATTGGTCTAAAATTTTCAACATTGCTTTTACTACTCTTTTTATGTATTGGGGTTATATTTGCTAACCTCCACTCATGGGTTGTTCTTCCCTCACTTAATGATGTATTAAATAGTTTAGTAAGGGGACCTACTATTACATTTGCCACTTTTTTAACAATCTTGGGTGAACCTCATCTGGTCCAGGTGACTTGCCCATTTTCAATTGTTTTAATCTCATGGCCACATCTGTAGCTGATATCTCGTGTATTTGTGCCAAATCTTTAGATCTATGGTTTATTGGAGTCTTGGTTAAAACTGTACCCCTAAGATTATTTTTAAATGTACTAACAAAATATCTATTAAATTGTTTGGCTGTTTGTTCTCCATCACTTAGTACTTGATCCCCAATCTTTATCTGTCTAATAGTGTTTTGTCTGCCTTTTAGCCCCCCCAATATAGTTAAAAAACGGTTTCTTGTTATCTTTGGTTTGTGTAGCCATCTTATATTCTTCCTCCATTTTTGCTTTTTTTAGTAATCTTTTACATGTTTAAATTAATTCCAGATATTTTCATTTGGATACCTCCGTTAGCTGCACTTATATGCCTTCCTTTTTTGTTTTAATTTAAGTTTTATTTTTTTTACTGTACCATTGAGGTTATCTCATATCATTGTACTTTTTAATTTTAGATACATAATTATTTGTACAATATTCTAATTTACCTTTTATGATGTTCCACATCTGTTCCAATGTTTTCCTTTATAAGTCAGTTTTCCAATCACATGAGTTGAGGTATTCATTTATAGCTTTATAATCAGCTTTATTATAACATTGTAAGATAGTTTTCCCTCCCAAACCTTTGTCCAATGTATAGAGAGTTGTTAATATCATATTATGATCCCCATCGGCTAGTTGTTCTCTAAATTCCACTTTGTCTACAAATCCTCCTATATTTGTTAACATTATGTCCAGAAAGTTTTTATCCCTAGTGGGCAAATTAATTATTTGTTCCAGATTTTTATGTAAAAGCATTTGTAAGAACTGTTTTTTGAAAGATGTATGCCTGGTATAAGATTTATAATTAATTTGTGGGTAATTAAAATCTCATAATAATAGATAGTCCCCATCTACAGTACCCTTACCTTACCTATAGTTGCAATAAAGGAATCATGTTCATCTTTATTTTGATCTGGAGTCCTATAGCATAGTCCTATCACTACTCTTTTATTATTTATATATATTTCTGTCCATATACATTCATTTCCTGGATCAGTATCTTCTGGGTGAAGCTCGCATGCCATTATTCTATCAGCAACATATAACGCTACTCCTCCTCCCCCTCTTTTATTAGATCTTTCTCTATGGAACAAATTGTATCCTGGTATCTCAATGCCCTAGTCTTTATTAATGAACCATGTTTCCATCACTGCACAGATGGTTATGTTTTCTTCTTTCAGTATCAAAGTAAGTTCGTAAGTTCATCTATCTTATCTTTTAAACTTCTGACATTTAATAACAGTATTTTCAAATACTCTGCTTCCTTATGGAGAACTGGTCTTTCCTTTCAAGATGTTCCATTTGTTTGTAGTATCTGCTGGCTATCCTTACCCAATGCATGTTGTGGGGTACCTCTATCCCACTCCCCCCTTGATTTAGTTTAAATAGTCATTAATCCTCTTATTGAACATATTGCCTAACAAAAGGCTTCCATTTCTGTTTAAATGAAGTCCAGTCTTACTGTATTGTTTCTTGTGATTTTGGAATAATTCCCAGGTTTTCAAACAAACATAATCATTCCTTATACTCCATTCCCTTATAGCATTATTTATTCTGAATACTTTTCTGTTGGTTAAAATAGATGTTATTGCTCTGTATGATGTATTTTTATATTGGTGGTTTTTTACAATTGGCTACATCCTGTGCCTGGCCTCATGTCATCTTCAGTGCACTTCCTCAGCTGTTCTGTTTTGACTCAGCACTATAGTTGTCATGGACTGTATTGCATTGTATTTGAATCACATTTGTATGGTAATGCATTGTACTTGATTCACACTCTATGTATTTCATCTTAGGTTTATTTTATTGCTCTTCTCCCTCTTGTAACCCCTCCCCCAGGATGCTTCTGGAAATGAGCTGTGTATACCTCATGTTGTCTTTCCTGGTGAAACCTTTCAAATAAATAAATAAACTGTAGAGGCTGTTGCAGCCATTTGGAAAAGCTTAGGTTTCACAGAGGGAGCATTTGAGTTTTTATCCTACAGGGTGGATGGTGTGCTTGGGCCACCTGCAGCTCCACCACTCTCTTGGCTACTTCCAAATGGACAAAACTGCTGATCAAGTGGATAGACCTGGACAAGACAAACTTGTTGGGGATATGCTTTTCTAGTTTTAGACTTACGTTATTTAAGCAATAATCTACTACTGGGTGTAGGTTGTTGTGGGATTTACCCATGCCTGTGTGGTATCCCACGATTCTGCAGACTGAGTGACTTAAGCCACACCAGAAGTGGCTGAATCCCACAACAACCCACACCCTGGAGTTGATTATTGCTATTACGCAATGGGATGTATAAAAAAAATAAAAATAAAAGAATGTTGCTGAAATGTTAATGTCATTGTTTTCTAAATTTTTTATAATAATTTCATACAAATATCCTTCCTACATAGGTGAAATAATCCCCAACCCCGAGCAGATTGCTGAAGAGGACATGGATGCGGTTTTGTTTTGCAGGTGTTATCGTTTGTCATCTTGAAGTATCAAGAGAGAGTAGTTTTTCACTGTGGTGTTTGTTTGGCAGGCAGCTCATAAGTACAGTGAGGATCAGGAGGGGAATTATTAGCTTTTGCCTCAGCTCTGGGAATGCTAACTCGGGAGTTGTGACTGAAGCAGTTTTCCAGAGCAGTAACTCTGCTCCTCTGCCATCCTGCTTGAAGCTGGCCCACACCAACTGATAGCAAACTCACACTGTTATGCTGTAATTCGGGACAGGCACTAGATTTAAAATGAGAAGTTCAACTGGCCTTTTCCCTTTGTCTCATGCCTGCATCAACCATTCAACCCCCTCTGCTGAAGCTTACGTGATGTAGCTCCATTCCTCTGCCTTCCTGCTCATAGCTCATCCATGCTAATCAAGAGCTGATTTAAAAAAAAAACAATAAAATGAAGATTTAAGTTCAATTTTTGTTTTGCATCTTACTGCTTTTGTGTGTGGTTGCTGCAGCTAGTCAGGGCCGGTTTTAGGAATTTGGGGGCCTCCAGCAAACTCTATGATGGGGGCCCCACAGACAGGGCCGGGCCCCCCTCCCCTGTAATCCTTTTACATAGAAGAACTCTATTAATGCTGCATTATTGTACTGTAAATACATCAAAACATCATTTACTTGAAGAGTAAGCAACAGCAGAACTACTCATTATTTATATATGTGCCCTATCTGCATCCCAGCAGAGGCTGAACAATTAATTCTGGTGATCCTACAGTCAGACAGACAACTTAGGAGCTCCTATCCCATTATTACCTACCTAAAAAGGAAGCGAAGGCAGGTAAGGCACTGGTCTCCCTAAATCCTCATGGGGCTCCCACCAGGTCTCACTAAGTCACCTCTCCACTCTGTGTACTGGCGGGCCGGCGGCGGAGTGGCGGTCTCCACTGGCAAAGTGGCAATACCCATCGAATTGCTGCTGCTGGCTGGCTTGCTTTGCTCCATTTTTCTTAAAAAAGAAAAAATAAATTATAGCTGTAGCAGCACTGGCAGTAGCAGGGCAGCAAATCTGTATTGGCAGGTGGGTGCCAGGTCTGGAAGGTTAATCTGACTCTGGTGGTGATAGTCTCATCTCTGCTCTTGTAAGTGAGGCTAGCGGCTGCAATCGCTTGATTCTTCGGCGCCTGGAACTGTTACCGCTGTGATTCCAAGAGCGCTTGGGGTCCTTTTTTTATATGATGCCACTATGGACCTGAGGGGGAACAAAATGTTCAGGTCTCAGTGGGAGGAGGTGTGATAACAGGAACGGACGGAATGGGGCCTTGTGATTGGTTCCAACCACACCTCCTCCCACATCAGCATGTGCGGCACAATAGGGGACGTAGGGAAACAAAGCAAAGTTGAGTTGAACATGGCGTGGACAGGGCAGCATGGTTCAGCGTTCACCAGGAAAATTGGGTGGCCGGCGGGCAGCATCAAACAGAAATGTAACCTGGCAGGAGGCATCTAAGAAAGCAACATAGATCCAGACTTGATTCAGCAGAAAATTTGCCGGTGTCACAAAGGTAATTAATTAAACATGTATCTGCAAGTTTCTTTAATTTTTGGTTAACTTTTGCTAACTGTTGGGGCCCGCTGCCAGACCCGCCACCGCCTGCTAAATTTGGGGGCCTCCCGCGGCCACGGGGATCACGGGTGCCTAACGCCGGCCCTGCAGCTAGTATTGGTGTTTTACTTTCTCATAGTCAGTTTTAGCAGGAAAAAATGGTGGTGTTTGTTTCAATTTTTTCAGGGGGGTGGGTATATTGATGCAGTTTGTTGGGCTGCTGCCATCCTGACTGACTGGTACTTTTTGCATGTGTCATAGGATTTACCCACACTCAAAAGTACCAGTCAACCAATCGGAATGCTCCATTCTTGGATCTATTGTATAATTTGGATCAAATGCTGCCTGTCGCAAAGTAACTCAAGAAATAATATTTTTTGTAGATAACACAGAAAAAGCTGAGGTCAGTACCAGAGCTCAGGAGCTAGGCTACTTCCCAATTTACCATCTTGCCTCCTGGCCCTCAGCTTGTTGCTCTAACATCTAGGTTATACTGCCAGTCCTAAGACAAAGACAAGAAAAGATACCTCAAGACAAAAAATATAATACGGCGAGAGTTCAGAGTGGTTAGACTGCTTTGATAATTTATGAACCTGACAAACATAGAAGCCTGATTATTTATTTATTTATTGATTGATTGATTGATTGTAATTTCTGAGCAGCTCAGTGGAGAAATCTGCAGAAAATCATCAACTTTCTTCCTGGTAGGTGGGAATGCCCCAGATGTACATTATATCCAAAATTAAAAGTTCAAAAGGAAGGGTGTGTTCACTTAGCTTGTAATAAACCAAGATGCAACATGCTACTTCTGCAATGAACTTAGCACATCCCAGTGTTTCAACTGATAATGGTTTCTTCAGAGGATTCTGTAAAAGTTAAACAAAATATACACCATAAATAGGAAGATCAAAATTACTGGTTTGTCAATACATGTGTTCTTAGCAAATTATAAATAGAATAACAGATAGAAGAGTGTGTATTACAAGGGAGTAATCTCATCGAGAGGTTCTGGGGACATGGGAACCTTGAGAGGGAAGCTCGAGAGGGTCCCATGTCCCCACAACCTCTCAATGATATTACTCCCTTGTAATACACACTCTTCTATCTGTTATTTTTTGTAATATATGAATCCAAGGAGTTTCTACTGTTTGTTCAGAAATGTGGTACAAAGCTCTGAGGGTGGTGAAATGTGTGCAGGTCTCTTTAAGTGGAGCTGCTTGCCATGTGTTGCTATGGGCACAATAACATCAAGAGGGCTGTGAAGCACCCAATGTGTGTTTCTATTGGTGCTTCTTGTTCTTTTTGAATAATTGTCTCAGGAACATGGCGGCATCTGTATGCGAGTGGTCCCCAGAGCGGTCGAGCAGCTGATTGTGTTTTTTTATTTATGTGGATTAACTTTTTTGTTGAAGTTCATAAAAAAAAAAAAAAAAAATTCTGTTTGGAACCAGAGTGAGCAAGAGAAGGACCTTGGGCTGTAGGTGACATTTTGCTGGTTTGCGGTGAGTCGGTTTTTACTGTTCGCGGCGGTTACAGTAAAAGTCGGCTCTCGCTCTGCAGGAGATGCAGGAGACAGACGTGTACTTGTGCTCCACTATAGTATTATGGTGCTGAATCAATGGTATTATCACTTTTTGAGAGTGATATTACCAAGATCTTTTTGTATGCTTTTCTAACCTATCATTTTGAGTTATCCATATATTACAGGCTAGTACAACTGCTTGAACAGGACAACAATTCATATCCCAATACATAGTTTTAGCTCATTATCTTTTGTCTGCTGAAAATTAGTTTTATTTAAAATATGACTACCTAAATTAAAACAGAACTCATGAGTTATTTTGTGTCACAGTGGTTGTATCACAGTTTGTGCACAGAATGCTAATTATGAGCTGTTGACCTATCATAACAGTGATTAGAGTTCTATACACCAAAGCGTTACATGGTTAAAACTCCAAGTTATTGGTTTCATGAAGAGAACTGCAACAGAATGCTGCCCATAAAAACAAAACAAGGCAAAATACAGTTTTTCATATCACTTTTTATCCAGATACAGTCAAATGTGGGTCATTTAGGGGAATGCATATCATTTCTAAGAATAAGAATTTTATAAACAGCTGCCACTTAGAAATGATTTCCTGTCCTCTTTAATTAATTCTGGGTCACCCCTGAAAAATGGCCCTCTGGTCACAGTGGGCCTACCCAGGTAACAAAATTCAATAAATAAATAAAAAACTTCACCAGGAAAGGCACACTGGCTGTGGCAGCTTGTTTCCAGGTGTGTTGGTGGTGGTCGTGGTGGTGGGTGACAGGGGTTACATGGCCCTACTTTATTGACATGGAGAATGTTGGTCAGGACCCCGAGTAAAATCCCCATCTCTTATAATAAGTACCCTGGGATCTGTAACTTTCAACCGTGAAGCTACCAGAGCTGGGCAGAAGCAAGCTTAGTTTAATGAAAGCACTTCAGACCCACTCTGCCCATGTTTGCTCCTACTGTATACCTAACTGCATCCTAGCTCCCACACCCGCCCTTCCACCTGTCATGCTTTCTGGCCATTTTTGCACACATACCCTGTCAGTATTCATTGGACTGTTTTGCACTGTATTACTGTTGCCAACTTGATCACTGTAATTTTTGAATTTTTCTGTTAACGTGCTGTATTTTGTGCTTCACCATGTGCACCTTCTTTAGTTGGGCCATGTCATGTTCCATTTATACAACACACATTTGGGTGGTTTTGAGGTAGAAATGGTAAAAACGTTAAAGAAAAAAAGTACAAAATGTAAACTGTGCTCCTCTGTTCAATGGTTCTGCATTAGAAGAAATGATGAATACAAAGCTTACAGTCAATGGCAATGGCAATCAAAAGATATCCGGGATCTGTGAAGATATATATTTCTGAGCACGCTCAGTGAGCAACTTTAAAAGATATCAAGGATCTCACATGTGAAAATATGTTTCTGAGCATGCTCAGTGAGCAATTGTATATATCTTTGTATGTTGGGTAAAGACACCTCTTTTTATCTTGCTGTTTATCAGCACATACGTGTTGTGTAAACAGTGATACACTGCGATAAACCATCTTGACTTTCTTATCTTGGCTGCTCTGGCAGCATATTCCTTTCCAGGTACGACAGAGATTCCCGATTCCTCATCTTCTTTCAGTTCTGTTTTTACTATTTTTCTTAAAAGAAGTACTGCAAATTCTAGTGATAATCAGTATACTGGGATTTTTTAAAAACACACATATCACAGTATTCAGAATTTGGTATCATAACACCCCTTGTCAAGTATCATCTTGGACATTTTAACATATGGTAGAAATACAGTCTGAGGTTGACAGTTGAGCTGGTGGAGCTTAACGTTAGAGTAATGGTTTGCATATGCATGTCCATACTCAAACTGGTTTAGTCACTACTGTGCAGCAGAAGTAGCAGACAAAATGGACCTGAAGTCCCTTCCATCACCATTACATAGAAACATAGAAGTTGATGTCAGATAAGGGCCTCCAGGCCCACCCAGTCTGCCCAGTTTCCCTACCTATAGTAATACTGTAGGCCCTAATCAGACTAAGGTCCTCCCCCCTTAACTTTCAAGATCCCTTTGTGTCTATCCCATGTATTATTGAATCCTGTAACCATTTCTGCTCCACCACCTCTGCCGGCAGGCTATTTCATTTGTCCACTTCCCTCTCTGAAGAAGTACTTCCTCACATTACCTCTGACCTGCCCCTCCCTCCAACTTCATATTGCACCCCCTTGTCCTTGAATATCTTTTTCTTTGGAAGATGGTATCCTGCTGTAACTTGTTCTTCCCTGTGAGGTATTTGAATGTTTCAATCATATCCCCCCTTTCCCTTCTGTCCTCCAAGGAGTACATATTTAACTCTTTCAGCCTTCCCTCATAGAGTTTCTGATGCAGGCCCCCCACTATTTTGGTGGCCCTCCTCTGTACTGCCTCTACCCTGTTTATGTCCTTTTGAAGATGAGGTCTCCAGAACTGGGGACAGTATTCGAGGTGTGGTCTCACAAATGATTTATATAGTGGGATTATTACATCCTTTCTTCTGCTGGTGAATCCCCCGCCTATGCATCCCAGCATCCCGCTAGCCTTCCCTGCTGTCTTATCACTCTGCTTAGTTACCCTCAGGTCATCAGAGATGACTACTCCCAGGTCCCTTTCCTGTTTTGAGCTTGCTAAAGCCACCCCTCCCAGGTGGTAAGTTGCCCTTGGGTTTCTGTGCCCAATGTGCATTATTTTGCACTTGTTAGCATTGAAACCCAGCTGCCAATCCCTTGACCATTCCTCCAGTCTTTTTAGGTCTCTCCTCATTCTATCCACCCCCCCCCAAAGTGTGTCCACTCTGTTGTAGAGCTTTGTGTTGTCTGCGAGAAGTCATATTTTCCCTTCTAGACCCTCTGCAATGTCACTGAAGAGGACTGGGCCCAACACTGATCCCTGTGGCACCCCATTGGTCACCCTGCCTACAAGGGAGAGGGGGGACATGATAGAAACTTTCAAGTACCTCAAGGGAATCAACAAAGTCCAAGAGGGTAGCATCTTTCAGAAAAAGAAATGTGCAAGAACAAGGGGGCTCAGATAGAGGGAGATGGTCCAGGGCAATGTGAGGAAGTATTTTCACAGAGAGGGTGGTGGACACATGGAACAGCCTTCCTGAGGAGGTTGTGGGGTCAAAAACAGTGGGGAAGGGGAATTCAAGAATGCATAGAACAGACATAAGGCAATTCTGGTGGGGGGGTAGGAAAAGTAGGCTGTTAGTTAACTAGGATCTGCAGCTTATCCAATAGGTAGGGAAATGGGCAGACTAGGTGGGTTAAGCAGTCCTTTTCTGTCATCAAAGTCTATGTTTCTGTGTTTCTATGTTACTCCAGAGTGTATGCCATTTACCACCGCCCTCTGAGCCTATTGTCCAGTCAACTTTCCACCCATCTCACTATTTCACAACCAAAAGGCTTTACTAAAATCCAGGTAAGCCACATCCATTTCTCTGGTTACCCAGTCAAAGAACTCAATGAGGTTTGTCTGGCACAACCTCCCCTCAGTGACACCATGCTGCCTCGGTTCTTGCAGACCATTGGCAGCTAGGTGTTCCACTATCCTTTCCTTCAATAATGTTTCCATTATCTTGCACACCACTGAGGTCAGGCTGACTGGCCTATAGTTTCCCACCTCCTCCTCGTTTCCACTTTTGTTTAGCTGGACTAATTCTGCCCTCCTCCAGTCCGCTGGTACATCCCCAGTTTCTAATGTCAGGTTAAACAAGGCTGTCAAAGGTGCAGCAAACACCTCCTTTAGTTCCCTCATCAGCCTTGGGTGCACCCCATCTGGACTCACTGCCTTATTTTACTGTGTTACTGTACAACAAACTGTGAGTCTGGAACCCCAGGCTCAAATCCCACCAAAACCATTGTGTGACCCCAAGCACGTAAGTTGATCTCCCTGTGCTTCAGCCCACCCAACTATAAACTTGGTAGCAGCTGGATCCCCTCCCCCAAAAATGAGAATGGGCAATCAGAAGCAAATTCAGTTGCAAAATAAAATACAAAATGTGGCTAAATAGAGGTCTTCAGTTTCTCTCACTAGCACCTAAAGCCACTGCAAACATGTATAATCCTCCTAATAAGGTAGAGGGACTCCAGATTCCCCATTCAGCTCATGATAATCTCAACCTTCATCCTTAGAGACTGATACATAGATACATACGTGGAAGTTTGCCCCACAGAAGAAGGTGTTGTGGTCTATTAAGTCTGCCCGATGCAAAGTCTATGTATTAAATCCCCTCACGTGGACACCTTTATCCTCCCCGTAACCTTATACCAACCCCTCTTGAATCTATCCATGGATTTCATGCATACCACCTCTTCTGATATCCTGTTCCACCCTTCCTCTACTCTCAGTCTGAAGAAGTGTCTTTAGTGAGATGGATGGAGAGAGAGAGGGAGAGAGAGAGAGAGAGAGAGAGAGATAGATATTAGAAGATGTTTAGAAGAAAAGGTGAAAGTGAAGCATTCACAGTAGTTTGTCAACCTCCTTGTACTTTCACTCACCCTTCAGGGCCACAAAATAAGTGCTGACTTTGGGGTTAGAACCTGGGTCTATGGAGTTGTTTTTTTTTTTTTTACATTTTATTTTCCTCCCTGGTCTGCCACTCGCTTACTCACCTGGCTTCTCCTTCTCTCAGGTGCTCCATTTCATCTAGTCCTCAAGCACCAAATTACTTTCATCAGCCCCCCTCCTCTTCCAGACCCTTCACTGTCTTCCCATTTCCTTTGTGGCTTGACCACCCACATGGCAGGACCACTAGCAGCCAACTGTTGGGGAGCAGCCTTAGTCAGAGAAGGATGAGATTGAGGGGATGGCGGTGCCTTCAGTGGGGTTTAGGTGGGAGGGCAGAGAAACAATCATGAATGTGGGGCAGACCAATGTCTTGCACACCATTTCAGCCCTCTCTACACCGCTGGAATCTGCCTATGAGCTCCATCTGCACTCATCTGGGCTAGGGGTGGCCACATTTATGTGGTCACCAGTGACATCAATGCCACCTCAGACTCCCTCTACACATTGTGCTCCAGACCCCACTGGTCCAGTTGGGGAGTTGGGACAGAGACCCGATTCCAGGACTCCCACGTGGTGGTGCAGTGCAGCTAGCATTACAGGGCTGGGTGAGGGTCTCCTGGATCACAGAACCACTATTTTAAACTAACCACTGCTTGCTACCCCCCACATAATATCACACTAACTAAGTTACTGTTGATACACAGGTGTACACCACTGCTTACAGATGCACACACACTCACAATGCTACATACCTAGGCATACACAGGACTACATCTGGACATACAGTACCACATACAAAGAGCACATACTGTGCACACATAGTCAATCTCTGATAGGGCTGGGAGGAAACAGGAAAATGGACAGAGCACCCATGACAACAGACCCCAGCATAGCTGGGCTCCTTTAGGGAGAATTGCCTCCTTAGTTTGGTTGTTTGGCTACCTTTTATGGTAGAGATTCACAAGGACATGACAGCAACCCCCGCACACACGGTTAAATGCATGTTCTTAGCCAGCCCTGTGGCATGGAGGGCTGAGGCACTGGGTGCCTCACCTCCTGCCATGCAGGTGATGAAGGTTCGGAAATGGATGTGGGATGCATGGGGGCCAGCTGTAGAGGGAAAACTGAGTGTCCCAAGGACAGCTCTCCCCTCTCGGGGTGCATAGGACAAGATGCCTTGCTTGGTGGCTCTGGGTGGCAGTGCAGCATGGCATCAGGGGAAGTGACTCGCCCATCAACACCAGGTGCTGCATTCCTGGAAGGAGAGTGCAGACAACGAGTCACTGCACTTGACATGGGCCCAGAGAAAAAACTAAGGTGGAAACTCCCTGATTGAAGAATGGCAGATTGGTTCCTTGCAAGCCCCACACTTGCATCGGGGCTCTCCCAATGTCCTCTGACTGAGGACAACAGGCAACAGCACGGTTAGCCCCAGGGAAGCCGGGTGATGGGGCTGGGGGACCGGTCCTGAGTAGGGACAGGTCAGCAGTGAAAGGAGATAAACTACTAATAACACAAAAAGAGGGTGTCTTTATCAGTAGTGACAAGCAGCTAGCAACTCATTACACATAATGGATACAAATATGACACTGAGACATGCACCTCTTAGTCAAGCAAATGTATTTAGAATACATTTACAGAATCAGGTGAGAACAAGAGGTCAATAATGGCAGTTTAACACAAACACGAGTCCTGGTAACATACCCTTCTGGACACTGAAACAATATTAGTGGAATGAGATGGTCCAAGAAGCTCAGCTCAGCAACCACTGTTTCAAGGGCATTGATCCTGGTATCTTCTCAGCATAGTCCCTTCCTTTCCAGGTCGGTAATCTATCTCTAAGGCACTCCAACAGTTACAAAGTCCCAAAGTAAGTCCAATGTCTCAGATTCGAATCTTGCCCATCAGCTCCACTAGATCAGCCCAGGTGCTGCTTCCACAGTAGCATATTCCCACAGCTAGCAGTTCATGCTGGGACAAGAATCACAACTCAGGTGGCAACCACTTGACCTTTGGCAATTACAAGTCTTTGAACTGCTGCCACATGTGAGTCTCCTACTGGTAATACAGACTGGTCTTAAGTCTAACTTGCTGTAGAAGCAGATGTTGTGCACAGCTCAGACAGTAGATAGCTTCAGAGGCTAGCTCACCTTTTAGGGTTCAGCTGCTTGTCTCTGCTTGCCCTGCTATCATAAGCTGGAGGACATTAAGATGGTTTCTATTTCAGGTTTGCCATGCAGCTCCCTTTTCTTTCATCAAGGTTTATAAGTCCTCCAGGAGGCAAAATTTAGACTAAGTCCAAATTTCATTCCAAAGCCCTGTCCTTTTAAGTTCCGTGGGCTGGCTGGCTTCCAGTAGTGGTTGGAATGAGCCTAGCTGTTAGATCACCTTCCTGTTCCCACCAATGTGCAGTCAGTCCTGGAAGACTATGAGGTTTGGACTTATTTAAGAGTTGGACATACAGCATTAGATCATGTCGTCCTATTTAGTGAATCTGCATACAACTGTAGCCCCCCATTTGTGGGCTTACCTTAAGTGTCTTGCTGGGCTCCAGTAATGCCCACTGCCAGTCAGCCGTCCTGCATAGATATTAAATCCATGGCTATTTGTTGGTCCTGCTCATTCCTGCGAGAGTGCCATGGTGTGCTTCCGTGTCTGTCCCTTTAAGATCTTCTCCAGTGTGTGTATAGTAAATGGTCTGGGCTGGGTCCGGGTATTTCAGAGCTCATGACCAGCCAGAGACCACTTTAATTTGATCCACTCTGCTGTCGACAGTAAAACAGAGGGAGCTCTGACTAGTACTATGAATATTTACTTATAACTGGCTGTTATAGTTAAACTAGAGTGCTTTGTTTAACCTGCCTTCTTACAGCTTTGTTTATCTTTCAAGCGCCTCATGAGAAGGAAAACCGTAGTTTTTAGGTTGCGCCTAAAGTGAACTGATGGGAACATCCAAACTGTGACTGACAGCTCCCCC
Organism: Neoceratodus forsteri; assembly: GCA_016271365.2. NCBI lineage: Eukaryota > Metazoa > Chordata > Ceratodontiformes > Ceratodontidae > Neoceratodus > Neoceratodus forsteri. The sequence goes on along the minus strand of CM057451.1, from coordinate 486,448,365 downwards.
CAGCCAACCAAAGCTCAGGAAACCCTGGGAAAGTCCAGAACTGTTACAGGAAAAGTGAGTCAGTTGGAGTTAGAGCTTGAAGAGTGAGCAGCACAAGTTTTTGAGCAGCTACTCCTGGGAAGGAGCTGAAGGAAATTGGCAGTTGAGGCCTGACTTGCCTCCCTGCTACTGTTCTCCTGCATTGGAGTTCCTGATTGAAGTAATTGGACTAGTTCCGAAAAGAAACCTTTACTTGCGGCAGAAAGCTCCAAAGATATCTGAAGGTACAGCGTGGATTTGGACTGAGAGAAAGCCCCTGTGAAGCATCCGGCCCAGAGGTTGTTCGAGACTGATTTAATGTTCGAGAGGTTTGCTCAGTGAATTTACTGCAATAGCTACTGGCCTGAATACTGAAGTGAGAGTTGGAGAAGTTAATGTTGTTCCAGTTAAATGTGCTGAATGTTTATTGTGGATTGTGGCCTGTTTTGCTAGTGACTGAACTATGTTGCCAGCTGGAGGCATTCACCAGCAAACAAACTGAACTTTGCCAGAAGTGTTTATTCAGCCTTGGGCCTATGCCAGTCTCGAACCAAGCCAACACTTCCTGCATCAGAGACTGTCTTCGGTGAGAGACTAGATTCGGGGATCCAACCCCTGTGCAGAGACAACTCACAGGTTGTGGCCACCTGGAGGGAAAGGCCATGAAGTGGAGGTGTGTTGTGTTGGCCCTGCATCCCCATGCTCTTCGGTGAACTACATGAGGTCTCCATATCTCCAGACCCATCACAGCCAACTGGTAGTGTAAGTAAATCCAGGGTAGCTCCCTGCAACAAATCATTTAATTGCCTGTGGTACCATCTAATTCCTTCAGTGATTTTCTGGCTTATAAGAGACTGGGTCAACTGGGCAAGGATTACAAGTAATCAAAGCTCTGTTGTCCATGCTAATTGCCTTTTCTTTCCATCAGGCGCCCCAATAACAGCTGCAACGCCGGCCACTCCCAGGCAACGGCTCTGGCAAGCCAATATAACATCTCCTGGGTACCCAGTGTTGTAAGACTGATTATTTGTGACTAAAAGTGCATGCAAAGCAAATCTGAATTTAATCAGAATAGTAATCATTCATCTAGATTCATACCCCTTCCTTGTTCACGATCCCCCTGAATAAATCTAATTTACTGTTCACGTTTAACCTGGCTTGTGAGCATATTATTAGCTGGGTTACTGTATTAAAAGTGTATACGTGCTTTGTTAACCTTGCTTTTACGGGGGTTCCAGGGAATTTTCTGAAGGCCAGACCCTTGTGATAAGTGTAAAGGGTGTGTGCATATTATTAATGTTAATTGCTGACTGTGTGTTAACTGTTCCCAGAAGTATAAGGTCACTAGGTGGGTTTGTGGGTGGTTATAGCTTCCCAGAGGGCTATACCAGGTTAGGTAGATACCCCCACTGTTGTTACTCTGGGTCATACCTCTCAACCTTTTGTCTCCCAAATGTGGAACATTGCCTTGAAAAATGTGGAACAAATGGACAAACTGTGGAACACTTAATCAAATCTTTACCTAATAAGCTCAGAACACTGTTAAAATGTTTGCATTTATGTTCAGAAAGTCTGTTATTAATTGAATAATATATTTTTTGCATCATTTACTATAGATTTTTTCTTTAAAATGCAAACATTGAATGTGGGACAAGTCCTCCCACTGTGGAACAGGGAGCTTTTATGAAGTAAAATGAGGAACTAATCCTCGTAATGTGGAACAGTTGAGAGGTATGCTCTGAGTGGAGGCACCTTAATATTGAACCCAGGCCCCTCAACCTGTTGCTAGGAAGACAGGCAGGGGTAGTAACCCTAGGGATCGCACCACCTAGGGGTTACACAAGTGTTTATATATCTAACCGATATCAACTCCTTATAATTTCACAGGCCCTACTTGGACATTTATCTTCCTTGGTTCAAAAGGGAACTTATCTCCAATTATTTTCTAGGTTTCTGCTGGCCTTGAGGCCAATGCTGAACTTCACTTGAATACACTGTTGACTTGAATTTAAAGCCTAGTGGTATAACAGATCCATTATACATTAAATAATGTGAGCAGACAATATATTGTAGTGGCATGGTAGTGCCACTGTAGTTAGAGTTGCATGGCCACTTCTGTGTTAAACACAATCCAGCTGTATCTTATGCACTTTAATAACTTTGCAACCATTCGTTCGATTTGCCTGTAATTTTGCATATGCTATCTGGTACCATAGATCTTTGGATCTGGCAAGATTTGTTCTGGTCGGATATGCAGTTGCGGAGTCACACAGTGCCAAAAAATGTGAAATATCCTCACTTTTTTGCAAATTCTTTTCTCGGTGCTGTGGCTCAAATGGTTTGGGAGTCTGGTCTGAAATTGTCAGGGTGTGAGACACCCCAGTGGCATGCAAAAGCTGCCTGTGTCATACCCGTTTTAGGCAGCATTCTCAGAGTGTCAACTTTCTGGCTGAGGGTGGGCTCTTTGTTTTTCACCGCTGAGGACTTTCAGGCTCCACGTTACAAGCCATTGTTTTTTGCTTGCCTGTGGTGATTGTGAGCAGAGTGTTGCTGAGGCTATGGAGACGAGGCTTTAACTCACTCTAACAGCACAATTAACACCATTAATACATTATGCAGTTGTACGGAGTAGCTGCAAATGGGCTTGGGATAGCTCCATTGCAAGATGGCTCGATTAAGTATCTGGCAATTAAGAAATGTAGTGAAACAGCCCGAGACAAGGCAGTGCTGCCGCACATTTTTTTATCCACTTAAACGGGATTTCCTATACTTGTAACAGGTTTTTTAAGCTGAAAAGTATAACACAGAAATCGAGACCAGAGAATAATATTCAATTAAGCAGAATATGCACTTAAGCGGGTTGGACTGTAATTCAAAAGGTGCTGCCCCTTGGTGAACACCAACAGTTGTGTTTACCTAATTGGGGTCGACGAACATGATCCTGGCATTATTTTTTCAAAATAGTTGTTGGAAATAGGTTTTCTGCATTTCGGCCATTGGTAATGCAGCAGTTTGCAGCAATTTCCATGCAACTAGCAGCACTGTTGCATGAATACTGCTACAAATTGCGGCACTTTCACGAAAATTGCAGCAATTTGTGGCAATACTTCAATGGGAAACACCCATTGGCCCCAGTAAAAAATCCCAAAACCTTTACTGGCCACTTTTTTAGCCGCATAACTTTGGAATTGTGTTACTTGGCCCCCATTTAGGTAAACACCTGTTGGTGTTTACCTAATAAAAGGAGTTTTTCTCATTTTACTGCCTCTAAGGGGACCGAGGCATGTTTTATTTCATAAAAATGTTTCTGCTGACATTGGGATGCCCAATCCCTGTGTTGGCATGTAGCCCTGCCCCTACAGTAGTGTGGGAGACTGGGGAGCTCACCTCAGTGTCCTCAAATATTTCACTGTTGATTTTTATGCCAGGATGCCTACCCCTGGTGTTGGATGTCCCCACCAAGGAAAAAGCCCTTTGTTTTAAATATGCTGCAGACCTCGGGGTGCTCAATCCCTGTGTCAGCATTCTGACCTCCCAGGTCCTTAATTGTGTATTCTGACACTGGGATGCCCCCCCCCAAGCCTGGTGTTCTAATAAATAAATATTTACTTTGCTGACATCGGGGTGCCTAATCCCTGTGTCGGCATTCTTAAGTAAACCCCCGGCCATTACTCAGGGATACTGAGGAGCCCACTCCTTGTGTCCCGAAATGATGCATTCTTTTTTTAACCTTTTAAAAAAGAAAACTGTCCCACGACTTTTTTTTTTGAATGCTGTAAAAAAGGAAACTGTCCATCATCTCCCCATCCTCCTCCCCCATCCCGACTCTCCCACTGAGCAACCCACCCCCTTGCCCTATACTTACCACCGGAGACCATTGGCTGCAATCTTCTGTGGACTGGGACACTTCTGAACTCTTTAATGCTGAACTGCAAGCTGAAGTGTGACTCCCCTGCAAGTGGGGGTTCCCAAAAGTCTTCCAGGAGCTGGCTAAGTGCTTCCAGGCTGAATGGTGTTCGGTGTTTAAGCCATTTATCTGTGAGTGCTTTTAGAGCCTCTGGTACTGTTCCTTTAAGAGCTGCCTGCTTGCTGGCTAAATTAGCTTGAAAGGGGGGACTGTGTATTTAATGCTCAAGTCCCGCCCTGAGCTGCCATCTGATCGCTCCATTTCTGCAGTCGCTAAGAGCGCAGAGGGAGCCCATCTGAAAGATGTAACTGTTTTCCTGAAATCATTTAGAGCATTTGTAAAATTGCAGTTTGTCTAACCTGCCTTTATTGCAGCTAGGACTCTGTGTATGTTGTTCCTCCATTTTGGACCTGAACTGCTAATCTGGGCCAATTGGGTAAAGGGAGCCCTAACATGGAGACTGCCTGAGCCAACCAGAACTTGGACCCTCACCTGGAGCCTGCTTAAAGGGGGAATGTATGACAGGTGCTTCTGGAAGCTGTAGTTTGGACCTTGGCACCTTTTTGCACCAACATAGGGAGCCCTGCAGTGACTGACAGTTGAATCCTCCAACCGAACCTGTGTGGAGCCTAAGGGAAATGCCCTGAACTGTTCCTGGAGGGCAGATGCGAGTTGACTGTGAAGGGAGTAGGAGCTCTGTTCTGCTGTGGCATGCAGTTCTCACGGGAAGCGCATGTAAGATCCTGAAGTTGGCCTGTAGCCATTAGCGAGTGCTCATTCGGACTGAATCTGAGTTGTGGAAAGAGAAGGAGGAAGTGTGCAGAACCAGGCTTGCCCGTAGAAGACCGAAGATTTGCAGAAGTGCGATCGGTCTGTTGCTATGTGTGCTCTCAGATTTGCAGTATTTGTGATCGGGATCGAAAAGCAGCTGCCTGGTATAGTAATTTCCTTTACATTTAAATGTGCCTAGTGTTTGTAGGGGATCGCAATTCCATTTTTTCACTTGTTCTGTGAGTTGTGAGCTGAAGCTGGAAGCAGGACTCAAAGCTAGTCGGACTGCATCCGTCTGCTTTCCAAATCAGTAGGGCCCTGTCCCAGGGGTCTCAACTTCATGTCCTGCTCTTTCTGGCCATCCAGAGCCACCTCCTCAATTCAGCTATCGGTTTGGGGTTTGTGAGTACAAATAGGGGTACCTCCCCACACCTTCATTTAATCAAAGTGTGTCAACTGATTGTCTTGTATGCTTCTGTTTGTAGACTGAGCCATCCGACTCCGGATTACAATTTGTTTGTGCATATATTTTCTTCATACAGGGCCCCATCCAGCTGCACCAGCCGGCCAGCCCCGGGCAACGGACCTGGCTAGCCCCCCCCCCATCCTGGGTACCCAGAGAGTGACATTTTGGACCCTAAATATATGTGCACAGTACTGTGATTCGAACTTATCTAAACTAATCAACCTGATTACCCCCCCTGTTACTGTCCCCTGAATAAACCAGATTTGTTGTTGTTATACTATATACTGGCTGTGGTGTTAATGCATCTAGAACAGTATTGCAAATTGCTGTGTATGTTGTTTAACCTTGTTTTACAGGGGGTCCTCAGAGATGGGCTGCAGAATCAGTCTCGAGGGTAAGTGGTATCTTTATGTGTAAAAAGTGTGCACATGTGGGGTGTTGGGAAGGTATCTCCCGTGTATTGTGTGGGCCACTAGTGGGAACAAAGAAGGGTTACAGTGTCCCAGAGGGCTGTACCTGAGCTAGTTTGACCACTACTAACCCTGACCTCTGGGTGGAGGCACCCGTTATAGAACCTAGGCCCCTCAACCTGTCAATAGCCCAACAGGCAGGGGTAGTAGCCCTTGGGATGGTGCCACCTGGGGGTTATATCTTGGAGGCACCACTGGGATTAGCGTCCTCTAGTGGCCACATGAGAGAATTACCCCATTATGTCCAAGTTAGGGGAAAAGATGGAATGGCTTACTATGCCCAAGCTAAAAATTGCCCACCACAAGCTGATGGTACACAAATTGATAGGATGGAGTGAAGCTGAGGAGATAGATCCCCAAAAGGCTATCCTGTTGCTGGATGTCCCCTTGGGGATTAACAATGCTGACATCGTGTCCATTGTAGAACATGTTAAGTGTGTGGGCAAAGTTGAAGTAAGGGGATGATATGCTGACTTATTTGAACAAACGCTGCAAGTGCTGCTCTCATGCAGTTCCCCGATAGACCCTGAAAAGGTACCCCCTATGATCTTGCCTGAAGGTGCCCAGAAGGGATGAAGGCTCATTCACTTACATAGTGGTCTGGCCACCCCGGGTGAGTCCCCTAGTACCGATGGCTTTAAAGAGAATTTGCTTAAGCTGTTAGCATCAGTAGGGAAAACTGCCCAAGAGTTGGTAAGAGTGTTAGATCTATCAGAGGACCATACACCCTGCATTCTCTGACCACCACCCCTGTGTCTCCCAAGAGCTCCCCAATAGCTGCCTCCTCCCTAATTATTCCCCCGATACAGCTGGACTCCCATAGAAGGCTTAGACTTTTTTCTAGTACCGTCCCAGTGCCTTCGGGGGAAGATGATCTGGAGACCTGGATGGACTATGCCACCCCTTTGGTACAAGAATGGCAATGTTCCGAGGGGAAGGAAAAAAGTGCTTGATGGAGAGCTTGAGAGGTCCTGCCCTGGAAGCCATTTGGTTCCTATGTGCTACTAGTCCGGAGGCCACTGCAGCAGAATATCTCTCTGCCTTGAAGGGGGTGTTTGGCAGCACAGAATCAGGGGATGATTTGTTGTGGAAATTCAATCAGCCAAACAGTGGAAAAATTAGAAGCTGTCTACTTTTCTCACTAGGATAGAGAGGGCTTTGCAGAGGGCCGACAGAAAAGGAGGAGTGTCTGCTGAGGAGTTAAACTGGGTCAGACTAGACCACATCCTAAAGTCAGCTAGATTCTCAAGCATGATGATATTGAACCTCAAGTTGCAAGACAGAAGGGCAAGCCCTCCAGAGTACTGTCATTTGATGAAAGAAATCTGTGAGATTGAAACTGATGAAGAGGGCTGGGAGCCCTGTGCTTGGTCCGTGAACACTTGCCAGCCCCCTGAAAAGAGTGAGTTAGATGAGGCTCAACAGTTGAGAGACTTGATTAAGGAACTAACTGAGGCTTTCAGAGAACAAGATCTGTATCAGGCTTCCCCTGAGCCTAAGAGTGGAGTGGGAGTAAATGTTGTTTCCCCAGAGACTCGGATTGAGGGCAACCTGCTCGCAGAGCTGTGAGAATTGAGAGAGATGGTGGGGGAGCTGCAGAGGGTGGCCCTCACCCCCAACCATGGTGGAGATCCAGGAGCCAAAGGATATAGGCCCAACAGTCCAGGAGGAACCCCGCAGGGCTCGGGAGGTGCCCCAGCAGAAAAGGGACCCCCCCACCCTTCCAGGACACTAGAGACATTAAATTCTGCTACTGTTGTAGGGAGGATGGACATTTTCAGTCAGCTTGCCACTTGCCAGAGAACTTGAGAAAAGTTACCAATAGATTAGTGACCTGGCATTGCAGAACCAACGCCCGGCCACCAGGGGGAGCTACTTGGAAAAATTATGCCACTAGGGCCAAGGCTTGATCAACATCCAGGTCAGTGCCACCGGAATGGTCTGAAGTGGTGGGTCCCTACATGGAGACCACTGTAACAGTGATTGGAGTGCCTACAAGAGCTGTGTTAGACAGTGGCTCCCAAGAGACTATTATGTTCCAGGATGGGTATCAGAAGCACTTGTCTGATGTGCCCCTGCAACCATTGGAGGGACTGCATATATGGGGTTTAAGTGAGAAGGCCTACCCCTACTCCGGCTAGATTCGAATTTGGTTGTCCTTCCCTGCCTCTGTGGCTGGAGTGGCAGAGCAAGTGGAGACATTGGCCTTAGTATGTCCCCCTACCGGACTGCATGATGGAGTCCCTCTACTAACTGGGACTAATGCACATATTTTTGGATGGTTGGCTCAGTTGTGTTATGAAAAACAGGGGTCCCAGACTGGTACAGCTTTAAGAATTCTGGCCTTGATCAAGAAGGCCTACGATGCCAGAGAGCTGCTGGAAAAGTGGAACCTGAGGAACCGGTTGGAATTGTCTGGAAAAAGGATCCTGAGTCTCTGATCCTGGTGCCAAATTCCTAGTGTACCTTACAGGGAGAGGTCCATATCAGAAAGGATGTCAAGAATAAAATACTAATGCTGGATGCACCAGGCAATGGAATATTGACAGAAGGACTGCTGGTCAAGCCAAGTATTTTGCCTGCTAGAGCCCTTGCTTATCTCAGAAGGGTAATGGTTCAAGTCCATAATGAGTCTGATAGAGAGATTAGAGTGAATAGAGGTTGCACCCTGGCTAATGTACATTGTGCAGGTACTGCAGTGCTACCCAGTAACAAGAGTTCGGGGAAGAATGATGGAGTGACGCCCGACTTGTTTGATTTCGGTGACTCCCCGTTGCCAGCGGAATGGAAAGTGAGGACCAGTGAGAAGCTTGCTTAGAGAGACCAGGTGTTTTCTTTAAAGGAATGGGACATAGGATGTGTGCAGGGAGCTAAACACCATATCCGACTGCTTGATGAAAGGCCATTTCATGACAGGTCACGACGCCTGGCCCCTGCTGACATAGATGATGTGAGATGGCATCTGCAACAGATGCTTGCTGCTGGTGTAATCCAAGAATCCAGAAGTCCATATGCTTCCCCTATCATGGTAGTGAGAAAAAAGAATGGGACAGTGAGGATGTGTGTGGATTACCGTACTTTGAATCGGTGGGCTATCCCTGATCAGTATACGATGCCCCGCATCCAGGATGCTCTAGGCTGCCTGAACGGTAGCAAGTGGTTCTCTGTGCTGGATCTTCTCAACAGGTACTACCAGATTCTGATGGCCCCAGAAGACCGTGAGAAGACAGCCTTCATCTGCCCACTTGGTTTTTATGAGTTCATGAGGATGCCTCAAGGGATTTTAGAGGCCCCAGCCACTTTTCAACGACTGATGGAGCGTGCAGTGGGGGACATGAACTTATTAGAGTGCCTGGTATACTTGGATGATGTTATTGTGTTTGGCAGCTCCCTGGAGGAACATGAGAGCAGATTGTCAAGGTGTTGGATCGACTGGAAGACTTTGACCTTAAACTATCCATCGATAAATGTTAGTTCTTCCAAATCTCTGCAAAGTATGTGGGACATATAGTCTCCACCGAGGGCATAGAAACAGACCTGAGTAAAGTTGAGGCCTTGACCACCTGGCCACAGCCCCACAGTCTAAAAGAACTGCAAAGATTACTGGGATTCTGTGGTTACTATCACCAGTTCATCAAGGACTATTCAAGAGTGATTCGCCCTTTGCTTAATCTTACTCAAGGTTACCCTCCTACTAACAAAAAATATAAGAGGTCGACTTCTCCTGAGACTGAGAGTGTATTTTTGGCCCAATTAAGTATTTGGAGCAAGATGGACACCTGATTGTGAAGCTGCTTTTCATGAGATTATATATCAACTTACCCATGCTCCTGTTCTTGCCTATGCAGATCCAGCAAAACCCTATGTCCTGCACACTGATGCTAGCCTGCAAGGCTTGGGGGCTGTATTGTACCAAGAGCATGAGAATGGCCTGAGACCAGTGGCCTTTGCCAGCCGAAGCCTGACCCCATCCGAAAAGAACTATCCTGTACATAAATTAGAGTTCCTAGCTTTGAAGTGGGCCATTGTTGACCAATTCCACGAGTACTTGTATGGGGCTAAGATACTAGTAAAAACTGACAACAATCCTTTGACTTATGTGTAGACTTCAGCTAAGTTGGATGCTACTGGCCATAGGTGGATTTCTGCCTTATCTACATATGACTATGCTGTGGAATACAGAGCTGGCCTGAACCACATAGATGCTGATTCTCTCTCCTGGAGGCCTATTTCCCAAAATAACTGGGTCAGACTGTCAGAACTTGATATTCGAGCACTCTGCCAGAGGTTTGACAGAGGAGAACGAGTGACCATGGACACAGTGGACTGTCTGGTGGATTGTTTGAGGCCCTCTGAGAATTGCATACCTGCTGCTTATTGCCACTTCTCTGTATTAGACATTGGTGCTTTGCCTCAGCTAGACAATGACTGTCTTCAGCGGGCTCAGTCCTGAGATCCTATCATTAAGCCAGCTTTAGAAGCCCTCTATGCAGGGAAAGATGTGTCCAAGTTACGCTCCACTGATTTGAGAACTGCATTATTATACAAGGAAGGTCCTAAGTTGAAACTGATTAATCGACTGATATACAGAGAAACAGTAGATAGAGGGGGAACAAATAGACAGACAACAACTAGTTTTGCCCACTGCCTTCAGAGACTTGGTACTGAGGTTGCTACACAACCACATGGGGCACCTTGGTATAGACAGAGCACTTGACTTGGTGAGATCCAGATTCTATTGGCCTAAGATGGGAGCTGATGTCCAACAACACATTCGAACTTGTAGTCGCTGTTTACAGAGGAAAGCCTTGCCCCAGAGGGCTGCCCCCCCCCCCAGATACAGTCTGAGTTTTCACTGCTATGCAGATGATACTCAGCTGTATTTGTCCTTTTTCCCCAACCAGGGTGATGCACTCTATGTACTTAATAACTGCCTAGATGAGATCAGACTTTGGATGAGTTCGAGCTGGTTGAGACTCAATCCGGTAAGACTAAGGTATTGGTTGTGGATCCAGGGTCGTCCGGGGTGGGCCTGGGAGCTGGACAGCCATCAGGTTTATTACTTGGTATGTACCGCCTCTACCTCTGGACAGGTGCGAATCTGGGTCTGCTTTTGATGATGGTCTGACCCTGAAATCTCAGGTATCAGCTGTTGTCAAATCCTCCTTTTACCATCTGAGGAATATCGCCCGGGTGAAACATCTGATTCCCCAGGAGGACCTTCCAACTTTGGTCCACGCCTTTGTCACTACCTGTCTGGACTACTGCAACTCCCTCTACCTAGGGCTACCAGGGGTTGATGTCCGCCGCCTTCAGCTGGTGTAGAACGCTGCAGCCAGGCTTTTGACTGGGACTCTTAGAACCAGTCATATTACGCCTGTGCTGCGTGAACTGCACTGGCTGCCTGTTCGGTGGTGGATCACCTTTAATGTTGGTTTACTAACCTTTAAAGCCCTACACGACCAGGGACCCGGTTACCTGAAAGATCTTCTGATTCCCTATGCCCCTCCGTCCTCTCCGCTCCGCCAGTGAGAGTTGCTAGAGATCCTGAGGTTCGATTGAAGTTATCGATCTCGTGCCTTTGCCTTTTCGGCACCAACCCTGTGGAATTCTCTACCTCGCTGGTTGAGAGAATGCCCAACCGTTGATAATTTTAAAACTGCTTTAAAAACATATCTTTTACTCTGGCTTATCCTTCTTAGTTATGGTTGCTTTAAATGTTTGGATTTTATTATTTTATCTATTTTTGTACAGCGCCTTGGTTTTGAAAGGAGCTTTATAAATAGACTTGACTTGACTTGAACTTGACTTGTCTTGTTAACATCACCACCAGTGCCCCCATGGAGCTGGTCTGTATTGACTTTCTGAGTTTGGAGCCAGATCAAAGAAACATTAGTAATGTGCTGGTGGTTACTGACCATTTTACGAGATATGCCCAAGCTTTCCCCACCAAGGACCAGAAGGCATCTACTGTGGCAAAAGTACTTGTGGAAAACTTATTTGTTCACAATGGAGCTCCACAAGGAATCCATTCTGATCAAGGAAGGGACTTTGAGAGTCATTTGATCAAAGAGATGCTGTCTCTGTGGGGAGTGCGAAAGTCCAGAACCACCCCTTACTACCCTTGGGGGGACCCACAGCCTGAACGCTTCAACCGCACTCTGTTAGATATGCTGGGCACCCTCCACTCGAAGGACAAGCCTAGATGGAGCCAACAAATCAGCACCTTGGTACATGCCTACAACTGTACCAAAAGTGATGCCACTGGGTTCTCCCCCTACCGCCTGATGTTTGGAAGAAAAGCCTGTCTACCGGTAGATGTTTGCTTTGGAGTTTCTCCTGATGGGGTTCGAGCTGATAGCTATTTACAGTATGTGCAAAAGTTAAAGGCCCAACTAAATCACGTATACCAACTGGCTCAAACCATGGCTACCAAAAGAAATCTGGCTAACAAAGAGAGGTATGATAAAAAGGTGAAAGCACAGGAACTCCAGGAGGGAGATTGCCATGCAGTCCCAGATTTCTTAGCAATACCCAAACACAAGATTGCTGACAGGTGGCACCATCTCCCTCACATTGTAGTGGGCAAACTAGATGATCTGCCTATGTACAAAGTAAGGCCTGAGAATAATTCAAAAGATGTTAAAGCAATGCATAGAAATCATTTACTGCCCATTGGACAAATCTTGATTGAGTCTGAGCCCTCAGAAAGTGCTCCCTCTGGACCAGTGACCTGAGCTGCTGCTAAGCAAAAGCAAAGAAAGTCTGCACCTACCGATGCTGGGTTAAAGTGTTCTCCACAACAAGTACCAGTTGAACATAACTGTCAGTCCATGTCAGAGGAAAGTGAGTGCAACTTTTAGTACTACCCCTCTTATGAACTGAGCCAGTTGTTTCAAGACAACCCTCTAGTCAACTATGGAGATAAAGCTGGGCCTTCGGGACTGTCTAAGCCCCCAGCTTTGTCCTTCGAGCCAATGCTCCCAGAAAGTAAAATGCAAAGTATCAAGTCAGATGACATGGAATCACTGTGTATGGTTGAACTGTATGCGCTTTCAGAGGAGGAAAATGATGAACTGGGACAGACTGGTGATATACCAGAACAAGAAGAGTATTATGAGTGTCCTGATGGTTCACTGCCAGTGTCAGAAAACTCCCCATGTGAGCCAAGTACTGTGACTGTCGAGATTGCAACTCCTGGATCTGAAAGTGCCCCAAGTTCTAGTCTCTCTACCACGAAGGCCATTCCCATGGCCAGTACAGACAATGCAGAAAGTAAGAGTAAAAGTGCAGAGACTGTGGCAGTTTCCCCTAGAAGGACTGGCCGAGCTGTGAAGTCTGTAGTGCGCTTAAGTTATGATTCCCCTGGGAGGCCTGTAGATCTGCCTCTCAATGTGGTCCATAAGGGAGTGTATGTGTCCCCGAGCTCATTGCCCAAACTGAGCATAGGTGCTAACTCTAGATTACTTGTCCTGCCCTCTAGGTATGGAGCCCCTGCCCCATCCAGCCCTGAGGTAGCTGACAAGGAAGGGCCCCCTCTATCCAGGTTCCATTTGCAGGAAGTAATGACCTGATGTAAAAATGTTTGTATGTGTAATGTTGTATAACCAGTAGTAGACTGTGTAATACAGTATAAGTGTATATGACAAAGGTTTAATATGCTGATTGTTGTTTAAAAGGGATGCAGGTTTAAACTGTTCTGCCTTAAAAATGATTTAAGGGTAGCTACTTGA